>JAWZYV010012075.1:0-1302877 GCA_038373885.1 Cheiracanthium punctorium | reverse complement strand
CAATGTATTCAAAGTCATTTGGCTCACCCTGTAAATAAATTCTCAGTCGATTGCTGTCAAAAAAGATATTGAAAACAGTTAGATATTACAATAGTTCTAAATACAAAGTTAAAAGATCTACGGGTTAAAGTTTTAGAGTTATACAAAATAGGAAATAATTTTTGGCGCCAAATTTGGCGATATTTCGGCGAAACTCGTCAATGTCGACGACATTTGGCGATATTTTAAGCATGAACCAAACAATGACAGATTATCGCCAAATTTGGCGATATTCCGCCAAAACTCGCCAAGAACGATAACAAATGGCGATACTTTGGGCATGGACCAAATGACTGACTATCGCCAAATTTGGCGATATTTCGCCAAAACTCGCCAAGGTCGAGGAGAGACGGCGAGATTTTGGGCATGTACCAAACAATGACTGTCTACAGTTGTATTATATTGAAGATGTCCATAGACATTAAGGTACTGAAATTCTTTTCGGTGGTCCTGTAAATAAACTCTCCAGTAGATTGGAACCAAAAATCGAGATGCACAACTAGATGTTACAACATTCTTATATATGAAATTTCATAATAGTTTTTGAGATTTGAGAGTTAAATATGCACACACATACACCAAAAGTCGCCAAGCTTGGCGACTTTTGGCATAGTTCTTGAGGGAGGCACGTGACCGTGGTCGGACCATTACCTAACTTATGTGGTAGGACGGTATTGTGCTTGAAATGGATGAATGCCCCTAAAATTGCTATTGACCGTAATGTATTGGAAATCTTTTGAGTGTTCCTGTAGCAGAACTATAAATGATAAAGACACTTTTTTTAATGGAGAAATTCATTTTCTAACTCTTTACAGCATATATCACTTCTGAGTCGTTTGAAATAGCCCAATACCTCTAAAAAACGCTTTGATGAATTTCGGCCCATAGAGCGTAATGTATTTCGAATCTTTTGGGCGGTCCTGTAGATAAACTATTCAGTCGAATGGAACCGAAAGGGAAGGTGCACAACTAGATGTTACAACAATCCTAAATATAAAGTTTCAACATTCAACGCCTAACAGTTTTTGAGATATGCGAGTTTAATGAATTTCGGCCCATTGAGTGTAATGTATTTCGAATGTTTTGGGCAGTCCTGTAGATAAACTATCCAGTCGAATGGAACCAAAAGGAGAGGTGCACAACTAGATGTTACAACTATCCAAAATATTAAGTTTCGACATTCTACGCCTAATAGCTTTTGAGTTAGGCGAGTTTAATGAATTTCGGCCCATAGAGCGTAATGTATTTCGAATCTTTTGGGCGGTCCTGTACATAAACTATCCATTCGATTGCCACCAAAAGGGGAGGTGCACAACTAGATCATAGAACAATCCTAAATATCAAATCTCAACATTCTACGACCATTAGTTTTTGAGATATGCGAGTTACATACATACGTACGTACGTACGTACAGACGGCATGGAAAAACTGGCCACAGTAGACTCGCCACTGGTCAAAATGAGTTACAGACGCGTTAATATGATCGTGCATGCTAGCCTACGATGAGATGCATCGAAAAAATTTTTTTAATTAAATTTAGAGGTAGTCAAAATCGGTTTTTATGTAGAAATTTGGCCCCCAAAACTTTTCGGGATCACATTACTTCCTTATACTACGTACAAGGAAGTAAAAAGAGGAACAATAGTTTTCTGTAGGTGAGCTAATGGTTGTTGTGAATCATTTCTTTTGTTGGTGTCATGCTTTGTTTTTTTTCTTATTGGCGGTCCCTTTTTGTAATTTTCCCTGAAGCTAAGTCGTTCCAAATTTACAAGTCCCATGCGCCCCGTTGTTGAGAAGAGATTTAGCTTCTGTTCACATGTGCTTTTTGCACTTTTGTAAGTTTTAACTTACACTTTCTCACACTGTCACTTTGGTCTCCATGTTTTGCTACACATATAGCTGCTACTTGACATTCTTTTTCCCCCCTGTCGGAACTTGAATGCCTTGTGCATGCCTCGCCCGTGTCCCCATAGGATACTTGTTACGCTCGCGTTTTTTTTTTGGTAACAAGATTAACTTTTGATGCATTGTCAACCTTGTCATGCATCCGTCTTTTGTCGCTGTGTCAGCACAATTGACTTTTCTTTTTCTTTTCTACACAATTTAATGGGTTTTTCTAACCTGCACCTTCTTTACACACACAAACATACATTTTTCTTTTGTGTTTACCATTTTTTTGCAAATATTGTTTATGTTCATGTTTCGTCTGTTTGAAAGTTTCCTGTTTTTGGTCACAAAAATCTTAATTTGTTTTGAAGCTCATGTTTAAAAAAAAAAAAAAATATTTATATATGTTTTGATATTTTTATTCATTGAAAGTTTTTATTATGTTTTTCACGAAGTAAATTGTGTTTGATATTAAAAAAATATATTAATAAATAAATAAACAAACTTTAAGAAAAAAGAGAGAGTTTGTTTTGAAAGTTGATAGCAATACCTGTACTGCAACTAAATTGCATTGGACACATTTCAGGTATTTGATTGCAATCATTTTGACTTGATTTATTTAAATTATGTCATGACTTTTATTAGAATCTTCTTTGACATTCATTTAATTAGAAGCTTCATCTTTGAACTTTATTTTAAAATTTAAACCTGATTAAGTGCACTAAGTATATTTGAGATTTGTTAATAATATTGAGAAACTTTCATTTCTTATTTTGCATGGACGTTTATAATGCAAAGGACTTTGAAAGTAAATGTTTTTGCACGTGCAAAGTTATCTGCAAAGTCATCTGCAATGTTTTCTGCAATGTTATCTGCAAAGTTATCTGCAATGTTTTCTGCAAAGTTGTTTTTATAAAGAGATCTCACATTTATGACGTCATATGTACATATATTATTTTGAATATTCAAGGTTATTTTTCTTTAGTTTTTGCACATGTGTAATTTTGATATGTAATGGATAATTGAATCGTTTTATATTGTTTTATTTGTAGCAGAATATTGTTGATATTTTTGCAAATGGTATTTTGTGATGTATTTTATAATTTGTTATGTTATTTGGTATTGTATTTTTGTGATGAGCCCTCATAAGCGCTGCATGTTAGGCTTTCTGTTTAATTCAAGGGTTAAAGTTCTTTGTTTAAAAAAATTTTCTGGCGTCAAAATTTTTTTGTTGGGCTGTGGAGAGATATATGTGACGAAGTTCACATATTTTTCGCGTCTTAAAATAATGTTCCTATGTTTCGTCTTTCTAAATCAAAATTTCGTTTTCCGTATTAATCTCTCTCCACTTTGTTTTTTCGGCTCGATAAAATATTCTTTCCTTTTGCGCGACGCTATGTCTGGGATTTTTCGGGGTTTCCCTTCTAAATTAATTTCGCTTTAGTATATGCTGTGTTAGTTCTTGGCGCCTCCCGGCCTTCCGTCGGTGTTTTCTCATAGGGTTGTAGCCTTACGTATTGGCATCCGCCAAATTCTGGCACTTCTGTCTTGGCATCAATCATTTAATCCGTTTGTTTCAAATTTTTATATTGTTTACGCCTACCGGACGGTGGTTGTCACGTGGGGCAGTGGCTTATGAGTGCTCATATTTTACTCGCCAACCTGTAGAGAGCTGGCAGTTTTGTAGGAAGATTTAAAAAGACTTCTCGATTGCTCTCCGTCAGAGGAGGTTGTGTTCGTTTTTTTTATGGAACTCCGGCATGCCGTGTGGCCGGAACAATTAGATATGTTCCTGGTGTTATTTTTTATGAAGCAATGTACGGTGCGTAATTGAACTTTTTTCTTTAATAACTGTTTTGTGAAGATACCTACAATAAAGTGCAGCTTTTTTGTGTATTCCAGTTGTCCGTCAGTTTTTCTCAAATACCTTTTGTACACTATACGTCATGTGAGCGGCCGAGGGAACGTTTCTCTTAATCGTCCTCCGACAACTCCCTCATAGACGGGTACTTCAGCTAGTAATTTAATAAGAGCAGAAGTAAGTTATGCACTGTTCACATCAGATCATTTTTATAATTGATAGTTAACTGCATTTCTGATTGCTAGTTAATCTGCACCACATCATCATGACGGTTTTGACCTGAATTAATCTGAAATGTCATGTCTTGAAAAATTGAAAAGGCACACATTAAGCGAAATGGACTGTATTTCTGATTAAAAATTTTTGTATCAATTTTGTAAAATTGCTGAGCTTCTTCTCTAATATTTCTTAATTAATGTCTCAACTATGGCTCGCACACGTTCTTCTTTTTCTCTAAGAATGTGTTTTTATGAAATTTGAACAAGAATATATTTTTACCTTTATAGGATTTTTACTATCCGTGCACTTAGATGGAACTTGCTTATTCAACGATAGCTTCTCAAAGATTAAATTTATTATTTGTCATTTCCCACTTTCAGAAAAATCATTATCATCCCAATGCACATCCTGAGTTGCTTTGGATTTCCTTTTCTTCGGCACGTGCACATTTTATAGCATTTATGTTTATTCCATTTACCGAAATTTTCTGCATAACTTATGAACTTATTTTTTTTTTTTTCACAAAGCTATCCAGGATTAAAAAATTAGGTACCACATATACGTGGGGCATAGGGATAGCAAATACAGTCATGTGGAATGTGATTATAAGTAATTTTCTAACAGTTTTATGCTAAAGCACACTAAAATGTACAAATTCAAAGGCTGTTTGTGTTTTTTGATCGTGTTTGAAAATACTATTCGATAGTATATATATATTTTTAAAAACATTATGGATTAAGTAGCAACATTATTTCTGTTATCTTGCTATTTTTAAGGCTTAGTTTAGATTTCTATTAAATAAATAAATAGGAAAACTGAAACATGTTTTTGAAAACGTAGACAGTATGGTTGTTATTTAATATAAACACAGTCATCTCGGGGTTTTTGCGGCCCTTTATTTAGCGATTACTCCCGATTCAACAATCATCTGATGAAGTCCTGGTCGTTTTCAAATACCTTTTATGAACTTTCAATTCAGCTATCTATTTTCCGAGGTCCCATGAAGGCCGTTAAATGGCTATTTGTTATAATAAAAATCGGTAAAGGAACATGGATGCATTAGAAGTATTCTAAGAGAAATCTACTAATATTACCATTCAAAGCATTTTCTGTACATCATTTTTAAGGACGCAAACTTTCAATCAAAGAATACTATTAGAAATATATGAAGGCTATTAGTTAGTAAAGAAATATTTATTCTTTTGGATTTAAAGCTTTTTTAAATTGAATTTCATATTTAAAAATTAAATTTGAAAATATAAACTATTGATATCTTAAATATGATTTCTCACTTTTTTTCCACTCACAGTTTGGTTTGATACAATTATTTCTCTTTTTTATTAAAAATTTGCCTTCATTGAATCGCTACTCAATTTTTTATTGTTTCATTTGAATAGAATTACTGCTCTCCTGAATTCACTAGTACTTTTCTCAAGTGATTATTCGAGCCCATTTTATCTACTTTAATGCACAAAGATTTTCTAGATTGAGATTTTCCTCTTTAATTTAGCGTATGTAATTCAAACTCTTTATTCCCATTCTATAAGTGACTGTCAAGTGTAATGCGCTCTGAATGGTGATTTGAAAATATCGTATTTGGAAGGAAATTATTTTGCATTATTTTAATCAAAGCTTTTGAACCAAAATTTCACGCGATAAAATTTCTACTTTAAATATTCAATTACCACTCTCCTGAAATATTGTTACCAGTTTAATAATTTTTAAAAGTATCCCAATTTGTTTTACACTACGCAAATTAGTGTTTTTATTTCATTTCTTAGAAGGATGACTGCATTAGTTTTAGCATATAAGTGACAATAACGAAGGTACTTCAAGAAAATGATGCATCTGCGTATCAGAGTTGATTAAGTGTGTTTACATATTGTAAGCATACTGTTCTGACGCCTTGAAAGAAAATATTCACGCTTAATGTCAATAGCTGTTAAATGACTGGGGAGTAACTTCCTACTCTGAAACCGCAGTTCATTCTATTAAGTTATGTCTTCAATAAGATATGAACGAGAAAGCACTAAAAAATATGACATTTATACAAATAAAAATGCAGGTTAAAATAATAAAACAGTATAAAATAACACACTTAAGATGGCACTTATTGTTACAGAATGCACAATAAAGTACTGTTACATAAAAGTTCAACCTTTATGAGCTACAAAAATTTTCCACTCTCCACTAGAGTACACAAGTAGAGTTCAAACTCCTCTACTCTTCTGAATGGTGGAAAACTTCTGTGGCTGATGAAAGGTTAAAACTTTACGTGCCTTTGGTAATGATAGGTACCATCTATGTGTTTTTTTTTTTTTAAACGTTTCATTTTAGTCACATTTTTATGTTTAATAATTTTGTTAAAAATACCGTATTTTCACAATTTAAGTTCCCTGTTTAGAGTGGTGTGTAGAGAAAACTACTAGTCAGAGTGCTTCCAAAGTAACAAGATATCTTAATGATACCATGGGACAAGAGACATTTGTCTGCAAATAAAGTAATTCAAAAAATCACCATCAGGTGGCGTTTAACAGCGTTTTATTATGAATAAAGCTGACAAATAAGCATTCTGAATTTTAAGAATAGATAAGGAGGTTATGAAGCAGATGTTTCGTATCTCTGTCCATCGAGAGAATGTCAATATAATCAGCTATAACATTTAAAATATAATAATATGTTATTGATAGTTAAATTTTGTTTTCAAAATGGTCATCCCATGAATATGAATATGAATATATATATATATATATATATATAAATATTCAAGCAATGTTTCACACTATCTTTTTACCTAAGAATATGCATCACAACCATCCCTTCCTTTTTTCAGTTGTAATTTACTTTTTCTGTCGCAAGTATATTCATGAAAATCGAATCCAGATTGAGCTCGAAGACATCAATCATTCTGCCTTACATTTTTTTTTTCAAATCCATTCGCTGATGTTAGTTGGTATTTACTTGCTTTTTTCCGAATTCTTTCAAGGCAGCTCTTGAAAGGGTATGGTTTAGTTCCGAATTCCTTCCGACGAATCGCAATTCTTAAATTTTGGTAAGGTAATGAGATGAGCATGAATGTATATATTGAAATATTTGTTATTTTTTTACGTATGAAATATTCCTCCTCATTAAAAATAAAAGAAAAAAAAATATCTTGCAGTCATTTACTTATCCCCCAAAAAAAGCTGAAGTGCATATATTTTTCCTATTTGTTTAAAGATATTAACATTTGCAAAAGTGATGTACATTATTACTGTGGACTACGAGTATAACCTATTATATTCAAAATTGTCTGTATGTCACGAACAGAACATTTCCATGGTCACATAAATGTGCTTCGATATATCTAAGTCATACGGACAAATATTGATTTTAAGTGCAGTTTGGAGACGTTCGTTTAATTTGAAAAAAGTTATATACATTACTGAATTTTTGAAGCGCATTTAAAGCTGAAAAGAAAGGTATCTCATTAACTTCAGATCGGAGGTCAAATATAGCTGTAATTTTATTTTTTATAAGACGCGCACACACATTCACACACACACGCGCGCGCGCGCGCATATGTATAAAGAAAAAAAAGTAGAATTCTCACAAAAATGCTTTATTTATTGACCTGCGATTAAAAAATATGAAAATTTCGGGGGTTCCCAAGCCATATATATATATATATATAACCTAGTTTTTTTTTTCTAGGCTATGGTAATAAAATAGAAAACAGTTTCCTATACATAAAGGAAAAGGATCGACAAAATCGTCGTAAGAACGGGTAGACGAGAAACACTTTGCGGATTCCTTGAAAAAGTAAAATAGTCAGTAAAATATTCTACGTTTCTTTTCTGCACTGTCGTTATATACGCAAGTCACGTGACATTCCAAATCATTCCATAGCCTATTACTGGTGATGACTCTCTCATGAAAAGTACGCCAAAACGCACGGGTAGGATGTTAATATTGTGGCCTGAGACCTGTGGCGGTACATGGTATTTGTTTAACCCATGTTTTTATCGTTACCATGGTGAATTACTTAGAGAAGCTTTTACGAGTTCCTGCCAGCACTATTTTGAGAATTAAGGACCATTCATTAAGATGGTTGACTAATAAAACGCGATTTCCGAAAATGACTACAGATTTGTGATATTATAAAGAAACATACAGAACTCCCATATGCTTAAATTTCATTACATATATGTATACCTGTGTGCATACATGCCTCGTATTAACATAACAGGCTGTGATTTGAATAGTTTTAAATTACTGTTCGTATTATGACAGTTCGTTGCAAAGATATTACCAGTTACAAAAATATTTCACACTAACATCTACAAAAAATCGAGCTTTCAAAACTTTTGTCAGTGGTGTTTTAAAACAATATTTTTAAAAAGACGCAGAAATCTTCTGTAGCTGAAAGAGGAATGTTATTCTACAAAGAAAAAAAAATGCTGATGTTTGCATATAATTGAACTAAAAATATCGGGTCTTTGAATGTATATGTTTACATATTTCAGCCTGTATAGGAATATGTCTTTCTTTATTAAACAAATAAAACTACTTTTAAGGAAATTAATTTTGTAAAACTTAAATATTTTATGTAATGAAAGGATTGGTAAGTGTAAACATTTATTTTATATTTCTTTAAAAAGAGATTTATTAAAGAAAACACATGAACACTTAAAATGAAAGGTAAATCCTTTTTAATAAAACAAATATATATATTACATATACATTTCAGTAAAAAAAATAATCAATGTATTCTTAAAACCTTAATCTCGTTACCGATTTAATTGAAATGCTAATCATGTGTAATATCATTCTTTATTTAAATACTCCAGAAAAATTAATATTTGTTTAAACGTTAATTTAGAGTTTTGATACTCGTTACATACTGTATTTACTTAAAGAATTTTGATAATCGTGCATATGAAATATTTTGTTTTAATAAACAGAATCTATCTTGTTTTAATTTGTAAAGGTTACGACTCAAATTAGCAAATTTTTCTTTTGAAGCTATTAACTCATCAAATGATATTATACAAACTGAGTAGATATTTCAACGCAGAAAATAATGTATGCATAGAAAGGAGAAAAATTTTTAGAAGATGTTCGGTTTTGTTTTGAAATGGTATGAATACCGAGTAGAAACAGAAAAATACATAGTTAAAAAGACTAATATTACCCACAACAGCAAAGCATACTTAGAAAATTGCATAGAGTGTATAAGAAAGCTATCCAATAAAGCAATAACGCTGTAGTGTATTTTTTCCGTACATTTTTGTGTCTTTTTCTACATGCAAAACAGGAAATTTCACGATGTCCAGAAATGTATGTACTTTTAAAGTAACATTTAATTTCAAATTCCTGTTACATTCTCTAATACATTTCTTACATGATATAGAGTAAGTTTTATTTGCAACGTACTAAACTGTTTCAATTTACGAGCGCTGTTAATGAATTTAATATTTGATTACTGTTGCAATCAAAGCGAGTGGAATAGGAAGGTTCACGTGGCTAACGAGATATACCGGCTAGAGATGGGACGGGCTCAGCCCGAGTCCGGGCCCGACTCGGGCTCGGGCTCTGTAATTCACGATTGCGTTCGGGCTCGGCCGGGCTCGGGCTCGTGAAAAATTTCTCCTTTGTTGAACATACTCCTTGAAACAGATTTTAAAAAGTGATTCATGGGATAAATAGACGTACTTATTTCAAAAAATAGCGGCACGGGGGAGTAGAAGGTGTGTGAAGCTCCAAAATTTATTGTATCCTCTTAAGGAAGTAGTTAATTTTATTTGTATTTAGCTGAAATTTCGGGCTCGGCGGGCTCGGGCTCCAACTTTAATAATATTGCTCGGGCTCGGGCGGGCTCGGATTAAAAGTCTTCGGGCTCGGGCTTCAAAAAATGAGCCCGAACTCATCTCTAATACCGGCTACGGTGCTCACAGTTTGGTCCCACCTTTTCCACTGGGAGACTCATGTGGCCTAGAGAATTCAACTATGGTAATCTTGGACTAAGATAGTCACAATCCCTTGGCCACATGATTCTTCTGGTGCTGAGGGGGTGTGACCAAATATCAGCAGCAAGAAGTCGAATGAGGGAACTATTAGAAAAAGTTTTTCATGCAGTGGAATTACACTTCCTGTTCGAGAGAGAGTCCATGGGTTTTTTCAATCTCCTTTCTAATATCCTGAAGTTTTATTTACATGTGTATCACTAATTATTAAACAGTTGCACGCTTACTGCTAAATTACTTAATTTTATTTCATGAAATTTCACATGTGTTTTTAAAGTTTGTAAATTTTTTTAGTTTATTAACTTCAAATAAATACAACCATTTTTTATAAGTCAATTTTTCGACTGAATATACATAAAATTCAAAGGTCGTTCTCTTTAACTATCGTTCATTTAGGTAAGTTCTAATGGTATGCTCAATGCTCATTCCTCGTACAATGTAGTTGGTAGGCTGTTGAGCTTCTCCCCCGTCTTCATTGCAACACATGGCGAAAGCCGTAAGGGCGTCTGCTGTCTACGTATGCCATATGTCTAACAATTTTTCTGCTGTCTTATAAGTAATTCACCAGTCAACATTTGTGCTGCCTGTGGCGCTAGTCTCTCGTGATCAAATTTAACATTGAGTGGTGACACTTCCTTATTACTCACCTACGATACGACTTTTAATCATGTAATATGGACGATTCCGTCTTCTATCTATTAACTAAATAAACTTCTTCAAACATTAGTAAATATAAAGCATATAATAGAAGACCATAGATAATTCCAGACATATTTTATAAATATGTTCTCTTTTATAAATCAACTGCTATGATCTTGTTCCAGCACTTGAGGGGATAAAAACTTTACTTTGACCTGGAACCAATTTCCCTATTTTGTTTGATGTAGACATTGCCCCTCTGAATCGGATAGAAACGATTGGGATTGACTGCTTGAGACTGAGTTCGGAAGCTGGCAGATTAGCTGACAGTTAGAACGAAACTGAACATAAAACTTTTGCAACATCTTTCAGAATTTTTGAGGAGTAAGACATTGCAAGGACATTAACCACAATGATTCAAGACAAATCGTTACCGCGATAAATGCAAAGCGACGACTCTACAAAAGCACAGATTAGCCACTTGATTGCGCCTAGAAAAAGAATATGAATAAGAACTAACTGTTCGACATTTTGTGTATTGTTTATATAGGTAGATTTATACAGGCTCCTTCATTACGTACTCTTGCGAAAAACAATCCGATTTGAAAAGTTGTCGAATTATTACGCTCCTTATAGAACGTGTTTTATATGACCGAAAGTGTGTTTTAGCACGAGCACATAACATACTTTGCTTTGGCCAAGGATTAAGTTCATCTGCGGAATATATGTCCCTGCGAAATATTCAGCGATGTAGTCACTCAAGCATACCGTGCGACTTGCGTTGGAGGTAAATTTGGGACGTCATTGAAGAATAAAACGAAAAAAAGCGGCCAACAAGAATACACCTTAAAGCGGTCAGTGACAGTTTACATCCAAATTTACCCCTTTCAAGAAAACTTCTATATAGTGTATGCATTTGAATTGCTATTTAGCGTTAGATATCTGCAGGGTAATGTTTTTACAGCTAATCGAGATAATAAGCATACGTCCGATAGAGAAAAAGAGGTATCCAAAAATATATCGTAATATTGAATTAAACACTACTTTTATGAAGTCAGATATTTCACTTAAAAGCAAAATTTTGCTTTTTATCAATATTTAAACGATAATAATAATAATAATAATAATTATAAAATAGATGTGATACAGATTTCCATAGAATCCAAAAAATGTTTGATAGACTCAAAAATAAAAATTTATAATATTCCTTCATTTTTTATTTTGCGCACAAAAATTCTTTTGCAGCATTTAAAAGACATATTTTCATAAACAGAGAAGAAAAAAGCAAAAGTGGATTAGTGAAAGTTTGATTCAATTTAAAGTACATTACAAATATCTATTACGATTGTAATGCTTATTATTTCTTAATTTTATCTTTTCTATATGATTACTCTCTCCGGAAATTTTTACCGGAATGCAAAGATAATCAAACAAATAGAAGTATAATTTCGCCTTAGTAAACTAATTTGGCTGAGCGATTCACATACTCAGTGACTCCATCCCAATTCCGGTTCACCCACTCCAATACAATAATTTTACTGCCATTACTCCAAAAAGATTAAAAAATGGATAGTTTAAAAACCTAATAAAATCCAAATTGTTAATTCGATCAACTTGAAATTTTTTATGATTATGTAAAAAAAGTATAGAAAACAAACTGCGTTATAAAAAAATCTGAAAATCCACACTTTGCCTGATATTTTGCTTTTGTTTTTCTTTTTTGAGATTTTTTATGACTGGAAATCATTTATTTGGAAAAAAAAATAAAAAACTGTCTAATCTGCGTCATAGATTTATTTACAAACGGTCTCTGATGTAATTTTTGCAATTTATGATAAAGTTTAAAAAAAAAAAAATGTAACAAGGTCCATACCATAGGGCCGATCTACCAGCAAATTTTCATTAACATTAAAAAAAATAAGAAAAAAGTTCTTACTTTAAAATCTTAAAAATCCACATATTTCTGGCTTTCTTAATTAATTAAGAATCACTTTCACAGTTTAAATATACACAATGTGATGTACGTAAATATGATAATAAAATTAGAATATGAACCTTTTTATTTTAAGTGAACTAAGATTAAATATAGTCAGTGTAAACATTTTCCCTCAAATTATTTATTTATTTATTTTTAGCTCGATGTAATTAACTTCACATGGAAACAAATTATTTTACAGCGGAATATCGCACTTAAATTTTGACATTTTCCCCTGAGAACAAAGTTTTAAACAAAAGAACTTTTGAATATTGTGTTATTCTGCAAAAAATGCTGGGCAAATTATGAATATAAAAAGAAAATTAATATTCAAGAACTACATTCATAGATAGAAGATCTACTTAAAAAATCCAAAAATAGGAGAAGGTAATGGAATTGCTCATCTCATTTTTTTTTTTTTTTTATATATCGCTGATGTTTGTAAAAATTCAAAATATTTCTATGGCATGAAAAATATAAGAGATCATTATTATCTCGCTTCATTGAATGTATGAAAAAATAGTTTATTCCTCTTTACATAGCCATGTACTTGATTACCCAGACAGAACATAAGCTTAAATCAAGCTTGAGATTTCCTCTAATTTGACGTATTAATGCAAGCTTGACTTTAGCTTGATTTTAGCTTTCAAAGTGCTCAGTGATGGCGCCATCTGTGAAAGAGAATGGACATTAATTAACTAGCGTCCTCAAATTTGCTGAAAGTTCGTAAAAGATGTGTTTTTTTTTTTATTACCAGTGCCATATTACCGGCAGGGCAAACGGTGCAACGGCCCAGGGCCTAAAAATTTTAGGACCTAAAAATCTTACATCTTACACTTTTGTAATTTTAAAATAAAATTAAAAAGGATAAAAAAAATTCAGAAGTTAAACAATTTTTTAATTATAAAGTATGAACAATGAAAATAATTCAAATTTACATTTGTATAAATTAATTTAAACTTATTTTTAATTCTTCGAAATGCTCTATATCGATATAGCATACCAATATGTAGGAAAATAACTAACCACATTTGTAAAGAGAATTTTTAGCGTTAAAAAATAGCAAAATTTTTCAATTATTTGTTATTTTAAGAAATATTTACAAAAATGACAAGTATTTGTATTCCATACATGTTAGCAACTATCATATAGCATTTCGAAGTAACGTTTAACTATCTGTTTCTTTGATTTCAGATTACTTAACACAAAATTTGTATTAAGTAAGTAAACTCATTCTATATTTCCAAATATGGAAATTCTTCAAAATAAAATACAATTATACTACGAAATTGATTTCGATATCAGTCGTTTGTCTCGATTTTGGCCAGTAGTATTGCTCATGAGTGTTGCGGTACTGAAAGTTTTAAAACGTGTGATGCTCTTAAGGTTATATTAATGTTTATTTCCCTATTAGTAGAGTCTCTAAATCACACATAACATTATTTTAATTTTGATGCATCCCATGGAAAAATAAAAGAAACAAATAACACATCGCCCACTTATCAATCTGGCGAGTAAACGGCGTGATAAATCACTTCAAACTTTAGTCATATCCGCGTGAAGCTTAGGATAGCGAGCTCGACTACCAACCGAAAGGTCCCGGGTTCTATTCCAGCCGCGAACACTTGATAGAAACAGATTAAATTAAATTGAAATTTCAGCGTAGAGGGGGAAAATGTGATGCAAAGTAAAATATGTGGGGCGAGTTCGCCGACCGGCGCCCCGTGTATTTAGGAATTTTTTTTTAGAAAATTTTTTTAAGCTTGAAATATCAAGCTTGATTCAAGCTTGAAATTTCTATCTTAATGCAAGCTGGGCAAGTGTAAACTAGAATACTTGATTCAAGCTTGCATTAAGCTTCCACTCTTGAAATTTTCAAGCTTAATTCAAGCTTATTGGATTGATAAATCAAGCTTGCTGCAAGTTTGATGCAAGTTTGCTGTGCTGTCTGGGTAGTAAGGTAATTATTATTTAGACAACAAAGTAGAAAGAACCAGCTAAGAAGTAGGTTATTGCAAAGCATATCTAAATAGCAGATACTTTAAAAGCAGACATGATCAAGTCTATTGTTGTAATTTCAGTCGAATTCTGTACATTTCACTAAACAATATTTGAGAGAGAGAGAGAGAGAGAGAGAGAGAGTTAAAAATGTATTTTTTCAAGTTCTTATTCCTTCTACGTAATGTACTAATGATCATGAAACAAATTTCTGAGATGGAATTCATTAATATTATTTTTAAAACTTGAATTTATAGATCAAATTTTCAGCATCACTAAGAGACTTTTGAATTCTTTTGAATTCTTTTGTGCCTTTAGAGATTTAATATTTAAAGATATTTTAGTGAATTTTAATATTAAATTAATGCTGGAGAAAACTGACCAAAATTCCAGACCGTTAGATCGCCAGCCAAGCGATTAGCTTAACCAGGGATTTTCACACTTTAGCCACCTACAATGTTCAGTGTCTTATCCACTTTGCCATGGTAGAACTGGTTTCGAGAAAAGTAACATAGTGCTGTGGGAGTTCACACGTGAGTTCATTGATGTGCTCGTGTTTATACCGCAAATGCTTTGTAAAATATGTTGAAATAATAAATGTTACAGAAAAATGGAAACAGCAACACAATTATATAATAATTCAGAATATGCTTAAACTTTGAATCAGAATGACCTTGTAATCCCAAACAAACGTACGAGACTTACAGATGACTTACAGACTTTCCAATGGCTAAGTTTGTGGTTTCTGTTGAATAATAATGATTCCAAAGTTTAAAACCTTATTAACAGAATGTTGCCGGAAGATGTTTTTATTCCTGTGTACAGAGACTGATTCATATTTGCTGTAATATATGACCTATCACTATCAAGTTGAATTAGAGATGCTATCAATTATCTGAAAAGGATCAAGGACAACATTAGCTGAAATATTTAAATTTTAGTATGTTGTTCAGTTATTTTAATTATGTCAAAAACAGTTATATCAAATTTAAATCAATGCAATTTGCATTTTTATAAACAAGATATGTATCATGTCAAATTCATCGTTTATAGATCACTCTTCAAGAAAACTGTATTTTTTTTGCGTCGAAATTTTAGCGATGTCTCATTGCCAAATTTGGCAAGATTTTGGGCTTATGTTCAAGATTTATGAATCGCTTTCACAGAAAAAAAAAAAACTTTCAACATAATTTTTCATTTTTTTAAAGAATAGTCATATGTAATAAACATCTACAAACTCACTGTATTGTGCTTGAAATGGATTAATGTCATTATTTTGGCTTAGACCGTAATGTAATTGAATTGTTTTCAGTGCTCCTGTAAAATAACTATAAATTTCACCCCAGATTAACAATTTAAATATCCACCGAAGGCTTTTTTCTAAAACTGAATATCAATAATTTTGAACAGAACTCAGATAAATCTTGTACAAAGTACTGCATATCCAAAGAAAAACTATGACATAATTACAAGATATATGTGATGTGTGTTTAATAGCAAAACATTATTAGCATTTAATTGCTAACTGATGTAGATTGAGCGTATGAATTTAATTTCAAATATTTAATGTCATATTAAAACACACACTGTTCACATTTTCGAGGAATACATCCATATACTTAGTTGTAAATATTTAACGCAAATACGTAAATAAATGAGCAGAATGCACTAGTTGAATTTATTGAGCTTCATTATACTGCGTAGTGAAATATTCAGATATAATTTCACTCAATTGCGCTTTTTGGGCTTAAAATTAATGCTTGTTATGTAATATATGCATAGTGAGAGGGCAAGCTATAATTTCGTATTCATATAGAGTTTATAATTATGCACACTCTCCTAAGATGTACTACTGGGAGATTGTAATTAAAGTTCCAATTTAAAACGATCAGAAAAGGAAAACTACTGGACCAAATGATATCAAACTTGGAAATTGTGTAAAGGTGATCAGGGGATTTATAATCCGCGGAAAAAAAAACACGAACATCAAACACCAGGAGCTAGAACGTATTTAAGGGGGGCGGGGGGTCAAGTGTCCCCCTCCTGAAGAACATTTTTGAGGGGTCCAAACGGTAAAAAAGGCAGTATTTTTCTCAAAAGGACATTATATCATTATCATTTTAGTAACCAAAATCAAAATTTCTTGGAGGAGGTTTGAACCCCTAGACCTCCCCCCCCCCTTAAATACGTCCTTGCCCCTGGTGTTGAATTTTTGAACCTTTTTTTCGCCAATAGTAAATCGCTGACTACCTTTACACAATTACCAAGTGTGATAACATTCGTTCCAGAATATTTTTAAGTCATTATTAATTAATAAAAGCACCTGCTAATCGCTATTTTTTATTTTTTAGCTCAGTAAATAAACTGTGAATAGATAGATATTTATATAATGTTATTATGCCCATAAATGGATCATTAATATTTTCTCCTTTATCGATAAAAATATTTACTCCATATTGATATTTTGTTTGCTAACAAGCTAAAAAATGTAGCATACAGTTTAATTAAAGCCTTTATATAAAATTTTGTTTCACAAAAATAAAATAAAGTAAAAATTACGGTAAAAAATAAAGTTGGAAAACGTGAAAATTACGCTAAGGAACCGTAATATTAAGGTCGATAATTAACGTATTTTTTACGCGGAAAGTGGCGGACATTTTAACGTTTATATTGCGCTCCGAATAAACGTTAATTTGACGAAAGTTCGTCAAAAGGACAGGGCAAAGTGACGGAATTTTGCCGTTTATTTAATGGTTGTCTAAGACATGGGAAGGAACAGCTGCCCAAATGATGTGGCTCTTTACAAGGCTGATATTTTACCTTTGACTACGAGATTTAAGATAAATACTTTTATATAGATTTAGATATTTTAATAAATTGTTTTTTTTTTTTTTTAAGCACTTGACTTTACATCATTGGCTCTCATAGATCAAATATGCATGAGAGAGCAAACACATAAAATAAAATACATATAAAAGCTGTGGAAACATAAGAAAACAAAAAAATTAGTCGCTGGATGTCAACTGCATCAACTCCCTGGCCCGCCAGTATCGGCTGTATAAGTATTTCTCATTCAATGCACAGCAACTTAACACGTGATCTTTGTCCATATCAAAATTCTGTTTGCATAGCGTGCATAGGGGACTTCTATATATAACAATTCTGTATAGGTGTTTAGGAAGGCAATCATGTCTAGTCTCCAGACGAAAGGCCACTACTGCTATGGATCTGGGGGAGTCTGGGATTTTATAAATAGATTCCATCGACTTTTTACTCTTCATTTCTTCTAATAATTTGGCATTATAATTTTTACCCGTAGTATTTTTTATTATTCTTTTAATTGATGAGAATGGTACTTCAATACTATTTGATTGCTGAATTTCCGTACCTGTTTTAGCTAATTTATCAGCCCATTCGTTTCCAGTTATTCCTACATGACTTGGGATCCATTGCAAAACAACACTCATCCCTTTAGAAGCTAGAAGATTAAGATTTTTTCTACATGGGTCAATAGCTTTTGACTCTGCGACGTTATGTGCAGGGATGGCTTGAATTGCTGACAGGGAGTGTGAAAAAATAACTATGTTTTTGAGCTGAAGTGTTCGAACACTAATTTTTTTTGTTGCAACTCTAATTGCCCCCAGTTCTCCATCAAAATTGGTTCCACATGTACCAAGGGAGGCATAGAATGTAAAATATACACCAACTCCAACATTATCGGACATTTTCGATCCATCGGTATGTATGTGAATCTAATTATTGTTTGGATACCTGGTATAAATTGTTATTCATTTAGAGAATCCATAGCAGCTGCCCTCAATGCACTATCAACTGATGATGACTTTGTCATAGCATTTATCAAATAGTATTCCTTTCTTATAGGTACCGTGTGAATAGGATTTACTGGTTTCAAGAGTTCCTCTGCAGGAACTTTCAGGAGGGAGTGGTCAGATTTCAGTCTGTAAACCTTCTGCATCAATATATATATATATATGCTGAGTCTTCAATCTCCTAGGTTTACAAATATCATAATTTCTCCATAACTCTGTCGATGGTAATCTGATCAATTTCTCGTATAATGTCAAAGCCTTCTCCTGAATAATTACCTATATTGGTTTATTGCCTCTAAGGACCAACATTGCATTTATATTTAATGACATTGTTTTAATAAATTGTTAAGCCTTGGTGATTTTAATAGGGCGTCTAACTATATTTTAAAATGGTCAAGCAGCCAGCGCTTGAAGAGAGATATCCAGGTCGGAAACGCCGTCTTCATGTACCCGTTAATAATCACTTTAGAAGAAGTGCACAAGTGATAGTAAACTTTCCGACCATGGTTTTCGAAAACCTAATATCACTTTAGAAGAAGTGCACAAGTGATAGTAAACTTTCCGACCATGGTTTTCGAAAACCTAATATCTCTTTCACCGATTGCACTTGATAAAATTTGTTATTTCAGAATTGTTCCTTTCATTACCTTTATGAAATTGTCTGAGGAAAGCCCATTGTTCATGAAAATTGATTAAGAAATTAAACGCGCACTCTTCAACACTTCTTCCAAAGTGATTACTAACAGGTACATGAAGATGAAGTTTCCGATCCCCCATGGCTATGTGATTCTGAACCGTCTCTGTACCCCCTACATCCCCTGCAAGTTTGTCATTCTGGTAGTGATTCACCCTGGGTAGAATTTCTTTTAGTGATTGTCGAATAAGTTCTCAAATGCTGCAATCAAATAAAATTTGAAGTAATTTTTAAAGTTCTTGAGCTTCCGAAAATAAAAATACATTAATATGAAACAAATAAACCATTAACCTTTAAAAATATGTGATATAAATATTATTGTATATGTTTTGTATTGAATTTCCTACGCATATGTGGCAACAAACCTTCCAAATTACCCAAAGCTGAACGTCTGCTCAATTGGTTTTCCCCTTAGCCGATGCAGCGAAATGTGGTACTGTCGATGGAATACTTGACGTTTAGAAAATTTTGGACTCGGTAAAGGACGCATGTTGTCATACTTTAATCCATGGATAAACTAATCTTATTTTCTACTTTTAACATTATAGTTACCATAGAGGCAAGATGTCTGTTGCTATTCAGTGGTAAATTCAACAATTCAAAGGAAAAATAGTAATGTCCCGTGTTCTTGGACCGATTATTATTATTATTATTAAAATAGGAAGCATCCGAATCGGAAAATAAAATTTCATAACTATGAAATAAACGGAAAATTATCTATCCGGAGCTTGAAACAGTCTAATTTTAATTTTACTCTTGCTCTTTCACATTTTATTTACTTCGCATATCCGGCAAAACTTTCACACTCCCGGCATCCGTAAATGTGCGTGTATCCTCCGTTTTTTTTTTTTTTTTCGAAAATACCTTGCTCGTGATTTAATTTTATCGTCAAAGCTTTGCAACATTTAACAATCAAAATCTAAATTCATCGAATAAATATGTCGTCAATTAAACTTGAAATTGAAAAAAATGGTTTGTTCGGCACAGGACTACTTAAAATGTTCAATATATTAATCCTTGCGGGCTATTCCCACCAAAGTAGTATCTTTATGATGCGAAAATAGTTCGAAAACGCACTAATAAAGGAATTCTATAACGTGTAATAAGGTCACAGAAATTGAATACTCTTTTGAAATTTTTCGGGAGCTCGCTATGAGTGTGTTTGCAGAAACTTTTTTTATCCAAAATATTTCGTTTTGCTAGGAATAAATTCTCCATTATCAATACTTCATGAACAGGAAATCATTATATTTATTTTAAACTCGTTAAAATTCTTTGTAACCTCGAAAAGCTTCTTCAAACAATTTGGAATTGCAACAAATGAGAATTTTTTTTCGCTGTTCTATGCACTTCTTTAGATTTGATATTATATTACTTCTGTACGCTATCGAGTATTAACGTAAACTTTCGCTTATCGATCGTGGCTCAATTTTCACTTCAAATCCTGGTAACCTCATTGAGTTTTAATGCATTTTTAAACACGTGACTTCAAATGACATAAATCACACTTCAGATAAGTCACTTTGTTCACTGTTGTTACAATATTTAATATAAAAAAATATACAGTTTGCACCGCTTATAACGGACCTGGGATATAACGTTCTATCGCTTATAACGTACCTAGAAGCTAGGTCTCGAATGAAGTCAAATATTTATAATATTATTTTACTTCGGTTAAAACGTACTTGCCAAAAGTACGTACTTCGGCTATAAAGTACTTTTATAGCCGAAAATAAAATTTTCCTTTTCGTAAACATTTTTTTTTCCTTTTTCTCGGAAATTTTAGTACTTTCAAAAACTCTCGATGCCCGTTTTAAGATTATCTAGCGAGATTAATTGTGTATGAATGAAGGGAGAGATCTTTTATCTTTTTCCCCTGCTATAGATAGGTCTAAAAACAAGCCCATGTTCTTTTCTTTGTCATTCATCAATGTAAATGTCTTCTGAAAAGCCCCATCTATAGTGATTCTGATGATAATGAAGAAGAAACACAGGAGCCTATACCAAGCATACCCGACGCATTAAATGCTGCAAAAACATTATCACAATTTTTTGAATGCCACAGTGATGATGCAAAGACTCAACAAAAGTCTATTTTGGGTATCCAAAACGGTGTTTTTAAAGTGGCATCTGCTAATTTAAAACAAAAGAAAATTGGAGATTATTTATCTCAGTAAAAATTGTAATTAATAAAAATATTCTATTTTTTAGTTTGAATTTTAAAAAATTTGACCTGTTTAAAAACGCATCTTACAGTGAAATTATGAGCCCACTTTCTTTTTTTGTGTAATATTGAATCTTACCTGCGGTATTGCTTATAACGTACTTCGGCTATAAAGTACTACGTTTTTAGGTCCCGTGAGAGTACGTTATAACCGGTGACTACTGTATTATGAAGTTGGAAAAAAATGCCTAAACAGGGACAGTTGCAGCTTTAAATATTTTTTTTAAGTAGACCAAAATTTTACATCTATTTTCGTACCTAAATTTTACTTCTTTTTTTAAATCGAATTAAGGCAAAATTTCAGGACGATCTGCCTAAGGGTGTGGATTTGTGTGGCATTTGACAATCCCACAAACAAGCAGATTTTCGTTTTATAAATAAAATTACTTTAATCGATGCACAATACGACTTTAATAGCATGAAGAGAAAAGCAAATCAAAGCCTCATTACTTTTCAATTTTACTGAAAAATTTTAAAACTAAGATTACTCATTTCAAATGTCTTTACTTTTCCGTAGCTCCAGAAACCTAAAATTTATGAATCTAAAACACTGATCGTAAAGACTTTTTTTTTTCAATATTTTCAGAAGAATGTGTATACTTAAAAATAAACCACCCTACTTTTGTAACCAACATTCTTCTTGCTACGAAATACTGCTTTTTTAAATATAGCTACATCTTTAATTTTAATATTTTCTGGCTCGTGAACATTTCTTTCCTGTACGAAAACATTTGTAATTACTGTACCATTTTTCAGACTCATGTTTACGTACAATGTGCAGGATTAATATTTAATCATATAGATGATATTTTGTAATTTTTTAATTAAGTTTAAATAACGCAGATTTAGTGCATATGCTTAAAACAGCGTGCTTCTAGAAAAATATGTTTTCCAGATTTTAACAAGGCTGTCTCTTGAAATTGTGAAGAAACTGCTAAAAAATGCGAAATAATTTATTCTTTGCTCATTATTTTAAAGTTGCGTTTCACAAAGATTTATATTTTGATCATTTTAACTTCCTTCTAACTTGTTTTAATTCGAGAAAATGCGCTTTCATCGCTCTGTAAATATTAAATGTATCCTGATGAAATTGTATTAATATTAAAAACTCATTTAATTAATGATTGTTCTATGTCACGTATAAAATTTAAATTAAAACTTTACGGTGTTTAAAATATAGAGGAAGCAATAATTCAAATCTTACAAGTGATTGCTTTCTCTATATTTTAAACACCGCAAAGTTTTAAATTAAAGTTTATGCTTCAGAAAAAGAATTTTAGAAAACACGGAAATATTTATTCTCAAAAAGTAAAACAAGTGACATATTTTATAACTTATGAGGCTTGTTTCATTTGTCGTAAAATTATTTTCATAATTTGAGAATCATTATATCTTCCTGTGTAAAGCAATCGGTCTTCGGGCGAGTCGTAATTCTATCGTAACACTTGCCAATCTGCCAGCCATACTGTTTTTTTCCGAGTTTTGTACAATGAGTCAAAAATACGCATACGCATATGTTAAAATACGAAGGGCCATCCAAACCATATAGACAAACTAGGCAGCGGTCTAGAGCGCCGAATCCCGGAAGGCAGCACTAGCCAGGCAGTCAACATTTTTCTTAGTCCAATCCGCAGGGGAAAAATTATTGCCGTCTCCCGGCTCTTCCTCCAGTGCACCTCTCTCTCTCCGAGTAAGTAACCGGACCACGTGGAAAATGTGGAACATTGCACATCGGTTACACAGATTTAGGGAATACTCGGGAAATCGTCCGGAGACGCACAGAATCGCTCCGGAGCGGACAGTCCAGGGACCGTTTCCCAACCGGACATCCCCAACATACAACAGCGGCCAACTCAATCGGTGCTCTAAATAGCATTGCAAATATTATCCAATTTTGTATTGCTGTATGATTTATTATGTTCTACACATGATGTTTTCGAAAACGAGAAAATAATTTTAATTCACTTTTTTTCTATGTAGGATATCCTACAAAATACAAATAGACCCAATTTTTATTTCTTACTACAAAAATTTTCATAATCTCAAAAAAACAGATTTTAGTTTCAAATATTTTATATTAGACCATCCTTCATAAATAGCTGTTAAGTAAACTTTGAGAAACTCACTTATGATTTTAATATTTACATTATAATGAGAAATTCATAAAAATACCATATTTAATTGTACAATTGGAACAAGATAATGTTGATATCTGTTCCAACTTAATGTCAAGTGAAAGAGAATTTTGTTTATATTAATGAAAGATTCCTAAATAATATCTAATATTCATAAACTATATATGCCAAACAGCAAGTTTTGTTTAAAGGATAAAATTTATATTTAGTTGAAATGCAGTAAAAAATATTCGTTTATAGATGTCGGTGCGAAAAACTTAAGTAAAAGATGTTAGTTGTACTGGCTAAATAAATTGCAGTTTTACAGTATCGAAAACACTTAAAATATCAAAAACATCAATATTTTGCTTATTATAAAGTGCATTATTATGTTTTACATATATCTGTATTATCTTTCTATGTTGCATAAAAGTTAATTTTAATTTATTACAATAGTAATAATACTTATTGTTAATTTTTTAAATATAAACTTAAGATAATTGGAAAAATTATAACTTTCCCTGCATATTTAATGATTAATTTACTTATTATGAATTATAGCAATTAGTTATGTTCGTATCCAATTTTTTTTTTTTTAATTTGAGGCTTGCGCGAGTAAAAATGGGTATTTTTTTACACATATTAAAATGTAAAACTCTTTCACTTGTACTTGATTAAATATAAGAAAAATAGTTCTAAGAAAGCCTTAGTAAATAAATAACTTGAGAAATGAGAGTTAAGGGCAAAAATACATCATTCAATGTTGAAAAAAAGTAATACAATTATTTTTTACTCATAACTGAAAATAAATAAATAAAATAGCCTACTTCTATTTGAAATTAGGCCAGATTCTGGAGCAGAAAGATGAAACATTTTCTTAGTGCATATAATGTGAGGACAAGTTTTTACTAAAAGTTGGTGATAGTTACATTTACAAGCGCAAGTTAATTTGCATGGAAATATTATACAAGTAATATTTACCTCACATGAAACAATTTTACACATATAGGTATTATTCTTTTAAATAGTGTTGAAAATAACATTTGTACTCGAACATTAATGAAATAAAAGTAATATTTATTTTTCAAGGCTAAAAAAAGTTTTTTTTATAGTATATCTATGTAAATATTACACCTTTAGGAAACCCGTATTGAGCGTATATTTACTTTTCTACTTGTTAAGAAACGATTTCACAAGATTGTGCTTTTGAATTTCAGCTATTTGCTTTGCGCGACTGTAAAATTCATTAAAATTCACAATAAATAATTAAAATTTTAAAAGTGAATAAATATTATGATGAAATTATTCATGAAGCACAGATGTGCACTTTGATTTTCAAGCGTATATATTATTAAACACAGAACCCAATTCCTAAACAAGCATACACTTTAAATTTATTCTCTATTTTAATACTAGTGGAAAACAATACTGTTCAATAGACATACTTGTCCATTGCTACTAAACTTTTAAATTTATTTTCATTGTTTACATAGAAAAATTAATTGGGCTTGATAACTACTAAAAAACGGAGACTGCACATTTTCAATTATCTTCTTAGTTTGTTTTAGCTTATAAAGAACAGCATTCTTCTCTGAAAATAACAAGATTACCATACAGTACGATGTCATTATACACGGTTCCAGGAAATTCCAATTAAATTATATGTAGCTTGATAAAATTTCAGAAACCTGTTTTAATCCTTTTCTAATTGTGAAGCGCATTTTACATATAATTCTGAGTTTAATTATTTCAGTTTCATCCTGCTGTATAAATAGTGTCCTGGAGTTAATGCAATTGCACAGATTACATCATTAGAATTATGTTAGTTAAAGTAAGATAATTTTAATTAGCACCTAAGTATGGTTTCAGAATTAATTTGTTATTTTAAAACATAAACTGTTGTGATAGTGTTATACCTTTTCACATTAAAGCAATTGATAAATCCAAAGACTATATAACGTATTTAAGGTCAATAATAAGGTAATATGCAATTTTAAATCTATTATACAGTATTAGTTTGTAAACGTTATTTCCATCTATATATCTATCTGTATATTAATCACTATGCCATTTTATCTCTCAACCCCTTTACTGAAAATTGTCCGAAATATTTGTCCCAAAAAAGCGACATAATTTTACATATTTTTAAATCCTATTAGTTCACAACAGCTTTAATCTATTGTTACAATATTTCGTAAGCTGTAGAATATGCACCACATGTATTTCTCCATAAATAGGGAACAATCATAAAAGTTTCAACATAGGGTTACCAGGCGAAATACACAAAATATGAGAGATAAAATGCACAGTCAATTAATATCGTTTTAATATGGCAATAATGAAACTAAAAAATTAGGGGGGTTCAGAGGGGGGATCTCCCCTTGACGAGGCTCGAACAGCCGAGTTTATATATTTGTACAGTCAAACCCGTTTAAACGAGCCCTTATTTAACGAGAACCCGGAATGAGTTATTTTGTTTCGTACAATGCTACGTCTATGAGAGAATAACTTGTCTTTAACGAGCAAATCCCAGGTATAGTGAGTAATGCATTTCTGATTGTAATATTCTGTTGAACATTTTCGATGCCAAGGGTGCAATAGAGGATGTTTTGGGGCCAAAAGCCCGCTCCAAAAAATAAAATAAATAAAATAAATAACACAAGAAAGACACAATAAAACAGATGGAAAGATGAGATTAAAAAAAAAAAAAATAGTGCCTTTTTCGTGAACTTGTTTCTTATGAGAATTCGGATACAACGAGCAAATGTCTCGGTCCCTCAGCGCTCGTTATAAACAAGTTCGACTGCGTATATATATATACATACATATAGTGTAAATACAGGGGGTCCCAAAAGGTAGTAAATGGCTTTAATTATTTATATATTAGAGATAAGTGGGCAGTGTAAGTTGAAAAGTGTTAAAATAAGGTTGGATAAAAAGACTGCGTTAAGAAAAAATTCCTCTCGTTAATTTTCAAAAGTTATACCTTTGAAATTTGTATACGTACCCCGTACTAAAAAATTCATAATTAGTAAAATGTGCCCCATAAACTAATGAGGTGACAGAAAATTTGAGTACTATACCTTCAAAAGTGTCAGAGTTATTGAGATAAATATAAGACTGACTTAAACCACTTTTCAATGGCTCTCGAAGGGAAAATTCATGTCGAATGACCGCATTTCAGGGGCCGAACAGAAATTACGGAGGAAAATCATTTTTCCTCTCTAGCATTAAACACTTATATTGAAAATTAAGTATAATCCCCGATCATATTTCTTTAAAGATATCTCTGAGACGTTGTGTGATGATAGGCTCAAATTCGGTACATCAGCTTAATTAGTGTATGGCGTACGCTTTACCAATTGGGCATGTTTTTCTACGGGGGTCCTACACAAATTTAGAAAAAAAGTAACTTTTTAAAAATTAACGAGGGGAATGTTTCCTTAATGAAGACTTATTTCCGATCTTATTTTGAACATTTTTTTTTCAATTTACAATTCCCACTTATCTCTAATAGATAAAGAATTAAAGCCCGTTAACATCTTTCTGGGACACCCTGTTATACATATATAATATCAACTTATGTTCTAGCTTCGGATAATTAATCATCGCAAAATGCAAAATATGTAATGACCAAATTAATTGCAAAACAGAAAGAAAATGTATCTTTAACGAACGAACAAATAATCTAACAGTCTCTAACAGACAAATACAGAAAACTACAAACAAACCTACCTTATGAACTTCAAAAGAAACATTCTAGCATTCTGAAAAGAAACTTGAAAAAAAAAGAAAGAAAGAAAATTCGTTAACAAAAAAAGGGGGGGGAAGCAATAGAAAAAGCAGCTTATATGATTTTTATTTATTTATTTATTATTTTTTTGTTTTAAAGTAGTCTTGTTCATTTTTTAGTTTGTTAGATAGTTGTTTTTATTTACTATGCAAGTAATTAGTCGATAAGTTAAATGTGACGTCATATCTAACCGAAAAGCTTGCTTTCCGCCACCCGTTTTCTAAAAAATAGAATTCAAAATTTTCGTAGTTGACGAGGTCACCAATTGGTAATTCATTTCATTAAATTTTCATCAGCATACATATTCATGAACTTCGCCACAACATCTATCTGTATAACAAAAACACGGCTGTTGGAGCCTCGTCAGGGCGAGACCACCCTGAAACCCCATAATTTTTTAGTTTCATTATTGCCATATTAAAACGATATCAATTGACTATGTTATTTTATCTCTCACCCCTTTTTCTTTTTCTTTTATTCTTCCTTTACATTTATTTCATCGACTGGAAGTAGGAGGGTTTCCAGATCATTCCTTGAAATTGCAAACGTGGATCGATGATAACTGAAGTAACTTATATAATTTTTAGTATCTATCTTAACACACGAAAAATTTTGCTTTCCGTTATTTGTTATTGTTGAGAGAGCTTTAGGCGAATAGGGTTGCTGCATTTCGCCTGGTAACAATATTGGCGAGTCATCCAGAGTGGATAAGAATCCCAGGCTGTTAGGCTTATGTTTAAAATTATTCTTTTTTCCATTTTCACATTCGCTAGCCCAGTGCCGGATGCATTTACACCTTTTACAAGTTATTCTTGATGCATCCTAAATTTTATGAGTGCATGTTTTATGTTTCCATGTTTCGTAATTATCTTTATTCAGCATTTCAATTCGCCAAGTTCCAGTTGCCATTTTGAGGATGAATGATGCAGCCGTGAAACGAACGTTAAAAATCAGCAAATAAATAAATTAATCCATTTGGTGTCCATAACCTTTTAGAAGTGTTAGCAGAGTTATGTCACAAACATAGTAAGCGTGGGATTTTAACATAACATTTACTTTATTAAATTAGAACGGAAGAAACAGGCACATCACATAACAAGGTAACATCAAGAAGGAAAAAATGTATAGAAAAAGTAAAAAGAATGCGTGTGCGAGCACAGTTACAGTTAAGTAGATAAATGTTTATTAAGGAATACAGAATTCAGGAGAATAAGACATTGCACAGTAAAAAAATAAACAATTCAATACTCAACAAGTTTCTTAAGCTGTTGAAATTTTTATGATTGTAACCTATTTATAGAAAAGTAGATGTGATGCATATTCTACAGCTTACGAAATACTGTAACAATAGATTAAAGCTCTTGTGAACTAATAGTATTTAAATGTATGTAAAATAGTCAGCAACTTTTATGTCGCATACTATATTGTGTCTCATTTTGGGACACATTTTTGGGACAAGTTTCAATAAAGGGTTTGAGAAATAAAATGGCATAGTCATTAAAATGTTAAACTAATTGTTCTCACTTTAAACACGGGAAATATTCTTCAGCATTAAAAAGTATTTCTCAAAAGTAGCCATTTTTGTTTACCATTGTACTCATTAACACTTCTTAAGGAAGTCGAAACATGTCAATTAACTTGGCATGGCAAAATACGCAGATTTCCACTTTAATTTTGCACATTAACACTGTGGATTCACATGCTCCCTGTCGAAAATGATTTGTGTCATAAACATCTCTTTGTATTGGCACATGAAAATCTATTTCTACAAGGTTTCCCTAAACTAATGATACAAAATACTAGGGAGAACTAAGATAAATAAGAAAAAATCAGAATCACACAGCTATGTGTGGTCCTAAATCCCGTTTACATCGGAAAATGAAAAGTCCCGGGTAAAAGCAGAGTATAGGGGAAAACTAGCAATGCGTCATGGGAAAGCAAGTTCATCTCTGCATCAACCCTCCTTTTGACTAGGAATCTTTCTACCCCGCATTTTTTTCCCTATGTAGGGGAAGCGGGATAGAAAACAGCGAAAGTTCCGGCATTTACTCCGCATTTGTGTGCATGTTAACGGGCAAAAAAAATCCGTTTCACTTACCTGTTAATAATCACTTGAGAAAATTGAAGTGTTCCTCTAATTTCTTAAACAGCATAAATACAAGCATAAGTAATAGGCTTGCCTCAAAAATGCTCATCCATGAAATGGAATAAGGCTATTAAAATATCAATTTTAGTCACGTGTTTTCTGGGAAAAATGCATTACTTTTTGACAGACAAGGGTTGGAATTTTCTCTACTATTTCGAAACTTCTTCCAAAGTGACTAAAAGTTACATGAAGATTACGTTTCCGATCCCGCACTGATATGTGATTCTCATTCCTAATTATATGCCCTATCTCCCCCATAGATTTTGTACCACTAGTTTAGGCACACCCTGTATGCATTCAGGTGCATGGAGAAAATTTGATTTAAGTACATTTTAAAGACTTTCATTCATTTTGTGAAAAATGTTAGGGGAACTGGAAATCAATGTCATTTTTTTATATCAAATTCAAACAAATATATTTTCAACAACTTTTTAACTACAACCATTTTGGGATAATAGTTAACTCTTTTTGAATTTCAAAATATCCTAAAATAAATTTGTAGGTATTCGTGGATGTTTATTTAACAAGAACTTTATAGCTCTTTTTTTAAGATCACGCGGTATGTTCTAAAAGAAACTTTGGCACCCTACTCCCTAAAACTTACGAATTTTTAGACATACTTTCCGAGTCAACACCTAGGTTAAAAAAACTCACATACATGTTGAATTTGTTATCATCAGTTTCACTAGTTTTTGTTAGCTAAAATACTGGCATAGGAATTCATTACTTTCCAACGACTTAAAAGATTTAGATTCGAAGGGCGATTGAAAAAGAAAATTACCTTTTATAGTGCATACATACATAAACACACACAAATATGCATATATTTAATTTTTTCTCTGTTTTACTATGCGCTTTCTCTATATTTTTTAAATCGTCTGTTGTAAAATTATGGACTTAAGAAGGATTAATACTTCATAAAAGTATTAAACTTTTTAAATTTTACTCTCAATAAAACAGCGAATTTTCTAAAACTTTACAAATTTAATTTTAAAAGAAGCTATTTTAAAGAATAAAAAATTCTAATTAAACAAAAATGTGTAATGAAATTAGTGATGTTTACGTGTAATTTAATTACTTCAGTTTTTAAAGTATGTTTAAGCATTTCAACCACTCAGTAAATGTCTTCGTTGGAGAAGATTCTTAAAGTAACGGTACTTTTAGAGAAATTATAGCTCTAACGCTTAAACAAATTTAGACGAACGCACAATAATTAAACGTAAACATTCATTTTACATTTCTAAAAGAAAAATATATTGATTAATATTAATGGAAGGCTGTGAAAAATTATATTGAAACATAAATGCTACTTAGCAAATATTTATAGAGTGCGGCACCGTTTATACGTTGTTATCATTTCTACTTTTTTCTGAATGGTCCCTGTAAAATCCATTGTGTTTTGACGTTAAATAATTTAATTTGTACGTTTTCCTGAAATCGCAAACACCATTTATACGTTTTTATAGAACTGAAGAAGGGGAGAAAATTTGTGATGCAATTTTTCAACAAACTTTGGCAGATTTTAATTTTATGCAAGAGTACCTAATTTCAGGCGATTTGAAGGCAGCTGAAAATTACAAAATATTTTCTACATGCGGAACGGATATGAATACAAATACTAGCTGAGAATTTAATTCTGAATAAAAAGGTTATAATATTCTGTAGTTTTATTTCGTGTGTAATATAAGATGTAGTATTCTAATTGAGATTTCTTTTCACGTATTCCTTTTTTTAAAATAAATTTATATAAACATCTTAACATTTTTATTCAGAAATTAAAATGTAAATTATTTTTTTACATGTAATTAATTCAACTACACATATTAGTGCATGTCTTAATTAGTACATGTCTCATTGCTTTTGTGTAGAAACCTGACAGAAAAAAAAGAATTTAGTTAAAGTGCTGATGCTCTTAACAGTGTGTGGAATTCAATCAGAAAATTTCCTATAATACATAAGAAAATTAACTATTAAATTAGCATCGCAGTTTTATAATCGTCACTGGCTTTCATGTTGACCCCTGGAATCCGTACTGGTATTTTCTTGCAATAGATAAAACTTTCACTCAAAAGGGATTTTCAAAAGGCCCTCTACAACAGTTTGTTTTTTTCAGGTGATCATATATTAAATAAAACATTTATTTTTTCATATATTTTTAATTTAACATAACTGTCAATATACTTAACAAGTTTCACAATATGTTTGGAGTATTAAATAAAAAAAATTGTTTATTTTCATAAATATCTACTGATTACCCATATTTATATAACATTTAACGCAATATAAAGACATGAAAACAACTATGTACCACAAATGATTCTCCATTAACAAGTAGTTATTCAATACATTAATCTATTTCTTTTTAAAAGCATTTCTTTTACATTAGATTCGTAACTGTAGCCGGAATTAACATTCAATTCTAATTGTGAAGAAAATGATATTATATAGTCTGAGTATCTTATTCATTAATCAGATCATTCACGATTTTGATATTTTAAACTGAAAATAGATTTTTTTTTTGAAAGTTCATACTAAATTGAGAGAAATACACTAAAACGTATAACTTATTGAAAAATAATATTTAAGGAAATGTTCCAATTAAGAATTTCGTGTTTAGCCTCAGAAGCACTGCACATACCCGAAATAATAATATACAAAAAGCACCAACACTTTAATAAATACTGTCATATTGTAAAAGTATCTACAAAAGTACAGTAGTATAAAAAATTAAGCCTTTTTGTAATTTGTCTTCTGTACAATATTTACAAGGCAGTCAGATATTTTATTCACGAAATTAATGATCTTCTGAATTTTTATTTAAAACGGCATTTAAAAAAGAAAGAAAGCAAAGAAGAAAGAAATAAAGGCACAAATTTGAGTAAACGCCAGGGAGTGTTAGAAATTAAAAAAAAAAAAATTCTCCTTAGATTTTTATTTTGTGGTTATTCTTTCGTAATATTTTAAGGACATGTATAATGCACACAGAATAAAAAGAAATAGAAGTGCATCAATGAGAGTTTGATTAAATTTCAACTACTTTAAAATATAAAAAAATTAACGTTTATTCTTTATGTTTGATGGAAAACTTTTACTAGAATGCAAATAAAATCGAGCGGAAAGAAGTATAACATCGCGCCTGTAAACTAATTTTAGGATCCTAACAATAAAGAACAACACTTTGCAGCAGAGCGTCGCACATAATTATTGACATTTTTCTCTGAGAACAAAGTTTGTGGGTAAAAGAAGGTTCAAATATTCAGTTATCCCACAAAAAATGCCGCGCAAATCAAGAACATAAAAACAAAATTAATATTCATGAGCTAAATTCATAGCTGAAAGATCCACTTATTAATTCCAAAAATAGCATACGGCATTGAAATTTTTCTAACAGAAAGTAGTTTTTTAGTTTTAATGATCGGCAAACTTTTCAAATTATTTTCATAAAAGGAAAAATTATAAGAGGTCATGTTATATCCTTGTTTCTTGAATGAATTAGAAGGAGATTTTTTGTGCTTATTTCACTGCGATGCTCTTAATTAGGAAGTTATACTGTTTTTAGAGTGCAAATTATAAGTAAATAATTATAAGCGGGGAATTAAAATCAGTCTAAATAACAGGTAATTGAAAAAGTCTATGAGTGTTCCCAATAGTACATTTTCACAATTATTCGAAAATTTTACCTTAGTAATTTTCTTAAAAATATATATAATTTGTTTTAAAAATTTCTATGCCGGATAATATGTGATAATTAACTTTAATCATCAAACTGATGATGCATTTTACCTCTAAATTAGTACAAAAATGTTAACTATTTTAGGAAAAAATTCAATACATTTTGTGATTTTTGAAATTTAATGCATGCAAACATCACTGTGTATTTAACTGCTGAAAGTCGTAATTCACTTGCATTTTTTTTTCCATTTAAAGTGCATAAAATTGTTCTTTTTTTTACTTTGAATTTGGAGGAAAACTGCGTTTATGAATTTCTAAATGCATAAATTTTGAATAATTTTAACTTAACTGCAATCAACTCTTTATGAAACGTTTTCCTCAGTATTACGTTTTTCCTTTCTTCTTCTTTTTTTTTTAGTAGATCTAAGATCAGCACTGACGTTGTTAGTTTGAAACCTTTTTAATAGAATGATTTTCTCATGTTATAGGAAATAGAACACTCATACTGCCAGGCACATTGCGACACAAACTTAACCTATCAGCTTGTAGAATCTGGTACGCTCGCTACATCATTTTCAACTGCAGTCTATGGCCCTTCAGATTAGATGGACATTTCGTTTGCGTAGTCTACTAGTTTAGTAGGCGAAATCAAGATTCAGCTGTAGGATATGCAATACCGATATCGCAGGATTACTATATCATGACTATCATTATAGTATTTGTGCAAGTTTTATTAATTATCAAATAAGATAAAGTCATACTTGATAAGATAAAGTATTAAATATAAAATAAAGTGATATTAAACTTGATAGTGCTTACAATCTTAGTTTTCAAAACTTTTATCTATTAAAATTAATTTTTTATTTGAATGGAATGTCAATCCCGCGGTATCAATAAATCTCAATCCCGAAATCCCGCGAAAAGGAAAGCAGTGAGGGATTGCATTACCTGGGTATTGGAAGCCACACATCTACTGCATCTAATTCCATACATGAAAAAAATATTTTATTTGGAGGTAAATTGTAATGGACGCAACAATAGGCACAATCCCACTGAACGAAAATAAATGCGGGATTGCATTCCCTATTCAGCTGCCTGTAACCTATAGAATTTGTCATTATTTCTAACAACGTACACAGAATACTTCATATTTAATCTTGTGGATAACATAATGCTTTCAAGTAAGTTATATCATTAACAGTATATGAAAAGAAAAGACCAACAACGGTCCCTCAAAGATTTTGTGCCCATTTAATTTAACGATAGAAGGCAGAAAATAATGTAATGTAATGCAGAAAATAACGTAAAGTTTTTAATTTACGATTAAAAGCCATTGTGAATTACCACAGGTTCCTAAAATTAAACACTTGAGCTGTAATAAATAATGAAGACGTAAGATACTTAAAAGCTGTTTATGTAGAATGACTACAGAAAAATAAACATATTAAAAATAGCGGCTGGTGATGACTAGATAACAATTCGTGCTGCAAGAGCCTGTTAAATAAATGTGGAATGAGTAAAAATAGGATGCTGACACAGAACTTGGCATTGGCGAGAACACAGACCTAGCTGAGATCACCAACGCCAGTTGAAGAGCGACAATAAATTTAGACCAATTAAATTAAACTAATCACACCACGAATGAATAATTTGTAAAGTTTTTGCATGGAGTCAAAATAAAATATGCCAATAAATAAATAAATTTAAAAATTAAAAAAAAATAACAGATGGAATGCAGAAGGAAGTTAAAATATGCTATGAATAATACAATCTGACGTAAGATGATCTATTTTTAGCTCTAGAGGCGTCAGGCTACCTGGAAAATAAACAATTAAAAGGCTGTTGCATGCTGAATACAAATTTTGAAATCCAAAGGAATGTAAAATGAGAACAGAAATTAAAGTTAAAATGCTTGATTTTGAAGATTTAAAATATAAAAAACAGAAAAAATGACAGTTAATATTAAATATGTGATCTGCATCACAAAAGGTATCAAAGAACTGTTACAGGAAAATATTATCTATTAAAATTTCAAATTAAATTAGGAAAATCAATTCTATCTCAGTTTTTAAAACTGAATATTTATAAATTTAAACAAAATAGAGCATGCATAAGCTTTTGCATTTCCATTTCTTTTAAGGAGATGAAAGGCACGAATAAAATTCTTATTCAATTGGAAATTTTAAATGATTTAATGACAATACGTTATGCAGTGTATGTTTAATAACATGGAATAAGCAGCTTGCATTTTCTGAAATGTACAATATACAGTTACAAAGTCAAACGTACATAAATAAATGACAAGTGGCTGCAGGTTGAATTTATTTAGCTTCATTATACTGCATGATGAAATAAACAGAAATAATTGGACTCGTGTTTGCTATTTGGGTGGAAAATTAGTGGTTACGGTAAGCGTTATTGATGCTGAATGAAAACTGTTAGAAATCTAAATATTCATTTAAAATAAACAGTCAGCAGAAATGATATTGTTTTGAAATCATATATAATTACAAATTATGTAGAGTTAAGTGCAACTTTTAACTATTACAATATTTTGAGAATCTAGAAAGCAGTTTGTTTTACAGGCAAAATACATCCATAACACTTTGTACACCGATAAAGTTACATATATTATCTTTTAAATGCCAATCAGAATATAACCAATTAAATTATGCAACGTATTACACAAATAGCATAAGAATAAATGTTTAAAGCTTTCGTTAGATACATTTTTCTAATTCGGATAATATTCGATGAGCAAAATCATTGTAGATGTATTTTAGTGATTCCACAAGAAATGAATGTTACAGTTGCATTAAAAAGAATTTTTTCAATAATGGTAAGTTGTGGAATATAATTGAACCACGCATGTGGGAATCATATAAGATTTTGTATATTAAAATAATAAACTGTAAAAATAACCATATCATTAAGCTCCTTGAATAGACACCATTTAATCTTAATCGCTATGCATTATGATTGATTTTAACAATAATTTATAAATACAGAAATATTTCTTTGCATTAAAAATATTTGTTGCTTTGTTTATTGTTAATGTTATTACCAAACATCTTTCTGGTACTTAAGATTCTTTTTCTTTATTTTGGAAACCGATTTTGGTACTTTTATAAAAAGTTTTTTTTTTTCTGTTTTATGGCTCTGCATTCTAATCCATCCCTTATAACTTTACTATCTCAATATATATACATTCATCTTAAGCATTAAATGTGAAACATTTACATGGGTCTTTTTCTCATAGGGATAAATTTAGAGCATAAAAACTGCATATAATGTGACGGTTATTTTAATATAATTAGAGCTCTATTATAACATTTAAAAATTTTTGAGCTTAAAAATTTAAAAAATAATATGTGATAATAAACCAAATACAAATACATGATCACTGAAGATCGAACAGCAGTTGTCATAAAAGAAATACTGTTTTAATTGTAAAAGATCTAGGACATAAGATCTTGGTCCATTATTTTTATTATAATCCCCCCCGGCACAGACTTTTCTCGATAATCTCCACGGGTACCTAAGGTGCCGTGGCACACAGTTTCAGAACCTCTGATTTATATCATTGGAAAATTATGAACTTTAAGAAACATGTTTGCATTTTTCTTTCTTATGCTTTTTAATTTGGCTAAAACTAACGTATTTTCATTGCCATTTCATGTTTTTAAAATGCACGCGAATCTGCAAATAGAATTTTCACTTTATTTAAAAAGCATAAATCATTTTGTGAAACTCGCCAAGAATAACCACCTAAAAATTTTTAATTAATAATTTAAAAAGTAATTAAAATTTCAAAATTCTGAACCTCAGGTGCGCAATATCAAAATCACATGCTCAAATTTTCAAAGATCTGCGTGCTGTTGATTTATCTAGAGAACACTCATTTTATTATTTTATGTACGTATATTTGGGGTGAAACGCATAATTTCCGTAGCATTTCATGATTTTTAAACGAACGCGATTCCTTACTCAAGTAATAGCATTTCTGTTAGCTCAAAACATGAATCATTTTATACGGGCGAAACTCTCCAAGAAGGGTAACGTACAAACGGGTTTTAATTCATAATTAAAAAAGTAATTAATTATGTAAAATTCTAAGTAGCCTATAGCCATCTCCAGGGTCCCATCTATCTCTATACCAAAATTCATCCTAATCGATTCAGCGGCTTAGGCGTGAAAACGTCACAAACAAACAAACAAACTCTCGCATTTATAATATTAGCTAGGATTTCATATATATGCTTATATATATGCAATTCCTTTTCCTGTAAGTGAAAATCTACATTAATGCACGCAAAGTATAGAATAAAAAGTAGGTGTATGGGCCAAGATGTGACATACGCTTATCATCGTATTGCTGGAAAATCATGGCCGCTTTTGCTTGCCTTATGTGTGTAGCAGAATGCGAAAATAACTTATATTGCTAACATCCTATTTAAAATAAAATATTCGTTTGTGAACTTTACATATGAGGAACGGAATAAGACAAAGAGTTTTTCACCAGATTAAAGGCTCACGGGGATCTAAAAATAACATGAATAAAGACGATGAATGAAGTTAATTGCAATACACGTCCGAAACGTGACAAGACGCCTCACGTAAGAGGGTCAGTAACGCAAATTACCTTATATTTTGTATTCTTTTAATTTATTTTACCGGAGTATTTCACCTTAGGGCTCCTGCTATTCATAATCCCTAATGGTAAACTCTATTATTTCTTCAGAGAGTATTAATTAGCGCACGTCACATATGTATAAGAACACGGACAGACAGACAAAAATAAACAGATTTGCTGCAAAATGTTAAAACAAAAACATATTACTTGAAATGCCTTTAGTTTTCCTTTGTTAGAAAATGAACGCTTGTGATATAATAAAGATCTTAAAACACCATTTGTAAAGTTTTTTTTTCCCTTTATTTCAATTATTCTGGGAAAATGTGGACTTAAAATTAAATCTCGAGTCTTAGTAATCAGTATTTTTAAAGCTGTAACATATTTCTCTCATTAATAAAATTAATTTTTGAATGTAAGATTTCCTTACTCTGCCTTAAACAATTCTTCTTTCATCGAAAGCATTTCTAATTACAGCAGCATTTTGTAGACTCACCTTTAAGTGCGAAGTGCTGACAATTTAATTTTATAAATGATCTTTTGTGAAATATTTTTAATTTAAGTTTAAATTTAAATCTCTTGTCTCAAATTCACTGCATTTGTTTCTAGATTAAAATTGTGCAACTATTTATTCTTAGAAAAGTATTTATTAAGAGCTTAACAAGAACGCTCCTAGAAAACACTGCCAAGCTATATTCGAGATAAATTGTTCCTTGCCTATTAATTTAGACTTCGTAAGACGCAGTTAACATTTAATTATTTTTAATTTCCTATTCGCATATTTTAATTTCAGAAAATTCCTTGTTATATTTCAGACAGTTAAAAATGTTTCCAAAAGAGCATGTACGAACTTTAAAAAATTTATGTCATTGTGAAAATTAATGATCATGTTATATTTTGTAACATCTGAATAATTGTTTTCAGTCTTTTTTAAGCTGCACTAAATATCTGAAGAATCTGATTTAAATTTTATAATACTTAACAAAAGTACTAGTTAAAAGGGAAATGTTTGCAAGCTTAATAAAATACGAAAAGCTTCTTATTGGTAAATAGTTAAAATTTTGTAAAATATTAAACATAAAAAGGTATTTGCCAAAAGAAAACACATTCTGGACAATACAAAAAGCCCACACTTTATCAGTTACAAATATTCTGCCATTCCTATACAAAAGAAAAACCATGACTTGGTTTGACTCACTAGCTTTTTCCTGTGTTTACTTTACTAGCTAATTCTTCTCTTTGTGTCCTGGAACTTTTTATTTTGGGAATAATTTAATATTTGCATCTCACGAAGGGTGGATAATTTTTTTTGTATCACCCGAAATGTGTGCTCTTATGATGAATACCTTTCCATGGGTGTTATTTTACTGAGTTTTACCTATTTCATCTTCAAAATAGCAGTTGTCTGTTTAGTGTTTTTGTCAAGTTTTTCTTTTCATTTTATTTATTTTTACTTCTCTAATGACGGATCATTTACAACTAAGACACTAGGCAACGAACTCCAATATTTCTCTATACTACAATTAAAATATTTCAGTGCAGGACAATCGTTCAATTGAACAGCAGCCTCGCTTTCTATAGAATTACTAGAACAAGGCAAATTAGCCAAAATTAAAAAGGAACAGAAAGTCATTAACAAATTTGTGTCCAGTAAAAAAGCCTAACACAGCTAAAACAGCAGAAGTTTTTGCACCCGAGAATCTGGTAGATCTCAGCAGTCTGGGAAGCCACACGACGAATGATTATTTGTAGATGTCTTAATCTCTGATTTAGAAGAATAGAAGGCCAGGTCACGATGAGACATTTGAAGAATACTTGTTTCCCTTTATTTTCCAAAGAGTCTGTCTTCTCGTTATCCCAAAGCCATTATTATATTATGTCCAAATTACCGAGAAGGCAAATGTTTTGGAGGTCACTTTCTGGATCGTATGACGGCATGTTAAAAAATATTTTGCATGAGCTAAAAATTTTATAACAACAGCTATTAGATCTTTCATTAAAAAAGGATCCCTTAATTCAATTTTGAGCATAAATGCACGTGAATACCTGACATATATTTAATCTTTTTTACAAGTATCTCTAGCCTACTTGGATAAATAAATATACATTCACTTTGTTGTTTCCATAATATATAATATTTTCACATTCTCATAAAATCACCTTTATATAGAACAGGTATTGGCAACCTTTGGAAAGTTGCTACGCAAAATTTAGGATGTTAGTGAAATAGCGGTCGTATGACTGGGAATTATATGGGATTTTGAATGGTTTATTGGGTTTATATGGATTTTAAATGGGGCTCCGATATGCTCCTTGGGACGAACTAAAAGCTGATTCTTGCTATATACTGTCCACGGCCAAACATTGCCAATATGTGATTAAGAATATATTATCTTAAACTATCAGGAATTTGAAAACATCTTTCAAGTAATCTTTGAAAAAATATCTACTAAAATAATGCGTTAATAGTTACAATTTTATATAAAAGTCGTAAAAAAAAATTATATTTAAATGAGCGGGGTTTGGATTTTACAAACAGTACAAACATAAAATCAGCTCAGCTTAATGCAATGTACGAAGATGATTTTGATTAAAGTGAAGAAAGAGGCGGACTTAAACACATCAAATACACTGAAATTCCAGTTTTTATTTATTTATTTATTTTATTTAAAAGTTTTAACTTCGCTTGGAATGTCGTAATTTTTTCATTAACACCCTTATTTTCATTTACGTAAGTTACGGAATAAAAATACACTTAAGACAATGTAAAAACTTGTTCATCATTCCTTTCACAAAAAATATTGCTCAGTTGGAAGGAAATAAAATAAATCCATTAATTGAATTTCATAAAACATCTCTGCACACAAAACTTCCCATCTTCGACCCCATGATTCAAATATAGTTTATATATGTTTTATTAAATTCTCATGAAGTAATATTTACCTTCAAGGAGAAAAAAATAATGTATTTTTAGTAAATATGTCCTACATGTGTTCTATTTCTCTAGATAATACACAATATTCCACAATATTAGACTTTTACGACTTAGTACTTTGTGTGACTTTGTGAAATTAATGTAACATATCACAATACGTATAAGCATTTTTAAAGCTAATCCATTTTCTGAAATCGATCACGATGCTACATGTGTCTCCTTTAACTGAATTTTAAACATAAGCATTATTTTAAAACACCGGGTTTCAACCCTAAGATGAATCTACACTTTACATTTAATCTTTATTTCAATATTAGGCGAAGACAATATCTTTTAACTAAATAAGAGACAATTGCTATTAAAAAATCCAAATTTAGTTGCATTGTTTACCTAAACAATTTGTTAATTAATAGGATTTGATAAGTGTAAAAGGATTATATCCTTTCAATTATCTTTCTATATTGACTGAAACTTAAAAAGAACAACAGTCTCTTTTGAAAATAACAAGATTATAACAGTATTAGCTATTACAGAAGCTTCCAGGAAAAAGGAATTATAACTACGTAGCTGATAAAATTTTCGAAACCCGATTAAATCCTTCCCTAATTTTGAACGTTGCTTTTGATCATTTTAAGCAGAATTCTGTGTTCCATTAGTCCGTCTTTATCCTTTGGCATTCATAGTGTATATTATTAAATGGAATTGCGAGATTAATCTTCAAGATAATTAAATTATTTCAAGTAATGTCGATTTTAATTAGTATAGGTATGCACCTTTGGTACCAATTTATTATTTTAAATTTTAAATTGCATTATTTGACATTAACATATCTTTCAAAGGAATTGAAAGCTTCTTTCTGCAAAGTACATTATTGGGGTCAATTAAAAATTATACCTATTAGAAATATATATATATATCTCAGAAATTAAGTGTCACCTGGCGACTGGTCACATAACAGTCGCATGAACATATTTTATTGTCATCACTTGGGGAGTGGTCACATATGAGGCATCACAGTGACCGGCTTACAGCAGTCACAGGACGATATTCAGGTGATGTCATTTCGTGACTGGCCACAAATAAAGTCTCACAGTGATCGGTAACGCAGCAGTCATAGGGTTACACTTCAGTGATGTCACCTGTGGATGGTCACAAATAAGGCATAGCAGTGAACACAGAGTGAAGTCACATTTATCACAAATCACAGTGTGGATTAATTTTGACAGTCCTGTGACTGCTTGTCATTCCCTGTGAAGTTACAGCGACTTTTTTGAGAATATCTGTGCTGTTGGGTTGATCTGAAATCTCGATGGCTTTGCTGAAGTAGAGTAATCAGTCAATTTTCCACGAGGAATTTTTAATTCAAAGAAGGCCTACACGCTATTTCTGGTTTGAAAATTGATACCAAACTGTGTTAGCTAAATGACTTAACGAGTGTAGAGAGAAAGTCATTAAAAAATATTGTTCAATAGCTAAATGCAGTCAAATAAGTGCAGGAAATGCTATAAGAAAAAGATTTCTGGAGTTTTGAGGGTTTCCTAAGCCGACCTTTGCTACAAAACTTTACCTGAAAGAAATCGTCCAGTTAAAGGACTAGAGGATTTTAATAACATTTTTTAAAATTTAGTTGGGGATGCGCTTTTCCGATCCTTTTCGTTTGCACGGCCTCCCTTTTATTTCATTCGACTATTTCATTCCAACTAAGCGTTGAATTCACACATTTTTAAGAGATCGAGAAAATTCCTTTCATGAACAGCAAGAAGTTTTTCATGAAATCTTTTCACATGAACTAATTCATCTTCATTGCGGTTAATTGTGTGACATTATGGGGGAAAGGGGGCACAGTAGGACACTGCACTTGTTACGCAATAATTTTTTCAAGTTTTAATGAAAAATAAAAATTAAATACATAACAATATTTTGACAACTTTTAGCTTTCACTACATTTATTTTCAGAATTTATCCATATTTTATTCTATGGAAAAAAAATTAATTTTCAAAAGTTACTCAAGTTATACAAGTGCGCCCCATAGCGGGGGGCACAGTGGTACAATGAATAAGGTACATAAAAAATCAGCTATATTGCGTCAATAAATTACTATTATAGTTAAATTCAGGTTAAGTGGTCTTGTGCATTTTAAATGTGATGAAAATCGAAAAAAATGATTTCATCTATATTATCTCATATTTACTTAAATAATTTATTTGCTTGTAAGAAATTTTGAATATCAGTACAATGACATTTTTTGTTTACATTAATGTTGTCAAAGATTTCCAAGTTTATTAGAAAATTTAAATTAATTAACAGATTAAGAACTATTTTCTATATGAGGTTCACTGCGGGCAGCCTATCCCACATAAAAATCATTTTACAGACTCAATATTTTTTCTACATACTCTATATGATAGTGCATAATTTAAATGACCTAATATTATTTAGATGTTACATACCTATCTACAGAAAAGTAGTAATTCATCATTTTTGTCCCTAATTAAAAATTAAAACATTTGTAAATTAGAAAATTATATAACGTCGGGTATGAAAATAAGTCATTTTAATTATGCAAAATCGGAGAGCCTATATAAAAAATATTGAGTCTGTAAAATGATTTTTATCAGTGTTAGGCTGCGCGCAGTGAACTAAATATGAAAAAGAGTTGACTTAGAAAAATTTTGAAGTCATTAATGTAAATAAAAAAGGCCTTAGTATTGACATGCAAAATTTCTTACATGTAAATTAATTATTTCTATAAGTACATGATTATATACATAAAGGATTTTTTTTCGATTTTCACCATTTTTAAAGGGCTCAAGACCCCTTAAGATAGTCAACTTAGACCATTTAAAAGCAGTTTCCAAATGACAAGATTTTAAAATATTTATCAGAATGGTACACATTTTTAGGAAATGCAAAATATTTTGGTGGACGGTGTTTGATGAATTAAAAATAACACAGTGACATCAAATTAAACAACTTTTCCAACTGATTTTTCCATTAATGATAGTAGAAACAAAAATGGCTGCAACTTCCCATCAAGATCTAAAAACTATAATTAGGATTACTAAAAATTTATATATATATATATATATATATATAATGTTTTAGTAATCCAGATTTATTTCCATTATATGTTATAAAGCTGTCAACTGATCTTTAAAAATATAAATAAAAATTCTCCTTGGACTTACAAAATGGTATTTTACCAAAAGCTTAGCAACAGGGAGGATATCGGCATGAATCCTCGTTCCCAAAATTGTTAAAATTCCTTTAATTTATTAGTGAATTATTCTGAAATCTAATAATTTCTTTAGAGATGAGCTCAAAAACAACTATCCTCGTTTTTTTTTTTTCATTTACTTCTTATCCGAGACGAACTTTGAAACTCTATCATTGTACAGTACAAACATTTACCAATATATCATAGTAATAAGATGGAAAATTATGTTCATAGCCCGATAGAAATATAGAAGTTACAATATCAAATTCTTTTGTTAAACAATTAAAATGTAGTTTTTCCGCAATCATGCTTGTTCCTGAAAAGAAAATTTCACAGTTTTCTTGTCAGTGAAATTAGTATGTGACCCCTTGACCTCGGCTTTAAACTTTGAGAACATTTTGGCGGTGAATTTGGGGACTTAGCAAACTTAATGATTTTCATAACATTATGGTCCAAAATTTATTCAAACACGTATAAAATTCAGTAAAGACTTTGAAAAATATCGTACTATTTTCAAAACGAAGTATAGTACCACAAAGATTGATATTAGTTTTAAATTTACTAGGATTCATTTAATATATATGGAAAGTGAAGACAAAGAGAAAGGCATATCTGATTTTTTTTTTTTAAACGATTAAGGAGAAAACTAGTGTAACCATACGGTATCACAGCATTTTTGCCTATTTTTAAGATGCAATTAATTATAATTATTTCCGAGCTATTTATTACTGCTTTTACTGTTTAACCATTCAATGCATGATTTTTTATATTTTTACCAAACATTTTTTTTCTTCAATATCATGGCTTAAATACATGTGAAAAAATATTTTAAAAAATATTTAACTATTTTTATTGATTATTTTTTGAAATTTTAGGTTTGATGCATATATGAATCGTCATGCATTTAGCGCTAAAATGCGAGTCACAATAAAAAATTATTTACTATCACATAATTGATAAAATTTGGCACAAAACACTTAATTATTTATTGTTTTCAAAATATATTTATTTTAATTGAAATTTTTAATTAAATTTAATTACTAAAATTGTTAATCAGAAAAAAATGACAATAACAGAATAAATAAAAACAGAAAAAATGACATGCCAAATACTTTGTACTTGATATACATTCATTACTATCAAATTTATGTTGAATGAAAAATTTTAAAACAATTTCTGTCCTTGTTTAGACATATTGCTACAGCACATTTTTCGCATCCAATAAATGTTTGGAACTGTGTGGAACTGAAAATGGTTACAGCGAGTGCGGTTTTCGTTCCATACTGGCATATGTTCAGTTTTGTCCTGTGGAACACATGTTGTAGGAATATACGCTGCAGGACCTCTTTGCCTTTTCACATTGTATTCATTCTGTAAAAGGCTACTGGGTCTTCCCCGCTTCACTACAGAACTTTCACCCATTCGACATAGTCCGACTGCAAGGTCACATCGAAAGGTGGCTAGTTTTAACAAAGCATTGGGGTCAGCTCCATTTTGTTCTGAAACTCTTTTATATAGCAACCACGAATTTAGACTGCAAGGTCTAAGAAGTGATAAAACAGTCTCATGTACCACTTTCTTGACCTCGGAGTTATTTTATATCTCCCTATATGACTATCAAACCAATCTACGCCCCCCATATGTTTATACCCATATGTGATAAACATGAAATCCACCACATAGCATACCTCTGCTCAAAACTAGTGACAACTTGCTTATGTTGGCCTGCTGAAATCGATCTCATGACACTTATCACTGCTGTTTAAAGTTCCATGTTTTTGAATCGATAACAGGGTTTTGGTAGATAAAAATGTTTTGGGTCGACAAGAACTTCACATAAAAAAGAATATTTTACTTTGTTAGCAATAGCACAATAATAATTTTAAAAAATGTTATATAGGATTTAACAATTTTGAAAAGCTATCTTTCCCCCATACATTTTATTTATTATTAGACTATGATGATTATAATAGAAGTAAAGAAACAGGAAAATAGTACTTAGTATAGTTATAAATATTACAAATTGTAAATAAAGGAATTTTGAAATGTAAATATATGAGACGTCAGATATTTCAGTAAAGTTCCAGAGTTAAGGCAGGTAAAACGGTTTATTAAACATTATCTTTAAGTTACAATATAGAGTGAGAAGAGGAGAGGGGGAGACGGGTACAAAAATCAGCGTGGACTAATTAAGCAGTTCCAGTGGCAGAAGTCCTTCGATTTTCGATGTGGTGTATTTACGCTCATCATACCACGTGGGCTGGTATGACATAACTCCGCCTCTCTCTTATCTCTAATCGAATCACACACACTTATGAACATGACCCGCATCCGGGGCTACAAAGGCGTGGGGACACGTGTACACTCTAAAGAACTCAGAATCGATGGCCTGATGTCTGACAAATAACAAAATAAATAAAACATAGCTCAAGAGCGCGCGTGGCAAGTATGACAGGAAAGCAAAACTTACAGTGAAAGTACCCGCTTGAACAATACCCAAACTAGTAAAACCCAAATTACCTTTTTATACATTACATATATATATATATTACTTTGTTAGCAATAGCACAATAATAAAAAAATGCTGTATGGGATTAAATACTTTTGAAATGATATGTTTCTCTATACATTTGATTTATTATTAGATACTGATGATTATAATAAAATTAAAAAACAGTAAAATAGTATTTATTAGCCAATTCTTTACTCGTAAAAGCAACTAATTACCTGCTGAATTAACATGATTATAAAAAAAAAATAATTTAAAAATTTTTCATACAAACAGTATACATTACATAATATTTTATGTCTCTAATAAACAACAATGCATGTAAACAATGAATGGGTATGTGTGATTTAAAAATTAGCTTGAAATAAAAGGTATTATGAGATCTTATAATTATAAATTCTGCCCAAATTTTAAACTGATACATAAATGCATCAAACTGCTCTCTGCAGTGAAGCCTATTCATAAATGCATGTTGATGCATATTTGAATCAAACAAAAAAATTGAAACTTTTCACATAAAAATAATTCTTTGGTTAAATCTAAACATAGAAATGAAAAATACATACCATGAGCTATATATAGTAAATTTTACAGGTCTCTAAAGTCTAATTGAAGAACAACAACCACTTGACAAGATCATTGAAAATACAGAAATACGATTTAAACATTTGGCTCTAATTCAATAACAAGTGTTGCTAAATACTGCCATCTACTGGGGATAATGACAGTTACATATCAATATGGATGTATGAAGATAATAATCAGCCCAGGAAACCACCTGTTTTGTGAATTTTTTAAAGCAAAATTCGATAAAAGTTGGTATGATTCATATATGCATCGCCATGCATTGAAGGGTTAACTTGATGAATACGTGCATAAATTTGTTTAAAAACAGATGTTGAAACTAGTATCTTTTTATAATTTTAGTTCTGCCATTTATTTAAAATTTTGATATTTATATATTTATTTTATTGTTTTATGAATTATGCTTTGAAATTAAGCTGTACAAATGTGAAAATATAGAACAACTATAGCATACTTTTCTTTCCTTAAAAGCAAATGCTATAAGTAAAATTTATTATATTCTTAGTTTGGAGTGTATCACATTAAATCGGATAACATAGCCGTATACTCGGCGAATCTTATCAATCATATTTTATTCAAACTAAATAAAAGACATATGAAAAGATAAAATTCATAATTTTTTATAATACGACGTCTGTATTGAAGTGCTTGGACATATTTTTTCTGAAACTTGGCGGTCCTTTTGAGATCACCGAATATAAATATGATTTTCGAATAAAATTGACAAACTGATATTATTTATGAGCATTACTTGAAAGTTTTATTGTTATTATCATAGCGCCTGCTAAAAGTGTGTTGAAAAAAATGTTCTATTCCATAAAACCGTCGTAAAAGGAGGACTCCAGTGGATAGACGGACATAATATTACAAGAAATTGTCTATAGGGAAAATTTGATCTAAGAAAGTACGTGATTATAAAAATCCTAAACCACAGTACTTTTATTAAAAAAAATTTATTGTTTTCTATAGCGAAACATTTTGATTGTTTTAAGTAGGAATGGATGGAATACGAGACAAAACTATTTGATGTTTTCATGCAATACGACACAGAAAAATTTCCAATCCCTACATAGTTATTTTAAGAGAAGAGACAAAAATATGCAGCTTCTATGCACGATGAGAGAGCCTTTTTTTCAATCAAAATTCAGTATCGTGTTTGTTTAACTCAGTTATAATGGTTTCTGTTTTGTTGAGATTTGTTTTCACGCAATGTTATTTCTTTATGCACTCTAATAATAATATTTCATTGGTAATTTTTTATTACTGGTTACAGTAATTCAGTGTAGATGAAAAGGCGTAAATTAAACGCAAAAGTAAAACTTACATTTAAATGTTATAGTAAAACATGCAATATTGAACTGAAGAAAAACAATAAAGTGATCATTATGAAGGATAATGACGGAATCATGTTAGAGAAATGAAAAAGCTTTTTACTTGACATAGTTGCTGTTTTTTGAGTTATATAGCACATATTTGTTTATGCTACAGCTGTTTCTGCATTGCTGTAATATCAGTATGACAATCCTTGTGGTCGAATTACGAACTTGTTAATATTACTACTTCTAATTGCGTAAAACATTAATTAATTACTATGGTTATGTGATTTTAATATTTATTACATAAACTAGTTTTTTGATCTGATTTGAAAGAAAGCATCAAAATTCTAAAAATGGGCCACGTTCAGTATAACAGTGGAGACTTCTGCTGTAACACTGCTGAATACAATCGAAGCTATAATTTAAGCAAAATTTCAGACTCTTTTAGAATTATCTACTGATTTTAGCTATTTACGGTTGCAGTGTGACTGAATTCTGTAGATGATCAACAATTCTCTCAGTAAAATATTTTTGTAAATATATTTAAGAACAGTTCAATATGTGAAGCCAAATAAAACTGATTTTATTTCTCTCTTCTGCATCGTTATTAATTAATCCTTCTGTGCATAGAATGGCTCTGCAGAAAACGAAAGTGTGACAGTTATGTTTAATGTATAACTATGAAATTGGTCACATAAATCAGAGTGGCCAACTGCTCCGGAATATAATTAATTTTAAACAGTAATTTTTGGCTTAAATTATAGCAAAATTTTCTGATTAAACAATGGGTTGATTACTGTTTCGGAAATATATTTTAAAAGAATTATTGTTTACAAAAAGTGATTAATTATATATTCCAGAGTAGTTGGCAACTCTGCTTAAATTATTATAAATACTCAATATAGCGATAATTGCTTAGAAACTATATCAAATGTATAATCCTTTTAAAATTAATTTAATTAATAACTATGTTGTTTCATATGAAGGTTACAGTTCGCAAAACTCAGTATCTTATTATACAACATGTGTTTATTCATGGTATTTTTATGAATGGTAAGAATGATTTACTGTAGTCTTATTTTGTTTGCCAGATCAAACTTCTTGTATCTCAATATTTTGTAATCATGAATGCTGTTTTTTTTTTTTCAATTATGCATGAAATTTGTGTTTATGCAAGAAATAGCGTTTTTTTCTAAGCATGAATTCAGCTATGTGGCTTAATCAGAATATTTTTTATTCTGAAACTTCATTAAGGAGCATACAGTGTATCCTAAAATATTGACCAGGCTTTTATTTCTTAAACAAACTACAAAGTTACGTACAAATAGGTCTAGGATTTTATGCTATTGATTTACATTTGCGAAGATTAAATCTACATTGATACACAAACATCCCGCACAAATAGTTTCCAAATAGTAAAATGTGCCCCATACATTAATTATGTGATGCGCAAAATTTCAGTCTTGAATCATACAAACAATCAGACTTATGAAAATAAACCTCGTTTCAGTGGCTCTAAAAGAGACAAAATTCCATCAAAATTCTGATGATTAAGTTTTCTCAATTTTATCAGGAAAGAATCACAGTCGATTCAAGCAAGTCCACAAAGATTCTATGATTGAAAAGAAATTTAAATAAAAGAAAATTTTGAATTTAGACTTAAAAAGAGATGCGATGGGGAAGGTGGCCCAAAAAGACATTTAGGGTAAAATAATTGACATACAGGTAGATCTATCTACCAGGTAATACTGAAACTAGTTGTGCCGAATGAAGAAGAAGCAATGACAGTATTCAAGCGGTCACAATATTACGCGTCTGAATAGAATTCTTGGAAAATTTGGGTTTTTATAACATATTCTATAAGGTAAAAAATCTTTTTTTTTCTATTTATTTGATATGCAATCTTTCGTGGACAGAAATATCACCTGGTTTACTGATCAGACTATGCTTTTCGATAAAAAATTGCACATGCGAAATTTGTTGAGTTTATTGGCATCATAAACTAAAGCGGGCAGCCATATTGCCATTCTCAAAACATGTTACTGCCCATTACTCTATTTAATTTATTTTCACGTTTATTGTAGGTCATAAATTTTGAAATATTCCATTTTATTGCTTGTGACACATTTTTATTTTAGAATTTTCTTAAAATAAATTATGCATACTATATGACTGCAAAACTTATTTTATTTCATTTTGTATAGTACATATGGGGAAACTCCAGCCATCGAGCCGGATGCGGCCCGCCACGGCTTTCGATTCGGCCCAGGGAACATATAAAAACCCTGTATAAAACTGATACAAATCATTAGAAATCCTATATAAATCCCAATTATACGACCTGCGACTCTGCTAGCATCCTGAAATTTAACCCGCAATTTTTCAAAGGTTTCCTGTACCTATGTATAGTAATAATTACTTTTGTATCTTTTAATTTTGCCGATAAAAAATAATTTACAATTATTTTCAAACGAAGGATCATTTTGTACTTTGTTTGAGGGTAAAATGATTCTTTAGACACTTTCACAATACTTATTTTTTATTCCTCAATGTGATATTAAATTATTATTAAAATATGTTTATGATGCAAAATACAGTTGCTACCATGTAAAGTATGATAGCAAAGAACTAAAGTTTTATTTAAACATTTATGTTATTTTATTCAAGTTAAAACCTTAAGGGGATCATTTTGGGCTCCTAACTCTCTATATTTTTAATCCATGTTATATATATATATATATATATATATATATACACACACACACACACACACGTTACGTAGAAGTTTTGAAAATCCTCTTTACTAAACATCACGTTAAAAAAAAAAAAAAAAAACTATTGAATTTAAATTTAAAAATAATACAATAAATATCAGGAAATATTAATTTTCTATTCATTGATGATTCATGATGATTCCTGATGATTCATTGATGATTCATCATGATTCATGATAATGAATCATTTTTCCTGTGGTACCCGTGACATTTTTACAGTTTTTTGTTTCTGCGAGAGAATCAGCTCAATAAAAAGAGACATGTTGCTTAATTGGGAATTAAGCATCCGTCGTAATAAAGTATTCCACACTCAATGTATTTTTGTAGATCCTGTAGAAAGTGCATTTTAAAATGAATCATGTACATTTATAGTATATGTATGGACATGAGAAATGAACGTGTTTGCAATTGGACTATAATTAAAAAAAAAGAAAAGAAAACATCATAACCAAACAGAAAGAAATTCAAACCTAATTTCATTTGCTACCTGTTTTGCTCGCTCATTCACTCGCCATTCCAAACTCCTCAAGATATGCTTAATATTCTACTTTTCAGATTTATTTAAGAAAAATTTCTCACAGCTGTCTAAATCACGTATCCTGAAGCGCAGTCAAATATGCAATACGCTCATAAACACAAATACAACCCCCTCCACCAAAGAAAAAGTGTTTCCTAGACCTAAAAAAAGTATAGCTTTGAAATAAATTCAGTTTAATTCGTAATAAATGAATTTATAGGAAAATACATAAAATTATGAGATAAGCTCTATTTTTCTTCAAAATTTGCTTAGCCTTCTAAATCTTGTTGTTTATTTATTCTAAAAATCACAGTTGCATTTATGGGGACAAGGAATATTAATATTCAAAATTTTAAATTTGAATTGTTACTTGTAATCATATGCAAAGTTGTTTAACATACAAATTTGTATCTATATTAACACTAAAAATTTAAAAAGAAATAATTTTTTTAATGGAAAACTGATACTTTATTTTGAAAAAATACGCCATCTATTTATATTTCAAATATCCCATGCACTTTCCGAATTAATAAAAAGCTCTGTTTTCTTAAATTTGCACTAGCAATTTATGTATGAACATGCCTGTGCATTCATTTTTGTGTGTGAGAATGGTGAGCTTTATAAAAAAGCAAGTGAGATGTAACTACTTTTTAAATTGCCATGCTATTGTTACATGGAAATTCCTAGATCTCTATTAATTAACTTTTTTTTTGAAAATTTAATGTACAATCATGTTCATGCATGTATTGCAAGTGAATAGTGAGAAAATTACTGATTTTTATTTGTTTGGATATCGCAAGGGATTTTTTTCAAAAAAATATTGAATGCTCACTTTTTTTGTCAATGATATTAATGTAATATATATATATATATATATATATTTACTTTTGTATTTTTAGTATTAATATAAATGTAAACATTTTTGTTAAACAAATCTACGAATGATCTGAGAATAAAAATTAAGAATTGACAGTTTTCAATTATAAAATCCCTTGTCAAATTGAACAAAGAAAAAAAATAAGCATTTTCATCATGTACTTAAAATTGAATTACTGGTTCTTTTCTAAAATATACCGGTAACAACTTCTGTAACATCATTCTTAAATTATTCAAACATTGTTAATTTTACAGGAAAAGGAATATTGGCTTTAAGGGACGATATAATAATTGCAAAAACAGAAAACGTGTCAGCAGGAACTTTGGACGAGCAAAGTATTTAAACACTTCCAAGTCTAAAATATTAAACTTTCTGAAAAGAATTTTGGAATGCAATTAATTATTTAGTTGCTTCTGAAACAAGGAAGAATACTTAAGAATACTGCCGACGCGCTGGGCACAATTAATGACTAAACTCTAATATTTAAAAGCCCTGAACGGTTATGCTGTACTTATTCTTTCCTTCAGTGTGACGGAAATTGTGTCTAAGTATTTTCGGTTGCATTTTGTAGTTTACTTAGCAAGGTTTAGGAGTAATTAAATTAGAGCATTTCGGTTATTTCCTTTATGTTTTTATGTTTTTACTTTACCGTCTATGTTTTGAAATTCACAGTTTTCCTTGGAAAATATTTTTTAAAGAAAATTTTATGTAAAATGTTAGTAAAGTCTTTTAAGAAAACTGCATGTACAATGCAAATAAATAAGTAAATATAAATATATGCTTACGATAAAGTAATGGTATGAATCAAATCTAAGGGTAATTTTGAATATGAACATGGATAAAACGAAATGACGGTTAGGGCTCCAGAGGCTCTTCAGATGGCAACATAACTGAATGTATATTTGAGTCACATGACTCAAGGAACAAGAAAGACGATCTAGCATTTTAAACTTATATGGAAAAACCGCCAGAATATGTTACACTTCTATTTTTATAAGGATTATAAATATAAACAAATATGTAGAACAATTCGAACCAAGCGGCATGCAAATTATGCTAACGATATAGAGAGTTCCTGATTATTTTAACTAAAAACTGTAAGAAGATGCATCATACATCGACTTAAAACGTAAGCCATCAAAAAGTGTTAATATTGGCAATCATGGGGCCTGGAAACTGATAGAATATAATTGAAGGTCCACGGGAAGAACGATGAGAGTCAACTTTTCGTATATGTTGAGGGATTTCTACTGCATTCTGTTGTTCATTAGTGGCACTTTTAATATCCGAACCCATAAGGGGAAAGAACGATAAGAATACACTGAAAAAATAGACTTAAGATACAGTTTACTGGGGAAGAACGTGAAAAGACCCGTGCTTTCGATTTTTTTCTAAAATCAGCTGCATTGGATTCTCATCGTTCTTCCCGTGGACCCTTCATTTCTTCTTTCCGAATACCAGAAATCAAAATCTTGTGACAAACACACGAAAGCAAGTGGCGGCATACACAGATACAAAAGGAAGTCAAAGCTGATAAGAAGAAGCATAAGAATATATGATTATATCGTGAGCATTTCAGAACATTCTGATACATTAATTTTGAAATCCCACACAGGAATTAAATGAAAACATAGTTAGATAAACATATGGAAAAATTAGTTGGATAAAAATATACCCTTTCAAAATAGTATTCGCGTATAAACGAAATTTCCTATTTTGGATTTACGAATATTTAATTAGTTTTTGAATAATACATAACTTGACAGAAATGCAAAAGTTTGTAAATATGATAAACGGTGTTCATATTTTATGAAAAATAAATATAATGTACAAAACCAAAGTAGGAAGTTGGACTTTTACTCGGTTACTTTTTAGAGAGGGTGTATACACAAAATATATTCCTACAGAAATACAATGGAACAAAACATAGAGTGTATACTTACATACATGTTATGAATCGGGATTGGAAACAATTCAGTTTGCTAATTCAATCTACTTATTAAAAAAATATATGCATATAATGCATTTAACACCAGAAATTGTGAAGAAAGAGCTGTTAAGTTTATAAAATAATTATATAAAACAGAGACTTCGCTCGTAAATCAGAATGAAATAGCTTATTTACACGGAGAGATATCTTTAAATGATTAAAAGTATTAAACTTAAATAAAATGTGATATAAAAAATAGTTAAACGTGTGCTACAATCCGAAACTTTTAAAACCAATTTTGCCAATAACTCTCATTTTCGATCATTTAACCATTGCCTTACATTTAGTCGTTTTATCAACAAATCTATCTATTCTTTAATCGATTATAAACGAGCTAACGTGGAATGAATGTCCTGGCATTTATTATAAAACTTATTCAAAAAATCTCTGTTCCTATTAGCAGCATTAAACATAAAATGGTTGTTTTTCCAAAGGACTGAACTAATTACATCGAATTTATTGAATTTACTTACACTAAATACACTGAATTACAATTGCATTTCTCTGAATTGAATTCACAGCATCAAACATCGAAATAAATTTAAGCTTTTTTTTTATTCCCACCAAATAAGATATTGATATGTTGATATCCTGAAGTGGCACGAAAAGACTTTGTGTACACATTTACTGTTCTTAAACAAAGCAAGTCACAAACATGTCAACTATATAAAGAAATATCTTCTCTCTGCGTTCATTTCATGCTGTCAAGGATTTAAAACTAATACTTATATTTTTCAGGAAATGTCTTAAATATAACTTAACGATCATCGAGGAAGGAGATAAAAATGTTTAATGAGATAATGATGATTACCCCCAAACAATCAAACATTCAATCCGAGCAAATCGGCAAATAATATTTATTTTAATAGCTTAATGTATTTTTCATCTGATTGTTTAATGTTGCTTAAACTATCACATAGCGTCAAAATGACGCTTTATGTTTATTTGAACTCCTTTAATAAAATCTTTGTATTTAAGGATCATTTAAGGATCTTTCTTTTTTCAAATCCAACTCATTTCCTCCAAGACGTTCTCTATTCTTTGCCCCTCACTATCAGTTCACACCCAGAGGGCCGGGATAACTGCGATCTTAGCTTGCCACACGCGTCGAGGATCCAAGAAATCACAGATATCGCTTAGCCAAAACAGATATTTAGCAACGTAGCTTTGGTGCGAAAAAAAAAAAATGAAAGATCGCAAGTTCTTTCTACCATGCGTACTGTATTCAAAATGTTGACAAATCAGAAAAAAACCTCATTCCAGATATACTCCCCCAACAAAATGTAAGTGGGTGATTTCCGCTCTGCCTAAGTTAATCCGTTCTGGAAGAGTTTGAGTCACACCCCTATGGCCCAAATGCTAAGGTTACGCCAAATGGTAAGGTTTTAAAACTACGATTTCTCAAAAAGGCAAAATCACTTCTCAGCTTTCAAGGCAAATAGTCGAGATAAAAGATTTTCCCCTAAAAAAAAGGCAGGAATGGCGCGCACATATCTAAAACTTAGGTGGTCGCCTATTGAGGCATAATTCCTGGATTGAATTCTTTGGCGATGAGGAAAATATTATGTACAAAATAGGGGCCAAATTTTTAATTTCTTACTATAATTTTAATTATGAAGAATCGCTTGTCCCCTGAGCTCTAACTTACCCCTGAACAACATTCATTTAAACAAAATTTACTGACATGAATGTTAAGGTTGAAAAGCCCAATATATCTTGCAGACTTTGCATGAATTTAGACGTCAAGTTTATCCCATTTTCAGCCAAGGACCTAAGTTCATTTTATACATTTAAAATACGGAATTATTTTGCAAAAAATGAAAAACGTTAGGCTCCCTATCTATTTTCATGACTAATTATTTTAGTTTCCTTTTATTCTTTTGTGAATTTTTCCTGTGTGTTTTTCCAACATATTGATTACATTCAGCTGGTACCCCAAAATAGGGTAAGTACAGTTTTATTTTTTTACGTCGATTTTTAATTTATCAGATACAGTCTAACCCTAAATTACACACATTGTTTATATATATATATATATATATATATATATATATATATATATATATATATATATATATATATATATATATATATGATCACTATTTTGTTTATGTCTTTTTTTTATTATTATTATTTCTCTTTAGTGCTTTTGCCCTGCCGTGGCATTCGTCAAATTTTGACACCACATATCCGAAACATGACTGGTCTTGGTAAAGTTTGGCGCTTGTCATACTTAATTGTAAATTTTCTCATATTAAATTCATATTTAGTAAGTAATAAAACTATTGCCCTGAGTAATTTTATAAACTGGAACATTCAAACATAAAATTATGTACATATATTTCTTCTGTGCTGAAAATTAAATCTGTGTAATATATTTTTACGGCCTAGATACGGCTATGTATTACTGCGGCATAGATCCCTAGTATAGATAATTTAGCGTAACCCAAATTTCCATTAATATTGGTAGTTAGTGTAAATATCAGTTCGCTTTTCAAGTTGAATGAATTAAGGCATATATTTTCTAATAAAGTTTATTAAGACAATATTCACATACATGAAGAAAATCTACACTTTTGTGATTGCATTAACGCATTTCTCCGATTTTACGTTGAATAGCGGACAAAGAGCTTTTAACAGTGAAATTTTATATAAACGCATTTTTGTATACTTTAACAAAATATTTCTGCCACTCAAAATGAAAATAAAAAACAATGCATTGCACAAGAATCGGATGAAAATAGCTTTTCACGTTCGTTCTTCTTTTCAAATTCCACAGAGGGATGCCGTGTACGATTCTGACAGATATTCAAACTCTTTTCTTAACATTCATTTCATCTTGAGCATTTCTGACTATTTTCAAAAGAATGACAGAGGACATGAAATATTTCAGATTTTTCTTTTCGATTTTTATCATGTTCATATCTGTCTTTGAGACACAGATCAAGAGGTTTTTCCCAGTTCGCGCATTCTTTTATCGAGATATTTTTCGCACTTTCGAAAAAAAACTGGTGTTAAAACAAAATGCTTATTATTTTATAAATCCGTATTCTGTACTTTAACTCATGTTAATATGTTTAGAACGCTATTTGTATGGCATTGAATCTTATATATCGCATTATTATCAACTGTATAACATTTCCATTAAAAAAATATGCATTCACAGTGTGCAGTTATTTTATAGAAGAAAATTAAAATCTTTTATTTATATTAAATGAGCTTTTATGTATCTATGTATTGAGAGTTGCCGAAATAAGCTTTTTGTGTGCTGTATTCAGAAGTTTTTGCACAGAGATTTAAAATCGCGGTCTCATAATTTGAAGTTGAAAACCATTTAGTTTTAACAAGCCTTTCTTAAGGTTTAGTTATAAATGCTCTGAAAAAGAAGCTTTGTAATCCTTGGCGTAAATTTAAACAATGCATTATTCTACTCTACTTTGTACATAACATTAATAGGGGTATTTTAAAATTACTTTGTATAATCTTGAGCCCCTTCCATAAATCAGTTTTTTCCGGGATTATCTGGTGAAATCTGTCGATTTCTAAATTTTTTTTTTTTTTTTTAGAATGGACACACCTTTAAGACATGTGTAAGAAAATGCGAAACACTCCTCTTAAAACTCCAAATCCCTTTGTCTTTCAAAACACTGAATATATGAAAATATGATTTTGAGATGTGTTACTTGTTGGTGTGATAAAACAAGAACGTTTAACAGTAGAACAGACAATAACATTTATTAACTAAAATCAACAGAAGGTGTATCAATAGAAAGATTAAAACATAAAACATTTAGCGCTCTTGTAGTGAGGAGGGATGCCCCAAACGGCATTCACGGGCGAGTCATCGAAACTGACTTGCATTCAGAGGAGCAAAGCTGCTTATTTTTCTCCATCGAGTCTGCGCCTGCGCCAGCTGGTACGGAGGATCTTCGGCTCGTAAGTCGACTTAGAGCGCGCTTTTTCGACCAGCGCTTGCCTTGGAGCGGGCTCTGAAATGCAACGCCACAGATGTATAAGCTGATTTTGAGATGATATGAGATGCATTTTGAGCGATATTCACTTTGTATATTTTCAGAAATATAAATATCAAAAGCATTCGGTATTTTAAAAAAAATATGTATTGAAAGGTCGCTGCTGCAGTGCTAATGTTGCTCTGCAGCAACTCGGGATAGTACAGCATAAGTATTTTCAGCAAAGAGTATGGTTCAATTAAAACAGTGAATTAATTAAAAATGTCTATAAGCCATTATTAAATTTCTTAGTAATAAACCACGATTTCGTTAAATGATATTTTGGATAATAAAAATTTTAGTACAGGTAAGAGATAATTCGCTGCGCGGAGAACAGATTTATGGAAAACTTAAAATAAATCTTAAACTCATAAAATTAAAGAACGCTTAATATTTATCCCTATTGAGTAAAATTGTAGATAAACGCATGCTAGATAAATCTGTTGGCTAATATTAAACTCCAGGAGCTTTCTTAAGCAATTTTATATCGTTTAAAATTGCTATTACTAATTTATGCAGCATTAAACTTTTAAAACTTTTCTAACTAATTATTTTGAGCACTGTGATATATTTAATGGTGATCGCATATGACATACTAGTTTTACACATTTAATTTCTGTGAAAATATTAAATATCGATGGTGAAATTTCTTACTATACTCAGAAATGGTGGGAGATCATCTAAATGCCATCAATAATATTTTTAAAATAGTATATTGATTTTAGCATTATAGTGCTTATGATTAATGCAATATTAGAATTTTTCTTACATATAAGATGGAGTTCTTTTGATTAATGTGGTGAAAAAATATTGTTGAGAACCTAAATTATACATAAATATATGTCATTTCATATTGAATATGGAATTTAATCATAATAAATAGTGTATATCACTTCACATAAGAAAAGAAAATTACAAATATATATGTTAAATCTGTGCATGATTAAATCGGCACTACTATACATAAATCTACCAATCAAGCCAAATAATAAATTAAACTTTTGCCGGCATCAGAAAATAATGTGAACACACCTTAATTTAAAATTCACAAGTGATACCACATGACTTCATTTCAATTAAATTAAACATATATTTGATGATTTCGTTTAACGCTATTATTTCTGAAAGTGAAATATGAAATTTAAGATTTTTAAACGAAATTGGTGAAATATAAATGACAAATATTGTTAAGACACCGAAATACAGTTTCAACAGCGATTGTAGTAGGCTTTTATTCAAAGCCTTAAAATTTAAGACAGGGGTCATAATTACCCCCAACAAAATACCAAAATTCCAAAAATTACCAAAAAACATAGTGTAATTATGATTCCCAATGGAGTAAATATGACTACTTGATTTCCCTCTGTACTTACGCGCACATTTTTTTATCGGAGAAATTGAAACTACTATTATTGCGAGTGATTAGAATAATCCTATTGCGTAAATATTTGCTACAAATTAAGTAATGAGGTTACAATTTTTATTTGTGAAATCAAAATGGCCTCTTGCTACCAAAATGTGTTGCTTTTTTTTAAGAAAAACACTTACTGTAAGAGTTGGTATTGTAACTGAAAGAAAATTTTATTATGTAAAATACCTACAGTTTAACAACATTGCAGAATAAAATAAAAATAAAGCAGAAGTAAAGGTTTCAGGCAGTTTAAAAGAATTAATTAACTATTACTGGAGTTTTTGTTCTGACAGGATATTTCTTGTAATTGTTTTTTTTTAAAGACACAGATTTTAAAACAGAGCAGTATATACCAGGGGATTGCAAATAAAATACAAAATCATCCCAGTGGCAAATTCTCACTAAAAATTTGAAAAAAACCAATGCAAATTGAATCTTTATATAACGACTGTTCTCTAGGAACGGATTGTGACGAACTGTAAAACTGTTCTTTCGTTTGATTATGAGGAAACATCTTTTTGTATTAAAGTAATGTTCATGGTCTAAATCAGTGCTATATCTTAGAATGTAATTCTGGATTCGTTTACGTTATATGAAAGTAAATTTTCAGCATTTGAATTGAAAAATAATCAATATCAAAATTTCCAATTAATGATTTGTATTAAATAAAACGGATAAATAAGATACATGGGATTATTCTTTTTCCTAAAGGTTTTTGAGTGATATAAGGCAAGCATGTGCTTTTTCATGTTTGAATGAATGTTTGCACTATGGTTTTTACACATAGTCATAATTACCCCCACAAAAAAAAACGGGTAGTTATGGCCATAGATTTAAAAATATTTAACGATGCTATAAAAAGTAAAAACATGTCAAAAGATTTTATATACATTACAAACATGGTTTTTAATATGAATTAGCTTTCCAAAAACCTTTTCGTTTGCGCCAAATGTTATAGAACGCCGAATCGTCAAATAGGTTTATCGAAAATTTCGACACGTTGTTCCGTTCAATTGATACTAATTAAAAAATACTTGAATTATTGAAGAACGATACTTATGAAAAATATACGTAGGAAGTTTCGTTCTAACATTTTTCAAAGTACTATGTTTTTTTAATAAGTAAGGTTGGAAATATATTTTGTGTTTTATAGCTTACTTATAGCTCCAGCTTACTTTGAATAAATCATAAAACGTTTAATAATGGAACTTGAAATTTATATTTAGAAAGTAATCACTCTTTCTAAATTAGTTAGTTAACACCGTATTTAGGCAGCTTCTCAATAAAATATATTTTTATTAAATATTAATTTAACAAATTTTTTGGAAACTTATGCTTGGCGTGATATAAAAAATATAAAATTAAAAAAATATGTTAAAAAAATATTTATTTTGCTGCCTACAACTGAAATTTTATTTTTATCTTTTCTTATCTTGCTTCGGAACAAAACAAAACGATCACATTTGAATCAAATTGTTACAGATTTTTCAAAAGTCTCTTTGACATAGGCATATTTAATAGTATGACAAATGGGAGAAAATTTCAAAAGTCAGCTTTTTGTCACATTATTTTAAAACCATCATAAATATGTAATATCGCTTTGATTCTGTCACAGATATTCCGGATATGATATGAATTGTCGGCATTTCCTGAAAAAAAAAACTTGGACTGTGGTTTCTGAGAAAAATAAGAAAAACAGGAAATTATAATTATTCTTTATTTGTTTCAACTTCTTTTAATTTGACTTTAATGTTTCAATATTAAAAGGGAAATTATTTTAAAAGTAATAAGGGTTTGATATATGCCGAATTATATTTTTTGATTTCAACAATTCGTTTCTCCTTTCTCCCTGAAATAGTTAAATTTATATATATATTAATAGTACTCAGAATTATTATTATTCGTAATTATTTTTCAGATAAGTTTTACCTAATACTTTGAAAAGAAAGAAATAAACAATTCTATCAATTAAGGGACATAAAATCAATTTCATTAATTTTTTGAACATTTTGAAGAAAACTTTCTTTAAATTAAACCCTACAGTATTTCCTTGAAGTGAAAATTTATAAGCAGTATTTTTTTTTAATTGAATTGTTTTTTCATTAATCAAATGGCATTTAAATACATTTATTTATAAAATTACAGCTACATTTTATGTTGATGCTTTTTATACTTCATACCATTTACTTTCTTTGTAGGAAACATTTTCTTATAATATATAAAAGTGCTTGTAATTTATTTATTTAATATCTCTAATAACTAATATAAACAGTATAATGCCGCAACGAAACATTTCGGATAGTAATTAAATGCGAGCATTTTGCGTAACGTTGTTTAATGTTTAAGTACAACTAAAATAAACATTATATATATATATGTGTGTGTGTGTGTGTGTGTGTGTGTGTGTGTGTGTGTGTATACATATGACTCTACATGCATATGGTGATATAAAAGATCAAGCTGCCTATGATGTGCCAAACATAATGTGTTGTCCTTTATAAAAAAGTGGATCCTGTAATATACAATTACAAATTATCATTGTTTGTTTTGTTGTTCATTTTTTTTTAAAAAGATATCAAGAAAGAGTTATTTAGAAAGTTAATATTGGAAATTTCATTCACACTCGATTATATTATTTAATGGATACACTGGAAATTTCGAAGAGTCGTCGTCTCTCATACCATTCACAACAACCCAGAAAGTCATTAACTTAAATTTTATCTACAATGCTCTTTAGCTTAAATACTTCAGGCACGATACGGACAATTTACAAAGTGCTTACAAATGCTTTTTCTTTCAAAAGTACTATTTTTAGTTCAAAAGCGTATTCACATGCTTTTACACTTTCAAAGTTAACACTAAAAGATTAAACTTAAATGTATATATATATATATATATATATATATATATATATATATATATATATATATATATATATATATATATACATATATATATATATATGTGTGTGTGTGTGTGTGTGTACAGTTGAACCTTCTTAAGACGAAAAGTAACAAATATTTCTTCGTATTAGCAGAAGTTCGTTTTAACCAATAAAACTGAGAAAGACAAGATATGATTGAGGAACTGATTTCCTTCATTTTCGTCGAAGGGGAATTTCGTGTTAACCGTCTTCGTCTAAACGAGGTTTTCCTGTATAAAGTTGTTTACCTGTTACTGTAATGTAATATAGGATTTTACCTCCATCAATAATAATCGCTCTCTTTTTCATTCTTACACATTTCATGACTTGGGAAAAAAAAAGACTAAAAAATTGCAGCCATTTTGGTGTTACATATTTCGTATATTACAAAGAATTTTTTTTAAGTATGCACTTGTTATAAAAATTGGTGCAATTCATATAGTCGCCAGGATACATATGTCTCTCCAGAAAATATCAGAAAAGCATTAAATACTGCCCTCTTCCAAACATATTGCAAAACCCAAAAGGGAACAGAAAAGTATCTAAAATGAATCGAAGAGTTTGCCTATTTCTGAATGGTTTAATGAGTATAAATTACATCTTAAAAAATGTCGAGTTGCTACAATATATTCCTAATATTCCGTAACAAACCACAGCCATTACTTTTAGTTACACACTACGAAGTTTTTATCTAAAATATTAGGAAAAAAGTTCTCAGAAATTGAGAGGGCGAAGTTTCTGCTTTGATAGTTTAACTAAAATTTTCCTAAAATCCCTTTCATAAGCATACGTTACTTCAGATATCTACAATTGCATTTCAACATAATGAATTTTCTTTTTCCAGTTTATGAGTATTTTATTCCGGAGTTTTATAAATAAATAGAAGGAAATAAGTTAGTAGGAATTGTTTCGTGAGTTATGTATTTTATTTTGATTTTACCATGAAGAAAGGGGCATTTTCTTTTAATGATATCAGGGTCTTCCCGGATTTTGCCCTGCCAAGTCGAGCAAGCTTCTGTCGCTTAAACCCTTTCCCAGAAGCGGTTCGAAGCACTTTTCAAAATTCTGTGTTTTAAATACCAGCTGAACCTTGAAAATTTCGTTAAATGTTGCACCAAACGTGCTTAATTAAATTTCCAAATGACTAGTTTCTAATAATATATTTAAAAAAATATCTACAAAAAATATCTAAGTCTATTCTGCTACCATTATCTGCTACCATGCGGGAGCTTAAAATCGCATGTCCTCCACACATCGCCCATTGTGTGAAACACGTGCTTGGCCGCCATTTCGGTGACGACAGAATCGTCAGCCAATTTCCTACAGCTTGGCCTCCTAGATCCCTCGACATGAATCCTCGCGATTTTTGGCTCTGGGGATACCTCAAGTATTTGGTCTATCGCGATTCCATCACATCTCTCTCCAACCTTAAAGAAAGCATAGAACACCATGTGCGTAACATTCCCAGATCATGCTGCTTTCAACTAGCGAACATACGATTTTAAGATTCCAGATGGCAGCAGACAATCTTGTACATCATATCGACCATGTTTTGTAAACTTTTGTAGATTATTTATAGGTTCTCGATAAAGATATGATACCACCTAAGGGTGGTTTTGTTTGTTTTCCTCGATAAAATTCCCCATTTCAGTATACCATTACACCATTTTCATGCAATTCCGCTGCATAGTTTTTGCTACAGACTGCTCGCACGTTTCAAATTTAATTATGGACACCCTGTATATTACAGACCTACATTGAAATATTATATTAAATAATTTGACTAAATTTTTGTCAGCCTAGATCTGTAGATCACACATGAAATAAAAAAGGGAACTCATCAATGTGCTTATACATTTATGCGGGCAGTTTTACATCTGAAATGTTATAATACATTTACATAATATTCACATGAAAGACTTCTAAATGCGTATTTATGTTTTCAAACACGTTTAATATGCTTGGTTTAATTTTCTAAAAACTTGAAAGATTTATTATTTGAAAGTTCAGTTGTTTATTCCAGAAATTACTGGTGCAATTATTTTATCATCTTATGTAAAATTTTTCTATTAGTAAACTGAAAGAAGATGTTAATATGGGAGAAACTATATTTTCTCATACTATATCATAAATCTTTCGAAATTAATTAAAATATCTGTAAAGGAAATTATTTTATTTTCATAATTCATACGATTTAAAAGAAAATGTTTAATAACAACATGTTTTGACTTTAAACTGAATTTGAATATGGAACATAAATTTAGGCACCCTAATAATAACCTTTTGCATAAATTTCATTTTTACTTACAGAAAAGCAAACTATCTTTAAAAAGTGTATATAATAATTCAGAATCATATAATTGGTGTTTGATAAACACAATAGTGCAACGCACGTCTGAATCACTCGTTACTAAAATGTATGTATATAGTATTTTAAATAAAATGCATATCTTCAGGAGTTCTTCTTAGTATACACAGTATAGTAAAATTTCGAATCGTTACTTTTTATTCCTTTTTCATTGAAAGTTAGTATTTTCGGCGACGCAGTTATTTTAAATATTATAATGCGATGAATTTTTGCGGAATACCTACATCAAGTTATAACACTGAGCTGTAAATATGTAAATTCCAGGTATCAAACATTGTACTTACACTTTCTTATCAAGTTTGCCAAAGGTATAACAACACAAAAAGATGGATTTCATGCATACCATATTCAAAAACAGTATGAAGGTGCTTTACAAGAAATTTTGCACATTGAATAAAGAAATAAGTACTTAAATTTGTGTACTTTAAAATATTCATGCAAGTGGAGCCTGTTTTAAAAACGTACATATTTTCATTAAGCACAATTATTTATAATTTTGTTAGAAAAAATATTTATATAATGCTATATATTTATCGGTTCATAACCATAGTGAAAATGATTTACTTTACTAAAACATAGAACTTGAAACGTTTGCTATTTAAAATGCAGCAATGCAGCATGGGAATTTTCCTGCATTAACATACAGAAAAAAAAAGTGTCTGAAAATGGTTTTTTCTTTTTCCTAAATGCCATAAACTTAGTCATTTCTTTGATGGTGTTTGCTATCTTTTTCGCGGAAAACTATAGCTCAACCGTAACCCATTAGATACGTAATGATCTTTTTTTCTTAATGTTACCTATGCCTATTGCCTCCTCAAGCCATATTTACCTTTTATTTCACATTTTTACATTTTTCTTTTCCGTATTAAATGTATTCATACTTTTAAACTATCTGAATATATTTAAAGGACAAAAAAAAAAAAAAAAAAAAAAACTAATAACTGTTATCACAAAATTCACATTAAAATGGTATAAGTACAAAATTAATTTACAAATACATTCTCAGGACGGAACGAACTCATTACATGCAGTATAAGATATAATAAATTATTCTTATTCTACAGTAAATTGAAATTCATTTATTTATTTTACCTTGTTTTTAAGAACATTTTCTTTTCCGAAATTCGGAAACATTTTCTTTACATTTACACAACAAATGCGATTCTCACACATGACATTTCTCGACTTTAGGAGTTACATATTTCACTTCATGTTGCAATTCAATATTTGTTTCTTAATCCCTCTGGCAACCGTGAAGCGATTCCAGATCCTCCATTTAACACGGCTTTCGTTGAGCCTCAGTGGCAGGAAGTCAGACTTTGCTCGAGGTCTCTTAATTTTGAATCAATTCTAGATTAGCGAAACAACACCTGAGACGCCTGAGGAAAAATGCCATTCCCCCCTTTTGACACATTAGTAGTTTATCTTTTCAAGGTAGGGGGAAGGGTAGCTTCTATTCATACTGAATGGTGACGCATTCATACGCATTTTAAATGGTGACGCCATCTCTAGCATATTCCTACTCTGCGCATATCCCTACTTAAGATTTTCCTTAGCACTACAACAATGCAAATAACATAAATGTTCTGTTAGTAAATTTGATAATTTTTAACATTGGGTGGAGGATACATTGGCCTGCAATTGACCATTTAACCTAAAGCAATCCATCAGTGCGATAATCCCCCCACCTCTTTGCTCCTTCTCAATTATCGGGGGGTTGTGCTAACAATGAACTTTTCTACGCATTTCACGTGTACATGGAAAAGGCGAGAACCGCTTGATTACTGATCGACCTTAAAAGAAGCCGAAATTTCTCACGGGGTGGATGAAATTTTGTGCGCATCTTCGGGACTCTGAGGTTTTGAAAATATCTGTAAATTGGTAATGAAAGGGTTAAACATGCAGGACACTGGAGCTTTCAACAGATTTTACGTGCACCAGCTATCATTAGCGTACACGGTTCCACAGCAGCCCAGCCGAGAGAAGTTTTCACCCTTCCAAGCACTGGCCAAGGTGGTGCTGCTCTAGTTTCCATTTTTTATGGGAACGGAGCTTAGCGACTAGGCCATTACGGGACAGTGCGGTGTTTAGTGTAACGGGGTAGAGATATGAAAACATAATCCCTAAGAAGGAATAGATAAACACACGAAGGAACTGATAGCATTAGAATGGAAACTTTTGTAGGTCAATGGGTAAAAATAAATCGTGCCACCACAGTAACGGGGCGTAAGTGAACATTCTAATATATAGAATGGAACTTAATATGTAATCCATGCTATTTAAGGTTGGGTTAGAATGAATATCTTGGTTACAATCACTTAAAGACCCTGTAAGGTCAAGCGGATAAGTCACATAACATAGTAAATGGCTGGCGTGCGAAGGTCAAAGGTTCTCACCAACTAATAATCTTAGTTTTCAGGCTAACAATCTGACGGTCTTGAATTTTGGGCGGCTTTCTCCGACGAACCGTGAATACGTGTGAGACACTTTAAAAAATCCTCCACCCAATGTACCCCTCCTTAGGCAGATACTCACCTAGATAAGAAATGGGATAGAGAGCGCGATGGCAAACTTAGTTCGGGGCACTTGTCCCATTAGCTGACATGTGGCAAGATCTGACCCGCATAATTCTTGCGCATCCGTCCTTAGTTTTCTATGGAGCATTTCTGACCAGCGCGCTCATTTCTTTTTTCATCGTTCGATTTTTAAGAAAAAAAAATGTACATAGCTGTTCTGCATATTGATATAATGCATAGTTTATGAATTTTCTGAAATAATATTTCAGAAGTGAGTGTTTTTTTATTCGTATTTTTTAAACATACTTTTTAAATGAAGACTATTTCAATGTATCCACATCCACTAAACCTTAGCGATATTTTTTCTTACGCCAAGAGGATTTGCAATGCATGTGTTGACAGTAAATTTCGCATGTAGTTTACACTTAAAACTCACCAAATGGGACGTTTGAGCACAAAGTTAACATCTTGGTGCATTTCAGTGCCACAAGTCGCATGGTTAATCTTTGGTTCATACTTCAAACGGATTTTTATGCCGACTCGATCTCTAATATATTTCAACTCTGCGGATATCCCTCCTTAAGATTTTCCTTAACACTACACGCTTAATTCAAGCGAGCGAAATTCGATCAGTCGGAGCGAAGTTTCGCTCCTTTCCGTATTTGAAAGTGCACTTCTCCTTTAGGAGCGTTTTCTGATCACTGAGCTCAGCGAAATATTCGGGGTGAGCGTTATCTGTGTTTTGGTAAACAGGAATTGACTAGGATTTCTTGGAAAAACAGCACTTAAAAAGAGCATTCTTGCGTTAATACTGTGGGTTTCGATATAAAAAGTTCGAAACCAACAATTTTTACTTTCTCTCCCTCTTTGATCGTTTTTTTCGCTCCTTTGAATTAAGCGTGCACAGCAACGCAAATAAGAAAAACGTTCTGTTAGTAAATTTGGACATTTTCCCCAAAAAACCTTATTGTTTTAAAAAAAATACACTATACCATCATGAACTATACACCTCGAACTACTTTTTAGCATACTTGGCATCAACATTGGGGCATTTTTCATAGCTTGCAATCAGTTTGAAGAAACAACTGTCGTAAAATCGCGTGACCTGTGATGGCAAAGCATGGTCGTACAGCCTGCTTCACGTCAGCTTTGGACATACAAAATAACGTCCCGAGAATGTGAATTTTAATGCATCACACAGCACGGAATTTCACCATATCGGTTTCTTCAGAGTGACTGCATGCTACGACAAATTCCTCAACGTCGTTCGCGATTATGTCGAAAAATAGTGCAACAATTCATGACTGCATGTTGTATTGTTCTAACAATAAAGTTTTCGTGTAAAAGAAATGAGTATACTTACTTTGGAATCAGTTTCCGCAGTTCACCACTAAAAGCCAAGATCGGTACATAATTTTTTAATGGCTTAAAGTTTGATTGACAGTTTCACTTGTCCATTGACTAAGCAGAATCTGTATGACATCAAATAAGAGCTCTGACAGAAAGTTCATGCGTTGTTGCCCGGCAACTGGTTACCCGCACCTGCAATTTCTGAGAATTTGTTCTTTTTAAAATATATTTTTTTTATGAAAGTAAATGGAGATATTTAACGAATACAAATAGAATTACAATAGGTTCTTATTTTTTTTAATTTATCATAAAAGCATTCACCATCTTTCACACGCTCCCACTGAATATACAATCAAAAAACATTTTGTGTTTATCCAAGTATAAAGAACTAATATTGTTTTAAAATCTGCAAAATGTTAAGCTGCGCAACCGCGAATTGAAATAGAACAAGGAGGAACTGGCTGATGGTCATGGAATTTAATATACAGGATGATTCAAAATAGAGAGACATACTTTTAGTAGGGGTGCGATACACAAAGGCAGTTGAGAATCTCATAGCAATGTGGGGTGCTTCATGTGCCGGTTAATAATCACTTTGGAAGAAGTGTTGATGCGTGTGTCGAATTTCTTAACCACGTTTTTAAAAAATGTCATCTCCTCCGACAATTTCCTCAATGTTATGAAAAAAAGAAATTTTCAATTAACAATCCTTGTCAAGTGCAATCTGTGAAAGATGCATTAGAACCGACAATTACTTGAACACTTCTTCTGAAGGGATTGTTAATAGGTACATGAAGACGACGTTTCCGACTTCACCCCTACTAGCAATTTTGCTCGGGCTACAACAGGCCACGCAGCCAGCCGATGACGGCCCGAGCAAAATTGCTAGTAGGGACATCGCTGTGTGATTCGGAGTCGTTTTGTTGTAATCTACCACTCCCAGAAGTTTGTCTCTCTGATTTCGAATCACCCTATATATATGCATATCTATACATATATATAAAACTGGAAATAGAGAACATACGCATATGATGGTAGTTTTATGACCAGTGGATGACATATTTCACTACGACCCTGGATAATATCCAAATTCTATTCAGTGGAATTTAAGAGTGCGTAATGAAGTGAACGAAATCACTGTGATTAATGGTACTTAACAGGTTTGTGAGACAACTGTGATGTCCTCGCAAAGGAAAGTACCACATTATGTGAACTAAACCACTCAAAAATTTATTGCGAAAAATAAAAACAAAGAAATGTAAATGTATTAAGTTATTTGCAGGATAAATACATGAAAAAAAAGTTTTCATGCAAAGAAATAAAACAGCACTTACCCGCCTAACATATAAATTATTTTCCCTAAGTATGTACTACTATAAAATTTTTAAGCATAAAAGAGTAATTAAAAATTCGTTTAAGTATTTTAGTACAAAAAATAAAATAACTAAGAAAGTATAATCGTATATAACTCAGACTTCTTCAGTTTTTATGAACATAGAATTAACTTTGATTTTAGACGTCCCTATCTTAACTACTAATTATAAAATCTCTGCACGAGTTTTGGAATCTCCAAAGTAAACATACATGCTATTATTTTAAATTTAGTTCAAGTACCTCAATTAGTGTTGAGGTTCTTCCACTTCAGACATTTCGAATTATATAAAGAACGTTTATTTAAGAAAGAACATACGTAATTAACGTTTGACATCAAGGACATCATTCTAATTGCAGTCAGCAGTACAAAAGGTGAATAAATAGAAAATATATTTACAGTGCTTTCTTAAAAAATATGAAGTGCAGTTTTTTATCTAAAATGCACTATTTTGTTGTATGTCTCATCAAAAAGCAAGTTTTCTGTTTTTCTGCGTTTCTTTCTTGAATAAAATCATCAAACGCACATTTAATACTTATTTTTATTTGCATTTTGAAAAATAAATTCTAAGCAGTGAACAGTATTTTTCAAGTATAGTAGTATTAATATTGCGAGAAAATTAATTAAGGTATAAAATGGATGTGAATGCATTTACATTGTGCACGTTTCAAGTAATTTCCTTGAAAATAGAATTAGATGCACATGTTAGCGTTTTTATTTATATTACTTTACAAAATTATATTTCCTCAGGTTTTAAATGTAACATTGCAAATATTTGTTGTCAGATTGTCAATTATTTCATGTGTGTAAAAGACAAATAAAAACTACGAGTACAGACAAATGAAAACATACATTAAAAAAATTACGAAAGAAGTAGCTTCATAGCTTCATATTTTCATATTTAGATGTTGCTATCACTGACCCACTGCAGACGTCACGTAGGTGTAATATAATAAACTAGTCAAAATTGATTTGCGGTTGGCCAAAATAGATTGTACATGTTCATATACGAACATACATACATGTGTACGTGGATACGTCTGTTCAAAACTCCTCAAAACTTTCAAATCAAAATCGATTTTTTAAAACCAAATTTGCATACCGAAATTTAAAATCCTTATACTTCCTTTTTACTTCCTTGGACCAAGTTTATGTAAGAACAAGGAGCTCGTGGTTTCCACATCAGATTTTCTTCAAAGTTGAATTAGAGGATGCAAACACGTGTTTTTCGTGGAGCAACTGCGTTGGCGGGACAATGGAACAGTTGGCGGGCCAATAGAACACTAAACATCGGCCTCTATAATTTAATGCGGACCATTGGTGAATCCTGGAGGTGAAGAACAGGGTGAAGTCACCATGAATGAAGTCACCATGGTGAAGTCACCATGAATGAAAAGTCACCATGTGATACCCATGGTGACTTTTCATTCCTTTGTGACTTCAGAGTGCGTATAATCGATAATCCCTTTCAGGTTGCAAAAGAACAGTGATTCATACTAAAATAAATAAAAACTTTGTGAAGAAAACACGCATAAAAAGTTACTTATAAGTAACCTTTTATGTGTGGTTATTTCACTAAGTTTTTATTTATTTTATTATTTAACACCAATATTTTGAGGTTTCTTTTCGTAGTGATTCATACTGTTCCTTCGATAGAAAGTGCTATAATCAACACTGCCAAATAGTTTATCTGGCCAAAGGGTGGCAAATACCCAATCTGAGCCCATGCTAATCTCGAAAGCAATGTGAACATTATGGACCAAACCACTACTCCGTAGTACGCAGAAAAATTCATCAATAGATTCACTATTGATTTGATTCTCTAAAAAATGTAGACCAATGTGGCTCAGTGACATTCTAGTTTGAGAGATGGCTGTGTATCTGGGTCAGACAAATGAAAAGCGCATAGAAAAGTATCCCGAAAGACATGCTTTTACAGAGTTTTGTTGTTAAACCAACACATCACAACATAACGCAAATATTTCTATAAACTAATAAACACAACAAAAGTTTATTTGATACCTCACTACATTGTTGTAAACAATAACAAAGTTACTGTTTGAATGCTACAATGGGGAAGTATTGTTGTCGATGAGAAAAAATTTCAACAACAATAAACAATATAAATCATTTCTATATAAGCTCTTGAGACTGATGCTTGGAATCCCTCGTTATCTTGTATAACTGCTATATGTGCTTGAAACTGTATTTTAATACTTTTTAAGTATTTTGAATTAAGTAGTTCAAGTTTTTTTCCCAAAATGTTTTTAGTTGCACCGTTTCCGAGTCTCACTGTCTCACAAAGTGATTCGGACTCTGATGTCGACGAATTTATGGATGCAAAACTCCTCTCTTGATTCCTACGCTACGGCGTCTTCGCTTTCTGTGGCAGTACACAAGTACTCTCCTCAGTATCCACATAATTTGATGGAAAGTTTGTGGACGACTGCTGTTTCAGTGTTGCGCCATTGATGCAATTTAGTAAAGCACAGCAGGCGAAAAGTAAAAAAAAAATTAGGAAGCGTTTAGCTTGCCTTTGTTTTATTTTAAGATTTAAAATGTAACAGAATAATGCTTTTTATGCGGTTTTTGGGTCATAATTGAAACGGAAAATATGTCGGCTTTTTACGCAGTTTTTGGCTCTGGACAGTTAAAAACAGAACAAATACCTGCTTTTTATGCGTTTTTTGACCTTTGAACAATTAAAAACCGATAATTTTTCCAATCCGATGTGGCACCATATTTTAGATTTTAAAGAACCTATTCTTCATGATTGGATTTATCAATAAAAGTTGTGTTATAAAATCAGACTATTGTTTTTATTCGTTGAAAAAGCTGTTGCATAGAGCCTACTTGGAATATTAAGCGTTTATAAGTGTAATTTTGATGTCTTATAACTTGTAGAAGTTTTTCTGCAATTTAAAGAAGTAACTTGAGTGTTGATGATTATAATAAAGGTTGGCTGACTGTTTAACTAACTGTTGGCTGACTGTTCCTTTAAAAATATCTATCATTAGAGATCTGAGGGAAAAAAATTTGGAAATAATGATTTTTTTGTTTCTTTAATTTTTTGAATTTTTAAAGTTTTTTACTGTAAAATATTTTTATTTATTTTTAGCTAAAATGAAAATCGCTTCTTTTTATTCTCAAATAGCTTGTACCATACCAAATTTTAAGGTGACAAACTAATTAGTTTTTAGAAAAGTGCACCAAACTGACATACTGTTCTAAAAGTTTCATAGAGATATGCAAAAAGTTAATTAGTTCTTAAAACCTGAATTCATTAATCAAATTAATAATTTTTATTTTATATATAGATTATTAATGACTAGAAATTTCATCTCCATCTCTATTTTTCAATGAAATAAATGCATAATGTTAAATATTTTGCAAAATCTTCCTGTTTTGCTCGATATTTTACATGTGGCCTTAACGGCAGTATAGCATAAATAAAATAGAAGAAACAAACACTCAATGACTTTATTTTTTATTATCACTACTGTACAAACAAATTTAACTAAAAAATTTGAATAAATGTTCTTGCGGTCTCAAATATCATAGTTTTTGAAATGGCCCATTTACAATGTGCTAATAAAAAGAAAACAAATTTGTTTCGCAGTCGAGAAGCGCAGTGTTGAATTGTAATCGCAGCCGAAGAGCTGTATGGATAAACATGTTAAATAACACTTAAAAATAAAATGGAGATTTCAGGGTACAACATGGTTCCAAACATGTACCATGTAAGGAAAGTATTGTAATCATGAAAAAATTCGACTCTTCGAGATTTTGGTGTATTTACACATTTTGAGGTCTTCTGAATTCATTTATGCTATTTTTACGAGATGTATGTATGTATGTGTGTGTGTGTGTGTGTGTGTGTGAGTGAACACGATAGCTCCTAAACAGGGCATTTGATTGAGTTCAAATTGGGTATATATGTTATATACCACCGTCGCAAGACGTATTGATTTTAGTGTGTATAGGACTTATAGTTTCTCTACAGGGCTACGACAAAGATTTCTTTTACATTATGGCCTATGGGAGGAAATTATTGTAAGTGCGCTAACGTTAAAACGGCACATTCGATTGAGCTCAAATTGGGTATATATGTTACAAATCACCATCGTAAGACCGGTATTGATTTATTATGTGTATAAGACTTACAGTTTTCCTACAGGGCTGCGACAAACATTTCTTTTACATTATCGCCTATGGGGGAAATTCTTGAAGGTGCGCTAGCGTTTAAACGGTACATTCGATTGAGCTCAAATTGGGTATATATGTTATAAACCACCATCGCAAGACCGGTATTGATTTTGGTGTGTATACGTCTTATAGTTTTTCTACAGGGCTACGACAAAGATTTCTTTTACATTATTGCATATGGGGAGAAAAGTACGCTAGCGTTTAAACGGCGCATTCGATTGAGCTTCAGTTTGGTATATATGTTTGAATTATTCATCGATTAAAATTTATTTAAATTCTTTAATGATCTTAATCGTAAGTGTTTCGAAAGTCGAGTGGATTCAATCCAGATTTTTGATGATTAGCGCACTGTTGCTCAAATCATTGGACTTATTTCTACAAAAATCAAGTTTCTTTGTTTTAAAGGTATTTGTCATTAAATTTATTTGGATTAGGGTTACTACAAATTTTGGGCGTCATCATAAAAGCTGATGGTGGCCATGCCAAGTACTGATATTGTAAAATGTACAAACATAACCAGCGACGTAATTGGTGACATTTCCATTGATAAAATGATTACAAAAACTATGTATTGGGCGATACGTTGTGGGACATGTTGTACAAATTCCTATACTTAATTTCAGCAACTGCAGACTTCCTAAAATTAGTATTTCGTGTGGTGCCTTCCATTATTGGTTCCGCGAATAGGTACTTTTCTCTTTGAATAACACCAGTGTTGTGCCTAAGTTAGCAATCTGATGTATCTTGTATTTATAGTATGGTTGCATTATTTTATACGTATCCCTAGTTACAATAACATGAAAGAAATAGGAAATGGCTAAAATGTACTTTACCGCACCGCATAATGAAATTTTTAGATGAACGATAAATGCAGCAAGTATTGTAAATTATATATTTTAAGCTGTGAGGAGATCTAAAAGATCTTGCATTTTCACGTGTCCATTATTGTTATTTTGTATCTAGCTACTACATGGCACACGTAAATAACGCTTATGCTTGCTGCATTTGACATCATCAAACTGTTAATTTGTATTTTTGCACATGCGTTATTGTTCTTGCGCTAATGTTTACATCTAGCGGTTGCCGTTCGCATCGTAGAAATATCGCCAATTTTGGCACCGCATACGTTAGTGTATTATATATGTATATTATGGAATTTCAGTAATTCGTACGCCTATTTTCATCGTTGGGTGTTCTCTTATTTAACATACTTAAAAATTATTAATATATATTAAAATAAAAATAAAAAGTTTTATTATAAAAAATATTTGTTATAAGTAATACTTTGATGTTTTAAAAGTGTATTTTGTATAAACACATTATTTTAAGAATGAATTTTTATAAAATATTACTTCTATACTTTTTGTACACAATTTATTAATTTATGTTATTAAAATTTCTAATACTATCTAAAATGAAAAGTTTGTGAAAAATGTTGATCCTGTAATGACGATATAAAATTTTTATGGTATACTTTTCATACTTGATGCAGAGCATACCTTTTAGAGCTATGTCAAGATAATCATTAACGGGCTGTTCAAAACATAATTCTGTTTTCTTAAAAAAAGACCTATCAAAAACTTTAAGTTCTTTATTTAAATCTATATAAGACGTTGGATGATTTTAAATTTATGAATGCAATTTCTACCACTGCTAAAATATTTTAAAACTTAGCTACACCGACAAACTTGTATCAGAACAAACATTGTATTAGACTTCATTCAACTCAATATTATATAAGACAATGGAAGTGAAATTTCAATTTCTGCTGAAAACGTATTATTTTTTTCATTTTCATTCTCCGTAACTTCAAATGACTTAATGAGGTGGCAAAGAACAAAGCACGCATCTTTTCTGAAACTTTCTGTCCGTGAAAAGAATCGCTAATTCCAACTTCATTTTCGCCTCATTTTTCTTCTATTCCGACAAAAGATTGCGGGAGCTAATTTAAAGGTCTAATGTAATAATGGGAAACAACGGAGCAGTAGTCAAGCGTCTTTCTTTGAATGTCAATGATTGCGAGAGGGGTAATGAGATAACAGTTGAAATACACCTTATTCCGTCTGTCTTACAAGATTGGAGAAACGAAAATAATATGTGTCCTAGGGCACATGTAACTAGCGGAATTTTGTCTGAAACTGTAAAAGAACATAACACATTCCATATTTAGGATTTAAAAAATATTACACGAATTTCAGAAAGTAATGATATTATGAAATTAATTTTTGTGCAAGCTTTTAATTCCCTTTACTTTAGAATTGAATATATTTATTCAGTTTGTAAGAGTTATATATTTATCTGTCTCTCTTAATACACGCACACACACACACACACACACACATACACACACATATATATATATATATATATATATATATTAAAACTGAACGCGTCCATAACTGCCCATTGCCCATAAATCCAAAATCTACACATTTGAGCATGCGCTACTCTTAGATTACGCCATACCAGGTCTCTAGAAATTTTGTGTTATGTGATATCGTTGCATAGATGCAGAGTTATGGGGGAAAATGTCACTTGCTCTGTATTCGGCAATCTTTCATAGTTTAATAAATTTATATATACCAAAATAAAATGCACGAAAATAAATTTTTCAAGGAGGCATTATTCGTGAATGATTCGTATATGTATCTTTTCTGTACGACTAACTGCTACTGTATAAAACAGGGTAGGCAGCTGGACTGATTTTTTTTTCAAACAATATCTATGTAGCTAAGGCTCACTCTATGCTAATTTTTTTCGGCTACTGCACATTTTATATTATTTAACCTTAAGCACTGAGTCCCATTCTAGCTGGGCTATGTTGTATTGCACGAACGCCTGAAACTTGGCCTGGGGTGCTGAAAATATTTTATTTATGTATATTTATAGATACATGTGAGTGGTGTTCTAAACGGTACTTATTGAATTGATTCTAAGCAAAAAGTACAAAGCTTTTTGACATTTTTAAATACTTTTTAAATATTAAAGTAGAATCTCCCTGGGAGGGAGTAGAAAATGAATTCGTGTCTTACTGTGTATTATGTCAACTGGTTTTAAAAAGTAATTGAATGATTTTGAAGAATATATTGTAAATTAAGTTGAAGAAAAACATCATATTGAATAACCAGACAATTCTGCGTGTTCAGAAATAGAATGTGAAAACCTTTTGAAGAGGATAATTTGTTTTTGTATCATACTTAAAAAAATAAACTGTGCTTGCAACACATGAACACAATCTGAAGTAGATTAAATAACTATTTTTACACACACACACACAGCCTTTAATTATCATAAAATTTATACTAAAGTATGCTTATTATTAAAAAATTTGTTTGTTTTATGAAAATTTGTCAAATTATATATTTCAACTTTAAAATATTGTAGGTTGAATTAATATAAATTTTTGCCTTAATTATCTTAAATAATTATCATAATTTCAATTGATTAACTCAATAAATGCCTTCTAGTCGTATCCACACGGTTTCGGAAGAGATAGCAGAAAAAGCTATTGGCAGTGGCAGCGGCGGCGGCGTCAGCGGCCATTGCTTTCTTTAGAATAGAGAGATACTTCTCTTTATATACATTAATGGAGTCCTACAACGTGTCATGCAAAAATTCTGTGTTTCTTAAAAAACAAATCTGAAAATATATTCTTCATAATGAGACCTTTTTGAAATGAAAAGTTTCCGATTTGTTTTACCATTTCGAAAATGCATATACAGTAATGAACTTTTTATAGAGAAATTTAAGGAGTTTCTACTGAGCCATCAGATATTCTGCAGTTTGTTACATAGAATTTTACATCTTTCCTCATTAAAATATTTCTATGAGCATCTTAATACTATAATGAGAAGACTATATTTGCACTATGTTTTCCTTAAAATATTTTTAATGTAAAATTGTAAATGTAAACTGGATACGGTATGCTTTGGCATGCATTTCACTAACACATTATTGTTTTAAACAATTTCACTAAAATTATTTCTAAAAACATTATATAAAAATCGTAGTTTTTGAAAACTTTTGCTATTATGCAACACTTTTGCTACAGAGAAGTCAGTTTTTTAGAAATCGGAAAAAAATGACAGGACAGAGATTTTCTGGTAATTTTAGAACTAATCGTTTTTCTGCCAAATTCATGGGTGACTAAATTAGATAAACGAGTTGACGCAAGCCCAGATTGTCGCCCTTAAGGGAATCCAGTTGTATCCATCTTTCATTGGTTTTGCTTAGGTTATGGTGAACCATGTGTGTAGTTTCACCATTAAAATTTAATTTTCTTGTTGTTTAGTAAATAATGAACGAATATTAAAATAACTCGTTCTTCAATACCAATGTGATTTAACTAAAAATGTCAAAAAGAAAGAAACACTTCAAGAAAAATGTCAAAAAATATTCAAATGTTTGCATACATTGCTTAAATAGTACCACTAGGTCGGGGAGTGACCTGTGCCAATTTCATTTTTTTTTTATTCAACAGTTTTGTTTGTTTCGATTTTCCTTGAATTATAAATGAAATGGTTGACAGTTTTAAGTAGAAGCACATTTAATGTTCATTGTTTTTATTAACTTTTTCGTATACAGCGACCAAAACATGTTTTACAATAAACAAGATTTTTTTTTGTTAACAAAAATTACTAAAAAAACTGGTGTTTAAAAGATAACTAAAAATGCGTAAAATTTCAAATATAAAAGGTGCTTATCATTCTGTAAGCGCTTTTTGGCCAAAAACTTTGACATTCTTCAGCAGACGTCCACACACTGTGTTAAGGGAATATGGAAACTGAAGGTCAAAAACTTTTTTTTTTGCGCACAGACTGATAAGTACCTTCTATGTTATTTTACAATGTTTTAGTTATTTCAAGAGAATTTTTTCTTTGAGAGTATTGCTGAGTTTTGAACAATACAAAATGAGCTCTACTTGTGCCATGTAAGATGTTTACAAAATCTTTCTAAACTCCAAAATGGAATTTACGCCCACTTATATTTTTATCGACTTCACCATATAAGAGAGGGAAAGTACAAGTTTCCAAATTCAATACTTGAACAGATTCAGAAAAGCTTCTGCACAGATTATTAGCTGCAGATTTTAATAACTTACAATGCATATAAAGCATCGTTTCCAATTTCATCTAGGGGAAGCTGGCCCAAAATGATCCCAGTGCGCCAAATGATCATCATACGTTTTCTTCCAGACAGGCAGCGCTCTCTCTATCTACTAGGTAATATATAAACTAGTTGTGCCAAGTGAAGAAGAATCAATGGCGAAATTTAAGCGATCGATGTATTACGCGTCTAAGTAGAATTCTTCAAAAAACTGGGTTTTATCATATTTGTTATAAGGTAATTCTTACCTTTGGTATTTATTTAGATATGCAGTCTTTAATGTACAGAAATATGACTTGGTTTACTGAATAAAGTATATTTTTAGCTGCGAATTACACTTGTTTAATTTTTTTTTATGTTTCCCGGTGTGTTCCAGTAATATTTCCTAAAGTGGGCAGCCATAATGCCGGGCAAAATGATCCGTCGACTGAAGAAATTGCATTACTGGGCCCTACTCATCCTAACAATCAGTCAGATTTTCTTAAAATGCGTGACTCCCCAATACATTATTTAATTCTAATGTAGGCCATAATTTTTTAATTATAATTTTGAAATATTCCATTTTATTGTTTGCCACATTTTTTCTTTTTAAAATATTCATAAAATTGATTATGCATACTATATGATTATAAAACTTACTTTATATCTTTGTGTATAGTCATAATTACTTTTACATCGTTTGTTTTGTTGATAGAAAAACAATTTACAATTATTTTCAAATCATTTTGGCTTTGGCCAAGCGATCATTTTCGCTTTGCGTGAGAGTAAAACGATCCTTTTTATTATTTTTCAAAATTTATATTTTACTCGTTGGTCAGTTTGGGAAAATATGCTTATGGTGCAAAATATGGTGTAAAGTATTGCGGCAAAGTGCTGGAGTATTCTTAATATTTATGTAATTTTATGCAAGTTTTCCCCTTCAAAGAATCATTTTGGGCCACCTACCCCTACATATTCTTATTCTATATGTAAATTATACTAAATGTTATGTAAATATACCGAAAATTTAGGAAATTAGGGTGTCCTAGGTGAGGTAAAAAAATCAAACTGCAGTTTCACATTTTTAACCTGTTATTTCTGTCATAACATTATATTACAAAATAATTCAATTCATTTCACAAAGGTTTAGGGGTCCCCCAAGCTAACAAAACATAGGGACTTTATGCAAAATTTGAATTTCTAATTAATATGCAGGATTTTGGAATTCTACCACACTTGTACATTTTTTTAAATCCTAAAATTTGTTTAAGGACACTTTATCATGTTTAACATTAATTTCATCTGATTTTTATTGCATTTCAAATAAAAATTTATAATTATATAAATCTATCCGATTGCCATATTTTATTTTTCTGATCATTAAGGGTCAGCAAAGCTTCATTGCTTAGCAAAGAAAGATTTGCTAAGCGATTGCAAGCTACTTCAACAAATGCTTCCGCACCAACCACAAATTATGCCACAACTAAGAGTGAGAATGTTATGGCTGTGGATATCGATGAAGCCAATAAATCTTCTGAAGATAGCTCTGGTGAAGAATTTGTAGTAAAAATACATGCTGATGATAATTCAAAATTAGAAAATCACTATGACATAACATCTCTAATAAACATAGAAAGCTGCTTTTCATGTACCATGACGTCTGACCGCCTGTAAATTCCAAAATGCTTTAAAAATTACTGTTCATCGGGGATGCCAACATCTTTGCCAAAAACCGCTGAACAATTAAAACCACAATTTGAAGCATCAAAGTCAGTTTTGCATTGGGATGGAAAACTGTTGCCCAATTTATCATCAAAAAGCACAGGAAAGATTGATCATTTAGCGGTACTACTTTCTTCTTTGCAAGATAAAAGTGCTGAGCTTCAAGGAGGTCCTAAGTTATTATAAAAACTGAAACTGGCAAAGCAGCAGATGATGCTGTTTTCGAGCTCTTATAATCGTGGAAATATGAATTTATTGCATTCAAATAATTGAATAATGCATTCAAATAATCTGAAGTAATTGGCATGCATTTCGATACAACCCATTCAAATAGTGGAAGATTCAGTGGACCATGTACTCCTCTTGAGAAAGGAATAGGCAAAAACCCTTTGAGGATAGCATGTCGGCATCATATATTGAGGTTCTACATTCTGATACATTCAGGGTGTGTTTTGGACAATCTACTGGGCCTGAAATCCTTTTCTTTAATTTCCGAGAAATAGTCAAAGCTAAACCATCATGAACCAAAAAAGCAATTAGTATCTATAATAACAGCATCAGATAGTTTTAAAATGTTTATTTCTGATCAGCTAAAAATTGATGCAAAGTTACTTAGGGATGTTTATAGAGAATTTTTAAATCTTGCACCATTAATGATTGTATTACGCATTTCATTTACCATTTGGAAACCATGCGCTCTTCCTCGAGCTCACTGGATGGCAAAGGCCATTTATTCGTTGAAAATGGAGTTATTGTTTAACAGGACTGAAACCACAATTGTATTAACTGCTCGAGAGTTTCAAGGTATACAGCGATTTAATCGGTTTGTTGTTTGTGCATATTTGCAGTCATGGTTTACTTGCCGATCTGCCTCTGATGTTCCTCCTAATGATGTTCATGCTGCTGATCTTCCTCCTTTAATTGTGAAAAAAAAAGAAGTGCAAAAAATGTTCTTGTAACAAGTCGTAAGAACTTTATAAACTGTAACTGCAAATCATTTTTAATGTAGTTGATAAAAAATGTGTGAATGTGCAAAATATATGTAAATAAATATGTTATAGTCTGAGCTGGGCAAGGTCTATTCAGCCTGTCATCCCTTGAGTGGGTCGATAAAATGAGGAACAAGCTTGCTTGGGGTCAAACAATGGGGTCTTCGCGTCAGGCTGACCACCTGGCCGAGGAATATGCATCCACACCCCAGAGACTATGGTCACGAAGGCGCGGTTTGGCAGCGCAGGCCTTGGCCCCGCAGTGGGGCTGTTGCGCCAATGTTTGACTTTGCCTTGGTTTCATTTACTAATTGTAAGATAATTATTTAACTAAATTCACCTTTTGTGCATAATTATATAGAAGGTACAAATGTCTAGAAAATCACATTTTCCTTGATTTCAGTAGTATTTTAAGTCTCTCCCTAATCACAGCAAAAGCATAATTTATATTAAAATTGTTTGAAACAATATTTAAGTAGCTTTCATAAATGAAAAAACAAATGTCATTTGAACATTAACATTTTTTAATAGAGGTAGTAAAAAATGCCGCTTTTTATATTATTTGAACCACTTTAATGAAAATTTGATGCCCTTGGGGAACCACTAAATATATATATATATATATATATATATATATATATATATATATATATATATATATATATATATATACTACCACTAAATATTTGGCCAAACTAGTAATCTTTTACACCTTCGTATTAATCTACATCGAAATCATGTTAAGAACTATCCTAGTAATCTTTCTGGTAATAACTTTGAGTATGAACATTTTCATATGCATGGGTTCAATAATATTAATATCACTATTCTATATATAAAGAAGAACCATAATCAACGTTTATTTTTAGAAAACTACTTCATCCAATTTCATAATACTAGTTATCCGTATGGTCTAAACCAATTAGTTCATAATAAACAATTAATATATTATACTAGCACTACTAACATAAATAAATATTCTCCAATCTATAATACTTTAAACTTGTCTATATATAATAAAACACTTAGAACTTCTAGAGGTAAACGTAAAAAGAGTAATAGTCCTAAGTATTCTAATAGTTATATAAAATCTGCTATTTTAAAATTATATAATTACTATACCAGTACTTATAATTGGATTAATATACGTACTTTCATTTACTCCATTAAAAAGAAACTTTTAGTTAAGTATTTTTCTATTTTTTCAAATCTTAACATTTCTGGACATTTTTCTCACCTATTCTTCGATCTCATTGTTGCACGAGCCACTGCACTTACCGTAAACCTAACCAATAACAGTAATAATACACCTTCTAATTCTAACTTATTAATTACTTTCACAAATCCTGCAATCAATAACTTAAACTTCAATACAATATTTTCTACTAATAACACTTACTTTCCCATCAAAAATGTCATTATTAAAAAGTCCTTTAAATATCCCCTACCCTTTGGTAGGAAACTATTTAACTATAACTCCTTTTCAAAAACATATAACCCTTCTGATACACCACCCTGTATATGCAATGACAATCACTATAGGAACTTCATTAATAGGGATTATGGACACATCATTACTGGGGATCTAGCTATCATAAAAGATATTAGGTTAAAAAAACTCATGCAGAAGGGCTCTAAACACCGTATTCCTTCAAAACACTCTCTTAGTGGCATTGTAACACAATTCACATATGATTTAGATTTTTACATATATAATACTGCCTTAAAATACAGCACTCCTATTGAAGCCTTCACTACCTGGAAAGTAAAAGTACTTTCAATCTTTAAGCAAAATATTGCTAAATATGTAAAATATAGTTCTCCTGTCAATAGTCAATTTCATACTCAAATAGACTTTATAAAGCAGTATTTCATAATTACTTATGTAGATAAATCATCCAATAACTATGCTTTTATTTGTAAACAGTTATATCATAGCTTGTTAGCCTCTACAATTGTAAATAACAGTATCTATTCCTCTACTAATTTGTCTACTGTAGTTTGTAACAAAAAAATTCTGGCTTTCTATAAACTTCTCAACCTACAACATAATAATCTAAACTATCCTTATATTGTACTAATCCCTAAATTTCATAAATCGCCTTTAAAGTTTCGAACTGTTACAATAGGATGTAATACATATAGCAATGTAGCAAGTAAACTTCTATTAAAGATACTGTCTGTTATGCATGAGTATTATATAAAACGTAATGATTACTCTATAGGAAATAGTTATGATCTACGCAATACAATATGTACTATTAGTAATATTACCTCTTTATATACCTATGATTTTAAAGATCTATTCAACAATATTCCTCTTGACGACCTTTACAATGTAATTAATGAATTATTTGAAACTTGTGTTAACAATATTCAGCTCCCTTCCCATGTTGATGTAACTTATTTCAGTTGTCTATCTAAATTTATTATCTATAATAATTTTATTCTACATAACAATAAAATATATCTACAAAATCATGGTATACCACAAGGTGGTTCAGCATCTAGTTACCTTGCAGATCTTTACTTATATTACTATGAAAAAGAATATACTAATACACACATCATTCTTAAACGATATATAGATGATATCTTACTTGTAAACACTACTAATAATAATAACATTATCTTCCCCATAAAATATCCATCTGCTCTGGAATTAATTAAAAATGATATGCTTAACAATTCTGTTAGTTTTCTAGATCTAAGTATCTCCATCACTCCTAGAAATAGCCTTAGTTTCAATATATATGATAAGCGTAAAGATTTTAGCTTTAAAGTAAATAGCTTTACTCATTTTTCCTCCTGCTTACATAAATCTGTATTTCGCAATATCATCTATAATCACTGCTGTAGAATCAAGTTTCTATGTTCTGATGATTTTAAAGTCTCCAATTTTAAATCTCTATTTCTGTCAGCTAGACAATACAACTATCCCACTAAGTTCCTAAAATCTATTATATACAATTCTTGATAATGATGTGTCTAATGTCTTTGTTAATTTACTGGAGGTTGGGTGGGGTTTTGGTTTTAAGGTTGTAATTGGATGGTTGGGTCGGGCGGAGGAAGTTTTTCTCATTAAAAAAAAAGTAATATGTTTAAAAACAATTTGGATGTGTATATGCATGCATATATATATCTGGAGGAATTAAAAAAAAAAAAAAAAAAAAAAAAAAAAACGGGGTTCCTATATTGTGATTATTCTGTCCTAAACATTATTTTTTATTTTTTTCTTATTTACTAGATTAATCTTCTGTCATACAATAACTTATTATACATACTTTGTCAATAATAATAATCATTATATTTTTTAAACAATATGTTATATTTAATTTTGCTATACTATTTATTTTATTCAATCATTTTAATTTATTATTATTCAATATATATTTATTATATTAATATACCTGGATATTCTTAAAATTTAATAATATTACCTTTTAGTATTTGGCAACTCCTATGCTTTCTTCTTTCCACTTTTACACTTTTATTTAGTGGCAACACCATTTTTCACTTTTTACAATTCTTAGCATTGGCAACACATATCAATTGTTCAAATGAAATTTCCATGTGCTCAAGGTCTGGTATGTAAAATTATAATTCCTATTTCTAATTTTTGTTATCTTTTTGATTTCTTCTTTCCTTTATATAGTAGGGTAGGGCCCAGATGTGTGGAGTTAATATCTCTTCTGATATGCCACACAACCGAAACCCTACTATTTGGTTTGCTGTAAATTATAATCCACTGTTTGTGGCCCCTGACGATGGTGACAGTGGTTATAATTTCCGTTCCATTATATTATCACAATAATTCTTGCACTTTATTTGGCTTCAAAATCTGGTTTCTAATTCTTGCTAATAGCTGTTATATTTTTATGCGAGATATGTCTTATTTGTAGTATGTTTTGTGTTTTACTTGTTTGTTATATATATATATATATATATATATATATATATATATATATATAATCCTGAAAAAAGTCAAAGCGTTTTACATTCACAGAAAGAACATTTTTATAGGGTCAGAGTTAACAGTTTTAAAAGTCTATTTTTCGGGACACCTTATGTATATATATATATGTCGGGACACCCTATGTATGTATATATATATATATATATATATATATATATATATATAATACATATACATATTCAAAATGTGTCTTCGATCGAAAACCCGTGCGATCTCTTTTCCTAGATTTCGCTATCCCGTACATGAAATTATACCTAACAATGTTAATAACAAACATCCTACTTTGTCTTTTTCTTTTTTTATGAACTGATATTCGTATCAATAAAGGTAAGAAAATCTTTACACTAGTATATTTGCCTTCGAAAATATACCAAATTAAACTCTCATCAACAACTTTCTAGAATACAGTCCACTATGATACCATTTCATTTGTTACGTTGGCTTTTAATATCAAGAAGCGAAATTAATTGAATTAATTTTTCTATAAGAGAGTTTTCTTTAACTCAAATTTACGGAGATTGAAGTATTCGGTGATGACATGCTCAAAATACTGCATTTCTCTCGAAAACAAAACAAAAATAAATATGCGCATTGTTGGTAATGAGACTGCTTTGAAATCCGAAGTCATTATCTTTCCATTAAAGAGAGATATTTAAAGAGATTGTATAGTGTGTACTGTATTTTTACGGAAGCTTCCTAAATTATCAAATCATCTTAGAAGATCATTTACTGCTAATTTTTTATTTTTAAAAAAAACTAAAACTGTTGGGCATTCTGCTGCCCTGTGCGTTAATGTACAATTTTCCGAAAATTAATGAAAGCCACTCCGCATGAGATCCATGCCGCTGATAACTTCTTAAGGGGTTAGGGGTAGTCAGAGGCGTGAAAAAATGCCATTTTTTATTATTTTTTTTAATAGTAATTAAGTTTATTTCACATAAGTAAAAACATAGTATCATTTCATCATACTTTACAGTACTTCACTTAAATTTAAAAAAATAATAATAATTATTTTACAAGTTATGGCGGTCTAAGTTGAACAGGTTTTAATAATGGGTCCTTGCGGTGACCATTACAGCTCCTTGGAGATTCATCTAAAATCAATGAAACAAAAAAGATTATTTTTATGGATAGATAACCTTGTGCCTGATCGAAGCTTTTTTTTTTTCAAAATTAACAAAATGGCGGTCTCTGGAAAATTTTTTGCAGATTTTCGAGAAAAACCAACAATTAATTGTTTATAAAAAATCGAAGTTTAAAAAAAAATCCTTCGATCAGGCACTAGCTTTTTATGTTTTCTAAAAGCTGTATAAGTTTCATTCAAATCTATCAAGCGGTTTTTGAGTTACAGTGGTCACCAGTTCAAAAAAACATAGTTTTGAGAAAAACGCATTTAAAGTTTTACAGTCGATTGATGTACAGTAATACGAATAATTTCAATACTTACACTGAGTCATCTATTCCTGGACCATATAAGAGTTCTTCAGCCGTTGTAGACATTTCTAAAACATCAATTTGTTGTTGTCTACGTCGCATTCTACCTTCGCGATTGTTGTCGTTAGCGCGCTGATCAGCTACTTTTACACGTGCACTATCGGTTTTTTCAGTATACCGATGCGAATTAGGCCCACAACTAAGTCCCAGTGTGTTCATTATTACTAATAATGACTTTGTCCCTTCACTAAATATACTCATAGCTACGTATGCAGCAATTTGAACAATGGTAAAAACTAGTATTGATAGTTTTTGGGCATATTTTTCCACACTAGTTGGTTGAAGCTCTCATTATTATTTTGATTAAATCCACCTACACATCTTGAAAGTAAATTTTTCATTACTAAGATCTTCATAAATAGGCTTGATTGCTTTTAAAACTTCGGGAGGTAAGGGAGAATTATGCCGCTAGCTAATTGTTCTCAAATATTAGACCGCTGGAGGGCCTTTTATTCTTCGCTAAATAACTCGAAACATATTTGTCGGATTCACTTCAATTTTTTCAGAGAATATTTTTTAAGATACTATACTTTAAGAAAATGCAGCAAAAAAAAAAAAAAAAAAAAAAAAAAAAAAAAAAAAAAAAAAAAAATTTTGAAAATTCTGACTACCCCTAACCCCTTAATAGAAATCTAGTAATTTTATTTTGATAAATTAAACTTATGTTAATTGTCTGAAGGAATTTTGCAATAAATATGTTTTGGAAAAGAAAAATTCACGAGTATGGGAAAAGTGGAATGTCTTACATTCGATATGAATGTCTTCAATTAGTAAATTTTAATTAGTGATTCATGAACAAGTCGTGCGTCTGAAATTTTAATTTTAATCTTACTTTTAATTTTGAGAGGGAATCAGCGATTTAAACAGAATCCATTCTTTATAATGATGCATTATTTTTTTAAAATCTGCTTTATTGAATAAACAAGGTCTTAACAAAAAATCTTATTTTGATTAACATAAATAATTATACATACAATGCACATTATCCTTCTGAGCTCGACTCCTTGGCATTAAAAGGCATTGCAGGGGCAAATCAGGCAGGGCGTTTCCATCACCATCTCAGAATTTCATGAAATTTTTTCTTGTGTTGCCTTACCCAAGGCAAGAACAAATCTGAAATACTTTTCATTTACCTCTTTTAATATTAGAGTTATGGGGGGGGTGAAAGTACCCCAGACGAGTGACGTAGAAATAATTTAGGGCCATTTTTGCCACTATATTATCCCGACTGTGCCTGGATAAGAGATGCTTCAGTGATTTTTTTCATTTTGTCCTATAAAAATTACCTTGGTATCCCTGAACCCCACTAATTTTTTAGTTTCATTATTGCCATATCAAAATAATATTAATTGACTGTGTCATTTTATCTCTCACCCCTTTTTATTTTTCTTTTATTCTTCCTTTACGTTTATTTCATGGGCTGGAAGTAGGAGGGTTTCCTGATCTTTACTTGCAATTACAAAAGTGGCTCGATGATAACTGAAGTAAATTATATAATTTTTAGTATCTATATGAACATTGCTGTGTTTCACCTGGTAACCCTATTGGCGAGTGATACAGAGTGGATAAGAATCCCAGGCTATTAGGCTTACGTTTAAAATTATTCTTTTTTTCACTTTCACATTCGCTAGTCCAGTGCCCGATGAGTTTACACTTTTTACAAGTTATTCTTGATGCATCCTTGATTTTATGAATGTTTTATGTTTCCATGTTTCGTAATTATCTTTATTCAGCGTTTCAATTCGCCAAATTCCAGTCGTCATTTTGAGGATGAATGATGCAGCCGCGAAACGAACGCTAAAAATCAGCAAAAATATAAATTAATCCATCTGGTGTCCATAACCTTTTTGAAATGTTAGCAGAGTTATGGCACAAACGTAGTTATCGTAGGATTTTAACATACTATTTACTTTATTACATTAGAACGGAAGAAACAGGCACATCTCATAACAAGGTAACACCAAGAAAGAAAAAAGTATAGAAGAAGTAAAAAGAATGCGTGCGCGAGCCCAGTTACAGTTAAGTAGATAAATGTTTATTGAGGGATACAGAATTCAGGAGTATAAGATATTGCACAAAAAAATAAACAATTCAATACTCAACAAATATATTGTTGAGTATTGAATTGTTTATTAATCTTAATCTGTTGAAATTTTTATGATTGTAACCTATTTATAGAAAAATACATGTGTTGCATATTCTACAGCTTACAAATTATTGTAACAATAGATTAAAGCTGTTGTGAACTTATAGTATTTAAATATTATGTCGCATTTTTAAAACCCATTTTTGGGGCACATTTTTTGGATTATTTTCAATAAAGGGATGAGAGATAAAATGTCAGAGTCATTAAAATAAAAAATTCAATACTCAACAATTTTCTTAGGCTGTTGAAATTTTTATGATTGTAACCTATTTATAGAAAAATACATGTGGTGCATATTCTACAGCTTACGAATTATTGTAACAATAGATTAAATCTGTTGTGAACTAATAGTATTTAAATATTACGTCGCATATTTTTGTGTCGCATTTTTGGGACACATTTTTGAGACACATTTTTCGGACAATTTTTAATAAAGGGGATGTTAGATAAAATGACGCAGTCATTAATAAATAAGCATAATATACAATTACACATTAATAAAAACAAATACTATTTTTGATATATGTATACCAAAGATGACGTAGGTGCTGAGCAAAAGAGAGTATAAGAAAAGGAAGACAATGGACAAACAGGAGAGAAATAGGAGATGAAGAATAGGAAGAATTACGTCACAGTGACCATAGTCTGATGTTAAAATAATTAATTACGTTTGCGATAAACGACTAGTCGATCGTAATGGACCACCCTTGGTTTCGAGTTAGGTGATTTACGGATCCATACGTCGTTCAGTCTCTTTAGGACTGTGTAAGTACTGTCCCGCAGCGATTGCATATGAGACTGCATTTCCGTCGATTAGGATTCCACAGACAAACCTTGTCACCTACGTTTTATCTCGTGTCCCATAGCCTTCATGTCATATAACGAGTCTTCAATATCTTCGTGTACATATATACCTTTATTCTATTTGATAATCTTATTAGAGCAATTTGCATCAAACTTGTTTCAAGCTTTAGAGCAAAAATGTAAAGAATAACGTAGTCTAGTTATGTGTCCATACTTATTTTTAGAGGAATGTTTTCTGTAAGAAACCAAGTTAAGCTTTTCTTGAAATGAAAGCTATTTGCATAAAAAGGAAATCGCTTTTTTTATTTTTGATGGATGAGAAAAGTTGTGAAACATCGAAATCATATTAAAAGATTGTTATCAAATGAGTCACTTTTCTTGGGATTCAAATTGTAGTATACATTATTTTTGGTAAGAAATATATATATATATATACATATATATATATATATATATATATATATATATATATTATATATATATATATATATATATATATATATATATTATATATATATATATATATATATATATATATATATATATATATATATACATACTTGTCTAATGATGGCATTAAGTCTTCTCTGATGGCAACATGCACTAATACAGCCTCCATAACTGAGCTTTGATCTTCTTGTCTGGTCCACTTCCTCGTTGTTTATTTCTAATAGCTACGGTCGCGCCCCCAAGTTACAAAAGGACCCTAATTTTGGTCAGGTAACTTGCAGAAACCTAGCTATTATTGTTTTTTTTCGATTAAATTGAAATGTGTGTGCGGTGGCGCCTGATGGTAGAGCACACCATTTCAATTATCCTTTTCATATCCGACTATTGTGGATACATGTGATTAGGCTTAAAAGCCCACCTGGTCTCATTTGGCGCTATATATCCAATTTATCTACTCTTTCATTGCCTTACAAAGGCTATATTTAAACACTTTATTCGGTATAAGCTCGTTAATTGGCACCTTGTGCTATCTGCTTTTTTATTTTTATATTTATTTCACTTTATCAATGGATTACCTTGGGATTTCACTTTACGTAAGTTAGCTATTATATATTATATATATATATATATATGTATGATATTCACTACCTGATGTATGAATTTCAAGCAATTATCTTTCCGATTGCCAGAACAATTCACATTACTCATAACTAAATTGCAATTCTTTATGTGACTCATAAATATCAGAGTTTCAATTATGCTTTTTCTTTCAACTTTGACGGGAATATCCTGTTTACATTCATCTACTAGCAACATGCAAATATTTTTGGAACTGCAATACTGCAATTGTTATCGACAAACATAAGGACAAAAGTTTGGTATTTAGCATTTCTATATTTCTTAACATGATCTGATTCTTATTTTTTTATATTTTCTAAAACAGTATTAAGTGTTTATGTTTGCTTATATTAATACTTTAAAAGAGCAATTAATTTTTCATCGTTAAATCATTTTTAAGTATTCCACTAATAGCACAACAGTCCCCTGTGACTGAAATGCGACCACACAATTCTGTCACAATAGAGTTACAAACAGTCGCCGCGACTCCGCAGCAAAGTCACGCCAGAGTCCCTATGTCCTCTCGCTGTGTAGTCGCATTGCGACCGTTCAGAGAAGTCACGATGAGACAGTTTTGCGACAGCGAAAAAATACGGGGAAAAAGAGTTACCGAAAATATTCACCAGATGGCAGCACCAAACTCTCAGGCAAAAAGAAGTTGAGGTCCAGAATCGAACCAGGGATCTACTGGTTATTAGCCCAGCATCTTACCGCAACGCTGTGATTACCGTGCTCGGGAATCTTTAAAAGTAAACTGACGGCTGCAAAAGCTAGTTCTGACGGCTTCTTTTGGAAATTTAAAATTTTTCTGTGAGTATTTTATAAGTAAGTTTTATATATAAATATATGTATTTATTTTTAAATAATATAAAAAATATCGTTATTTTCAGGAGATAATGTGCTGTTTTATTTAGGTATTCATCCGAAAAAACTAATGATTTATTGAAATTTTTTATTCGGTTATGAAATAAATTTGTAATGTGGGAGATGTGAGGTTTGATATATATTAAGGTATGAGGGATAAGATTTATATTTTTGCTATATTTTGCCTAAAAGGGATTTCATATAAAAATAAATAAAATTAATTGGAAAAACATGCATTAGATAAAATAAATAAAGCATTTTTGACTTAGACCCATAGTTTTATCTCAAATTTTTCGTAGTGGAACTTTCAAACTTACCAGAGACGTATTTAAAGGGGGAGGGGATCTGAAAAATTAAAGCAATTATTAAAAAACAGCAATTTTGAGACATTTGTATTTTCTCTAGTAACAATAAGGTTGAAGATACCGGATAGTCCCTCCCCCCAATCCGAAATTGAAACCTTACATACGCTATCGAAACATACCATGGGGATATTGTTGGGGAAAGAAATTGTTAATTTTACTCACAGATACTTAGTTTTCACGCGTGATTAGAACTCTTAACTCTAATATTTTTAAGAATAATATTTTTTTATAAATAATATTGCCTTGTTTAAACGAAATAATTTAAAAGTTAATAAATTAAACTAAATTCCATTACTACACAACTGCGAGGTTTTATTGAATTACTATTTTCGGATTTATTTATTAAATGTTTCAGGAAAGAAATTGTCACAAAATATTAGAAAAAAAATGAGTATGTATCCAAAGTCGCAAAAAGCGGCCAGTCTGACGTCATTTTGAAGTCCAAAAAAAATCAGTAGTCGCAAAATAGTCACACAGTGAGTTCACAGTGGAGTCACTGAGCGACCAATCACATACCAGTCACATGGTGACTTCACAGTGGAGTTACTGAGCGACCGATCACATGCTAGTCACATGATGACTTCACAGTGACCACACAGTAGAGTCACATCACTCACAAGCCACAATGTGAGTAGTATGTGACAGTCCTGTGACAATTGTGACCCTCTGTGACGTCACAGCGACTCTTTTGTGACCATCTGTGCTGTTAGGGTCATTATCACTTTCCTTTAAAATATGCTTTAAATGAAAAAAAACATATTTTAAATATTTGTAAACAAATCTGATAATTTTCTCTAGTGCAACAGTTTTTGTATTAATTTATTAAGATTGTTTAAACGATTAGTTCAGCAGATGTAAAACTGAGGCACTATACATGAAAAATATGATGAAAATGTGTGCTTTTGTATTCAATTATATTCTAGGAAAACTATTGTTAACAGACTCATAATATTTTGGAGCTATCCGAGAGAAAGAATCTTAAAATGCCAACAGATGTGATGTGTATTTCCGAATGTAAGCGTTTGACATTTGGAAATTTTTATGAAACTCAATCGTTGTAGCTGCTTATTTAGACCTTGCCGAAGTGATGCTGCACGTACTTCAAATGACAGACAACCAACTGATCACGCTTCTCCAAACTTTCTAATGCTGCATTTTAATTCTAATAATAAAGCATAATACTAAGATTTATAAAGAATATATACAGGGCATCTCAAAAGGTCTTTGCCAAAATTAAGAACCTGACGCAGATGGGATTGGGCGAGCAGCAGTATTGGACGCAATGTTCGCATTGGTAGAGGAGAGGAGGGAATTGATGTCAAAAGATGTATTACTTTTATTAAATAACTTAATGACTTCCCATCAACTAATTCTGAGTTAGTAAAATGATTCATCCATCTTCAGGAACGTCCTAGTCTGAAATGATCACGCTTCCATAAGCCTTCGAATATCGCCTACTCGGAATCGCAGTTTGCATTAGCGGACACAATTTCCTTAGTAAATATTGTTTGTCATAATATGACAGACGAGCATCATAAGTTTGGCAACGGCCTTTTGAGACACCCTGTACATCTATTCTCAATAATTTGAAAGGATTATTAATTTCTCGAAAAATACAGACGGTGACTTGCATTTCAATTTCAGTCCATGGAACATTGGCTTTTATAACTGTTCCACATAGATGTCGGTACCTGCATTTCCCTCTTTGAAATGTAAACATCTGTTCACTAAAGACAGCAATGATGGTTGCTAGAATCGTCTACATGAGCATGTGGATTCTAAGGAATTAAAAAAAAAAGTTTCACATTTGGTTCACACATATAACTTTTTAGGAAATACTGAATAAAGTAGAACTTATAGGCGAAAAATAGAAAATTTATGTTACATTACAAAATGGCTAAAACTCTTGATTTTATTTACAGTGCAATGCAGTTGCTCATATGTACATGAATCCGTAGGCTAATAATTCAACTAATTAGAAAATAGAGTGATTTTTATGTATTCGATAAAAAGTTTTTAAAAAAACTTCAAAAAAGGGACGTATTATTTACTATGATCAGGAAAAAAAATCACAACACTATAATCATAGGGATATAACCATTATTTTTAAGACTATATGAACTGCAGAGTATCACTTATGTTCTACTTTCGGTTTTTCAACTCAGTCAAGTACATTCTGCGTTTTAATAGATAACAGTGTAAATGATGGATATTTAATTGTTAATTGCTTTAATTGATACAATTTTTTTGCACAAGGCATAAAAAGCTTTATCCTTGGCGACCAAATACACATAACAAAAAAAAAATAAACAGCATAAAACACAGGATTAATTAATAAAGGGAAATAAGTTATCTAGCTTCAAATAGCGATGAAAATCTTGACGCTTGAAACGAAAACAGCCTTTGCTCATCTCACGAGTTGTTATTCGCCGTTTTTCATCAACTAATGCCTTTATTATGTCATGATCTTCAATTGACCTTAGAGAATGCGATTTTTCTTTAACATCAGCGTTGTCGGATCAAAATTTGGAAAACTTTTTCCGGCCATATTTGAAAGAGTACCAACAAAACACTACTGCGTAGAATCAATAGAACCTTTTTCGTTAATAAGGTAATAAATACGAATTTAAGTGATTAAGAAAAACAAAAGTTCGTTTAGCAGTTGCTTAAAACTGTTGGTTGCTAAAAGCATTTTAAAGATAAGACCATAAAAAAAGGAAATGTTTTCAATGTATCTATCTGTTTTTTTAAAGCAACAAACTCGCTTTAAATTAAAAAAATCCAGAGATAAAATGTTTTAAACGGCTTGGAAGAACTCAAAACTCATTAATTTAAAGCCTTTTTAGAATCTACATTTCTGTATCATGCCTATAGCACTAAATTAGTTTTACCTTTGCCGCATTTCTGAATTATTATTAATAATTCGTATACTGGTTTCAAATATTTATTCTACAGCATGCACTTTTTGCTCTACGTCAAATACTTTAAAGAGATATAGTCAATGTTAAATAAATCATAAATTTATATTATTTAAATAATATTATTCGAAAAATACCGGAGAAATAGGTTTCAGTATAAAAAGTAACTTATATTGCTAAAGCTAATTTAAAATATAAATAAAATGAGTTTACATGTCAGTGAATCACATTTTACATTGCTTGAAAGAAATGTTTCTTTAGTGGTAATTTATAATTGCACTCGTCTGTATTAATGGAATTTAATTTTGCGTGTAATGGTTATTTAACTAGATACAAAATGCAAGACTAATGACGTCTATGCATACTCTTAAAAAAACTCTATCAAAAGATTTAAAATAAATTCATCAATGTAATTTGTATTGCTCTATTTCCAAAAATTAATTAGTGGGCATCCTAAAAACTAATTTATTTTCCAATTATTTTCTGAAAAAACACATTGCCGCGATTAGTTAAGTTCTATAGAAAAGCTCGTATGTCTATGTTCAACGAAAAATATGTCTGTTGCTGTCAGGAAAATGAATGGTCAATTTAACAGTCTGACGCAAGCATGAAGTAGATAATTGCTATCAATTGCTGTATGATGCTAATAACATTTCTTTCAGTGGAGATAATTTATTACGTTAGTTCTCTAAACACATAATGATCGTTATACTTGAAACTTAAATTAAGAACACAAAATCCTCGTAATTTGTTTCCCCATATTTAACGAATAAATAATTGAAATATACTTTAAATTAGCCTATATGAGATTAAATAGTCAAGTCATCGTGAATGCTACAAATCTAATTTTCATAAACTTAAAGAGATAAACATGATCTTTTTATTTCTTTAATTGACATTATAGTAAAATATGAAATTGAATACATTAAAATATTAAAAATAATATTTTAAAACTTCATTAATAAAAAAGTCAATTGCGCTTTCATTATTTGTGTACTAACAGCAACTACAGTTAGAATTTTTAAATGTTAGATAACATTTGAACATTTTTAATGGATATACAATGCAGGAAATTAAAGGTTTACTCGTGAAGTTTAGAATTCTAATTGTGGAAGAAAAGATGGGAATAGAGAACGAATTTTATGATTACATGAAATCAATTTTTAAAAGGTTCATTTTAGCGTGTCTACAAGTGGAGGTTGTAACAATATTTATTTCGCCATTAGAATGCAGAATATGTCAAAGGTCAGAAAGTTAGAGCTAAACATTTCATCCCGTTAGTATCAATCTCTATATATTAACAGATAATAAGAAACACCCGGATTGTAATTAAATTAAATTTTGTGAATGCTATTATAATATGCTATGATAATCACACATATATGAATTCAAGGAGACGGCATTAGCTATCTGACAGTGAAGCCGAAACTGTAACCGATCCGCCATATTGCTTACAGCCAAGAATAATTACGTATTTGGCATAATCGTAAAACTTTTCACTGTTGAATCAGAAGCTTTTTAACTATTGTTGGGTTACGGCCAATTATCTGCACGTGGGATCTAGGACGAGGGGTAGTATGCCCTCCGGGGGGTGGGGGTGTTTTTATTTTCCTAACTCCGATTTCTTTAACTGAGCAACTGTTATTGTTGATCCCACACAGCTACATAAATGAGACCAACTTATGAATTAAAGATAAAAAAGGTGGCCCTCTCTTTATTATGGATCTAAATCTTGTTGACTACAATATATTCTCATAGTAAACAACACCTTATAGTTGAGTTCTTTAGTGTCGACTTGTAGAATGATGTCAAATACCATTTTGAATAGAAAATGTCTGAATAGTCATCATGCAACAGGTAACTGAATTTTTGAAAATAAAATGAATAAGCAGATTACACAAAATTAGATACTCAATAATGATGTGTTGAAAACTAAGAAATTTAATTTATATATATAAAATAACTTTTATTTATATAAACATAAAATTATCTTTAATTTAAGATTTGGAAAAAATGTTAACACACTTTTTGATTATAAAACTACATCTTATGCAAGCTTCTATAACGAAGAAGGATGGCGAATCTCTTGCAATCATATGTTTTATTTAACAGTGCTGTAAACTTCCTTTTTCCACTAAAATGATTCTAATGAGCTTATTTAAAACCTTATCTCTTTTTTTCACCAGTTTCCCAAAATAAAAAATCATTTTATTTGTATAACGAAATAATAAATGCTTTAGATTAATTTAATTAAAATAAATTGAAAGATTTTTTCAAATTCAGCCATGTCATTTATTCTTATTTGTTACATAAATAAAAATAATAAAGTTTGCTAAATTTCATGTCAAATTTGCTTTACATATTATCGAAAACTAAGTTGTTGAGACTTTTTCTAAAGAATAAAATAGATTGTATATCGTTTAGTATTAAACTTTCCATGATAAATTTTCATTTTTCCCGGACGATTACTCAGGATAAATATTTTGCTTTCAGTGAAAAATCAATTATTTTTGCTTTTGCTGAATTACCTTCAATATTTTAAATATTCCATTTATGAATATATTTTAGAGCTAATGCGATTACTTTGGAATTATCAAGCCTTTTCCAACGTCTGTATAATTGATTGCAATAATATTTTACTTACATTAACTATAGCAGAAATAATTATATTTTCGAAAGCATTCATTTCTCAATGTTTTTCCCCGTAATAGTTTATTGCATATGCATTACGTAAAGAAAATAATTTCATGTCCGTGCATGCATATTCTTTGTTGAGAATAATTTAAAGATAAACATACATGTCAAATTAAACTATTTTAAGATAAATAGCGCTTATTTGAACTAAGCATACTATGAAATAGCCTTTCATTGACATCGAAATTATTTAATAGACAGTCCTTACCCTGATGAGTAAGGTTCTTATAATATTCCATTCTTTAAATTTAAAGTTAATAAAATTGCTTTATTTTAAATAAGATATAAGTGGTATAAGTGTGTTCAAATCTTGTTGCATACATAAGGTAAGAAAAAAGGCCATAAACATGCTGCAGCGCGAAAATATGAGTGTGTGACATTTTTATTTTATAGATATTAGAATGTGCAACAAGGTTCAGAAATAAATTAAAAGAAATTGAAACTTTATATTCCTTTTGTATATTCTATATTAAAAAGTAAAATTTAAAGGAAATTAATAATTAAAACTATAATATGGTAACTAATTACCATTTATTTAATTAAAAATATTTCATGGTTTAATCTAATATGTGTGATATTATAGTTCTGGATATCATCTTATGTTTTTTTTTAATATATTAAGAGTTTTAAGCAATTATGATTCTAATTTTATTGTTTTACAGTTTGTGACTCGAAACTAAAAAACATTGAAATTGATCCATCTCTTCATTCAGAATCTAAATTAATTAAATATAATAAATAAATTATTGGTCAAAATGCAATTTGTTCTTAGTGTAAAGAATACTTTTCCGCTAAAAAGGGTTTCAAATGTTATTCGATTTAGCACAACAAACTCAGGAAAGGGTTTTATGAAGGTTGCAATACTCACCAATTTTACTTAATGAAATGCTGTGCTCTTTACATTAAAAAGTGTATCATTATTAGCTTTAGTTAAATAATATTGAAAACGATTTAATTTACAGATTTGTTTATTTCTTCATAGTTATCGTAAGTCATAGGTGATTAACCAATGCTGATGTCACTTTTCTTACATATAACTAAATAACGTGTGAGGAATGTATGCTTTTTTTTTTTTTTTTTCGTTATCTTATAATTTCAAATTTGTCTGTACTAAGTAAAACAATCTTTGAATATGGAGTCTACCTCCGAAATATTTTCCACGATTTTTTACTCAGAAAACTTAAGTACTTTTACTAGTTAACAATCACATAATATTTCAAAGCGTACTTTTATATTTCTGAAAATCATAAATGTTTGAGAGTGAATTTTAAATCAGCATTGATGTAAAATTTTTAATAATCGAAAATTATGTTGAATGAGCTTGAGATTTGTCAAAAATATAACAGTTACGTTGAAAAAAATACTAATAAACAACACTAACATTTTATTTAAGTGTACTGCAAGAGCTTAATTTTGAATTTTATGACAATGCCCGGGCAAACAATGAGTTTGTTATTGAAAGTACTCCATAAACAGTTGGTTTGTCAGCTTTTTCTTTATTCCTACATAATAAAACTATAAATATCATAGAAACATGCAAATAATATTCACTTTTAGATCCGGATGCTTTATTTTAAAATATATTGCTGCACAAAAAATTATTTCAAATAAGTACTGCAAACTTAGAAACAAAAAATGTAATCAATAATCAATTTATTTATTGTAATGTATTGAACATTTTAAGCGTTCCTTTCTTTATAATTTTACTACCAACTCATGTGTTCATTATGCATGCCTGAAATATCATAAAATATTCGTGTTAGTTAAACTAAATACTGTTTTTGAACAATATCATTTTGTAACAAAAGTATACAGATTTTATATTATTTCATTTGTTACCGTGTATTGTCAAACGCGTATTTAGATGCAAATTTGAAGGAGCTTTTTAGTTTAAATCTGGAAGAGCAAATTTTTATCTTTTTTGATAAAGTTACGTAAAAGTTCACATTAATAAAATAAACAAATGTGGGAAAATTTAGCCATATATTTCTAAATATTTTTTTTAAACTTGTGACATTTCTAAATCTAATAAACTCCTGTATTTTTGACTTAATACCATTTGATTTAAAATTCGTACGTTATATTTTAACATTAATTAAATATACATTTCTTAAATTACGTTTCTAACTCTGCGTGTATGTTTGTTTGTGTGCAAGGTGTTCATGAACACTGTTCAAACAGTGGAGTATTCAGATTAGAGATATTATATTGGTTCACTGAGATACTATGAATTTCAGAGAAAAAAAATCTAAGGTTTCTAAGGTAAGTTGATCTAAGGTGTCAGAGATTATCTGAAGTCCTACCTAAGCCTCATTTTCTGTGCACTCGTGAATATGGCTGTAAGTACAGCGTAGAGCTGGACTTCGATTTAGCCATAAAAAAAGGAAAAAATCTCTTATCTTTTCCCAGTCCCGTAACAAAATATGAGTTCTTGTTTCAACGAAAATAAATGAATTATTTTTCTCCCTGATCCTGAGAAAATGCTAACGTTTAAGACTTAACGCATGCATGCATGCATGCAGTTTGGCTGAAAACACTTGATATCGATACTTTTCCCCTAAATATTGATCATACTGATATGATTGTTGTTGCTAATGCCCTCTGGCAACCACGTGACGGTGACAGATCCTCCTATATTGGCAGGCGATGGGCTGAAGGAGCGGCTTCCATTTCAATGAGCCCCAGTGGGAGGAAGTCCGTCATAGCTCGGGTCCCGTAATTTTGAACCAATTCCAGAGGAGGGACCAACCCCCTGAAATCGGCACCCCCAGAGGTATCGTTTAACAACTTGGTGGACTTTGGTGCCACGACGGATTTTACGTGCACCAGCTCCCATTAGCGTACACGGTTCCACAGCGGACGGGCGGAGAGGGGGAAGTCCCTCCCAAGCACTGGCCAAGCCGGGTGCTGCTTCACTTGCCGTGTTCTTATTTACTGATATGAAATAAATATTGTTGTGTCAAAAATAGATATAATGAAATGCGCCCAAAATTTCAAATAATTCAAAAAATACAAAATAAAATGTTTATATGACCCCGTCAAAATCATTTCAAGTAGTTAAACACAAACGTTTAAAAGGAATCTTCTTTCATCTTCAATACATATAAACCCATCAATGTCATCACTTTCAGAAACATCTTGAAGAAAATTGCAGCACATCAAACATTATGTGAAGAATTTTTTTTCTGCTTGCTAAAACACATATTGCTCAAAAAACTATAAAGAAATAAGAAGAGAGATTTATTGTTAGTATCATCATCAAGTCTACTCAAGATAAAGAGCTATAAAACTACATATTTCTTTAAAAAAGAACATGAAAAACTCCGTCCCGTCATAATTTTGTTTTATTCATGCTATTGCCAGAGCAGTCTCATAACCTTTACGTTAAAGTGCCGACAGATAAAGTAAATCATTGAATAAATTTATTTAACGGCCTTTTGAACAGTTTATCATTCACCAAATGTGCTGAATGAAATAACACAAACGATCTGAAAGGGCTTTAGGCGCCATTTTCACATCACTCATATTAGTTTTGCTAAGAATTACAGAAATGCGATAAAAAATACTAACGTATAGAATATCTAATTATCAAAATTCTATAGGATTTTTAAAGAGTCATTTCATTATAAAAAAGATTTGTGGCAGTATTTTTTATTTTATGGTATTTTGTTTGCTTTATATCCTTTGTTTTGTTTCAAGATTTTCATTACATTTTGAAATTTTGCGAAAATATATTCAAAATGTATAAACATTTGTTTGCGCATCACGTCATTGAAGCGATTGTTTTAAAATTTAGCAGCATATGTGTGGTCACTTAAACTACAGGCTTTGAAATACTTAAAACAATTTTATAGCTTTTTAGATTTTCTCAAAATAGCGTAAATGTTCGATCCATTGCTTAAAAATGGCAATGGAATGGAATACAATTTTGAATTATATTAGATAGCAAGTTAATTTAGCAAATAGTTGACAATTTTTAAAAATATTTCATACATTTTGAATTTTTTTCGGAAATTCGTAAATATTTGTTTTCGCTACTATCAAAATAGTAATCTCTTTACAAAGCACCGCGAGCCATAACTTTATTTTCTGTAACTCTGCCAATATGCCAGTAGCATTCATTTCAATTATACATAGCAAACAAATATTCACGTTTTTCAAAACCTGCATTACCTACTAGCCAGTCAACGACGAGCACACTTCGGCTAGTTTTATGCGCAGAAAATATTTTTTATGAATGTTTTACATTTAAAATTATGCAGTGGTATTTTTTTTGGTTATGAGTATCATTTTAATTGTCAAATGAATATTTTCATTCAATCTTATAGTTTTTACTTTTTACTTAGCATATCCTCTTTTTAGCTGTTTTTCTTTCCTTAAAATAACTCATTTTACTTCTTTAAATTCAATTTTAGCTCATTAATTTTTAAGGCAAGTCTTTACCTGTATCAGATTTTTGTAATTAAAATTTCGGTCATGCAGAAAAAGTTAGTGAAAAAGCTTTTAAAATATGCAAACTTCCTTTCTTTGATTTATGAAGGAAGTAAGAACCATTTTTAACAGCATATCCAATTAAAATAGAAATAAGACTGCCCCGCATTCTTCAGTTAGTTATTATCATACTATGATACTACTTTAAATTAAAGTTGCTTCACAAAAACAAAAAAAAAACAAAAAATTACGAGAAAATGTTTTTTTTTAAGTCCAGAACACGCTATGAGTAATTGTTTTTTTGCACGCATTTAAACTTCTGTAATCAATCATCTGTTATATTTAACGTTTATTTCCTGTTTTATAATTCATCTCAACGTCCATAATTTTGTTATTTGTATTTAATTCCTTTATTTAAGCATAACGTAAGAAGAACTAGCAAGATATTTTTAGTTTTTTGTGATTTTAGTTAGTTTAACAGTTCTAAAGCAATAAAATCTACAAATTATTCATAAAATGTCATAAAACATCTAAATTTTATCTTACCTACTAGAACTACTTCATTACGAGAGAATAATTTGGTGGATTGCATGTTTTTGCAAGTTCGTTTGGTTTTCTCTAGCATTTTCCAAGTGTTTATAATATATAGCGGTGACAGTATTCAGGAGACTTTCACCATACAATGAATATGTAAATTGTAATGAAAAGCCACCAGTGGGTATGAAAAGTCGTACATCGAGCCTAACTATTCCGTAAAAAGGCGTTAGGTTACTGTCACGAGGTACATGAAAGTTACGAAATCTAAGATGTAAACTTTTTTGCCAGTGTGCAGTATACGCATCGATAACAGTCAGTGGCATAACCAGGATTTTACTTCGGTTGGGGGGGGGGGGGGGTAGGAAATTATAAGCTAAATTTCAACTGTGAACTAAACATAAAATTGTAAGATAAGAAAAAAGTTGCATTTCAGTGGGGCTGCAGCTCCCTCAGCCTCCCCTGGATACGCGCATGATAACAGTTTTAGTTTTGATTCTTTTCAAATACGTATTTCTACGTTGAATGTGTACACTACTTATGTCAATTTTGATTCGTCTTCTTTTTATAATACGTGGTAGTAAAACAATTTGTAATTATGTGTCATGGCATACATAATTACGTCTTGCAATTATGTATGCCATCATAACCTAATTACAAGACGTGATTATGTTATGATGGTACTTCGAAATACAGAGTGATCATAAAAATCTTCCCCGGAATATGGATCACTAGCCGCCGTTCCGTTGAACCAGATGAGACTTCAGATTTAATTATTCCGGGGCATGTACAGGAGATTGGGATTATTTAAAAGAATCGAGTTCTCACGGTTAAAGTTACAGTGGAACAATTTGAAAATTTCCCAACCGCAACACCCGCTTTTTTTCCTGCGAATGTTGATCAGCGCATTGAAAAACCATAATTGGCGTTGGAATGATACACGCATGATGGAAATTAACGGCGTCAAACATTTGCAAAGAAGAGCATTCTACCGAACCAATGACAGTCCAAGAGAGGAGACGGGAATTATTCAATGGAATTAAATAATTTCCAGTGTCCTATAGTTACTTCAATAGCAGGCAGAAAAACATATTTTTAACACATTTAGTTTCGGTTTAGCACCAATTTTTTATAGAGTGTTCTTTTTTTTGTTAATTACATTGGGTGTTAGTGCTTGACATTTGTCAAATCTTCTACTCATGAAAAATGCACGTCACACGAGGACTTGGACAGAACAATGAAATAACAACAGTTGAATAAATTCATCTCGTCATTTGTCAAACACAGATGTCCATAAATCATTTTATCCCACCTGCATTTGTTGTCCAAAAGCAATTTTAAAATACAACTTGACACTGGAATCTCTCTCTTTCTATATATATATATATATTTTTATTACATATTCATCTGTCACAAATTTCTTAAGGTTCCTGTTTATTGATAAAACCCACTCGTATTTTTTTTTCACTAATAAATATTTATTTACAGGTCTGTTTTATTTTAAAGCACAAAAATGTATTTACTTATTTCTTAGCAGACATAAGCAAACAAAAGATACCGAATCTGCAAAAGCTTACTCAGACAATTTTAAACAGAAAATATTTATTTATATAAGGATACACGGAAATCATGTCTGTTTTTCAATAAATAACAGTAAATACATGAAACTTAGGAGTGTAAAAGAATAAAATAAGATTGTTTCGTTGAAATTGGCGAAAAAATCCAGCTGTAATTTAATAATTTACTGCGTGATATTTTTTAAGATCAAAAGAAAAATTATTTTCGGCTTGGTTGCCTTCTATAACTATAGAAAAAGTTACGAGTTGTGAATATATTAGAATGAATTGAAATTTTTTAAAGCTTCAGTACTGAATGTAGAAACTTTTCTAGAAGTATACATTATGCTTGATATAAAATGTAAAATAAAATCATACATCAATAATGATATACTATGCCTTGAAGGGTATCCCAATATTTTTGTTAAATGAAAAAGAAAATGAAATGTTTTAGAAAAATTTCCCTGATTGACCAAAATGTCTTAGTTATCACTTCAACAAAACATTTTTTTTTCCGCACAAACATTTTATGGCCGAAAAAACAGTACAGTTTGCGTGCAATTTAGTTTGAAGAAACCACTTTGATGAAACTCCGTGCCCTGTTGAGATACAGAGCCACACTACCCTCAATCTCGCGACATCACTTCCAATACAAAGCTATGAGGTGGTGAAGACTGTGCGACAATTCCTTTCACCGCAAGGCTCCGAGTTATACCATAGTGTTTTTTTCGGAGTGTATGCACGCAACGACAAATATCGTGATGCCGGAGGCGACTATGAAGAAAAACTAGTGCAAGGTATACAGTTCATGATACCATGCTTTCTTACGAGGGCTGTAAATTATATAGTGGCAGCTAAACCAAGAAACTTGCAGAAGAGAACGCATGTGCAAATAGACTATAGGTATATATTTTTGGACAAAATATTTCGCAAGTTACGAATACTGATTGTATCGTTAATTTGCGTTTTTCTCGAGAGGCATATAATTCTATTTAAACCAGTTTAATTTTTAAAAAATCGTTTTGCGGTATAAGATTTAGAAATTTCATTTCAATACAATAAAATTACATTTTAATACTATTTAATGTTGAAAAAGTATCTAAAACGCACTACATAAGAGTTCTGAATAAAAAATATTGAAATTCATATTTTTTAGATATCATCAATTGAAGAAAGTGATATTAAAATGCACATGCTATAAAAACATGGATTTTCAGATTTTACAATTATAATTCGAATACATATTTCAGATAAATGCCATTCTGGACACATTAACTGGACACATTATCATATAGTTTGTGAAATATTATAAATTCTTTACATGCTATTTAGTTTACTTTGGAATTAAAAATCTTAAAATAGCATCGGAAGGTATGCGTATGATTTAGCACTTTCTAAAAATTCATTGCCCTGTTACATAAATTTCAAAAAGTCTTAAAGTTAAAAAAATAAAACGATTTCCTTTTGTTTTGTGTGTGTGTGGGAGAGGGAATTTCTCATAAAATATAATATTTATGCTTCTTTTATAAACCATAAAGTACTAAATTTATTCAGCAACTCTCTTTTCTGCGTATAAAATTTTGTTCCGGATAGTTTCGTTTTTAATGTTTACTATGCTACCTAATATTTTATACCCGAGCTTCTCAACATTTGACTCTGACTTATTAAATAGCCTCAATAATCATTTAATAATGATGTCACTAATTTTCCGAAGGCAGATAATTGCATTTGAATGGTTCTCTTTTGAAGGAAAATATTTTTTTTTAAATATTAAGGTTCGAACATTTATTTAATTTCCTTTATGTTATTTTCTATATGTTAAACTGTTATATATAATTAAGATAAGAGTTATATGAATTTTTTAAGACGGATGCTGCTTCTTAATAATAAGATTAAATTCAAGCCTATAAGGAATAAACAGAATGAGTAAACTGCAAGTTAACGTGTTTTGTCTACTCTGTTACCTGTCCAATATGTCACATTTTTCCCACTCTGTTACTATAAGTCAATAAATCAAATTAAGTTTTATATTGATATACTTAAGGGATGCATACATTTAGAAAAGGAGTACAAAATCAATAAATAATATGAAGCAATATCAATAAGTAATATGAAGCAATATAATTATTCAATTATTATGGTACATTTATTATGTGGGTTATCTTCCAAATTATGTTTATAAGAACTTGTTGGCAATTTTATCTTCATTTTTTCCCTTTCCTTTAATTTAATATCTGGTTAGAGCGAGCGAGCATTTTAAATCTCTCTACTAAGCAAAAATAAATAAATGGTTAAAAATTAATTTTGTGACAATAAGAAAGTTGTATGATTTTAATATATTTTATTCGAATAACTGGTTTTTATGCTAATAATAAGAAAAAAGTCGTAATAAAAAGATTTTTAATGCACATCAAAGGGGGAAATTGCAATTTTTTATAGAATGTCCCTTATCTTATCCATAAATATCACCGATTGCACACAAAATCAAAAAGACAAAACTAAACCTACGAAAAAAATATTTTTAGGACCTTCCAAGTCAAAGGACAGCTAATTTATCAAATAAATCAACCGTGAACTTCGTACAAACATTATATAAGGTCCTATACAAAGAAACCAGAAAACCGCAAGTAGCATCATTTATTTACTCATCCATAAATTGGTCCTTTTCTTCCGCATTGTTTAACAAATTCTTCTTAAATCCCAAATGAATGCAATTTCGTATCACACGAAAAAGTTTCATAAAGGATAAAAAATACCGTAGTGAAGGGTAACTCAACGCTTTTTCCAGGAAATAAGTGTCTACAAATCTTTTTTTTTTAAATGTTTCTAACGTTAAATTGTTGCTTTGGAGTCAGGAGTCAATTGTGTATTATGATTCATTTAGATGTCCCATAAGAACTTTTAGGTGCTAGGAGTATATATTAGATTGCCTTAAAAAAAGGGCAAAACTTGCAAACTGCTGCATGATTATAATTAATTTAAAGCATATTTCTCGCCATAATAACCTGCCTGTGCAATAATAACACTTGTATTTTTAAAAAGAAATGTTAGTAAAAATAAAGGCACCTTCTTTTCATGTGCCCTGTCATGCCATAACTGAACATGCAACTAACAAATAAAACAAAAGAAATATATTAAAAAGTCTACACACAAATACGTATTTACAAGACAACTCATTCTGTGCTCCATCTGGGCAAGAATAAAAAATAAATGTTTTAAAGAAGATGAGAAAAAGTAAAGTAATAAATAACTATGGTTTTCCATAGATATTTAATTTTTTAAAGACTAATTGATTATTTTCAAGCAAAAATAGGAAATTTCACTTATACTCGAAAATTTTTTGAGAGGGTGCTCATTGAGAGGGTGAACTTTTCCATATTCAGACCTAGTTTTTCTTAACACTAAAGTGTATATTACACTATTTATAAACACACCGAGAATAGGAGTAGAATATAGAAATGTATATTAAATCAGATATATGTCTCTTAAATACACTGCAATGTCAGATTATAGAAATAGCTAATGAGGCCCACGAACATAGCGTTTAAGCAGAAATGTGTGTTTTGACTTATTTTGTAACCTATCTGTCTGCACATATTGTACAAATACATGCATTAATAGATATTTCCATAATGTAAATGAATTTATTTCAAGCATTTTAATAATTATTCTTAGGTTTTTTTTTTTTACTTATTTCTATATTGTCAAAGATATTTAAAATCTAGCAATGCATTATTAAAATATTTCCTTACCTATATGCATATGCATTTATAAATTCATGATTCATTTTTAACGACGAAATTTTGACTTAAAAACTTAAAGTCTGTTTTTAATGTTAATGTTTGATAATGTCATTAGTTATTACTATTTTGCGTATTTTAAAAGTCAATCTTTTTCTCAACTTCGGAAATATCAATAATAAAGTACGAATTTTGCATTATAAAAAAATGAAAAAACACCTTCCCTTTTAAATTCCATTAAAAAATTCCAGAGGATGAATTGTTTTTAATATATATGTATTGATACTTCATTGAGTATGATTCATACTTGATTGATTCAGCCAATATTATTGATTCAGTCATGATTTCATTTTAGTGCAGAAACTAAAAGAAAAATTAAAAGAAACATTAAAAGAAACAAAAATAAATACTTCTGAATTACACATACCACGAAACGTTAGATAACATATTGAGTCTTTCATGATACATTGTCAACTAAGATTGTTTGTAATGAATTTGGCTCAGATGAAATCTAGAAGAGGAAAAAATACCTTAATCTGTCATTTTACTTCCTTGTTTGTCTGATGCGTCATTAAAGTATGCATTTAAATTTTGAAATGGTAAAACTTTACAATTTTCTCTTTTTTTCAGTTTTAATTTAAAGTGCAGAAATAGAAACAGTGTTATTGTGTTTTAATGTCTATGCAGTAAACTGAAGCATCGTACATATCTAGGTGTTTACTCACAACCTACGCATTAAAAGAAAAAGTTTCATTAGTTTAGGCGCAGTTCCCATAAATGTTCATTGAATCCCTTAACAGTTTCGATTATTATATTTATCAGTTATAAATGTCATTACAGATACTCTCTCTATCATCGAAAGTTACCTTTAAACTATTGGAGATTAATCCTCTCTCATTAATAACGGTGTTGCATTGTTTGATTCTAAAAGTAATCAAGCATATTGCTCAGTTCTGATGGGCAGTTTTTTTATAATACAACTTGGGATTATGGGTTAATAAAAAATTTATATAAAATATAAAAATGTGAATACATAGCAGCCAAATCAATCATGCATGTTACTGAATTCTAAAAGTTAACGTTCTTCATAATTATGTTGCCGGGGAATATGTTATACACACAATGCATGCCATTAAAAGCTACATTCGGAGCAATTTTTAAAAGGTAATGGATTCCAGAAAATAAGCTTTTTGAAGATAATGAAACGAATAGTAAGATCTCCGTTATTCAATTTTCACTTTCTGTGATTAATGGAAACGGAAATGGAGGTGTTCTGTTTCCAGACAAAGCTCTTTCATGGCGCAATCTTGAGTTTCATGCATATTCTATCAGTTAAGCTTGATTTTCACAGTAACTTACAGCCATCTTTGCTTTTGAGGATTTTTCTTTTTTCACAGCGTAATACGTACATACATTATGACTTATGAATATTACATTGCTCTGAAGAATGAGACCAGTGAGTTTCCAGAGTTTTAACATGAAATGAATAGGCAGACATAATTGAGGAATATATTTTTTGATATCATCATGGGGTAACTCTGAAAAAAATATTTTTATATCACAAAATGAAATATGAAACTTATATAAATATAATGCAAAATGACATATAAAGTAGAAATGATTTCGTTTTAATTTATAAATACAGAAGTTTATGCTGACCCACTGGATAAGAGTGATTATGTCATCTTACTCAGGAAAATTATTTAAACTTATAAAGTGGGTTCATTCCATGTTAAATCGAAAAATGGAATTGCCTCACCATATTTGATTTCCACGAAATTTTGTAGGTCATATCTACTCATCTTCTGCATCCGAAATCAGTTTTTTTTTATTTCTTAAGAAAATTTATTCTTGAGATATAGCCATTTGTTTGCTACGCTGATGAGTAAAATCAGCCATTTTAGGATTTTTTTTTCTAAAAGCTATAGAATTTTTATTTGAAATAGCAAGAAGATAAGATATATCTTATTGGAAAGCTCAAAGATTGGATTTTTAAATGTTCATAATAAAACAGATTTGTTTTAAGCCAAAATACAATTTGGGGCATTAGGAAGCTCTTATACTGTACTTTAAAACAAAAAAATATTGTCCGGTTATTCCAAAAGACAAATGAGGTACACTCTTTTGAAATAATACCAAAGCAATTACAGCTAATAGACATACATACATTTACTCGCCTGATAAAACCGAATCATTGAATGTATCCCCTAGCGGCCATGATGGAAATCTCTGCCGGAACACAGAAACACTAATCAAATCTTCACAAATGTGTATCTCGCTTGCCTCTTGAAATATCAAGGCAATTTTTGTTTTGAAGTACAAAATAGGGGTACTTACGTATTATTCCGGCGGTCATTCCCGCCAAACTATTTCTTCGTCAAATGTGCTGGCAAACTGTTACCAATCGTATTCCGAACCATCGATAATTTCATCTGTCCGGCATTTATCGTGGCAAGAAATCGCTTGTCTTGGTGGACCGCCGTGATAATACAAAAGTACCAAAATAGGAGCTTCTTACCATGTCCTTTCTAGATTTTTATCATTTGTCTCACATGACTTTTTTGGGAGTGAGAAAGCACATTTTTCGATTTTTGAAAGTTTAAGCAAATTTTTCAGGATGAAGGACCACTAGTAAAAGCTCAATTTTTTTTCTGTATATAGTATTGATATGTAAGTGTAATACCTAAAATGAGAAAAAAAAACATTAGTTTGTGAAGGACCACGTGATGTCCAAGGAACTGAATTTAGAATTAACATAAATCTGTTTGATCATGTGCATTTAAAAGTTCATTCTTTAAGCTTTCCAATAAGTCCTATCTGATCTACCTGCTATTTCAAATAAAAATTCTGCGCAGTACAGAGAGAACACAGTACAAAGAGAAAGTGCATTGACAAAATTCGCATGAATTTGCTTGAGTATAGTAGAAATATTAAACTAACTGTAGGGCACATGAAAACTTTAATTCCAATAAAAACAATGTCCCTCTTTCCTCTTGGGTTGCCATTGTTTCATTAGAATGATCTTCCTTTCAAATGTATTCCAATTTTCGCCGCCAATTTTCATCACACATGTATCGCTTCAACGTCACTTAGGTTTTTCAATGGGCTGATAAATTTAGAAGAAAAAACTAGGTGTTGATGTTGAAAATTTTCTAAATTCTTCCTCTGTAACCATAACCGCGACAGATCTGTCGTTTTAAATATTCCCAATCTCAAGCGCTCTCTGAATGACCATAACTGAAATCGCATCTCGATTGGCTTAGCAGGACGGCAGCTAGAGATCCAAAAATCGCTGAAGTTTTTTATGACCACCAGTGCAAGCATTCACCACCCGTATGTCAATGTTCATCTTCTTTTTTCTTGGAAACACAAATCATATTTTTAATTTACCTCCTTTTTGTTTTTCGTTTTTAATCGCAACTTATCAATGATATGTCCCTTTGACAGGCGTTTTTTTTTTTTTTTCTATTTTTTATAGATATTCTAATTGACATAAAGTGTGCATTGTTTAGCTAAATCTGGTGTGTATTATTGTTATTAAATTAGTTTCCGGATTTTTGAATTTTAAATTTAGTCCTGTAAAACTGATACGTAGTTTTTTTTTATTTCCTTTGTTTTTGTTTCTGCTTAAGATAAACTCACAGTTACATAAGAAGACTAGCTGGCTCAAATTGTTACCATTTGCGAAGGACATAAAACTCGTCTCGAGACTGTTCTTTTTATATAAAAAAGTCTGCGAATTGTACCATTTGGCACATTATTGCCACTCGAAAATGGCATTGGCAGTGGGAACTCTAAACACCAGTCCAGCTTATGCTAGTCTTTAAATTAACTGCTTGAAGTAGGACATCAATGTTAATGTTGGCGTAAACACGAAATAGTATTCTACCAGATTGGATATTTTATATTACATTTAAAATTTTATATTACATGTTCATATTTTATATTATATTTAAAAATAAGAATGTCGATCGTAAAATATATATGTAAAATTTTCTGCCATCGAATCCCTGTTTGGTACGAATTTAAAAAAAAGAAAAGAAAAAAACGTTGTAAATTATTTTTATGTGTTTGCGTTATATATATATATATATATATATATATAGTATATATATAGTATATATATATATATATATATATATATATATATATATATATAGTGTGTGTGTGTGTGTTTTTATATAAAACCTACGTATTTGATTTTTAACTTTGAGATATAAGGGAGGAATCAAGAACAGATAGTTCTCTGATACTTCTTATTTAGATTTATCTTTAAAAGATAAAAGTGCTGTCTTACATTCTTACTTAAATGTACCAAGCATAGTACCATTTTTAAAAAATATTCGTCAAACTTTTGATTTTTTTAAAAATTTGCCCCTTTCAAATGTATATTTAGTAGTTCATGTCATTTTTGCATTATATGATTTAACAGAAACTCAGCACACTTGTTTTTTTATAATCTTTTGACAGTTTGTGTAGAATAATAGTAATTAAATTATTAATAAACTTTATGACTCGCTGTATATACTACAACTCCGTGAATATTCTAACTCATTGAGAATTTATTGTTTCGAATGTTTTTCTATTTGAAAACTAGCATACACATAAATCCATCAAGTTAAAAAAAATAGCTTTTCATAACTTTTTTATTTTTTTTTATTCAAAAGACCAAAAAGTATTTTCACATCTGAGATAATATGATGGCAAGTAAATAATTTTAAATATTTTTGAAGTATTATAATTACAAATAGCAAATATAAAAATTGGTAATACAGTCAAACTGATTTTCAAAATTATTTTAATTCATGGTAACCGAGTTAAAATTACTCGAACTAACATTTATAAAAAAATTTTTTAATTATTTTCAGCTACTTTGATCCATATATTTCCTTCAGTTACAAAAAATGCATCGGCTTGTGTTAGTTGGAAAAGAAAATTCTAAGTACATGTGTAGTATGAGTTAAACTCAAAGTTGCTTTAAAATGATATTATGATATCATATCCACTCTTTATGTCTACCTTACTTTTACAAAAATTGACTTTCTTAGTTGATATTTATTACGTTCTTAGTTAATATTTATTACTTTCTTAGTTAATATTTATTTACGTACTTACCATAAAATTTAGTATGTTGCTGAAAGTTTTTTTTTCTTTTTTTTAATGACCAAACGAGTGTGAATTTTTTAAATAAAATTATAAGAAATTTTTACTCACTCCGGTGGTGACTTACCTATTATTTAACAATGTTTTTTCGATAAGTATTGAATTTTTTTTTTATTAAACTGATCACTGAAAATTATTATTTATCCTTAAATGTTAAACAGTCAAAAACAAAATGTCGAAAGATAATAAGAAATAGTTTTATCAGTTTATACAGTGCAGTAATAATATTTCTTTGTAGAACTTTATCTTAAAAGGCAACTTCTATGTTCTATAGTAAGAATAAAAATTGATATAAATTGCAATTCATATCTTTTGAATACAAGATAAACGTCTTATGCATTATTTTAAGCACAACAGACTTCTCATTGCTTAACAGTTTGGCTCGTATATCTGAATAGAGGGTGATTATTGATGACTCTAAACAATCTGAATAGTTTGAATAGACCCCAATTGCTATTGTATATCTCTCACCAAGAAAATTTTCAATTAGTGTTTTCTCCAGTCATTGCTTTTCACGCTTTTCACGGTATAAAACTGAGGAAAGAAGCTTTGAATTGAATAATCAGGCTATCTCCTAAATTGCAGTAAAATGGATATTATTTCTTTCAGATATATAAAATCTTCTTGATTTAACTGTGTCACTAAATAGTGCAAAAATAAAAAGGGAGAGAAAGCATTCCATAAATTCTTGCATTCCTTATTAGTTAAATTTTAAACTCCCTTAATTTTTGAGCCAAATATAATTAACACTTTTTAATTTATTTAAATTGAAATACATACATACATATATATATATATATATATATATATACGTTTTTTAACGTTTTTTTTAAATGAATATGATTCATTTTTTTTAATGAATAGAGTAAGAAATGAATGGAACAGGATATCCTAAAGAGTTTGTAACACGCTTTAATTCTTTACCTGCTAGAGATGCGTGAATTCAAACATATCATCAAAATAATGTAGGAAAGAGGCTACTTTAAGGGAAAAATATCTTGGTAATTTTCAGACAGTTACAATTTCTTAATTTCTATACAACTCCCGTACAAAATCTTCCCATTTAGTAAAATGTGTCCCATGCATTAATGTGGTAACGTACAGAATTTCAACCTTTCACCATAAAACATCGCAGGCATATCTTTAAACGCATATGATCAGGGACTGCAGATGTATTTCAATATGAAGGTTTAATACTACATTGGGGAAAAACAATTTTTTGTATTTTTTTTAACACACCTGAAATGTTACCATCTGAAGTGATTTTGTTTTCTTCGAGAGCCATAGAAAAGGGATTTAAGGCAGCATGTACAGCTGCGGAAAAATGTCCGACTTGTACTTTTTTCGGCCGTCGCTCGTCGTACAGCCAAGTTACAGATACCAATTATTTACGATTGAAGTACACTTTAATTTGACATTCATCAAAATTGCATAAGGGACCATCTACATATTAAAATTCGCACAAACTTTTTTTTTTCTCTATAGCAACCCATAGATTTCACTTCATATTTCAAAACTTTAGCTCATTTTAACCCCGTATACCCATTTGCAATAAATTTGAACTGAAAATGGATGAGTTATGAGCTTCCAAAATCCCCCTCCCCATATGTTAAAATATTTTTTCATACTTTAATTCATATCTCATATAATATTGATAATAAGAAGCTGACTTTTATTCGTACTATTAGAACTAAACGACCCAAACATAATTTACTATTATTATAGTTTTTAATAAAATATTAATATGAATTATTATGAATTAATATGAATTAATATGAATATATGGTCTTTTTTCCTACCAGATTTTGAATTCTTTTTTTTTTCAATTTACATTGACTACTTTTATTTACACGTTTTAATTTTTTAATAGATAAATAATTAAAACGTGTGACCATTTCTTAGGAAACACTGCATAAATCGTATTTTCCTTTCTCTCTTTTTTTTCTGTTTGTGCGTGTGGATGGATACGGACTCTACCAACGCCCCCTAGAGAGGAAAGCCGCGGCGCTTACTTGTAATGTCACACCGAGTAGGTAAAGCAACGCGTTTCCATTAGTAGAAAGAAGAAACCCAGTGGAAACGCTTTGCTTTACCTACTCGGTGTAACGTCACAAGTAAGCGCCGCGGCTTTCCTCTCTAGGGGGCGTTGACTCTACTCTCTCCAAATATATTTTTAAAGGAAAAAATCTTAACATCTAGCACACACAGCATTTTACACAGATCTACGAAGCTTGCTTGTTAGAAAGGAAGAATTTATTTTTTATTTGTGTATTTATTTTTAAAAATTCGTTTATGAATTCTGAGATCGGAATTTTTCCTCATGTCTATGTACTACTTGACCAACTTCTTGCTTCATTTTCAAACATTGGGTACAAACAGAATTTCTTTATGTGCTACCTAACACAGGTGCTTAACACGTGGTTAAATTTTGAGAAAGAAACAGTACAAAACTCTCTTTTTACACATTGTGTGTTGAAAAGCATTTTTATTCAGTATTCAGATATTGCTAAGCGAATTTTTATCATGAAAATCCAATGAAAGTATGCAGTAAACCCTTAACAAACGATCTATAATATCTGAACTGTAAATATTCTCCTGCTTTAAATATATTTTCATGAAACGTGTGTAAGCTTTATTCAGCAACCTCATTCATTATAATACTTTTACTAACAACGCACAGTAAATATCAATCTACGATAAGCAAATTAAGCTTAGTGCAGAAGGGTTATAATTCATCAAACTAATTCAAGGATGACATCAAGCAACCACTCTTGTTGAAAAGGAGAAGTTTCAATGGCTTTCTATTCTGAGGATAATGAACACTATTTGACGCTCTTGTTCCCCGGAGAATTCAACCTTTTGTGCTAGAAAATGCATTCCGAGTCCATCAATTATGAACATGTCTGTATATATACTTGAATATCAAATGTTCATTATTTATCAGCAGAATGCGTCATACAAAACAATCACTACAAGTCGCATTTTTATCGAAATACTAAGCAGAACTAAAATCCCAAGGCCCATCAAACATCAGTTATGTTTTGTACTTCAAAAACATTAAGAAATGGTCTAAGGCACTTCATATTAGCGAAATAAAAAAGGGCCCAATGAGTCTTTTGTTAAAAATACCGACATGCTGTTTAATTTATTTGCGCTGATAATGTATTGCATAGCCCACTGTTTTGTGTTTTCAAACCATTTATCCAACCGCCCAGTGTTTTCAATCCATTTATATATATATATATATATATATATATATATTTACAAACACACATACATATATATATAATTATATATATATATATATATATATATAGATAGATAGATAAATAGATACATAGATAAATAAATAGATAGATAGGGGCTAGTGGTCCGCGTTTCTGCTATTCATTTTTTATCTCATCACAAATCTTGTTTTTTTTTATTAGATAGATACATTTCTCAGCATCCAAGATTTTTTTTCAAAATACTCTGTATAATTTTTTTTAATATTTATTTTTCAAAAGAAGCTTGAAGAGTGGACCAAGGTACCCAAAGTCTGGGGTACTTTGGTCCACCTTATGGAGCACATTGATGTTTCCTTATGGGGCAAATTGGACCATCCTATATCAAAATTTTAGTTATAGTAATATTTGAGAATAAACATTATCCATTATTGTAATTGAACTATTACTTTTTTCTTTTTATAATGAAAGATATTACTTTTTTTTGATTTGTAGATCCAGTTAAATTAATTTTTATCAGCTAAAGAAATCCTGAAATGCAAAAAAAGCAATCACTCTAAGAAAAAGTTATTTATTAAACATTGAAAAATAAATAAATCTTTGGTATTTATCATTAACAATTTAAAATAAAATTTAATATATGTTGAAGTTAGCAAACAATATGATAAAAAAATTTGCTATTGGAAAGCCTGCTACTTTCTGAGCAGACACAAGGATCTAGAAGAATAAGGAGATTCTAATTTTTCGTGGATTGTTGCTTCATCAACATTTATTGGAATACATTATTTTTGTCTTCATTACAGAAACTCATAATCTGATATATCTTATATGTTTTGCAAACACTAATCCTGCATAATGAATTATTGTTTTCTTGCTAGAAAATCTTATAACTGCATGTTGAACAACTTTTACTTCGTAGTTATTAATATCATAAACATCTACCATTTCATTGTCAATAGATTCAGTATAATTTGAGTCTTTATCAAATTCACTACTGGTACTAGAATCAATTTCTTCTTAAAAAAGTTTTCATTTTTTTGATTACAAAGTTGCAGATACTTTTCTTATTTACTTTTCAATCCATTTATTTTCTTCATCCTCTAAAATTGTCTGAACAGGTGTATCAGTAATAATTGGAGAGCATCCCCCCCTTTTGCTTAACTTTTATTCTCCATTTTTTAAAAATTGTTATTTACTTAGGCTTCAGTATAGTAACTTAAATCGAATAACTGTATATGCGTGTTAATATAACTATGAAACATAAATATAATATTATGCAATGATTGTAATTATAAACAAAAAAGGCTAAAAAGTTATTTTTTTATTACTTGGATTGAATGGACCACAGTCCAATGTATCCCAACTCGAGTAGACCAAGGTACTTATATTCTTGAATTTTAAAAATATAATAATATTTCTTTCTTTATCATAAAAACTAAACTAACTGCAAATAATTATTAAATTGATAAATTTACCTTATAACAGAGATTCAGTTTACTGCTCCAATCTTAATTAAACCAATTTTAGAAAACAAAGAACAGCAGACTTTTGAAAATTACTCAGCAGTGCTAAAATGCAACATAAAACTCACTGAATATATATATATATATATATATATATATATATATAATATTCCATGAATATATTATAGGAACTTTATAACAGATGGGCTTTTTTCTAAATTATTGAACTCAGTTCATTTATTTACTAAATCTGAGTGCTTCTCAACTTACACGTGCAAATACTAATTGTAAATTGAATGTTAGCTTGAGAATAATTGCAGGAGACTAGGACTGCCTTAACATAAAAGAATTTTCGGTGGTAACGTGCTTCCTCTCTTTGTCTGGAAAAAACTTTCATTAAAAGTCTTCTTTCAAATCTGAAGAAACTTTGCTATTTTTACTCTTAAAAAATTTTCTAATTTTTATTATTCAAAAATTAATTTCGAATAATCTTTCCGTATATGCTAAATTATTTTATTTTATTTTATTTATTTTATTGTATCATTTTAACTAGGGATATTCACCTTCATGGATTTTAAATACGGTTATGCAGGCAGTTATCCACATGTATTTTAAAATCATTAAAAATATAATGTTTAGATATGTCTGCATTAAATTAATTATTTTAACACAATAATATAAATATATAACGATAAAAATATCCTTTATTTGAATTATTAGGAAAACGTAAAATTGAGACACTTTTTAGGCGTGGAAAACTGTTAAAATTTATTTAAATTTCTAAAATAATTATTCGGGGGGGATACATACATACATACACACACACGCACACACACATATATATATAATACATTTTTAGTAAATGGCATTTAAAATGTGTATAAGCTCTAAGATTATTTTTATGCCGTACTAAATATATACCACTTTGTATAGTATCATTTCCCAAGTTTATATTCTAAAGTCTTCTTTATAAAGTAGAATTCGTTACCAGTAACAACTTTACTACTCTCCTATAATAGATACTTTGTTATTTGCTTCTCTTATTTAACAGAAATTTCTATACCGAAAGCCATTTCCTTAACGAAAGTGCTCACGTTTATTTTGTAATTTAGAAAAGCCTTCATCAACTTAGATCATAAAAGTCTTTAGAATCGATTATTAATATTCCAGATTGTCTTCGCATCCTGTATGTGCAAAATTATTCTAAATGCGCGTTTCGAAATTGATTTTCATTTTCTTCTGGCATTAATAACAGGCATATTTATTCGAAAAGTGTGGAAAAATTAATCCTGAACACTGTATATTTGTATCGGAAGATTACCTATATTGTTTGATAAAATTAATGTTGTATATTATTTGCTTGTATTGCTTCATAACTTTATGCTTCTATTCAACAGAACAAAATAATAGTTTTGACATTTTTTAATACGGTTAGAAAAATTACTGATAAAACGAAGGCGCATATAGAGTTTATGCTCAGGGATTGTAGTGAATGTATTACTTACAAAAGCGGCATGAATTACTTGGCCGTGTAGTTTAGTGACACAAAAATGTAGTAATGCAGAAATGAAGTACTCTGACGGAAGACCAAAGCTGCCTTACGAATACTCCATTGACGCTATGTTCCGAATCTGGCAACACCTTATGGATTGAATTGCGTTCCATAATGTCACCTTCAAGCAAACACAGCAAAAAAATCTAATCGTGTTGGAACTCAGCAAGCAAGTCGCATTGTAGCTTCGAGTTGACATCACATATTGGCCAAAGTGTGAGTGCGATCTATGAGACGAATATAGGCCCCTTTTAGTTTAATTCACTATGTTCTGAATCTGACGCCACCTTATGGATCGAATGGCCTTTCATATTCTCACGTGCAAGTAAAAACAGCAAACTAGTCGTATAGTCGTATTGTAACTCAGCAAGCAAGTCGCATTGTAGCTTCGAGTTGACGTCACATATTGGCCAAAGTGTTTTGTTCTTGTTTCTCATGCCCCCTGACAAGCGCTGACAACGATGCCAGATCCCCCTAGGTAGGGAGGCGATGGGCAGAGGGGGTGCGCCTTCCATTCTTAGGGCCCCAGTTGGAGGAAGTACGATTTATCCCGTGGATTCCTGATTTTGAACCAATTCTAGAGGACGAACCAATTTAGAGCCAATTCCGACGGGACCAACCTCCTGGAATCAGCGACCCCAGAGGTATCGTGAAACAACTTGGAGGACATTGCAGCCACAACAGATGTTACGTGCACTAGCTACCATTAACGTACACGGTCCCACAGCAGTCGATCCGAGAGGAAGTTGACCCTTCCAAGCACTGGCCAAACCGGATGCTGATTCACTTGCCTTGTTCTAATGGGAACGGAGTTTAGCGCCCAGACCACTGCGGGTCTAGCCAAAGTGTGAGTGCGATCTATGTTACGAAATATGCTTCAATCCGAGGTCAACATGACGTTATGTGATAATTGTGCACTTTAAGCACACGAAATTGATTTTTTTCATAACTAAATAAAATCACAAAATATTTTATGAGACAGTCAGAAGAATCATATTTCCTTTACCATAAATTTATAAGTAAACGAAGCATGGTGATGTTCTTCAATTGGCGATGCAAATTTACAGGAGGTCTGCTGTTATAAAGCTTAGTTTAATCTAAAATTAATGATCTATGAGTTACAAAATAAAAATTTGCATTTTGTCGCCGGTAAACACGATGTCGCATGTAAAGCGATTAATTGGAGCACGAGTTTTGATTTTTGAATGTTCCGACCAACTTAAATCGTATATTAGTCTTCATCGGCTTCTCTCAAAATTTAGGAGAAGGGAAATGCCAAGAATTTTCGATAATTGCCTAAAAATTTTGTGTAACTCAAATAAAAAAAACAAAAAAAACGGAATTTGATGTTTGTTACAGCAGTTTGGCTTAAAACTACCCAACTCTGCGCTACAGTATGGAGGGAAGGACAAAGACTTTTACATATTGTTTTATTCATACTTATAATGAAATCTGGACTGCATTTATCTGGGTGACAAAATCCTCTATCGAAGGACCACCAGTGCAAGGACGGTTGCCGGAAGGTTAGGTGCAACCTTCCGCTAATTGTCTCCAAGCGAGCTGTCTTGTGCTTGTTTCACCGTAGCTCTTTGGACCGTAGTTGCTTGTGACCGTTGTTTCTTGTACAGGAAAAAAATAATGTTTCTGATAAATATGAATTTGTGTGTAAAATCAACGTAGATGAATGCATGGAAAGAGGAATGGGTGAAATGGCGTCTTGCGTTTCGTAAAACATAAAAAAATAAACTCATAAGCTAAATAAAAAAGGTGGTAACGGGCTTTATTTTTTTTATAAATTAGAGTTAAATGGACAGTGTAAATAGAAAAAAAAATGTTCAAAATAAGGTCGGGAATAGGACTCCGTTAAGAAAACAAATTGCTCTCGTTAATTCTCAAAGAGTTACATTTTTTTAAATTTCTATACGACACTCGTACCAAAAAGTCCAGTTAGTAAAACGCTGTTCCATTCACTAAATATTCGATGTAAAAAATTTCAGCCTTCCATCATAAAACGTCTCAGAGATATCTTTAAAAACAGATGATCCAGGGTGTACATAAATTTGAATGCGAACGTTTGTTGCCAGAGTGTAAAAAAAAAATATTTTCTTTCGTAATTTCTGTGCGACTACTGAAATGCAATCATCCGATGTTTCCTTCGTTCTATTTTTTTTTATTCGAGAACCATTGAAAAGTGGTTTAAGTCAGCATATATTTGTCTTCATATCTCTAAGTTTTTTGGGTAAAATTCTCAAACTTTGTGAATCACTTCACTCGCGGATGGGTCACATTTTACTAAGCGTGCATTTTTTTTTTCCACGGGGGCATATTTAAAACGTGTTCCTTTCTTCCTTTCTATTTTTTTCCGTAAATGAACGAGATATTTTTTTTTTCTTAACGGAATCTTATTTCTGACTTTATTTTGAACATTTTTATAATTTACATTGCCCATTTGCATCTAATAGATAGAATTAAATCTCTTTCCTATGGTTTTCTAACTATCAATAATGCACTTATTTTTTTGTACTTTATTTAAATTTAAATGACGCTTTTTTTATTCACATTTCAAAAAACTATTGTATATAGATCTAATGTGTTGGATCTTATTACAGCGTGCTTGCAAAGCTATATGTCGGTGCTACTTCTACCATATATTATAAAGTCATCGTATATACTAAACCATAGAATCTCGGAGCAAGTCGCAATGTTACGTGACAGTTTCTCCTGCGTGTTCTGAACTGTCACCATATTTGATCCCCTATACACAACTTAAGCCACATGAAAAATAACTTATATCCTTGACCTACTTAATGCAGCTTAAAATACGGTAGCAGCAATCATTCAGATGTTACAAAAGACCACACAATCATTAATTTTCATAATTATTTGAGTTTTTATGGCTAATTCATTTTGTTTTGCAAACAGTTAAACTTTGCAGAAAGATAACATTTTTCCCAAAATTAAAATATGTGAAACGGAAGTTAAAATTAATGAAAAGTAAAATGTCAAAGGAAGCTTTAAATTAATTGGTTAACAACAAATTTTTTCAGGTGTAATGTGTTAGTGATTTCTGTTGTTTAACTTTAGATGAATATTTTTCTCAGAGCACATAATTATGCAATTTTAATACGGAAGTTTGTGCTGAGGATTTTAAAAGAGTAAATCAAATTTGTCTCAATTTTAAAAGGTTTTACAAAAGATCATTTATATAAATTAATTTTCCACCTTTCGTTTTTAAACAAGAGTAAAATGCTAGAGTAATTATAAATGGTTTTAAAGAAAGTTCAAGTGTTTGTGACAGAGCTAGAAAGTTTTTAATTAAAAATGTAGTTTTATTAAAAGAGAAGTATTTGATAGCCTGAATAGTGTTGATTACATAGAATCTGGCATTAATTTTAAGTATTTTTTTTCCTGAAATATTTCATAAGAACTTTATGAATGACGCTTTAAGTAACCCTAATAGAATGCTCATTTTGTAACTAAAGAAAAAGAAAACATTTGAAAAAAGTGTTCTTTGACATTTTAATGTGAAGTTGAAAGGAGTGTACGCTTTTTGTTTATTAGTTTTTTCGTGCTCTTAAGTAAACTGCGTGCATAGATCATAAAATATTATGTTATACGTACCTATGTATAAGTCTATAATGTACTTTTCCATTATTACTATTATAATTAAGATTCGATTCCTACATTAACCCCCTTATTTCGCCAATGTAATTCGCCGCACTATGGCCAGCTTCATAGCCATTTGGCGCTAGGAGTAGCATTACCCTAATACAATCTCTGAGATGATGCATGAAAGCAAGTTATAACGCTGTCAGAAGAACAACATGAAACTGGATCTGAACAAACCAGAAATAAACAAAACAGTAAGCAGTTTCAAGACAATTATTAAATAAAGAATAATTTGCAACCAATAAATAAATACCGTAATTTCCGGAAGAAACGCCGCGGCGTTTACGTGTTTAAAAAGTAAAATTTTAACAGGTGCGGCGTTTCTAACTATGCGGCGCTTACGTGCCAAAAAAAAATATCCATTCACATGAACAAATATTAGCTTATCACTTTGGTTCTGTACGTAGAAGATCGTCAGATTTCGAGGAACTCTGTCCTTAAATGAATTTTTCAGAACCCATCCTCTCCCCTTCTCCTTATTTTGTAAATCCACAGTGATTCTTTCGGAAAACTGTCACGCCTCCACGTATCTTGCAAATGGATACAATAGCCAAGTCGTCAACTACATTCTTTATTTCCACGGACTAAGAGTTTATAGAACGATCATCGGCAAGCGGCAGAGCGGCGAAATCATGTCAGCCTCTCAAAGGAAAATACTGCACCCCGTTATAATAATTAGCGCTTTCGCGCCCTCTGACGACGCAAAGCGTAAGCACCTCCCTCGCCACGTGCGCACGCATGCGAAAAATAAAAAGTTAATGATTATGATTCACAGCGCTATCTTACAGGCAAATTTCATTTTGCTCTTGTACAATGCATCTATAATCGTCCTATATGATTGTCCCTGTTTCTTTTCTTTCAGTTTCAACATCGGTGTTGCCAGATCGAGAACATTTTCAGCTATATATGAGGAATAGTAGGGTAGGGAAAGTCTTCACAGTGCCGTTTGTGTGGTAAAAGGCAACCAATCTGCCGGTTCAGCGTAATGTTACAGCGCGTTTGTGAACCAAAACTGACCAATAGGCTTGCTAGCTCAGTTCATGGAAGAAGTAGATTTGGTCGAAACTGCATTAGGCATTTGGAAATGGGGGAAATTTCATTTCTTGGGAGGAAATTTTTAGGGAATTCATTTATAATTCTTCTGCCATAGCAACTGGCAACACTTTAGACCTCGTGGTACACGTTGAATTATATAGTGTTAAACAAGCTTAACATAATTTTTCTGGATGGCTCCTAAAAGGCATAAAAGTCACACAGCTAGTTTTAAACTTAACGTAATTTCTCGTGCTGAGGAAATTGGATATAGAGCAGCAGCTCGAGAATTTGAAGTGGATGAACGCTGCATACGACGATGGAGGACCGAAAAGTCAGAACTCGAAAATATGCCACAGCATAAACGTGCTAAATGGAGTGGTACTGTAAAATGGCCAATTCTTGAAGACGACCTTGAAAAGTGGATAAAGGAGCAAAGAGTAAAAGGAATGGCAATTTCGACTGTAAAAATTCGCTTACAAGCGAAGCTTATGGCACAACAATTGGATATAAATGACTTCAAAGGAGGACCCTGCTGGTGCAGCAGATTCATGAAAAGAAAGAAAATTTCTGTGCGTACCAGAACAACGGCTGGACAACAACTACAAACGGACAGGCAAGAAAAAAATCATCCTTTTTGGAAGACGTAAGAAATAATATTCAAGAGAAAAAACTTCTTCTATCACAAATAATAAATATGGATAGTTAGCATTTGACTCTCCTGCCAACAGAACTGTTGATAAAACTGGTGCGAAAACTGTATCCGTGCTTACAACGGGACATGAGAAAACATCTTTCACATGTGTGCTAGCTTGTGCCGCAAATGATAATATTTAAAAGGAAAACAATTCCTAAGGGAGATTTTTCTAATAACATAGTTATTTGTGCAAATGCGAAGGGATGGATGAACGAAACAATCATGCATGAGTGGCTGCAAAAAAATTTGGCAGTGTCGTAAAGGATCATTTTTTTAACCAAAAGGATTGCTGATTATGGATTCCGTGCGTTCTCATTTGTTAGAATCAGTGAAAAATAGATGTCAGAAATTGTCTACAACCGTAGTAATAATTCCCGGCGGATTGACGAAGATATTACAGCCGTTAGATTTGTCTGTAAATAAAGCGTTCAAAGCTGAAGTCCGAAAGCTGTGGGAATCTTGGATGAGTGAAGGATTACACACTTACACCAAAAGCGGCAAAATGCGACGGGCATCTTGCGAAGAGGTTGCGAAATGGGTTGAAAGTGCATTGAGGTCTGTAAAAATATCGTCGATAGTTTCAGGATTCAGAGAAGCTGAAATCATAACTCAAAATAATAAATCTATGACACCCCCAGATAATGATTTTGACGATGTCGCAGACTTGGATCTTGATTTAGATCAGGATATGCTAAATTTATTCAATTCTGATACGGAAGATTCAGACTTTGACGGCTTCACATAATGTAAATTTTGATTTCTCTTAGCAAAAGTAAAATTTGAAATTTTCATCTTTCATTCATGTTGTTTTTTCTTTGTTGGATCCTTTTTCGCAGTAACATAGTATCAGTGTTACGTATATATGGACTTCTCTAACGGATAATTATCAAAATTCATGAACGTAAGTACATTTTCATATTTCTTACTTAATAATTTATTTTTATATTATGATTTTATTTCATTTTTTTCTCTTAAATGAAATGCCATACATCATGACACAGAACAAAATTTTCCAACCGTGAGGTTCAAGGTCATGTGCATGCAATTTAATTTAGTGCGGTGTTTACGCCAATGCGGCGTTTCTGTACAGTTTTAATTTTTCTTGGCCTGTTTTCTTCGAGTGCGGTGTTTATGCTGATGCGGCGTTTCTTACGGAAATTACGGTAAATAAATAAATAAAAGAAAATGAGACTGTTCTAAAATCTCGTTCCAAATTGATATCATTTATTCAGTTAAAGCAATACTCTTCCTTCCAAAGTATTTTTTTTCTTTTTTCAGGGGCGATGTGTGGTGATCCGGTGTCAAAACATATATTTTAATACTAAACATACTATGGGTGTTTGTTATTGTAGTAAAGGAATCTAAAACTACTTCATCGCGAAAAAGCTTCAAAGTAATATACTATATTGCGATATTTCTCATTTCATTTGCTTGAAAAAATAAAAGACGGTCTCAGAATATAGAACCTTCGCACATCACCCCTTAAATCCTTGTTTCTTTTTTCCAGCCCTATCTCTAAACAAAAGGAGGTTATACTTTTACCACGCTCATCATAAAAGTTTTGAAAACGTCTACCATCTGTTCATGATTGTGCATTAGGGTGCATTAGCTGAGGTGAGATATGCAAATGATTAGAATTTCAGCGCAGACGCACATCAAGCGCGCCTGTGGCGCCACCTCAAAGCGCTATTTAAGGCTTGGAGATTTCGACGGTTTCAAGTACAGCAATTGTGTTTTTCTTGCTTTTTTTTTCAAAAAAACGATAAATTATGCCTCGTAGGAAACAACGATCATCTTTTGATCAAGTATCCGAGTTTGACAGAGGAAGGATAGTGGCATACCGAGATTGTGGGTTATCTTTCAGGGAAATCGGTCGTCGTATTGGACGAAACCAAACAACTGTGATGCGGATATGTGATCGTTGGGTGCAGGAGGGTACGACGGACAGACGTGATCGACCGCATCGACCTCAGTGCACCACGTCACGTGATGACAGGCAGATTGTACGCATGGCAGTGACGGACCGCTCAGTCACATCACGAACCATATCACAGCAGATTCAGTCTGTAACGCATCATCCAGTGTCTGCGCGTACCATTCGACGTCGTTTACAGCAGAATGGTCTGTCCGCAAGACGTCCGTTGCTTTGTCTACCTCTGACGCGGAACCACAGACGTCTCCGCCGCCAATGGTGCGATGAAAGAAGGATGTGGACGACAGAATGGAATGAAATTCTCTTTACTGACGAGTCACGCTTCTGTATGCAACACCACGACGGTCGGATTCGAGTCTGGAGACACCGTGGAGAGAGGATGCTGAACAGCTGCATTATGCACCGTCACACTGGTCCTGCACCGGGTATTATGGTATGGGGCGGTATCGGATATCTCTCTCGCACTCCTCTAGTACGCATTGCCGGTACTTTAACCAGCCAGCGCTACATCTCTGAGGTGTTGGAGCCAGTTGTCCTTTCTTACCTTCAGGGCTTGCCAACAGCCATATTTCAGTAGGATAATGCACGGCCACACGTGGCACGCATTGTCCAAGGGTTCTTCGTCAATCACCAGATTGAATTGCTTCCCTGGCCGGCGCGCTCTCCGGATCTTTCGCCGATAGAAAACATGTGGTCCATGGTTGCTCAACGACTGACCCAGAGTTCATCCCCAGCTGTCACACCAGATCAACTTTGGCAACGTGTGGAAGCTGCTTGGTCTGCTGTACCCCAAGAACACATTCAAAGTCTCTTTGAATCAATGCCGAGGCGTGTGGCAGCTGTGATCTCCAACAACGGCGGCTACTCTGGGTACTGATTTTGGCAGGAACCACGCTTCATAGAATGCTGTAAATTTAATCATTTGTTACTTGGTCAACATGTTATCTACACAATAAATTTTGTTGTGATATCTCTTGTTTTTCTTGGTGTTGCAATTTGGGGGGCCAGCAGTGTATATCTAAATTTCCAAAAGTTCAAATTTTTCTGTTCCCAATCCCTGATCCTCTTCTAATCATAAAAAAGAAGACTGCATAAAATTTAAGCGTAAACGGAGAATTTTAAGGCGAGCCGCAAACGCATTGCATTTGGTAATGTAGTTTAAGGTTGCTTGGTGAAGATTGGTATTAATTAATTAATTAATTAATTTGGGCAGATCGTTAGTGATTGTAAAATGCCCACAATAATCCAAAATCCTACCTTTGGAAAATCCATCAAACACACCTGGTAACCTAAAATAAATTTTCTCGTCTAATAATTCCTGGAACAAATTTGCATACACAGGTGAAATAAACTTAACTAATTTTAAAACTAATTTTCCTTTAATAACAAATTCCTAATTTCCAAATATGCAAATATAATACAACGATTTGCTCTTTCTATTTATCAACTTTTAAACATACTTAATAAACTTTGAACTTTTATATGCTATTGAATATACTATATATACTATTTGAACTATATGGCATAATTTCTTTCCAAGAAAAACACTATCATTTAGACGGATAGAGGGGATATATATTGCAGCCCAAATTATCTATTAATCAATAAAATTTTACCTTCTTATTTGCTTATACGATGATCAGGCATTTTGAAGTGAGGGAAGCGTAGACTGTAGCAAAAGACGATGGCATCACTCTGTTATGGCTCTCTGCACATCTCGGGAATGTCCACGTCAATTTGCAGATTGGCCCTCGACTTTATCCGCATTCGGTTTTGTTCATCATTCACCGTCTGCATTATAAAACGTAGGCGAAGGTGTTCGGCGGGGATGCCTTCTGGTACTCGGGCATTCTCCTCACGGGCTCTATGCTCCTTTTTTTACACCAAATTCAACTTTCTTGCCGGCACATTTTCTCCGATGACTGTTCGGGCATCTCTCTTCGACCACTACTCTCGACAATCCTTGGACACCCTTCTTCTTTTTTTTCTCTTTCTTCTTTTTTTCTTTTCATCACGAAAAACCAATCTGGGAGTCCTCTCCTTCATAGCCCCCTTTCGTGCATAATTTTAGTTGCTATATTCCTTCTGATTCGTTCTTCCACTTAAGTGGTTCTTTTCCCCTTTTTTTAATTCGCCTCCTCGATTTGACGCCCTTCTTGACTCTTTGTCGCCACCAGCTGCTCCCTATAAATTTCTCTTAATTCATTAAGAGCAATTTCGACTGTCCTTTGCTGACATCACTTGGTTCCCCTATGTCTGATCATCGTAAATCCTTCTCCTCTTTCGTCATTCTTCGTATGTGGGCTACTGTCACACTACAGTTGGAACGTAGTATAAGCAACGGTTAAGTCAGTTCCAAAGCAGTGTTACAACAATCAACGGTTCTTTTGAAAAACAATCAATAACATGCAGCTTTCAGTTACTGAAAACATTACACGTACAATTTTTTTTCCATAATTGTTAATGCGGATTATACTGCTGCTAAATTAAAAATCTGGAGTGGGTGCACTCAAATTTACGAACAATTGATCTTTACCGATAGTTTAATTAAATGTCATTCAACGTAATCGAATGCAGTATTCAGACACTAATTTACCTTAAATAATTTCCGTTTATGGTTTCATGATGTAAAAGAAATCTTTTTTGTAGTCCTGTACACACACACAATGACTATTATCCCTCCATACATCAAAATCTATATTTTCTGTGTGAAGTTCCCGAATAATATGCATACACAATTTGAACTTATTCGAATGTGACATTGGCACACTTTAAATGTTTTGCGTCCATAGGCGGTAATATATAATAATTATTTTCTGCACCGTTGTGAATTGACTATGGAATCTCATCAAAATCTGTGAGGATCATGTGACTGTAACCAATAATATACATACAAAATATGCGCTTGTAGCCCTGCAAAATATATACGTCCTATATGTACCAAAATCAATAACGGTCATGTGGGTGTGATCTATAACACACATATATATATATACCAAATTTAGAAAGTAATAATATTGTTAGACACAGCAATGGTCTAAGGGCAGCAATGGTCTCTTTAGGTCAGTCTAATGTTATCAGACTATGGGCATGCACTAATTTACATTTTATTTACATGAAAGAGAATGACGTAACTATTAGATTGCACACAACACTCTATTAATTGATACTGAAAATTCATATCATTCATAATCATTATTCTCGATGTACCCATTAGAGATCCACGATATACCTATTAGAAGTTAATGAATTCTGTCACAATTCTCTACCAGCACTACATATGGTATATATAGCATTCGAAGCGAAGTGTACATTACCTTGTTAATTAAACAGATACACAAATCGTCGGACTACGTAGAATCGTGCATGAATACTCTATCTGTAAACGATTTCTTTGAACTTATGGTCATTAGTCTATATATTTGATGGTAAAAGAATTGGGGAAAATTTAGGTTTTCAGTCCATAAAAAACGCGAAATCATAATTGTCTTGGAATATAAATGGACTTCTTTGTGTAATGATGGTAAAAAGAATGAGTTAATAAGAATTTATAAGTATACAGCTAAATTAATGAATCGAGTGTCTATTTTTAATATCGTTTAAATCCTATGCAAGCACCCTACGAAAAAAAAATAATTAAAATTAAAAAAAAGGTTTCGATTTGATAAAAGGAAATAAAAGAAGAAATAAGACAGTAAGATATGGCTTAGTTGCATAGTAGTTAAACAAAACATGCATTTTTATATCTCAAAATTTGTTTCTGCACAAAAAGTTTGAATGCACAAAAATATCTAGTAAAGATAATCACAAAAAGCATAAAAATGTTATTACGTTATGCTAAGCTTTTGTCTAAGAATATTTCGCTCTTAAAAATTTATCCTAATGCCTTTCCTTAAATATTACAAATTTTGTATGTTTACACAATGAAGCATGGTAATATTAAATAAGGGTATTTAATTGTATTTAATTGATACCTTGCGTTTATATATATATATATGTGTGTGTGTGTGTGTGTGTGTATGTATATACCAGATAACACAGAAATGGGTTTTATATAAATAAATATTCGTTAAAGACATCTTCTAATGTGTAGAAAAGTTTGTTTATTTATTTGTATATTTGTTTGTCCGGGAACTCATTCCGCAACGTTCGGCCGATCGATTTGAAATTTTGCAGAAATATGTAAAACGTCATAGAGTAGACAGTAGGCAAATTTAAAATTCTGAAAATCCAATTGTTTCACGATTTGTTTTCAATAATTTTCACTTCCAGAAAACTTTACCAATTTTAGATTGTGTAAAATAGTGATAATGTGAGATGCCCTCTATATGCAGGTGATAGACATAACTGTAAACAGAGTAGAATATCATAAATGAAATGAGCGTCGTTTTGTATCACGAGTTTAAAACAAAATCCATTGGAAATTCTAATTAGGTTAGCAAGCTTTGACAATAAAAGTACACTACAAGTGAAATAATAATTTTCCAGATTATCAGATTATGTAGAGAAGTAATGCTGTAGATCTGATGCCGCAGAAAAGTTACGTGATTTTTTTTTCTTTCACTATGTCATGTTAAATATGCAAGAAAGAATGACGTCATTTTGACTTCACGAGTTTAAAAATGAGTTAGAAATATAACTAGGTTAAAAGGCTTTAATGTAAAAATTTTCTAATTTAAAAATTCAAATTATTTTCTTTAATGCGTAAGCTACCCTCTGCAATTTTCGAGCACTATAATTTTTCAGCAATCATAATAACGATAGGAAACTTGTATTTTTTTATTCGAAGCATATAGTTCAAGTTGAGTGACCACCTATCATGTCACCAAATTTTATTTCATTCGCTTCAGTCAGTTTTACGTGATGAGCAGACAATTTATTTTTTTACGGTCGTTCTGAGGTCCCAAATGCTTAAAGCGGATAGAAAAAGCAAAATTTTGTAGTACCAAGTAGTGTACGACAAAAATTCTATTTTTATTTATTTAAATACATAAAAGTGTTTTCATTCCGAAATTTAATCAACAATCACTTCAAACTTTATACTTCTCACCGCGAGTCTAGTCTTCCTGGTGGTTAGAACGCTCGACCTTCACGCCTTGGATCCATGGTTCGAAACCAGCCGAAGAAAACAGGTTTCAGTTTAGAAGTAACTTGAAGTTCTTATGTATGATAATAGACAATAGATGACAGCACCAAAATTTACAGAACGGAGGACCAATTCTCAGTGGGTTAAAAAGTCGTAGATATGACGTCAGAATTCACTTTTACCCTCGAGAGATCTTGGATATTTTGGCCGTCCAATTAATATCTATGCTACTTGGATATAGATCTCTTACAGGCATCCTGGATATTGTAGATGTTGTCTAGTCCTTAGAGAGATCGCACTTATAGAGGTCTTTTATGAGGTCCATTTTATGTTATCTGGAGGGTCTTGGACGTCTAAAGATATACCCATTATCCAATTTTGATTCCTTATAGATACCAATGGATATCTTTGTGCTGTGTTGGTATATGTAATTTTTCTCATTATAGTGAAATGAATTCATCACGCAAGTAGAGAATGCTCTATATGTAATACATTTTGAACGTAAATCATAAGATATATGCAAAGATATTCAGATAAATAAATATCCAAATGATATCCATAAGTCGTCCGCACGGAACTTTTAGGAGACTCTGTATATGCAACGTAGTAGATATACGAAGCGTTATTCAATGTATTTCGGTTAGTTTACATCAAACTGCCATCTGGAATCGCAAAATATTATTGCAGATTATCACTACACTTCACAGTAAATTATTTATAAATATAAAGGATTTCAAACTATAGCTTGCTCTAAGACTACGTATTTAAACGTCTATTTCAATTTCCAACCACTTTCATTTCGTACAAATGAGCTTGTCGTAACCATTAATTCCCTGCCCAAATAGTACAATTCCGTACAATTATTTCTATACATTTCATTACGCTGCATAATGAAGTTAAATAAATTCAGATTGCGTCCACTCCCTATTTATTTGTCTGTTTAAATTTAATATACAGAACAAGGTGCAAGGCTGTACTCCCCGCTAATTTAAGCACTGCGTGTTTAGATTTGAAATTAAATATTTGAAGTTGAACTTGTGTACACCCAGTCTGGATTATTTTAGCAATTCCAAGCTTATTACTTGGCGTTGTTTGACATACATCAGATAAACTCTATAATTATGTCATGTAAATTCTCGTTCGAACAAGAATTTTAATAATGCATTTTATCTCCATAAAAGGTATGATTATGTGGTATCTTAACAATACAAATACTATTAATTTATTAAAACAATATTTGCCAAAATATGGACGAAGTAAATTATTTTTAGTGGCGACTAGGGAGTAACTCAGATTTTTTTTCTGACGAATGTAACTCTCAGTAAAGGAAGTGACGTGTGCGCCCCGAAAAAGAAGAACCACTGAAATTCTTACCTTTTCGACATGCTTTCACCGTTCCCCGAATTCATCGTACAGCGAGAAAAACAATCAAGAGCCGTATCTTAGAGACATCAACCTTTAATTATATATCAATAAGCGTTTTGAAGGTATATACAAAATAATATTTCACATGTAAACCCAACCTCACAGGAGGTTCTCGATAATCCTTATTTTTAGATGAATAATATACATTACATGGTTTTGGAAAATCACAAAGAAATGGAACCTGCATGCAATGTGCAATCGAACCACAACAGTCAGGGACTGATTTACGGCGGAGCATTCGGGGCACGTGCCATGGGCCCCCGATTTTAAGGGCCCCAAAACTTCCTTTCATGTAATCATAATAGCTACTAAAATTATCTCTCAAGACAAAATTTTCCGATTAATTCATTTCATCACAAATATTCAAAATTTTTAATTTAATGTAACTTGTAACGCTAAAAATTATGCATTCGATAAATTCGATATTTGCAACTTCGTTCGGACACCTCAGCATACTCCTCCTTTTATCTTTTCAAAGGTGTGTGGCGGCTGTAAATACCCATAAAAATATTTCAAAATCGAAAAAATAATATAGTGGTATCTGTCGTGACATTTTACTGATTTGTAAATGTTTACGTATGGTTAACTTAGGAATGATAATTGGTTTTAACTTAATTTAATTAAGTAATATTCTGCGGAAAATTTTTGTGAAGGGTCCCCCAAAAGTATCTGTTCCCTGAGCCCCCAAGTGTGTAGATCGGCCCTGGGAACAGTAGATGGAAACGCCAGTTTATGAACACTTTTCCTGGATTCTAACCCAACTTCCAGACAGAACAAGGGGATGAAACACCACAATTAAAGGGACACTGGCTGCAAACGAACCTAAACAGCAAAGGGAAATTTTCATTTAAGAACGGTGTTGGAGAATCGTATATCGATCCCAAGAAGGTAAATTTGGAGGATGGGACACTTCTCTTAGAAAGTTGGATAACGCCGTAGTTGAAAACAGATGGCGCTACGCACACTGGGTAACTGCGCATCTTCTGCTTCTGCGCATCTCAGGCTGTTTAAATTTCCATCGAGGCGAAGTAAATGGAGATCATTGAATTAGCACAACTTCAAAAAATTAAATACATAAACTTAAGAATGGGATATATAGTAATTACTGACTTCAGATAGGTTTTAATTACATTATTGTCTTAGAATACAATTTGGTAATGATTATAGACAATAATTTCGAAGCGAAGTGATATTATTATTTGCCAAATGCCAGTTACATAGGCCGTTAGGACATTAAAATCCATTAAACTCCTAAATATTATGTATGTCATGTCTGTTATTATTTTGTCCAAAAGCAGTATTTTAAGAAATGTTAGTAAATTTAGAAGAATGGAGTTTGTCTGAACGCAATATTTATAATGATAAATATTGTTTAATGATACATATATTTATATATAGTAATGATATATATATTTATAATGCTATATATATACAACTGTTTAAGAATACGGGCATGTAACACCACAAAGAAACAAACACTGGCTGCAAACGGTTTAGTAACAAAATTAAAGAATAACAAATGGACACTCCGTGGATTCTAAACCAACCTCAAGAAGGAGCAAGCAACGTTTTAACACGGGGATAGAACACCACAAAGAAACGGACCCTGGCTGCAATCAATCCCAAGCAATAGACAGAACCTGCAGTTTAAAAACACGGATACAGAATAATAATTCGAAACCTACCAGCAGACGGTATCAACGCTTAAGAATACTGTGATAGAAACACACACACACAAAAATTACACTACCTGCATTCGAACCCAACTAACAGAGGAAAACATCAGTTAAAGTATTATACTAGTCTATGGACATTCCCCACATGCAAACCCAACCTCCAGACGGAACAATGGTATAAGAAAACAGTTAAAGAATAATACTACAGCATGGACACTTCCTGGATTCTAAGTAATTATCATGAATGACCGATGATTCTTACTGGAGATTTTAATGTTTATTTTCGCTAAGAATCTCAGCCGTTAGTTGAGTTTTTAAAAGAAGAATTTGATCTAACTATGAATACTTCTCGACTTCAATCAACTTCAATAACGCGTTTCGGTACAACGATAGAGGCTGTATTTTCAAGAATTAGCAAATTCAGAGAATAAAATTTATGTTTCACATTATAGTTACCACAAACTTATCATTTCATACATAAAAAAATACGATGACATTCAAGTACCTATTTCCAATGAATAATATGAATATAACATTTATATAATCTTTGTAAAGTACATGAATAATAAATATATTTAAATTATAATATGATATTTATTTTAAGTTAAAGTTTAATCATTTCAGTGATATGTGTCATAACCGTCAAATAAGTTTTACTTCAACCGCGCGTAAAGATTACGCGCATACACTTTTTTTAAATACAGACAATATAAAAATTCCGTAGGTAGACATTTTTAACACATTTCAATAAAGAGCGTTACCGATTTCGGTTTGTCGATCCATCTGTCTGTGTGTGTTGTTTATTAAGTTAGTTACTGCAATCTCCAGAAGTGTATTAGGGTACAAAAAAAGATCGTAAGTATTATACTTCAGTGTTGGAGTCAGTAAAATGAAAAAAAAAAACACATTTACTTTCCTTGAAGTTCAAAATATAAGAATAAAGAAAGACTACAGTGTACTGGAAATTGAAACGGCCAGTTTTACATGGCTTTTAAGAATAAAATATAGATGGGTTTTTAATTATTAAATACGTAATGTTGCAAAGGAAATCAAATGTACCTTTGAATAACGAAAAATTCTAGTTTAGTTATATAATAACAATTTTTACATGATAAGTTTCTTTTAAAGATTTTATATTACACTTCTTCAGAAATATAAAATACTGGTATGCATATTTTTCATTTGAATATTAAAGGGCAGAATATGAAGATAAAAGTACCAATGGAGCAAAGCATAGCTTATTTTAAGTTATTTGTTATTTAGATATGCTTTGCAGTTTTAATTACTTCAGTATAATATGTTTCTAAATTCCACTTAGCTTCTAATTAGGCAGATGGCTATGAAATATATCTACATAAATAAAAATGTATATGTCCGCTTGTTCAAAGTCTCAAGTCTCCAAAAGTTCAACACTAATTGTTTTGAAATTTTGACATAGCGTTGCATTCGAATATGCTTTCATATAACTTTTATGTAGATATCACACCTGTGACAGATAAAAACGTGATTTATATGAAAAAAGGTACCAACCGACTACCTGAAATAGTTCTTTTAGCCTTTTCAGTTAAGCATTTTGGAGTGCGCCAAGGTGCAAGTAACCTCTTGGACTGATCACATGACAGCGGAATTATCCGATAAATGTAGCTCAAAGAACAACGTGAGATTAATGTTTTACATATTGCAAGTGATACTGACGTTATTTTGATGTTACGAGTTCAAAAATGCAATTTTAAAAAATTGCGAATTTAGAAACCTGATTAGGTTTTTCAAAATATGCACGAAAAAAATATGCAACGAGCGAAATAACATTAGAGTGGGGGGGACTTATTTTTCAAGAGTTCAATAAATCGCTTTAAATATCAATGTAACAATTTCTCATGCACAAATTACCTCTAGTGCAAAATTATTTCGTAACTTATCCGATTTCGGTTCTTGAAATATCTGAAATTAACAAGATTGATTCATCCCCTTTTTCGTGAGACCAAGGTGGTTACAAAGAGCATATTGGAATCCGGAATTTTGTCGATACTGTAGAAAAGTAAAGAACAAATGCACTCCAAAACCATGTGAAATGCAATGCGAAAATAGTGCCTCCTGTCATGGCGTTCGTTTACAGAATGTTTTCAAATTTTGATTCCGATTAGCTCGTAATGCCCATTCCTAGAGTTCTTAGACTTCAAAAATGAAAATATATGAAATTAAAATAAATATAACAGTAACTTAGTGACACTTAAAAATGACTCTGATTTTTAATCCTATTCTAGCTATTTTGCACTCTATTTCCTTCGTATGTGCGCCAACATTTTTGAGGAGCTCTTTAGAGAAACGCTTACAGATCATTCGAGACGGATATGCGTTTCATGTCTTGCAGGGGAGCGACGTCTAAAAATCTCAACAGTTTTGAGAGCTTCAGCTTTGTAGATAATGCCTGTCCTTTAATATCAATTCATGACTGAAAATAATTCACTTTTAAATTTCAAATGGAGTTCTTTTTCAGAGAGAAAAAAAATCAAAAATAGTTGTTTTCTCAAGAGTTCAAAAGAGGGCGTCAAAATATTAACTGCAGGAAATCAAATGCGGAAAATTTCATGCTTTATGTTCTTTTTGTTGTGCGCAAACAAACATACACATGTGTATATTTAGTTCTAATCTGACAACCAAATATAAGTTTTCATCCGACATTGGCGCTAAAGCGCACTATTTTTGATAAGAAAGTGTAGTTGAATGGTCTACCGGCTACTAACTATTACACCAACAGCTAAACTAACTATTAAAGTTCGACAACGAAATGTGATTTTTTTTAAATTTAGGTTAGCTATCGTGATGTCAAATTATCAGTGAAACCGTTTAGTAGTTTTACACCTACATAATAAACTTTAATTATGTGTGATAAAAAAAATGCCCGTTTCCTCCGTTCGAAGAGTAGGTACTCAGCTAGTTATATATTAAAACTAGCTGACCCGGCAAATGTTGTTTTTCCATATAAATTATTCCTAGGATTATTTTAGTAGAAAGAAATGACTAACTTATTGTAAGTGTGTGAGGATGTGGTATATGAGTGGAAGAGGCATGGAGCGCTGTGAACAATGCTGGAATATAAAAATAACACAATACCAAACATTTATATTTTTAATTCATTGTAATTTATTCTTTACATTTATATAAATCGCTAATTACAATAATTTTACTAAAAAATAATATCAATCCCTTAACGGAATAGAGTGAACAATATTTTTAGCTAACACAAACTGCATGGTTTGCCCACTCGAGATCATGCCACGTATAATTGTCTGTGTGAAAAACATGGCGTGCTCAAATCTAAGCCACAAACAAACATAGTTTGGCCTTGAGACTTATTCATAGTCATTCCATAAAAAATTTTGTCCAAAAAAAAATAATAATAAAAGGATGAAAATCTGAAACATTTTCAGATTTTAAATACGCACTATAGCGCTATATATTAAAATCGTATCATAATTTATGCGTCGTCTCTATTTTTCTCTCATATTCCATTAAGTTGGAAAGTGTATATTATTCATGACTGTGCTGTATTTTTTTTTCTTGTTTCGTAAAACCCATCTTTGGAATCGAAATCATGCCGTTACATTTTTATTTATTCTGAATTGCCAATTAATGTAGTTTTAATAATTGTCTTCAGATTCCTTAACTGGTGCGTTTATCGCTAGTTTGTTTACTTTAGTTTTCATCTGGTTCTTTTGGGAGCGTTGAAACGGTACTAAACCGTATCGTACAATCGTATTCCAAACCATCAACAATTTCATGTGCCCGGCATTTATCTTGGTTAAAAATTGCTTGTCTTGCCGGACCGCCGGGATAATACGTAAGTACAGTTAAAACTTGTGCATAACTCCCAGAGACCCATGACTGCAAAGCTCGCCAAAGCACGGGGATTTTTTAGGTTGGCGAGAGTGGGGATGTTAAAATAGGAATCAACTCTTTCTTGTACCATAAAACGCATCTTTGGAATCGAAATCTATCTTAAAATCGCCTACTGAAACGGTTTTACAATCTTCGCCAGGCATATTCGTCCTATAGGCATATTCGTACTATGCCGCAAAGACATGAAATGGGAATCATAATCCATGAGTGTACAGTGTTTTCCTTTCTTGTTCCACAGAGAACAAGAAGGCGATTTTAATATAGAAATCTATATTAAAATCGCCTAATAAAACTCTTTTACAATATACGCCAGGCGTTTTCTAACTATACGCGAAATATATTTATAATAAATTGTCGCGTTTTGGCACCACATTTAGCGATCAATTATCAAAAATTGCAAACTTTGTGCGACTTTCAACATTTTATTAACTTCCCCCCCCTCTCCACATTATCTGGCAAACACATTTGAAAAGTGATTCGACACGCTAATGTCTACACAGAAATCCTGATTGAAATTAATAGCAGTCGGAGGCTAAACATTTTGGGGTGGACCGCCCTTATGACTTAGGGGTATGAGACATAGTTAAAAACCTATTCTATGACCTAACGAATATACATAAAAATTTCATTAAAATTCGTGGAGTAGTTTCGGAGAAGTTAGGTGACTAACACTGTGACAGGAGAATTTTATATATTAGAAGATATATCTATATATTACTATATATAGAGAGAGAGGTGTCACGTTGACACAACGTGCATATTTTTTATAAAAAAATTATTAATACAAATCTTAATTAATATTGTCTAAATTTAAACTAATAGTCTATTCTAAATTTAATTACTTATAAGTTTTTAATATTAACTCTTTTTAAAGCTTTCAAATTTCCTTTCAGCCATTTTATCTGTAAGGCAATAACGCACTTTTAATCATTTCGATTTCCTGCCTTCTGCTATGCTAATCAAATTTACAGTTGCAATCTGTTTTTTTTTCTTTTTGCTTCTCTGTGTGCAGCTGCATGCATCGAATGTTCTTGAAAAGTCTTTCGTGTTCCTTTTTTTCTCTCTTACATATGTGATAGTTTAACGGCAAAAGTTGACCTCGTGACATACCCCCCTGTGCATCTTTGAATATGAGCATTCAGTTGTAAGTCAGCGAGCAGAATAGAGCTGCGTTGGAGGTTTGGACAAGCACTTGCACTTCGGGGCTTGTGCCTCTGTCCGTGCCTATAATATATTCTAATTTCATGTGAAAATATGTTGTTGCTCCTTACTTCAATATTGATCGTGTGCAGTTTAACCTAGAAGCCTATATTGTGATGTTGTGATCCTGAAAATAAAAAAAAAATGACATTATCGTCAATAATCTGTTTTCTTCAATTACGGTGATTTAAGAAATATTGCATTTTTAAGTGGCTTCATCTATAGAGTTCGGAAGTGATGTTTTGTTTAGTGCAAGGAATTATTCATACCTGGCATGTTGATGATCGTTTTCTTTTCTTTGGATAATGATGTTTACTGCATGCTCAAGTCTTCTAGACGTGTGTGTGTTTGTAAAGAAGTTAGAAGAAAAATACGTAAATCAGGGAAAAACCCTGTGTTCAACTAATTCATCTAATACTAGCCACTATCATCGATCACATGCGCCGCAATATTTCTAATTATCTACGGTTTCGCTTCTATATTTATTTTACAAATACTACCATCATCACCAATATATAAAATACTTTTCACAAAAAAAAATATCTTCCGTACATATGGTGCCAGTACCACGCACGAACCGCTTGCGAAGTATAGTTTTTTTATTGTATTCTTTTGCACTGTCATTTCCACTTAGATTTTAACTTTGTTTCGCTTGAAAACCTTTTTGATATTTTGACGTTAAAATGTTCTCAAAGTTCTAAATTGTTTTATAAGAACCCTATTGCTTATTTGTTTACTTTATATTTTTGGAAACTCTAATAGTACGAAGTGTATTAATATATGTATAAATATAATATCCAAGAAATTTATATGTGTGTGTGTGTTTCGTGTAAAAAAAATGATGAGTAATATTTGAGAACATATTTTATGATAATTTTTCAGTCATTTTTGCATGAACATTTTTATTTGCTGTACTAAATAATTATAGTAGTAATATATGTGACGTAATTTTTTATACGGATATAAGTAAGAGATAATATAAAGTAATAATAATATAAGATTACACTGACTTTTCCTCAACAAGCAATGCCTCTTATTTTTATAACTTAAACTCTTGCTGCTTGTACTTGAGTTTCATAATAATTTTCCCCGAACAGCAATTACAACTTTTCAAGAATTACACAAACTTATACCCATTATATACTATTTGATTTAATTTAGATATATACGTGTTTTTTGATTTGCTGTAAATACCTTATACTAATTGTTTTTATTTTGTCTACATAATTTTCATTTTTTTAGTGTACCCATTTTTTATCATATAAGACTTTTTACGAAATTTACACATGTTGGTGAAATTTTTTTAGGACTACAATTCTACACTCATTTTTGTATATTCTGAATTCCATAACCTTTTGCAATGCGAGAAATAGTGTTTGATTGCATCATTTTCTGTTACTGGCTGGTCCAGTTTTCTTTCCTTTTTGTTTTTTTTTTTTTTTTTTTTTTTTTGTCTTTGATAGTTTCAACAGTATACCTTGCTTTGCGTTGCGTTTTTTTTATGCAGTTTGCTCCATGCTTCATACTTTTTCTCTATATACGGCATTTTACATTTTGATATTCATGGTATAGCCTCTCTGAGGTACATGTACTCTTTTTTCCTCAACATGTTAAAGTCTGCTTTCGCCACATTTTTTTTTTTCGACACACTTGTTATAATTTTCAGGTCCATGGCAATGCCTTTCTGAGGTACACACCTTTTTGTTTTTGTTTTTACACACTGCATTCTTGCATACTTAAGTCCATGGCACAACATATGTGAAATTTATTCAGCTTATATATTTTTTTTTTCCAATTTTTACCTCACAATATACTTTTTATGTCATTAGTTACACAATTTTATAGTTGAGGTATTGATTTTTTATCTCTTGAATTATATTGTTGTCTTGCACACATTGTGTACTTTTAAATGAGTGCTTGGGCCTTGTAATGTGAATAGCCTGATCCCCTATTTGCATTGGATGGTTCCAGTTTCTTCTTTACAAGTCACATAAAGTTTTTTTTCTTTTCTTAAATTTTCAGTAATTTGTTACACACAGTTATTTTGCATTTTTTGCCCAGTGTTTGTAAACGTGTCATTTTTACACATTTTTTTGTATTTTCCACTGTTCTATGCATATGTGTCTTTTTGATTCTTGGAAGAAATTAAGTGAAATCAAACAATTTCAATTTTCTCCAAACTACATTTTTTGCACACATATTTTTTTTAATTGTTTTAAGACACACAAACTGTTTTGTTATTTAGAATGTTAAAATTTTGACTGTTTTGTTATTTTGGATATTTATTTAAAATACATTGTGTATGTTTTCTGTTTATAAGGTTAATGTGTTCAAATAGGAACAATACTTGCCATTTTAAAATAATTTTTTTGGTACCATAAAAATGTTACATGGATCCATCTTGAAATAAAATAATGGCCTTTCTTTTTGATGATGATAATAATAAAATTCTAGGTTATGAACAATATGTTTGAGAATTATAATAAAAAATATTTTTGGATCCTAAAATTTAAAAAAAATAATAATTTGAGAATATTATATGTGAAAGTTGTCTCTCAAACACTGAATATAAAAAATTTACATATGACGATAGTATATTATTAGAAGTTTCGTATGTTTTTATTAAGTATTGTCACAAATATTTTTATAAATTACAACTTTTGAGAATGAATAGTTTTAGTTACATAACTTGATGTGTATTACCAAAGTTTATTTCCATGCCAAACATTTTATGTATGGTAACAAGATGTTCTTCCAGGACTTTTTTTAAAGACTGTTACGCAGTTGTTTCAGTGTTTTGAACAGAAAAATTATACCAATTACCTTTAAATTCAAGGTTTTATTGCGAAAATGTTGCATATAGTAATTGAATTTGAGCTCATAAGACTACTATGCACAAAAAAAGTGCATCTTTTTAACACATGGACTTGTGTGAAAAAGATTTCTTTTATTGGGATACTAATTGCTTATTGGAACTTTTCTGACTGTAATTCGCAAAACTATATTTGAACAGTAATATTTTCAGTATATACCTAGTCACCTTATTTTTCTTTCAGCACTCTGATTCTTCAATATTGCTTTAGAAGTGAATATTTTTATCTTGTGTTTTACTGATTAAATATATAATGCGTATATTTTTTTCTCCTAAACTTGGGGGTGTATATGTCACGTTGACATAACGTGCATATTTTTTATAAAAAATGTTTGTTTGTTTGTTTGTTTGTTTGTGGATTTGAGTCGTATACAAATCCACAAAAATGGACCTATCAGCCTGAAATTTTGCACAGATGTGTAAAATAATATAGAATAAATCATAGTCCACTTTAAAACTTTGAAAGTCCACCCGTTCCCGGAATTTAAGAGATTTTTTATGCTCTTCACGCAAAAATCTTTCCGTAATTGTAACCCCTGTAGTGAAAAAAGTGTGAAATAAGGATCGTGGTTTCCATCTGTGGCGATTTTGCCGAATAAAATGTCGTTCGTATACAAATCCACAAAAATGGACCTATCGGCCTGAAATTTAGCACAGATATGTAAAATAATATAGAATAAATCGTAGTCCACTTTCAAACTTTGAAAGTCCACCCGTTCCTGGAATTTAAGAGATTTTTTTATGCTATTCACGCAAAAAGCTTTCCGTAATTGTAACCCCTGTAGTGAAAAAAGTGTGAAATAAGGATCGTGGTTGCCATGAGTGGCGATTTTGCCGAATAAAATATTTTAAATTCTCAAAGTAAAAATAAAAGAATAATAATGATTTTTTTTTTGTTAGTTTATATTCGTAAGGTTATTTTTTTTTAAATTATAATATCGTGTGCATGGGAATTCAGAGCAGGAATGTAATGCTTTACACGCAAAACAATAAGAATTGAAGATTTCCAAGGCTAATGTGTAAATTTTTTTAGTTTGGCGAAAAAATAAAATGGCTGAAATATGGATTTTGAGTAAGTGAGTTCTAGCGGTTTGCACAGTTTTCGGCTTGGCGCAATTTATTGAGAGCTTAAGAAAATAGATTTTTGAAAACAAGTGCAAAGGTTTTATTAGAATACAGCGTTAAATTTTAATGATCCGTGAAGAAATAATACAGTTATTAAGGGATTTCAAGCGATCTAACTTCAGAATTCTCGCCAATTGAGTACATTGATTTATGTTGGGGGAATTCCGCCAAATTTCAGAAAATTGAAATCTTCTCATTTAGTACATCGGAGTAACGATGAATAAAACACATTTAGTTGATAATTTAAAAATCGGCTGTATTAAGGATTCAATTTTCAAATAAATGCGTGCTACTCTTTGGCGGTCGAACCATTTCCCATATTGATTGCTGCTAAGTCAATGCTTCGAATGATTCTCTGAAAAAACTCTTGCAAAATTGCGTATGTTGGCACTTTGGCGAGGCTTAGATTTGAAACTGGATTTTATTTGAGACTGGTATATATAATAACACTGGTTATAGATAAAAATGAATGTTGGTATGTGTTTATGAGGTTGAAAAACTCCAGCAGCGTTGAGCACCGCTGCACGATGAAATTTGGTTCACCTAAGTCTTTTATGATGGAGAAGGTTTTTATGCTATTCGTTTTCCTTAACTTGCCACTTGGTGCCGCAGAACAACGTTGAATTCTATTCCGTTTAGCCGTTTGCTATGCGAATATCGTCCAACCGATTTCAATGAAATTTGGTACACGCGAATATTAGAACACGAAGAATATTTTTTACTATCCATTTTGCTGTAACTTGCCGCTCAATGGCGCTGCAAAGCATCAACTTCTATATCGTTCGACCGATCGGCATAAAATTTTTTATACTTACACAATTGAGCACGAAGAATATATTCTAACTGCGTTCCTTTTGATGTTACTCACCACTAGATGACAATGCAATGCATTATTATTTTAACTCGCCACTAGATGACGCTGCAGCAGGCCAAATTCTTGACCATTCAAACGGTCGCTATGAAAATCAGTATACATAGCTATTTGAACAATGAGAATATTTTGGCGTTATCCATTTTGCTATAACTTGCCACTTGACGGCGCTGTAGCAAATCATTACTTAAATTAACTACTAGATGGCCCTGCAGTGTATCACTTCTTGACTGTGCAAAGGATCGTTATGAAAATTGGTATACATAGATAGTTGAACACGCTCGCTGTGAAAATCAGTATACATAGCTATTTGAACAATGAGAATATTTTGGCGTTATCCATTTTGCTATAAATCGCCACTTGACGGCGCTGTAGCAAATCATTACTTTATTGAACCACTCCGGGGCGTGGCCAGGGGGGGGGGATATCGGGATATATCCCCCCCGAAATTTTTGGATTAGTGATAAAATTCCGTCTATTTATACACATATAAGTTCGTATCCCCCCCCCCCGAAATTTTTTCCAGGCGCATATCCCCTCCCGAAAAATTTTCCTGGCTACGCGCCTGGAACCACTAGATGGCCCTGCAGTGTATCACTTCTTGACTGTGCAAATAATCGCTATGAAAATAGGTATACATAGATATTTGAACACGGGGAAGAGTTTGGCGCTATCCATTTTCCTATAACTTGCCACTAGATGTCGCGTCAACACATGAACTTCAGGACTGTCCAGCCGATAGTCATGAAAATTCGTATACATCGATATCTGAATGCGAAAAATATTTTCCCCGTATCCGTTTTGCTAAAACTCGCCACTAGATTGCGCTACGCCGCATGGCCTTCTGCACCGTACAAACGATTGCCTTGCAATTCGGTATGCATGATTATTAGACACAAATATAACGCGATATCCACTTTGCTATATCTGTTTATTACAATGAATAGTAATCACCACAAATCGTAATATCAAAAAGTCCATTCATTCCCGTGCGAAGAACGGGTACTTCAGCTAGTTATTAATACAAATCTTAATTAATATTGTCTAAATTTAAACTAATAGTCTATTCTAAATTTAATTAATTATATACGGTGATTTAAGAAATATTGCATTTTTATGTGTCTTCATCTATAGAGTTCGGAAGTGATGTTTGTTTAGTGCAAGGAATTATTCATACCTAGTATGTTGATGATCGTTTTATTTTCCTTCGATAATGATGTTTACTGCATGCTCAAGTATTCTAGACGTGTGTGTGTTTGTAAAGAAGTTAGAAGGAAAATACGTAAATCAGGGAAAAACCCTGTGTTCAACTAATTCATCAAATACTAACCACTATCACGGATCACATGCGCCTGCATTTTTATAATTCTCTACGGTTTCCTTGTTCTGGATTTACATGCTTTCGCATGGCTATCACCAATATATTAAAATTCTTTTCACAATCATAAATTCTTCCGTACAAGAGGGATATAATAACCGAGTAGAATGTAGTTGAGCAAACTGTAGGTGATCCGTTGGGACAATAGAACAATGACGATGCTATAAAAGAAATAAGCAAATATAGTAAGCATCGGCTATGGTCTTAAGGCCCCACAAACCGAATGCTGATTACCAAAATAGAAACAAAATAACAGGATTTCGATGTACTTAGTTAGCGCAAAAAAAGCTAAATACGTAACTATGGGGACGATGTTGTTAGAAAAATCAAAATGGAGGCAAAATGACCGAAAGCTTGAAGACAGAGTGAAAAATATCCAAAATGTTGCCAATAAAAGATTATTAAGTACCAGTTGCAGGAATACGAAAGTAAAATAATAATAATGATAATAATAATAATAATAATAATAATAATAATAAAAATAACAATAAAAATAATAATAATAATATTTGTTGCTTAAAATAGCAGACATATAATAGTTAAATATATATACATAATATATTAGGCATTGAATAAAAGTAGATACAGATAAAAGTAGATACATATTTTACAGTTTTCCAACATAAAAATGAATTCATATAAATATATATATATATATATATATATTCCACTTATACATATAGTTGATTGGCTTTTTTCAGTTTTTGATTTAATAAGTGGATGCAGTATTAGCTATGAATTTAGTTCATTAATAATAATTTTATCTTTATATTCTTGATTTGCTGAACACTTTTTATGACATAACAAAATCTTCAAAAACTATTTCATCCTAAAACTTTCTTGTCACAGAAAAATGTCAATAATTATAAGCGACAGTCTTCTGCAAAGTGTTGTTCTTTTTTGTTCGGATGAAAAATTAGTTTACACCACCGATGCTTTATTTCTTTTCAGTCGATTATTTTTGCATTCTTGAAAAAGTTTTCTAGAAAAGGGGAAGAATAAACATAACAATTTTTATAAATATTTGGAAAGTACTTTAAATTGAATCAAACTTTCATTGATCCACTATTCTTCTTTTTCCTTACGTATGCATATATTTCTTTAAAATATTACACAAGAGCAAGCCGAAAATTAAAAATATAAGGAAGTTTATTAAATATTATTTTGAAATTTTTCAAATATTATTTGGATCTTATGGAAGCTTGTGCCTATTTTTAAAATTATTATTCAAAATAGTAATAAGAAAGATAGTAATTTATTTGATATTTACTAGAAATGGAAGTTTATAAGCAATAAAAAGTCTTAAGATTTTTAAAAGTTTTTAGTTCTTCTGGTTGGTATTTCGCAGTATGATTTTAAAATGGGATTGTAGCGCTGAAGCTTCATAATTTTGACGATGGCTTCTCTAGATCATGTAAGAAAGAAATAATTTTTGGGGGAAATAGAGAGGTATTTGAAACGAAAGGCTACGGAAAAATTTCTCATGATGGTGAAAATTACTATTTTGTGTGTAGAAGACAGGCAAATACAGTGCGTAGTGATAGTGCGTAAGGGGCATACTGATTTCAAAGTTATAATCTAAAAAGAAATCAATTTAAAAGTGCAACAAACGGTATGTTTCTTAGCTATAATAAAAAGAAATAGAAATTTCGAAGCAGTGGTTGCAAAAACCGCTAACATACAATTGTAGGCCTGCATAACGGTTTCTCCTACATGTTCTCCCGAACTGACTATTTGTGACTACTTTCTCAAGGACACATTGAAAGATAATGACAACCAGATCATCCCAAGACGCTGGAGAAGCCTGTATCACCGATGTGAATCGGATTCTTTTGAGACATTACGGGGTGTGATGACAAAACCTTGATATTTGTTTGCAACACCTCTGTATGTCGAAATCGGACATTTAAAAAAATGCTTTGTGGCTGCTCACTGAGTTAATACTCATACATGATGATCATCAATTAATTTCGACGCCATGTTGCGCAATCTGTTACTAGTGGCGTACTCAAGGTGGAGTTTCAGGGTAAATGTGTCCCCTTAAAAGAAATATGTATATACAACTCTCTATCTAGCATCTATTGCCTGTTAGCATCTATTGTATGTGCTATTTCGAAACTTCTACGTAAATTTTTTACAGGTTACACCCTCCAAAAAAAGTATTCGAGCAAGAGAGAAATTTCCTATTTTAGATTTGCGAATAGTAATTGAGTTTTTGGAAAACGCACAACCTGACAGAAATATGGAAATTCATATTTATACATAGCCTAATTCATATTCTATGATAAATAATTTTTAATATACGAAACCAACGTAGGAAATTTCTTTCTTGCTCGAATACTTTTTTGGAGGGTGTACATATAAACTTGCCGATGGCTGAATTGTTCTATTGTCCTTTGTTTTCGAGATATGCAATTTTGGAATCAGTATGTCCTTTGCTGGACACCCTGCATTACACAAACACTGTGGTACGTTGTTATTAATTTATTCGCTAATTTTATTAAACATTGTACGCAATTTTCTCATTAAAACCTCCGGTTATTACTGAGAACATAATTTTTAAATAAATCCTCTTTCTTCTTTAATTCATGCCATTTGAAGGCAAAAGCGAATATGCTCTAAGCATTTTACACCGTCGTTTATATATATTTACATTTCTGCCTAGCAATATATATTACATTTATACAATCTCTTGTGAAATCTACTATTTCTAAAAAAACTAATATATAAAAATATAATTTTTTCGTTTTTATTTTAAAAGAGGGAGAAAAGAATGTTTCACGATTTGTCAAAATATCTAAAAGTTATGATGGATAGAATTCAAGATGCGACAGTTTTAAAATTATTTTACGAAAAAAAATCGCGAAGCAGATGTTTAGTAAAAAAATTCCTAAAAATCGGTAAATCAGGTTAAGTATTCAAAACAAACTGTTTTTAAAAGAAAATTTTCTCCTCTATCCGATGATACAAATGCCGTTTTGCTGCGAGCGTAATTTCCGCCGTTATTACGAATTAGGTGAGAAAAAATGCCAAAAATCGCATAAAACATAAAATAAAAAAAAAAATCTAGGTCGAATTTTGAAAAAATCGCTTCGAGGTGCACAACTACATATTTACATCTTCCCGAATACCAAATTTGGTGTTTCTAGGTGTAGCCGTTTGTCCGTAACGCTGCAGACAGACAGACACACACACACACACACACACACACACAGACACCTTCTTTTATAATAAGTAGAGATAATACTGTCTACTATTTCGAATAATATATTCATTAGTTTGAACTTAAACTTAACAAAATAAAATGAACAGTGTTTATTTAAGCAAACTGTTTTGCACTCACAATTGTTAAGATTCTCACGATTGTAAGATAGTACTAAATTAACGTTTAAATACATTTTATTTTTCTGGCATGTTTAAATAAGGAATAATAACATAAGTCAAATACAAATAAGATTGAAATTGTATATGCGACGATAGTAGTCTCTAACAATACATTAATTATTTTTAGTTCGAGTACATATATTTGTGTTTTACTAAGTGGCATTAATGCTTCAGTTTAATTGTTCATATCCTTCTATTCAAATTAATTCAGCTTTAAAAAAAGAAATTTAAAATTAGTGTTTATATTTAATGTTTCTTTCTGCATCTAAAATAATTTAAGCTACGAGAATTACATTATGGAATATATTTTCTAAATTAAGACAATTTACTGCTCAGGCTGAAATGATTAAATATGCATTAAAGAAATCTGTAATTGAATTAGATGTAAACGTTAGTAATTAAATTATCTAATTATCTTAAACAGCATTAGAACGCACACACACACACACATATACAATGTACTGAGTGATTTCATCTCTCACAGCTATAATGTTGCGATAAATGTTTTAAAAGTATTAAAAAATACATTCGAGTACATTTTGAGAGGATATAGAACCCCTACACAATCGAGCAGGTCAGGGCTTAAAGCAATACATTTGGTTTTCTCCATATTCTCTTTTTTTACGGTGATCTTTCTGTTATACGCGTTCCCTTTTATGCGAATTTTTCACTTATTCACGTATTTTCTGCGGTCCCCGCTGGGGATTTTGGTGCCCCTTTTCCGTGAGCGCCTGGATCTTACAAAACGTGATAACGATTGCAAGCCAGCGATCGCATATCAGCACCCAAATTGGAAGCCGTGGCGTTCGTTCGCCAATAGATCCGAAGCTGCTCTAACCATGCAAAACTTGGACACTAATGCGCACGCACTTCAAGCCGCCATAAAAGGCCTAACACGTAAGACCTCAATGCAGTGAATCGTTCCAGAGGTGGTATAGTACAACCCCTCCAAGATATAGAAGGCCTGAGAACAGACGCTTTTACGTCATCACTGTCTTCTAAGATGACGTCATCAGAGTTTTACTTTCACAAAGTAAAACTATTTAAAATTTCTGGTGGATGCTAAAAATACGGAAAATATCTTAAATTAAAGATAAAAATTTAGATACCTTTCTGATAAAAAACTAATTTATTATGATCTATTTCTATATCATACTACATAATTAGTGGCAGTTAAAATTTCCTGTTTGTCGTAAAATTAAATTTTTCATCTTAAATCCTTAAAATGGTAAATTCACCACAAACTTTCAATAGTTTTACTTTGTGAAAATAAATGTGTGTTGACATCATTTTAGTGAACCTAGTGATGCCGTAAAAGTTTCTGATCTCAGGCACTGTATATCTAGGAGGTGTTGTAGTGTTAGCAAGCAAGCAAGTACAACTGCCGTGGATCTGGTGTGGCCGTCTGCGATTCCTGCCCAGTGTGGTGGATCCTTCGTCATTGCCGTGTATCCCGAGTATCTACTCTTTTCAGCTTCCAGCTCAATACCTCAGATCCGTCGTCTTCCTTGTGAATCCGGAGTGTCTGTTTTTTACTGCATCAAGCCTGACGCCAGATATCCTGTACAGCTCGCAGCTTTGCATACCATACCAGCTGTGCTTCTCATGTTACCTGTTATGACTTATTATATCGTTTCATTCAGTAACAGTTTAACGTTCACTAATAGTTGCTTGTAAATAAAGCTGGATTTCGACGGAATAATTATCATCATTTACAGCAAAAAAAAAAAAAAAACCTTAGGATCTGAAGCCGAAAGAAAGGGTTTACCACAAAGTCCCTTTAGGATATAGGAAAACAATTTTAATCCTTGAAAAATCACTCAAAATACTGGTGTTAAACGATAAAGTAATTAAAAAACTTTGTAAAAAACACACATAAGAAGTAATAGGTAAGAGGATACGCACGTTTCGTTCAAAAATTGTTTTGAACTTCATCAGTCAAGCCCTTCGTCGTAAAGTTCCCTGTGTTCTTTACGACGAAGGGCTTGGACTGATGAAGTTCAATACAATTTTTGAACGAAACGTGCGTATCCTCTTACCTAATCCTTCTTATGTGTGTTTTTTACAAAGTTTTTTAATTACTTTAATTATAATACATATTCACATTTATGCGCTGCGCTAAGAAAGCACCATTATCTTATGCACGTCGCAAAAACAATGTTCTTAGTTCAAATAGTAGATTTTACAATTTGATACGTTTTGCTTATAGCAAGAATTTTATATTTTTATAAATTTTCCGTTTTGAATTATTTTGTGAAAATTAGTAATAAGAATAAAACGAAATTTGGTTATGGAACTATTTCCATTTTCTTATATTTTGATTGCGTTTTGAAATTTTTCATATTTACATTTTCAGTGTACACATAGTATTAATTAAGAATATGATGTAGTCCGATGAACTGATATTTCACTTTTAAACTCCTTTTTGTAGTTTTTCGTTTATGCCCGTGTCTCACTTATGCGCGTTTTTCTTGCTGTCATATGCCCCGCACATAGGTGAGATATCACTGTATGCACATATATATCTGTATAAATATTCTCAATAATTTGGTTGCAATAACTTTTATTTGAAAGGAGATTCGTTCGCCAAGATACGCTCATTTCATTCAGTCGGTGCAAGTGCATATTCATGATTACATCGTTTCCTTACAAAATTTAGAACAGGAGATTTTCCATAGTAAAATTGGAACATCATGCATTCGCAAAATCTACCTTTAAAGTATTCGGAAAAAAGAAGAAGAAAAATTGAATGCCAGCTAGCAGTGAATGAATCCGAAGGAAAAAGTAAAGAAAGAAAAGAAAAGGAATAAAAAAAAATCTAAGGCAGAATGATTGATGTCTTCGAGCTCAATCTGGATTCGATATTCATGAATGTATTTGTGACAGGAAAAGTATATTACAGTTGAGAAAGGAAGGGATTTGTGTAATGCTACATTCTCATGTGGAAAAGCTTGCGTTAAAAATTGCTTTATCATTAATGTTAAAACAAAATATTATTCATGTGGTTACACCTGATATACATTGTAATATGTAAGTTGTGATGCAGAATCCATATGGCGAAAATTTTTATTTAAACATATTGATTTATTTACTGTAATTTATTTATTTATTTGTAGAATACAGTAAGATGAATTTGCAAATCATTTAACGAAACGCTTGTAAGCAATGAGAAAAATTTAAGAAGTGCCAGATAAAACTTTTTTTTTACAAAATTAAATAAATAAATAAATGTTAAAGACTCAAATGATAACAGGCCACCGACCTTTTTCAGTTTACGGTGTAAATATGCCTGCTTCAAAACTACTACCGGCGAGAACCCTCTAAAGGTGTTTAAAGGTGATTTTTTCTTTACATTATTCGAACAGTCTACAAATTTTTAAGCATTTCACACACATCAAATTATATAAAATATACATTATTTACACTTCTAATTCTACAAACCAAGTTTTTTTTTCAAACTCTTTTTACGATGAAAAAGGGCAGACTGGCTTAGGCAGCATAGCTTGTTTTAATTTATTTTCTCAATTTCTTTTAAGTTTAAACTTAAAATGACCATTTATTATATTTCATGAAGATACATTGATCTCAAAATGATACAGCATACTTAGCATCCTGTTTTGAATGAGCCTACAATTTTGAAATCCCTAGAATGACCCGATAGAGTGATATCTAAGTCAATGTCCGAACACAGCCGTAATTCATAGATAATTGTTAAAGTAGGTTTACCTATATCACTCAAGTCGTTCATATTTGTATAAATTTTTAATAAAGAATTCGGTAAAATAATTGCATGTTTTTTTAATTATGCTAAGTATCACCGAATCTATCTGAATATTAGGGCTTGAAACCGTAATTCGATTCGTTCCGGTTAAACTAAAAGAAAATATATCAATTTTGTTCCGGTTTTCGTTCCCCCAAAAATAACAGTATTCTGTTCAGTTGAAAAAAAAATTTTTATTCTATGAATTTTCTTTTTTGTACTAAAAATATAATTCTATCAACTGAATCAAATCAGTCTTCTATTAGTAGTTTCATGCGCAACTGAAACAGAAAAGTAGTAGTGATCATCAAAGGAGAAGATCGAGAAGCAATGTACTGTCCATTTTGCTAAAGCAGAGCGACTGCAAACAAGACGATTTTACACGTAAAAAGGGTGATATGTTGAGATGTCTTCTGTTAGTAGTTTCATGCGCAACAGAAAAGTAGTAGTGATCATCGAAACAGAAAATCGAGAAGCAACATACTGTCTGTTTTGCTGAAGTAGAGCGACTGCAAGCAAGACGATTCTACACGTAAAAAGGGTGATATGTTGAGATGGTTATTTTTTGAAGCTCTATTTTGACTCGCTGTCTTTTTTATGATGTTTTCCATTTTGTTTTGTTTGTGTACCTAAGTTCAGAAACTATTCTTCTTATCCCTAGTTCAAGAGTAAACAGAGTTTTGAACATAAAAGAGCGATGCTAAACTTCTGTTCGCCCCTATTTGGTCGAAGTCGAATCAGACATGACACATGCGTAAATGGCAGGAAGGCTCCGAGAAACGAAAACAGAGTACACATGAAATGATTGTAATTGTATGGTTGACGTTAAATTATAAAATATTGATAAGTTGGTTACAGTAACATAATGATTGATGATATATCGTACCGAAATAAACCGCTATTTTTTCCAGCTTGGGTATCGGCTTTCCTTCCGATCAAAATAACGTTTTTTTTCGGTTTTCGGTTCAGTTCCGTTTCGAGTACCTGCTAAATATAGTACTTTTACGGAATTTTTGAATACATCTACATATTTTTAAAATGATCCCTTTTGTGAGTTTGTTCTTTATGCGAATTATTAAAATAATTCTGTCAAAATATATTTCTGAGGTAAATTTTCTTTCAAGTGAAAAGGACTCATTGAAAATATCTCGGCGAATACACAGTTAAAGATATATAGCGAATGCAGATATTAGTCGAAATTAAAACGAGAAAAGCATACCAATGAATGTTAAAGGAATACTCTGCAATATCTGAATATGTGCCGCTTTATTCATGCCGCTATTTTAATTTATAATAAGAGTTCATTTATTTGAACTTTCTGAGAATATTTGAAACAATTTTGCAAATACATGACAGCAAAACAATAAAGCATTTTCAAAAATATGTCTGTAAAACATTCCATTTATTATTTCAAATAGCATCGCTTGTGCATTCGTATACGAAACTCTCAAAATTAAGTAATTTATGACAAATTTATAATTTTAATGCATTCATTTTTTTTTCTTGTCGCTTTCATTTTACGAATTTGAGTAAATCCTTTTTTAATAAATTTAAAAAAAGTTTTATAAAAGACACTTAAAGGCATAAAAATATTTTCAATAATACACTACCTCCACTTACTTTTTAGTGAAACGATGTATAAACTGTTTATTTTAATATGTGTTTTGTTATTTTAATATGAAATGTCAATTATTTCTGGTTTAAATTTATGAACTATAATTCAGTACTTCATATTATAAATTGAAAATAAGGCTATATTATAATTTTAGTTTGTACAAAATCTATTTCTTATGTATCACTTTTTTTTATCTTGAAATTTTTAGTCTATTTTATTGCAAAATGAACTAGTGTGTTTAAAAAAAAGATTTTGGGCCTAATGCTTTTATGTTAATTAGACGACAGTTTCCTTTCACTTATCATCTTAATATAATAAAAAAATAGAGATCATTTAACATACCTTTCAGCTAATCTAAATTTCTTTACAATACTAAAACAAGCTGTTTATTTTCTTACAGAATTTTGAACTGATTCATTTCGTTTTATTCCACAATTTCAAAATTTATCAACTCAATGAATATCAACTCAAATGTTGATAGAACACGTGTGAATCATGTAGAGGTAAATTACGAGAGATAAAAATATATAAAAGGTGGAATGATTAATATATCCTTAGACCTGCTGTTTATGATTTTTTTTTTATTCAAAAAATGAAATATAATTAAAAAGGTCATTAAATTATACAAAGGTCGCATTGTTTTAGATAAAAAATATCCAAAGAATATATTAGTAATTTCGAAAGACTATTACAAAGTAAATACTAATACTTCTTAGTTGAAAACAGCTGTGCACATTTGCGGTATAAAAAAAAATGATTTCTTTATTTTATTTTGTTGCAAATTTAATCACTATTATTACAAAGTACACATATATTACTTTTACAAAAAAGTCTAATCAGGTCTGAAAATTTTAATGCTTAGACGACAAATTTGTAGATGATTAATGTTGCCTTAGATGAGTAGTTATTAACGTATGGGCTATACCAAACAAAAATCTGCATAAATACTATAAGACGTTTGCCTGTATATTTATTTAAAAAATATGTCAGAAAGTATATCCAATTGAAGCCCTTTAAGGTAAAAAATACTTTTAACAATAATTTTGCTTGTATAAGTGGAATCATTTGTTTGCAGTTTTTTTAAACGTTTTTCTGGAAGACTTTAATAAGCATGGTAATATGAGAGGTAGTAGTTTAAAGAGTCATAGTATGTTACCTATGAACGGAAAATTGAACATCTTCTGTCAAATTTTTTAACCATTAAATTATTTTCTAATCGATTTTTCAACAATTCGATTACGATACATTTATTAGGTAAGAACAATTGTATAACCGAAACACCCAGATGGATGATTTTTCATGTTTATTAATATTTCTTTAATATTACTAAGATAAATTTTGTTGAACTGACAATATTTCTATCTTTATTGTAAAACTTATGTTTCGTTCTTGTAAAAAGTGTTATAAACTTAAATTTTGTGAAGTAACTATAACATACCGCACTATGTAACAATTTGTATACTTCCCTTTTAACTATCATTTTACAGATTTCACATTTTAAGATACTGATAGTTAAATTTTCATTGTAGTAATATTATTTTTGATAATATTGACTGAAGTGATTCGACTAAATTTAACAGAAAATAGCATTTTTCCCAAAACAACTTCGGATTGATTAATAGGCAAAGAAAAATACTCTTGACATTCACTTATGCATACACGTCAAAGAAAATATAAAATCTACCACAGGAAGAATGACTTTCAAACAATTGCTATATGCATTGTGCTGCATTCAATCACAAGTGCTTAATTGAACATAGAGTCTGTAATTTTGAGAATACTTTAGGAAATGGATGCATTAAAGTTGTAGATATATACTCTAGTAAATATTTGTGAAAAGCACTTGATAGTTCAGAAGAGCAGTAATTATACTGAAATAAAATAATAAAAACTTTAGTAGTATTTAGATGAAGATGAATATTTGATGAATCAAATTATTCAGTGAGTATAAGGAAAATAATGAAACAGATTAATAACATAAATATTTAAAAGTTCTCTTCAAAAAAATTATCATGTTTAAAAGAAAAATATTACCTTTTTTTTCATTAAATTTAAGTAGCCTTTGTGTTCTTGATAGAATTTTTCTTATAAAAATTTCTAGCGAAAAGAACTTACGTGCAGCACTTGTTTTGAAGTTAATACTAACACTTTTCTCATATAAGTATTATTATACAATACTTAAAAGTTATCCATGTTCCTAAATCAATTTTCGTTACACGCACTTATTGTATTAAAAAGCAATTTTTTCTTCTTTTTTAATGGAAATCCCTGATAATTATTTAACGTAAAAAGATATTAAAGAATATTTAGCAACACTATAACGTATTTTATAGCGTTAGATTTTTTTAAATGTTTATCACTGCTTTTTAAAAACGCCATAAAATGCGAAATAACATGCAATTCTTTTTTTGTTTATTGTTTTTTTATGAAACTGCATTAAAATTCGTTTTTATCACATTTTGGTTGACTCTGCTCGATGCTTCTAAGCTTAACGTTAACCTGTCCCATTTTTTAATGCTAAACAGTTTTTTGCAGAAATAAAAGAACCTTTTACAAAATTTTCATAAATTATGCAGGATATCGCAAAATTTTATTAGTAGAATAAATATGCATTCAATGTAAATCTCTATTTTATTAAACTAGAACGTGTCGGGTAAACGAAATAGCAAGTCACTTAAATATGCATTCAAAGAATGAAGTTTCACTGAAAGGTAGAACAAACAACAATAAAACAATTAGTTTTGAGAAGTTACCCAATAATGGTCAAAACATGATGTTCTAATCGATAAAGCATTTAAAAACCAAGAAAATTTCAGGAAACTACGCATCCAAACATCTATAAAAACATTATTTAACTTCCTTGCTTAAAATTTAGTTTTACATATTTAATATAACTGAGTGAAATTTAAAACGATCTAATCGATATAAAAGCCGCTAAAAGCTTTTCAAATGTGGTAACTGTCCTAGGACAACCATTTGAATTCCAAATTTTAAACTACACTTTCTTAATTTCATTTTTTTCACAAAATTTTAATATTTAAAGAGTGCTAAAACTTCATGATATATTCATTAATTCACTTGTTTTGTGCTCCTAATATGAATTGCTTAATATAAATAAGAGTTTCATTTTGCAATACCTTGAGTAAATAAAACATAATAATGTAACAGAAATCGTGTTTTTTGAATGGATTTCCAAGATTGTAGATTTAATATTTTTCTTCCTCATAAAGAAATTCATTAACATCAAAATTCATTTCTCAAGTTTAGACGGATATTTTTATATTTATAACGGAAAAAAAGTAAGAACAAAAATTGGCAAATGCACATTTAATTTTAAAATCCTTAACTCATTTTAAAAGGATCAAATAAAAAAAGAAAAAAACTCTGCTAAATAAACGTTTGATTTTCATTGGGAAACATCTTTTTCGTTTGTTTAATGATTATCTTTCATGATATACGCATAAAACAATAAAAATGATTTTTAAATGTTCAAAAGGTGCCAAGTACCCAAAAATTCTATTATATATATATATATATATACATACACACATATATATATATATATATTTGAAATATAATCACGGCTACGGGAAGGGTGTTGTCGTTGACCGCCCGATGGTGGAACGAGAATTCACGGACCATGACTGATGGGTACGAGGGGCGCGCTTCAGTTGGGCCCTGACATAGAGCCCCCCCGGCCGCCCGCTGCTGGAACTTGTAGTCGGGCCAAGAAAGGGATCGACGATTTCTTACACGTAATCCAGGCAAGAGAGGCATCATGTCTCTCCAGATGCGTTAAGCTTTTTACCACTCTGTAGAGGTCTTGTCATTGGCACGTGATCTTGCAGCCTGCAATGAATGGGCGAATATATCTGGGCAGTAAGAGGTTTTGGTTTGAAAATGCTAATGCAACTAAACAGCGAGGATTGACCACAAATTTAGAACGAAACTGCTAGGGACTGTGTAGTATTTTCGGTTTTTGAAAGCGAATTTCGTTTGTTCTAAACTACGCAGTTTGGGATTTTAGCGGGCTTTTGATTTAGTATGTTAGATATATATGTAAGATATAATGTATATGTAAGATGGAGTTAGCACTCCAGGTTAAACAGACGTTAATCGTTTTAGACATTTAATGACACTGAACTATAAGACATTGGCGGCGCTAACACTTAAAAATATTCAGATAAAAAAATAAAACATCGATAGAGCTAGCCTGCTCTTTTAACTTCAGAAGTTTTTGGAACATGTTGTCATCCACTCAAGTATTATATTCTGTCACGAATGTTCTTCGCGCCTCCGACTGGCAGGAGTCGAAGTTATAGTAGATTCCCTGGCGTTGCCAACGCTGAACTAATTATCCACACGGCCGGCCTGAGGTTACAGATGTCCGCAGATGGGTTGAAAAAACAAAGGATATGAAAAGATAAATGAAAACCAAGCAGAAAAAGGGAGGAAAAAATGTCAAAAAACACACACACGCAAAAGCAATGTTCATAATATTGAGAATGGGTGCTCAGTTTATGCACCACTGTTTCATTTTTTCTGCTGCTTTTGACGTTATGGTGAGATCTTCATGATGTTCTAACTTCGAACCTCGTAACGATCGTTGAGGATGATTTTCGTGATCTCTTATGGTCCGAAGAACTAGGGTCGGAGCTTCAGTCCAGTTCAACTGAGTTCGTTGTATTGCCACTTTGTCACCAATCTTGTATTTACAGGCTGGTTTACGGCTTTGCTATACTGTCGTATATTTTCTTCTAGTAAATGGAGGATATTACGTTTAGTTTCAGAACGTAACGCTTCTTTTATCATCAAGAATTCTTTGGTGGTTTTCTTCGTTTAGCAGTTGCTTAATCTGTAGGTCCTTATGTTGTTTCATTTGAACACCAATTAAAAGTTCCAAAGGTGTGAACTTTGTACTGCGCATGGTGGTATTCTTCAAGATATGTTGCAATCGCGGGATGTATTTAAAAGCATGTGTCAGGCTTATCTATAGCTAACTTCGATAAAACTGTCACAATTATGCCATGAATGCGTTCAACCTGACCATTGCCACGTTGTACACGTGTCGTAATTAAAATGTGTTCAATATACTGTTCCTGGCAGTAGCTTTGAATTTCTGAAGATGTGAATGCGCTACTTTTATCTGTGGTGATTTTTGAAGAGTTGCCAAATATAGTTTGTTGCAAAGATAGTTTCATATAATGATAATGCAAATATGGACTTTAAAATCAGCTCGACAATAACTTTATAATGTTTATGTGCGTTTTTCAGAAGAGACATTGGGCTGTAAACATGCTTTCACCACTATTTTATTGAAGAAGAAATAAACTGCACAATTCTGAAAAATGCTAGAGAACTTTCTACCAGGGTGACAAATCTTAGTCCAAGCGCTATCTCAAAAAGTCCAGACTTTCATTACTGCTATCGCATCTTTTCCATTGCTTAACTTGGAACATACAATTAGTTAAATGTTTCTATTCGGTTAGTTAAATTATAGTAAATATATTTTTCTTATTGTCATTTCCTTGAATACTTTCGTATAAATGGGTTTGTATTAACCCAAACTAAATTATAATGTGATTTTATGAGTATATTGATTGAGAAATTTCATATAATCTTTACATATTCTTATACCACTCAATGTTTTCTCCTTAACTCATTTCAATTTATACAAAGATTGTTCTAAACCCTAATTTACTTCCTTTATTTTACATTCACTAAAGGAAACATTAATTTTATGAGTATATTCATTGAGAAATATTTTTTTAAAGTGTAGTAAACTACATTTTTACATGCTCTAAGTACCATTCAATATTTTCATGCTAACTCATTTCAACTTATGTTAAGCATGTTTTGAAAATCGAACAAGACCACTGTTGCGGTGTCCACAATGCATGCTCTCTACTCCAGGTTAATCGCAGGCAACAGTGAGTTGCGGTAAGTGGAACACATCTGACAGGCCTACGAGCATATAGACCAATGTGCCCTAAGCGTCTGTACACGGTCTGCCTTGAAACTGTCGTACCGGTAGCTGAAGAGAGCTGACGAGACAGGTCTGATGCTGTACTCCGTCTGTTTCTTTTGGCAGTAACTGCCAAATAGCGGTCCTCATTCGGCGTTGTAACTCGGGGGCGACCTGTGCTGTAACGTCTACTCACATTACCATCATCTTGGAATCGTTGCCAAAGCCTGGAGATGACACTCTGGGCGATTCCAAGTTACTCGGATACTTCCAGCTGGGTACGTCTACATTCCAGTCGTCCGATAATTCTGCCACGTAAAACATCATCCAAATGCCTCCTTTGTGCCATAACTATGCGGTTTTTGCACTGAAAGGCTTTCACAGCGCTTGTGAACAATTTTACTTCTTTGCCACCATTCCTTATATACCCCTCTCTTACACTCTCGTCATTGTGACGTACCATCCACGCCATCTGGTGGTTTCCTGTAATTTGCATATTCTTCTTCAAGATGTGTGTGATCATTCCACAGGTGAAATTTTTATTTTAGAGATCAATTTCTGTGTGATTCTGAATTATCCTTAATTTATGGACATGAGTGTATTTTCAGTATTTTAAGTACTGAAATAAATAAAAATACGTGCAAGAAAAATATCATTTTAACGCAGAATATCGTTCTTGAAGTTTTTTCCTTTTTGAAAAAAATATTTTTAGAGAGTTCAGAGGCTTACAAGTTTAGGGCCATGCTCTTCCATGCTAATTGCTTAAATGTACGGTCGTAGGTTTATTGAGTTGTCCACATTAGTTGACGAGAATTTATAAGCGGATGTTGACAGCAAGCACACATATCCTAAATTAAATATTACAAATACAATAAAAAGATAACATATGGTTATAACGCCACCCAGGCGATGTAGCGGCGCCCTTCTACCATCCTTTGAGCTCGGGTTAGACTCCTGTTTTGGGGCGTGGATGTAAACTTTTGATGAAAATTGTCCTTTCTAATAAAAGTTGCACTTAGTAACAGCTGACATGAAGACCGTAAAAGAGACATAGATTTTGAAACAAAAAAACTGCATTTCCTAATTGTCCAATAGATTATAACCAACGGTAATCAGTATTTTAAATATGTGCATTTGAAATAAATTTCGAAATTACATTTGTACCTCGTATTTTGCATTTTCCCTAGTGAATACAAATTTTTTGTAAATAAATTTTAAAATGCACTTTGAAAGTCTTTTGCTTATTTAAAATACTGAAAATGTATTTTGTATTCTGGATGGCACCGATGAACGTGGAGAAGTATGCATCTTTCCTTTCGATATTATCTATGTCAACTCCTTTATATGAGTTGTTTGTCCTCAGGATAACGACATCTATTTACAGGGTGATGCGAGATGTCTTTCAGCTTTTAGTGTACAAAGAGCAATGCCGATTACTTTGAAGGCCAATAAAGGTAATTTATTTGCATCTTCTGTTTTATTTCTTTTCTAATGCCATTCACCGAACTTTTTAGACACACCTCATACAAACATGGTGCAAAAAAAAAATCTTCAATTCATTCACTTTCATTTTGTTGTCTGGCAAAAAATTGTATGGTAGATGACTTTAGACAAGCCCTTCGTGTTCTTTATCCTCCTCTTCTGTCACCCTTTTTTCCCGTGAATGTGACTTTTTTTTACATACAAGGTCTTCCACTTTTTCAAATGATAGGCTTTTCACTACAGTTACAAGTAGGCAGAATTTTCGTGCTAAATCATTATTTCTAATGTTATTTTATGTTTTTTTTTAATACGCTCCCAATATTTTAACTTATTTCATCGAAGTTTGCATACAAGTGAAAGTTCCGTATTGCAGTATGTTTGTTAAGGAATTAATTTCTCTGAACTCAAAGCCCTTCATCAAGTTAGCAGATGTGGTATCTTCTCTAATTTGAACAGTGGCTTTCAGGAACTGGCAGGAGACTGCTTTTGATCGAGGTACTGTTTTTTTTAACCTTTAGTTTGTCACTAAATAGGTAAAATCTGACGCCAGTGTATTTTCAGGCCAAATAAATATGCAACACACGAAGTGGTTCGAGCAAGTGGGAAAAATATAATGTGAATGTCATTTTCCTGATTAAAATTTTCAGTACCTTTGACACATGTGCTGACATGTTAGCTTCAAAATGTATGTTTTTTAAAGCTTTTGTCTTGCTACAGGGAGAAAATGAATTTAAAACCAGTTATCAATAAATTGATTGTCAATCCACCCGAATTTGGGGGTTTTGAGACGTGTCCCTTCAGGTGCTCAAAGTTGCACGGAAAATGCGGTAAAATGATAGCGCCTTTGTTTTTATGATTTTTTACCAATTTTTATCAAATAAAGACCTTTTAACCAGTAACAAAATAATATTTTTCAGACAATATTGTATTTGGTAATGTGATAAATTCGTACATACTTGCAGAAATTAATTGATTTGTATCAACTTTAAATCAGCATTAATAGAGAGCTATCAAAGACTACTTCAGAAAAACATCTGAATAGCCAAATCAACTATGCACTAAATTGTTAATTTATTTTCTAAAATGCAGAGCAAAACAGCAGTTTCATAATCTTGTCAACAGATTGCAGTTGTGTATCATAAGTGGCTCTGTAATCAGTGGCTCTGTAATTTTAATAAATATACTTTCTATTACGTATCGAAAGTACGTTTTCGACCTCTGGTTCTAGTAACAAATCGTTTGAAAGGAAGATTTATTTTGTATACTGATCGGTTTAAGTGCAGTTAAGAACAACAATTAAATACTACGTGCATATCTTGTAGTGTTGTTTTCAATATATTCACCTATAATTACCAAAGTATTTTTTCATATTTAAATACTTTATAACTTTCTTTTTGTACTCTTCTTGTTAAATTTGTATTTCAAATATGGATTAGCGATAATGAAACTCTGTTGATATATTCATGAAGTATTGTACAAGAGAAAAATAACTGAATTGCTGCGATGATACATCTTATAATTAAATTTATATTTTGATAACCTTAAATAATTTTCACTGCTGCAAATGACTAGAATGAAAACCTTCCCTTATTCAAGTAGTAACAAATGTGGAATAAAGCATGTAGTTTATGTTATATATTATTTTATTAATTAATATATTTTAAGCTGTGAATAGTCTATAGAAATTTTGTATAGAGTATGAAAGGATTGTTTAACATTTTTTGGAATAAAAATTACAATCGATGACGCTTTAATGCAAGTGCATATTTCACATATTAAAGCTAAATTAAAGTAAAATTTATTTGTTGGAGCGTTTCCGTCCCCACTAACACATATTTTGGCTAATTAAACATATATTCATTTTTCATGAAGTAAGCGATGTTTCGAATGATTATTTTTTCGTGACGCTGTCCGTTGAAAGAAAAAGATCACTCTAATATTAGGAATTAAATTTTTGCTTTCTAGATCATATTCCTGCTATTTTTAGTTTTATTTATAACACTGGAAATGAAGTCATTTTATCGGTTCATTGAAATCTGTTCTACAGAGATTATTCTAAAAACAACAATTTCAAACGTTAAGCAATTTAATTTAACAGCAATGAAAAGTTTATATTAAACCCTAAATAAAAATAAATTGCATCATACACATTACATCATATAAATTACATAAAAATAAATTTACAAAATGATAGTGTTTTATTTTATCGTTTATTAAAGTAAAATGCACGTATAAATAATTTCTGTAACGCCATTTATTAAATTTAAATGGACTGCATGAATGTCCTTTTGCAGTACGCATTATACATTTCAAACAGATAAGCTCCAGAGTTCTAGAAGTCTTTTGAACAGTACATAAATTATTGCCTATTCCTCCCTCTGCATTAAGGCAATGGTCAAATAAAATGGCTTCTGGTGGCGCCTCTTACGTCTGGGCACTAATGTTGTTCAGAATGCAAAGTAACACTCATTTTTCCATACATCAAATCGAGCTCAATGCTTTACTTAACGGGTATCTGTGGCAGATAAAATAAACTCTAAATTTTAAGCTGTACTCTAAATCATGATTATACATGGCTTTTGCGACAGTTTTTTTCATGAAAGTGGCAGACATGGCTTTGAATATAAATCATCGTAGCAAATTTCACTCTAGTCTCTAAAAGCGGTTTTGGGGGATACAAGAACAAACATTTACACGATTTTCTCAAAATCTATGAATTATTTAAAACAATTTTTATACAACATATGTACATTATAGTTATTATAACTTTTAGATATTTACATAATAGTTTATATTAACTTGCAATATAACATCATTTCAAATTTCAGAAAATCTCCAATTCCGTAAATAATTTCGTAGTAGTTTGATGCCTATAGTTTAATTGACCATCTATGATGATGCTAAATTCTTTTTCATTCCTTTCAGTCGTTTATGTGTGATAGACAAACAAATATTTTCAATTTTGAATAAATTTTCGCAAAATTTCAAAATCCAATTCAAATTTTCAAAAATTTTAAAGGCAATTGTTAAAGTTGCATGTCCATCTATTATGTCACTAACTTTCATTGTATTCGCTACAGTCATTCTTACATGTTGTGTGGAAAAGAAAACAATCTTGGGTATTAAAAAAAATTCAAAAATCTCAAAATCTAATGAAACTTTTTAAAAATTTAGTTAGATATAGTTTCAAGTGAGTGACCATCTATCACACCGCCAAATTTCATTTTATTCGATTTAGTCGTTATCGCATGATGCGCAAACAAATATTTAAGTAGTCTGTGAAACTATTTGCGCAAAACCTCAAAAATGTAATCTTTTTTTTTTTTCAAAAATTTGATGCCTATAGTATAAGTTGTGTAACCACATGTCATATTACTGAATTTCATTTCATATTCATCAGCCATTTTCACGTCATTGTATTGAAAAATAAATGAGCATGTTTTCTTCTCATTTCTCAGATGTCAATTCCTGGAGGCTGAAGTGTCATTCACTAGAGCCGAAAGTTTTCTTCGTGTCAATTATTATTGTCGCCACCATGACAGATATTTCCAATATTCTGCATTAAACTATACCCTATATGAATCTCAAAAGTTTAGTTAAGATTTAAAAACAAAAATTTTATTTCAGGATAGCTTAAGTAATTAGCATTTACTAGTTAATATTTATGTTGCTCTTAAAGTGTCGATTATTGGCACACCTACCCTAACAAGGTTGAATTTGGATTAAACATGCCTTCTTCATCTGAAAAAACACTCAAAATACTGGTGTTAAACGATAAAGTAATTAAAAAACTTTGTAAAAAACACACATAAGAAGTAAAAGGAAAAAGGACTTTTACTTCTTATGTGTGTTTTTTACAAAGTTTTTTAATTACTTTATGCCTTCTTCATACCTATGAGTGCATAAGCAAGAGCCGTTATAATTTATTCGTTGACTAGCTAACCTATTCACACTTTCATCATTTATGTTGTTGTGAAAGCTGAGATTTTCTTACTGGCATTCTGAACTCAACGAGAGGAATTCATTAGGCTAGCCCAGTGAATAAACTTTGTAAAAGGTGTGATACGTCAGCGGTTTAAATAATGAGTCAAAATTGTTGTTAGTAAGCACTATAAAACATTAGAATCTCAGAGTATTTGGATAGTAACTGTTCGAATGAATATGAGGAGGAGATGAGTGATCCGAAAGAAAGGAATCTGTTGAACGAACATTTTCTAATGGACTGCCAAAGTTCATCACTGAATAAAATATTCGAGTAATAGCCAAAATTTCCTAACTTATTTCTATCAACAACTGGTTAGCATTTTAGAAAAACATAACCTTAGAAAGAAATATTAGAAGCTATTGTTATATGTGACTTGATTCACTTTGATGGAGAACAAAAGTCAGAGCTCGAAGCTGTCCTAAAATTGACAAAATTCCGAACTCCAAAAAAGAAAGTCCAAAAATTCCATTTTAATCTAAATGACTAAAAAAATTCTTTTTAAAATTTTAACAAAAGGAACAAAATTGCTGAAACTATATAACATATTGGAAAACAACATTTCCAAGTTCCAAATTAAGGCAATTTCAGGACAAGTTCGAGCTCTGAAAATGGTTTAAATATGAAACTTGCATAGGAAACTTGACTTATGCTCCATTACTTTCTTGAGAGGGTGTTCAGATCTTTTTTTATAATGCATGGTCCGTTATGTGATGTTGTATTGTTCTTCAGTAAATGGGTTATCTAATGCAAAAAATAATTTATCTAACCAGACTGGTGCTTCGTGATACTGAGCAATTTTAAACAGATAGATATATTATTACCACTGAAAATAATAGATGTGTCATTGGTTTTGGCAGAACAGCTTTAGCAGTAGGATAATTTCTTTACATAGTTAAGCAATGAGCATAAGCAACTAACTTTTACTAACGCCACTACCCACATACCTATGGCCCAGAGTATGAGTTATAACACGATTAATATTTCACTTGTTCATTATCTGCAGCAAAGTTCAATTCAAGTACAACACGAATTTATGATGTATTTCTTAATTTAATTTATGATAAATATTAAGAGCCAAAGTTAAATGGTTTGTCAAATAAATTCTTTCTTGTCTTTTAAGACACAAAACGCAATCCAAAATTTTTGAAGTAAGAAATGCATTTCTCGACATCCTTGTATATTAATATAAATGTTGAATTTTATCTATTACAAGCAATCCGCTGTAGTTTAACACTTTTATACAAAGTGGTACATCCAGTTGGCTCTACTCGATATATTTACTTTACTTGAAATACAAAATAACCTGAAAAATATGTGTTGTTTCCTATATTCTAGGGGAAAGTCAGGAACTTGATATTACATACGTGGATACAAAAATTGGGATTCATGGGAGAATATATATATATTGAAGATTTAGAAGAAATCTTCTCCAACTTCGAATTTTTCAAACACATACTTTCTTTTTATTAAAGTCTGATCTTTTTATTCGAAGACTGCAAAATACCAATAAACAAACAAAAAACATAGAATGAAGAAATTTGCTCTTAAATATTGATTTTTATGGTGTTTTCAAATGTGTTGGTTTAGATCCTGAAAAAAGGGAACTTTTTAAAAAATCCCTTACATTTTTTTTTCAAAATGTTTAAAGCTGCGAGTATTAAAAAAAATAAAACTAACAAATGCGTATGCATAAAAATATATATAAAAAAATGGCATGTTTTCATTTTATTGGAACAAGAAAAAAGTAGTATAATACAAAAAAAAAAAATAGTTTCAATATCAAAGGTATAAAACTGTTTTTTTTTTCTTTTACTAATTAAATATTTTAATTAAATGTGCTTTACCATATTACATTCTGCGTAGTTTTGTGAGAAATGCATCAGAATAAGCCTCATACTTAAAGGGAATTATTAGTACACAAAGTTAAAGTTTAAAAATAAATGGACTATTTTCTTATGCTCATTTGATAAAAGTTCCTTAGCGAAATATATTTGAGAAATTTTTAAGAGAGTTAAATTTCTCACCGCATTGTAGAATTTCTAATTGCCTACATGGGGCGGAAATTGTGAAGAACAGTGCATATCTCTATGTAAAGTGTTTTACAATAGGGATGATACAATTTTAAATGGTTAGAATGGCAACACTGTGTATTATTTTTTTTGACATTTTTTCTGTCGTTTGTAATTAGTATGCTATGCCATTTAATTTTGGAAAGATACACGCTTGAACAACGTTTCGAAATTTTTGAATTGTTTTATCAAAATCAGTGCTGTATGTGAATACTGAGAAAAATTTCAGAAGAATTTATGGACGACATTTTTCAGTTCTTATGATTTAACGTCTAGTGATGTCTTTCATTAGGGATATCTTAAGTCACAAGTTTATGCTGATAATCGAATAATAATTGAGCAATCAAAAACCAGCAATGAACGTGTTATCCGTGAAATAGCACCAAATTTGCGTATAGAGTGATGGAAAATTGGGTTGACAGCATGCGGTATATACACAGAAGCTGGGGTTTTCACATGAACGATATTATTTTTCATACGTCATGGCATAATGTAAGCTTTCAAATAAAACCAAAATTGTGCCAACTGAATGATTTTTGTGGTTTTTTTTAATTTTTAAATTGTATCACTATTAATGGAAAACTCTTTATAAAGGAAGATGTCCTGTCTCACTGCGGACCACCGCACAGCCGAATCTACCGGAGATACAGACAAGAAATTTTAATATCTTATAGCTTTTTTGCCCAGTGCGTCATTTATTAAGCGGTTTTTAAAAATTCGAACCCAGACGGAGGCGGAGGCCCAAAGCGTTGTTTCCACGTTTCCCCTTCATATCCCAGCGAGGAAAGGTGATAGCGATAAAACACTTCCTTTAAAATATGACTAACAGAAATACCTAAAAATCCATTTGCGGGTTTTTCAAAATTCGCACCCGAACCCGGATAAGGGTCCCAAAACGTTCTTTACCGTTCTTTTTACATTTATCTTCATACATCAGAGGGAAAAACAGATATCCTTAAAATTCTTGCTGTATGTGAATGGCATAACTAATGTAATTAATAGAAATACCTAACACTAGGAAGACTGACAATTGCAGTATACCTAGAAAGTCAGGAGGGGCCAGTCTGGCCCCTTCTAGATTTTTGAGTGTAGACCAGTTATTTATATTGAAAATCTATAAATATGGTTAAAATTAAAGTATTAGAATATAATAGAAACATAATCATCAAAATTACATGGAATTTTAAGTTATATTGATAATAAAAATACATAATTAAGCAGACTATAATAAATGCTTTTTTAATTATATTTATATGGTCATTGTTGATAAAACTAAGTTTCCCCACTCTAGAAAATAATAATTACAGATAATAATAAAATGAAATAAAATACGCTAGTTTAATTCATGAAACTGATCATTCCTACACTAATCTGATTTATTTCACTTTCTACAGTTTTCATAACAATGGAGGCACCGCACTTCTCTTGAAGCACACTTGCCCCAAACTGCATTTTTGCAGTCCGGACATGTGTTCCATGTATGGTTTACCTTTGCAAGATATTTTTATCCTACATTTGTCTCTCTTTTTTAGAGTTTTGTCTTTCTGCTTATACATTGCTCACTCGGTTTCCTTACATTAGTTGTATTTCTGGATGACACGTAGGGACCACGGAGTTCTTCACATAACTGTTGGACAAAATCTCTGCAACTAAGTTTTTTCTTCCCGGTAACCTCTTTATATAAAATCCAAGAATTTATAGCAGATATATCCAAAACATTAAAGAACACATGCATAGACCAACGACATGTCCCTGATTTGGCGCTATAAAGGCGTATCGTTTTATCGACTATGTCTACACCGTACTTTGTTTGATTATAATATGTAATAGTTTCCGGCTTTTTCTTCTCACTGTCGTCGATGATAAAGTTTTTATGAAGAGAACTTAACAGCAAAACAGTTTTATTTTTCTTACCTTGATAAACAGTTAATGTTACATAATTAAATTCCATGTATATAATAGTGCAATAGAGATTTTATTTTCCCAGTTTCGCTGATGGTGGCACCTCTCTGCGATCTCTTCTGAGAGTTCCAAATAGGCTTGTTGACTGCGAATTCAATCTTTCACATAATTTTTCAGTAGTAAAATAACACTGTCGGTAGTTATATTTCTTTATTTTCCCAAGTAAGGTTGAGCCAACTTCATAACAACATGTTCGTGAGCAGCTTGGTCAGCGGACCGCTTTTTGTCTGCACCTGTGTACGGAAAACCATTGAGGACATATTTTGAATCTACGCAAACAAGTAGCCAAAATTTTATCCCAAACTTGTCCGGTTTGCTTGGAATATATTGCGTGAAAGGACATCTAGCCTTTGATGGAAGAAGTTATTCATCTACAGTGAGATCTAATCCTGGTTTATAACAAGATGCACTGTTTTCAATGAAAGGGCACCATAAATCAGAAGTCAGAGCAAATTTATAAGACTTCAGTCTCTCCTATCTTTCCGTTTTGTGATCAAAGCGAAGGAAACGCAAGATTTCTTTGTAGCGATCTCTAGGCATAGTCTGTGAAAAAAATTTTGGACCCCAAATAGTCGACCATAAAGAATTCAAAGGAATGTTTTTCGCTCCGTACAAACCTCTTACGTACATAATCGAAAAAACAGCTTCAAGTTCATCAAAAGATACAGTCCAAGTGTTTTTATTTAGACGTCCGCGTGCTTCCTCTTCTGTACATTCTTTTATATGCCTTACCATTCAATTGCTGAAAATTAGTCTCCAAGCACTAAGCACACTATTTTCACAAATATACAAAATAAAATGTCTAGTTCAAAATGCACTCACTGCATACGATTTGTCATTCGCAGAGATAACATGAAAGGAGGAATTTCTCGTATCATTGTAAAATACCTCAGGGGCCACTCTGGCCCCTGCCGTCATTCTAGGTAGAAGGTTCAATATTTACACTTATGTGAGGTAACAGATAAATAACAAAATAAATAATGAAATAGGATCAAATTATGAAAAGTCAGAAAGTTGCACTATGTTCAGTTATAATTGGAATTACTGAACAATAAAGAACGCGAGGACGCGAGGTTAGCCAAACTGGGTTAAGGGGCCCAAACGTTCTTTTCACATTTTCCTTCGTATCTGTGAAAAATAGATGCCGCAAAATTCTTGCTTTAAACTGTAACAAACGGAAGTACCTGAAAATCATTTTCAAAATTTTTTTTAGAATACTCACCCGAACGGGGGTAAGGGGCGAAAACGTTCTTTAACGTTCTTTGTACATTTCCTTTTATATCACAGAAGTAAAAAGCGATAGGAGAAAATTCCTGCTTTAAAATGTAACTAACTGAAATACCTAAAAAAATATTTTCAGGGTTTATTAGAATTCGCACCCAATCGGGGATAAGAAGCCAAAACGTCCTTTAACGTTCTTTTTACATTTATCTTCATATCTCATAAGGAAAAAGAGGTAGTCGTAAAATTCTTGCTTTAAAATGTAACTAACAGAAATACCTAAAAATCATTTTCAATGTTTTCTAGAATTCGCACCCTAAATGGGGCAAGGGACCAAAGTGTCTTTTGACGTTCTTTTCATATTTCCCTTGATATATCAGAGATGAAAGACATAGTCTAAAATTCTTTCATAAAAAATATAGTGAACACAAATGCCTTAAAATGATTTTCAGAATTTTTTAGAATTCGCATCCAAACGGGGCGAATCGAAGGGGCGAAGAAAACGGACGGGGCGAAGAAAACGATCCAAAGAAGCGAAAACGTTGTTTTCAAATTTACCATCGTATCTCGAAAGGAAATAAAGATAGGCATAAAATTCTGCCTTTAAAATGTAGCGAACACGAATGCCTAAAAGTCATTTTCATTGTTTTTTTAGTATTCGTGTTCCAAACTGGTTGTTTTCATATTTGTCTTCATATTTCGAACAAACATTAAGATAACCTTAAAAATCTTGCATTGATATGCAAAGAACACAAATTCATATACATCTATTTTCAAGATTTTTCAACCGTAATAGGAGGTAGTTGACAAAAAATCTGCTTTTCACGTATATTTTACCTCTTGAGTGCTGTTAATTTCGGACAAAAATTTTTGTCTACCTGGTGAAAGGTCGAGGGACTTTTCAAGGGTTGTCAGATTAAACGTGAAAAGTCGCCAAGGTTTGTCACCTTTTTGGTGATTTATCCCGAAATTCCGCATAAAAAAATTTCCGAAATTCTAGCCAGCTTAGCGATATCTTCGATGTTAGTCGAAAAATTGCCTAACCCTACTGTTTATTTTATTGGAATATTGGTGTCTATATTCGTGTAAATAAATGTGAAGTATAGCTAGAATATGCCTGGCGAGAATTTAAAATAATTTTTGTAGGCGATTTTAATATAGATTTCGATTTTGAAGAAGTATTTTATGGAATAAGAAAGACAAATACGGCACACTTGCGGATTATGATGCGCATTCCAAACAGTATTTAGAAAGATCAACTATAGTTATAACTATATATTCTATAGAATATGCCTAACGAATATTGCAAAACACTTTTTTAGGCAATTAAATCTAAAAATATGTTTAATATTTATTTATTCATTTTCCATTTGTATATATCCATTGACAATATCTATTCCGTGCGAAGAACGGGTACTGTAGCTAGTATATATATATATATATATATATATATATATAAATAATCGGGTGACTAGTGTAGTAGACAACACAAATTGCTCTGATAGAAAACATTAGCTTGGGTTATATATAAATTCAAGGCAATAATTCTCGATTCGTCTTTGTAGAAAACAACATGGGAAAGATAAAATAAAATAAAACATGGGGCATTGTATGCGTTGATCTAAAATTAACTTTTCTAAAACAATAATTTTAATGACTGAAGCTTAAAACGTCACTTGACCGGTCGCAAAGACTGTCGCACAGTTCTTATGTTAATTAGTGAACATATATTTAAGTAAAAACGTGAATAAATTCATAATTTAAATGTTTGTTCATTGGGCTGTCAGTTTTTACACACAGATCTTCAACAGCATATTTATTTTCTTTTTCATTTTTAAGACTACTTGAATAATATTTGATTTTGGCACACAATTACTAGTAAAATAATAATTTCAGGGACTTGAAAAATTTAAGAATGTCTCCTCCACGTCTATAATTTAATATTTGCAATTCTGTTTATATACTCCAACAAATTATAAACGATTATTAGCTATGGAACTTTCAGAAAAATATCTTTACAATAGAATATTTTACAAGACGTATACTTCTTGTGCATCAAAATGTGCAATTTGCTATGCATCTGGAGGATTAGGTGTTTTAAAGTGTGGTTGAAAATACTGAATTTCATTCATCATATTGAGCAGTACAGTGTTTATGAAAAACTTTTTCCAATCTCTGGGGCCCGGTGATTTTTTTTTGTGTGTACTAAGACGTTAAGTATTTTTACTTTTTTTAACTACAGCCTTAATCACGTTATGGCTCCATTTTACATGCGATAAGATGAGGCATGTTTTTCGATTATGCATCCTGTAATGGCAAAACCTCGATGTGCACGAAGCGTGTTCACACAAGGTTGATTTTCCACATCTCCTGTAAGTGCTGTTTACTGATGTTAGTCAATAGTTACATACTACAAAGATTTCATACGGACAGTTTCTTTAATTTTAATCGTGTATTAGGAATTTTAGCATTATATCGTCATGAACTATCAATATTTCTGATGCATATTTTTTAAAATAACCATCTTTGAATTTATCAGTAGGTATTAACAGATTTTTATGACTCATTCTAGCCAAAAAGCACTCTAAATTTGAATGCACCCGAAACAAGATAAGAAGATAATGAACAGTTCAAAACATGGAAGTTTAATTTACGCAAACAAAAAAATAGTTGAACATGCAGACAATAAGCATCAAGTATCAACAAAACTAAATAAATAAAATAATTTAGTTAGGAACAACAAGTCTGTCAAGCGATATTTAACTGAACTATTTCGATTAGAAATTAAACTACAAAAACGAAAAAAAAATGTTGACAAGCTTTATTCAGTTGCTTTATTAATTGATGCTTTATTCTAACTGTCACTTAAGCATTTCCCTGATTTCTGTTTATCAGAATTTAAGAGTAGTTATTTTAAATTTTCACATCCCACAAATATATTTGTTAAATCGTTCCTCTATCATAAAAAAACCAATAAGCGTGCAATCATTTTAAGCCGCTATCAGCACATTTACAAAATCACACGGATAGTACAATTATGGCATGCGTAGCTTGCTTCAAATTATAGATGCGTATTTTTTCTTGAATATATCAACTGTTTTAAATATGGAGTTCTAGACGTTACTTTTTTTACCCTCTTACACGTTTCATACAAATTAGGGTTTTGGAAATATAGCATTGCGCCTAAAAACTGCTGCAAAATAATATCCCTGTTTAAAACGTTTTAAAAAGTCAGTTTTTGAAATCGGAGCAAAAAATATGAAAATCTCGTTTTTAAAGAATGAAAAAAAAATCTGATGTGTCCAACACATGACTTCCTTGCACGTCCATTAGATCAAAAATATTTTCGACGGACTTCCTCTAAATTTATTTGTTTGAAAGAGATAAAATATCAATAATAGTAAGGTTTAGCGATTTCTAGCCAAATATTTCGATATCGCCAAGCTGAGTTCAATTCGAAAGATTTCCTTCTGACACTTTATTTGGCGATATTTCACCAAAAGCCGACAAACTTGAGATAGTCAGCGAGATTTTGGGGATAGCCAAAGTAGTCATTGACCACAGACTTTCAATGAATTGAATGCATCTATACACCTCAATGTATTCAAAGTCATTTGGCTCACCATGTAAATAAATTCTCAGTCGATTGCTGTCAAAAAAGATATTGAAAACAGTTAGGTATTACAATAGTTCTAAATATAAAGTTAAAAAATCTACGGGTTAAAGTTTTAGAGTTATACAAAATAGGAAATAATTTTTGGCGCCAAATTTGGCGATATTTCGGCGAAACTCGTCAATGTCGACGACATTTGGCGAGATTTTAAGCATGAACCAAACAATGACAGATTATCGCAAATTTGGCGATATTTCGCCAAAACTCGCCAAGAACGATGACAAATGGCGATACTTTGGGCATGGACCAAATGACTGAATATCGCCAAATTTGGCGATATTTCGCCAAAACTCGCCAAGGTCGAGGACAGACGGCGAGATTTTGGGCATGTACCAAACAATGACTGTCGGTGGTCCTGTAAATAAACTCTCCAGTAGATTGGAACCAAAAATCGGGATGCACAACTAGATGTTACAACATTCTTATATATGAAATTTCATAATAGTTTTTGAGATTTGAGAGTTAAATATGCACACACATACGCCAAAAGTCGCCAAGCTTGGCGACTTTTGGCATAGTTCTTGAGGGAGGCACGTGACCGTGGTCGGACCATTACCTAACTTATGTGGTAGGACGGTATTGTGCTTGAAATGGATGAATGCCCCTAAAATTGCTATTGACCGTAATGTATTGGAAATCTTTTGAGTGTTCCTGTAGCAGAACTATAAATGAAAAAGACACTTTTATTAATGGAGAAATTCATTTTCTAACTCTTTACAGCATATATCACTTCTGAGTCGTTTGAAATAGCCCAATACCTCTAAAAAACGCTTTGATGAATTTCGGCCCATAGAGCGTAATGTATTTCGAATCTTTTGGGCGGTCCTGTAGATAAACTATTCAGTCGAATGGAACCGAAAGGGGAGGTGCACAACTAGATGTTACAACAATCCTAAATATAAAGTTTCACATTGAACGCCTAACAGTTTTTGAGATATGCGAGTTTAATGAATTTCGGCCCATTGAGTGTAATGTATTTCGAATGTTTTGGGCAGTCCTGTAGATAAACTATCTAGTCGAATGGAACCAAAAGGGGAGGTGCACAACTAGATGTTACAACTATCCAAAATATGAAGTTTCGACATTCTACGCCTAATAGCTTTTGAGTTAGGCGAGTTTAATGAATTTCGGCCCATAGAGCGTAATGTATTTCGAATCTTTTGGGCGGTCCTGTACATAAACTATCCATTCGATTGCCACCAAAAGGGGAGGTGCACAACTAGATCATAGAACAATCCTAAATATCAAATCTCAACATTCTACGACCAATAGTTTTTGAGATATGCGAGTTACATACATACGTACATACGTACAGACGGCATGGAAAAACTGGCCACAGTAGACTCGCCACTGGTCAAAATGAGTTGCAGACGCGTTAATATGATCGTGCATGCTAGCCTACGATGAGATGCATCGAAAAAAATTTTTTAATTAAATTTAGAGGTAGTCAAAATCGGTTTTTATGTCGAAATTTGGCCCCCAAAATTTTTCGGGATCACATTACTTCCTTATACTACGTACAAGGAAGTAAAAAAATCAGTTTAATGAAAATTATTTTCATACTTTAAAATGTTTTTATGATATTTATATTTAAGACGATACTCATGGTTTCTATTTTTTTTTGTCTAATTTTATCAATATTGACAGTCTAGAGACCAACACAAAATGGATAAAAATTATGGGTAAAAACCCACTTTCTTAACTTTACTTATTTTGATTAAAAGCATAAAACTTTTTTTACAATGTAATAGGGAATATTTTTTAAAAAGTCAGAATTGAAAAAAAATTATTACAAGAATAAGGCTATCCAATATTCTCATAATATTTCAAATATGCATTTAAAAAAGAGATGAGAGATTTGATAAAATAAAATGTTTACCTACGGTATAAAGAGTTTGACATTTATTTTGGAATTGATGACATGAGAAGAAAAATTATACTCGGTGATTTATATTTGCATTTACAAAACTTATATGTAACATGTATTTTAAAACAGTTTATATTCTTTTAGTTAAACTTTCCAAAATACACATTTTATTTATTTAAAAAAGTGTTTAAAGAACAACATTCGATTATAAATTATTGCAATCAAAATTAACATATCACAAATTTATGTGCAATTTTTGTCGATTGTATGTATAATTTTTAAATTTTACTGTTACTTGTCTTAACGGACCCGTTCAAAAAACAAAAACTACTTCAGTCGTATTTATTGAATATTTAAATCATTCGACGTAAAAATAGCACGCTTAATGTGTAACGCCATAGCTGTCGACGTAAATGCCTTCCCTTGGGCTCTAAGAATACGCGGAATAGAAATGGTGCAAACTTGATCAGGATATCCGTTGCCAAAAACTACCGGGTTATGAGATTATTAAAGAAAGTTTTGCATCGCATTGGGATTTTAAGAAGTTGCGTCACGTAAATTAACAAGTGGCTTAAAAATTATATTTCTGGTAGCCCATTAAGCTCCGGGGTAGTCAGGAGCGGACTTTCAGATTTTTATTGATAAGAAATATGAAAATAAAGTGAAAACGAATGTGATAATGTTAATATCAAATCCATAGATTAGAACACATACCAATTGAAACTTCATATGTACTAAATCTATTCTATTCTAAAATGATTTGTAATAGAATCAAATCACTTGAAATATACTACACCCTCTAAAACGAGTATTTGAGTGTAAATCAAATTTTTGTTCCAGCTTCATATTTAAAATATTGTCCTCTGTAAAATTAAATCTTTTCAATATCAAAATAAATTTTCACAGTCCTTTCTGATGTTCTGTTTATCCAAAAACTATTCACTTAGTGATAGAATAAAATTAGGAAGCTCCGTTATTACTCGAATACTTTTTTGAGAGTGTGCACGTTTATCGAAATCCAAACTTGTTATTTTGAAAATAATCACAATTTTGTTTTTGTTTTTCCTTCTTTGGACGTTATATATATTTTATCTGTATAAATACAAAAATGAGATAATATATTTTATAAATATTAGCAGAAAATGTTTCGTAAAATGTGAATATTTTGCATCTATTAATCTTTTATGAATCCAAATGTTTACGAATATTTTAGATCATCCAAATAAGTTAAAATAAATTTACGTTTTTTTTTTCAGGATTAATCAAAGGCGAATAATATCTTTCCATCCTATGTATTTACTTTTTCCGCACAATTTTTTGTTCTGCATTTAAATATTCTATGCAGTCCAAGACGTTTATAAATATTTAAGTAAACGCACTTTCCATATCTGTAATTATACATTCAATATTTCTAACCTTTACAAATTCAGTACTTATACATTTCAGGAGTAAAATAACGCGGAATTTATTAATGCGTTTAAAGATTGTCTCCGCTTGCGTGTTTATAATTCAAGTGAGTGTTCTTTTTAAGAGCAGCAAAGTGTTTCTAATATACGTGAGTGATCTAGAAATTTTCTATCACGCACTACAGAAATTCATCACCTGTTTATTCTTCCAGGGCTTTTAAGGAGTACAGAGTAATGCTCTTGCACAAGAGTTGTTAAACATTCTGCAAAAGTTAAACAATGTGCAAGAATACGTAAAGCTTTCAGTCAAATTACTAGAAGGAGTCTTTTGTATTTGTTGAGCGATTGCTAACTACAGCAGTTTCAAAGAGTAACTGGAAATGTATATATATATATATATATATATAAGGAGAGAGAGAGAGAGAGAGAGAGAACTCGGCTGTTCGAGCCTCGTCAGGGAACGACCCCCTGACCCTCCCCTAATATTTTAGTTTCATCATTGCCATATTAAAACGATATTAATTGACTATGTCATTTTATGTCTCATCTTTGGTGTGTTTCATCTGGTAATCCTATGTTGAAATTTTTATGATTGTTACCTGTTTATAGAAAAATACATGTGATGCATATTCTACAGCTTGCGAAATATTGTAACAATAGATTAAGGGCGAAATTCAAGTGAAACACAATTCAAACGTCTTCCAGGTCAAACAGGGAAAGCTTCGAAATATATCAATGTTTCTTATTCAACTAAAACAAAACAATCGTGTTTTGATCACGTGACAGCGCGATAAGTTTGTTCATTTTAAGCATTCTGGGGACTGAAAAACGTTCGATTCGAACTCGCACGATCGAATGAGTTTCGTTTGAATCTCGCCCTAAAGCTGACGTGAACTAACAGCATTTAAATATATGTAAAACTATGTCGCATTTTTATATCGCTTTTTTGGGATATATTTTTCGAACAATTTTCAATAAAGGGGGTGAGAGAAACCAGGTCACGTCCATCGAACGAATCATTCGGAGTTTTCCGTGCTTTCCTCCGAAACTTAGCGTAAATACAGGAAAAAGATAATATATTTCCTTTATTCCTGAAAATAACGTATCTCTCATAATTGCCCTTTAATTAAAAATTTCCTTTTATTTCATTTTTTTTCAACGGCCGGGCACTTGCAGTTTAGGCATTGTCCACTACAACTGACCGTAGGTTTTGTGGTCATTTTATTATGGGGGCACCCAGTGAGCGGCCGTGATTACCACCTATGAAGGGATGGACAAGTTAGAAGCCATACCCAAACTGGAAGTCCACTACACCACTTGGGCTGAATTTAGAATAACGTAGGGGAATTCTGTTTTTTTGCTGATGTATGGTGTCATTTAATGCTGCATACACTATATTCAACAAACCATAGTATAATAAATAGGGAAATGATGTTTGCAAGTTTGACCCGTAGATGTCCAGTCACTAAGTTCCGCGCCCAGAAGAACACGGAAAGTTAAGCAGCAGCAGTTTGGATAGTGCATGGGGAGGTGAAAACCTCTCTCGTCGGGTCTGCTTTGGAACCGTATATGCTAATGGTAATTGGTGCACGTAAAGTATCTTCGTAGCTCCAATGTAATCCATCTTCAAATGATACCTCTGAAGGAGCCAATTTTTAGGTGTTATGTCTGTCACATAGAATTGGTTCAAAAGAGAGCACCCCTTTCAGGCAATGTTGATCTCCCTAATAGGTGCCCCGATAATGAAATGACCGAAATATGAGGGCATCGTAGTGGTCAAGCAAGTCTCCAGTAGGCCGCTGACACGGACATAAGGGAGAAAGAAAAGTATGCAAAATTTATGATATTCGATTTATGTTTGCAGGAAAACAACGAAAGTTATAAGTACTTCAAATTTAGATATTAAATCATGACTAAATTAGCATTTGTCTTTAATTTTATCTTAATAATTACAAAAATTTAATATTTATATTAATTTCTAACGATGTGCATGTCAAACAAGGCTGTTTTTATTGCTATTTGAATTCATCATTTTAAATTCTAAATCTAGTAATTTTCATATATCAAATACGTTTTTCAATTTATTTTAATGTGGAAAAAGCGAAATTAATATTTTATGAGCTTTACATCCGTTGTACATGCAGCAAAGCGTAACTTGTATGTGCTGCACATTAAACTGTTTTTAAAGGTAAAGGAATCAAAATGGGCAGATAAAAGTAATTATTTTTTTCAGTTTTTTTGGTATCAATGATAATTAATAAGTGCATTCAAATCAGGCGATTAAGCTAAATAATTTTTTAAAATCTTTAAAAACACGCGTATGTAAATAAAGTATTTCTAAAAAATGATTTTTAAAAGCGTTTTTTTTTTACAAAGATTTTGTTTTTATTAATTTAATCAATAACAATTTTTAACGATTTGTTTCTGCTTATTGTCTCCAAGGCTTTTATACAGTATGTTAATTATGTAACCAAATGCTGGAGCCCTTAATCAAATTTATGTATAAATGGCGTATATGTACAATGTCTAGCAAACTGTATATAATTGTTCTGTTATTGTAAGTCCCTTTTACACAATAGATCATGAATGCACTGTTCACTGAAAAAAAAAAGATTTTTTTTCCCCCTGCAGTTTCTACTTTAGGCTTGTAACTGCATCAAAACATGCATATAAAAGTGACGAAATTTTTTTCAGTGTTTCGGCATTTTTAAAAAATTAAAAAATATCTACTAATTGTTTACCAAATGTACTGTTGTACTACTCACAATTTTCAATTAAATATTTTTCCCAAAAGGAAACAACTAAGGAAGAATTTCGATTATTTATAAGTATTTGTACTAATATTTTCTTTCCAAATACAAAATGTGTTTAGGAGAATTCTAAAAACTTCATTCGATTACATTTTGAGGGAACATGCTATCGTCTTTCCCATCTTTATATTTTTTACTATGGACAAACCTTCTTTGAACTTGGAAACTGTCTGCAGCGTTAAAAATATAACTTTTTAAATCAATTCGAATTCTTTTAGTCAAATTTTTATTGTTATAAAAGGAAGACATTTTAAAACATATAATGGTAAATATTCAGTGTATGTTTCCTTTTAAACCTTTTACAGGAACTCTTAATCAGCAATACATATATATATTGATCGTTTTCAAATACATTTTTAATAAAGCTTTTATGTACTCCCTCCAAAAAAAGTATTCGAGCAAGACAGAAATTTCCTACATTGGTTTCGTATATTAAAAATTATTTATCATAGAATATGAATTAGGCTATGTATAAATATGAATTTCCATATTTCTATCAAGTTGTGCGTTTTTCAAAAACTCAATTATTGTTTGCAATTCTAAAATAGGAAATTTCTCTCTTGTTCGAATACTTTTTTGGAGGTTGTGCATCCAAAAATAACCCTTTTAAATAGATTTTATCCAAAATAAGTTGACATTGCAGAGCTAACAGAATCATGAAAACACTTCCAGAAATCACTATAGACGTCTTTTTAAATGATAATCGTTTATAATCTATTGGAGTCTTTACTGATAATGTTGCATAGTAATACACATTTAGGATTAGAGCTGTAAATCCAAAATTCAAAAGAGTTCCATGCATATTGTTAAAGAAAAACAATAAGACCCGAAATTTTCTTGCGGTCTAAGTGTTTTCTAACTATAATTGATATTTGACACAGTTTAAAAGCAAAGCATAAAAATAGCTAACTGCCTCGTAAAGGTTTATTGTGCTGATTAATCAGTTTAATTTGCATATTTAAAAAGAAATAATTTTATAATTAATTGTTGGCTAATTACCAAGTAAATGATTTCAGAAAAAATTATCTATGAGTGTATCTCCATATTCTAATTATTCTGAAATGTAAAATAAGTCATAAATATGTTTATCTATTCTTTGTTTCCAACCTACGACTTTTTTCATGAATTGGTTGCATATTTCAAGTTTAAATTAAGAAAAAGCATGACTTAAATGAAATACTCTTTCGTGATACAAAGGAATTAATTTTAAAAGAAACAAAACATGCAATCCGTTGTGGAAATCAATTTTTTTAATTACTTAGCCGCAATAAATATTCAGAATTTCGTTGAAAAAGAACGCAAGTAAGCTGTGGGTGGAAGCGTTTCTTCGAAAAGAAAGTAATTACACGAAATGCTTTGAATCCAATATTTACTCGAAATTTATTCGCATACACTCGGTCAGAACTGGTGCTTTAGGGCATATGCCTCCAAATTTGAAAGAAAATAAGATAATTTCTTTAATCCAGATGTGCGTATCATAACCAGAGAATTATGAAGAATCCGAAATAAAGTATCAAAATATAAGTCAAATAAATTTCAGTTCCATCACATAAATATTTGCTGAATCTTCCAATTCTGAAATTTTATTAATATTATTAGAAAAATAAATAGATTCAAATGTAGCAGGAGAAAAGTGTATTAAATATCTCACAATAGAATTGAAAATATATTAGTATTGTTCTTTTTTTTACGCAAAATAGAAAACTCTATTCTATAATACATATGAAAATTTTCAATTTTTACGTGTTTTGTTTTAAAATATTTTTTGACGGAAAAATATGCATACATAGTTTTGACTGACTGAATGAATGGGGGTTTTTTATTGGAGCACCTTGTGCGTAAGCATTTATCTCCAGTGTGTAATTCTAAGCGCGTCAAATGATATCTTGTATTGAAGGCCCAAAAGTCCGGGCAAAAATTCAGTTTAGTCAGCATACCAGGATGCAAGCAGATGGAAAAATGCAACTTGATCGTCGAGTCGAGCAAAATCCGCAAAGCAAGGCGAGCAGCGTAATTGCGAGCCAATCAGGAACAACAAGAGAAATGGAGACTGACCCTTCCTCCCCCCGTGAAAGCACGGTCTTCATTGGACGGGTTACTCAGTCACGACCACGTGGAAAAAGAGATGTTGAAAAAGAAAAGTCAGGGATCCAAAAAATTGGAAATTGAAAAAGTGTGGCCCTCCGTAGAAGATGGAAAAGTCGATGTATGTCCAAGAAGATCTCCAGAAAAAAAGAAGAAAAAAGTCCAAGTCAATCGTAGGAGCGAGTGACGCGGGGCGATGACGATCCAAGACGATACCAGTTAAACTGCGGCAGGAACCCAACGTCGCCCTGTAAAGGGAGCCACGTCCGCAAAGTGAAGATCCTCCTTCCGCTGAATAAGCCCTGCCACGGCATTACGCCATCAGACTGTGGCTCTTCTTTATCGGTAACTCCCGACAGCATCGTAGAATCCGCACACCGTTGGTCGGCTGCCACCCGCAAGACCGACCACAGTCCAGTAGTAGAGTCCAGGAACATCATAAGCCACACTCCAATCGGTCCTCGGACCGGTGATTCAATCCAGCGTGAAAAATGTAGTGAAAACTACAGCTTGATGGTCAGCTAAAGTCCGGCGGCGACGTTGAAGAAATAATCAGTTAAGTTAAATGATAAGTCAGACTGTGGTTAGTCGATTCGAGCCACCCTCCAGGCGCGAGTTCGCAGAAAGCAGCCGGCAGACCTCTCCTATGACCCCGGCAAGCATCCGCATCCGTACCCGTCATTCAGCTGTCCTCTCCCAGAGCCACTTGGAACAGCGTTTCGCGGGCTTACACACCACTGGAATGCATATATAGTTTTGCAGTATATACAAGAAATTAACTTTAAAATTATTATAAAACATATAATTAAAACATACATGTTATTCAGAAAAAAATTACGATGCTCTAAAAAAATCTTAGAAATAAATATTATTTAAAGTTTTCCTTTATGACAGCTTTATTGCGCTAAATGGAATATACACTGGCATGATGACGTGACATTTAAACACTGTCTTAAAATACTCTTGAACTGAGAATAATATCTTTATAATACAATTATGTCTACTAGAAATCCAATTTTCTGACTCTAATTAATCGGGAAAGTTGACATATAATTGTATAAGCAAAAAATCCACGTAATACACTGGCCTTGAAAAGTTAAGGTACGACATGTTTTTTGAAGCTCACCACACAAAAATGGCATTGAAGATAAAATTCGTAGTTTATATAAATGAAGAAAACGAACGTTAAAAGACTATGCAAAAACGTTATTTTCCACTTTTATTTTATTGAAATGAACAAGTGATATGAGTGACAGCAAAATGCCCAAATAATAGGCTTTCGTAATTAATTGTGCAACTTCTGTCGATTTACTACTATTGCTGACGGATTTTTTGACAATAACCAGTAGAGTCAAGCAATGTCTAGGAGAAGCCGCCTGCCTGATTTGTTTAGGTGGCATGTGGTCGGATGGATGGAAATGCGGTTGTCCCAGGTTGATGCTTCTAGACAGCTAGTACTCGTTGTACCAAACTGCAATGTGCTTGCAGTTTGGTTCAATGAGTTTGGGATCAATATCAATACGTTTATTTCGTGTCCAGATGATACAGATCATGGCCGACCTCGAGCTACAGCACCTGTAGAAGTCCGTTTTCTAGCACTTTCAGCCAAAAGGAGAATCACCACCGTGCCGCAGCTCATTGCAGAATATTTTATAGTATCATAGAGAAGAATCTCGCTCACTATAGCTGTATTTCTCGGGATTTATGATTTTATGAGAGATAGAACCAGTACGGTAAGGTTCAATGGCTCGATCTCGGATTGTTTTAAAATAAGCCAAATTTATAAGCTTGCAGGATGAATTCATTCCCGGGAACTACGAGGTCAGATTATTTGGGGACGGCATTGTCCTTTGGAGCTTCGGATCTGTTATAGCAAAGGTGGGGGAGAATGTGAATCTGGCTCTAGCTGACATGTGTAACTTTGTTGTAAACCACAAATTATGTTTTAGCCCTTCAAAGTCTACCGTGAATTTCCTCACAACTGATAGGAAACTATACAATTTTCGACCAAGAATCTTGTTGAACAGTCAGGCCTTGGAAGTAGATAAACATCCAAGGTATTGGGCTTCATTTCGGATCCTGAGATTCTGGGTAGTGGTCATTTGGAAAATCTTGCTTTGACGGCTAGGAAACGCTTAAAAATCTTTAAGTACACCTCGGGCCGTGACTTGGAGGCCGATGCTGGTACCCACAGAAATACCTTTGTTTCTCTTATTGGACCCATTTTGGAATATGGCTTCCCCATCTTTTCTTGTGCCTCTGACTCAAACTTGCAGAAACTTGAACGTATACAACTCTGTTCTGCAAGGATCATTACAGGTCTTCGCAATTCCTGCCCGAGAGATATTGTGCTCTATGACGCCGATCTGCATCCTCTAAGTCTTAGGAGAAATCCATGTTTAGTGAAGTACTACGACAAGCTCTCCAGTCTTGGCATTCAGAATCGTACCTCAAAATTTCTGGGGTCATGGAGCAGTAATCAGAGGATCAAACGTGGTAGTCCTTTTGGATGGTATAGTCTCTGTCCATCATGTCGCCAGTTCTGTAGAACATCACAGCTTATTTCAGATCATCGACCCTTCCGAGGGTATCGATGGGGTTTACTTTCATGCTAACCTTTCTATCCAAGTTAGCAAACAAGAGGAACAGCCGTGCTACTTGAAACAGCTAGCTCTGGAATGAATTAATAATGTCTCCATGGACATTGTTCATATGTACATGGATGACAGTAGACTTGATGGTGGATATAGCACTTATATTAGATTTCGGGATCATGAAATTAATATCCAGAGAAGAAATCCAGACTTCTGCTCGGTATTTCGAGTGGAACTTATCGCAATTCTAGAGAGTCTGGACCCCATCATGTTGCTACCGCAGCTAAAGGGCATTTGGATATTTTCGGATAATAGAAGTGCTATCCAACACTTGACCGATTGGTATAGTACTGGAGCAGACATTCTCAGGAAAATAAAACAACTTTCCCTTTCTCTTCGGATACACTTCCAGTGGATTCCGTCCCATGTCGGCGTTGCTGGAAATGAAATTGCGAACAGTTTGGCTAGAGTTCCTGCTGGCGCGTCACAACGTCTTAGCTCCTCTTACATATATGGAACTATTTCCTAAATACAAGGTAATGAATAAGGGCATTTGGATGGTCACGCCAGTATACCCACTGTATCAGAGTAAGTGCCCTGGCAACACCTTGGTTCCAGACAGCAGTAGACGAGCTCTCAACGGATGGCAGAGGAAGTTCTGCTTTTGTCGAATAAGAGAACACGTTTCCTAGACCAAACAGTGATGGTCTTCTGTACTCTTCACACATCCATGCAGATTCACAAAGGAGAGCTATTCAGGTTGGTTGCGGAATTGGAGGGAACAACGCAGCAGATACCATCAATCCAATACTGTTGAAAGACAAAGAGATTGGAATCATGTTTGAGAAGGTGCCTCTCTGGGTAGTCACACTGACCTTCATGTGTTAATTGTAGGAACTCTGACTGGTGTGAGATATCGGGATGAGATTTTTGATGCACATAGTCGCCATATGCCGGTGCTGTTGTCAATGGTTACAGTTTCATGGATTATAATTCATTATATCACCGAGCTATGTTGAGGTCATGGGATCGAATGGAATGGCCAGCTTGACCTCCGTACCTGAATTCGATAAAACATCTTTTGAACTATCTTGGCAGATAGCTTGCTGCTTTGAATCCTTCTTCAAGGTCGTTTGCATATTGTACATACACTTATTTTTATACAATTTTCATGAAAAAAAATATATAGGTCTATCATCGTTTTCCAAGAAATATCCTTTAGAGGTTTAAGGAGCACTTTTTCATTTTTCAAGGTCAAAATCCTCGAAAAGAACTTTCGAGTAAAAAGATGCATCTGGACACATCATTCCTCTCTGCTTAAATGGCCCTCGTGTACATCACAAATGTGAATGCATTATAATGGAAAGACCGATGTCTGCTCCCAAAAAAAAACTATTTATTTACTCTCTCGATTATTCTCAAAGAACAATTACTTCAACACAAAGTAAACATCTGGTAACAACAGGCGTCAGTGTATTAAGTACCTAGGCAAAATGTCAATAACAGAGCTTTCCATTAATTTTCTCTACACTAGATGCAATTTCCAGCGGCAGCGTACTGGCATTCGGTAATAGTGATGGTTATTAAGCGATCAATGCATTAAAGGTAATCAATATGGATTTTTAGCACATTCAGAAAAAGTTAAAATATGTTTATGATTCTGTTTGGCCAATCTTTCCAGAGGTATAGTTTTGTACCAAAATGTATACGTGCAAGTGCCGTGGACTATAGAATCTACAGAACTGAAAATTTTGTGTGTACGATATTTTGTTATTTTTATTTTAACGTAGATTGCGTTAGTCCATAAAAGTCCTATGTAAAGAAGAACTTTATTTGAACGTCCCTGTATAGTCTCAATATTACATGTTTTGATAAATAACTGTGTGAAATAAGCATGTAAACTAACACAACTAACAAGGAATTCTTTTACTTATCAGTAAAAAAAATGTTACGTCATAAATTAAAATTGCATGCTATTCATAAGTTACAGCACACAATTTATATCATATTCGTGATTCGTACAATTCTAAATAGCACTACGAGATTAAACAGCTTGAGATTTTTCACAAAATTAAACAAATGTACCATTATCGTGTGGTGAACCAAAGAGGAGGGACGGAAACTAACTTAGATACTATAAGTAATAGGTAGTTTTAGTAGATTTGTTAAACAGAATACCGATAAAAGCGCAATATACCTTGTTGATGAATTTTCGTGAAATTTGAATTTTTTGTTCATATTTTTTCAACTGGAGCCTAACCTTTTACTAACCAATAAGTAATTCTGCTTCTATAGATACCTTTGTAGTTTCAACATAAAAAAAAGTCATTTTTGAACGGAAAAACTCAAAATAATTTGAGTGCATTAGACAGTATAAGCAGCCTTTCATTAAAGATCACAGAGGTGTTTCTTACAATACTTAGAAAAGAATACGGGAATCTATTAACTTCAAGAATCTTATTTTTACTATAATCTATAAAATACATAGCATTTTTAAAAATTTAAATCTTCTATATTATTAAAATAGTATAAATATATAACACTTCTACATTTATGCAATTGTAATTGATTTTTATCTACTAATTGAATTCCAACTCCAGTCCAACTTTTAAAATCGAATACTTTAACTGTCTGACTACTCATTTACAATAAATTACTTTAGATTAATAGAAGTTTTCAAATTATATCAATTATATATATCAGATCCAATGTACACTAACTCGCACTAAGCTGCTGAAAGTTTAACTGAACTGAGCTGTTAATCCTTTCATATGCGGAGAAACTGGCATACGGAAATAATTGTACGCATTCCTGGAAAGCTAAGTTGACCGTAATTTAAATTAATTACTTCAAGTAGTGGATTTTACTTAAGTTATTTTAATGGCGATCGTAAAGTTCACCGGGGATTTAAAAAGAAATGAAGATATTCACAAGTGATTTATTTAAATAGCAATATACTAAAGCCTCTAATGCCTACTATAAGAAATTTCCAAGAAAAAAATTACTTTTTCGTTGAAATGGTATTTCTTTTAAGTACTTAGCTGCTTGTGATGTTGAGAATCTGCCGACTGGTTTCCTTTTGGCATTTGTACTTTTATCTGATTCAGATATAAATGATTTCGGAAAAGATTTTTTTCTACCTTCTGATGAACCGCCATCTACATCAGTGGCAGAGACCGGATTGTTCTGACTGAGTGGCAGATTTTATTTTCATACAGGCTTAGAGGGATGGATTGACGGCAGTTGAGAATCCGTGATTGTTATGTATATAATGTGCTTTTGTTATGTCAAATATATTTTCTAGTTAGTTTTGAAATGTGGGAATCCTGGTTCCTCTGTCTATTTTCTTTTATTCTCCGCAATCAGTTTAGCTATTTTTGACATAATTGTTTGTTTTGCTAAGCTAGAAAGTTAAATTTTCCCTAAAGAGAATGGTAATCTCACAATTTATCAGATTCATTCTTTCTTTATCTTTTGGTGTTTCCAGAAGTAGCAATATAGCAACCAATAATGTCTTTTGGTAGTCGAGTAAAAGGGATAAGTGTTTCAAATTCAGGTATAACTCGTATTTTCATAGCTAAATTCCTCATCTAAGATTCAGAATTTTGCTTGATTCCGTTACTTTATTTACAATATGCCGTTACAAAACAACAAAATCGGGAAGTACACACAATATACCAGTCAATCATTAGTCACATATTATTATGAGCACCATTTAGTTTTCATGACACTCCATGAAACTGAAATTAGTTGGAGCGGGTGGTTTTGTTTTAGGGCCACTTTCAAAAATAATTGTTTAGTGATCTAATTCAAAACATTTAACATTTGTGAACACTGGAGATACAAAATTTTGCGTCTCCCCATAAACCTAATATATATACATATATCAAAAAACACTAGTTTATTTTGTGGAGATACTTACCTAAGAAGTTAACAGATTTATGTTTAAATACTTCACAAAAAAAACCAATAAAAAAAGTCTCCCGGCCATTAATGTAAAGATAGAAACTGATATTTTCCATTTGAGAACGACATCGAATGTGTTCCAAGGGAGTACTAATGTAATAAAAGTTTAAAGAGAGTTATATAGCTTAGAACTAGATAAGATGGCCATTTTTTTTAAAAAATGATATGCTAGTTAATGAATCTTTATTATTTGAATCTTTACTACCCTTCACGTTTTACTAAATATAAGAACTAAAAAAGGTTGACATGTTGAATTGTTAAACTAATATCGCTTTCCTCTAACTATTTTTTTCTTTAAGCAAAAATTGTAATACATGTTCTCTCATCTCAACCATGAAGTTGGTGATTAATTGCTACATGGCATTTGAGAGTGACGATAAGGTTGAAACGATATATTTAGAATGCTTTTATTATTATTATTTGTACAATATTTTTGTTGTTCTTGTTCTCTTACCCTTCGAGGACGCCATTTCACAAAATATAAAAAAATAATTTTTCAGACTCCACAATAATATTGTTTTAATAGTTTATTTAAACATATTTATTAAAAAAGCAGAGATCATTATGTTTTATTTTGTATTAGTAGACACCATGCAACATTCATATATGCAGTTGCCTTCAGATATAAAAAATATACTTTTTAAGACAACGTAATAGAATGGTTCGAATTATTTATCAGAATATAGTTTGTATAAATACATATAACATCATATTTTATTTTGTTTCTGTTGATGTCATGCATGTCTGCATGTCTACATTAAAATCTACATAGTAGATTTTAAATATAGGCATGCACTCTAACGAAGTTGAAGCAAACCGTTCCTATCAAAATTTAATCTTTACTTTGTATAGCATTTTTCATTACACCCCCATCGCAAAAACAGTTTGGAATTTTACACGCATGTTAGCTATCTGAGAAACAGGCTGTACACCCTCCAAAAAAAGTATTCGAGCAAGAGAGAAAATTCCTACGTTGGTTTCGTATATTAAAAATTATTTATCATAGAATATGAATTAGGCAATGTATAAATATAACTTTCCATATTTCTATCAAGTTGTGCATTTTTCAAAAACGGAATTATTATTCGCAAATCTAAATAGGGAATTTCTCTCTTGCTTCAATACTTTTTTTGGAGGGTGTACATATTTTTTGAAGCAATAGTATATCTCTCCACTTACACACAAAAAAACCCCCCCAAAAGATAAGTGACTTTGAGAAAAACAATTCCTTTTGTTACATTGTGTTTTAAATATTTTAGATTACTACCTTATTTACAGCACTAAGCCAAATTAAAGATAGAAAATATAATTGAATGTTATATAATATACTTTTCGTTATGTTGAAATTAGTAGCATTAAAACAAAAATCTAGACGTTAAACAACGGATTTTCATGGATTTAGCTTTTCATTGTGGATTCATATTAAACGTAACTTTTCATTTTCTCAGAACGTATTACGTATAAGTTACAGAATTTTAAGTACATTTTACATTCTTTTAGATATAATTTACAAGCATGGGAAATATATAGATTGTAGGCTTGGATAAGTAAAATGGATGAACAAATATTTGAATTGTTGATACCAGATGGAAACACGTTTTGTGTGTTCCATGAGAAAATGTCAAGTCCCACAGATCAATGAGGGGGAAAAGATGTATGCTTAAACCTAATTATGAAACAAACACCAGTAATTTGTAAGTCCTTGAAAAACAAACTTTAAAAATAAAACTTGTTTATCAGGTAGTTATTAAGCAGAATAGTCTTACAAACAGTAAAGATAATTTTTTATCCTCAGACGAACATTACCAAGAAATTATTAAACAACAGGGGTATTCTACAAATGTTATTCATAACAATGTCTTTGTGGCTTTGAATCTTTTAGGGAGTCACACAGCCGAGAGAACCATCAGCCGACAAAGTGTACGTTTGGCTCACACAAGATCTTCATTTATACTCAGCAAGATCATTTTATCAAGAAGGTGCGATCGGTTCATTAACTGGAAGCTCCTTCTCGCTTTCTGGTACTTAGATACCTCTCACTATTGACTGCAGATAGTATTGACTATTGACTGTCCATTCCTTGCAAAGTGGTTGTTTAAATAGAGCAGATTTTTTTTATGTTGTTTTTTTAAGTGTTTTATGTTGTTCTGTGCCGTACTTTTAGACAAGTTGGCTAACATCAGCAATTTGAGTTTTATGTAAGATTTTTTTTTTTTAAATGGTATGTATTTATTTTTAGTTAATTAGCAAATTAACTATTTTAGCAGCTGCAATTCTTAGATAAGCTGTGCATTCTTAACACGTACATCATTTCATAGCTTCTAAAGCTGGTTATTTGAATGCAGCATGTTCATAAATTCGATAGAAAAATCCAAAAAAGTGACAGTAAACATCAAATGAGCGAATGTTTCCAATAGAACAATGGTCTCAGACGACAAAGATAGGATGAAAATCGTGAAACTCAGGTTTTGACGTAACGCTAAAATGACAAAAGTATAATACCAACAACAAAACTATTTATTTAATTAACTATTGCAATAGTTCCTGGAAGTGGTGCCCTCTTAAGTCATTGCACAGACTACAATGACTTAAAAACGATTCGCAAACGCCCTTGAACATGAAAGGAATGCTTTTGATATCTGCTACGCAGCTACGAAAATAACCGTGTTCTAACGTACTCTGGTGTATTTAAAAGGGATTCAATATCTTTTCAACGAAGTCAGAGGTCACCACTTTCAACAATTATTGTTATAATTAATGGAATGAATATTTTTGTAATTACTATAGTGCTTTTGTCTTTTAACGTGACTCGGAACCTCGTGAATTTTTCGCGATTTTAACCTCTTCTCTGCATGGTTTGCGATTCATTTTTCTGTGGTATGTTTTCATGATCTTGATGGCTGTTTTCACCCCTCTTAATTTGTCCATCAAATTTATGAATACCCTCTGTATCTTAAAAAAGTATGCCATTTTGTGATTACTTTCCAGTTTTTATCAATAAGCTTATAAACATACTGCTCTTTTCTAAGAACTAGGCTTGATTAAAGATTATCATGTGCAGTCGGTCAGAAAAATAAAAACTGGATATCATCCAGTTCAGAAAGACTATTAGAAATAAAAGTACAAGGATCATGAGTCGTATGAACATAAATAAAACTACATCATCAATATTTATTAAAGTTGATTGTACAGTCATATTGCTATATTTTCAAATAGTGGGGTGCTTAAGTCAACCACTGATGGATATATTCCGCCACATCCAAATGTGATACATCCTTGCACAGAAGCAAGATTGCGTCTAGTGGGTTAATTAAAAATAGAAAATTTTCAATTTGAGATAATTTTATCGATCAATATCAAGGAATTATTACATATAAATTATATTCAAGGAGGTACTAATATTTTTAAATATTTCAAAAATGTTCGAATCGGAACAAGTTTTTCATTAATACTCAAAGTGTTATCCGTTAATATAGTTTGTGGCACGCGTACAGAAAAATTTGTGGCATTCTGAAACGTCGAAAAAAATGAAACAATAAAATAAATCATAAAGTAGTAAATTATTTAGGAAAATATTTTTTTCCTTTTAAATTCACTTTAATCTGACACTTTGATAAAATCATATTTCCCATACCTGTACAAAGATGTACACGTTTATCTTTCAATCATCTCACTAACGGATCCAAACTTAACATACCAACATGTAGTACTGGAAAACATATTTTGCATTATAGCTTATATAGTACTATGATGATCATTTTGATTTATTGATTATTGCCTTTAATAACGCCCAACCTCAGGTGCTCTGTGAGAGTTTCCCTGCAATTGTGCAAAGTAAATATTCATGAAGTCCACAAAGATATCAGGTATCATTCAGTTGAATTTAACAGTTGATGTTTTGTAGAATATAACTAACGAGAATGATAGGGGTAAAATATGCTTACAGGTCTATTTTTAATTCTGTATTTTTCTCTCTTTATTAGAAAATAAAGATACGGGCTACTTTAATTCAAATTACCGATATTAATTCTAAAATGTTCAAGTACACTGGATTCTTTGAGAAATATTACGACTAATTTCTGCTGTACAAACAGCAAAACATAGTAGCAGCTCAAGTTATAAACTGTTTTTTAGACATTTTTTACTTTACATGTATTTATAGCATAAAAAATCATACATAAAATGTAATACGATGCATTTACTAATAGTTTACAGTGTATTAACTATAGGAACAGAATTATTAACACCTTAATTTCAATGTGTCTATGTATGATACGTTACATACACGTTACACTTCTAATTAAAATGGAAAGTATAGAAAATATTTATAATCTTTTTATAGTGAAAATATTCTCCAAAATTCTCTAATTAAAATCTTCTATTTACAAGAGTACAAAATTACGTGAAAGAAAAATTAGAAGAAGCACTGAAAATATTGTAAGACTATGAATAAAAAATGCATTTAAAATGAGACAATTTCTTTTTCTAAAAAATAATTAGCAATCTTTTATATATACAGAACATATTCAATGCTAATTCCAAAACAATTCCTTGTTATAAACATATTACATGCTTTGATTTTTGACTTCTATCAAACCGTATAAGAAGGCTTGATTGTAAGAGAAATAAAAATGCGTACATTTTAATAAATAGAAAGAAAGTTTGCAGAATATTTTACTGTAAATGAAAAATATATGTAATGTTGAAAAACAGTTAAAACAAAATTAAAAGAATATTTACAATAAATAAAATATTTAAAAAAGGTATTATTCGGTTTCAAGGAAGTAGGTTCAAATTTACACGAAAAAATTCATATAGTCATTTATTTTTTTAATTCTTAATTACACTTAGAACTGAGTAAAGAAAATGATCTGTCTCAAAATTTTATACGCATTAAATAAATAAAATTAGAAAGTAAAAGTTTTCCGATAATGAAACCTTTTGAACAAATATCAGTTGTTTACTTAATATTTTAATGAAATAATGAGTTAACATTATTTATTTGCCGAATAGATGATTTTTCTTAACTGACGGAACTTTAAATTTATAAATATATTATAACGCATGTATTTTTTCAAATTTATTCTTCTTTTTCATTTTTGTGTTTTAAGTAGTAATCATACACATTATTTCATGAAAAAAAGTTTTACATTAAAGTTAGGAAGTATGACTTTTCATTTTATCTTTAAAAAAGGTAGAACAGCCTGAATTTTACAATGCATAAATATTTCAAACATATGTCAGGATAATACTAACTTATTAATTGCTAAGGCATCAAAATCTTCACAGAACTTTACTTACCAGATAAAACACCACATATTCATCACATACCATTTTACAATTTCACAGCTTAAATATAATGCTTAAAGCTCGATTTATCTTATTATTGTTATACCGTTGAAAAGTACTGAAACTCTCATTTTATATATATATATATATATATATATATATACATATTTTTCTTGGGGGAATAATAGAATTAAACAGAATTAAATTGAAATACAGTGGTGTTATCATAAAATGTACTTTAAAAGACAGTTAAAATATAGAAAATGTTTTAGCAATTGTTAAACCAACACCATTTCCGTTTATTTGTGAAATTTTGTTACCATAAATTCCACTCCAGAGAACAGTTGATTCTTGATATATGGAATATGTCCCGAGTTCAACTATAAATGGCCGATGCATATTAAATTTTCAGAGAAATTTCAAGAAAATCTATATTTTTTTAAAGCGTGACGTTTGATTTTTTAAATATTTACCACGACATACGACATTTTTTTTTCAAAAGTGCTTCCCGAAGAATGAATTTCTTGTGATTACAAATGCCATCTTTTAAATATTTGGATTTGAATCGTCACATATGCACACACAGACTTGTGCCAACTGATTTCTTGATTATTCTGTTAGAAATTGCAACGCACTATCTCCGGAAGTGCTTCAATTCAGTGTTGAGTTTCGAAATATCTTCACGTTCTCACGATGCGTCAGTTACTTCGTAATAGCTAGATCTTTGCGTTTGGGAGCAATGAGGTATGTAATTGCTTTTCCCGAAGATCTTATTGAATGTGGTTATTAAAAATTTAAAATATTCCCTTATGCTCAACTAGAGGAAAATGTATAAATCATCACACTAAATGCGTAAGGTATATGGCAATGGAGTTTTGAGAGTTAAAAAAGGATACTTTTTATGTCAAAATAAAATTAAAAAAACAATTACAGCATAATACGTGTATTATGGTAGGTATGTATGGCATTATGTTATGTAATATAAGCATGTGAACAATTGTATAAGCATATACAGATGTCCCATAATTATTGGGAGAAACTTTAAGCGAAAGCTGGGCAGGTAATACGAATTCAGAATCACATAGCAGTGTGGTATTAGTAACGTCGTCTTCATGTAGCTTGTATTAATCAATTTGGAAGCAATGATGAAATAATAGTGAACTTTCCGACCACTTTTCATTAAAAACAAATGCATATTTCATAGAAAACACATGACAAAAATTAATAGTTTAAAAATTTTACTTCAGTTACTGATGCCATTTTTGGAGACAAGCTCATTGTCCGCGAAACTTGGTTAAAAGACAGTAAAAACTCGGGAACAGCACAATTCTCCAAGCTTCAAATTTTTGCTGTTAAAAAAAACGTGCACGAAATATAATAAATTCGTACTCATCCAATTATGCTATTTAGAAAAAGCTCTATATAACATAAGCGCATGAACTAAACTCATATTTATAAAATTATAATGAATTTTAGTTCATCGTTAATAAATATTTTCTATTAGAATAAAAATAAGAAAGAGGCATAAAAGTTATTCTATGAAGAATGAACTATTTTTCATAAGCGATCTAAGAAAGTCTGAAAAAAATTCTTAGAATTTAATAAAAAATTTCACAGAGCGAAATAACAAAAAAAAAGCTGGCTTTTTATTTGACTAAATGTTTCAGAGATTTATCAAAACATCTCGCAAAAAGTGGTAAAACTTCTGCGTTATGGTTTATAGACTATATTGTCATTTTCGGTCCAAATATTAGATTTTTAATGCTTATTTCACCAGTCAATACTTTAATCCTCTTACACAAGTTGAGCTGCAATAATATCTTTAAATTTGACATGAGGAAATGAAGAGATTATTTCACACTGAAGTTCATGCACTCTGAATGCAAAGAGAAAAACAAATATTCAAATGTTAATCTACGTCTGAAAGCTTTTCGCTCCCTTACTTAACCATAAACTATTTTATGCGTTTAAAATTCAAATCGATTTTTTTTAGTTTTTAATTTTGAAAGGTGAAAGACCCGCGTTGTTCGAAAACTGTATGTCTATTCAAGAAATTTCAAGACAAATAAAATAGTCATTTATCAGAAGCATTGTGTAGCGAAAATTTTTATATTTTCATGGATAATAAGAAATGTATATAATAATAGTTAAATGTCCTCCTCAGATTTTTCTTTTTAAAAATTAAGAATATTTTAAGACAAAGCACTGTTTTAATAAATAGGTATAGCATAATGTTTTATTGTTACGCAAGTGTGAATATGCTGATTAAACAGCAATTGTTCAAATAAAACTAAATAAATATAATGTACCTTCACTTTCATTTGAAATGATGAAGTTCCACAGAAATTTGCTACATTCAAGATGTTTTTACGGGATGCATTTAAGGACACTTTATAGAACGAGATGCATTATTATAATTTTAATTCATGTTAGGAAAATTTTCATATATGAAGTAAGTGCAAACTCTGAAAAGTTATATTCACACACATTCAGCTCAGATATCGTGCTGTAGTCAGTTGTAAGGATACTTTCAATAATTAGTCTCTCTCTCTCTCTCTCTCTCTCTCTCTCACTCTTTACATGGTATATATATTTTTACTACTACACGTCATTTTCAAAGAACGGTATGTCAACAAATTGTTCAAAGTATCACCCTATTGAACGGAGGTTTAAGTTTTCAATTTCCTATCTAACACTAAAAATCACCCGCTAAAAGGGCAACCACTGAACTGAAGGTAGACTCCTATATATATGTATATCACGTCACAGCTGGCAACTCTCCCGATTTTTTCGGGAGATTTCGCAACACAATATTTAAACAATTTTGATTTGCATTAAAATTTAGTTAACGTCTTTTAGTTTTACTTTTTAGGCTTTGTTGCTACACCCTCCATAAAATGTATTCGAGTAAGAGATAAATTTCCTACGTTGGTTTCGTATTATTTATCATAGAATATGAATTAGGCTATGTATAAATATGACTTTCCATATTTCTGCCAAGTTGTGCGTTTTTCAAAAACTCAATTATTATTCGCAAATGTAAAATAGGCAATTTATCTCTTACTCGAATACTTTTTTTGGAGGGTGTACTTTATGTATCATAGTATTCTATTTATTTCACAAAGCAGCATTTTACACAGATATGTTAATTTTTATGTAAAAGAAATACTTACATCCCATGAAGATGCTGTTAAAATAATCTTTGTAGTATTCCCCACGTTCAGCGTGCCTAGCAACGAAGAAAGAATTCAACTGCAGAACGGTATATGTGTAGAAATATAAGCATAATTAATTGCACTGGCTTCTGCTAAAGTAAAAAAAAGCAGTTATTAAGTATTTAACCATCATTATTAATTTCTTTTTCTTGAAAAAAAATAGCTGGTTTGTGGCTGTGGTTTTCCTTTGATTTAGGAACTGTTCGCAATTCGTAATCTTACCCTCTGCTTTACTCGTCAGCACTATTTTGTCACTCGACTCGTTCATATAGCGCATGCGTGTTTGTGTACATGGGCGCACAAAGCTGGGGGAACATTATTTAGTGGTGTCATGCTCTGATGCAGTTGCAATACCTTTATTCGGGACATGGTCACTACACATATTTTTGTATGATGTTTGAATTAGTTATTGTGATTCTCTTATTTAAGTTTCAAGCAACTGCTGCTTGTTTGTGATCAATTCTTTGGCGACCGCCTACTTGATGAGCTCACAGATGTTCTCTACATTGGTAAGCTCCACAAGAACTAGGTAAGCTCACCTGGAACTGGGAAACTCAATAAGTACACTTCGCTTGATAAATAAGATGCTCTGTCAAGTAATCCACTAATATAAATTCTTTGTCCACTTCCATTGTCTAAAATTAAATTTAACATTTGCGAAAGCTTTTTGGTTCGTCATTGGCAAGAGGAATGGGAAGTTAGCCTTAAAGGTAGATACACACATCCATACTTCCCGAATGTTTCAAGTACAATAGGTACAATAAGTACACTTTGCTTGATAAACAAGATGCTCTGTCAAGTAATCCACTAATCAAAATTCTTTGTCCACTTCGACTGTCTAAAATTAAATTTAACATTTGCGAAAGCTTCTTGGTTCGTGATTGGCAAGAGGAATGGGAAGTAAGCCTTAAAGGTAGATACACACACCGATACTTCCCGAATGTTTCAAGAGATATCTCTCTTCCTCATCGTAACCTTATATCTTCGTTACAAATCTTCGCCTCTCCAATGGATATTTATATAAATTTTGTAAATCGTCTTCTGATCTCTGCTTGTGCTCCAAACCATCATCCTCTGCTCCCTATATTACTGAGTGCCCACTAACATCAACCTTCCATGTCAAAAAACCTCTGATCAGTTGTTAATTATCTTGTAAATTATGTAATTCATAACCCATATCTCTCGTCAAAGATAATTAATTGCGTTACATATGTAGAGAGGTATCAATTCTTCCAAAATACTCTCCTATTTTCTGAAATTTTTTCATCTGACTTTGAGTACTTTCTCTAAATCACAGAAACGATATCTACTTTTTTTCGCCTATTCTTAGAAGTACATTCAGCTTTTCTTTCCTAATTAATTTCGTTAATTTAATAATTATTATTTATTTCATTCCACTCGGGATGATTACTAAGCATTCATTTTCCCCCTTTTTCTTTCATTTTATTTAAATATCTACTTTTATTAATGGCTTTTCAATCATGGAAATCTAGTTTATCAAAGAAAAAAACTAAACATAAAGCCTATATATATATATATATATATATATATATATATATATATATATATATATATATATATATATATACATATATATAAACTCGGCTGTTCGAGCCTCATCAGGAGGAGACCCTCCCCTGAGCCCCCTATATTTTTAGTTCCATTATTGCCATATTAAAACGATATTAATTGACAATGTCATTTTATCTCTCATCTTTCGTGTATTTCGCCTGGTAACCCCATGTTGAAATTTTAATGATTGTAACATATTTATAGAAAAATGCATGTGATGCATATCTACAGCTTACGAAATATTGTAACAATAGATTAAAGCTGTTGTGAAGTAATAGTCTTTAAATATATGAAAAAAATACATGGAATGCACATTCTGCAGCTTACGAAATATTGTAACAATAGATAAAGCTGTTATGAACTAATAGTATTTAAATATATGTAAAAGTATGGCGCATTTTTATGTCACTTTTTTGGGACACATTTTTCGGAGAATTTTCAATAAAGGGGATGAGAGATAAAATGACATAGTCATTAATACACGGGTTGTTGGCATTACTGCTCTTCCTTTTTTATTCAGTCGAACAGATATTGAGGCTGGCATTTATTGCTGTAAACAGTCTAATAGGGTAGATTGTCAGCGCTCCTTGAACCTGAACCTGAACATTAATACACATACGACTGTGCAGTGTTGACACTTATCAAAAACAAAAATGATACCAGCAAAGAAAGAAAATTTTTTGACCGTGATTCATACTGACACTCTTTCTTGACCGGGGGTCGTGGGGTGAAGAGACGACATAAGCCCCGACCAATTAATCAGACTGAATCATGTCCCCCAGATTTCACTTTCCTAAGAAAGAGAGGACCACATTTTATAGACCAACTTAACCGATGAAAAGCAGAGTCAACCGAGTTACAGATAGTCAAGTCCAATTAAAAGTATTTAGACTTTCAAATAAGAGAAGTTTTGACATCCATATCAATTTATGTAAATCTCAAAAGTTTGGAGAGTATTAGAAGCTCTTATATTTGATTGTACAAAGCGAACACTGAACGAACTATCAGTTCTTTAAAAATATATTAAGCATCCTGAATGATTTCTATATTTTAAAATCAATATAACATTCTTTTTGAAATCTCTGGATAAAATACCTAGTAAGATACTAATGATATTTCTTTTATCCATTAAACTATTTTCTAAGCTTTTTAATTTTAATCAAAAGTGTTTACCCAATTTATAAATAATTTATTAAAATGTAGAAAAATGTTTTGAATATTTTTTACCTCGCCTTTTCATATTTTGTACACGTGCTACGTGAACAGATAAAATTTTCTTCATCATAAACATGCAAGAAAAAAGTGTGGCGATAAAAATATCTATAAAATATGAAATGCGAAAAATTACGCAGCGACTATTTTAGAGCATACTTTAAAAGTATTAAATATACTTGAGTCTCATAAATTATAAAACTGAATACAATGTGAATAGCTGTAGAATACTACAAAACAAGTATGTAGATTATATCCAACATAATGCTTTTCTATATTCTTTTATGACGAGTATTAATGTATTCGCATAAATAAAAACACCTTTCATTAAAATAAGAGAGTTTTGAAATATATTTTGATGCTAAATCTACTTTTAAAAGTATGCGTATAATTGTCTTTGCCATGCCATTTTGCTGATTTTATTTTTTTTCTCTCTCTCAAGCGAAATCCACAAACTTCTAACGTTTTTGTAAATGTTTTCACGGAAACTGTGTCGAAAAGGAGTAAGAAAGTTGTAAATTACCTTAAAATGTTATTCAAGTACCAACTATATTTTTTCAGGCTTTATGTACAGCTCCTGAAATAAAGGGCCACGAAAATGCTTGAAATCGATTAAAAGTATTCTAAATAACTCAAAAAATTATCATAGGAAATTCGTGAAAATTTATAGGTAGGGCAATTTGAAGGTTTTATTTCGTTTTATGAAGTCGAAAAAGGGTGTTACCCTTTAAAAATGAAGTTTATGCAGAATTAAATATGAAGACGGCCCCTTTTGCAAAGTTTAAAGTGACTGAAGTATACGCTGTTTTTAAACTAATGGTATATATATATAACTTTGCGATGGAAGACGACCAATAAAGCAAGCAAGTGGTCTATTTTTTTTTTCCTTCGGGGCTGTACATACATCAGAGCTCTGCTTAACAACGATCTAAATTTAATGACGATATTTCACAGTCCCAGCACCTCCGACGTAGAAAAAGAAATATCTATACAAGGACGATGCTGTTCCTGTTTAACTAACGTGACCATTTATTTTTTCCTTCAAAACGGGACATGTACTGTTTTTAAGGTAATAGTGTAGGGAGACTGAATTTCAGGTCTGGGTATCTTTTAGTTCTTAAAAAAAACGCTCAAAAAAGCTTGTGTTAATGTTAATATCAAAATAAAATGAAAAACAAAACTTTGCTAAAACACTCATATACTATAAAAAAAATAGAGCAAGACGTCCGTTTCGAATGGTACAAGGGGTAGGTCCTTCTTCGACTTCAAAAATACCATCCGACATAAGGCAGGAAGGTAGGAAAATGAGAAATATCAACAAAAGGACACACAGAAAAAAGGAAGTTGTCATTCGGAAGGAAAACAATTAGAAACCAGAGTGAAAGGGGAAATTGGAGATAAGGAGGAGGAATAAGCCAAAGAGGAACATGCTTTATAAAAGAAATAAAAATTAAATAAACTAAAATAGTTAACAAAAAAAAGAACATTAAAAGAACAAACACAAAAACAATATCCCCCCCCCCGGCGTTTTCTTTGCGTCTCGAGAAGGGAGGGAGGGAGGTCAGTTTTTTTCTTTTTTTTACAGACACTGAAGTTGGATGATTTTAAATTTTTTACCGGGCTTTATTGAAATCGTTACCGTGGGTTGTTCTCTTTCTAAAAACGGGACACTGCAGGGGACAATTTCTAAAAACGGGACATTAGAGTGTCCCGAAGCTGTGCTTGGGGACAACGGGACAAGCCATCTAAAAACGGGACTGTCCGTTCAAAACGGAACGTATGGTCACCTTATGTTTAACCCATATTGGACAGCTGTCCTATTTATTGGACTGTCGAATTGAATGTGAAAAAAAAGAACAAAAAACAATCAAAATATACATGAAAACTGTCGTAAAGTTTTATAAATAGACTAAATAAATTACTAGATAAATTGAAATTTGAAAAAGGATGTATATTTTAAAATTTAACTTTAAATTCATCCCTAAGAAATATCATAGTTTTAACCAATTAATAATAAAATTATTTTTTTTCTGAAACAAACCTGTACAATTTTTAATATATCATGATTTTTGTTCAAAACATTCAAAAAATATCAATGAAAAAAGTAAATATTAACAGGCATATGACACGTGTTTTCTAACTGTCCTATAAATAGGACAACGGTGCAATATCCATCTTTTCCTTTCACATCACTCATACTTCTACACCGCATTCCTGGAATTTCGAGAACAATGTATCTTTTTATGCTGACTAAGGGAGAGTATCAGTCCCCTTTCCTAAGCCGGTTCTTTCGTGTAGGATATTGCACAGATGTAGTGAAATTTTCTTCCAATACATTCTTATCTTTCCAGCACTTCAGTTGCTTCCTTATTCTGTAGTTGTGAGTTTGCTCGAATATTTTCATCGTAAAATGGTTAAAAAATTTCGAACATCTGAGAAAGCTCTTGAATATATGAATTCTTTATCATCCGATGAAGAAATTGATGATCCTGAAATGATAATTATTCCGCCAAACCCAGACGCGGTCAGTGACGAAGAAGAAATAGACGATTTTGTCACATCGTAATATAGTGGAACCATCTGGTGAACCTAAAATTCAAAATACTGCTGGGACTATAGAGGTTTTGACATCTGTGAAGAATCTGAATTTGATACAAAACCACCTAAATGGAAAAATGTGAACCAGAATTTTCGCTTTCACCGTGTTCTTTTTCTTCTCAATCTCATCAACATATTGTACATTAAATATCAGTAAAATCTTCCGTTGAACTCTTTCACATGATGGCTAGTGATATGATATCGCATACAGTTACAGAGACTAATGGATGCTCCGAACAAAAGAATAATCATTCTTTTTATGTCAATGAAAATGATATGAAAAAGTTAATAGGCAGCCTTTTTTACAGTGGTTATCACATTGTACCACGTGAAAATATGTATTGGGAAAATGCTCCGGACACTGGCACAAGCTTAGTGACCAGAGCTTTGTCCAGGAAACAACAGTGTGACTTAAAAAGATACCTACATTTCAATGACAATTTGGACATCAACAAAGAGAATCGGTATTTCAAAATTCGTCCACTTTTAGAAAAACTCAATATTGCACTGCAACAGTTTGGAACATTTTCAGGAAATTTAACAATCGACGAAAGATTGGTACGCTATTTTGGCAGACATGGATATACATGAAATATAAACCTGTAAATGTTAGATACAAATCCTGGATGCTGGTATCTTATAATGGCTATCCCTTCGATATTATTCCTTATCAAGGTGCTCAAGAAAAGTGTAAGGAACCCCTTTCTCAACACGTTGTGGAAGCTTTGCTTTCTATTGTGAAAGAGCCTATGTTTCACAGTGTGTATATGGATAACTTTTTCACTTCACATGGACTAATTGTTCGTGTGAAACAAAATGGATTTTGTGCCACTGGAACTGTTTGAAATAATCGAATGGCCAAATGTCCTTTAATATCATTGAAATCATTCTCTAAAAAGGAAACAGGAACATCGGACGCTTTGTTTGATAAAGCTAAAGTAGCTGCTGTTCGTTGGAATAATTACCGAGTTGTTTCTCTATTAACAAATTTCGAAGATACAAAAGTGCTCAGCAAAGTTCAGCGTAGTATAAAAGGAAGCAAAAAGGAAGTACCATTTTGTATCGCTGGATATAATACATATAAAAATGGAGTAGATGTATTTGTCAGTCATATGAAAAAGTTATTTTATGTCCATTCAAGGAAAAAAAGTGGTACTGGGTAACACTTCAAGAAAAGTGGTACTTTTCTTGAAATGTTTTAAAATCGCCCTGATCGCGACCTGGAAAATTTCAAAATTTTTTTACCTTAAAGATGCACAGGATTTACTAACATTTCGCAGGTTAGTTACAGTAAGTTATCTAGGAGAAATAGTTCCAAGGAACAGCATTAAAAAAAGAGGTATGCTGCAAAACAACAGAGAACTTCCTCTTCTTCATAGTGAGCATGCACTTGTGAAAAATCCAGATGGTAGACAAAGACGATGTCAGTTAAAATCTTGCAAGAAAAATGTTACAATTTGTAAAATGTCAAATGATGGACTATATAGAGACTGTTTTACAGATTCCCACTCTTAAAAATCATTTTTGGAAGTTGAGTCAGTGTAACTTTTTGTAGTGTATTGGACCGTTGTCGTATGTATAGAACAACCTGTAATTCAAAAAGTTATTAAATTTTTTTAATCTCTTGTTTTATACGTGTGAGTACCTTGCATAGATCATATTTAAAAAAACTTACGTTTCTCTTATGTTCGTTTTTATGAGTGGTCGGATATAGGTTTAACGACGATTTTTTTTTCCAACTTTTTTTTGACCAACTTCTTAACTGTAGCGATCATAGAAGCAATCACAGGATGACAGAATCTTGGAAAGAGGTTTCTAGACTCGCAATAGAAAACTACGCTTTCGCGTCCTTAGAATTCACAGTGAAGAACTTGGAACCACTTTTAGAGTGGAACTGCAACGCACCAATGTAGAAACCATCGAAGATGGCACTATCCGCTAAGACTGAAGAAGTCTTGTTGAAGGTGATGTGTGAATGCAAGATTTCAACAATTGTGATGAATCTGTTTTAATAAGACTTTACAAAAATATGGAACAAATTAATGAAGAAATACTAAACGAAAACACAGTGTCAAACGAATCTGATAAAATTGAAGACACGGAAAACGACCCACGGCCGCTGTCTTATGCAACTTCTGCTCTAGATGTTCTCCGTCGCTATGTTATCTCATCAAGTATGGAAAATGACACATTTAACACATTTGAACAATCTGTAAGAGACAATAACTAAAAGTATGCGATAAGTGAAACAATCATCAGTTTTAATTTTTAAAACTAATTTTACTGAAATGGCATTTTTTACAATCCTGTTTAAGGTTAAGGTAAATCGACCTCTATTTAAGGACGATTTTTCAAGGCTTAATGAAAGTCGCTAAACAGAGAGCCATGTATATATATATATATATATATATATATATACATAAAAATATTTACTTTAAATAGCACTTAAATAAAAGTATTATTCCTGCATATATATATATATATATATACTAGCTGAAGTACCCGTTCTTCGCACGGGAATGAATGAACTTTTTGATATTAGTATTTGTTGTGATTACTATATATTGTAATAAAGAGATATAGCAAAATGGATATCGCGTTATATTGTGTTCAATAATCATGCATACTGAATTTCAAGGCAATCGTTTTTACGGTGCAGAAGGCGATGCGGCGTAGCACAATCTAGTGGCGAGTTTTAGCAAAACGGATACGGCAAAAATATTCTTCGCATTCAGATATCGATGTATACGAATTTTCATGACGATCGGCTGAATAGTCTTGAAGTTCATGTGTTGACGCGACATCTAGTGTCAAGTTATAGGAAAATGGATCGTGCCAAACTCTTCCCCGTGTTCAAATATCTATGTATACCTATTTTTATAGCGATCATTCGCATAGTCAAGAAGTGATACACTGCAGGGCCATCTAGTGGTTAATTAAAGTAATGATTTGCTACAGCGCCGTCATGTGGCGAGTTATAGCAAAATGGATAATGCCAAAATATTCTCATTGTTCAAATAGCTATGCATACTGATTTTCATAGCCACCGTTTGAATGATCAAAAATTTGGCCTGCTGCAGCGTCATCTAGTGGCGAGTTATAGCAAAATGGATAACGCCAAAATATTCTCATTGTTCAAATAGCTATGCATACTGATTTTCATAGCCACCGTTTGAATGGTCAAAAATTTGGCCTGCTGCAGCGTCATCTAGTGGCGAGTTAAAATAATAATGCATTGCAGTGCCATCTAGTGGTGAGTAACATCAAAAGTAACGCAGTTAGAATATATTCTTCGTTCTCAAATGTGTAAGTATAAAAAATTTTATGCCGATCGGTCGAACGGTATAGAAGTTGATGCGTTGCAGCGCTATTTAGCGGTAAGTTACAGCAAATGGATAGTGAAAAATATTCTCCGTGTTCTAATATTCGCGTGTACCAAATTTCATCGAAATTGGTTGGACGATATTCGCATAGTAAACGGCTAAACGGAATAGAATTCGACGTTCTGCTGCGCCACCTAGTGAAAAGTTAGAGGAAAACAGATAGCATAAAAACCTTCTCCATGATAAAAGACTTAGGTGAACCAAATTTCATGGTGTTCGGTGAAACGGTGCTGGAGTTTTTCAACCTCCTACACACATACCAACATTCATTTTTATCTATAACCAGTCTTATTATACATATATACCAGTCTCAAGTAAAATCCAGTTTCAAATCTAAGCCTCGCCAAAGTGCCAGCATACGCCATTTTGCAAGAGTTTTTTCAGGGAATCATTCGAAGCATTGACTTAGCAGCAATCAAAATGGGAAATGGTTCGACCGCCAGGCATTTATTTGTAAAGTGGAATCCCTTAATACCGCCGCATTTTTTAAATTATCAACTATAACATGTTTTATTTATCGTTACCTCGATGTACTAAATGCAAAGATTTCAATTTTCTGAAATTTGACGGATTTCCCCCAAGTTAAATCAATGTACTCAATTGGCGAGAATTCTGAAGCTACATCGCTTGAAATGCCCAAATAACTGCATTACTTCTGCACGGATAGTTAAAATTTAATGCTGTATTCTAAGAAAACCTATACACTTGTTTTCAAAAATGCTATTCCCTTAAGCTCTCGGTAAATTGCGCCAAAAAGCCTAAAACTGTGCAAACCGCTAGAACTCACTCTCTAAAAATCGGCCTATCAGCCATTTTTTTTTTCGCCAAACTAAAAAAAAATTACATATTAGTCTCGGATATCTTCGATCCTCATTGTTTTGCGTATAAAACATTTCATTCCTGCTCTCATTTCTTATGCGCACACGATATTATAATTTAAAAAATAAACTAAAAAAATCATTATTATTCTTTTATTTTTACTTTAAGAATTTAAAACATTGTATTCGGCAAAATCGCCACACATGGCAACCAACATGCTTATTTCACACATTTTTTTCACTACAGGGGTTAATATTACGTAAAGCTTTCTGCGTGGAGAACATAAAAAATCTTTTAAATTCCGGGAACGGAAATTAAGAAAACCATTCAGGAGGAAAACGTTTTTAAGTGGAGTTTCAAAGTTTTAAAGTGGACTATCATTTATTCTATATTATTTTAGATATCTGTGTAAAATTTCAGGCTGACAGGTCCATTTTTGTGGAACTGTATACTACCCAAATCAACAAATTGACAAACAGAATTTCATTTTTATTTATAAGATAACCTACGCTTGTTTTTAAAAATACCCTCTCATTAAATTGCGCCAAGCGCTAGAATCATAGAAAATCTGACACACTTTCAGATTTTTAAATACGCACTAAAGTGCTATATATAAAAAGAGTTATAATCCATGGGTCTTCCCTATTTTCGTTCCTTCTTTCATTAAGTTGGAAAGTGTATCATTATTCATGAGTGTGATTAAACAAAATTAAAATTGATATTTCTAACATCCTTTTTTCTGGATGTAATACATTAGATGCAGAAAAGCTGCTCAGAAAAATGCACAATTCCAACTGAATGAAAATTTCAAAAACTTATACGCAGGTGTATTCATAACCCAAATAGCAGACGATTAAATTACGATAAATAGCGCCAAGGCTAGAACTCACTTTCTCGGCATTTGAGCCATTTTATTTTTTCGCCAAACTAAAAAATTTTAACATATTAGCCTCGGAAATCTTCAATTCTTATTGTTTTGCGTATAAAACATTTCATTCCTGCTCCGATTTCCCATGCACACGATATTATAATTAAAAAATATATAACCTTACGAATATAAACTAACAAAAAAAAATCATTATTATTCTTTTATTTTTACTTTGAGAATTTAAAACATTTTATTCGGCAAAATCGCCACACATGGCAACCACGATCCTTATTTCACACTTTTTTCACTACAGGGGTTACAATTACGGAAAGCTTTTTGCGTGGAGAACATAAAAAATCTCTTAAATTCCGGGAACGGGTGGACTTTCAAAGTTTTAAAGTGGACTATGATTTATTCTATATTATTTTACATATCTGTGCAAAATTTCAGGCTGATAGGTCCATTTTTGTGGATTTGTATGCAACTCAAATCCACAAACAAACAAACAAACAAACAAACAAACAAACAGAATTTCATTTTTATTTATAAGATATATATATATAATATTTACATAAAATGAATAATTCTAAGCATAAATATTTAAGAAGCGTTTATTAATTATAACTTTGTATTCTGAAACGCAATTTCACATTAAAAATTTGCTTTACAAACCTGGTGTATTTGCATTATTTTCTGAATTTCATTAAAAGGGCCTTTATATAGGTATTCCGTAAAATTAAACTGCTTCAACAGTCTATGATATTAAAACTTGAAATTTATCATACTGATAATCTTTTAATGCTCGAAGCAGGATTACGCAAACAAGAGGAAATTTTAAGCGTCTTAATTTTAGACTCGAGAGTATAAATTTATATATTTAATGTACGTTTACATCAGCATAATCTCTAAGTATTTTTTTTTAATTTATTAAAAATTCCATTGCGTAAAACATAGTAACAAGTTTAAATAAATCATTCTAATACATTTATCTAACAATCTTTTCTTAGATTTCTCTAAACACGAAATATACAATTCTTTTTATCATACTCAATATTCGATAGTAATATTAATTCCCCGATACCTTAATACAAATATATTTCATTTTATATTACGTAAATCAATATAATTTGTCATTGATTTTTGATTTTATAAACTCGAATTTTATAATATAACAGTTGTATTCACAGAAAATTACTATATCGTGTAGTTTTATTATATTTTATAAAACATGTATATTATACTAATTAAATAAACGGTAACAATTAATTATTTTTTTAGGTTCTTACATTTCAAGCAACTTGTTTCTCTTAACCTCATGCAAGGATGTACAACACCTTGATCCAGCATTTATAACCAGTCTGAAAAAGACGTTTTGTCTCTCCAACAAAATTTTTGTTAGCTCTATTTCAGAGAAGTATCTTTGTTGAATCTCACACAACGAAATTTTGTAAATTCAACAAAATATTTTGCTAACTTACAAATATTTTATTAAGAACCGACAAAATTATTCGGTTGAAATAGCGCCAACGAAATTTTTGTTGAATTCAACAAAACATTTTTTTTTTTTTCCTACAATGGAGTCTCTACAATGGAGTACGTCACAAAGTTTTGTCCTTAACTTGTAAATTATACCATCTCTCTCATTTTTAGCTTCAGTAACGGTGATGCCTTAAAACATTTTGTATCAAGAACATGTTCTTGACCTGATTGAGTAATAAACTAAAAACAATAATAATGATAATAATAATAATTTGCGCGTTAGAGACAATGTGGCATTAGAGCAGTAGCCTTGCTTAGCTTCATATCTAATTTAGTTTCGTTTTCATGTAATAAAACAACAAACATTTAATCATATATTTAAATCCCAATTAGTGTATGTAATTGTAAGAAATGATATTGATTGTTAGAATGATTGAAATTCAAAGTATACGACTCTCGACACGTCCATATTAAAAATATTTTGATCCACATATTTTAAATTCCCTTAGTTTACTACATTTTAAAGTTTCACGAAAAAAAGGTATTGTTTTAAAAGATAAAAATAAAGACATTTTTAGTGATGAGCAGTAAAGCCCTATTACCCAGTATTTTTCAAGTATTAACACTTGTTTGCCCTGCATTTTTAAAATCCTCTTCCTACTCATCTTTTCCAGAAACATTTCTCAAGTAGGTAATCGGCTTAAGCGAAAAGTATTAACTTCTTACACTTTATTGTTTAAATACTTCGTTCACTTAAATAAAATTGTTTGAGTTGTTTGATGTTGTTGGAGATAAATCTTCCTAAAATCTAAAGAATTTCTGCTTTTTATCTCCTTTAAAATGGAGGTTTTGAAAAAGTAAAATTTTCGAACGTGACAAGAAACATACTTAATGCAGCCAACTAGTTTTAATAAATCCGTTTATTGTAATTATTACATGAAAACAAGACTAAATTATAATTTTCGATTTTAATTTAAAGAAGTTTTGTTGATTCTGAAATTTGTATATAATTAAATGTGCTTTGCGTTGTAACATTTTTTCAACTAATACGTCATTTTGAAGGAAAATAAGATTGATACAAATAGATATTTTAACTCACATTTCAATTGTTTCAAATATTTACTCATATATTCTATCAAACATTTTTTCACAGACTTATGAAATGAGACAGGCTTTTGTGACTGAATAGAAACCTATTGTTTTTTCCTGGTAGGTAATATACATTTGCGGTATACTTTTGATTCACGGCACAGAGGCAGAAGCAATATGTATATATGCAAAAAAGGGAAATATATATTCTTTATGCTTCGATATATTTTAAAAGTACAATCATAGACATATAAAATATTTCTAGGAGCCACTCAACGCATTTATATAGCTTAATTAAAAAGTGAAAGGTGAACTCTCTGTATTTTACTCTTGCAGGATCGATCAAATCGCACACTCATGCACTCTTGTAGATTTTGCTTAGCTCGATAACTCTAGATTAAATATTACATAAGCAAGAAAATCGATATTTTCAAATAAAAAGGGGTAACATCTAAGGATACAGTGTAAATACTAACAACAAAAATATCTCAATTCCAAGAAATACGCTGCTTTGTTGGAATACAATATTTGTAGTTCCACAAGAATAGTTTCAGAAGGTATTAATGCACATGAAAGTGTGACAGAAAATGCAGAAATTGTGTTTATTTTGAATCTCATTTTCTATTACAGGCTCTATTTGTGCAGTAGTAGGGAATTGTACATTTTTCTATTAAATTACATACAGAGTATCCCAAAATCATTGGCGTCAGCTTTCATTTTTTAAATACTAATCAAAGGCAAATACAATAAATTACAAAGCCACGCAAAAAACGCGGAATAATATAGTTCCCTATAAAACTTTTAGAAGAATAAATCTAAAAAAAATCCAAAATTTAAATTTTCGCATGATCCTTGTACAAAAATTCCTCAATTAGTAAAGTGTGCTACGTGCATTAAGTAGGTGATGTTGGCATCTATAACATGATGTATTTGTCCAATCCGTAGAGGAGATGTAAGGGACAGAGAGGTTTATGGAAACCAAAACTTGAGACACTTGTCCCATTAGCTGACTGTGGAAAATTCGCACGGTCATAATTCTTGCACCTCCAAATCGTCTTAATTTTCTATGTAGCCAGTGCACTAATTTACGTTTACATCGTTGTATTTTTAAGAAAATGTGGTACATAGTTGTTCTGCATATGAACGCAGTTCATTTATGAAAGGTTCTGGAATAAAACTTCAGACTTCAGTGTTTTCCTTTTTTTTTCCTTTTAGTTTTTATAACTGAACAATTTATCAATTTACCCATACCCGCCCAAGTTTGAAAACTATTTTACGTCAAGAGGATTTGCAATCCATTAGCTGACAGTAAATTTGGCTTGTAGTTTACACTTACCACACGCTAAATACCGCCAAAAGTTACAAGTCTAGCCTCTCAGTCCATTTTCATGCCACAAGTCACATAGTTCATCCCTTCCAAATGTCGAATGGTATCTGAATGACGATGCGCTTTATATTTCTAGCCTCGGGTCCCAGCAGTTGACTTGTGCCAAGATATAACGCGCATTTTTCTTCCGTATCAACTCACCTTAGTTTTCTATGGAGCATTTAAAGACAGTGGGTAGATTTTTGCTTTTATTATTATACATATATATATATATATATATATATAGAGTGATTCGCGACCAGACTGACAAATTTCCAGGGGGTGTAGAGGGTACAGAGACCAGAGACGTTTCATAATCACATAGCAATGCGGGGTCGGAAACGTCGTCTTATTGTATGTGTTAATAGCCACATTAGAAGAAGTGTTCAAATGATTGTAAATTTTCCGACCATGGTTTTCAAAAACTAGTCCCTCTTTCACCGTTTGCACTTGATAAAAATTGTTATTTCCGAACTGTTTCATTGCATTTATGAAATTGCCAGAGGAAAGCCCATTGTTTATGAAACTTGGTTAAGAAATTAGATGCACACTTCAACACTTCTTCCGAAGTTATTATTAGCAGGTACATGAAGACAACGTTTCCGACCCCGCATTGCTAAATGATTCTGAACCGTCTATGTATCCTACTCACCCTGCAAGTTTGTCAGTTTGGTAGCGAATCACCCTTTATATACATATTAAATTCATAATTTGTGATTCATAATGTGTAATTCATAATTTGTGAAAGGTTCTGGAATAACATATCACAGGTGAGTGCTTTTATTTTTTCAGATATTTAAAGCATACTTTTTCATAAATGAAGAATTTTTAATGTATCCCCATCTACTAAACCTCGACAGTATTTATTTATTTATTTATTTTTAACACCATGAGGGTTCCAAATGCCTGACTAGTCAGTAAATGTGGTTTGAATGCGTTCTCTAGTATAATTCTACTCTCTGGTTTAGAGTCCATATTGCATTGTTTAATCAACTACAATGCAGAGCATGATTTCTGTATATTGTTGCAAAAACCTCTCCTTGTTTCCGGGGTTCGTCATTCTAAAGTCCACCTGGTATAGAAAGTTCTTTAAAAAAGTCCACTGGTCAGGATGGAACACAACTTTATTGCTTTTAAAACTTCGTTGAACAATCAGCTGTAAAAAATTCACAAGCACAATCCAACAGTAATGTGCTTTTAACAGTCCGCTTAGAAGTGAAGCTTTCACAAATGCTGTATTTCTCACCAAAAAAAAAAAAAAAAATCAGTGAAAATGTTCAAGAGATATCGTACACAATCTTTTAAAACACATCAATGAAGAATTCACACACAACACTTTAAAAACAGTTTCAAAAAGCAAGCGAAAATAATGCTTCTATAGCACTACCAATTCACAGAGCAAAGCAAGCGTACTCATTTAGAGCTCAACTCACACTGAACTGGGGCTTCTGAAGCACGCTTATGTTTATACCCGACGCAGAAGCTACAAGAATCCTCGAGAAAAGACTATTTCTGAATATTCCACATAAAGCGGGAATTCTGACTACTTCATAGAAGAGAAATGTTAGGTTATTATGCGTTTTTAATGCAAGAAAACCAACTTCCAGTCCCCATTAGGAAAATCGCGCCAAATGACCAAAATGTCCCCAAGCCCAAAAGTGAAGATATCGAAGGCCTATCACCAATATTTCTCAAGATTTCTAGAAACCCCATAGATAAACAATGGGGAAACCGAAACCTCCGTATCTCCGGTTCTAGTTGACCGATTCTGATGTATCAAAAAGCAAAATTTAACTATTCGAAGCGTAGAATACAAATTATAAACTATTTTAAGCCCCAGAACAGCCGGTTGCCCCGAAAAGTCGTAACAATATATAAGAAGAGGAACGAACAAATTGTAAATGGCTGGTTAATTCTACATAACTTCTATGCAATTTTGAGAATATGCACACTTAATGAAGGGTTGTGATTTCGAAAGATACAGTATGGAAATAAGTGACTACGGAATATGCCCAAATACCAAAATTAAGTTGTATACTTATAACTAAGGCTTGTTAATTACAGTGGAATTTTCTGTAACTTGACCAAGCACAGATTATAATATGCATCTTTTCAGACGTTGAATGATAACACCATGACAAGAATATCAAAGTGTATATAGATGAGTACAAACTTCTGCCATTATTTAATTTCGATTTAATATCAAAGTTTTGTGGGCATAAAGTGTCTAGCAGTAGTGAAAATTCGATTCGCGCACAAACACACACACAGAAGCACACATATATATTTGTGTGTGTTTCTCTGTGTGTAAATATATATCTAGTCTAATATATAAAATTCTCCTGTCCCAGTGTTAGTCACCTAACTCCTCCGAAACCACTCGACCAATTTTAATGAAATGTTCTATGTATATTCGTTAGGTCATAGAATAGGTTTTTAACTATGTCTCATACCCCTAAGTCATAAGGGCGGTCCACCCCAAAATGTTTAGCCCCCGAGTGCTATTCATTTCAATCAGGATTTCTGTGTAGAGATGTGTCGGGTGTCGAATCACTTTTCAAATGTGCTTGCCAGATAATGTGGAGAGGGGGGGGGGAGTAAATAAAATGTTGAAAGTCGCACAAGGTTTGCAATTTTTGATAATGGATCGCTAAATGTGGTGCCAAAACGCTACAATTTATTATAAATATATTTCGCGTATAGTTAGAAAACGCCTGGCGTATATTGTAAAAGAGTTTTATTAGGCGATTTTAATATAGATTTCTATTCCGAAGAAGTGCTCTGTGGAACAAGAAAGGAAAACAGGGTACACTCATGGATTATGATGTCCATTCCAAACAGTATTTAAAATGTCTTTGCGGTATAGTTGGAATATGCCTACAGGAAGAACATGCCTGGAGGAAATTCTAAACAGTTTCAGGTGGCGATTTTAAGATAGATTTCGATTATGTTTTATAAAGATATGTTTTATGGTACAAGAAAGAGTTGATTCCTATTTTAGCGCCCCCACTCTCGCCAACCTAAAAAATTCCCGTACTTTGGCGAGCTTTGCAGTCATGGGTCTCTGGGAGTTATGCACAAGTTTCAACGGTACATACGTATTTTCCAGACGGTCCGCCAAGACAAGCAATTTTTTCACCAAGATAAATGCCGGGCACATGAAATTGTTGATGGTTTGGAATACGATTGGCAATGTATTTAAAATCTATGAAAAAGTAGTTTGGCGGAAGTGACCGCCGAGTTAATACGTAAGTACCGTTTCAACGCGCCCAAAAGAACTAGATGACAACTAAAGTAAACAAACTAGCGATAAACGCACCAGTTAAAGAAGTTGAAGACCCTTAATTATTAAAACTTCATTAATTGTCAATCCGAAATAAATAAAATTGTAACGGCATGCTGTACTTACATGTTGTTCCAAATCGCCATTTTAATTCTAAATTACGATTGCCACATAAAAGCTAAAAATCGTCAGGGTAACTGCATATGTTTAATGATCGCAAACCTTGGCAAGAGTCCAGGCGTTAAAGTGGGAATCTACCCAAGAAAGACAAACAGGTACACTCATGGATTATGATGCACATTCGAAACAAGATATAAAACAATGAAGTATAGTTGTAATATACTTGGCATAGATTGTAAAATAGTCTTAGTAGGCAATTTTAAGATAGATTTCGATTCCAAAAATGGGTTTTACGAAACAAGAAAGAAAAATACAGCACAGTCATGAATAACGATACACTTTTGCAACTTAATGGAATAAGTAATAAAAATAGGGACGGCGTATAAATTATGGTATGATTTTAATATGTAGCACTATAGTGCGTATTTAAAACCTGAAAGTGTTTCAGATTTTCACACTTTTTACTTTCCGAACATGTACCATGTAAGGAAAGTATTGTAATCATGAAAAAATTCAACTTCGAGATTTTGGTGTATTTACACGTTTTGTAGTCTTCTGAATTCATTTATGCTATTTGTACGAGATGTGTGTGTGTGTGTGTGTGTGTGTGTGAACACGATAGCTCCTAAACGGCGCTACCTCCGCAAGAGAGAGACTATGAAATTAAAGTGTAGCGGTTGCTGTCTCATAAAATATTATTTAATGTTAAAATAACTTTCAACTTGCGGAATTTTAAAAGTATTTATTTCCTTACTAAAGCAGATTAAACTTCCTAAACATTGTTGTTCTAAAAATCATATTATTATTTTATTCATCGTTGTTGCCACTCGCAATCTGCGTAAATTAGTTGCAACAAAGATTTTTTTTTTTTCTAGAGTCTACAAAAGTATACCAGGCGGATAGATGGCGCGCTCGGCGAATTGGAGGAGATTATCGGAGAATAAAAGGAAGAGAAATATAGGGTTACTTCTTACAGTATTAGTTCTTCCTTCCTTATACTCTCCAGCTCCATGGTTACACGTATAAATTATTTTTATTATGAGTGTGTGCAAAATTTTGTAAGAATCATTTCAAAAGAAAAACATTCTAAAAGGTACGTAAAATAATAATAGAAAATATACACGATGTACACTTAATATAATATATACGTATAAATACAATCAAAAAATAAATATTAATACATTATTACTGTTTTTCATCATAAAATAATTCAATTTGTTCTATTTATGTGTGTTTTAAACCGTGAGCAATGCCAAAAAGACGCAAAGAGGCTTCTTTGGGCAGGTAAACACGTAGAAATGCAGGCAAGCGAAGTATAAGAGCCCAAAGGACAGACGAACAGCAGCAGCAAGATAATACTAATGTGCGTGTGCGCATGGCTCAATTGCGTCAAGCAGAATCAGAAGATGCACGATCTGAACGAAATGAACAAAGAAGATTAGAACAAAGACAAGCACGCTATTTTATAGTTAGCAGACTCAGAGCAATGAACAACACCGCAAACAGGTACATCGATCATTTACATCTGCTTCATTCCTGCGTCTAGCGTTCCAGTATGAACCCGATGTTCAATATTATGCTCATTCAAAAGTAGTAATTGGTGCTATGGATAAGGAATGTCCGCATTGTAATGCTCTTAAATTTAAAAATGAGCCAGCCGGAATGTGTTGCGCGTCCGGAAAGGTGCAGCTGCCTATAATTCAAACACCACCTGAGCCATTGAACGGTTTACTTATCGGCACTGATCTAGATTCCAACCTGTTCCTAAAGTCAATTCGAACATTCAATTCATGTTTCCAAATGACTTCGTTCGGAGCAACAGAAATAGTTAAAATTAGCGCTGTAAATGGTCAACAATTCAATTCAACATTTAAAATCAAAGGCCAAATTTATCACAAAGTGGGTTCATTGCTGTCAATGCCAAACGAACCACATAAATTTTTACAAATTTACTTTATGGGTGGTGAGGATGCACGTTGCGGCTACAATAAGCTAAATTCAGTTTTTGCAAGACGTATCGTCAGCGAGCTGGATGCTCTATTAAATGAACACAATGAATTGTTGAAATTATTCAAATCACACATGCACAAATTACAAAGTGATAATCATGCTATTGTCATCAATCCTGATAAAACACCTGCTGGAGAGCATATTCGTAGATTTAACGCACCTATTGTTGACGACGTTGCTGGAATCATGGTTGGCGATTGTACAGCTACACGAGAAATTGTGATTCGTAGAAGAAGTAATAATCTCCAGTTCATTGCTGATACACACCGTTCATATGACGCTCTCCAATATCCACTAATATTCTGGAAGGGACAAGACGGGTATTGCATAAATATTAAACAACGAGATCCCACAACAGGTACTATATTCATTATGAACTTGATCATTATTCATTTACCAAAAACTTAATTTATTAATCGTAATTCATTAACCTTAACTATTGTTAATTATTAATTAGTATTTGTTTTTATTCATATATATCATTACAGGAGCCGAAACAAGCAAGAACGTTAGTTCGAAGGATTTTTATGCTTATCGGTTGATGATTAGACCCGGTCAGGAGAAAAGTAAGATTTTAAGCACTATGAAGTTTAACTTTAATAATAATTATTAATCTTATGAGATAATTAATACAATAACTTACAGAAATATGAAAGTATAACCATGATGTTCAGAATAATATACTAAGATATGTCTTACGTTAGTTGCTAAAAAATGAGGAATTTACAGAAATATACAGTTTATAGATATGTTCACATAGTTATGTTATTTTCTTAGTTGATTGAAAAAGAATGGACAAAATCGAACCAATCCAATGAATCATTTCCTAGTCTAGATTTAATTTTAGTAAAATAATTAGAAGTATGGATTATATAAAAAATTTAAAAACTAAAATGAAAACATTTTATAATTAATTCGTGACTTTTCGCTAAGAGATAAAATAGTATGAAATATTTCAGTTCATTTGGAGGATGGGAATTTTTGAAAAATTTAGATTACAATGCTTAGATTTAGATGTCCGATCCAGACTCTCATTAGAAGATAATTTTAAAAAATAAAACTTTGAATTAAAATTTGTAATTATTGATTCATTTATTGTCAGATAAGAGACATAAATATGCAAAACTTTTCGGTCTATTGATTCGGAAAGCAGCGTGAAATTGTAATAAAAATATTTTTTTTCTGAAGGTCAATCCCGCGGGATTAGGATCGTAATCCCGCGGGACTAGTCCCGCAAACATTTATGCGGGATCCCGCAGGATCGGAATTGCATTCCCTGGCCGATAGTGCCTGTGAATTTTGTACAACTGATTGTTCGACGAACTTCTAGAAGCAATAGAGTTCCATCCTGACAAGCGTACTCTTTTCTAGAACTTTCTACACTTTAGAACGACGAAATCAGGAATTAGCAGAGTATCCTGCAACGCTATTAGTTTGGTAAGAAAATAATATACTATTTGTTTTTTCACACTTAATTTCCTTATGGTTGTTTGGTTAGTTGTTACAACATGTTTGTGCATCTTATATTGTAATTCGAGAAAAAACAATTCTTTTTCAGTAGCAAAGCAAGTAAAAACAAACAAACAATCAATTGTGTGAGGAACCAAAAAGTTTTCGAAATTCGTCATCAAACCCTCTACTACACACTGTAATCAAAGTTTCCTTAAAAAATGCCAGCCGTATAATTGTATTGCTTTTTTCGAAATATGACAGTTAAATAGTCTCCATTAGACAATTTTCACCTGGCGTATAAATATCTACTGTTTTTTACAATATGTTGGTAAATGTCTTGCTTTTCAAATTAAGCTCTTAAATACTTTATTGCTAGTACATAAATATTCGAATTACGTACTTTTTCCTTTTAACTCCACAATCATAAACACGCAATTTTGAAAAAAAAAGGATTTTATTTTTCTTAATTTTTGCCACCTCACGAATAAAAATGGAAAAATCTAAATTGATATTAAATTTCCAATATGCACCCAAAGGTCTCGTAAGGAATTGTGCAATCGATTATGAGTTTTATTTCTTTAAAATTCGTATCTACTTGCGGCAGTTAAATCTTGAATTTTCAAGGGAGATGGCAGTAGGTATTTTTAGGTATAAACGATGAGCAACTGTTAAGTTTCTCAGATCTGAAAATGAAAATATATATTATCTGTTTATTGGATTCTATTGATGATTTGGTGCTGTTGTGACTTGATTCGTTGTTTCATTTATCGGATTTTGGTGTGGGTAAAAAAGGAAATACGTATTTTGTGTACGGAAGCACGTAGAACAAAAGGTTTAGCATTACCGGCACTGTTTCATTATTTTCAATCATCTTTATTTTGTTTATATTCTCCTAGGCTGTGATTTTTAATTTTAAATGTAGAAATCATACTTCGTTTACTAGGATTTTTAGAAATAGCTACTTCATGCGTGCTACATGTTTATATTTGATATTTCCTAGATGTCATTAACTATACATGTGGCTATGTTTTATATTTATGTCGCTTTCGCTCGTAAATAATAATGTCCGTTTACTAATATTATTATTATGGGTGCGTTGGAAAATGCATCACAATCCATGAGTGCACGGTGCATCCCTAGTAGCAATGACTGCTTGTTTTCTGCTCGGTCGTTCATCGACTCATCGTTAACTTATCGACTCGTCGACTTCAGTCATCGGCAAGTGCACTTTTGTTTATCTGCAATAGATGAATTTTTATTCATGGATAGAAGTGATCTAGACGAGCAGTTTTGCCGATGGGAAACCGAAAAACAATATCTTATCCGAAACTGCAGCTCTATAGTCAACGGGCCTTGCAGGTGTCCCCAGTGGTTTACACTTTACCCAAATTCCTATAAATATTTGCGTAATTTAGATGTGCCTTTGCATAATCTAAGGGAAATTTTGAACAATTCTTGAATTAATCGCATAATTTACTTCAAATTTCTTGTATTGGGGTTGGGAGGGGGCAGGGGGGTGGTATCCCCCCCTTGCCCCCTCCCACAAAATTTAAATTTGAAAAAAAATATTTACAAAAAAATGTAAGTATTTATTATATAAAAATCGTTTGTAATATTTAAATAATTTTAAAAAAATGTGTTAAAAAAAAAAGAAAAGAAAATCTATTTGAGCGTCAGCTGCATTATAAGAAAAACGGAAACTTCATTACAATGAGCAACTCTTTTGAAACCTCTTTAATGTAAACAGCAAGAAGAGAAATCAGTTAATTTTTAAAAGTTATCCAAGAAATATGAAAGTTAAAATCACACTAAAATTCCTATACAATTGGCAATATTGTTTTTTAATTATTAATTATGAATGTTGTTGCTACTTACATACATTGGTAAAAAGTGAAATTAATTTCTTACCAATCGAATAATTTGACTATTATTAATAATAGCTGAACAACACTTAGTCAATATTTCACCCAAAGTCCCAATCTGAGACTAAAATAACCGGTATTTCACACTTTGCCTTACACATGATAAGATTCGATGGTCTAGGGGTAGCGCGCTTATCTCGTAATCAGTACGCTCACGGTTCGGGCCCGGGGAGGAAGATGGAAGATTTTTTTTTTTTTTTTTCAGAAAAACGGAAATTTAGCATACAAAAAACGAAAACATAATAAACAGAACGGACATTTTTTGAAAATTTTGCTGCCAGTCGTTTATTTTTTATTAACAAATATATTTTAAACAGTTTATCGGTTTCTTTTCATTATTTCATCGGAGTCGTCGGGAAACGATGATCGGCTTTATGGTCCCCCGAGCGGACATTTTGTACCAGTTGCCGATGAAATTTCCCCTTTTTTGGATGAAAAGCCGTGATCGGCCATTGCTCCTTCTCCTCGGATTTAACTCACCCGCCTCTCATCGACCGATGGGTTATTGCTACTAGGGATGACAATTATTTTTTCGATGAAAAACTTCTTCGGGATTGAAATTCATATTGAAATCACCTACATAAAAAATCTCCGAACAATTCTTACTGACTCCGACCTCCACATTATATCTCTACTTCACCTTTATAAATACTGATGAATAGTGACTGAGTGACACATCTCAAATAGACCAAAACCAGGAGTGAAAGAAATAGCCTTTTAGCACTAAAAATACATTATGTTTAATCAAAAGTCAAAATACTGAATTAGTTCGAATTCTATGTTGTTAAACATGTAAAAGTGTTAAAAGTACAAGCTTAAAATAAAATAAATATTTAATATCAAAATTTAAGTAGCATATAAATTTTTATTTTTAAAATACTTACTGAGCGTTATTTGCATTTTACTAAACCGCAAAAAAATAATTTCATCAAAGTATGAAACATTAAGTAAAAAGAAAAATGAAGAATACAATATTTTCGTTTTGTTGATTCTTTCTTTTTATTAATCTAAGTTTATGTCCTCCGGGTCCATATAAGTATACCCGGATTTTCTGTCATAAAATTTGCATTACAGTTTTGCCTTATTTAGTTTCTCCTTGAATTTTAAACTACAGTGAAGGAAGATAAAATGACATATTTTTAACCCCAAATTAAAATCTATTGGGGTTAAGAAATTTGCATAATTTTATACTGTTACAAATTTAAGATACACCAATGTATCATAACAAACTTAAGTGAAAAGAAAAAGAGCCATTTACAATGGTTAAAAAATTATTCGACTTTGTATAATGTGTGGTAAATAAAATGTGGTAATTGTGCACTGAGGAAAAAACATTTTACAGCTGTCCGTGTCTAATGAACAACTTTCAAAAGTAAGACGAATGGAATCATATGGATGTCAGGTAAAATTTATTGATTGTTTATTACAGTACTTGAAACAGTAAAATATGCAAAAATTACTTATTTTGATGTGAGAATCAATGTTTTTTAATTTCTTCACATTATGAAGGATACAAATAATAACTTTATGTGCTGAAAGGTGGTTTTCGCTTTGCTGAGGTATCGCTCCATGCTTTTTTAGATGTAAAACGGTAAATACAAACGTTTTCAAAAGAGTAATTGTAAAATATAGCGATTGATCATTGTCCTGTTGCTCTTTCATCGCATAGGACATATTTTTTATATTTTAATTACTTTGGATTTAATCCTCAAAATCACAATGTATTTTTTCCCCCTTCCTGGTGCTTATTCGCAAAACCACAAGTGTAAACGTCTTTCTCACGTTTTGTTTGTTTCAGCTAAGGTGACCATACGTCCTCGAAATTCGAGGACAGTCCCCAAATATGGGTCTTTTTTTCATTTTGTCCCCAAAAAGACTTTGTCCTCAAATGTCCCTTAATTTAAAGATTTGTACGTTTTTTCCCTGAAAGTTTCCGTTTAGTTTATTTCTTTCAGAAAAAACTGAAGAAATAAGAAAAATAAACCAACTAAAAGCGCCATGTATTCAGAGAAACAATTAAATTCGATCTCTGAAAACGTTTGTTGTCATTGTGTGTGTAGCGCGTACAGACATTCAATAAAGTATCCGACTATGAGCCAAATTTCCCATTTCAGTTTTGTTAATGATTAATCACTTTTCATGAAGAACCATGATTGAAATTGACGTACGACAATTTTCTTGCACTCGAACACTTTTTTTAGAGGGTGTACAAAGTTTCATGAAAAATTATCACAAAATGATCCAATGTAAAAAGCAATGTCTACTGAAAAATACAAATACTATTCCAAGAGTTAAATTTTGAATAAATTGCAATATTTCAACATGATGTTCCTTTCATACTTCTAGTTTAAATAAATATTTATAAATGAATGAAATACTTCCATTAATTTATTAGAAATAAGAATACACAATTGATATAAGGAGTTATTGGAGTTCATTTTTAAGTATCAAAGTCAGTCAAGATTTAAAGTATTGGTATACACCCTCCAAAAAAAGTATTCGTGTAAAAATTTCCTACGTTGGTTTCGTATATTAAAAATTATTTATCATAGAATATGAATTAGGCTATGTATAAATATGACTTTCCATATTTCTGTCACGTTTTACATTTTTCAAAAACTCAACTATTATGCGCAAATCTAAAATAGGAAATTTATCTCTTACTCGGATACTTTTTTTGGAGGGTGTACATGGTAATATGTTGTGTCCTCGAATACGTCCTCGAAAATATTTTCTATTGTCCCCAAGTTTTCTTAAGATTCGAGGACAATCCTTGATTTGTCCCCAAATTACTGTTTAAAAATATGGTCGCCTTAGTTTCAGCTGCTCGCCTGCTAAAAAAAAATAAAAATAAAATAACAGTGGACGCCAGTTATACTCCTTGCTTTCGCAGCTGAAATGTTTTGCGGTTTCGGCCGCTGTGCAAGCATGTCTTCGTGGCTTCTGGAAATTTCCCGAAGCAGTGCTTTTTAAACTGCCTTAGAGGTTTTCCATAACGGTCAATTTGTCTGGCAGTTCGGCTGTGGTTCTGGTGTGGCTAGGCTGCTCAATTCATGTGATGCAGGCCTTCGCCCACCGACACGTAAGGCCTGCAATCTCATCAACGCTGTAATTTTTTTTGTGACGATGCTTCCCCCAGATTCCCATATTGTTATATATGCATTTTTCAATTTTTATGATAAAGAAAATCTGATGTTCCTAGAAAATAAAATAAATACGTCTAAAATTTAATATGTGTGATCTCATCCAATTTGTTGTGTGCTCCTTCCGGTAAGAGGCAGAGTCGACAAGCACTGAGAAAATGTATGTGTTTTTACACAACCTTGTTATGAAGGTCATAAATTAGTTGGGTGCATATCACTTTTTTGAACCTTCTTTTGCATATCGCTAGCTGCTGTGATCCCGGCGTTCCTATGAAATCGGATATAGCTCTCTCTCAATTTGAAGAAAAATAATGACGATGTCGCTTTAACAGAAACCTTTTTTTTTTCCTTTTTTTTTCAGCGCGGCATTCGTAGGTATATCTGAATACGTCCTACAGAGGTCGATGCATTTTTCATCGAATACAGCGCATTGTTTGTGTTCTTCTAGATTATTCATGTAATAAGTCACAAAAATTTACATTCCAACCATCTTCTTTCATCGATCATCATATGTAATACATACGCATCTAAAGGGAAAGACATTCACACAGTAGGATAAAATACTTAAAGACGTGCAATGGCAAACACTTTTGAGGAAAGTTTGATTTAATATTTTAAAAAAAAAGTTATTTCTTTATCAGCGTTATTAACATTCTTGAAAGTTTAGAGATTTTTCGAAGCTTCTCCAATCATATCATTCAAAAATCTATCACAATTGGTTCTTTAAAATTAGTATTCACTTATTGTACAGAAAAAGAACACTCACCTTAATTTTTATAGTTAGAAGAAAGAGTATTCAACATTCGCCAACAGGCAGAAGATTTATTGGAATAATAACGATAAATAAAGATACAGGTAAGAATATTTTTCATCTGAAGCTTATTAATAAATCATATCGAAATCGTGGATAGGTTGCTCGTTCTCATAAGGTACTGTATTGTTTCTATGTTTTTTTGTACCATTCGACACTTTATGTAACATTTATAAAAACTTCCATATACATTTTCCTATTCATGTTTTCTATGTTAACACGAATTAATTGTAATGTAAAATGCATTATTTTAATTTCTAAGCTAAAGTGGAACTTATGAGATTGTTTTGAATTCAGTGGTATTAATTTCGCGTGTATTATTATTGATTACTCATGAATATGCAGGAGTTCTGCATTGAATATTTATCCGTCCAAAATGATGAAGCGCATTCATTTCCTTGCAAAATTTTATTTTATTATTCATTTATTGGAACATGATAGTACGACTTCAATTAACAGGAATGAACTCGTATAGGTGCATTTCTGTCTTACATTTGCATAAATAATGAATGTGTTCTATATTCTCATAGTATAGTAAAGCGATACCAGAAATTCTTTATTCAAATCATGAAAATTTCTTTTTTTGGATTTTTAACATGTTTGTTATGCGTAAATTATTCGGGAAACTTCTTCTTTCGTTTCCTGAAAGTATTTTTGTTATACATTAAAATGATCAAATGTATTTAGAATACAAAATATAATAACAAAACTTTAATACAGCCAAACAAATCTAAATTTCTTCCGCATATCTCCACTTTTTGCTGAAATCACCTCAATTTTATAATTAGTAAAAGGCATGGTCACTTGAGGATTTGTGAATTTCAAATTTTAAATTAGGAAAAATGTTTTTTCAGAAAATAAAAAACAGAATCATTTAAAGCAAATGCAGAATTATAGTCTCTCTCTTTAAAAAAGTCTATAGCTAATATATATATATATATAAAACGAATATGTAAAACTGCGTTTACAGAACACAACCGGTTTTACCAACCATACTCCATATTTGGAGTTTTTATCAAAGGAACTGTACTTGCTGTTACATATAGAATTATTTTATCAGAAATTATCAGACATTTTTTACCGAATATTTAAAATCGGAGAATAAACTTTTTTTCAAGGAAAGAAATATTGAGTATTTGTCCATTACCATGATGTTTATATACATAAAACAAATTTAAAACTTGTTCCACATAATTACTTTTCGAAGAGAAATTAGCTTAATGCATCATTTTAAAAAATTGAAATAAAACTATTCCTTTATTTTTGATGGATACTAATGAGCTTATTGAATAACAGAATACGTTAAAACTATTTACGCATTCAGATACGAAAAGGAAATATGGCATCATTAAATCTGCTTATTCTACAATAAAAGGTCCAGTTCAGAGATAACGTTCAAAAGTTTGCAAGGCTAGTCCTTCAAATAAATGAATCAATTCTCTCTATTCACGGGCTGCATAGAAGTATCTGAACATAAAACCGTGCTTCAAAATATGATTTATCTAAATAACATTTGCAAAATTTAATGTTTACTATTTAATTGGTAACCGATATTCCATATTTATGCGTTCTGAATCAGGCTTTGTAACAGTTCATAGAATTCATTATAAAAGGCATATTCTGTAAACGAAATTAGAGATATTTAGGTGAATCCATCAGAAAACTTCACTAGCTTATTTATGGTTTTGGCATGCTTGAATTTCATGATGTAGTAAGCAATAGCTTGAATTTCATGATGTAGTAAGCAATAGCTAAAGTGCTTGGAAATAATGATTTATGAACAGAATGTATAAAATATATGGTAATTTCATATGCATGTAGTGTTTATAAAGTGTACACATTCAATAAACCCTTAAAACATAAATCTGTAAAATTGAGATCACAAAATAAGTTCAAAAATTATTAAAAACTACATCAAAACACTCATAAAAGTTACATACCTCAATGTGTGAAAACTGACAATCGCACATCCGTGATTCTTTGTTTGCTGAACCAGCGCCATCTAGGGAACTTGCGAAAAAATCAGCGTGGCTAATTTAGATTTCTAAATATTAATAATAATAATAATGATAACTCGGCTGTTCGAGCCTCGTCAGGGTGAGACCCCCTCCCCTGAACTCCCCTAGTTTTTTAGTTTCAATATTTCCATATTAAAACGTTATTAATTGACTAAGTCATTTTGGCACTCATCTTCCGTGTATTTTGCTTGGTAACCCTATGTTGAAACTTTTATGATTGTAACTTATTTATAGAAAAATACATGTGATGCATATTCTAGAGCTTACGAAATATTGTAACAATAGATTAAAGCTGGGCTGAACTAATAGTATTTAAATATGTGTGAAATTATGTCTAGTCACAATAAAAAAAATAGAAAAAATGCGATTTAACTGAAAATGCAATTTTATTTGTATGGATTCAAAGCTTTTGGATTCAAAGATTACAAATAATATAACAAGGACACTTACGTCATTTCCACCACCTAACAAAATGATACAGGAAATTAGCACATTATTGTCGCTCGTTTTCGCTTTATTTATAGTAGTTTCTAATCAATTATTGCTAATATTTCCATTCTTACACCATTTATTACCAAGTCATTGCGAGATTTTCAATGACTAAAATATATTAATTTGAGTATAAATCTCTTTTCTCAGTTTCAGATGATACATACGTGTCTTTAGAAAGAATCGGTTAATTTCGAAAAACATTGGGAAATAATGTTCTATGTTTTTTTTTTCTTTCAGGGTCTCCTCTCTTAATCTTTCGGAGATTGTTTTTCTTTCGAAGATATCTCATTTAGGACAGGGAATGCAGTAGAAGAAAAAATAATTGTATAAGAAATATTGGTTTAGGGTAGCTTAAGTCAGGATTCGGGACAAAATATGGTTAATATCTTAAGAAAATATTAGTTCCGCGAAAGCATCTGAAAGAAAAACAAATGACAAAAAGATCAATGTTTCAGATCTGAAATTTTTAGAGTACTCATTTACGTAAAAGTGTTCTTTGTTGATTGATAAAATTGTTCAATACTTTTAACTTAAATAATGTTCCGTATTTTTTAGATCAGCAATTTTTGAGTGGTGAGAAACTTTCGCACACTAGAGTGTATGTGTGTACATTAGGGTGTACCGAAAAAGCCTTTTTTTTCGAAATTCGATTAAAGTTTTCAGTTACCACTTTTGACTTAAAAATTGAAAAAAAAACGAAAAACTCAACTTTTTGAAAAAATGTTAAACAATATATATATAAATATTTTGAAAATTTCTTGTCCCTAGCAATGAAGTTTACTTAACTGTCTCAATAATAAGTATGTAAATTTTCAGATTGATCAATTAAAATGTTCAGGTGCCACACCGACCCTAAATTTGAGAAAAAGTGAAAAAGAATACATTTCGCTGACACTCTTTATAGAAATTCCACTCCTTAAGAATTAATATTTTGGATGTACATCAAATCTCAATAGCGTAAATAACCTAAGTAATGTGTTTGCCATTAACAAATAACCGTTAACAAATGGCGCTGCGATGGCAAGCCTCCGTATTCTCCCGATCTGACTCCTTGTGACTGCTCTCTGAGGGCACACTTAAGGACTATGTCTATCGTAACCATCCAAAAAATTGATTATTGTTACAAATAATGATTTGTCTTGCAGCTCTATCTGATACCCGTTGCATACGTGAGGGGGGGGGTTGTTGGAGGTTCCTGTCCCACTTGTAAAATACTTCAGCATAAATCCATACATTTATGAATTTTAACGTCAAAAATTTGCCTTTTGATATTAAAAATGCATTTATGAGCTCTCTCTCCTTAAAGAAACTCTATGAATGCATTTGTCTCAATCGAAATGGAGTGTCTACCTGAATTATCCCAATATGCTAGCTAGCTCGAATTATGAATCAGTACCGCATATGAATCCGTTCCCACTCAGACATTACAGGATGTAATGACTAATTTCATTTTTATTTCGCTTGTGACATATCTGTATGCCGAAGGACAGACATTTTGAAAAATTTGCTTGACACTAGGGTACATCGGGAAAACAGGACACTTCCAGGAAATTAAAACCTTGATTTTAAAATTCAAGATATCAAAAACAAAGTTCAATCGAAGATTGCAGCAAACGATATGCTTATTATGTTACATAATCTTTAAAAATTTATTCAGAATTTTTGATACAGTAGTTACAATATGTGCTAACAGAGGCGCTGCACGTTAAAACCCTCATATTACCATCTATCACAGTATAGTCAATCAGTCACATCACAAATTTTTAAAATGTTCATCGTTTGGCATACATAGATCAATCAGGCAAAAGGAAAATGAAATTAGTCATTACATCGTGTAATGTCTGAGTAGGTACGGATGCCGCATATGCCGCAATAATCGACAATTCCTGCTCTTAGTGACAATTCAATTAGCTTTTTGGGAGAGTTCAGGTAGGCAGTGATTTTCAATGAGACAAATGCATACACATAGTTTCTTTAAGCAGAGGAGGCTCATAGATGTAATATTGATATTAAAAGGCGAAATTTTCATGCTAAAAATTGTAAATGTACGGATTTTATGCTGAATAGTAATCTACAAGTGGGACTGGAACTTCCAATAATTCCCCACTCACGTGCGCAACGGGTAACAGATAACTTTGGATGTTTGCATTTGTTGCAACAAGAATTTTGCTTCTGCGTCTTTATTTGATATTTGAAGGGATATGAGACAAGAATAATTTGTCCCTGTTCCGATGAGATTCTTTAAAAATCCCTTTTTACCATATCTGGAAAAAAATATAGCTTTTAAGTTTAATGTATGTATAAATATACTTATTAGCACAAATTCCAATACACCATCAATTCCAAAAGATTTTGCGTACATTCACGAGCAAGTAAATCAGAACATATTGCTTTACATGTACAAAAAATAAAACATTAATTGAGCTTAAAAAAATAATTTTTTATGCGCATACAAAAAATGTTTAAGTATGGTAAAGTCTTATTTATTTTTCAGCAGTATGGGCATTTTATTTCACATTTATCTTTAAAAAATGTAGAATAAAACATATTTCCTTTCACAGTAAATTGTAGTTGATTTTTGCTCACATAAAGAAAAATCTATACATCGGTACAGCAAATACAAAATCTTAAGTATTTCTGAAATATTATATTAGAAAGATCGCGTTTAAAAAAGGGCATGTCTTCTTATCGAAATATAAAAAACAAGCAAAATGTTTTATTGGAAGATACATTTTGAGCAATGCTTGAAGATTTAATATCAGCATTTTCTTCAAGCATGTCGCTCTTTTATTGAAAAAGTGTAGCAATGTCATTTTAATTCAAAATAATTTTATGTCTCTACAAATTTTGTGTTAATACTTATCAGAAAATAAAGATGAACATTGCAATAAAAGAAATGTATCCCATATAATGTAGGAAATGACCAGATACTGAACGATACATTTATTTTACTAGAATTATAATTCTTTTTTCATTTGTTTGGAACTGAAACAGCTAAACACTCTCTGCACTTAAATTAAAAAAAAAACGAAAATGGGTGACACAGAAATATATTTTAATGAATAAGACAAGAGAAGTTGAACAGTAAAATTTTATTTAAAAAGAACGCATATTAAACCTGACTTCTTGATATTTTCAACACTCTATGGCCTAATTATAACTGTTATGGAACAAACGTAGAAAACAATTTTATAGATTATTAAATAGTGAAATTTGCATTTCTTATAAATCAAAGTTTCATTACTTTGACAAAATATTCCAATTTTTAATTTATAGTAAAAAGAAAAACATTTACGGAAGCATTCTCAAAGTGCATGTGTGTCTTTCGAAAAACAAAGAAAGTAGTTTCTTGATGAACATTTAATTTCTTGTTTCATTTATGACAAAATATTTTTAATATATTTCTATATTTAAAAATCATATAATGTAAAAGTACGATCTTATTTAATTGAAAGTAAAAGTATATTTTGTAAGATTGTTCTAGAAATTGAATATCCTATGTGTTTTTGTATACCTTTTTATTTTATTAGAGTATTTTAATTACATGAATATTACATTTTTTAAAATTATAAAGAATCATTAATCTAATGTTTCAAAAAATATAAAAATTCTGTTTAGAAGTAAATTTTAATAAAACATACTTAAGCGGAAAGGATTTGATTCAACTGAAAACAGAGAATCAAAATTTTTTTTCAGTTGATAAATATAGAACAAAGGAACGAAAATACAAATTAATCTAGCATGGTTCTTATTTCTGTTTAAATAAGAATTAAGTTTACTTTTTGTAAACTTACGACCACGAGTACTGATGTAAAAAAACTTTTGTACATCAGTTTTCGTGGTAAAATATCCTATTTGGAATATTATAATGCACAATAAAAAATGTCTTACATTGTATCCGAAGAAACAACTATTAAAAAATTACTTACAGTAATTTGAATAGCATGGAAACGAAAACTATATTTAAGAAAGTTAGAATTAAGAAGAAAACTAGATATCTCGACGCCATCATAACATCTAATGATAAGAGTACTACACATTTTTCAATGTACAGATGGAACATTTTATTTGACAATTATTTAATCTTGATTTTAACTTTCCTCTGACTAAGACTAAACCGACAATTAAACATATATACATGCTTTATAATTAACATAGCAAACAAATAATATAAGAAATTAATGTTAAACCCGCATTCAGAAATTTCGTGCCTTAATTTGTCTAAAAATTATAAATTACTTTCAAAAGAGGCACGACATTCATAATTCAAACGCTCATGCATTTTCTGGCATTTTAATTATTTTTTATGTAAATAAAATACTTTACGTAACATATAAAACATCATAAATAACTTACTATTTCTGATATAAATGGAATATAAAAATAATATTTTTGTATTTGAATGTTATTCACATAATAAGTAGACATAGCGAATGTGCGTGCATTCTCAAGATGATCAGTTTGAAAGAAATTTATAAACATTTTATGAAGCGACTCTCAGTTAAATATGTATTATTCATAGTGTTTGAAAAATGCACTTCACAATTTTATATCTGTAAATTTCCTATATATGCCATATTACATATGATCTATTGCATACAATGCAAGAATATTTTTAAAGGAAATCAATATGGCTCCACGGAAATGCTTGGGAAATGTACATACGAAATAGCTTGATGGCGCAGTATATCATGACTTAAATCTCTATTTTCTGAGATGTTTTAAAATATTTATTTGCAAACAGCTATGCAGGGGATGCAGTGAACAGCATATGTTAACATTTTAAACTCAAACAAGAATTTTTTTCTTCCCCTTAATCAATGTAAAAAAAAAAAAAACACATAAAATTTTGAATATTGTAATAAAGTTCCGGGATGATGTATTCTACAAAGAATTGTTTTCTTTGAAAAATTATATTCTAGGCATTTAATGGTCAAAGTTTCTGTTTCGTTGCATGTAAATCGTTACACAACATATCGAGGTATGGAGCTGTTACCATTTCTTTTGTTAACAATAGAGTTTGGCAATATCTCGCTAAATGTATGTGACTGGTATCGGTAAACTGAGTCAGATTCTTAAATTTAATTCAGCTTCAAATTTGATAATATTTAGTAAAAGAAATCAATATTTATGTAATTAGATGCAATTTCAGCTCTAATTTGTATCATCGGGTGTTGAAGTAATCACTGAGTAGATGACAAACATTCGCTATACGTAGAATCCCAATAATTGACATCTTAATATTCTAGCATCATGTAAAAAGTCAGGAAAGAATCCTAATAGAACATAGTCACTTGCACTCTAATCAATATCTCTGTTTCTGGGCTGGCTGAATTTTCAAGATATGCGTTTATGTAGAACGCAAGGGCTAAATCAAGATTGTTTGGAGCTGTCATCCAGTAATCCATAGCATGCTCCTAAAGACGCCATATAATGCAAAGAAAACCCATCATCAATTATTACTAACATCGAAATCACCAAAACGAAGTGAATATTTATTAGAAAATGAAGACGGATACTCACCATTTTCGATCCTATTCAGATGAATAACTTGGTGCACGCGATTTGCAGAATTGCAAAACTTCTAATTTTGTCAATTAATCACTGTTTTCTATAGTGACAGATGATATAAAAGAGTTATTTTTCGAGAAGTTCAAAAATCAGAGTTTCGTTTTTATAAATCAAACATATGCAAAATATATTTCCTCTTTCAAAAATTCCTTGCATCTTACCATCTTTCTGTACACAGATTAAATCATCAAATTTTGAGAGTGTATGAGGGCCAGTGAAATCTAAAAAGTCATCAAGATTGCACACTTTTAGCGATTTATAGTCAAGATTTACACAAAAAAATGAGTCCCACAATCTTAAATCAACGTGGCTGTATGTTATATATTTGGCGTGAAATTGCTAAACTTTACTGTTATTATTTAATGAAAATACTTTAGTAGGAGATTTTAACATGTATTTCAGTTCTGAAGAAGTTTTTTGTGGAACAAGGAAGATAGAAATAGCACCATGTCGTTGATAATCACACACTTTCCAACATAATGGAACAAGGATGACAATTAGGCTAGACAATGGTTTATGTTATAATTCCTATCGAAATGAAGCAAGAAGACAAATAATATCGACGCAAGGGTTATGATACGCTTTTAATATGTAGCATTTTTATGCATATTTAAAATATGATAGTGTTTCAGATTTTCTTTGTAATTAAAAAAATAATTTTCACTATTAATACATTTAAATATTTAATAATTATTAAAATTTTTAAAACTTCAAAACATGCATGATAGCTGTTTTGCAAAACTATCAATAATTAATGTCCTGCTTTTGTCACTTTAAGCTTAAATTGATCAAATATTTCTATACAGTTCATAAACATCCAATAGAACTTTCTTGCACCACGTTCTGTCAGTAAAGTTGTGCAATATTTCTGCATTTACCTTCATATTACACCCCTGAATGCTGAAATACACGGCAAATGAAATACAATTGTGATGTATGAAAAAATAAAGGGTCAATATAAAAATGTATGCAATGTGTCCTTTTATACGAACTTTGTGTTCCTGAAAATTAAAACACTTAATAATAGTGCAAAACTTGCTTTTATAATGAGAGAAATAAAAAGTTAAAAAACTCTTACGAATTTCTTTAATTTATGCAAATTTTTACTTGACACTGCAATTAGGACTAAGAACCTGAATGTCAAATGTTAATTACGGATGTTCTTTCCTTCAAAACACATTTTCAGTGTCACTCAGAATGTTTGCTTGGGATACAAATTATAAATAGTTCATTAGTCTTCAGCTAATTTTTCTTAACTAAAATACAAAATTTTTTGAAAGTTTAAAAGCACAAATGAAGATCTGCTAATTAAAGCTCAAGATGAGTTCTTTGGAAATTGAAAATACTTAAACGTAGAAAATGGTGCAATTTTTTTCTTATTTTTAACACTATTAAGAACGTTTATTGATTCAAAATACTTAGATTTTTAATAGTGTACAAATACGAATGTATTGGTCAGAAATATTTTTTATGTAATTTCGATATTTTCTTTTCACCACACAGACCGATTTCGATAATACTTTTTTTTATTCGAGAAGGAGTACCTTAGGAGCGAAATTAGTTTGGTAAACTTCTGATGATACTTTCATTCGGCGAAATTGGGATAAAACCAAATTTTTAAACAATTATTTTCCTAAGGGATTGGCAGTAAAGAGGTATATTTATCGCAAAGTTTGCCGCTAAAATGTATATATATATATATATATATATATATATATATATATTTAACGACATATACATATTCTACCTTTAGCAACTTTTATATCGTCAAATATAAGATATATTCCTAAGCTGAATCTCACATGGTAATATATTTTGTATTTGAAGAGAAACTGCTAAGCCTTAGTACTTTACTATAAGAACGACTTCATTAGGAAATCGTAAACAAAACATGTTTTTTTTTTACCTTTTACACAACGAAATTAGATCCAGACATATTTTAAATTAGTTTCTGTGCATATTTTGCCTTCTATTCCATTAATTTAACCATATTAGTCATTTAACTTGGGGGGGGGAAATGTAAATTTTCACTATGTTCCCAATTGCGAACATTAGTTATTTCTGAGTATACTTTAAGGGGCTACACTTTGACTATACCTTTATGGGTAGTTTAAATAATCAGTGAACTATTAAGAATAATTAAATATTTGTTTTTAAATATGAGTAAAGATATGAATTACGTTTGAAGGGGGATGGGGTTGTATCAAGATAGCTCTTTAAAACATTATGAAAGTGGCTATTTTTATATATTTTCCCACTAATGATTCAAATTTTTTTATAGTCGTGCCCATGATTCTTTGGAATTATCCTCCATCATTAACTATCTTAATTTAGTCTTTATTATTAACCTCTTTTAATTTTTCTATTTTGTTAGTTGCTGGATGGTAATTTTATCACTTTTGTGCAGTACATAACCAGAATCTCCGATTTTTAATAACACAGTTGTGCCACAATTCCCTCCCGGGTCTGGAAGGCTTATAAAAAATATATATTATCAATACAACAAAGTTGACTTTATTGGGGAAAGAAATGATACAAGTTTTATTTCGCAAAAGTACAATTTGTGAACCCTTCGTGACAACCACCGATTAATGTAATTTCGTAGGGTGTGGGAGTGAGGGGAGGGCAGTTATTTTATCGGTGGGGACATGTAACCCCATAAAAAATTGCCTGGAATTAGGTCCGGAGAGCGAAGTGGCCAAGAATAAAGCGATTTCGTCGGCAGAACCTCATTCAATCCAACTGCGAGGAAGCCCATTATTCCTGAAACAAAACTTGGGATGTTTCTTTCTCCAGTTAAGTCTTCTCCTAGAAAGAAATATTGCAAATTTTGTTTCACCTCGCTCTCCTGAATTAATTCCAGGAGGGGGTTACATGCCCCCGCCGACAAACTAGCTGCCCCCCCCACCCGAAAAAATTGCATTAATCAATCGCTGTCACTAAAGGTTCACAAATTGGACTTTTGTGAAATAAAACGTGTAACATTTCTTTCTCCAAAAAAGTCAACTTTTTGCTGTATTGTATTATATATAATATATATATATATATATATATATATATATATATTAATGAAGATGAGATCACGGATTATGTGTGTTAGATAAAGCAATCTCAATAATGGTTTTTAGAAATATCAATTCACTCGATCATTAAATAAAAAATGTCAGTAGAATTTTACAAACATTTAAGTAAGCATTCACCCCTTTATAAGTCAGTAATGATCAATATTTTCAATCTATATTCAAAATCAGTAAAAATATTCGTATTAATACAGCGTCTTTTAGTGTCCTAGCCGAAATTTCATCTACATTACAGTGAAATATCAGAAGTTTAATGCATAATTTAAAACTAGTTTTAATCCCTGAACCTTACTCTCAGCTTTATGCTCATATTAAATGTGTAGTTCATTCAAAATAAATCCACCTTTATTTTTAAAGCTTAAAAGCACTTAATACGAAAAAGATCATCCAAGCACTTAAGAACAGCAGTAAGTACGTCTCGTAGGGGCAATCAGAGTTTTAATTCTAAAAAATAAATAAATAAACAAGAATAAAAAAGGCACTCTTCGCTTTTGATGCATCACGGCAGAGCAAAACCTTTTCCTCAAAAAGCTCGTAAAGACCATCAAAGAAATGACTAAGTTAATGCCGTTTACAAAAGAAAAAAAAATCATTTTGAGCTTTAGGAACAGTAAAAATAAAAAAAGAAATTCTCGCTTTGAAATCTTAAGTATTTTAAAGTTGTTTTCTTTCATAAATTTGCATACCTTTCGAGATCTAGTTTAAAGCATGCTGAGAATATCTGTATAAAAAATATACATTCGCATACGAAATACATGGATAATTCCAATACGATGCCAGTTACTAAGGCATTCAGAAATAATGCTGTAATTATATTTATCATTATAAATGAAATAAATTAACTACTCCTTTTAGAACTATTTTAAGGTATAGTTATATTAATGTAAGCATTTGAATACTTTGAATATGAAAATGTCGAATAATTTTACATTTAAAAAATCAAGTTTATGTAATAGTTTTTTTCTCTGAACTTGTGACAAACTACGGTACGTATTCATGATCACCGAATGCCCGGGTAACACTACTCAAAAATGTATTCAAGTGCGGGAAAAGTTTCCTAAGTTTGTATTACCAAAAACGGATAACATTTTTAAAAAAGTACAATTCAAAGAAGTTTGAGAAGCTGATATTATATAACACATTATCGAATTTTCAATGAAGAGCAACGCATTATACATGTGATGGATAAAGAGAAATCCATCTACACTCGGATACATTTTTGAGAGGCTTTAAAACGTGGAAATATGCAGAAATATTTATCCTGCTTCAAGAAGCAAAACGGAAACTTCTAGGCTATATCGCTTTCAGTAATAAAGTGACAAAATGGGTAAGTAAATAGTATGGATAAGCGAATAGATATTAGTTATTAAGTGTTAATTATTATTTTATTTTATTCGTATAAATACAGACTGAGACGACGATGTAACTCTTAGCGTACTCCAGAAGCCGAAGGAAACGTTTTATTTGAAATGTGGGAAAAAATTCATATCACATGCAGAAAAAGTGAGAAAGAAAAATAATCTCTTTAAAAGTAAAGAAAGAAAACGAAATTTTGCTATTTAAACAAAGGAATAGAGGAACTATTGTTTTCATGTTAATTCAGAAATTTAGAAGATAAAAAAATTCTTCACTAGTTATTTCTGTTCAAAGCTCAATTACTTAAAACTCTGTTATTCTATTGGACATTATGAAAGTTTAAAAGCTTAAACAAAGCTATTTACTGTACTAGAAAGTATTTTTTAACATTAAATTTTAAAAAAATAGAATACCATAACAAGTTTTCCATAACAAACAAATTGGGCTTAAACAATGTTATTGTTAACAATGCAATGCATTGGTTAACATTTTAAAGTAAGGATTCCATAAATAAGTGGTTTTATTATTTCAAGAATGCCATGTCAATGAACGGGATGTTACCTGCCAGCACTCTGTGAAAAACCGTTTCCCCCGGGAAGAACATAGCATGAGAATAATTTTCATATTTATGTAAGATATTGTAATAATTATCAAATAAAATAAAGCATTAAATTTGATAGTGCTTACAATCTTATTTTTTCCTGCTTTTCTCTATTAAAATTAATTTTTATTTGTATGGAATGTCAATCCCATGGGATCAACATATGTGAATTCCGAAATCTTACGAAACATGAAACAGTGTGAGATTGCCTTCCCTAGGTATTGGAAGACTGCATTTAATTCCACAAATGGAAAAATTTTTGAGGGGGGGGGGACAGCAATGGATGCAACAATAGACACAATCCAGCGAAACGAAAAACAGTGCGGGATTGCATTCCTTATTTAGTACATCTTCAAGATGACTTTTCTATGTTCGTGTGCGATTCATATAACAATTGGTAAAGAATCGGTATTTTTAATATTTGATTACTATTAATTTCAGTCACAAATGTTTTTGAACTCAAAAAAAAAATCAAATTTTAAAGATTGCCATATACACTTTAAAAAATAACGGAACAACTACAGGAAACTTTCGTAAAATTTTGCCGAAATTCACCGTTTATATTTGAATACAGGACAATTTCCGTACACCAAGGGTCAGTGCCTCTCTGGAAAAGAATTTTTACTGGTGTTTACACGAATAAAATTCTGTAAATATACGGAAATAGTACTGGTGCCTCAGCTGCCAGTACTTTTTTCCGTATTTTCAAGGAATTATTTTTACAGTGTACCAAAGGGGTAGTTACCGAGATTAGCCTACTTTGCCGATTAACTTTTAAGTTTTGTGCCAAAATATGAGTCCCCAAAACTGAAGTCTCCAAGACGATCTTCTATATTTGGTGAGAAATAGACAAACACACTGTGTAAAGTAAATAAAAAACTTTGTAAAAAACACACATAAGATGTTATAGGTAAGAGGCTGGATTATTGTTACTAATAATGGAGATATTAATTAGCATCTACAAAGGCGATTTTTATACAGATTTAAATTGTGAAGAAGTGTTTCATGGAACTATGAAGAAAAATACGGCACACTAATATATTATTATGTATTTTTCCGGCAGAACAGAATAAAGAAGACAATTAGGTCCCACACATGCCTTACGGATAACATTACAACGTATTCAAACAAGGAAGACATTATGCGGCTGGAACCTAGATGATGATACGCTTTTACTAGGTTGCACTTTAATGCGTATTAAATGTTAGGTTCAGTAGTTTCAACTATGTGAAGTATTTACAACCGCAATGACGATACTATTTTCGGGTCTCTTATACTTTCAAAAAGTTGTTTTATTTCTGTTAAGACCCAAAACTTTAAATTTCGTTAACTTACTTTCAGATCGTATTTAGATTTTTTAAATTTAAAATACAAGCATATTATACAAATTTTTTCAACTTTAACCTTGAAGGAACTTACAGCCTGTCTCCATTTATTTACAAATCCCCTATTCCATTAAAAGAAAACGATTACATAATCTTGGTGACTCCTGTAGAATTCATGTAACAATATAATAATATTTTTGGTCTTAAATAAACTCAAGTTTAAATTGTTCTTTCAATGCAAACCTAGAATAATGATGATTGTACTTACTTTCGTAACAGTTATAATTTAAATTCTCTGAAGGGGCCCAACGTCACTCTAATCCAAGACTAGATGTCAATAATAAAATTTATTTATTTATAACACTAAACATTCATCCCACAATCATGTTGGCAAATCTCTACATAGTATAAAAGAAAGTCGCTTTCCGCGTCTGTGTGCCGGTATATCCGCTAACTTCTCCTAAACCCCGCAACGGATTTTGATGCGGTTTACACCACCAGTTAGATAAATTTTCAAGAAATGTTTATATCTATCTATCTATCCATATATATACATACATACCTACATATATATAAGAACATCACGCGGTAAATCAATAGTATGCACTTGTATCAAAGAAAAATGTAATATTTAGGCCTTCGCAACAAAGTTTTCAGCTTAAAGCAGGCGAAAGAACTGTAATAATCGGTTCCTTATCCATTAAAAGATCAATGAAGAACGTGAAATTAATGTTTTAGATATTGCAACTGAGACTGATGTTATTTTGATGTCGCGAGTTTAAAACTGCAAGTTTTAAAAATCCCGCGTTTAGAAACGCAGTTAGGTTAACACGCGTTCCCGAAAAAATTATGCAAGGAGCGAAATAACAGAGTGGATGACTTATTTTTCACTAGTACACTAAATCTCTCTAAATATCAATTCAATTTAATAATTTCCGACTCTAAAATTACTTCAGATGCAAAATTATTTTGTAACTTATCGGATTCCGATTATCTTGGGATATCTCTTTGAAATTAACAAGATTGATTCATCACCCTTTGCTATCATATCTTATAAATAAAAATGAAATTCTGTTTGTTTGTTTGTTTATTTGTTTGTTTGTTTGTTTGTTTGTTTGTTTGTGGATTTGATTCGTATACAAATCCACAAAAATGGACCTATCGGCCTGAAATTTAGTACAGATATGTAAAATAATATAGAATAACTCATAGTCCACTTTAAAACTTTGAAAGTCCACCCGTTCCCGGAATTTAAGAGATTTTTTTATGCTCTTCACGCAAAAATCTTTCCGTAATTGTAACCCCTGTAGTGAAAAAAGTGTGAAATAATGATCGTGGTTGCCATGTGTGGCGATTTTGCCGAATAAAATGTCGTTCGTATACAAATCCACAGAAATGGACCTATCGGCCTGAAATTTAGCACAGATATGTAAAATAATATAGAATAAATCGTAGTCCACTTTAAAACTTTGAAAGTCCACCCGTTCCCGGAATTTAAGAGATTTTTTATGCTCTTCACGCAAAAATCTTTCCGTAATTGTAACCCCTGTAGTGAAAAAAGTGAGAAATAAGGATCGTGGTTGCCATGTGTGGCGATTTTGCCGAATAAAATGTTTTAAATTCTCAAAGTAAAAATAAAAGAATAATAATGATTTTTTTTTTTTGTTAGTTTATATTCGTAAGGTTATTTTTTTTTAAATTATAATATCGTGTGCATGGGAAATCAGAGCAGGAATGTAATGCTTTACACGCAAAACAATAAGAATTGAAGATTTCCGAGGCTAATAGGTAAATTATTTTAGTTTGGCGAAAAAATAAAATGGCTCAAATGCCGATTTTGTGAAAGTGAGTTCTAGCGGTTTGCACAGATTTCAGCTTGGCGCAATTTATTGAGAGCTTAAGGAAATAGATTTTTGAAAACAAGTGCAAACGTTTTATTAGAATACAGCGTTAAATTTTAATGATCCGTGAAGAAATAATGCAGTTATTAATGGATTTCAATTGATCTATCTCCAGAATTCTCGCCAAATGAGTACATTGATTTAAGTTGGGGGAATTCCGCCAAATTTCAGAAAATTGAAATCTTCTCATTTAGTACATCGGAGTAATGATGAATAAAACACGTTTATAGTTGATAATTTTAAAAAATTCGGCTGTATTAAGGAATTCAACTTTTCAAATAAAGGCTTGCTTTACTTTTTCGCGGTCGAACCATTTCCCATATATTATTGCTGCTAAGTCAATGCTTCGAATGATTTCCTGAAAAAACGCTTGCAAAATGGCGTATGTTGGCACTTTGGCGAGGCTTAGATTTGAAACTGGATTTTATTTGAGACTGGGATATATAATGACACTGGTTATAGATAAAAATGAATGTTGGTATGAGTGTATGAGGTTGAGAAACTCCAGCACCGTTGAGCACCGTTGCACCATGAAATTTGGTTCACCTAAGTCTTTTATCATGGAGAAGCTTTTTATGCTATCCGTTTTCCTCTAACTTGCCACCAGGTGGCGCAGCAGAACGTCGAATTCTATTCCGTTTAGCCGTTTGCTATGCGAATATCGTCCAACCGATTTCTATGAAATTTGGTACACGCGAATATTAGAACACGGAGAATATTTTTCACTATCCATTTTGCTGTAACTTGCCGCTAAATGGCGCTGAAAAGCATCAACATCTATACCGTTCGATCGATCGGCAAAAATTTTTTATACTTACACATTTGAGCACGAAGAATATATTCTAACTGCGTTCCTTTTGATGTTACTCACCACTAGATGACACTGCAATGCATTATTACACTGCTGGCCATCGTAAATGCAACACCCTGAAGGAAGCATGCAAATAATATGAAATTTACAACATGCATTAGCTGAGGTGAGATATGCAAATGATTAGAATTTCAGCGCAGACGCACATCAAGCGCGCCTGTGGCGCCACCTCAAAGCGCTATTTAAGGCTTGGAGATTTCGACGGTTTCAAGTACAGCAATTGTGTTTTTCTTGCTTTTTTTTCAAAAAAACGATAAATTATGCCTCGTAGGAAACAACGATCATCTTTTGATCAAGTATCCGAGTTTGACAGAGGAAGGATAGTGGCATACCGAGATTGTGGGTTATCTTTCAGGGAAATCGGTCGTCGTATTGGACGAAACCAAACAACTGTGATGCGGATATGTGATCGTTGGGTGCAGGAGGGTACGACGGACAGACGTGATCGACCGCATCGACCTCAGTGCACCACGTCACGTGATGACAGGCAGATTGTACGCATGGCAGTGACGGACCGCTCAGTCACATCACGAACCATATCACAGCAGATTCAGTCTGTAACGCATCATCCAGTGTCTGCGCGTACCATTCGACGTCGTTTACAGCAGAATGGTCTGTCCGCAAGACGTCCGTTGCTTTGTCTACCTCTGACGCGGAACCACAGACGTCTCCGCCGCCAATGGTGCGATGAAAGAAGGATGTGGACGACAGAATGGAATGAAATTCTCTTTACTGACGAGTCACGCTTCTGTATGCAACACCACGACGGTCGGATTCGAGTCTGGAGACACCGTGGAGAGAGGATGCTGAACAGCTGCATTATGCACCGTCACACTGGTCCTGCACCGGGTATTATGGTATGGGGCGGTATCGGATATCTCTCTCGCACTCCTCTAGTACGCATTGCCGGTACTTTAACCAGCCAGCGCTACATCTCCGAGGTGTTGGAGCCAGTTGTCCTTTCTTACCTTCAGGGCTTGCCAACACCATATTTCAGCAGGATAATGCACGGCCACACGTGGCACGCATTGTCCAAGGGTTCTTCGTCAATCACCAGATTGAATTGCTTCCCTGGCCGGCGCGCTCTCCGGATCTTTCGCCGATAGAAAACATGTGGTCCATGGTTGCTCAACGACTGACCCAGAGTTCATCCCCAGCTGTCACACCAGATCAACTTTGGCAACGTGTGGAAGCTGCTTGGTCTGCTGTACCCCAAGAACACATTCAAAGTCTCTTTGAATCAATGCCGAGGCGTGTGGCAGCTGTGATCTCCAACAACGGCGGCTACTCTGGGTACTGATTTTGGCAGGAACCACGCTTCATAGAATGCTGTAAATTTAATCATTTGTTACTTGGTCAACATGTTATCTACACAATAAATTTTGTTGTGATATCTCTTGTTTTTCTTGGTGTTGCAATTTGGGTGGCCAGCAGTGTATTTTAAGTCGCCTCTAGATGACGCTGCAGCAGGCCAAATTCTTGACCATTCAAACGGTCGCTATGAAAATCAGTATACAAAGCTATTTGAACAATGAGAATATTTTGGCGTTATCCATTTTGCTATAACTCGCCACTTGACGGCGCTGTAGCAAATCATTACTTTAATTAACTACTAGATGGCCCTGCAGTGTATCACTTCTTGACTGTGCAAATGATCGTTATGAAAATTGGTATACTTAGATAGTTGAACACGGTCGCTATGAAAATCAGTATACATAGCTATTTGAACAATGAGAATATTTTGGCGTTATCCATTTTGCTATAACTCGCCACTTGACGGCGCTGTAGCAAATCATTACTTTATTGAACCACTGGATGGCCCTGCAGTGTATCACTTCTTGACTGTGCAAATGATCGCTATGAAAATAGGTACACATAGATATTTGAAAACGGGGAAGAGTTTGGCGCTCTCCATTTTCCTATAACTTGCCACTAGATGTCGCGTCAACACATGAACTTCAGGACTGTCCAGCCGATAGTCATGAAAATTCGTATACATCGATATCTGAATGCGAAAAATATTTTCGCCGTATGCGTTTTGCTAAAACTCGCCACTAGATTGCGCTACGCCGCATGGCCTTCTGCACCGTACAAACGATTGCCTTGCAATTCGGTATGCATGATTATTGGACACAATATAACGCGATATCCACTTTGCTATATCTGTTTATTACAAAGAATAGTAATCACAACAAATCGAAATATCAAAAAGTCCATTCATTCCCGTGCGAAGAACGGGTACTTCAGCTAGTCCTTATAAATAAAAATGAAATTCTGTTTGTTTGTTTGTTTGTTTGTTTGTTTATTTGTTTGTTTGTTTGTTTGTGGATTTGATTCGTATACAAATCCACAAAAATGGACCTATCAGCCTGAAATTTTGCACAGATATGTAAAATAATATAGAATAAATGATAGTCCACTTTAAAACTTTGAAAGTCCACCCGTTCCCGGAATTTAAGAGATTTTTTATGTTCTCCACGCAAAAAGCTTTCCGTAATTGTAACCCCTGTAGTGAAAAAAGTGTGAAATAAGGATCGTGGTTGCCATGTGTGGCGATTTTGCCGAATAAAATGTTTTAAATTCTCAAAGTAAAAATAAAAGAATAATAATGATTTTTTTTTGTTAGTTTATATTCGTAAGGTTATTTTTTTAAAATTATAATATCGTGTGCATGGGAAATCGGAGCAGGAATGAAATGTTTTATACGCAAAACAATAAGAATTGAAGATTTCCGAGGCTAATATGTTAAAATTTTTTAGTTTGGCGAAAAAATAAAATGGCTCAAATGCCGAGAAAGTGAATTCTAGCGGTTTGCACTGTTTCCGGCTTGGAATTTACTGAGAGCTTAAGGAAACGGATTTTTGAAAACAAGTGCAAAGGTTTTATTAGAATACAGCATTAAATTTTAATGATCCGTGCGGAAATAATGCAGTTATTAAGGGATTTCAAGCGATCTATCTTCAGCATTCTCGCCAATTGAGTGCATTGATTTTAGTTGGGGGAATTCCGCCAAATTTCAGATAATTGAAATCTTCGCATATAGTACATCGGAGTAACGATGAATAAAACATGTTATAGTTGATAATTTAAAAAATGAGGCTGTATTAAGGGATTCCACTTTTCAAAAAAATGCCTGGCGGTCGCACCATTTCCCATTTTGATTGCTGCTAAGTCAATGCTTCGAATGATTCCCTGAAAAAACTCTTGCAAAATGGCGTATATTGGCACTTTGGCGAGGCTTAGATTTGAAACTGGATTTTATTTGAGACTGGTATCTATATTAATAAAACAATGTGTGTAAACTGTTTGTTTGTCTGTGTCTCGCGTAGCTCGCAAACGGGTGATCGTAGACCTACCAATTTTTGAACGGAAATTCTCCATGACAGGTCCCGACACACCTCGAAGCGATTTTTTCAAAATTCGAACTATTTTAGGAAATATCGATAAAAACGTATCGCAAAAGGCTAATTTTTGCTTTCCGCCATTTCGTAATTGTAACCCCACAGTGCATTAAGCGACAATTAAGCTTATCTAGGTTGCCACATTCGGCAGTTCATTAAATGATTCAGACTCTTGAAGTAAAAATAAAAGAATAACGATTTTTTTTTATTTTGACTAGATTATTTGTAAGGTTGTTTTTAAATTAAAATATCGTGTGCATGTGAAATCAGAGCGGGAATGAAATGATTTATACTCAAAAGAAAAATAGAATTTGGAAATTTTCCGAAAATAAATGTGCAACTTTTTAATTGGGCGAAAAATAAAAGGGGTTGATGTGCGATTTTGAGGAGGATTCTAACGCTTGGCGCTATTTATCGTAATTTAATAGTCTGCTATTTGGGTTATGAATACACCTGCGTATAAGTTGTTGAAATTTTCATTCAGTTGGAATTGTGCATTTTTCTGAGCAGCTTTATTGCATCTATTTCTAATATATTACATCCAGAAAAAAGGATGTTAGAAATATCAATTTTAATTTTGTTTAATCACACTCATGAATAATGATACACTTTCCAACTTAATAAAATAAGGAACGAAAATAGGGAAGACCTATGGATTATAACTCTTTTTATATATAGCACTTTAGTGCGTATTTAAAATCTGAAAGTGTGTCAGATTTTCTATGATTCTAGCGCTTGGCGCAATTTAATGAGAGGGTATTTTTAAAAACAAGCGTAGGTTATCTTATAAATAAAAATGAAATTCTGTTTGTCAATTTGTTGATTTGGGTAGTATACAATTCCACAAAAATGGACCTGTCAGCCTGAAATTTTACACAGATATATGTAAAATAATATAGAATAAATGATAGTCCACTTTAAAACTTTGAAAGTCCACCCGTTCCCGGAATTTAAGAGATTTTTTATGTTCTCCACGCAGAAAGCTTTATGTAATTGTAACCCCTGTAGTGAAAGTGTGAAATAAGCATCTTGGTTGCCATGTGTGGCGATTTTGCCGAATAAAATGTTTTAAATTCTTAAAGTGAAAATAAAAGAATAATAATGATTTTTTTAGTTTATATTTGTAAGGTTATTTTTTTAATTATAATATCGTGTGCGCATAAGAAATGAGAGCAGGAATGAAATGTTTTATACGCAAAACAATGAGGATCGAAGATTTCCGAGACTAATATGTAAATTTTTTTAGTTTGGCGAAAAATAAAATGGCTGATAGGCCGATTTTTAGAAAGTGAGTTCTAGCGGTTTGCACAGTTTTAGGCGTTTTGGCGCAATTTACTGAGAGCTTAAGGGAATAGCATTTTTGAAAACAAGTGTATAGGTTTTCTTAGAATACAGCATTAAATTTTAACTATCCGTGCAGAAATAATGCAGTTATTAGGGCATTTCAAGCGATGTAGCTTCAGAATTCTCGCCAATTGAGTACATTGATTTAACTTGGGGGAAATCCGTCAAATTTCAGAAAATTGAAATCTTCGCATTTAGTACATCGAGGTAACGATGAATAAAACATGTTATAGTTGATAATTTAAAAAATGAGGCTGTATTAAGGGATTCCACTTTTCAAAAAAATGTCTGGCAATCGAACCATTTCCCATTTTGATTGCTGCTAAGTCAATGCTTCGAATGATTCCCTGAAAAAACTCTTGCAAAATGGCGTATGCTGGCACTTTGGCGAGGCTTAGATTTGAAACTGGATTTTACTTGAGACTGGTATATATAATAAGACTGGTGATAGATAAAAATGAATGTTGGTATGTGTGTAGGAGGTTGAAAAACTCAGCACCGTTTCACCGATTACCATGAAATTTGGTTCACCTAAGTCTTTTATCATGGAGAAGGTTTTTATGCTATACGTTTTCCTCTAACTTGCCACTAGGTGGCGCAGCAGAACGTCGAATTCTATTCCGTTTAGCCGTTTGCTATGCGAATATCGTCCAACCCATTTCGATGAAATTTGGTACACGCGGATATTAGAACACGGAGAATATTTTTCACTATCCATTTTGCTGTAACTTGCCGTTAAATGGCACTGCAACGCATCAACCTCTATACCGTTCGACTGATCGGCATAAAATTTTTTATACTTACACATTTGAGCACAAAAAATATATTCTAACTGTGTTCCTTTTGATGTTACTCACCATTAGATGGCACTGCAATGCATTATTGTTTTAACTCGGCACTAGATGACCCTGCAGCAGGCCAAATTCCTGACCATTCAAACGGTCGCTATGAAAATCAGTATACATAGCTATTTCAACAATGAGAATATTTTGGCGTTATCTATTTTGCTACAACTCGCCACTTGACGGCGCTGTAGCAAATCATTACTTTAATTAATCACTAGATGGTTAACTGACCACTAGATGGTAACTGATTGCTATGAAAATAGGTATACATAGATATTTGAACACGGGGATGAGTTTGGCGCTATCCATTTTCCTATAACTTGCCACTCGATGTTGCGTCCACACATGAACTTCAGGACTATTCAGCCGATCGTCATGAAAATTCGTATACATCGATATCTGAATGCGAAGAATATTTTCGCCATATCCGTTTTGCTAAAACTCGCCACTAGATTGCGCTACGTCGCATCGCCTTCTGCACCGTACAAACGATTGCCTTGAAATTCGGTATGCATGATTATTTAACACAATATAACGCGATATCAATTTTGCTATATCTGTTTATTACAATGAATAGTAATCACCACAAATCGTAATATCAAAAAGTCCATTCATTCCCGTGCGAAGAACGGGTACTTCAGCTAGTTTTACTCTAAATTTTGCATCATAAAAGATAGTGTAGTTATATTTTTAAAGAGCATTGCGTAATAAAAGATATAATTTTGAAAAAAAATGTTCAAAGGATCATTTTACACTAAACCAAAGAGCAAAATGTTTCTACATTTCAAAATAAATTAGCCGGCTTAGACCTGAGCGTTGAGTTCTTTTTACATGGACAGCTGTACGTAGCCCTCTTGCACGTCGCTTCCAAACAAAATTTCTTTTAATTATGTAACGAAAAAACAGCTGTAAACATAGTTTATAAATGTATTCTATAATCAAAAGCAGTAACAAGCCGGGGAGGGTAGCTAGTTAACATGAAATTCTTGTATATCTGACATGTCTTCAAACGTGTATCGAGTTTCTTTTTTTCAAACTAATCCGTACTTATACCAAATATTTTTAACTCAACTATTAGCTGAGAGTGTGCAATTTCTTAAAAAATTAAGTGTATTAACAAGCGTTTAATAGAAAATATTAAGCATGAATTATGTCTTGTTATATTTCTGAGAAAGACGCGAAAACTATAAAAACGAAAACTTTTAAATATTTCGAGTCCTGTCACATTTTATAAAATTCGACACAAATGGTTACATTTAGAACGAAGAGAAAAGTCAAGATTTTGAATATCTATCAAAATCACAAGTGGCATCTCAATGCACAATTTTGGAAGAATAACAAATGTGAAAAGTTATTTACAATTGATCATGAAGTGCTGCGTGAATTGCGTTTCCTTTCCGAAGTGGAGTTCGAATGCTTGAATACATAAAAGAATGCATTATAATATATTTTCCTCTATGATTTAAAGTTCGATTGTCTGAACAACTCTTTGCAAAAAAGATGTATTTTGAAGTCTGCTGCAGTTTATTGCAAAATTATTGTATATTTATATGCATAGAAAAATGTATGGTAGTTTTGGGTTCTATAGAGTACGTGATAAAATGCATAGATGAAATAAATAATTAATAAAGATGTTTATATGATTGAAAACATTTTAAATTATTTTATTAAGAATAACACTTTTTATACAGAAGGGAAAAAAAGTACACACTGATAAAGCTGAAAGTGTTTTTTTAACAGCAGATTATAAATTGAGATTGAAACATGAACTTCTCGGTCATGAACACATTACATGAAGAAAGTAAATTTAATCATATTTAATGCTTGGCATGCTCAAGTACTGAAGATTATTGCTAAAGAAATTGATTTCAAAATATAACTTACTGCTACTATTTAATTATTTTGTTGCTATATCACGACACTTGATCTGGAAAATTTCATTGTGGTTGAAAATATATCTATAGTGTGCCCGCTAAAATCTGTTGCCACTCCAATAATTTCTGAATGACAAGAGCTAGTAATAAAAGTGGAAACTAGGTATTATACGACTACCATGCGCTACCCAAGAAAAGTGCTTGCAGGGGCCATTTTAAGTTCGCTTTTCCTCCAAACTCCAGAAACCGCAAGATAAACGGGGACAAAGTCAATTACAAAGTTCTCGTAGTAATTTTGCTATAACTGCATCAACTTTTATGATTACAGCCATTGCTATTCAGAAATTATTTGGGTTACAACGGAATTTAGCGGGCATAGTGTTTATAGAAAGCATTATATACACATAGTATCTAAAAGACCAAAATAACATGTGTTTTGAAATTAGGCACTAACTTAAAAGTATTCTTACCAGTGGATCCAAACATAAAATATCCATACCTTTATTTGTATTTGGACATAAAAAAAACTGCGAATATTTTTTATATAACTGGAAAATTAAGGAATATTATCCACCACATCGGAAAGTATAAATCCATGTAACTCAAATTTCATAAGGACAGAGTATCAGAGGAGATCTCTTAGTGTTCTTGCTTCCTGTGGAGGCGGAGACTTTTCGTAGGTGGTCAAAGACAGGCATCTGTCACCAGCGTCTAGGATTTCCGGTATAGAAAGGATTTTGACAAGAGTTCCTGGGATTGCAAAAGTTTTTAAGTACCGGATGATCCAAAAGTCAGGACGAACTTTCAAAATTCATTAAGAAAGAGCAAATAATGATAGAAATATATTTTTTATGAAAAAAAAAAAATGTAGTTCGAAATGTTACCGGTAGGTGTCGCTGACATGCCCAATGGGAACTAAATTTCCAATTAAAAAAAATCTGAAATCTCTGCTTTCTATGCAAACTGCAATTTTATATCATGCTTTGTTCTTTTTTAAATGAATTTTTGAACTTTTCACTAGCTTTTGATGCATCCTTGGTGCACCAAAGTTTTAAAATTCATTAAAAAAGAACAAATAATGATAAAAAAATTGCAATTTGCATAGAAAGTATTACAGAGATTTCCGTTTTTTTTTAAATTAGAAATTTGGTTTCCATTGTGCATGTTAGCGCCACCTACTGGTAACATTTGGAACTATAAACTTTCTTGTCATTAAAAAAAAAAAAAAAATCATCATACCCTAAACCTATTTGTGCAAACCGCAATTTTCTATCATTGTTTGCTCTTTTTTAATGAATTTTTAAAGTTTGTCCTGATTTTTGGATCACCCGGTATATTAAATGTGTACTCATTTCAAGTAGAATTTAAATTTCTGCAACTTTTGAACTGACTGCATGTCTGCTCACGTTTTGCTCTTTTTTCGAAACATTTCAGGAAAACCGCAGAAACAATACTCATTGGCTACATAATTTCAACGTAGGATCCGACGCTCAACTCGACGAAGGAGTAAAACCTAGGGCAGTCATATTGGGACATTCCTGAAGCTATTAAAACAATGAAATGCAGAACGCAATTTACATGAAATTTACACAACTTTAAAAATCTGTGAATGATGTTGAATTTGAAACCTTAATAGCATAAATTGAACATGCAACGGGTTTACTATGAAAATTTTCACGTAGTGGGAACATGTGCATGGGTTGAACAGGACTCAAAATTAACGGTGGTCTGAGACCATTAAAATATTTAACTCACGCGTAGAATACAATGTTCGTTGGTCCTTCGGACCAGTAATGTTTTACTTACATTATTCTCTTGCAAACTTTCCTCATTTAGTTCCACAATACATGTCTTCTAAGTTGTTTATCTAATGTTTTTATAATAGGTATTTAGATTTATTAATTCTGATCTAAACGGATATGAATATTTTACTCATACAATTTATTTAGATTTTCTTTTTTTAAATTCTTGTGTACGGACCAGTGATAAATGATACGGACTACTGAAGTCATGGAGCCACTCGTCCTTTGGTTCACTGACTAAATATTCTGATTTCTAACCCTGCGGTTAAAATTTATTCTCTGAAGCATTCTTTACATGGCACAACAATCATACTATCGAGTTACGCTGATCCCTGACTCACCAATTCACTGATTCTCTAATAATTCCGAAGCTAACTACTCGAAGCTAACTACTCGAAGCTAAACGTTTTACCACCATTACTTTAAAAAGATTAGAAAGTCCCGTACAAAAAGAGGAATAACATTTATCCGGTTTGTACGATTCACTTGAAATCTTTGATAATTATGTATAAAATTAATAAAACAATCAACGCTACTTTGAAAAGCTGAAAAAAACGCCCGTTCCTTAATATTTAAGCGATTTTTTTTTTTGCCATTCTCAACTTTATTTCATTTCTGAGAGTAAAAAGAAATAAGCATTTGCCTGGCAAAATTCGCTATCGCAAATGACAATTACGTCATATATAAATCACGGTTATCAGGATTTGAAGGAAAAGTTGTGATTCCAATTCGTTTAAAATAGCTCTTCTATATTACTCTGTTCGATTTTTTTTACAAATAAAATGAATTCCTCTGCATGAAACATTGATATAATAGGGGATTTTTTAAGTAAAATGAAATCTTTCGAAAGCAGGTTTATAGAAAACAAATGCAATTATGATTTTCGTATAGAATAAAAAATGAATATTGAGTTACAAATTTGATGGACGAAGATTAAATATAATGGTGTAGACATATTTTATTAAACGTTTTTTCATCTAACGCCTGTTGTAATTGCCTCTACAGCGGGCTTTATTTCCTAGAGAAGGTTTTCGAAAAGAAAGTAATGAAGGTGAGACTCGTATCGATGTCAAGAAGAAGGGGTGCAATCATTGGAAGTTACAACAAGCGACTTTTAATTTCAATCAAAGTTGCATTACTAGTTTTTAGCATTAAAATCTCGAATTTAGAGGGAAGAGAGGGTAAGGGAGAGAACTGTGGAAGCTAAGCTCTACACGTAATAAAAAGGCAATTTTTATATATAAATCACTTATTGGAATGGACACAATGAATTACGCACTATGATTTACTTTTATTACAAAACACTGACACTCTAGAAAAATTGACGTCATCATTGGGGGTAACTCGTTGTTGTAGTTGTATCTGCAACATTTTACTTCGGACTTGTGTGCTTGGCTCCGGAGAACCGCTTATAAATACTCGTCGAGTAAAGTCGAGAGCACAACGAATGTGCTCGTGCAGAGAGAGGATATTTTTTACAGCTAGGGTGTGAGTGAAAATTGATCCCACGGCCCTATGCTTGGCTTGGAGCAGAACAGCCCCTTAACCACCAACCCACCAGTTCCCGGAAGTGACTGACGAAGCAACTCAAATTTCAATCACAACTGCATTACCAGTTTTTCGAATAAAATCTCGAGATTCAAGGGAGGGGGTAGGAAAGAAAATTGCGAAAGCTAAGTACATCTAATACAAATGTGCAAATATAATATAGAGAGTAGTCACTCCTATAGTCATAATAAACTACATATAGTATGAATAAATTTTATCACAAACATTGATATTCTTTAAAGAAACACCTTTTTTTCCTATTGAAAATAGATATGCAGGAATCGCGACTTTCATTACATACTTTTTACAAATTTCATTGAATAATATAAAGAAAGAAGTGAAATTAATCGTAGGATGCATAATTCATAATGCTTAATAATAAATATAATAAGAATAATATTAATATTAAGAATAATATAATTCAGCTGTTCGAGGCTCGTCATTGGGAGACCCCCCTGAACCGCCCTAAATTTTTAGATTCATTATTGCCATATTAAAACGATATTAATTGACTATATCATTTTATCTCTCATCTTTCGTGTATTTCGCCTGGTAACCCTATGTTGATTTTTTTATGATTGGAGCCTATTTATAGAAAAGTACATTTGAAGCATATTCTACAGCTTACGAAATATAGTAACGATAGATTAAAGCTGTAGTATTTAAATATATGTAAAAAATACATGTGATGCATATTCTACAGCTTACGAAATATTGTATCAATAGATTAAAGCTTTTTTGGAACACATTTTTCGGACAATTTTCAATAAAGGGGGTGAGAGATAAAATGACATCATCATTAATAATAATAATAAGCTTATTTTCAAAAACGAAAAATTTCTCAGTTTTCCAGGCATTAATGTGTGTGTTTAATCATTAGTGCAGTGGTCGAAGTGTGGATATCAGTTCCAGACAAAAAAAAAAAATTGACATCAAAATTAATTAATTCGAAAACCACTCAGTAAAACGCAATCACTTCTTATTTTTTACTTAAAAACCATCACTCTCCACTTTCTGGCATTAACTGGTTTAATTGGTTAATATAATTGATATCCGACTAATTATACTGATTGTCACATATACAAATTTAGTTTTTTTTAACAAGAAAGACAGTTTCTAATAAAAACGTTTTAATCTAGAAACCGCAATTATTTAAAAAAATAATAGCAATATTCAGTTCCATTTTTTAGAAGCATACCATCCTTATTTTATTCAACACAATATTTACATAACCAGTTAAATTCGGAATTAATTAAACATTGTGCTCTTACATAAAATGTTCAAATTTCTGAAGGATTAAACAGAAAACCCAAAGTTACATCATTCTCTATAAACATGATTACCAATCCAAAGCGACGTATTTAATATCCTCACATGATTGCATAAGCCTGTTATTTTCCAGAAATACAATATTGTTATTTCAACACCATAAGTACAGCACCAAGAGATAATTGAAAGCCTATGATCCCTTGATAATTCAATTAATTAAAATTGTGTTTGGAAAAGAATTCAATTAAATTGAGATATTTATTTAGAAGTGATATATATATATATCATAGTATCTAACTGAATAGAGCTGAAGAACGCGGATGAAATAGTAACTAATTCATTGAAGTAGTAATTTACCAAAACCGGTAAATGATACAAAACATTTAACACTTTAAAACCCCGCGCTCGCAATATAGGACACAAAAATTACTTACACAATAGCATGCGGTGATGTACTAATTTTTATTCCTGTACTGCGGATAATGTACGGATTTGAAACCATTATTATTAAAAAAATAGAAAAATGAAACAAAAAATACTTAATGAGATCCGAAAACGTTCTTTATATAAGCGCCTTAAATATAACTTGTTAAGGAGCCTAACACGCAATAATAATAATAATAATAATAATAATAATAATATAATAATTTATATTTTTATATTATAATAATAATAATAATTATTATTATTATATAATTACTATTATATTATATATATTAATTATTATTATATATAAATATTAATTATTATTATTATAATATACTAGCTGAAGTACCTTCCTTGACGGGTTAGTGAATGCAAATCTCCAAAAAGCAAGAACTTTCGTACGCAGAATGGATGTAGTATGTTGCCAAAGTAAAGAAAGCGAAGTTATAATTTTTATGTATTCTTAAAATATTACAGGTTAGAGAGTCACTAAGTAATATCATTTCATTCGCTTTAGTCGTAGTTATGTGATGCGCGAACGAATATTTACGCATATTGAAATAATTTTCGCAAAATCTCAAAATCTAATCAATATTTTTGAAAATTTTGAAGCCTAGAATTTAAGTTGAGTGACAACATATCATGTTTCCCAATTTCATTTCATTCCCTGAAGTCTTTATTTCGTGATGCTGGAACAAAATTTCAGCATTTTAAAACGATTTTCGCAAAATCTCAAAATGTATTCAAAATAGTTTGAAAATTCAACGCCTATAAATTAGCATTAGCAACTACTTATCCTATCACTAAATTTCGTATCATTCGTATTAGTCGTTATTACGTGATGTTTCAAGAAATATAAGCGTATTTTGAGAGAATTTTCACAAAATCTCAAAATCTAATAAAAATGTTTAAAAAATTGGACTCCTATAGTTTATGTTGAGCAACCATCTATCATGTGACCAAATTTCATATCATTCGCTTTAGTTGTTATTACGTAATGCGGGAACAAAGATTCACAGTTTTAAACGATTTTCACAAAATTTCGAAATCTCATCGATTTTTTTTTAATTAGATGCTTATAGTTTAAGATCAGTGACCACCTATCATTTCACCAAATATCATTTTTTCACCTTTGCAGTTATTACGTGATGTGCGAACACAAATTTACGCAGTTTGAAATGATTTTCGTAAAATTTCAAAATCTAATCAAGATTTTTTTTAAATTTGACGCCTATGTTTTAAGTTGAGTGATCACCTATCATGACACCCAATTTCATATCATTCGCTTCAGTCGTTTTTACGTGATGCTTAAACATAAAAAGCGTCACGGACAGAACGGCAGAATGACAAAATGACAGAATGACAGAACGACAGAATGACAGAAAGACAAACTTTTTTTTGAGGGTCGCATCGGATTCCCGGGTGAATTCCAAGAAACGTACAGACAAAAGTCTAATTTTATTTATATATATATATATAAATAAAATTTCTTGGAATTCAAAAATTTTGCGATTTCTATCCGTTTCAAGCACCGGGGAATCCGATGCGACCCTCAAAAAAAGTTTGTCTGTCTGTCTTCTTGTCATTCTGTCGTCCTGTCATTCTGTCCGTGACGCTTTTTTTTGTTTAAAACATCACGTAAAAGCGACTGAAGCGAATGATATGAAATTGGGTGTCATGATAGGTGGTCACTCAGCTTAAAACATAGGCGTCGAATTTTTAAAAAATCTTGATTAGATTTTCAGATTTTGGGAAAATCGTTTCAAACTGCGTAAATTTGTGTTCAAGCATCACGCAAAAACGACTGAAGCGCATGATATGAAATTGGGTGTCATGATAGGTGGTCACTCAATTTAAAACATATTCGTCCAATTTTTAAAAAATCCTTATTGGATTTTGAGATTTTGCGAAAATCCTTTCAAACTGCGTAAATTTGTGTTCAAGCATCACGTAAAAAAGACTTAATCCAATTATATGAAATTGGGTGTCATGATAGGTGGTCACTCAACTTAAAACATAGGCGTCCAATTTTTAAACAATCTTGATTGGATTTTGAGATTTTGCGAAAATCCTTTCAGACTGCGTAAATTTGTGTTCAAGCATCACCTAAAAACGACTGAAGCGAATGATATGAAATTGGGTGTCATGATAGGTGGTCACTCAACTTTAAACATTGTCGTCGAATTTTTAAAAAATCTTGATTAGATTTTAAAATTTTGCGAAAATCATTTCAAACTGCGGAAATTTGTGTTCGCACATCACGTAATAACTGCAAAGGTGAAAAAAATGATATTTGGTGAAATGATAGGTGGTCACTCACCTTAAACTATACGCATCTAATTTAAAAAAAACGATCAGATTTCGTGATTTTGTGAAAATCGTTTAAAACTGAGTGAATCTTTGTTCCCGCATTACGTAATAGCGACTAAAGCGAATGATATGAAATTTGGTCTCACGATAGCTGGTTGCTCAACATAAACTATAGGAGTCCAATTTTTTAAACATTTTTATTAGATTTTGAGATTTTGTGAAAATTCTCTCAAAATACGTTCATGATGATTTCTTCCAACATCACGTAATAACGACTTATACGAATGATACGAAATTTAGTGATATGATAGGTAGTTGCTTTTCTTAATTTATAGGCGTTGAATTTTAAAAATATTTTGATTACATTTTGAGATTTTGCGAAAATCGTTTTAAAATGCTGAAAATTTGTTCCAGCATCACGAAATAAAGACTGCAGGGAATGAAACGAATTTGGGTGACATGATAGGTTGTCACTCAACTTAAATTCTAGGCTTCCAATTTTTCAAAATGTTGATTAAATTTTGAGATTTTGCGAAAATTATTTCAGTATGTGCAAATATTCATTCGCGCATCACATAATTACGACTAAAGCGAATCAAATTCAAGCGAATCGACTAAAGCGAATCTAACCTGTAAATTTTAACAATACATAAAAATTATAACTTCGCTTTCTTACTTGGCAACATACTACATCCATTCTGTGTACTCCTACAATGCTGACGAAAGTTCTTGCTTTTTGGAAATTTGCATTCACTAACCCGTCGAGGACGGGTACTTCACCTAGTATATATATATATATATATATATATATAAAATTAGACTTTTGTCTGTACATTTCTTGGAATCCAAAAATTTTGCGATTTCTATCCGTTTCAAGCACCCGGGAATCCGATGCGACCCTCAAAAAAAAGTTTGTCTGTCTGTCATTCTGTCATTCTGTCATTCTGTCCGTGACGCTTTTTTTGTTTAAGCATCACGTAAAAACGGCTGAAGCGAATGATATGAAATTGGGTGTCATGATAGGTGGTCACTCAACTTAAAGCATAGGCGTCGAATTTTTAAAAAATCTTGATTAGATTTTCAGATTTTGCGAAAATCGTTTCAAACTGCGTAAATTTGTGTTCAAGCATCACGTAAAAACGACTAAAGAGAATGATATGAAATTGGGGGTCATAATAGGCAGTCACTCAACTTAAAACATAGGCGTCGAATTTTTAAAAAATCTTGATTAGATTTTGAGATTTTGCGAAAATTGTTTCAAACTGCGTATTGTGTTCGCACATCACGTAATAACTGCAAAGGTGAAAAAATGGTATTTGGTGAAATGATAGGTGGTCACCTTAAACTATAAGCATCTAAAAAAAAAAACCGATCAGATTTTGGGATTTTGCGAAAATCGTTTCAAACTGAGTGAATTTTTGTTCACGCATTACGTAATAACGACTAAAGCGAATGATATGAAATTTGGTCAAATGATAGGTTGTTGCTCAACATAAAGTATAGGTGTCCAATTTTTTAAACATTTTTATTAGATTTTGAGATTTTGTGAAAATTCTCCCAAAATGCGGTTATATTTTTTCAAGCATCGCGTAATAACGACTAATACGAAGTTTGGTGATATGATAGGTAGTTGCTAATCTTAATTTATACATGTTGAATTTTAAAAATATTTTGATTACATTTTGAGATTTTGTGAAAATCGTTTAAAAATGCTAAAATGTTTGTTCCAGCATCACGAAATAAAGACAGCAGGGAATTAAACGAAATTGGGTGACATGATAGGTTGTCACTCAACTTAAATTCTAGGCTTCCAATTTTTCAAAAATGTTGATTAGATTTGTAGATTTTGCGAAAATTATTTAAATATGTGTAAATATTCGTTCGCGCATCCCATAATTACGACTAAAGTGAATGAAATGATATTACTTAGTTACTCTCTAACTTAGTTACTCTTAACAATACATAAAAATTATAATTGCGCTTTCTTCTTGGCAACATACTACATCCATTCTCCTACATGTGTACATCCATGTGTACTCCTACAATGCTGACGAAAGTTCTTGCTTTTAGAAATTTGCATTCAGTACTAACCCGTCAACGACGGGTACTTCCGCTAGTATATATATATATATATATATATATATATATTTATTTATTATTATTGTTATTATCATTATTATTATTATTATTATTATTATTATTATTGCGTGTTAGGCTCTATAACAAATTATATTTAAGGCGCTTATATAAAGAACCTTTTCGAACCTCATTAAATAATTTTTGTTTCATTTTTCTTATATAATATATATATATATATAACACAAGAAATCAAAGGTGCCTGCTAAAATCCCAAGCTGCTAAACTGTGTTACTGGAGAACGTAGGAAGTTGGCTTTCAAACACCACAACTAATACACAGTCCGTTGCAATTACTTTGTTATTTTAAAACGGTCCCTCACACAAAGTCAGTTTGATGTCTTAAATATCACAACAAAACTTGAAAATCCTCTGCCGAGATTTTGGGATCGGCCAATAATTGCAATGTGCCCGGGTTATGTCGCACGACCTCAAAAGTTAATAAAAGGGGCTGAAGCAGCCCAGCAGATAACTTATTGCGTGACATTTCTTGCCTAGATAAACATCTAAGAAACGTCATAGGAAAATTATGTAAACCCGCAAGACTTCCTTTCTTGGCCCGACTACAAATTTCAGAAGAGGGCGGCTGTTGCTGGTGTATGCCATGGTCATACCGAGCCACTCCGTTTCGCCTCCTGAACCGTACGGCGATATTACGTCTCGCCTCAAAAAAAATATGTGCTTCTGCATATTTTTTTTGGATCTGAGAATTAAACTTCTGATTTTGACTAATCTAGTTGTTTTATCTTTCGTAATTTCCCTTCATCTTGAAGCCTTATTCCTATCACCCCTGTAAATTTAGTTTTGGAAGTCACACGAAGTAGCTGTAATTTTTGCTACAAAAAGATGTAGCGAACCTGTGAATGCCGAAAGACTTTTTTGGAATGGCCACTCCTTAACCCCATTTTCCTATTTTGATAAAACTTCCACAGGTATAACGAATGTCCCTCTCGCAGCTAGTCCTTCAGAAAATGCCGTTAGTTTGGACTGTCATATCCTGGGTCAAAAATAAGTTGGTCCACTACACGGCCACAGTTTTTTATTCCTATTCGTGAAGGTTCACAGTAGGGAGAATGTTAACTACTTTTTTTTTACACAAACAAGTACATACCCTCTACCTGATTAAGATTAGAGGTCAGAAATAATCTCGAAATTAAGGAGTTAGGGTCACACCATTCAAACAGGTACGTACCTCAACAACATGACCGGGATTAAAGACATAAATTGTATCCAATAATTTATAATCTAGTCTCAAAATTTTTACTTTTTACTGTATTTTATGTGATATTTTAGGTCAATGTGTTTATTAAAATGTATAGTATGTAGGATGTTATGGTATATACAAATGTATACTTTTTAGCGTTATACAAGAAATAAATTTAGTGATATTTTTGAGGACATTGAAAAAACTGAGATTTTTGAAACATTACCAACAGCATCTACACAAAATGAACTGTGTTCAAAGGCAACAGTCAATCATCGTGGAGAAAGTTTAAAATCCTTATGAGCATACATTATTATTTTTCAACTACTTATTTTTGTGTACTTACAATAATGAGTCCAGGTAATTTGCAATATATATTAATTTATTACATCGTGCAACATGACCTTCTTCATTTTTTTTTCTTTCTTTTCTCCAAAATTATTTAGGCTTTTTCAAAACTTTCAGGTACGCCCTTTCCTCGATCTTCTGAATGAGTCTGCCCTTCAACGCAGAAACTTGTGGTTAGCCTCTTCTCAAACGGGGGGGGGGCAATTCTAGAACATAATAAATCAAAAGCCTGCTAAAATCCCAAGCTGCTAAACTGCGTACTTGAGAATAAAGGAAATTCGCTTTCAAAATATCAAATGATACACAGTCCCTCGCAATTCCTTTGTAATATTTTAAACGGTACCCGCGCCCAGTCAATCTGGCGTTTTAAAAGTCACAACAAACCTTGAAAAACCGCTACCCAGATTTTGGGATCGGCCAATAATTGCAATGTGCCGCGACCTCAAAAGTTAATAAAAGGGGCTGACGCAGCCCGGGAGAAAACTTATTTTATGACCTGTTTTGACTAGTGAAATTTGTAAAAACGTCGATAGTAAAATTATGTAAACCCGCAAGACTTTCTACCAAGGCTACAAGTTCAAGCAGCGGGCGGCTGGGGGGAGGTAGGTCTACGCTAGGGTCCAACCGAGCGGATTCGCCTCATCTCCTGAACCTTTCGACGATATTACGCCTCATCTGCTCTGCCCAACATTGCCCCACCTGGGGCCCGACTACGGAAAACCGCCCCTACTACTCCAACGTCGTGTTTATTACACACACACACACACACACACACACACACACATATATATATATATATAAATGCATATATATATATATTTATATATAGAATGACAGACAGGCAGACAAACGTTTTTTAGGGTCGTACTGGATTCCCAGGTGCTTAAAACAGATAAAATCGGAAAAATTTTGAATTCCAAGTAAGGTGCAGACAAAAGTCTAAATTTATTTATATAGATATACGAGGGGAATACGCATCATGTAATATCCATAACATTTCCACTGATGGAAAGAATTTCATTATAAATATCTACTAGACACTCAATTTTTGCATGAAGGAAACGCACGAGTGTAAACAATTCATATTTGGCGAGATTCTGAATTGACCAAGACACTATAAAAACATATTGCTCAAACAAGACTCAGCTACACAAATGACCTAGAGGAGGGGGGGGGACAAAAGGTACAGAATTTCAGTCCGTGTTACCATGAGACTCACAGAAACTTTTCCTTGCTGCTAACGGTGCCGTTGCTTTTATAAATAACTGTTAAACTTTTATATTATAATTGAAATATAATTTATTACAATAAATCATGTTTGTCTGAAATATATACATTCAAACTTATTATTATGTGGATTTTCACTTCCGGCAGAACTTGTATTAACAGCATCTTGTGAAAAAAATATATTTCATAAACATTAATATATGTATTTAATAAGCATTGAAGATATTAGTCATTTTTATGTTGCTAATTCATTTCAAGCGAAAAATAAATTTTGTGACAGAACATAATTTGACGAAATAGATGTAGAATGGTTAATACTTTTTAGGAACTTTGATAAGATTATGCTTCTTATGGTATCTAATCTTATCTAAGTTCATAATAAGATTAGATACGCAAGGTATTAAAACTTTTATTTTCAAGATAAAAGCTTTAACCTACAAAAATTTTCATTAGTCATGACAATTAAAATAATTTAAAATTAAACCTTATGTGCATCTCTTGTTAAGTATCACGATAATGCATATGAATTCTATTAATAAACTTACCGAACATATTGAAAAAAATGACTAAAAATTAGGTTTACCCTTTTAGTTAAAGAATTTTGCTTTATTTTATTTCCTTTCTAATTAAAATAAAGGACGTCATATTTTACATCAAGACACTTTTCTTTCAAAATTTCAGACACGCATATACAATTATTTATTTAAATATTCCATTATTATTAGTATTATTAATGCTATAAGAGTTTATTATACACAGTTTTATAACTTTAATATAAAGAACATAATTTATTCTAAATCTTTACTGGAATGGGGACCATGATGAAAATGTTTAATATTTTCGTTACGAAATTTTATACGCTGTCTATGAAAGAAAATATTCAGGTCTATTGGAGTTTTTAACCATGGAAATATCTAAAGAGAAATAAAAACAAAAGTAAAATTTATCTGTCATCTTGAATAATATTAAGAAATGTAATCATAAAAATATTTCAAAATGATGTATTAATCATTACGTCCGCCATTCAATATTTAAACATACGTTATTTGTGTAAAAAAATGTAGTAATTTACAAACGGTGTTCTGTATGCTATACTAAACTTCTCTATTATTATTTTTTTATTTTTTTAATTCATTAATACGCTTTCTGTTAGAAGTGGTATAAACTGCTATACAAATTCGTATAAATTGCTGTTTTTGTTCGTGCATAATCAGAAAAAGGGTGCATATCTCTTCGAAGCCACACAACTCGAATAAGAGAAAAAAAATGCTTTTGCGGAAGATGACAGAAAATAATATACATATATATATATGTATACTAGCTGACCCGGCAAACGTTGTTTTGCCATATAAATTATTCCTAAGATTATTTTAGTAGAAAGAAATGATTAACTTATTTTAAGTTTGTGAGGCTGTGGTATATGAGTGGAAGAGGCATGGAGCGCTGTGAACGATGCTGGAATATAAAAATAACACAATACCAAACATTTATATTTTTAATTCATTGTAATTTATTCTTTAAATTTATATATATCGCCAGAGGCGTAGCCACGGGGGGGGGGTTATGGGGGTCATAACCCCCCCCGTGGAGGAATTTTTTGCCATACAAAATGTATATTCTTCACTCCCTTATCACACACATCTATGCATATATGTGAGTTGCAGTAGTCGTAACCCCCCGCATGAAAAATGTCTGGCTACGCCCCTGTATATCGCTAATTACAATATTTTTACTAAAAAATCTGGAGTGACTCCACTCGTCTTTCCAAACACTTACGATTAAGATCATTACCAAGCATTTAAATAAATTTTAATTGATTAATAATTCAAACATATATACCAAATTGAAACTCAATCGAATGTACCGTTTAAACGCTTGCGCACTTTCAAGAATTTTTCCCCATATGCCATTATGCCATAATATAAAAGAAATTTTGTCGTAGCCCTGTAGAAAAAAACTATAAGACTTATACACACCAAAATCAATACCGGTCTTAAGATGGCGATTTATAACATATATACCCAATTTCAGATCAGTCGAAGCAACCGTTTGAACGCTAGCGCACTTTCAAGAATTTCTCCCCATATGCCATTATGCCATAATATAAAAGAAACTTTTGTCGTAGCCCTGTATAAAAACTATAAATCTTATACACACCAAAATCAATACGGGTCTTGCGACGGTGGTTTATAACATATATACCCAATTTTAGCTCAATCGAAGGTACCGTTTAAACGCTAGCGCACTTTCAAGAATTTCCCCCCATAGGCCATAATGTAAGAGAAATCTCTGTCGTAGCCCAGTAGCAAAACTATAAGTCCTATACACAACAAAATCAATACCGGTCTTGCGATGGTGGTTTATGACATATATGTCCAATTTGAGCTCAATCGAATGCTCCGTTCAGGAGCTATCGTGTTCACTCACATACACACAAACACACACACACACACACATACACACATACATACATACGTAAAAATAGCATAAATGGATTCAGAAGCCCTCAAAACGTGTAAAAACACCAAAATCTCGAAGACGAATTTTTTCATGATTACAATACTTTCCTTACAACATGGTACATGTTCGAAAAGTAAAAATAATATCAATACATTAACGCAATAGAGTATACAATATTTTTTGTTATCCTGTCTTTAGATAACACAAACAAACTGGATGCCCACTGTATGGTTTGCCCACTCGAGAGCATGCCACGTATAAATGTCCGTGTGAAAAACATGGTGTGCTCAAATCTAATCCACAAACAGACATAGTTTGGCCTTGAGACTTATTGATAGTCATTCCATAAAAAATTTTGCCCCCCCCCCCCCAAAAAAAAGGATGAAAATCTGAAACACTTTCAGATTTTAAATACGCACTATAGTGCTATATATTAAAATCGTATCATAATTTATGCGTCGTCCCTATTTTTCGTCCTTATTCCATTAAGTTGGAAAGTGTTATCATTATTCATGACTGTGCTGTATTTTTCTTTCTTATTTCATAAAACCCATCTTTGGAATCGAAATCTATCTTAAAATCGCCTACTAAAACTATTTTGCAATCTTCGCCAAGTATATCACAACTATACTTCACCGTTTTAAATATTGTTTCCTACTTTAACGCCTCGGCTCTCGCAAAGAGGCGATGATTAAACATATGCAGTTACCATGACGATTTTTTGCATTTATGTAGAAATCGTAATTTAGAATTAAAATGGCGATTTGGAAAAACATGTAAGTACAGCATGCCGTTACATTTTTATTTACTTTGGATTACCAATTAATGTAGTTTTAATAATTAAGTGTATTAATTCCTTAACTTGCGCGTTTATCGCTAGTTTATTTACTTTAGTTATCGTCTAGTTCTTTTGGGCGCGTTGAAACGGTACTTACGTATTATCCCGGCGGTCACTTCCGCCAAACTACTTTTTCGTAGATTTTAAATACATTGCCAATCGTATTCCAAACCATCAACAATTTCATGTGCCCGGCATTTATCTTGGTGAAAAAATTGCTTGTCTTGGCGGACCGCCTGGAAAATACGTATGTACCGTTGGAACTTGTGCATAACTCCTAGAGACCCATGACTGCAAAGCTCGCCAAAGTACGGGAATTTTTTAGGTTGGCGTGAGTGGGGGCGCTAAAATAGGAATCAACTCTTTCTTGTACCATAAAACACATCTTTGGAATCGAAATCTATCTTAAAATCGCCACCTGAAACTGTTTAGAATTTCCTCCAGGCATGTTCTTCCTGTAGGTATATTCCAACTATACCGCAAAGACATTTTAAATACTGTTTGGAATGGACATCATAATCCATGAGTGTACCGTTTTTTCCTTTCTTGTTCCACAGAGCACTTCTTCGGAATAGAAATCTATATTAAAATCGCCTAATAAAACTCTTTACAATATACGCCAGGCGTTTTCTAACTATACGCGAAATATATTTATAATAAATTGTCGCGTTTTGGTACCACATTTAGCGATCCATTATCAAAAATTGCAAACCGTGTGCGACTTTCAACATTTTATTAACTCCCCCCCCCCCTCTCCACATTATCTGGCAAACACATTTGAAAGTGACTCCACACGCTAATGTCTACACAAAAATCCTGATTGAAATGAATAGCACTCGGGGGCTAAACATTTTGGGGTGGACCGCCCTTATGACTTAGGGGTATGAGGCATAGTTAAAAACCTATTCTATGACCTAACGAATATACATAGAAAATTTCATTAAAATTGGTCGAGTGGTTTCGGAGGAGTTAGGTGACTAACACTGGGACAGGAGAATTTTATATATTAGACTAGCTGAAGTACCCGTTCTTCGCACGGGAATGAATGGACTTTTTGATATTAATATTTGTTGTGATTACTATTTATTGTAATAAAGAGATATAGCAAAATGGATATCGCGTTATATTGTGTTCAATAATCATGCATACTGAATTTCAAGGCAATCGTTTTTACGGTGCAGAAGGCGATGCGGCGTAGCACAATCTAGTGGCGAGTTTTAGCAAAACGGATACGGCAAAAATATTCTTCGCATTCAGATATCGATGTATACGAATTTTCACGACGATCGGCTGAATAGTCTTGAAGTTCATGTGTTGACGCGACATCTAGTGTCAAGTTATAGGAAAATGGATCATGCCAAACTCTTCCCCGTGTTCAAATATCTATGTATACCTATTTTCATAGCGATCATTCGCACAGTCAAGAAGTGATACACTGCAGCGCGATCTAGTGGTTAATTAAAGTAATGATTTGCTACAGTGCCGTCAAGTGGCGAGTTATAGCAAAATGGATAACGCCAAAATATTCTCATTGTTCAAATAGTTATGTATACTGATTTTCATAGCCACCATTTGAATGGTCAAAAATTTGGCCTGCTGCAGCGTCATCTAGTGGCGAGTTAAAATAATAATGCATTGCAGTGCCATCTAGTGGTGAGTAACATCAAAAGTAACGCAGTTAGAATATCTTCTTCGTTCTCAAATGTGTAAGTATAAAAAATTTTATGCCGATCGGTCGAACGGTATAGAAGTTGATGCGTTGCAGCGCTATTTAGCGGTAAGTTACAGCAAATGGATAGTGAAAAATATTCTCCGTGTTCTAATATACGCGTGTACCAAATTTCATCGAAATTGGTTGGACGATATTCGCTTAGCAAACGGCTAAACGGAATAGAATTCGACGTTCTGCTGCGCCACCTAGTGAAAAGTTAGAGGAAAACGGATAGCATAAAAACCTTCTCCATGATAAAAGACTTAGGTGAACCAAATTTCATGGTGATCGGTGAAACGGTGCTGGAGTTTTTCAACCTCCTACACACATACCAACATTCATTTTTATCTATAACCAGTCTTATTATACGTATATACCAGTCTCAAGTAAAATCCAGTTTCAAATCTAATCCACGCCAAAGTGCCAGCATACGCCATTTTGCAAGAGTTTTTTCAGGGAATCATTCGAAGCATTGACTTAGCAGCAATCAAAATGGGAAATGGTTCGACCGCCGGGCATTTATTTGAAAAGTGGAATTAGTTAATACAGCCGCATTTTTTAAATTATCAACTATAACATGTTTTATTCATCGTTACCTCGATGTACTAAATGCGAAGATTTCAATTTTCTGAAATTTGGCGGATTTCCGCCAAGTTAAATCAATGTACTCAATTGGCGAGAATTCTGAAGCTACATCGCTTGAAATGCCCTATTAACTGCATTATTTCTGCACGGATAGTTAAAATTTAATGCTGTATTCTAAGAAAACCTATACACTTGTTTTCAAAAATGCTATTCCCTTAAGCTCTCAGTAAATTGCGCCAAAAAGCCTAAAACTGTGCAAACCGCTAGAACTCACTCTCTAAAAATCGGCCTATCAGCCATTTTATTTTTCGCAAAACTAAAAAAAATTACATATTAGTCTCGGATATCTTCGATCCTCATTGTTTTTCGTATAAAACATTTCATTCCTGCTCTCATTTCTTATGCGCACACGATATTATAATTAAAAAAATAACCTAAAAAAATAAACTAAAAAAATCATTATTATTCTTTTATTTTTACTTTAAGAATTTAAAACATTTTATTCGGCAAAATCGCCACACATGGCAACCAAGATGCTTATTTCACACACTTTTTTCACTACAGGGGTTAATATTACGTAAAGCTTTCTGCGTGGAGAACATAAAAAATCTCTTAAATTCCGGGAACGGAAATTAAGAGAACCATTCAGGAGGAAAACGTTTTTAAGTGGAGTTTCAAAGTTTTAAAGTGGACTATCATTTATTCTATATTATTTTACATATCTGTGTAAAATTTCAGGCTGACAGGTCCATTTTTGTGGAATTGTATACTACCCAAATCGACAAATTGACAAACAGAATTTCATTTTTATTTATAAGATAACCTACGCTTGTTTTTAAAAATACCCTCTCATTAAATTGCGCCAAGCGCTAGAATCATAAAAAATCTGACACACTTTCAGATTTTTAAATACGCACTAAAGTGCTATATATAAAAAGAGTTATAATCCATGGGCCTTCCCTTTTTTCGTTCCTTCTTTCATTAAGTTGGGAAGTGTATCATTATTCATGAGTGTGATTAAACAAAATTAAAATTGATATTTCTAACATCCTTTTTTCTGGATGTAATACATTAAATGCAGAAAAGCTGCTCAGAAAAATGCAAAATTCCAACTGAATGAAAATTTCAAAAACTTATACGCAGGTGTATTCATAACCCAAATAGCAGACGATTAAATTACGATAAATAGCGCCAAGCGTTAGAATCCTCCTCAAAATCGCGACAATGCTGAAGATAGATCGCTTGAAATCCCTTAATAACTGCATTATTTTCGCACGGATCATTAAAATTTAACACTGTATTCTAATAAAACCTTTGCACTTGTTTTCAAAAATCCATTTCCTTAAGCTCTCAGTAAATTGCGCCAAGCAAGAAACTGTGCAAACCGCTAGAACTCACTTTCTCGGCATTTGAGCCATTTTATTTTTTCGCCAAACTAAAAAATTTTAACATATTAGCCTCGGAAATCTTCAATTCTTATTGTTTTGCGTATAAAACATTTCATTCCTGCTCCGATTTCCCATGCACACGATATTATAATTTAAAAAAATATAACCTTACGAATATAAACTAACAAAAAAAAATCATTATTATTCTTTTATTTTTACTTTGAGAATTTAAAACATCTTATTCGACAAAATCGCCACACATGGCAAACACGATCCTTATTTCACACTTTTTTCACTACAGGGGTTACAATTACGGAAAGCTTTTTGCGTGGAGAACATAAAAAATCTCTTAAATTCCGGGAACGGGTGGACTTTCAAAGTTTTAAAGTGGACTATGATTTATTCTATATTATTTTACATATCTGTGCAAAATTTCAGGCTGATAGGTCCATTTTTGTGGATTTGTATACAACTCAAATCCACAAACAAACAAACAAACAAACAAATAAACAAACAAACAGAATTTCATTTTTATTTATAAGATATATATATATATATACACCAACACCATTTATTCATGGTAACGAAATTTTGAAGTTTGACACTCATTGAACGGAAAGTTCAATGGCTCACCATTTAGACTGTCTGAGTTTTCTCATTCTTTTCAGCCGTTTTAATACCATGTCATTTAAAGTCCCTGTATCAGGTAACGGCAGCATGGAGGTTAAGAGACTGTCCTACTCCACACCAGTGATCTAAGCAAATGTTCATCGGTTCAATACCTACTCATGCCATCGTTGTTTAAATTTCCATTCTCTGTGCCAGTAAAAACTTACATCATGTTTTCCTTTGTATTCGACGAGGATTTATGAATTGATCTTTAAAGAAACACAAAAGACCGAAAATAAATGTGTTCAAAATACAACAACAAATGAGGTATCGGGTTAGAATCCCGTTAACCCTTGTTGTCATCTTCCTGCCTTCTTCTGTGTTTGTACTTCTGCCGTGTTCTTCAATTATTATTATTTGGATTAATAAATGTTAAACGGATATTCAGGGGTATAAGGCCATCTTCGAGAATGCAGTCAGAAACCTCAAAAATTTCTCAATTCAAACAAAAACAAACAAGCCTCACCAGAGGACAGTGGTTATGTCACTTGAAATGGTGGACGGGCGAAGTGTGAAGGTCCCGGGTTCGGGTCCCATTTCGCGTTCGTCGACCTAACCGTTCGAGTTTTTGTGGTTTTCTCCCAAAATTAGCGTAAATACGGGTTAGGACTCTTTAGAAAGACCCCTCGAAGGGCACCCCCCCCTTGTGCTGTCCACCTGACGAGGATTTATAAGCGGACTTCGAGTGAAGGCACTCAAATCCGATTTACATGTTCACAACAACAACAATAAAAACAAACAAACAATAACAAGAAGAAATTCCCGCCCTGGCCGAATGGTAAGTCACTCAAAATGGTAGACGGAAAGTGCGTGGTTCAATACCAGGTCGCTTCCACCTACGTACCCATTCTGAGTTTTCCGTGGTTTTATCTGAAATTTCGCCTAAATTCGGGTTAGGACAACGCCCCCTAGAGAGGAAAACCGCGGCCCTTACTTGTGACGTCACACCGTGTAGGTAAATCAAAGCGTTTAGATTGCGTTTCTTCTCTCTCCCGCGGCGCAGGAGAGAGAAGAAACCCAATGGAACGGCTTTCCTCTCTAGGGGGCGTTGGTTAGGTCCCCTTAGAAAGTTCCCCACGGAAGGCACCTCCCTGATGTTGTCCATTTGACGTGTATTTATATGCGGGCTTCGGTCCAAGCACACAAATCCGAAATACATGTTACACAAATATACATACAGACAAACAAACACGAATTAGCCTTTCTGTTGGATTTTTCTATAAACCGGAGTAGGAGGGGGGGATGCAATTTCCGAACGTCAATTTTGTACCTGTTGTGAGATTTAAACCGAATTTTGAGGTATACATTAGACACAGAGTTTTATTTTATGTACTTAATTAGTCGAAACCAGTTTCAAATTTATAAGCGGAAAATTAAAACATAACAGAAATTTTCATGTTTTCTTTACCAAGCTTACAGTAAAAACCGTTTGCCCTTCCGTTTTTTTTTTTTTTTTTTTTTTTTTTTTTTTTTTTGTAAGGGGAACACATCTCACGAAATTCCTATATTCGATCATATTCATTTACCCCTATAAATGTGCTCTTTAATATCAAAACATGATTACGGATAGGGCTACGTTGAACCAAAATGTTTTAATGTTGTTTAATCTCAAAATGAAATTTACCTCTTAAAAAACACACCTCTTAACTTCGGTATTATATTTCCGTTTGCTACTTAATACCACTTTTTTTTTCTTCCGGTGGAAACAAAATCTTTTTTTTTTGAACTTGCTGTGAAGGGAAGACAGATATTAAATTCCTCGAAGCTGGGAAAGTCAAACAACGCAAAAGTTAAACATTGTTTAGTTTTTATGACTTTTACACGGGTATATATATAAATATTAACCTGCATTTCTTACATTTACCCAAGCATGTTTAGCAGTTACTTAAAAAGATAGTCTTGTAAAACGTTAAGGAGACCTTTTTATTTAATTATACTCTTAGGTAATAGAAATATTTTCATATTTTAAATCAACTAAGTGGTATTAAAATTTTATCACAATGTAATGTGAAATTTGTGTTTGAGAGTATATATGGTGCAGGTTATGCGTAGTTTCTCGGGTCGTACATGAAGAGGGCAGAAGATTCAGAAGATATAAAATTCCATTTTACGTCGTGTGTTAGCAGCAATAACTCTGATGAGACACCTCTAAGTAATCAGAACTTGCACTTTTATTGAAAAAGGCAAAATCTTATAAAGTTCTTGGAAAGAAAGGGGGCAGGAATGGACTTCCATTTTTTCCACCGATTAGTTGTTCAACTTGAGCCAAACTGAAGTCCCTTTGGAGGGAATTAATTTGACGTAGTCTACAAATGGGGCGATGCAGAGCCAACGAAATTATGCCACCGATAAGATAGAAGTACACATCTGGAGCTGTTAAGAATAAATCAGTACATTCATTTACTAAACCCAAACACTTAGGCGCATAAAGTTGCCAAAACGCGGTGATGAAGAAAATTGCCAAGATCCAATCGTGAGAAACTGCTGGCATTAGCAAAAATTGACAGCCTCTCCTAAAGTTTAGCAGCTGCAAAAATGACATTCATCTTAACGTACTGAATAACAATGACCATTTCTGGGGTCATAAAACCACAAGGACTGAAATGGATCTGGGGTGCTGTATATAAAATGCAGAGCGCAAAATACTGGACAGGGGTTAAATACTAGTGCCAAAAAACAATATGATATGTTATCATCACAGTATATGCATTTAAGAAAGTCGTGTGCTTATAGCAAAGCAACATAGAAGAGCAATTTAAAGTCTATTTAACGTAGGAACCTGAATTCGAATCCAAATTTTGGCTATCTTATCCTATGTTATTTTTACTACTGTGCACATTGTTAAATCCCAGACAGCACATAAGCTTAAATCAAGCTTGACATTTCCTTGAATTTGGCGTATCAATACAAGCTTGACAGTTAAAATCAATTTAAGCTTGCAGCAAGCTTGCAGGAGTCAAGTTGAATTGTCAAGCTGGAATACAGCTTGAGTTTTTCTTTCGAAAGCGTGCGTTGATGGCTCCATCTGTGAAAGAGAATGGACATTAATTGTCCAGCGTTTCTCAAATTTGCTCAATAAAGTCAAGTTCGTAAAAGTTGTGTTTTACATTTTATTATCGCACAAAACCTGGACATTAGAACACGCAAAGGGAAGGAATGAATGAGATAAGACCCTCTGAAGTGTAACACGAGGGGGGTTTTAGTTTTATTTACATCTAATTAACATTAGCAATTCCATTAACTAATTAATTAGCTCTAAAATATAACTAACACAATATAACTAACACATAATATAACTAACACAATTTAGTTAATATAACTAACACAATTTAGTTAGCTAATATACTTCACTTTATGGGCGGTAGAATGAGGCGTAATCCGGCCTCCACAAAATAATTAATAGGTCAAGTCATAAATATGATCCCTCTATGGTCAAGTCATAAATGTACTTGACCATAGAATTAAAAAAAAAGATTCTATATTTCCAAATATGGAAATTCTTCAAAATAAAATACAATTTTACTACGAAATTGATTTGAAAATCAGTCGTTTGTCTCGATTTTGGCCAGCAGTATTGATCAACATGAGTGTTGCGATATTGAAAGTTTCAAAACGTGTCCTGCTTTTATGTTTATATTATGCTTATTTCCCTATTAGTAGAGTCTATAAATCACACATAACATTATTTAAATTCTGATTCATCACATGGAAAAATAAAAGAAACTTATCAACATCGCCCATACATATCAATCTGGCCAGAAATCAGCGTGGCAAGAGTCACTTCAAACTTTAGGCATAACTACCAGAAGCGTTTTAGCGGAACGGTTTGCACGCGGGCCTCCCAATCCATAGTTCCCGGGCTCGAACCCAGCCGCCGACGTTTCATGAAAACAGATTAAAATAACTTAAAATTTCAGCATCGAGGGGAAAATGTGCGGAAAAATAAAGTGCGTGGGACGCATTCGCCGGCGGGCGCCCCGTGTATTTAAAAATTTTTAAGCTTGAAATTAAGCTTTTTATGTCAAGCTTGATTCAAGCTTAATGCAAGCTGGGCAAGTGTAAACTAGAACACTTGATTCAGACTTGCATTAAGCTTACACGCTTGAAATTTTCAAGCTTAATTCAAGTTTACTGACTTGATAAATCAAGCTTGCTGCAAGTTTGATGCAAGTTTGCTGTGTTGTCTGGGATTGAACTTTGAAAACGAGAAATTAATTAATACATACGACTCTAACTGCCTGAATGTTCCACTTTCATGGGAGAGCAAATGTATTCCGCATATAGGATAATCTAAGCTCAATAAATTAAAAGTTGCAGTGATGAAAAGAAATGCTTTTTGTAGCAGAATGGAAAGTAAAAAAAAAAAAAATTAAATGTGCAGAGAGTTCCTCAATATTATAATTAATATTGAAAGACCGAAAATATTACGTAAAAAAAGGCATGCCTAAAATGTATATGTGTACCAATTAAAATACACAGGGTGTATCTAAATTGTTTCAACAATATGTTATAGGAGATAGGGCACGTAATAAGGAATCAAAATCACATAGCAAAGTGGGGTTAAAAACGCTGTCTTCATGTAGCTGCTAATAATCACTTTAGGAAAAGTGTTGAAGTGTTTGTCAAATTTTTTATGCAAGTTTCGTATACAAAGGTCTTGTCTCCAAAAATATCATCCAAGAAATAAAGTATAATTTTTAAACTACGAATTTTACTCACATGTTTTCTGAGAAAAATACGTTAGTTTTTTACAAGCAAACAATGACATGACCATTCAGTTCCGACCATTTCGAACTGAATGGTCGGAAAGTTCACTGTTGTTTCAGCACCCGTTCCAAAGTAATTATTAACAACTACACGAAGACAATATTTTTGATCCCGCAATGCTATGCGATTCTGATTCCTTATTATGCACCCTATGTCCCATAATAGTTTGTTGAAACAATTTAGATACACACTGTATATATTTTCTTGAGTGTGGCAGTGGTGCTTTTTCAGTGGACGTTTCCGAAAATTTCAAGTGCTCTAAGTTTTTATGTATGGATATTGGTTAACATAAAAATTTCCAAAATTAGTCTTTTATGCTTTCTGTCACAAAACACACGTGAAGATACACGATTCATTCTGCAAAACCCCTTTATAAATAAATTTTCAATTCAGAAATGGTAAAAATTGCACATAAAGACTAGTATAAATTCTAGTTTTATTTATTTTAACAGTTTTTTTTTTAATTTTAATATGATGCTTTAACACAATTTTAAAACTTCAGAAAGGTTTTAAAAATACACTAACCTCACAGAAAAGAATTATTTAGCGCCGCGATTTAAATAAATCTATATTTTTCATTTACAACTTCAGCTATTCAGTATACACTATTCAAATTATCGTTGGGGAAATAAGAGTAAAATTGAAATATCTCAAATACATACAGCTTAGTTTGAAATTAATCTTTGACGTTGTAATCTTTATAATATTATATTGAATGAATCTAAGCACGAAATAGAGAATCACGGAAATTCTCTCTCTCCATATATTCCTATCTATCTATCTATCTATCTATCTCTCTCTATATATCTATCTATCTATCTATATGTATGTATGTATAATAAATAATAATGTTATGTTTAAGGTTAATCAAATAACTCTTTTGCGCTGTTCGTTTAATTAAAATATTTATTTAAATTACTGGTTTAAGGTCACTATATTTTAAATTTTAAAAGAGAATACTGCACTAAACTTTTAAAGGATTTATATTGGATAGCAGATTACTGCCATAACTAAACGTTTTAAACGAATAAGATTTTAAGAATGAATATTCTGTTTTAATTGACTCTAGAGAATAAAAATTTTACCTACCTCATTATCTCTCCGAGTTCGCCGGGCATAAGAAAAGAATGGGACTGGCATACTACGCAATTGGACTTCGAAGTTAGATAGCCGACCACTGGTGCCCATCATAGAAAACTGGTCTGTTTCTTTGATTTTATACGCAAGTGTCAGATTAAATGAAATAAAATTTCTTTTTAAAATTTATGTTCAGACTAATGAAATTTTTTGATAAATGGTAACCGTCGTCTATTTTGAAGTAATGCATGAACGAGGTCCAAGTAATTCACTTAGAAGACTTAATCCAACTGTACAGGTTATATTTTAAGTTTTTTTATTTTTATTTGTTTTTTTAAACCAATAGTCTTCGAAGGACGTAGTAATGACTGACGAATAGAGGAAAAGCGAAATTATTAAGCGAAATTATTACAAATACTGAAACATTGCACAACATTTGTTACAGGCTTTATTGGAAGGTGAAGTGGAAAATGTCAAGGCCTTTATTATTATTTTTATGTGTTCCGGAAGACTATTCATTTTAGAAAATATTTTAAGTTTTAATAACAGATCACAACACATTTGTATAGCCGAAAGAGCAGGTTCAAAATCTGTTTCATACCACCTTCTTTAGTATGTAATGTGCCTGACAACTGAACCTAGACTTATCACATAAATTTCCGGAAGAACTTTTTAAGGATACGTTACAATGAAATGTGTAAAGATAGTAAGTGATCGATGTATGATGTATTTAGATATCTATAGAAGACGCAATACTTAACCTTTTACACTAGTCATATGAAATGATATTAACCGTAATTTAATGAATATATGTTATTGTACAACACTGTAAGTACTGTAATTAATTTCTGCTATTAATAGCTTAAAGATGATTTTTGAAATCGTAAGGCAATCGTGGATTGAAATAAATGTAAGATACGTAATATTTTTTCGATAATACCAAAAACTTTCCTTGAGGAATATTATGAATTAATGAAAAACAGCGAAAATACCTGCGATTAAAATATTATTAAATACTTCCATATCGTTGAATGTATTATTTTCATAATAATGCACTTTAAATTTGTGTTAAGGGTTAGTCGGACGTTACACGGAATAACTTACAATTTAGATAAAAAAAATCATTAGTCATCTTGTGCGGTGGCAGAACTTTTTGAATATATTTTATTTCGTTCAGCAAGCATTTTATGTTTCCCTAAAAGATAAAGCGTGATGAGTAAGTAAAAATGTGAAATGTAGGATAGGGTTAATCATTATAAAAACATGTCAAGTTTAAATTTAAATAGTTGATCAAAATAAAAATCGTGAATTTAGAATAAAAATAATTCAAAAAAACGTACTTGAAAAAACGTGTTTTTAAGTATTTTTTGAGGTAACAGATTGAAATATAAAATACTAAGGAAAAACACTTGAATATGTGCATTCTTTTAATCGTAAAAATACCTTTAACTACCATGTTTGCATTTTGGACATGAATATAGTTATCAAAGTATAAAAACAATTAAAAACAAACCTTGCAAATAACACAAAAAAATGTAAATTATATTTTTATTTAATTTACAGAGGGTGTTCATACATTTTTGTAAAGATTTTGATTTTCTCCTTGAATTAATTGAATAAAAGCAAAATCTTCGCAGTATCAATTCGGAGTAGGATTTAATCATCGCCTGTTCCTTAAATATTATTATTTGTTTTAAAATGTTGTTAGAAAATAAAAAAATGGCTCGATGACTGTATTTTTGTTCTTTACGAAAATGAATACTGTTACCCGATATAAAAAGAAATATGTGAGAATCATGTTTTTAATATTTCCTCAGGTAAAATTAGTGACGTAATTTATGGAGAAGGAAGAAGCGTCAAAGTTTGCATTTGGGTGGGTAAAAGGGTAAACGTAATGAATACAATACAAAGGCACGTGCTCATCGCATTATATGAAAAGTCGCATATCATGTCTCAAAAGAAAATACAACCCCCCCCAAACAACTGTCGTAGAATATTTAAAAAATTATACTGGGACTATAAACAAAGTTGCAAAATCTGATTTAAAGTTATAAAAAGGAAAAAAAATTGTGATGCACACTGCTTGATGCCAAAACATGCTTATCAGCGAAGACAGATTTTTGTATGAACATTACTTGGAAATGTGAAAAAAGAAAATGCTGTTACACTTGATACAGCATATATATTTATTTGAGTGCAATAAAAAAAAGATCGATATATCACCAGAAAATAGAAGAAAAAGACATATACTCTTGGTAAAGGAAAAACAAAGAAAGTTTTGCTAAATACTTTGTTATTAATGGATTCTTTTATAACATAAACGTAAAAATAAGCACAGAAAAAAAAAGTCAAAATTAACTCGCAGTACTATCAGAAGTATGTTTAACATCAATTTTCAGCGAATACATTACACCAGTTTATGCAACCGATAATCGAAAAGTTAAATGACATTAGTATAAAGCTAGCAGCCATATATGAGAGAAATGAAACCAGAACTCAGATTTTAACATTTAAACGCATCCCAATCAAGTTCCCAACTTGTTGCAAATAAATTACTGCATATTTAGACTTTTAAAGAGACGATCTTTATAAGAGGCATCCCAAAACATTGGATGGACTTTGGAAAATTGTGAAGGAGAATTCAAATGGATAGACCTTTTATCTAGGAAATCAAAATGTGAATTTTGCCTATACGTTCTTGGAATTCAAAAATTTTGTGATTTCTATCCGTTTCAAGCACCTGGCAACTCAGTACCACCGTCAAAATTAGTTTGTACGTCTGTCGTACTGTCGCTCTGTCATTCTGTCCGTGACACTTTTTTGTTCGCGTATCACATAAAAGTGACTGAGCGAATGAAATGAAATTTCGTGACATGATAGGGTACTTTCAACTTAAATCATAGTCGTTGAATGAAAAAAAAAATATATATATATATAATTTATTTAATTTTGAGATTTTGGGAAAATTATTTCAAACAGCGTAATTTTTTTTTCGCGCATCTCATCCTAGTGATGACGAAAGCGAAGGAAATAAAATTTAGTGACATGATATGTGGTAATTCAGATTGAACTATAAGCTTCGAATTAAAAAAAATAATTTATTAGATTTTGAGATTTTCCGAAATTGATTTAAACTGCGTAAATTTTTGTTTGCCTATCCTCTAATACGAAGTGAAGCGAATGATAGGGAATTTGGTAAATAATAAAAACTGAATATGAAGTTATATATTTTAGTTGGACGAAGATTAAATACTATATTGAGTGCATACGTATTTTGTTCAAATGTTTTTTTCTAGTGCCAGTTGTAATCGCCTCCTCACCGGGCTTTGACTCATACTTAAAAATATTTGATGAACTACACCATAAGTGTCAACTTAAAAAACATTATTTCTATTTTATAAATATGTGGTGTTATGTAAAATTCATAGTATGAAAAAGAACTCCTTGTCACTAGATATTTTTTTAAATCCAAAATATAGGGCTAAGGCCAATGTTTAAAAGAGTGTCCCAATGACCAAACCAGTTATATTGATTGTCTAAGGAAAAAATAAAAAACGAATGTTCTCTTTGGAATATACAGAAGAATAATTTAATCCTGGAGAAGAACGCTTCTCCCACATTAAATTAAATCAATTGACAATTTTATTACACCAAAGCGATTTTAACTTTTAAACGATTGAAAACTTGTCCCATTATGTTTCTATTGCTTCTTCAATGTACTTTTTCTATTACATTTACTTTCATACACAAAGCACTTTATTAAGCCTATAGCACGATAATTGAAATTTAGAGTTCAGATGAATCGTAATGTGAAATCCATAATATACTCATAACTATTTAATGAATTCTGTCATAAAGCTCTATAAGCAATGCATCAAGGTACTGCATTTGAAGGGAAATATGAATTGCCCTATCAATCAGGCAGAAATGCAGACTATTGGATTGCATGGAAACAGTTTAGGATGATATTCAACCTATGTATCATGTGCCTGTGTCTACATAAATACATTGATTTACATTTACTGGAGAAATGGCATTCAATAGATATTTAATCATTTTGTATTAAGCATAAAAGCTCTTCAAATTCTAAGTTTAATCACTATGTTCTGATTTAAAATATAAAAGAAATATTTGAAATGGAACTTTACATAACAGCTGCACCATGTGCATGTTTAAATTTGTAGCAATTTAAGTGTAACTAAACAGATTAAAATTATTGTTGTTTAATACTTTTTCGACGAAGCACACATTGAAATAATTATTGTCATATGAATGTATAGAATAATGAACTGACATAAACAAAGTAAAACATTATAAAGAGATTATTAATTATTTCAAAAAATGAAAACTCGTCATAATAAAATGGTTAAACAAAATCCTGCAATTTAGTGTCATGCAACTTCAACATCATAGTTTATATAGAATCGCTATTTCGTAATTAGAACTTAAAAAAATTCCTGTATTTTAAGTCATTAAATATTGAAATAATTGACATACATGTACCCAGTCTCTCATGAGATACTTTTTTTTTTCTTAATCCATGCACTTGCCTAAGAGAAAAGAAATCCTAAGTATTATATTAAACACGCCATAAACTAATAACACTCCATAAAGGATCTAATTGAATTACCACTCAAAAAAATGTATAATAATTGGCTCTGTATTGACTAACAGCATACCAAGTTTCATTAAAATCCAAGAGTTGCAAGTTACTGAAAAAAATTAAGTAAGTGGACCACCTTACGCTTACCATGTTGATGCTTTTAAATTGTATTAAATTTTTAGTTTTTCAATATTAGACATGAAAGATTTAAAAGGAAATTGAATGATCTTTTCTAAGTTTTAATTAAACCGATATTAACAAAAAAAAAACTTTTGTTAGTCATCATCACTATCTTCATTAATTTCAATATGATCGTTATTTAATGAAAAAATACTGGATAATATTTCTACTGGGAGAACTATATGAGATTTATATCTTGCATTTGATAAATAATATGTACTTTCATCTACGTGGGAGGAACATCAGACTGTTCGATTTCCATTTGCATAGTCACAGCTATACCGCCGAATATCCTCTTGGCTTTATCCATTAGGATCGTAGTCAATGTATCATCTAAGTTTTGCTATTAATGTGTCGCGATCTTACTTGTAGTTTTAAAATTTTAGGAGCATCATCTTTGACGTATAGCACATGAAAGTTATTGTCTTTCTAGTTCATCTAAATATTAAATAGCTAGTCAAAGCTGGTAGGTGCCAGTGAAAAGTATTTTTAACTCCTCTTTAGAAAGCTTAGGAAAGTCAAAAACTTCTCAAGCAGCAGTTGATCGAAAGATTACTTTCGTCGAATCCAGTTGTGAGTCAGCACAGCACCTCTTCGACAAGTGTATTTTTTATGCTTTGTCTATCATAAAAAATTAATGATTTTATCGTGCAATCCTATATCTGAAATATGTCGCTTACCATATACATTTTTTAGGTATCCAGCAATGTGACAAACAGATCTTATGTTTCGGTAACTTTTTTTTTGTTTAAAACATTATCCAAGAGCCGAAACGTTTGTGAAATTGCATCATGAACTGCTTCGGCAAGCCACATGACTTTGGTCACTTTCCTACACTAATTAGCTTTAGTAGTTGTAAGTTTATACTGTCTTCCTTTTATTGCGGAGTAAGCAGTTTGCAGCCTTTCTAGATAATGTGGCGTACTTAAATCCGCGGTCTGCAATTATAAGATTGTTTTGGTGTAAATGAGTTTGCAAACCAAGAGGTTCGTCCAGTACGAATTTCATTATTTTTAATGTAGATTAAAATTACATATTAGATTATTTTTACTTATTATTAAATTATTATTACATATTAAAAGCATTCCAATAGGTTAGTTGGACCACCAAGCTTGATAAACTTTTGTTGATATACATTTTATGAGCTGTCAAATCGCAGTTTTTTCGAAGATTATTGAAATGTAGTACAAATTTAAAGCGTCAACATAGTAGTCGTAAGGTGTTCTACTTACTTTAATCTTGTTTTTCAACATACTGATGCACCTTTTGGAATTTTATGAAACTTGGTATGCTGTTAGGCAATGCATAGGCAATTAATATATATATATATTTTTTTTTCAAATGGGTAATGCAATTAGATGTTATGGAAATCGATTGAAAAAATTTTTATTTGTCTTTTCTAAATACTTTTATTTAGGCTTGACCCATCGGAAACTGAAATAAAAACCCGTAAAAATGTACCACAACACTTCCATTTAGACATATTTTCTTAGCTTTAAAATTGACTAAGAGGTAAGCTACTTTGGAAAAAAAAGTCGTCTCTGGACACTTCTTTTAAATAGCTCTTTAATTAACTTAGAGCTAATATCTACTCGTCTAATATCTACTCGATCAACTACTATTAGCGACCTCTACAATATACCATAGGTTACGATATATGTTCTTCTTGGGAGCAGTTTCGTCATGGAAGTACGGTTAGGCCCTTTGAAAGAGAATAAGGGTATGTTTTTTTGCATTCAGTTTTGTCCATTAGTGTTGATATAGCCGATTCAAAAAGTCATATAAAACCTGAACAGTCAAAAACCTGAAAATCATGTTCAACTCCTAAACATTTAATTCGCTTAAAAATATTCCCTAAAAAATTTAATGGAGAGCTCTTGGGTAATAAATATTGTTTAATAATTTCTTCGAAATTTAACTACTTGCTTTCTTGTCATGGTCCATTTTGTACCATTTACCCCATCACCCTAACTCGAGGACAGGGGCTACTGTCCTGCTGTCTGGTAGTAGTTAAGTAGTTATATGTCTATATAAAAATCCTGAATGTATGTCTATAAAATTAACACATTACACGGATGTGCAATAATATTCGAAAATATTTTGACAACTTTCATGAAGAGATCTATGAACAAATGGAAAACTTTTACTTCCAAACAAAGATGCAAATCTTTTACATCGAAAATGCTAGCATATACTCGTTTGTAGTGCAAAAATCTTTATACGCATGCTTAGTAATGTTAGCATTTCGTTCGCTCCCGTTTCTCGCCGAATTGCTTTGCAGCAATGGATAAAATTTAAATTCTGATAGTCAAAATGAGGAAGCACAAAAGTATAGATAATCTAGCCAGATGGCAAATTTTAGAGACTCTAGAATGCAACGCAGCGTCATGCACAACTTACGTAAAAAGTTCGAAGGTATCGGATCCATAGAGAGAAATCTTAAGAAAGGTCATCCTAGAGCTACGATGGTCTAAGAAAACTTCTAAAGAAGATTTTTGTGTATTGCAGCGAGGTGTAATTGGGATACTTCAGATTCTCAGCTCTCTGTAGCCACAACAAGTCGAGTTTCAAAGGTTACTATAATTCATCAAGAGAAGGTTGTTTGCGAGAGGACGTGCTGTTTTTGCTTATTTCTGTGAACGAGAAAATCCGTTCTTCATGCGAAAGAAATTAACAAAAATTGGAACAAGGATCAATGGTCAACCGTTCTCTTAAACAAGGGTTTCTTGAACTTTAGGTGTGGGACCCAATAATATTTACAAAAATTTAGTGGGCCCCCATAAGCATTGCTCAAATTCAATACACGAGCCAGTGGAACTGACAATTTCTTTAATTGGACTGCAATATACTATTGCAGTGTTTCGTCATTAAGTTTAAATCGCGATAATGGAGTTTAATTTAATTGGGGTCACGACCCCAATTGGAGTCGCTATCAGCAGTTTGAGAAGCCCTGTCTTTAACTAATGAGACCGGCTTCAACCTAATCACTGACTATAAATTAGAGACGGGTTCAGGCTCGTTTTTGAAAGACAGAGCCAAAAAACATGTAATCTGAGACAGCAAGAATTATTTAAGTGCTATTCAGAGCTTGAATTTCAAGCTTTTTTATAAATAGAAAACATATGCATATTGCTAGAATAGTTGAAGTTATGACAATGGAAATGTTGTTGCAGGTAATCTGAGAAATGAAACATTTTTTGTATCCGCTGAAGTCCAGTTAAGTTCAATACATAGTAAAAATAACACTGCGCAAAACTGGTGTTAGAAGCCAAATTAATAAATCTTTTTGTAATAACTTATATAACATTTCACATTTTCATGAAAGGAACCACATTATGTATACTATTATAGAAATGATTATTAATTTTACGACACTTAATGCCAGCATTTCTAGTATCACTGTCATTAGAAAATATAAAAGGACCCTTTTGCATTTCAAAAAAATCTGATGTGTCCAACACATGACTTCCTTGCACGTCCATTAGATCAGAAATACACTGCTGGCCACCCAAATTGCAACACCAAGAAAAACAAGAGATATCACAACAAAATTTATTGTGTAGATAACATGTTGACCAAGTAACAAATGATTAAATTTACAGCATTCTATGAAGCGTGGTTCCTGCCAAAATCAGTACCCAGAGTAGCCGCCGTTGTTGGAGATCACAGCTGCCACACGCCTCGGCATTGATTCAAAGAGACTTTGAATGTGTTCTTGGGGTACAGCAGACCAAGCAGCTTCCACACGTTGCCAAAGTTGATCTGGTGTGACAGCTGGGGATGAACTCTGGGTCAGTCGTTGAGCAACCATGGACCACATGTTTTCTATCGGCGAAAGATCCGGAGAGCGCGCCGGCCAGGGAAGCAATTCAATCTGGTGATTGACGAAGAACCCTTGGACAATGCGTGCCACGTGTGGCCGTGCATTATCCTGCTGAAATATGGCTGTTGGCAAGCCCTGAAGGTAAGAAAGGACAACTGGCTCCAACACCTCGGAGATGTAGCGCTGGCTGGTTAAAGTACCGGCAATGCGTACTAGAGGAGTGCGAGAGAGATATCCGATACCGCCCCATACCATAATACCCGGTGCAGGACCAGTGTGACGGTGCATAATGCAGCTGTTCAGCATCCTCTCTCCACGGTGTCTCCAGACTCGAATCCGACCGTCGTGGTGTTGCATACAGAAGCGTGACTCGTCAGTAAAGAGAATTTCATTCCATTCTGTCGTCCACATCCTTCTTTCATCGCACCATTGGCGGCGGAGACGTCTGTGGTTCCGCGTCAGAGGTAGACAAAGCAACGGACGTCTTGCGGACAGACCATTCTGCTGTAAACGACGTCGAATGGTACGCGCAGACACTGGATGATGCGTTACAGACTGAATCTGCTGTGATATGGTTCGTGATGTGACTGAGCGGTCCGTCACTGCCATGCGTACAATCTGCCTGTCATCACGTGACGTGGTGCACTGAGGTCGATGCGGTCGATCACGTCTGTCCGTCGTACCCTCCTGCACCCAACGATCACATATCCGCATCACAGTTGTTTGGTTTCGTCCAATTATATGATCCTATATCTCGATAAGACTGCTGTGCAGTCTTTTTCGCTTACACACCTAGGATTTTTCCCGAACTCAAACATAGAAATGAAGCGCTTACCCATACAGATAAGTTTAATTATTTAGGAGTCACCTTTGACAACAAATTAAACTGGAAGTCACACATTGTGCCAACATCGAACCGTTTTTAAAGTAGGATAACTATTTTAAAGCGCCTAGCGGAATCCTATGGGGGGAGTGAGAGATCGGTTTTAAATATTAGTTACAGAGCTTTTTATACAACCTTTGATTACCTACTGTCTCGAACCACTTATAACGGCAAACAGTCAATTTTTACAGAAGTTGGAAACTCTACAAAATCAATCATAAAGACTCATAATTAGGGCCGTGAAATCGACAGAAATTGATGATATGCTACTATTGACAAGAAAAAAATATATTAAATCTATTATTAAAGAAAATGCCTTACTTCTCTATGAGAAATGAATTAGAATGGGTGACCCTTTTTGGATGAACTATACAGTTGGTATTAGAAATTTCAAAATCCAAAACGGGTTCATCCAGTCTATTAGAGCTATCCGAAATGAATATGAGTTACCTGACAATGTTCAGGAAAATTGCAAGGCCACCAAATCCTTTGGAAATGGTACAGACTGAGATGAATTTCAATCTTGGGTTATTTTGTACAAAAAAGATAGCTCTGCGCATGTGTTAATATACTGTGCCCTTGAAACAATTCAGATGATGTACCCGGTTCCTGAGTGGCATCATGTCTACACTGATGGCTCCTTTTTTGATGATCATATGTCTGCAGGGTCAGGAGTTTTTTCGAGCCTGTTCTCCTTTTATCCCTCTGCGTGGGAAATACAGAACAGCTTTTGACGGAGAGGTGGAGGCCATTAGCATTGCTCTAAAGCAGCTATTGGCCCTTGAATATAAATTTAGAAGAGTGGTTTTTTTTCTCCGATTCCCAAGCAGCAATCCAGGCTATTGGCTCAACTAGTCGTCCTTCTTCGAAGAAAATCATTCAATGTCGAGTCTATGTGCAAAAGTTGGTTTTGAAGAAGAAGCATGTGGCGCTACAGTGGATTCCTGGTCATTGTGGAGTAAACGGGAACGAACAGGCGATTTCCTTGCAAGAAGGGCTCGAGATTGCTTCAGTCAAAGTGCCCAACAATTTCTTATCACTCCATTAAGCTGTATATTAAACAAATTATGTCTAAAAATCTTTTGGCCATTCCCAACAGCCCGCGTCGTGAAGCTGTCGCACACTTCCGCCTTTTAACTGGTCACGACTGCCTTGGGCAGCATCTCCATCGTTTAGGGATTTTGAACCATTCAAACTGCTCTCTTTGTATTACTGACGAGCCAATGTATCCTACCTTCATATTTTCATGTCACTCCATGGGGGCTCCGAGACTGCGTTGTTTTGGAAAGTGAGAGATTTTTTGAGGCAATGACTCCGGTCAATCTTTGTATCATGTGCCATCTTTGTATTTTATTTGTCATCTTTTTATTTTTCCTTGATTCTGTGCTTCTTTCTCTGGTATTACCTTTGCCAATGGAATATTTATATATATATATATATATATATTTCAAAACTGTAGATTGCGTTTCTACATGTTTATTGATTGTATTAATCTTAAAAAGGTAAAACAAAAATCTGAGAACCCAAATTTGTAACTGAATCTCAATCTGCCCTGCTACTAATTGAAACTTTCTATATGATTTTAGTCAACAGTCTCTCAGTTCTGCAGACAATCAATTCAACAGTTCTTTTAACATACAGTGATTTTCTAATAAAATTAAAATTTATAATTATTTAACCCACACGAAATGTAGTACACCAATAAAATCTTATTAAATAAATTGACACAAGGTACTAGAAATATTTATTAGTTGAATGAATAGATGTGTCTGTTAGCTTTGAACTGATTTTGCTGATGAAGTTCCACTCATTTAGGAACTTTCCTCAGTGGGCAAGACTTTCTTATCTAAGCATGGAACCATCAGATATCCCTAACAAATTTTGGATTATTTCTCTTTTCTGTAGTTTAGATAATGGTTCAAATAAGGAGCGTATAATCCTTTAAAAATAAAGATCAAAGAAACCATTTCCTTAGAAACAATTCTGTGCTTAAAGTTGAACAATTTGTGCTTAAAAAGTGAGCATAGGGGGTATTAGAAGACAAACGTTCTAAAGCATGAAACTTGATCTATATCTGAAAAAAATATTTTTATAAACACATTAGTAATAAAGGTATTTCAGAGGATCAATTTCTTATGATTAACAACAACTGGGTTTTTATTTGGGACGAGAGTTTTTCAACAGTACGAAACATAAGTAGTTGTTGCAGATGAATTAAACCAACCGATTTTGAATAAACTCTTTTTAAAAGTTTGCCACTCATAAACATTCAAGTAGTAGGAAGCTCATTTGGCCCATAATAAAATAAGTTCTGAACACCATGCATTTTATTTTGGACCGGCTATGCATGTTCTGTAAAATTTACTGTAAAACTGCAGAATTAACGGTTGATATACTGTAGAAATACAGTATGATATATTTAATACAGTATGACTACATTTGTGCCGTAAAATAAACGGTTACCAGTAAAACATTACGGTATAATATTTTACAGTAATCCGTTAAATGACCGGAAAAAATATGCCGATACATATGCGGAAAAAAGCCGACACCCCAATATTTTACCGTAAATTTGACGGTAAAATTTTTAGAGTGAGATTCCCAATAAATCGGAGTTGGTCGTGTGCTGTTATGGCGCTAAATAACACAAACCAAAAGAATAATTTGAAAATACATGCAATGTAAATGAACTTACCAAGATCATGCAAAACAATTCATCATATATCTGTAATAAGCAATCATAATAATTTTCTATTTCAATATTAATTTAATACTTAGTTAAATTCTGCAGTGTGTTGGTGGTAAAATTAGTTGAAAAGAAACACTTCTTTATTTATTTCTTGGCAGCTTTCTGTTATTAATAAAGTTGCCATGCAACTTTCTATTATGTCGCTTTATGCATTGCACTTATCCCTTAACATCTAAAAGATTTTGTATAACTGTATTATTTTTACATATTAAACTTTATTAAAAGTGGTCTCTTTTTTTCCATTAAGGTGGTGGTAATCGTTAAAAAATGGCAAAAAAATACGCTTTACTAAATTTGATTTATTTGTTATGATTACTTACAATTTACTCAAAATTAAAAAATGTTAGTGTCAGGGATTTTCGACTTAGATTCTAGATAAACATTACATTCTGAGCCTATTTGATGCAGGGTAAGATGGGTTAAAATGAGTAGGTATTTCTTTTTAGTGAAATATAGTCGGACAGGAACTGAGTGGATAAGACACTGTTTATTGGTAGATAGCTGAAGTGTAAAGGTCCATGGTTCTGGTCTACTGCTCGGCTTTCGATTTATTGGTCTGAAGTTCGGGACAGTTTTCTACATGTATAACGTGAATACGCGTTACAACCCTTTAAAAAGACGCCGGCCCAAGGCATTACGCCTTAAGCAGATAGCCCTTGTGAAGCTTTGCCTCATCCACATACCAACCAACCAACAGAAAGCTTGAGCAATCAGTTTTATTTCTTGATTCAGCAATTTAAATTAATTGAATGACCCAAACGAAATATGACAGTGCACACTTCTTAAATCAAGGCTTCTGGGAGTAAGTAAATAATGTGTTGAACTATCATATAAGTTAAAGTTAATATTACATAATACTTGAACAAAAATATAACGAGTTAGATATTCGTGATTGATGTATTTTACAGCAAGAATTTTATGGATATCACTATTTTGTGAAAAGGAAGTTACGAATTTTGAAAAAAAAAAAAAAAAAAAACTCCGAAATGTAAGTATTTACGCTAAAAATGCTTGTCAATTTTGTGTTATTAGCCTTATTAGTTTAGGCTAGACAAAATATTGACATACAATGAAATGTAATTTATTCCGGTGCTTCTAATATCTATATATATACATTGCTTACACAAATGCTTGTACGTATTAATTTTGTCTATGTTTCTTTAGGTAACGTTAAAAACTGTTTATATTCAGTTTCAATTATGCATTAATCTTTATTTGTTTTAGAAAACTATCATTCAAGAGATACCTTGAACTGAAACAATTCTTGTATAATGTTGCATTATTTAACTAAATTCATTTAAACATGGTTTGAGAGTTCATTTCTTCTACTCTGTTTGTTTATTTAAGAAAATTCGTTTATCAAGAATATTTTTATATTCGACTAAAGCATAAACATTGAAATAATAATAACATTTATTCACACGACATAATATTTGCTCGTAATTCTATGTAAACACTAAACACTATTAATAAATTTTCGAAAGAATGCAGTTTATCTGTGCTGGTATAAAGCAAAACATCCACGTTTTTAAATTTTGTTTAAGCACTGAATAAATTAATGTTATTTCTCAAGCATCTAATGCTATATTATTGTGTAAATACGTCTTATGTTGTTTTAATTATTTTTCTCCCAAGCACCATTGTCTGACTTTTTATTAAGTCCTTTCTGCATTTTTGATTTACAGTTCCCGTTATGCTTAGACAATCATCCATGTATACTTATTATTTGGTAAAGATGCTTTGATAGTGTTAATGCATAAGTTATTGTCTTTTTGTTTTGTGTTGAAGAATTTTTATTGTTTAAAACAGATGATAAAAAATAACATTTAATGCTTTCCATTAAGAATATACATATATTATCTCTTGAATTTTATGAAACTTATTTTCTTCTATTTTCAATAGAAAACCGTTTCTAGTATACAACCATTTCTACCTTACATTATGATTGTGGTTTTTCAAATTATAGCCATAAAATTACTTAAAATTCCTTGGTAGAAATGAAAACGTGTTTAAAAGAATGCCACTATAAAAATTTAAATTTTCTGCAATCAAAGCTAGTAATACTTAATCATAAATTAATCCTATTTTCCCATATTTTTTGTACAAAATCTCAAGTTTCTATTTTCTTAAAAGTTTATTAATATATTATGTAAATAAATCAATTAACATTGTGTGCAAAATTTTCTCATTATTTCTGGATTAAATCGTGTTTACTTTCTTTTCTTTTTAATATATAAAATTTAGTATAAACAAGTAATTTAAAATTTAGTTTACTTTTCTTTCTAAAACACGTTTGAAGCAGACTTGCTATGAAATATCCACAATGAAATATTTTGCTACCAAACTAGCAATAGTTACTCCTAATAGAGATCCATGTTTTTTTTTTTTTTTTTTTTTTTTTTTTTTTATAAATTGAAATTCAATGTTCTACTTTTACCTGGATATTTAAAATAGCCTCATGTCCTTGAATTAGCAGAATGCCTCTTGAGTCTTTTGCTTATTGATTTCGTTCAGTGTTTTAAAAATACCGACAGTTACTGAAAAAGCGACAGCTACTGAATTTTAATTTAGGTATATATTAATTTTAGAAAACATTTTAGAATTACTTCCATTTAAAGAAAACAAGCAAGTTCCTTGTTATTTTGCTTATTTAGGCTATTTTGTTTAGTTAGGCATATGCAATATGTACGATAATGCTTTCTTCGTATGTATATGTTTTTCGCACATTTTTAATTCGAAATTAGCACGTATGTATTCTGTCATTTTAACCCATTTATGCCTAGCGTCCCTTTTTCGGGACGGCATTTACGCTCTCAGTCCAAAACGTTATTTATTTTTCCTAGCCTTTATTCGCGAGTCCTGAACCTGAATTGCACAAAATATTTTAATATGGCCAAGTATGATGTTGACATTTCAATTTTTATACATAATGATTTTAAATGAAATGATCCCTTGTTCAAAAAGTTGACATCAGAAATTTATCAATTATTGCTGGTGTTAGCAAAAATCGAAGAAAGTCGCAAAAATATCCAGGCACGAATGGGTTAACATAGTAAGAGCTCTGTGAATTACAAGAAATAAAAACTAAATAAACTAAAAATACAAATAAAAATTTGGGTCAGGTTACTTCCATCAGAAAAGACGGTTTGATATCAGTATTTATATGCATTGAGGAAGGCGACAACCAATTTAATACTATTTTCAGCTCACAGTATATCCTTTTCAAATTTAAAATAGGCAATTCCTCACAGGCAGTTTGAAACTACTTGAATTCCTTATACACCATAAAATTTCAAAAGTCGCGCAAAAGTATTGGGAAAAACGCACGCTAAAACCAGTCGGGACTGAATAGATCTACAGTAAAAATTGTAAAGCGGAATGATTGATGTCTTGGTACTCAATACAAGATTCGATATTCCTGAAAAGGTTTGTGACTCAAGAAATAACTTATGCTTATAAAAAGGATGTCAAGAGATCAAATTGATGATTTTTTTATGCTGCGAGCATAAGAAAGATATGTAAAAATAAGTTTGTGTAAAGAGTTCTGAAAATATCGATATGATTGAAAGAATGAAATGTATTCAGAATCTATCACGTGAAGATACGTTTTTAATTGAGTTCTGTATTGCAAGAGTTATGCTAAACAAAGTTTTGCGAAATCGCTTCGATGAGCTCAATATTTGATTTTGGTCCATTCAGTATGAAATTGTTATCGCCATGAAATATGTTGTACGTAATACATTTCACATTTTTGCTGTTTAGTTAGCGTTACGCTTAACAATAAGAAAACCATATATTTTATTTAAAAATATCAGAAAAGGAACTATATTTTAGCCTTGAATGTATTCAAAGTGATCTCAGTAGTGTATGGCAGACTAGCGTCGATGGAATTATGAGTAATTGTCTTACACTAATTTATGTTCTCTATATTGGAATTTAATTACAAATTGCAGTTACACACATAATGTAAACTTACAAGGACTTGAAAAAACGGGATTTGTAAGTACTGTACGTGTAAATATTTTTAAATTAATAAACATGGAAGATATTTTAGTAATTTTCCGAAAAACTGGTAAACATAGATGCATTGTAACCGAAAGTTCCTTTTCCGTGCATTTCAAAACCCACTTAATTTTGATCAAAAATTAAATGGGATTATATAGTATGATAGTATGATATATATAGTATGATATTGCTCTCTTAGAGCAATATTATACTATATATAGAAACATCAATTTTTGGAATACAAACTCACTACGTTTTGTACGATTTTCTTCAAAAAAAAAATCCTTTAAATAGTTAATGCCGGTTTTCATTTTACATTCAGATTCATCAATAAGAAACAGAAAATATTTAACGTCTATACGACAGGTAATTATCGGTTCTTTGTGTATTTTACACGAATATCAAATAAGGAATTTTTCTTTCATATCTTTTAGATAAGCATCATGATGCAACTCATTAAGATTATTATAGTCCTTGTTAAATTTTTATTTACTACTTGTTCTGTCTCCAAAAATGTGCGATTAGGTTAAGTATTATGATTTACAAAAATATCTTGAGAGCTGAAGTCATATTTTTCATTTCAACGGGGATAAAAACCTAAAACTTTTTATGAAAACTAAGCAATTTTAATATGGTGATATAGTATTGTAATATCGTGAAATGAATAGGCGCTTTTTATGGTTATATTTGCTGAAAAATCTAAATATATCGACAAGTACTTTAACCTATTTAAATTAGAGGTGCAAAGCAAAAATCAACAACGAAGAAGGGTTTTTCGTTTTGTATTCAATCCTTATCAATAAGAAAAGCTTTTTAAAGACATTTTTAAAAAAAGTAAAAACATGCCGATAAAGATTACACAGCAAGTGTATTTCTTGATTTTTTTAATAATAAAATATTTATCAAGTTATTTAGCTTGAATATATAAAAATAAATAAAATCTAATAATATACTGCTATTCTCTTTATTTCTGAAAGTAAATATTTAATGTCAATTATTACCCCTAATTTTTTAAATTAAAATGTAAACGAAATTTTTATATAAAATAATAAAATTAAAACTGAAAAGACCCCTATCTTGATACGCTAACAAACATAAAGATTTGAAAAAATCACATATATCTAACATTTTAAAACACAGAAAGGTAGTTAGACGTTTATCTCATATAACATAACAACCTACACATTGTTGTGAAAAATTAACGAGTTGAATTCATTATCTCAAAGTGCGAAAATCATGTAATACTTTCGACTTAGCTACAACAATTATCCAGCAACACCAATTTGTTTCAAGAGTGCAATATTTAGAAAGTTTTACGGTAATAAGATGACCTCGTATTAAATATTGATTTTCGCGCAAGAACTAGCTTCAATAGGATAGAGCATAGTGCAAATGAGAAAACTCTAAATCACTAACCATGCAGAGCAAATGGCACTTGACATTAATGCGTACCAGATTTCTACTGTGTAAAAAGCCGTGAATTAACAAAGGAGATTTAAAATCAACCAATCGGAACAGCGATTTTGAAGCATATATGCTAAATTGAATAACTAAAGAGGAAATACATTTAGGGAATGTGATAGAGGAACTATTCACGTTAAAATGAGAGAAAAGTTCTTTCATATTTTCAGATATATCACTGAATCGTGAAAACTAGCAAACTAAGTTCATCAAATTAAATGCGTAAGAGAATTTTAGACACATATACAGGGTGCTTGTAAAATTTCCACCAAAATTATATAGTAGAAGGAAAGAAGATTGGACTTTATTGTAGAGAATGTCACAGAAATTCCGTTTTTTTCCACTCGCACAGAGGTTAGAAGGGGTTGTTTGGTTGCGGGACTGTGTTTATTGTCAGAAAATCCTCATTGCCCTATTTGACCGACAGTACTGGAAGCCACCCCGAACAAGGATTCTTCCGGTAGGAGATAAGATTAATGATTGTTTTGCTATATCTGGTTAAGGCTAGGTAAACGTATGTGAAAAACAAAGCGAGCGATTCATTGAATATATACATGATAAATGACTATTACTCCTTGATAGTAATATCTTCCACCTCTATCATTCCTTGATAAAGGTAGAAGAAGTGATAAGCTATTATATAAGCACTATATATAATTATATATTGCGTACTACTATAAGCAATTCGATATAAAAAATTATTCACAAGGTTCTGTAAAGCTAATTGATGTTTATTCTTTTAAAATTCACTCTTGTTATTATAATGAAAATAATAGTTAATCATGATAAAAAATTGGCCATTCTGCTGCGTATAGAGATTATTTAAGTGTGTTGGAGAAATCATTTCAGCTTCCTTACAAAGAACGGGTACAATGCTCATTTATACAAGTAAAAAAAAATAAATGAGAGAGTTTTTCGAGAAAATTTGAAATAAAAAATCCCAAATTTGTTGTATTTATAAAAATAAGTTCAAATAGATTGTTGTAAGTGGACAGAAATAATATTCTTGGCGAAAAATTATAATCGAAAGCATTATTTTAGGTTTTTTCCTCTGTTCGGCAGTGGATAAGTAGGCTCAATCAAAAAGTAAATTAGTTAAGTTCAAACATGAGGTAAGAGCAAAACGTAAAGGCATGAGGAATTCAATCCTATGCTATATAAATATCACTTATTTATTTATTTTCGTAATAAAAAGTATGGAACATTTTTGCAGCAAAGTATTTTCATGATTTTATGAAGAACAATTTCAAAAACTTTTTTTTTTCATTTTATAAGGAAATGCATACCAGAAAGTACACAACTTTTTATGTTAAAGTTTGTTCCATAAAAGCACTTCACTATTTTACATTCAAGAATATTTTATGCATTGGACCATATTCCAACTTATATATGCATACAGCTAGCTGAAGTGTATTCTTAAAGGAAATCAATGTCATTCGACGGAGATGTCTGAGAAAACTACATGTGAAATAGCATGAAAGTGTCGTATTGCATGGCTATAAATCCCTATTTTCTGAGTCGTTTAGGACATTTACTTGTGGAGGATAGATGTCTAAAGGCGATTTACTGCTTCAGTGCATAAAAACGAGTTACGAATACCGTATTTTTATATCCTGTTCTATAGAGTTTACTAAAAATCATGTAGCCTGCATTAAGACTTTTGTGTTCAAAATCTGGAAAAAAACTGTAAGTTCACCAAAATAGTGTATGCGAAATGTATAATAAAATACAAATGTAGTTCTTCAAATATTAAATATTTAAGCAACACATGTAGTCTGATCTTGAGAACTGTGTGAAGTTTTGCAATCTTAAGGGTTTATTGTGCAGCTATAATTATAGATTTATGAGCAGGATAAAAATTGTGAAATGTGAAGCAAGCGTTTTAATTTTTTTAAAGGTATTATGTTCAAATAGCGACGGTGAATAAAATGAAATTTGACTGCGTCATAGTTTTAAAAACGAATAAACAGAAAACGTTGAAGAAAAATAATATTTAAAAAAAAAAGATTTTATGAATCTTTCTTAGAACTTGATTTTCAAGGTCTGCAACATTTGGCGTTACTTTTCCGAACTTCTAATAGAATGATACTTTTTTGCCAGTTATACAACTAAAATTAAAATAAAAATCTGATGTGCCCAACACATGACTTCCTTGCACGTCCATTAGATCAAAAATATTTTCGACGAACTTCCTCTAAATTTATTTGTTTGAAAGAGATAAAATATCAATAATAGTAAGGTTTAGCGATTTCTAGCCAAATATTTCGATATCGCCAAGCTGAGTTCAATTTGAAAGATTTCCTTCTAACACTTTATTTGGCGATATTTCACCAAAAGCCAACAAATTTGAGATAGTCAGCGATATTTTGGGGATAGCCAAAGTAGTCATTGACCACAGACTTTCAATGAATTGAATGCATCTATCATACACCTCAATGTATTCAAAGTCATTTGGCTCACCATGTAAATAAATTCTCAGTCGATTGCTGTCAAAAAAGATATTGAAAACAGTTAGATATTACAATAGTTCTAAATACAAAGTTAAAAATTCTACGGGTTAAAGTTTTAGAGTTATACAAAATAGGAAATAATGTTTGGCGCCAAATTTGGCGATATTTCGGCGAAACTCGTCAATGTCGACGACATTTGGCGAGATTTTAAGCATAAACCAAACAATGACAGATTATCGCCAAATTTGACGATATTTCACCAAAACTCGCCAAGAACGATGACAAATGGCGATACTTTGGGCATGGACCAAATGACTGACTATCGCCAAATTTGGCGATATTTCGCCAAAACTCGCCAAGGTCGAGGACAGACGGCGAGATTTTGGGCATGTACCAAACAATGACTGTCTACAGTTGTATTATAATGAAGATGTACATAGACATTAAGGTACTGAAATTCTTTTCGGTGGTCCAGTAAATAAACTGTCCAGTAGATTGGAACCAAAAATCGAGATGCACAACTAGATGTTACAACATTCTTATATATGAAATTTCATAATAGTTTTTGAGATTTGAGAGTTAAATATGCACACACGTACACCAAAAGTCGCCAAGCTTGGCGACTTTTGGCATAGTTCTTGAGGGAGGCACGTGACCGTGGCCGGACCATTACCTAACTTATGTGGTAGGACGGTATTGTGCTTGAAATGGATGAATGCCCCTAAAATTGCTATTGACCGTAATGTATTGGAAATCTTTTGAGTGTTCCTGTAGCAGAACTATAAATGATAAAGACACTTTTTTTAATGGAGAAATTCATTTTCTAACTCTTTACAGCATATATCACTTATGAGTCGTTTGAAATAGCCCAATACCTCTAAAAACGCTTTGATGAATTTCGGCCCATAGAGCGTAATGTATTTCGAATGTTTTGGGCAGTCCTGTAGATAAACTATCCACTCGAATGGAACCAAAAGGGGAGGTGCACAACTAGATGTTACAACTATCCAAAATATGAAGTTTCGACATTCTACGCCTAATAGCTTTTGAGTTAGGCGAGTTTAATGAATTTCGGCCCATAGAGCGTAATGTATTTCGAATCTTTTGGGCGGTCCTGTACATAAATACTATCATTCGATTGCCACCAAAAGGGGAGGTGCACAACTAGATCATAGAACAATCCTAAATATCAAATCTCAACATTCTACGACCAATAGTTTTTGAGATATGCGAGTTACATACATACGTACGTACGTACGTACGTACGTACAGACGGCATGGAAAAACTGGCCACAGTAGACTCGCCACTGGTCAAAATGAGTTGCAGACGCGTTAATATGATCGTGCATGCTAGCCTACGATGAGATGCATCGAAAAAAATTTTTAAATTAAATTTAGAGGTAGTCAAAATCGGTTTTTATGTCGAAATTTGGCCCCCAAAATTTTTCGGGATCACATTACTTCCTTATACTACGTACAAGGAAGTAAAAAGTATAATGTGATCTAATTAAGAAATTTAAACACAATAAAGGGACAATTTAATTTTTTAGGCTAATTCCTATGATGCAGTTAATTATATATTTGTATTTAGTTCTGATTTTCATTTCTTTATTCTAAATTTAATTAATTATTTATTTATTTATTTATTTATTTGAGTTCTAAAATATCTCCTTTACTCGTATTTTAATTTCGTTTGTATTTTGGCTTTAACCTTGGCTGTAGTTTGGTTTTTCGTCTCGTACTTTGGTTTTTACTGTTAAAATGTATTTTTAACGTTAAATGTTATTTAATCATTCCCTATATATTATTTTCACTGTAAAGTTTATGAGGTGCAAGTTTGCCTTACCTATGCCCTGTTGGCGAGTCCTCATTTAAATTTTATTACGATAGCGTTATCTCTAACTGTCAAATCATTTTTTCTTCTTGCATTCTGGCGATTTATTTGGCGACTGTCTTTATTTCTTCTTATGCTATCGCCAATATGACTTTATTTGTTGACTTCTTTCTGCGTTATTTATTTCTTTGGGCTTCACCTGCAAAGTCACGCATGTTTGTGTTTAGCTGTCAGCCACCGTTATGATTGTTGATAATTCTAAATATACCTCCCTAATCTATACTTAGATTTTGTTCAGGTTTTGGAGTGCAAGGAGCCAAGGTTATTTGTCATCCCAATGTAAGCTATACGATGTGAATTGCCTCTATTAAAATTCGAATTTCAACTTCAAGCAAATTATCAAACGGAATTAAAATAGTGCAACGGATAGAGAAAGAAACTCAATAAATAAATAAATAAATAAATAAATAAAAATAATAATAAAAATCGAAGAGTGTTAAATTTAGAATAGGGAAAGGAAAATGAGAATTAATTAAAAATATGTGATGGTCTGTATCACAAGCACATTTCTCTTATTCTAAAGAAGAACTCTTGACTATTAGATAACACGTTAAATATTATGATTCAGGGTTCTGTGATTTAGATTTGAATTTAGGAAAGTCTTGTTTTTCCTGACCATCTCCTAGCTGTATATGGATTTACATACAATTAATAAAAAGGGCTATTAGTTTAAAGAACGTCTACTTACTTAGTAATAAAAAAGAATCAGAATGTGTAATATTACATTAACACACTTTAGTATTTTTTTCTAAATCTTTAGTTTCTGTATTTTTGATGTGTTTGTGTTGCTAGTGCAAATTACATGCATTTCATAATTCATCATTTTTGTTGAAATGCATCAATCATTTTTGTGCAGTGTTCATATATCCTTTCAAAATTGTAAAAGGTATTATATGCTGCGATATTATTATACCGGTATAGAAAGCTAAATAAAGTGACTCACATATATAGATGTTTAGCACATTCCTTGTAGCTGCTAATGCACAGAAAAATAATATTTTCTTTATATCCTGTCAAAGTATTCCTTTAATTATTTTAAATTATTCTTTTCTTTTAGTTTGAAATTGAAACGTTTTGAACGTAATTATAGTCTTTAACTCTCAATGTTTCGAAAAATACAGTCACAAATGTTAAACGATAATATGTCAAGTGTCTTGAAATACAATTTCGCAATTTAATCATATCCGAAAGAACACAGAGAAAAATTTAAATCCAATAAAGTCTTTTATTAAAATCAAACAACTTAATATTGATTTTTTCTGAGGAGTAAACACGAAAATTGGTTCACACACAATTTTTGCGCACAAAGAATTTTATGATTTTATTTACTTGTACCTTAATTTTGACAATAATTTAAATTGTTAAAAACAGCAATAATTAAATAGGAAATACAAATATTTCAGATATTCGAGAGATTCTTATAAAAAACTTCAGTAAAAACACTTTAATGATGGAGTGTATTGAATTCGAATCGCGTTGCAGTGCGAGTTATCATAAACTTTTATTTATTTATTTATTTTTTTTTTAGGTTGTTGAAACTACCAAAAAATATAGAAGCAACTGATAGTACCTGCTTCATTGCATTTGTAAAAAAGTGACCTAATTTACGTCTAATTAGGGTAGGTGCACCAGAGCAATTGGCACTTCTGCCGATAATTTGTTATAATAAGTTTTTATTTACGTACTATTATCAAATGGTGCAATTTAGTACCCATTTAGACATTTGTCTTCCATTTTATGCAATTTTTTTTAACCTCCAGAGCGTTCTGGGTATCAGAAATCAGATTTTAAAACGATCACTTTACAGAAAAACCATACTACTAATGTGCGAACAAAATAAGTACTAATAAACGACACAAAATAATTTTCCGTATTTCCCTGGCTCAACAGTGTACGTAATAAATATTTTGCTGTAAAGAAAATTAAAATTTCCCGTTTTCACTAAAAAACTAAAGCTCCAAACAAATTTTGTTCTCTAGAATACTGAAATTTCAGGAAAATAAGATTTAATGCTCTTGGAGTAAAGTGTGTAGCATACCTTATAGCTGAATTCTGCAAAATTTTGCTCTTAACGGGATGAAATTTAATCCGAATTTCCTACAAGAAAGCGAGAAGAATATGCACTATGGAGTTTCATGTTTCTATCGAAGTCTGACGTGATTTTAGAGTGTTTGCATTCTCACATAAAAACTAACGCATTTGAATTTCTTAACATCGCAAGGTAAACATACGAATGTTGAATAATTTTATTTCCTCTTTGTTTTCAGTTAATTTAACATTGAAAACAGTGATTTAATAGCAACGTAAAGTGGAAACTGAACATTTTATAGATTTACATATTTTAAATGAAAATAGTGTCCATTGCTTAAAATATGGAAATCTTGGCGCAACTATTTATGATTATTTATGTCAAAAAATCTCAGATTAATTGAACTTCTGAAATGAATTGTATAGTTTAGTAAAATAAGGTAAAAAAACACCATTTCTCGCAGTAATCCCAGGAAAGTTAGAAATTGTTTTAATCCTTTTATTTTGTACTCAGCTTTATCAGCAATAATGTTCAATTCTAGTTCTTGCTTAAAGCTGTTATATTTATATGCGAGGTATGTGTTGTGTGCAGTATGTTTTGTGTTTTACTTATTGGTTATATATATATATATATATATACATACTAGCTGAAGTACCCGTTCTTCGCACGGGAATGAATGGACTTTTTGATATTACGATTTGTGGTGATTACTATTCATTGTAATAAACAGACATAGCAAAGTGGATATCACGTTATATTGTGTCCAATAATCATGCATACCGAATTGCAAGGCAATCGTTTGTACGGTGCAGAAGGCAATGCGGCGTAGCGCAATCTAGTGGCGAGTTTTAGCAAAACGGATACGGCGAAAATATTTTTCGCATTCAGATATCGATGTATACGAATTTTCATGACTATCGGCTGGACAGTCTTGAAGCTCATGTGTTGACGCGACATCTAGTGGCAAGTTATAGGAAAATGGATAGCGCCAAACTCTTCCCCGTGTTCAAATATCTATGTATACCTTTTTTCATAGCGATTATTTGCACAGTCAAGAAGTGATACACTGCAGGGCCATCTAGTGGTTCAATAAAGTAATGATTTGCTACAGCGCCGCCAAGTGGCGAGTTATAGCAAAATGAATAACGCCAAAATATTCTCATTGTTCTAATAGCTATGTATACCAATTTTCATAACGATCCTTTGCACAGTCAAGAAGTGATACACTGCAGGGCCATCTAGTGGTTAATTAAAGTAATGATTTGCTACAGTGCCGTCAAGTGGCGAGTTATAGCAAAATGGATAACGCCAAAATATTCTCATTGTTCAAATTCGCCACACATGGCAACCACGATCCTTATTTCACACTTTTTTCACTACAGGGGTTACAATTACGGAAAGATTTTTGCGTGAAGAGCATAAAAAATCTCTTAAATTCCGGGAACGGGTGGACTTTCAAAGTTTTAAAGTGGACTACGATTTATTCTATATTATTGTACATATCTGTGCTAAATTTCAGGCCGATAGGTCCATTTTTGTGGATTTGTATACGAACGACATTTTATTCGGCAAAATCGCCACACATGGCAACCACGATCCTTATTTCACACTTTTTTCACTACAGGGGTTAGAATTACGGAAAGATTTTTGCGTGAAGAGCATAAAAAATCTCTTAAATTCCGGGAACGGGTGGACTTTCAAAGTTTTAAAGTGGACTATGATTTATTCTATATTATTTTACGTATCTGTGCTAAATTTCAGGCCGATAGGTCCATTTTTGTGGATTTGTATACGAATCAAATCCACAAACAAACAAACAAACAAACAAATAAACAAACAAACAGAATTTCATTTTTATTTATAAGATTTAGTGAAGGCATTTGATGTTTCTTTTCATTCCATAAAGTGGGTATTAACTTACAGAATTATGGCTTGCTTTACTGAATGGTGTATGTTATTAGATTTGAATTACACTTGATAAGTTTGTTATGTTTCTCGGCGTGATCCAGTAAATTGGGAGCTAAATTGGACTAAAATGAGCTAAATTGGGAAGGCACATTGCCTGATAAAACGATACGTCGACTTAAGAAACTCTATTACAATTAATCTATCTAGCAATTATGACAACGCTTCAACCTTTTTCAATTAATCATTACATCATTTAATTTATTTCTGCATTTATTGTAGGTCATAATGTTTGAAGGATAATTCTTGAAGTATTCCATTTTATTGTTAGTGACACTTTTTTTATTTTAAATTTTTCATAAAATAAATTATGCATACTAAATAATTATAAAACTTATTTTATTTCATTTTATAAAATCATAATTACGTTTAAATGTTTTATTTTGACGGGGAAAAAAATTCGGGGAAGGCAAACTTCGAAAAACAATAACAACACATGTTTATGTTCTCATTTCAGAGTTTTGCATTTTCTAAAAAAGAATTCTTACAAATAGGTGTAAGTGTTGTGCAAACAAAATTTTACACATTCTGAATAAATTTGCCCAAAATTTTTCAGTTATATAGAACTTAAATATTAAATAAAACTGTGCTTGCATTGCTTGTCACGCATAAGAAGTATGACGTCTCTATGATGTCATCTATGACGATTACACGACAGATTATGTTTCGTGATTTTTTTTCTCAAAGAATCAAGGAATGAATCATCTTCGCTTCTCTGTTTAATTTTTCAAGTCGTGATATCTCGCTAGATATTTAGAGTTAAAAGTAGCTGCAAGTTAAAAAAGGTTAATTTCATAGAGATCTTTTGAACTGTATAAAAATTTTTTGCTCTTAGTTAGAGATAAAAATGCCATTTTTATAAAAATTTCAACATGGTGATAGATGCACCGGGAGCAATGAATCGATCCCGGAATCGTTACGAACAGGACTTTTATTATTTAGACTATCTAATAGAATCAAATGATTAGTTATAAATTTTAGACAATCACTTAATTTGTGTATTTTTTTATAATTCTATTATAATGTAGGAGAAGATGGACCAGAATGATCTCCATAAGGTTCAAGCTTGTATAAAACAACATAATTGTTACAATAAAATTGTAGCTATTTGCTATCATATTTTACACTGTATTTTGCACCATAAACACATTTTAATAATAATTTAAAAGCACATTGAGTAATGAAAAATATAGAAATTCGAGAAAGTGTCCATAGGATCATTTTACCCACAACCAAACGGCAAAATGATCCTACAGTTGAAAATACGTGTAAATTGTTTTTCTATCGGCAAAATTAAATATGTAATTGTAATTATGACTATACATAATGAAATGAAATAACTTTCACACTCATAAAGTATGCATAATTTACTAAGAAAATTTCAAAATAAAAAGTATCACAAACTATAAAAGGGAACATTTCAAAATTATAATTCAAAAAATTATGGTGTACAATAAACGCGGAAATAAATAATGTAATGCTGAGTCGCGCAGAACGATTGACGGTTTTCAGAAAGGTTGAAGGCTTGACATGATGTCTAGGATACGGTACTGGAGTGCCTTCAGTTGAAAGATCAATTTACCAAGCAATCTCTGCCCACTTTAGGTAATATTAGTGGATGACACCAAGAAACATACCAAACTTAGAAAGTGCAATTTTTATCTAAAAGCGTACTCTATTCAGTAAACCAAGTCATATTTCTGTACATAAAAGACTGTATATCTAAATAAATAGGAAAATTCGTATATCTAAGATTTAATAAAATCCAACTTTTATAAGAATTGTATTTAGACGCGTTAATACAGTGGCCGCTTGAATACTGATATTGCTTCTTCTTAACTTGGCACAACTAGTTTATGTGTTACCCGGTAGATAGCGCTACCTGTATCTAAGGAAACATCTGTGGATCGTTTTACCTGCCAGCATCATTTTGAGCCGCTTCCCCCTAATTGTTTTTAACCATTGAAAAATACTATACTTTTTTAGTGTTGTTTTATATTAAATAATTTTTTTCTACCTAATAAGTTTATTCTTCACTGCCGTATTTACTGCCAATGATAAACAAATGTTCACAATCATTTATTTTATGCTATTTACTGATGAAATAAATCTCAAAGTATAACTGTCTTAAAGACCTTATAGTTTCAAAAAGCTGCTCAACGATTGTTTGAAAGTTTAACAGACTAAAAGCATACTTGAATTCACAAGTGTCGTGCATTTTACACTTCTTCCCTTAACTAACTCGCTTGTGGCAGCTAAATGAGTTAATTTCACCTTCACAAAAGCGGAAGTTCTGAAAACTTTCTCAGAATACAAATTGTCTTAACACATATTTAGTGGGAAGTAAGTTTATTAACATGGCTGATTAACGCTTCAGTTAAGATAAGGGATGGTTATAGCGTCACGTTAAAGTTTAAAGACCGGAAGATTTAATTTGTGACCTGCTATAGTATGCTTGATAAATTCCAATTAAATAACACTCCCGATTCTTGGAGATTTGGTTTTAAACTAATTTTCTCTCATTGCGCATGTGCATTCATTATTTATTTATTTATTTATTTTCGGCAGCAACAAGCCTTATTTAAATAATATTATGTAATGAAATTCTATTGGGAAATTAAATCGCGCGATTTTAGAAATGCATTTGAAAGGTGTAATATATTTATTAATATGAGTTTCAAATGAATCATTCCTGAAATTTATGTCAGTTCTTATATGGTATACATTAGTGAACGTGTTAATTTTAAACCAACAGAATTTTTCTATTATGAAATAAAATGTCTGAATAGTTCATCCTCATTTTGATTCTTTTAATTAATTGCTGATTAATTATCACTTTTTAAAAATAGCCCTTTAAAATGCTTTTTTTTTTAAATATTTCACATTAAACAGAAATTGATATCTCCAGACGAAATAAAGTAAAAATTTTTACTTTTTTTTCAGTTAAATCACCTTTGTATACGAAATTAAGATAGAGTTAAGTTTATTAATTGTTTTATGAATAACTAGCTGCGTGCCCGTTCTTCGCAAGGTAGGAAACGAAAATTTTCCTTACATGTGTAATTCGAAATTATTCGTGATGTGGAATAAAAAAAAAAAGAGCAAAATTATTTGACTCTTAATGTAAAGTTTGTGTCATGAGTACTAACCTGATCATTGCAGTATAATGACTCAAAAAACTACGTCAGTGTCATTCACTATCAAAAAAGTGGAAAGTTTAATGGTTTGCAGAGAACTCCTGGCTTTCAAAATGTCTTATTTCTACATAATACTGTTTTTTAGGCTCAAGTTGTAGCATTAAAAACCTAAGACACTACATGAAATGGAGCATCATTTATTTCTTTCCGAACATGTACCATATAAGGAAAGTATTGTAATCATGAAAATATTCGACTTCGAGATTTTGGTGTATTTACACGTTTTGAGGTATTCTGAATTCATTTATGCTATTTTCAAGAGATGTTTTTAAAATAGCTGCGCACCCGCTCTTTGTACGGGAAGAAGGGAATATTTTACTACTAAAATCATATCTCCATCTGACAAAACAGAATTTCATTTTTAAAAAAGTTCAAGTAATCTCCTCTGTTGAAATTACTGCGGGATATATTAACGCAAATTAGAATTACTTTTCATTTAGTTGGTTGTAAGACAACCGTTGAAAAAGGATAAACACTTTTAATTTCATGAAATATTTATTAACGTGGTACATTGCGATTTATTCATATTATCTTTACAAATCTAATAATACTACCTATTACGTACATTAATACTATCTATACTCGCTTCTCCCTCTTCAAGGCTCCCTTAAAAGAAACAGCTTAGATTATTCGGCCTCAATGGGATCTTGTGATTCTGTGGCGATTCTTTGCAATTTACGCATTAGTATAAATAATAATCATTTCACATAATGGTTGCTATTAAGGAAACTCTCCATATATATTTAATTTATACATAGTTTTATAAGATTGGCGTATTTAGCGCCGCAAACCATTTCATCTTACTGCGGGGATAAAATATCCAAGGGGTGCCATTTTAAATATCCATGTATCTAATATAGCGATATCTTTTATATCCTCCATAGTCCTGTCTCCTGAAAAACATCAAACAGTGTAATCTCGAGGAGCTACTTATTCCCATTTTAATTGTGACAGGGCGTTAGAGTTGCAGAGTTTACAAATTTCACGCATTTTTTTAAATTTATGACGTCACTGTTTGACTGCCGTAAACGATACCCCGGTAGATTGAGGGAGTTAATTTCGATATTTCGCATAATTGTTTTCAAACGGTATCATTAAAACTTTGCGTTGGACCTTTATAGAGGAACGTAATTCAACGTTAAAATAAAACTATACTCGCAACCTGGATGCGTGTGTTAGGCAATGCCTGCTCTAAATTAAATGCCAAAAGTAAAAATAGTAAATAGAAAATTTTTAATATATCGCTCTTTGAAACGAACTTTGTAACTTTTAAAATGAACATTTTCAGCGCCGTGAAAACATTTCAATTTTAAAATAAGCACCGGATTAAAATACCTCTTCTAATAATAATAATCGTGAATTTCTTAGTTTATTTCAACAATAAATTTTAATCAAAATATCGTCTCTCTGTGTTGAAAATAGAGCTGGAATAAATGAGTTAAAATTATGGCGTAATTTTTACGTATGTTAAAGCATTTGACGTCATAGATCCTCACTTGCGAATTGAAATTCTGATATCCCATTTAAAAACTCGATTGGTTGAAAAAACCCTTTTTTTTTAATCCTTTCTGTGGCAACAACCGAACATAAATTCTCGTGCCGTGATCGCAATGTAATGAATGGCGTAAGATCGCGTTGATGCTATTAAATTCTAAACATTAGGCTGCATTAAAATTCATAAAAAATCATCTAATTTACATAATTTTTTCGTTTTTATTTTAAAAGAGGGAAAAAAGAATGTTTCACGATTTGTCAAAATATCTAAAAGTTATGACGGATAGAATTCAAGTTGCGACAGTTTTAAAATTATTTTACGAAAAAAAATCGCGAAGCAGATGTTTAGTAAAAAAATTCCTAAAATCGGTAAATCATGTTATGTATTCAGAACAAACTGTTTTTAAAAGAAAATTTCTTCCTCTATCCGATGATACAAATGCCGTTTTGCTGTGAGCGTAATTTCCGCCGTTATTACGAATCAGGTGAGAAAAAATGCCAAAAATCGCATGAAACATAAAATAAAAAAAATTCTAGCTCGAATTTTGAAAAAATCGCTTGAGGTGCACAACTACATATTTACATTTTCCCGAGTACCAAATTTGGTGTTTCTAGGTGTAGCCGTTTGTCCGTAACGCTGCCGACAGACACACACACACACACAGACAGACACCTTCTTTTATAATGAGTAGAGATTAATGCGTTTTTTTGTAAAGACTTTACCACATACTTAACTGCATAAGCTAAATTTTAATTTTTATTGCATGCTCTTCTTGAGAGATTTACTTTTTAATCACTAATTGAATGTCTAAATATTTACTAATGTGTACTTATTTTTTCGTTGGATATATAATATTAAGTGAGTGCGTCAATCCAATAATTATTCTAATCAATACGACTTTTTTAGTAGAATTTATCACCATGCAAGTTAATTAAACAAAGCACTTAACAGTGATTTTGAAAAATAACGTGATTGATGTTATTAATCACACAATTAAAAAAAATAAATATTCATTGTAATTCTAAGGACAGTTAATACATGAGGATTTAGTACTTAGTAGTAACTGACAAATAGTAACGAATAAAGGATTTTCTTTCACTTTAGTGTTGACCAAATATTGTCGACGGAACTTTTTGTACAGATGTATTTTTTCTTGAACTTATAAAAGCTAGAAAATAAATATCCCTATATTTATATATATGAAACTCTTTTCATAGATATCTGACAAACACTTTTATTAGTTTTTATACAAAATTTCACGAGGTCGTCTGCTTTAACCCCAGCTCTCTTTTTGTTCCTCATCTACAGCACAAAGCAATTCGGATGGTTTTGAATTGTACATTTTCATTTTATTTAGAAAGAGGAACAGAATTAGTATTGACAGCTGTGAATTCCACTGTCCACTGCACACGAGAACTTTAGTTAACAGCAATTAAAAGAAAAAGTAAATTGGAAAATAATAAATAGGAAAATAGTGAGTGTTCAACATTAAAATTCCCTTATCAGAGCAGTGTAGAGCAAAAATTACTCAGCAGAACGCTATCATATTTGAAAAAACTTTAAAGATACCATGAGAGAGAGATTTGCTAGGGGAAAATAGCTCTAAAAGTGTCCATTAGGTGGCGTATTGCAAAATTTTAGAACGGATAAATCATGAAAATATGCGTTCTTAAGCGAATAAAATAATGAAGAAGTTGCAAAACAAATACTTTGCACCACTACGCAGGGTGAGATTTCGAATATCAAAAACTAAAATATTGCAGAATGACATCTGGTGAGATCTTTTAGGTATTTTTGGCCATTCAAATTTCACTCCTGGGGTCTTATAAAGATTTTCTGCAAATTTGGATTCCTTCTAACAGTAATTTTCTATGTTCTTTTTGGTCATGAACACTCTTTATGTATGCAGGAATTATTTTAGTGTTAAAGCATTTGCTAAACACACGTAAAAATAGGATGTTTTTATGGTAAATATACCGGTGTCTCAAATTATATATTCCTGTATTGAACGTCGTAGCAAAAATAACACTAAACGGAAACCCTCCATATTTGGAGAATTTATGCTTTACGTAATTCCAAAGCCAAAAATCATACAGTCGAGTGACTTTTCATGTTATCTTCTTTATTGTTAGAGCCGTGTTTTTTTTTCTTAAACTGAAAGCAATTATAGCGACTCTTTTTCTTTTCCTTGAAGCCTTTGTAGAAAATAAGTTTTCTCCACTAATCAGTTTCCCATGCCCTAAGATGTAATATCTTTAAATATTAAGACGTGAAGTTCACTGCATTTTTCACTCCAGGAAGTCCCAAATAGGAAGGACATTTTAGTTCAAACCACCCTATGTATAAGTGTATATGTCATTCATTAAACATGCAGTATGGTTTCAATTCATATATTCCGTAAGAATAGTTTTTTTCCGTCTTTGATAAAAATGCATTATTTTAGAAACTGAAAATCTGGCATTGCTTTTGGGGGAAGAAAATCTTCTAAGTGAAAATTAAAATACGAAACATTAGATTACTAAAAAAATGAGTTTTAATTCTAAAGAAATATTCTACTAAATTTAAAGGATATTATTAAGAAAAAAGTTAGAAAATATTGAGAAAATTCAAAGACACTAAAAATAATGCATGGTTAAAAAAGTTATTTTTTAATAATTTTTTTAAAATATTTTAATGGTAGCAATGTTTAACAATTTTTAAAAAGGGTATTATGCGAACAAAATCTAAACCACTCGAGAAAAAAATAATAGGATTATTTTATTTTTATTTATTTATTGTATTTTCTCAAAAAAAGTGTGATATTTACCTCTCATGACATGGTTTTAGTAATTAAAAGAATTATAAATTATACGCTTGTATTGATGAAATTTCGCAGTATTCACAAACAATTTTGAGCTACCATTTTTTTTTTAACGCAGTATTAAATTCTAATGCGATGATAGTTTACTTATGTGTTCTCTCTTTTTTTTCTTTACTGATTCAAAAATAAATAATCATATTTGATTTCAATTATGTTCGCATTTTTACCGTTCTTTTCTTTATTTGTTACTTCTCTCTCTATATATCTATCTATGCATCTACCTATCTCTCTATCTACCTACCACTCTATATATATATATAGGGTAAATATAAAAACTTTGCCCATACACGGATCTCTAGGGAGAGTTCTTTTCAAAAGACTGAGATTAAATTGCATAGATAATTATTCAAAGATATGGGCTCGCAGATTCTGAGAACGGCAACAAAGCGGCGTTTATTCTTACGGATATAGGCACAGACATTTGCGACGAACTCGACATTTTCGATTAGCAACACTTATTGTTTTTCATCGCAAAATGATCAGCGCATGCTAAAACCCTAAAGAGCGTTGGAACGGTACGTGCATCACGAAAAGGGCACTTCATCCGCGCATAGAAACAGATCTGCCATAAAAAGATGATCTGGGCGCTTAGAGAAATTTTCGCATATGACAGAGGTAAGACACCAAGGACATCGCACCGTACGCCAGATTATCAGTGCAAAAATTCATTATGCACGCACTGAGAATAACTGAACTTTCGACGACATTGCATCCTTATGTGCTAGCTCCCAACTGAAGAACCATCATTTCCACATTGCTTTTATGATATTTTACGCTGAATATCTTGCGAACGTTGCATCGTTGTGTGATTGGCCCTCACCTTTGTCGTACGCAAGTTTCCTTGTGCTTTTCAATCGTGCTTTTATTGGCCGTTCATAGAGCTGCTTTTTGTGTACGCACTACACGACCACTGTTTGTGATGCACGTACCGTTCCAACGCTGTTAATATTTTTATCATGGGTTAAGCATTTTGTAACGGTGATTAAAAAGCATAAACATTACAGCATTTCTAAATTAATAACAGCATCTTAACTGAGGTACATGCATGAAAGAGAGCACAGTTTTCTTTAGCTGCAACCGTTTTCTACTTCCATTCACTCAGGTAGTAAACAGCATTTTCACTTTTCTCCATGAGTTTCTACACAAGCAGGAAAGTATGGAAATTTTGAGATCTTTGAAATATGCCTACTGCACAATTGTTTTATATTTACATGTGCTTCAAAACATGTACGTACAGCTTTTTCTTCATTATCTGTAGAAATATAGAAAGTAAATGAGTTTTAAGTGTTTTTAAAGTTCTATACCAAATTTCTTTTTTTTTTTTTTGTATTTACATTATCTTTAAATATTTTGATGTATTTAACTCTGTTATGATAAAGATATATGTTTGTGAATACAAATCAGTGGAAATATTACATTCTTAATCTGAATGTATTCTTCATGAATTTATTTTTTTTTCAGATTAAAACAATGTGTTCTTGCTACAACATGAACAAAGGCGTAGAAGAAATTGGCGCTGATTTGGGCGTGGGTTGGTTCAGACACTCGATTACTTTATAAAGTGTTAATTTTATAAAAGTTTACAATAAATAGCTTCAATGCATTACACTGGCGAATTAATTTGAGTAAGGAAAAGGAAGTTAAAATAATTAAATAAACATGGCTAAAAATATAAATGTTGAAAACTTTTGTGATTCTCAAGTAAATTTTATGTTGTAAAATTTGGCTTTATTTGGAGTAGTTTAAGTTTATGCATTGCGAAAATGGGGGAGGGGGATTAGCTCATCTATTGGTATTTAAAAGCTAAATATCTATAATAATACAAATGAATATTTGTATTTATATGTGCAGTCTCCAAACTAATCCACAGCTTGCAGAGCTCTGAAAATATGAACTCGTAAACACTCGATTAAACCTTTTTTTATAATGTCCACCTGAGACTCAGAATTTTAAAATTTTAATTATTTTTCAAATTACTAATAAAAATGTTCTAACGGAATTTATCTCACCCTCTAATGAAATCTATCAGGTACAACAATAGCTTACAATAAATGAGTCCTTGTAAGAAAATGTCGACAGCTGAATATTCCACTATACAGTTACGTTGATCCCTGAATCACTGACTCTTTGACAATTCCGGTTGTACCACTCGAAGATAAAAATTTTACCGACATTCCTAACTACTCCAAATAAAGCCAAATCTTACAATATAAAACAGATTAAAAATTATTGTCTCGAACGTAATAAAAACTACACCGTTAGCACAATCCGCTTGCAAGTTTTCATAATTATGTATAAAATTAAAGAAAACAATCTGCGCTACTTTAAAAATCTGAAAATCCACCCGTTCAATAATTTTTAAACGATTTGATGCTATTTTCAACCCCATTTTATTTCCAAGAGTAAAAACAAATAATCATTTCTGATACAAAATTAAATGTCGCAATTCATAATAACGCCTTATTGAAATCACAGTTATCTCTCTTTGAAATAACTTAGAGGGGTAAATTACTATTGAAATTCGCTTTGTATTTTTTGAGCCCCATCACACAGTTTATTTCTTTTAACAAATAATGAGATTACACAGTTTATTTTTTTAAAAATAAAAGGATTTCCTCAAAATATTTCGATTGTGAAATGCTTTTGCATGTTTCCAGAAGAGCATTTTCGTGACATTACAAAAATTTAATATGTTATCTATTTATTTTAAGTGAACGAAGATTAAATATATTGAGTGTAGAAATACTTTTGTCAAATGTTCTCCAACGCTCGTTGTAATTGTCTCCATAACGGACTTTATCTTCTAGTTCAGTAGTAATGAAAATGCAATCTGTGTGTTGTTAGTTATAAAAACTGTTGTTGTATGGAAAATAATTGCGGAATCTTACAACCTAACAGTTCCAGTTTCTAAAAGTGTGATTAAAAAAACTTCTATTTTTAAAGAATTTTTTTTTTTACTTAAAGGTTAATTTTTGACTTAAACATCAATAGCACCGATGTTTTTCAATCGGTTCATATTAAATTATGTCGTGATATTTTAAACGACGATTGATCTAATATTTTCAAATTTTTCGACATTATCATCCAAAATCGTGGATTCTAGAGGATAATTTGTTCAATTGGTTCAGAGATAACTATTTAATAACGCATGGGACTGGATTAACGGTCATCAACACACAATTTTTTCGGCAAGCTGTGGCTGAATGCCACAGAGGTTCACGGACACTCTGTGTGTGATTACTAATTTTTAATATTAAGTAATGCTGCATGAATACAAAGAGAACAAAATCAGTTGTTTAAGTTGCAATAAAAAAAATTCTTGGCCATTTTGGTTTTCCAGGTCTCAAAGACATGAGTTCCAAAAACGTCCGCTAAAGTCCTTACTAAAAAGCAAAATTTTTAGGTAGTAGAAAAAAGCAGAATTCACACGTGGCTTTCGGTCTGAATCTTTTAAATATTTGGTAACTAATGACATTTTTCACTATATTTTTGCTTGGTTTAAATATATAAATATTTAGTAATGGTATAATTTATATTTCCCAGAATTTAAGAAGGTAAAATCCAACTTTACTGAACTATGTAAAACCAGTAAAAAGAAAATCTGAAAGGAAACACGTGAAAAACAAAATAAATAGAATAAAGGGAAAAAAAAAATATTTATTATCAGAAGTACTTAAAAAATAATTATTTTTTACGCATTTTGTATAAATTGCATATGATTTCTGTTTCTTTGAGTCACAAAAGCTATTGTAACAGCTAACCAAGATGTTTTAATCATATGGAGGTGTGTTATAAAGCAGAATTCAATATTTTTATGTTTATTTATTAATTTTATGGTTTTCCATTTCAAAAATTGTTTTTTAAGACAAAATACTGAAATTCATAGAAATATTAAAATATTTTCATAACTGTTAAAACTGAGTTATTTACTACAAAAATATTCATTAGAATTGGTTACAGGAAGAGTGGCATAAAGAGAACTTTTGTACTAATTTTTTTTTTTCCGAAAGTAGGCTCATAACTTTAAACGATCGAAATGGACGATTTATACTTCGTTGAATAAAAGATTTAGTTACATGGTTATTGAGATTATTAAAAATGTCCGAAACAACCCGACGTTACGGGTTTGCTTCGAATAGATGAAGTGTTACGAAAATGGCTAATAATCAATCAAAGCAGCGCTCGTATAAAAAAGTTAAGTTTAGACACGCGAAAGCATAGATGCACTTCAAATATTTTGAAAAAATATTAACGCTTATTTGAATACCAACTTATTCTTAATACCTAAAAATGTTAATTACTTCTGAAGCAATATCCCGTTCTTGACTACACCAAAACTCAAATTTTAACGATTATTCAGTCATTATCCCATATATTTACGTATTCAGTAGGTTTAAATTTCAGAAATTTAATAACTTTGAAATCAGCAAAGCGTGTTAAGTTCCCTTAAATTTGCGTGCTTAACTTCAGGAGTTCTCTTTTTGAGAATGTTGGAAAGTGTTTTAAACAAGGGTGAGTAATTTTCAAATTTTGAAACACGCACTTTAGAAATTCATCACCTGTTTATTTCTCGCACGCTTCAAACGAATATGAACTGTTTCGTGGAAAATAATTGTTACACATTCTGTATAAGTTAAGCCGTCCTGTAAGAAAGTAATGGTTTTATAGAGAAATTAGTTGAAGGTATATTTCGGAATTCTTATCAATCCAAAGTTTATGCAGTAAGAAGCTCGCTTAACGAGACAACGCATTAAGGTTTTTGGTGAACCTTTTAGTTACATTTGCAAGTTCAATCAAAAGTAAAAATTTCAAGACTATTAAATCTATCGGTATGTTTTACTACTAAATGCGGTTCCAAAACAAAAGTACATTCATTAAATATTGATAAGTTTAAATTACATATTTGAAATTCATTAATGTTGTACTAGTTGATGAGTTGCATTTCGCACAAGAATACAGAATATTAACAATTTCTGATTAATTTCTGATTAAATGTCCTGATTTCTGATTAATCTGATTAAAAATTTCTGATTAAATAAATAGCTGAAGCTTCGTATACATATCTATCTATCTATCTATCTATCTATATATATATATATATATATATATATAAATAAAATTAGACTTTTGTCTGTACATTTCTTGGAATTCAAAAATTTTGCGATTTCTATCCGTTTCAAACACCCGGGAATCCGAAAATTCTCTCAAAATACGTTTATATTTCTTCAAACATCACGTAATAACGACTAATACGAATGATACGAAATTGAGTGATAGGATAGGTAGTTGGTAATCTTAATTTATAGGCATTGAATTTTAAAAATATTTTGCTTACATTTTGAGATTTTTCGAAAATCGTTTTAAAATGCTGAAAATTTGTTCCGGCATCACGAAATAAAGACTGCAGGGAATGAAACGAATTTGGGTGGCATGATAGGTTGTCACTCAACTTAAATTCTAGGCTTCCAATTTTTCAAAAATGTTGATTAAACTTTGAGATTTTGCGAAAATTATTTCAATGTGCGTAAATATTCGTTCGCGCATCACATAATTACGACTAAAGCGAATTAAATGATATTACTTAGTTACTCTCTAACCTGTAATATTTTAACAATACATGAAAATTGTAACTTCGCTTTCTTTGGCAACATACTACATCCATTCTGTGTACTCCTACAATGCTGAGGAAAGTTCTTGCTTTTTGGAAATTTTCATTCACTAACCCGTCGAGGACGGGTACTTCAGCTAGTATATATATATATATATATATATATATATATATATATATATATATACAGGGTGGTTATTAACTAACGTGAGGTGTTCAGAGCCCTCTAGTGAGTATTGGACGAAACCTAACCAAATTTGATGAGCATGCATAATAGACCATGGGATTTGAAAAAAAAAAAAATAGTTCCAAAATTTGCCACTGGGGCAATTTTGGCGCTGCAAAAGTGATCGAGAGGTCTCCCGATCTCAATCCTTGCGAGTTTTGGTTGTGGGGATTTCTTAAAGGTGCTGTTTATCAAGGACATGTGTCCGATATCGCAGCTTTAAAGGATCGAATAACGTTACACGTGAGGCAAATCAACTCTGATATGCTGCGAGCGGCAGTAGAAAATGTCGTGCATCGTATGCAGCTCTTGGAATTTACCAATGATGCGCATATTGAACCAAATTTGTAAGTAAAATTGATGTTTGCTGTATTGTTTGTCAATTAACCATTCAATATTTACGCTAATACACTTTTGCAGAGCCAAAATTGCCCCAATGGCAAATTTTGGAACTATTTTTTTTTTTTTTTTTTAAATCAAAATCCCATGGTCTAATATGCATGCTCATGAAATTTAGTTAGATTTCGTCCAATACTTTACTCGCTAGTGGGCTCTTAACACCTCACGCTAATTAATAAACACCCTGTATATATATATAACCATAAATACTCCCCGATATATGGACCTCTAGTCGCCGTTCCCAACAACTGTATATGGAATCAAGATGAGATTTCAGATAGAGTAATTCACTGTTATTAGCTCGAGATTGGGATTGTTTTAAACAATATAGCTCTCACGGTTACAGTTAGAGTGAAAACATGTCGAAATTTTCCATTAACAGAATCAGGTCTATTTTCTGCGAAAGTTGATTAGCATACTGAAAAATAAGACCGGTATTGATTTTGGTGTGTACAGGACTTATACATTTTCTACAGGGCTACGACAAAGGTTTTTTTTTACATTGCGGCAATGGGAGGAAATTCTTGAAAGTGCGCTAGCGCTTAAACGGTACATTCGATTGAGGTCAAGTTAGGTATACATGTTATAAACCACCATCGTAAGACCGGTATTGATTTTGGTGTGTATAGTTTTTCGACAGGGCTACGTAAATGATTTCTTTTACATTATGGCCTATGGAGGGAAATTCTTGAAAGTGCTCTAGCGTTTAAACCGTACATTCGATTGAGCTCAAATTGAAAAAAATAAAACCTAGAATTTTTGCTGAATTATTCATCGATTATAATTTATTTAAGTGCTTGGTAATGATCTTAATCGCAAGAGTTCGGAAAGTCGAGTGGAGTCACTCCATATTCTGTTTCTTATTTTTCTGGCATTTTTTATGTACTCCCAACGAGAATCTGGATGTGGAGAGTTTGGGCGGTACTTTTGGGACGCCCTGTATTTATACACATATATTTCTTTTCATATCTGCATACGTTCTGAAACTCTTTGGTCAAATGGTGACAGAAATACTCTCATCCAATGAAAATTGAAAAAAAATGGTGTAGCGAATCCGCTTTCGGATAATTGAAAGAGACAATAAGGAAGTGCGTGTTTGTAAAAATGAACACCCTCACAAAAATGTATTGCAGTGTAAGCTAAATTTCCCATTTTAGCTTTGCAAATATTTAACAAGTTTTAGAAAAACGCACAAATCGACAGAAATATGGAAATTTATAATTATGCGTAGCCTAATTTTTAATACATTATTTTTAGTGTATGAAACCAAAGTAAGAAATGAGACTTTTACAATAGTATTTTCTGTGAGGGTGAACATAGATTATATAAAATGAATGGCTTTGTGGTTTACACAAAACATTTAAAAGCAAATCAATAAATTATTTAATTAAATTGAATTAGAATAAAGATTTTTTTCCGTACATTTACAGGCTACTGACAACTGAGGGAAAACTGTTGACTGACAACTGTGAGTTTTATTCAATGAAACCGAATGTTCTTTTTTTAAATTAATTTTTCTTCACTAATTATTTTATAAAACAACCTTTCTATGAATATGAATAAATATTCTTATAAAAGTAATTTTGAAGACTAATTTCAATTTGTCTGTAAAAGATGGTATTGATGCAAATATCCACCATCCAGTTTAGAAATAGACTCATTCAGGCAATTCTAATGTTCGGCTGCTATTGCTCTATCCTACACTTTAAAACAAGGTAAGCCTAGGGGTGAATATCTGTGATTACTATCCTTAAAGTGTCAAGCTCTATAACTGGAACGCCAGTGGAAGATTAAATATTATGCATTTTAAATAAGTGATTCTGGAATTATTGGTAATTATCAATTTAATTTTGTAAAGGGAGCGTGGACTGAGCACATCTCGTACTTAAAAATATGCAAACTAATGAAAACCACTCAAAAAACCTGAAGTTTTAAAGATCATATAAATAAAACTTTATAAATTAACCCACATAATAAGATACTTATTTTAAGATAACGAATAGTAGTAGAATACAATTAATTACAATCTAAAATTACATTATATTGATGATGAAAACAGATGCAATAATAATTATATTACTTTATTATATTACTTTTCTTAACAATTTCAATAAAACTGAGCGAATACAATGTTATCTTATGTGTAATATATTACTAAAGGAAATCTGTATGTTCCATAAAAAATCGATTTTTGCATCTCCCTGTTTCTTTCAAATGTAAAAGAAATGTTCAACAAATCATAATAATGTTCATCGAATCGTAGTTTCATATCTTGCAATTTTTTTCCCTAACAAATTGCGTTTATTAAGTTCAAACAAATGAAAATAAGTATATGACTTGACATAGTTTTTTGCGATATGAAACAATTAATTTAAAAATAACAAAATAATCGTATTTCGTTGAGGAAATGCATTTCTTTTATCGTTTCTTCCTTTTATTTTAGCCACCATCTCTGCATATAGTTTAGTAAGAATGCAATTAAACTAAAGATCGTAATAGCACTAATAAAAGAAAGTAGTTATGTATTTTAAATGAGTTTCATTTTGTGTTTTAACATAATCTATTTTTATGTTCTGGGATGATAATAATTCACAAGAACAACTTTTTCTTGAATGTAAAACAAAAAAGAAAAAATTGTCATAACTGGATTTTGATTTATGTGTCTGGTGTAAATGAATAACTGAAATTCTACAACAAAAACAACAACAAAAGGAAAGGTAAAAGATCTTAGAAATTAACAAAATCCATTTTTTATATTTATTATGATGATTACACGAGTCACACAAACATAAGAATCATTTAAAGCTATTATCATTATAACGTTTTAATCAGTTTTGAATTACTGGAAAAATGGTTTGATTTGTTGCAGCCCACCAGCTTTTATTATGAATTTTCAATTGATTTTTCTAAAAAAATATACTTTTTTTTCAATTTCCTTGAATGTCTTTCTGACATTTTTCTGGAACTAAAGGAACATTCAACTGCAATGACCAACAATTTCCCTGTGACCCTTTCTTCTCTTTTCGATAATTATACAGAAAACATATTAGATTTTGTAATTCTTCATTTATTTATTTATTTTTACTTAAGAAATGAACCTCGAGCTAAATTTTTTCTTGTCCTATTTATTGTAAGGAATTTTCTTGTGTATGTTGTAATTTTTTTTAATTCATACGATAGGTATTTTGCATGAAATGCTGTTCTGCACTCTAGAATAGGTAGACAAAAACTGAAATTTAAATCTTTTGTTCAATAAAAACAAAAGTTAATTATTAACTTTGATCCAAATTATTTCTCATGCTGTTTATTTTAAGAAATTGTCCTATCTATGTTACATTTTTAACTTCATACAATAGTTATTTTGTATGGAATGCTGTTATGCACTAAATAATACATAAATAAAGACTGAAATTAACATTTTTGTTCAAGAAAATGAAATTTAATAGTACGTAGTATTGCAGCAAGATCTGTAAAGAAAAGAAACATAAACATTCTCAGCAATTACAATTGTGGTAACTTTATGTTGATATATTCATCTCTCAATAGACTTTTTAAAAATGTCAGCATAATTTACAAATTTATACTACATTTTTTTCTGAAATGAAAAGAGATTGTTAAATCTGAATTTAGAATTAAAAATACAATTACCAATATTACATACACTGTTTATTAAAAATACTTAAATTTAATTTAGCATAAAAGTTTTTATTTATTAAATATAAAGCAACTGTCAATTAAACATTTATGCAAAATGTTAATCGAAAATAATAAAGGAGAAAATTTTAAATTGAAATTGCACGTATGTAATACAATCCAATAAAGTGCATAATTTGGTGAAATCTTCAGATCTTGATGTTACTTTGAAATATTTATTTTTATGAAAAAAAATGTATTTAAATTTAACTATCAGTTTACATACACCATACTACATCCTTCTTACGATACTCAAGGATAATCTAACGGACCGTTGTACGAATGACAGAGAAATGATTTGATTAAGAAACATCTCTTACAATGTCAAATTATACATACAGATACGAAGAATATGTTTTATTTCAGAATACTGCGAACGCGATTATCGAAAATGTAGTGCTTCATAGTTTAGCAAAATAGAGGCGTCTAGGGTAGTATGCAGTATCATTTACATTTAAAAAATAACTTAGCTGATTTTTAATGTAAATCCCTGTATTATCTTTTGAACTTACTTATTAAAATGAACTGCCACTTATAAAATAATTACTAGATAAATAAAATTTTTAAAACCAATCTTGTTCTCAAAGATGGAGTAAAGGCTATTAACAATATTTCAAAAATTTCCGAGATTATTATTGTAATACACGTACCCATCTTAGCTATCCATCATCGGTGTATATAGTTAGGAATTTCATTAAATATTACTTCTTTTTAAAGTAAAATAATATATAATTTGAAAAGCTTCAGGCTTTTATCTACTTACATGTTTATAAGTTCAAAGAACAATTTTATAAGAACAGTGATAAGAACATTAAGAAACTTTCTAAAATCATGTTCATGAACAACTTCGCCTATTACGAGGGTTGCTGAAAAATTTAAACCATAAAGTCCTTTAATTAATTTTTTTCTCTCCAAATCCAAAAGATACACGTATTTGGTACAAATAATTTTAAAAACAAATTTCATGGGCATCAAAGCATATGCTCCATCAGTATACCAAGATATTCAAACCGGCGTTCAGCAACTTAAGCTTTCCAAGGAGGAACGCCGATCTGATGAATGTCGCTTTACGGTCCATTTCAACGTTCCACCCCTTTGGGCATGCGTATGACGCCAGACATCGCCATTTTCGGAGGCAGCACCCATATCCAAATATTTGCATTTGAGCGCTGCGCCAGTTTACTGCATTCAGAACAAGGCGGAGAATATCTTTCCTGAAAGTCTGGAAGATGCGTTTCGATCTAATATCTAATCTCATTTTATACTTACACTGAAAAACAGATGTTGTAACGATATACAGGCCAAGAAGTATTGATTAAAGGGTATTTCAGAAAATTTGAATACTTCCGATGAGCAAACGGTCTGTTGTTTCTAGGAGAGATAACCAGGGAAAGCTCAAACATTGCGATCTCCGATTTTGATAAAATATTGAAAGGTTTTAGACGAACCTTTGTAAAGTCAATACTAAATGCATATTAATTTAAAATATTAAATTTCAGAAAAATCAAACGCCAACACTTGAGTATTTTCCAAGAAATTCTTCTTTAAGATTTAATAATACATATTTATACTGATATACTCGTAACATCCTTGCGTACGTTATGGCGTCTAGACATCGTTTCAGACTGTAGAGGGAGACGTTCGAGTCCCGCACTTGACTTTTTTTTTCTTTCTTTAAAATTTAAAAATTATTGTCTACATAAATATCAGTAGCTTATTAAATAAAATTTCTATTATACACTACTGGTGAAAAGTATTGCAAGTTTGAAAAATCTAGCCATCGTTTCAAGAATAAGCCCAGAATAAAGGAACAGGAAATTTGCTAGATTTAATACTTTTGAGAACTTATGCAGTAAAATTGGAAAGAATACATCTGAAAATCACCAAAAAAAAGGGGGCTTCTGGAACCCATAATTTAAGGGTCGCGCCGGACTCCCAGGTGCTTGAATCGGATAGAAATAGTAAAATTTTTGAATTCCTAGAAATGTACAGACAAAAGTCTAATTTTATTTATATAGATTATATTAATGGATTATAGGATTCCTACTGTTGTTTACATCAACAAGAGATGTAAAAGAACATAACTGATGCACGTTAGGGTGGAGTGAAAATGTCCCAAATTTTTTTTTTTTTTTAATATTGCCTGACTAAACAAATGGTGCTATATGGTAAAAAAGTCACTGAAAAAAATTCTGGTCCATTCACTGATTGTCTTCAGGTTCCACACTGGGATCAAAGAAAGGAATGTTAACGTAAAAAGTAAAAAAAAAATCAATTTTTTAAAATTTTATATTAATGTTTACAATAACTTTATTTTCTGACTCAAAAATAGTTCTAACTACTAAAAAGAAACAGTACGGCAATGTTTTATTGCCGTCAACAAACAAAAAAAAGAAGAAAGAAGAAAAAAAAGTAGCTTACTTGCAACCGAGCGTCATAAGTTTTGGGGTATATTTTGAATACATAGTTATTAAATATTTACATATTACTTCATTTTTAAAGACAATTAATATTTAGAGAGCACACTAATACAGAAAAGGAAATGATACCAAATTTACCTTTCGAGTATTATTGACTAATAAAACACTTTACTTTAATCAGTCTTCAATTTTGGAGTCCACATGCCGGGCAAAATAATGAACTTTGGTAGTTCCTTTCGTGATTTGATTCCACAACGAATGCATCCATCTCTGGCTTTTGCTCCATATGTTACCAAGGGTGCTTGCGCTGGTAGTCTTACATGCCTTTCTGCTGCTTGAGAAGGGCAAGGGAGCTTCTCTATTTCAAATTCTGAACAGTTTCTGATCATACTTGCTACGTCTTCGTCACTGAGGTTCATGGTAGCTGGTGGTTCCAAAGGATTGTCCCAGTGAATCATCTGAAAATACTATTCTGCTTCGAAATTTATATTTAGAAGATCAAATTGGCATATTTTCCCCTTCCAGTCAGTTTTTCTTGCTTTCAATATTCTTCTTAGGTCAAATTCTCGAATATGTGATCCTTCATCAAACAGCATTGCCAACAGAATATTTTCAGAATAAGCAAAATAAGAGTTCCTCTGAATAACTTCATGAATGATTCACTTAAAATCTTCTGGGAAGAATGAACTTCTTTTCATCATTCCGTGCTCCATGAGTAGCTCCTAAGATTTTCTTTATTTTAAACCAGGATGACACGTACACTTTCATCACACAGTCTACTAGGAGTTTAAAGCATTCTGTTGGTTCGGCAGTCGACACGTACAGGCGCAGTATTCAGTTCGCTGTAGTGGGTCAGCTTGAATAGGACATCCTTTCTGGACTTCTGTTTGCCAAATCTGGATGGCACTGTCCCGAGCATACTTTCCTAGAAATATCGAAGAGGTACTTTTGGTCTGTACTGAGGTCTTTTTTATCAATTTCAGGCAGAGCAACAGGAATAGAAACAAAATTTGTCACAGCAAACCTTTTATACGTTTCCAGGAATTTTCCTATTGTGGTGTGGCCCAGAAAACTGGTGTGGCCCTGTCTTTCCGTCAATCTTATGGAAAAGGTGGTGAAGAGGTAGTTCATTAGTATGCAATAAGCATACAAACCAGTGCAATTTATGGCCAACAAAGATTTCAAGCTGTCTAACTACGCCATTTTTCTTTCCAATGTTGACTTTCGGTGCATCTCATCCAACGGCAACAAGATCCTAAAGTGCAATCCCTTTCTGTGTAAAAAGTTGATGATGATGCAGGTAATATCAGTACTAGAGCCTGAATGCGGAGTTACATGTCAAGGAGGCAAGGAGGCTTTCTTCCAAACTCTTTCAACGTCCAAAGAAATAATTTTGATGATCTCTTTTACTAAAGGATCCTTTTTGTTCCCCTTATTCCACAGTATATCATATTTGTGATTAAGAAATGCTTCATTAAATCAGAATACGTTGGTGGTAACACTGTCTCTTTCAATAGTACTGGAATTCCGAAAACACTATAAAACATTCACTTCTAGTAGTCGTCATATTTAAATTCAAAACTCCGTATTATTTTTTTCTCAAATATAAATCAAAATTAATAAAACGTATTGCTTCAATCTTACAAAGGAGAAACAAGTGGTTGGAACAAAGGCAATCGCAAAAAGGAATCACTCCACACAATAAAAGTGACGTGCCTTATTAGGTTATGATATAATAGCTATATTAGAACACGCGCTGCGATCTAGTAGATTTTAGAGTATAATTTGCTTTTTTTATGTACAAAAAGCCATTTCTGGATCTGATATTTGGCAGTAACGTTTCAATAAAACAATTTATTAATGAGAAAGTAATTCATTAATATTATTTTATAAATTAATGAATTATTTAGTAAAATATTAAATAAAAAAAATATTTTTTTACATTAAAAACTTGAAACAGTATTAAAAACTTGAAAAAAAGCTACTATAAACATTCACTTGAGGTGTGGAACCTCAAGATGTCAACATTTTAAGCTGAAATTTGAAGACAATTGGTTTCAGCTAGTTTGGCACCATATAATGACTGAGGCAATGTGAATTTCGGAAAAAAGTTTTTTCGATCCACCCTAATGCACGTCACTGAAATCAAAATGTGATTTGACGAGCTGAGATGGAATTCTTCCGTCCAATATCCGCGAGTAGCCGACGTCTGCGTCTTCGCACGTTTCTAGGAAACCAAATGAGCGCTGTGCTCTCTCAATTTCGGCGTTTTTGTCACGTGACGCGTCGAGCTTCAGATCGGCGCACCTGCTTGGACACCAAAGCTTCAAGGTCCTGGTCACTGAGCCACTTAACGACGCCCTCTTGAACAGCAGCGTCAATTTGAATTCCAAGCAGTTCTGGAAATGTCGTTCTTGCGGATTCTACTTCAGCGACGTAAAAATATGGAAGTCACAAAATTGCAAGATCCGGGCTGTAGGGAGGATGCCACAATGCGTTCTATTGAGAGCGCTGTAGTCAATCACATATTTAACAAAGCTCCATCTAATGGCATTGATTGCTATAATTGTCTGCTTTGTTTACACATGAATTATTTTTTTTCCCTCGGGAACTGTTGGTGTGTTTGTTTGTGGATTAAGGTCAATTAACTGCATTTAGGCCAATAGGGGGAATGCCCTTCGAGGGGGACTTTTTCAAGGATCTTAACCCGTATTTAAGTGAGGTTTCGAAGAAAACCATGGGAAACTCCGGACGGCTAGTCGACCTGACACCTGCTTTCCAGTTTTGAGAACAGAACCTCTCATTCACTCATGGGGCTTCCATCGGGGGATATGTGCACCTGTGAGAGTTCTTATTACTTTGATATTAGAACCACCAACACATGTTCAATTTCTAACGACTGCGAATAATTTCAAAATCAAAACTATTTTATCTTTATTTTATTAATTCCTAGTGGATAAGTTATTATTATTTTTATTTTATTATTATTACTAGTAGATCGAATTCTGAAAATACACATAGAGCATAAAATAGAATCAAAATCAACAACTTGATAATTATGACAAAGTTATTGCTAATTCTTCAAACGTCTGCCTCTCCGGATCTATTTTCATCCACTTATTAGATTGCATTATCGACCCAAATATTAATATGCCTAGCATTAGAATTTTTAATAAGCTTTTAAAGTAAGTATCTAGCAAGAATTACACTGCTTGAAGGAAAATTATTCCGGATTAATGGAAGTTCTTAATTGTAATGTAAATTACGTGAATTCACACTAATCCGATCACACTTTAACTGAATTTTACAGTTAATCCTTTCTTCTGCAAGGTAATTGACTATGGAAAAGAATTTAAGCGTGGATTTACTACGTAGTAAAGATCTACTTTACTGTGATTTAAATTAAAAGCGTCATCGCCCGCATTATTTTTTCTTAAATCATTTTAAGGGCATCATTAAGTGCAGTTTAATGACCACGGATGTCTGTGAAATGGTTTATCTGAATTATTTATAAATTTAAAAATTCATGTAAGCTATAGTCAGTGCTTTATAATTGCAAGCATCTTCTTCAAAAAAGCTTATTTCGGCTGACTAAAATTAAAGTGAAATATATTTCAATACTTTTTTAAAAATATCAGGTTGTAACGAAAGTTTCCCGCCAACTCTACTTGAAAAACTAATTTCTAACTCCTCGCAGGCTGGCCTCATCAACATCAATAGACCAGCCAGAGCTCTTTGCTTCTTGAATGTCATAGTCCTTGTTTTTGACCAAACCTGCGCAGTGTCACATGATACAACAATAGTACTTGAAGCTGTACACATAATTTCTTGATATTCTGTATCAAACTTTTTGCAACATAAATGGAAGAAAATGATGCTTCTAATCCGCTAGAGTGATAGTTCCATTTGAGACACCTTATACTTAATGATAACTATATTTTATTACAGATTTCAAAACACAGTGGCGGGAAACTTTCGTTACAATCTAATATTTATGCACACTAATGTATTTGTTTTTTTTATCCGAAGTTCATGTAAACAAATATTTTGTGTTGAGAACATCTGCGTCTTTCTTTCCTTGAAATTTTGGAAGAAAAGAGATCTCCACAACGGTTTAAAATTTCCATTTTGTTGCATCTTCAGTTTTTGGAAAAAATATCAGAATCGATTTTATGTTTAGAGTTGCATTTTCTCGAATTCTTATCTTTCTGTGACAGAAAGCAGCTTGAATTTAAAAAAGACAAATCTGTATATCTCTATGAATGTAAATATATATATATATTATGTTAAAACAGGGTTAAATCATGTGCCGCGTCAATAAAACTAAAGAAAAAAATAAGTTGTGGTTATTTTCATAGTTCTGTTTCTTTCATTTTATTTTTTCCTCTATCTTTCAAATTCATTTTTATTACATCGAAAATGCTGCGTTTCCATTCTTAATACTGTTATTGAAGAACACTTGGAAACTAATATTTTGAAAAGATATACACAGATGATGTCTTCAAATCTTTAAAATAACAAATGTTGATTTTTACAATATATTTTATATACAGATACTAGTGAAATACGTGAAGATAAATAACTGGAATATCATAGAAAATTCATTCAAAGTGGAGATTCTTATTTTATATGCAGGGTGATTATAATTAAACATCTACTATAAACAGGACTCAACAGCTAAAATAGATGAACGGATTGAAGACAAACTTGGTTTATAGACTACTTGAGATGCTCTCAAGGTATTAATAAAGAATGTCAAAAAATGCCCACTAGGTGGCGCTTTGCGTTTAAAAAGCAGTATATTTAAGAATGGAAATGGCTAATTTGAAATGTACAAGAAATTTCAATATTTATTCAATAGTTTTGAGGATTTATGGACTATTTTCTGCTATTTTTGGTTGAATTCGCCATACAAAACGCCACCTAGCGGACATTTTTTAACTAAACGTTTAAAAATTTTCTTTTGAGCACATCACTTAAACAGTGCATGTGCCGAATTTGGTAGCAGTTCCCCATTTCAGCTGCAGAATGCTGCTTTTAGAGGAAGTTTAATTATAACCACGCTGTATATTATAATAAAAAAAAAGACAGAAGCATATGTGCCGATGTATGATTTATTTATTTATTTATTCATTTTAATGCAGTGAGCGCTAGCTAAGGCGATTCTGCTAAATATAAATATATTTCGTTGTAATATGCACGCAATGTCTTTTTATGAGATCTCATGAAACTGCACATTTCAGACATCGCTTTATGCTCACATTTCTAATACTCATTTAGATAGTCCTTCAGTTGGTGTGTTTACTTCGCTCTGACCAGTTGATTGTTAAAATGTTTTTAACTTGACAAAAAGTGTAAAATAAAAAATGTTAATCTAATTAACTTAGTATTCTAACGTTGGCTAGTCTTTATCTTCCGCGTCATTCGTTTCTCAGTCTACCCTTCTTTATATTCCTATTTATATCGTTAGGATTATGACTTACCAAAATCAGGGCTTCGAAATACAAATAATGCGTCAATGCAACCAGAGTTAAAATAACCTCTTGTTAATATGTAGAAAATACGCAGGGTCTTTATTGTACGTACTCTAAAGAGAGATCACTGAAATTTGCAAATCAAGTTACTGAAAGAAATGGCTCTGCAAATTAAATAGTTTGATCATGATTTTTTTTAATTGTTTACATTTTATGTTCCTTTGCAGAGTCTTGGACTTAATTGTAGAGTCTAATTAATGAAAAAGATATGTCTAGAGCAAGAATCCGGTAATTTTCAACTTTTCTTCTCCGAAAATACATAAAAATTTAAACAGATGACCAGTAACTCAAGTGTTAAAATTGAGGCAAAGATTTAAGCAGCAAAAACGACCGATGTATGTATACATATATCCAAGGATAATAAATCTTTTCCTGAAGTGTTCCTATCAGTTTCTGAGGACAGCTCTTCTTCAGAAATCCACCTACAAATGATAAGTGAAGGAGAACATGTAGTAAAGATTCAGTATGAAAAACACAGTAGAACCCAATTTAGTAATCGATAACCTGAAAGGGTTAGCTGTAGGTGTCGCAACCGTGAAATAAATTAATAAAATTATAGTTTAGTGGCCGGTCTTCAACTGCTGGTGCTGCTTTTTGAAGCAGAGTTCTGGTATAAGGGGCGTACTAATCCTGCGTTGCGAATTTTGTGTTGCGTTCATTATGGGGTTTGGTACAGCAGGACTTATAATGAGACTTATAATATATATATATATATATATATATATATATATATAGAGAGAGAGAGAGAGAGAGAGAGAGAAAGCTAGATAGATAGGGGTATGCGGCTCAAAATGATCCCCTTAAGGGGAAAACGCATAAAAACATAAAACAGCATAAATGTTAAATAAACCTTTGAGCATTTGCTACAATATTTTACACTATATTTCGCATCATAAGCATATTTTAATAATATTTCAAATCCAAATTGAGTGACAAAAAAACAGAATTTTAAAAAGGAGTTGAAAAGATCATTTTACCCTCACCCAAGAGCAAAATGATCCTTCATTTGAAAATAACTGTAAATTGTGTTTTGATCGGTAAAATAAAAGATGTGAAACTAACAATGACTATATATAATGAAAAAAAATAACTTTTGCAATCATACAGTATGCATAACACCTTTTATGAAAATTTTAATATAAAAGAGTGTCACAAACAATAAAATGGAATATTTCAAATTTATAATTCAAAAATTGTGACCAACTATACACGCAGAAATAAATTAAATAATGTAATGGGGAGTCACGCTTTTTGAGAACGTCTGAACGGCTGTCATCATGTCTAGGACCCTATACTGGAGTTTCTTCAGTCGATGGATCATTTTACCCGACAGTATGGCTGCCCACTTTAGGTCATATAACTGAAAAATGCCGAGAAACATAACAAACTAAACAAGTGTAACTCACAACTAAAAACATACTCTATTAAGTAAACCAAGTCATATTTCTGTACATCAAAGACTGTATTTCTAAACTGACAGGAAAGTTAGCGCTTACCGAATAAGAGATATGATGAAATCCACGTTTTTGAAGAATTCGATTTAGACACGTAATACTGTGAACGTTTGAATAGCGCCATTGCTTCTTCTTCACTTGACACAACAAGTTTGTATGTTACCAAGCAGATAGCCTCTACCTGTATATGCGAATCGTATTGCCCGCTAGGATCATTTTGGGTCACCTTCCCTTATATATATTGATTTATAATGTAATGAAATTCTGGCACAGTGTATAAAATATTTTGCTTTTTGCGCATATTAAAAATTTTAATAATTTTGGATATTCGAAATTAGGGAAAAGATTGGATGTTTTTATAAACGTTTTCATCTTAGTAAAACACTGTGTAGCTGCTTCAGTATAATCAGTAAAATGGAAAAGATCACTTGAAAGATCATAAAAGTTTAATCGAGCTTCCTATCGTTTGTAAATTTTGAAGATTAAGAGGGATTTCTGGTATTAAAGTTCATTTTTGAGTGCATATATTGAAAATTCACGCATTGTAAAGCCATTTAAAGCAGTTCTATATTGTTATAACCCGCTTTTAAGGAAGTGCTGCCGGGACTTTATTTGGGTTGTCGACGGCACGCTCTCTACCTGTCTGACACACAAGTTACTGAACAGTTTATGGATACTTTTAGTTCAGAATTCTTCCATATAAGTTGCTAGTTATTGTTTACGTTGAGACATAAAACTCGACATTTTACGTACTTCGTAACGCTTTGGTTGCGCAAACATCACCCAGGTGCTGCTTGCTTGTAAAATATCTTTCCCGTTATTTCTCACAAATTGTTTATGCATTGTTAGTGATGGGGAAGTCAAAAATAGTGTAAAAAAGGTAGGGATGGACGCGAGACGACTTTTTGAGAGACGAGACAGTGATTTACAGCTATTTTGCGAGACGAGACCAACATTTTTAACATTATGGTATAGGGATTTTTGCGAGACGAGACAAGCTTTTCGGCTGTTTTGCGAGACGCGAGACACCAATTTTTCGTCTCGCGTCCATCCCTAAAAGAAGGACAAGATTAAAAATTTTGAGTGCCATGAAACCACGAAGTGCAAAAGAAAGCAGGAAAATCGATGAATTGTTGTAGATTTTTCAGCAATTTCTAAAATTATGGTGTGCAAAATGAAGTAAATATTTCGACTTGAAACAAAATTTTTCTAAAAAAAAATATTTTTCAAATCTCTGCCTCAAAATAGTCTAGTAATTTTCACCGGATTGGCTTGAAAGCTTGCACAGTTTATTGCTGTGGACTTCTAAGGGTGAGCGCGTACAACTATTGCTGCAGCGTTTTTATTATTATTACTATTTCTTTCTTATATTTTTTTCCATATACTTTTTTTTGAAAGATATTTATGGGCTTTTTTAACTTAAAGATCTGACCGTCATTTAAACATTAAATGGCGTAAAGGTTTTTAAAAAAATATGCGTAATAGCCTTACGCACACATATAAAATTACAGAGACTGTTATAGATATCTCAATTAAAAAATATTACTGCGAATATGAACATTCTTTTGTTTTATTTCAGACGTCATGTACGAGCAGGAATTTGTCAAGCGGACAGACTGGGTGCCTGAAAACTGGTATACGTTGGCGTCACACACAAGATGCTGTTTTTTTATTAGTTTTTTAACTCAAAAGAATTTTTAATTACATATGAAAGTTGGTTAATACTTGGATAAAACTGAAGAAAAGAAAAAACGAATCAAAATTATACTCAAAGCCGGTGTACTGCTTTAAATATGTCATGTAGCTATCTCAGATTCTATAAATTCTATTGCAATATAACGTATTAGTGTGCATAGCGTGAACTTTCTGTTTATGCATACTTTAGAGGTTTAAAAAATTAAAGCAATACATGCAAACGCAAAGGAATTTCATAGCTTCGAAATCATCATTGCGTGATAAGATTGCTCACATCTGCGTGCTAAAAGTTTATGTAATCTCTTTTTCAGTGTATTAGCAAAGTGTTTTGAACAAAAGCGAGTAATTTCGAAACTTTGGAACAAGAACTTTAGAAATTCATTATTTGTTAATTTTAGAGGCTTTCAACAAATATAAGGCATTGTTCGATGGAAAGAGTTATAATAAGTTGCGTTAAAACATTATAGTAAGAAGACAGTATTTTCTTTCTTTCTAAATTAATGAAACATGATTTTTGATTCATTTAAAGAATATAGATAGATATATAGGTAGATAGATATTCATAGATATTCAAGGAAAAATATATATATAAAATTTTAAACGCAAGAGAATTATTTGTCATAAAACACAATCTCATTACCAATTGTATTTCTGATTTTGTGGATATTAAAGCTTCCAGGAAATCTAATTCACATGGGAAACGGAGATTGGATTTAAGTTTAGCTAAACTGAAGTGTGAAAATGTGTTTGGTATCCCAACATTGTTTAGTGATCGCAGATTTGTTGGTTCTTATTCAGAAAAACTTGAATAGCCTTATCAAAATGTCACTGTTAATGTCACTTTTCTTTCCCTTTATGAATTTTGGAAATTCCCCTATTCTCAGCTACCTTAATTTCCTGCTTTCCCATCGGACCTCAAAAATACCCCATCTTTGTACCTGCTTTCCTATAGGCCTTCCTAAGCATTAAATTGAATCCCTAGTTTTTTCTAGCTGAACACAGCAACTTTCTTGAATTCTCTTTCTAGCACTGACGATGACATACCATGCATACCGAAACCTATCTGCTACATTAATTTTATAATTGAATTTGACAAACATGAAGTAGAATTACATCCATTTTACACCTAAATTAAAGAGTATGTGAAATAAATAAGTCAAACTGTGTTACACAATTTTCAAATTGTAAGTTCTCTTAGATAACAGGAGTTTAGAATTACCGACTATTCGTTTTACAAAAACAGGATAACTAATGGTAACTGATTTAAAAAGCGCCATTTTGGCGTCAGGCACGATCTAGCAAAAGGCTTTCTCTTCGTGCAGTGTGAATCGAAACCGCGTGTTCCAAAATGTTAGCATACAGTATCTTGAAAATGAGAAATAATTAAAATACAGAATATAGTAAAACCATTTGGGTTCAGCTTGGGTATTTGCTATCATTAGAAATATTTGGCGGCGTTAACTATGGCAATATAGCAGTTATAGTACAGCTTGGATATTTGCCAGCACGGCGAGATGATATCTTTCGCGGTGCTAAATACACCTATCTGCAAAGGATTAAGTATATGAATATATGGATAACGGTTTTCCCAGTAACATTACATGAACAGTAATTATCGGTTATGAGCATGTGTAAATTGCCGAATAAGGAAAAGTTGCCATTGGTTGCAAGCTATTCTAGCTGTTTCGTTATTTTTAACAAAGGAATCATATAAAGTTCTGTTTTCTAAGAACTAATTTTTAATTATACGTTTACTTAAGCCGCCAAATTATGAAACAAATACGAAATTTATTACATAGGTTTTACATAATTGAAAATAGTGTTAAGTTTAAATTTTTATGTTCCAAGGAACATGCAAGAACCACGCTACGTGTAAGTTTGTAACATTCTATCTGATCCAATCTTTAAGTTTTGCCTGTTGATATTATGACTTTTTTTTACGAATAAGCCTTATTAGGAGTCGAAACCCTTACATGAAAAGTGAATGTAGCAATTCTACAGTCCTTGGTCCTAGTAAATAAAAAAAAATGGATATTTTTTATTAATATCGTGCTTTTAAAATTCTCCATATTCTAACCGTAATCTTTCTAAAACTTCGGGAAAATGATACAATTCACTCTACAAGTTTAAAAAATGTGACCATATTCATCTTAGGCCATTTTAATGTCATGTGGCCTAGTGGTTAAATTGTCGAATAAAATTGCTACTTGGATCACTGACTGTACAGTAAAAACTATTATGGTCACATTAAATCCATAATTCATTAATGCTTTTCGGCAATCGATGTATATTTAAAGGTGCTAGAAAAATAAGTAGGTTATTTTTCGTTTTTAATTCGTTTTTAATTTAGAAAAGAAAAAGATTAGAGATATCTCGAGGAAATGTTCTCGAGGAATTAACTGAAGTCAATTTTTACTTTGCTTGAGTTGCTTGAAAGCAGATTAATTTTTTTTATAGCTATTTATTAATATTTCTTAATATTCACGAAAGAAGGCATAAATTATACTAAATTAACGTTTATTAAGCTTAATGAAACACCAAAACGTAAAAAAAAAAGTTTGCTAATGGAAATATAAATAAACATATATGGGAATTAATTATGCATAGTAATTTCAAAGATAATCGATACTTCTATTATCAGTAGTTTTATTAATATTGAAAACGATAGATTTTACTAAAGATCAAGAAATTAAAATTTTTCTTATCGATAGTGGCTTATTTAATTAATATCGAGTATTATGTCTAAGATCGGTTTTGGAATCACCATGCTTTTATTTTCTTTCAAATATAAAATAAATATTTAACAAATCATAATTATGCTCATTGATCCATGATTTCAAAACCTGGAAATTTTTTCTAGCAAACTTACCGTTTGATAAACCTGATATAATTAAAAAGAAAAGTATTGGTTTCTTTTCATTATCATTTTTTTCTCTTATACATATATATATAAATGTGTGTGTGTGTGTGTAAATATTTTTTATATATTTTTTTGAATGAAACAATTTAACTGTTATACAATAAACATAATTAGTAGTATACATTCACACCCACGCATATATGTCCTTTTCTTTTTAAGTTAGACAGTGTATGACAGGTGCATAAATTTATTTTTCCAAATATTAAGCTAAGCGAATGATAATAGTAACAGAAATAAAGAAAATATAGCTACACATTTCAAAGAAGTCAGACTTATTATTTTTATATTATTATTCACCAATCTACTCTAAATGGATATAAATCGCAAGAATTTTCTTCTTCAATAATATTAAAAAATAAATTTGCTTTTAGAAAATATTTAAATATACCTTAGCTCAGCTTTAATGCGAATGAAAAAAATCGATGGATGTCTGTTTTCAAAATATTGAACAAAAAAATGCATTTACCTTTTTGAACTAAATAATTGCATACTTATTTTCACTAACATTTAACCTGGCGTAATGTTTATGCAGTAATATTTTTTTCCCAAATATTATTTATTCTATATGGAAAGAATTTATAATAAATATTCAGTTACGAACCACCCAATTTTTTTAAATATGTGTTTAAAAAATTGTGTAAAACCAGTAGTGCTAACAATATTATTCTTTTTTTTTTTGAGTAAATAAAGCACTAAAAACAGATTAATGAACAATTCTTGGGTCATGAATAACTTCTAGAAATATCTCTAGAATATGATTTGATTTAGTACATATTTCGTAGACTTAAATGAATAAAGAAAGATCTTAGCTCAAGAATTGAACAAAGCAATTAATTAGAAAAATCAAATCCTCAAGAAATTTGAATAAAATACGTCCCTTTTTTGCTGTTTTTTACTATACCTCCACTTGTAAAAAATGTATAATTTTTTGCTGAATTGTAGCTAGAAGTTTTTTAACGAGATTAAAATTAATTCTGCGCACTCCTTTAACTCGAGGGATTCAAAAGGTAACAATACTATCGAAGTAAAAATGTTTGCAGATATTTTCTTAGGAAAGTACAAATATTTACAATCTCCTGTTTCCTTCCTTTGTGGATAAAAGCTAAATGAAATTTAACTCGATTAAAAAATATAATTAAATAAAATGTTTTTTAAGACAAAAGAATTAGCAGCTTGGCTATATTTCGAGAAAAAAAAATATTACAATCTATTACCTTTTACGTACTGGTTTTATGAATGATTAATGAAATAAGTAGTGCATCCAAAATTGACTGAAAAAATGTATAGCAGTAATTTACTTTAATTAATTAAAAGAATCTTAATACCTATGATTACAAGCATGTTAAAATACTATTTATTGCATAAATCAACTGAAGTTTACTAGCAACATGCATTCGAATTGCAGATTGTAATATTTCAAGTTATGTGACAAATATTTTTTTATTTTTTACAAAGTGGTGAAGATAAATATATCTTAATACTAATACACAATTGTCCCTCAGAAATGTGTGTTGCGGGAAAGAGAGTTATACATGTATTATAACTGTCTTTCCCTCATCTGTGTTCATATTTTGTTTGTCTACAAGTTTGCCTGAACTTAAACAACGGATTTGTGATTCATTACAAACAATTGTATAGTGAAGTATTACAATGTTTTTGGCAATAAATAACAAATCGAATGATATTATACGGGTCACTGAAGCATATCGAATACTTGAAAAAAAGGGAAACTCTTTTTCCTCCACAATAGCATGCTAGTCATATTATTTCGTTTCTAATTGTAAAAAAATATTCAATTTCATCTTCAGAAGAATCTTTCCATTAAACATTCATATTTTGGAGGGAAAAAATCTACATCAAAATAGTTGCACACTTTTTTTGTAATATTAATTATTTCAAATATTGAATAGTTTTAAATTAAGACATAAATTAACTGTCATTTGTTTCAGGAGGGAGTTTGGATCAGTGTGCACGAAAATATAATTTCTAAGGTTGACTTTTACTATTAAAATATATATATATCTATATAATATGTATATATATATATATATATATATATATATATATATATATATATATATATATAGATAGATAGATATAGATATAGATATAAATATAGATATATATGTATATTACCTTTATTTTTTACTTGCTTTATTTCTAATATACACTTACAATTATTATGAGTTTCAAAATACTTTTTGATTTTAAAACAACTAAAATCAAGAATTCGAAATTGTCTTTTAATTCATCAGCATTAAATATTTTCATTCATAAAGCAGTTTGTAAAATAATTCTAAATTCTTTTTATTACAGGTGATTACACAATAAAACATTTATGTATTCCCCACTTTCGCCGAATTTATGAGAGACTGATCATAATAGATGCTAACGTGTGAAGGTGTTGGGTTTTGGCCCATCAAGTGATTGTCGATCTAACAGTCTGGAGATTTGGGCAGTTTTCTGCAGATGTAACATGAATATGTGTTAGAGTCCCTTAAAAGTTTCTCATCCAAGCCGATCATCACCGCACGTAGTAAGACCGAAATAAATAAAATTTTTGTGTTTATGTGTGTGAGTGCGCGTATGTAAGCGTCAATTTGAACTTACACTCCCTCTGAAGTATGATATGTGCGTCATCACTAAAAGAACACACCAAACCTTGAATGTCTAGCTCCATTATTTCGCAAATTTGCTTTCTTAAGGGCGTATTCTGGAAACAGGATTGCCAGATTGCCTTTTTTTAAGGCCGAAATCTTAGAAGGAAGGGCAGAATTAAGCCGAATTAAGGAAGGGCAATCTGGCGACCCTGTTTTTATGATTTACCGCTGTATTTTGGGTAATATTAAAAGAATAAACGTCTAAAAAATTTAAGTTGGATTTAAAGCCAATCTGAAAACACTGATAGGTGAGGTTTTTTTTTTTTAATACTGTAAAAGCACTTATTTTCGCGAGCCGTAATTTTCTCGAAAATGGAGATATCGGATATCGATTTCGCGATGACTTTATGATGACAACTCGATGTATTATCATAGAGTCGAAACGTTTCAAAAGTACCCAAATATAGAACGCATTTTACATATGGCATTTAAAGGAACTTAATTTTGTCCAAAAACTTCGTCCCCCTTTCCCATTTTGCAGGCCTTCAAAGAAGCGGTATATATATTTCAAATGAATAAGCTGCACTGTATTAGTTGCATTATTCTTTTATATTCAAGAAATACTTGTAAGAAAGAAAGTTGCCAAGAAAAAGTTTATTACTGTTGAAGTAATAAGGGGGTGGTGTTTACTTTTGGCCTTAAGAAATTTTAAAGTTGAATTATTAATTAAGGTAGGGTACATAAGTTAATTTTTTTTTTTAATCGTAAGTGGTAATACAAATCCACAATAATCCCAAAATCCTACCTTTCCGGAAAATCCCTCAACCAACAACTCCTAAAAAAAAAAAAATCCTATTTAAAGGTTCCTGAAACAAAATATAATTACCGGCTCAATAAAAGTGACAGATTTTAAAACATTTTCTTTAATTATTATTACTTAACTTCCAAACATACAATATCATATACAATTTAGTCGTACTATTTGTTATCTTCTTTTTCTTTACACATTTATAAATTATATCTGTGATATCATTTCTTTTTTTTATTATTCAATATTATTAACATTAAATATAGATATCGCGGTGAGATCGAGTAGAGAGGGGAGATATAGTGCGGCCCAAAATTAAATATAAATCAATGCAAAGATCTTTTACCTTCTTTGATGATGCACCGGTCGGGCATTTTTTTATGTTTGGTGGCACGTTGACGTCTAGGCTGGGCGACACAAATCAATATTTTAGCAGTCGATGCTTTCCGCACCAATTCATCTCTATCGGCAGTCGTCAGCTGGATTCCACGGAGATCCCTACAAGGACCTCGGCCGCAAATATTCAACTTTCAGAAAAGTTGCGATGCACTTAGAATTTTTTTACATCCATTTTTTAGCACACTCTCTCCACAACCATACTGTCTGAGTGCGGCCTCTCTGGACTTCTCTCGACACTCTTCTCAACAACCATCAACTCTGAGTCCGTCCACTCTGGACTTCCTCTCACTATTATCTGACCACCTCTCAGACTCTCCTGGGCACCCGGGAGTCATTTTGTTCACGCCCCCTTTTCGTGCATAAGTTTTTGTTTCTCCAGTTCTGTGATTGGTTCCCTTTCCTTATTTTATACCGCCTCCTGACCTACGCCTTCCTGCGTAATCTTGGCCATCGGAAACAGCCCACTATAAATTTCTCTAATTTATTACGGGGCAATTTTGACTGTCTCTTAGTGACACATCTGGCACCACTATGTCTGAATATTGTAAATCAGCTTCCCACTATAAATTTCTTTAATTTATTATTGGGCAATCTTGGCTGTCCTTTGTTGACAATACCTCTGGCATCGCTCTGTCTGAGTATTGTAAATCTTATTCGTGTGCGGGCTCCCCTTTTGCACTACAACTGTGTAATAAATTATTAAATTTGAACAACTGAAAATTTTCTGATTTTTTTTATTATTACTTGAAGCGTAGAAAAGTATTTCGCGAGGATAATATGTTTAGGATTACGATGGGCTCCCGAAAATCGTGAAACTTAAAGCCTCGCAAAAATAAACGGTTTTACAGTATGCATATACGATTTAAATGTACAAATTCTGAGTTTTGGGAGAAAAATATTTTATAAATACTCTTAAAGTGCTGAAAAGGATAGAAAACTATAAGATTACTCTAATAAAACTATCTATATTTTTTGTGAAATTCAGACTTCACAACGAATTATAATCCATTTGATTCAATTTCATAAAAACTAAATACTGTAAGTCGGGTACTATAAGAGTACGCAAAGTATCAGCCTTTCAAGTAACCTCCTGCTGGAATTTCCACACATATAATTTATTCCATGGTAATAGAAGTTTCTACCTGTAATGCAAATTACGTCGATTCGCACTAAGCCGCTGAAAGTTATAAGCTGAATTATGTTGTTAATCCTTTGTTACGCAAAATAATTGACTTAGGAAAATAATTTTATGCATTCCTCGAAAGCATTAGATTGGCCGTAATTTAAAATAATAGCGAAAGATAGTGCACTTTACCTTAAGTTATTTTTATGAGTTGTCTTAAACTTTATCTGAAGCTTGACTGGTTCATCTAAATTATATATCCCTTCGACAAACTTAATGCAAGTCATAACCAATGTTTTCAGTTTATGTATGTTTTGTGTATACGAGTAAAAAGCTTTTATATCGTTGAACTTATTAAATTTAAGGAATCCTATAGAGATTCATTATATGCATAAATATATATATATATATATATATATATATATATATATATAGGGTGTCTCAAGACGTTGGTAGCATGCTTTAATTCTATATCTATTAGAGATAAGTTGGCAATATAAATTGAAAAATACATTCAAAATAAGTTAGGGTAAAAGACTAGTTAAGAAAAATCCCTCTCGTTAATTTTTTAAAAAGATACGCTTTTGTAATTTGTACACAGCCCCCCGTACGAAAAAAAAATCCCCATTAGTAAAATGGGCCTCATGCTCTAAATGATGTTATACACAAAATTATAGCCTTTCGCCACAGAAAATCTCAGATATATATATATATATATATATTTATAAATAATGATCAAGGACTATACATGAATTTAAATGCGAAAACTTAATGCTAGAATGCAATAGATGAATTTATTTCGTAATTTATGCACGAGCCCTGACACGCGATCACCCAACGAATTTTTTTTCCCTTGAAGAGCCAACATATATTTATGTGCCTATGTATGAGACTTTTATGATGAAAGATTGCATTTTTGTATATCACCTCATTAGTGTATGGGGCACATTTTGCAAATTGGTATTTTTTTGTACGGGGTGATATAGAAGTTTTAAAAGGGCACATTTTTAAAATTTTATTAGATAATTTATCTTAAGGTAGTATTTTTTCCTACCTTATTTTGAACCATTTTTCCAACAATTTATGTTGCCCAGCCAGGGGCGTAGCCAAGGGGGGGGTTAGGGGGGCCATAATCCCCCATGAGGAATTTTTTACCATACAAAATGCATATTCTTCACTCCCTTATCACACACATGTATGCGTATATGAAAGTTGCAGTAATCGTAAACCCCCTCCCAATGAAAATTTTCTGGCTACGCCCCTGTGCCCAGCTATCTCCAACATAAAAGGATTACCGAAGTGTGTTACCAGAGTCTAAGTATAGAAATCTAGGCTCAATTCGAGGAGTAGCCCAAATGATTTCATGCGAAGTATCATTTCTTATGATTCCCTTTTGGGACACCCTGTATATAATGCATTAGCAGATTATAGTAATTGGTAATTGTTATTAGACTAGTTTCTACTTAATGGTATTTATTGAACATTATTATTCTTTCCTTTAATATTATCAGTTATTCATTAGAAATAATTCCGGTGAGTGGTGAGAAATGGTACACTCTCAAAAGTTATTTTTTTTTTTAATTCAAGGAAATTTTGCAACAGTCAGTGCTGTCAAAATATTTCCATGAATTGACGAATATCCGTTTCTATTTTCCTCCTTTCAATCGAAGAAACTTCTTTAGAATTAACGAAATTTTTTCCAATTCTTCAGATTTTCGAGAAGAATTCGCGGACATATTTCATTTTCAAGAAGTATAGAAGTTGTTCAGTGAAAAATGAGGAATAAATTAGTGCATAATGACAAATTTTTCTGAGAGTGCACATCCGCAACTATGCCTTAAAAATTATTTTTGTGAAACATTGTCCTTACCTTAAATAATATTACACATTCTTAAATATCTATAGTGAAAACTGTGAAGGGATGGGGAACTGGAAGGAATAGGTCACCTGCAATTTAATCTTTATAAAAAGCAATTTTGCAGAACTAATATTAAAAACTTTAGCCGCACAGACTATGTAGTAGTTAGGGAGCAATTATAACGCGTTTGGAACGCCTATAAAAGTAATACGTCCAAGACATTCAACCTAGGCAGATACCTGTCGTGCAAGTTTTCTTTAAACACAATACTCTTCTCTGGCTATACTGAAGAACGAAGTCAATACTGAAGAGATACAGTGATTAATTAATCTAACTAAATTATCTAGTGTTTAACATTTATTAATCTAATTAATTTGGGTAATATTTTTAAACTTTTACCGCTATTCATTCATTTTATTTTATTAATTTAAACATCAATTTATACAATGAATTTGTATTAAGTATTCTAATTAAATTAAATATTGTTTAAGATTAAAAATCTTAATATTGCTTTTAGTAAAGGATCACGCTGGATAAATATATATGTATTCATTAGGTAATTTATCTTAGATGAAAAAAAGGTTTAATTTAGAAAAATTAAACGAGCAATATCCAGAAAGCATCGCAAAAAACAAAGCTATTAGTGTAATACATTTTGTAATTTATATTTATCATTTAAATTTAAGCAAGACAAAACAGAAGAAAAATGCATTTTATGAAATAAGTCACTACAAGTGAAATCTATGAACCTAAATATTTCATTAAGTACTGTTAAAATCCATGTTACAAAAGCATAAAACTGGTAAATGTATGTGTAATTCAACCCTGAAAAATTATCCGAGTCCATTTCTGCATCGTCCCATAGGGTAGCATAGGAACGGAAACGATAATTAAACAAACTTTGCATTTCTTAATGTTTAATTTCAGCAAGACTACATTGTTTCGAACTTATTTGTGTACTAAATTAAAATTTTGAATTTGACAAACTATTTTTCAGCTTAATTATTCGTAGTCAGCTTAATTACACTCTTAAATGTTTAGCTTAGAAATTTGTTAAAGCAAGATTCCTAGAAATATGTGGAGTTATCGATTGTTTTTTTAATAGATTTCTGAAAACATTGGAGAGTTGCAGCAATTACTTCTGAAAAACTTCCGATGATGGTATTGATATTCACAAATGTAATGTTTCATTTATAAAGTGCAAATTATTTTTTTTATCTAAGGGACATGTTACACTTGGTAAAGATAAGGGTAAGCAAGACGATATTTTGAACTTAGAACTCTTAATAATGATAGTATAACTTTGATGAGTTTAAATTTATAAAAGGAATGTTTCTACAAACTATCTTATAACTTCCCACAACAAACTGTGTATCCCATTATTTATCAAAAAAGCATTACTTCAAAGTTACGCCCACTAAAGATGCTTGTTGAACCAGTCATGCGCATGAATATTTTTCGCTTGATTTACACTTTCTAAAATGTAACATTAGATAATGTACCTTGATTCAAGAGCTAAAACGCAAATACAATGTCTGCCACTTGTGTATTTTTAATACTCACATACGAAGTTTCACACTCAAAATACGTCCCATCTTGACGTGATATATTCCAGGGATTCGAGGATTTTCTTTCTCATGTAATTTGATTATAAAACTTTTTCTAATTATCAAATTTACATTTTTTAAAATAAAAAAATGTTTCCAGATATTAATATTTTTCTTTTTAGTTTTTCACTTACAAAACTGTTTCTAAAAACTAATTTTCGGGCGAAATATACTATCCTCCTCACCCTTCCAAATAATCATTGTTATATTCTGTATAATTGATGATTGCATTTTATGAAAAAAAAATTAAACTTTTTATATAAAAAAAATATGTCTGATGTGAGCACCCCATGACTTCCTTGTACGTGTGTTATTTTTAAATATTATCTATACATTTCATATAAACTAAATTATTTAAATCATTTGAAATTAAATTACATTGCTTAAATAATATTAAGATTTAATGATTTCTCTACCAATACAAGAGCTATCTTCAAACAAGATTTAAAGATATATTTCTTGCACTTAATTTGGCAGTATTTCGCCTAAAGCCACCAAGCATGACGCTTATTTACGAGATTATAAGCATACCCGAAATAGTGATTGACTAGACTTTTAATGAAATTGAAAGTATACATAGATATCAATGTATTTCAAGTCTTTTTGGTGACCTTGTAAATAAACTACCCTGTGTGTAGTAATAAAAGAAAGAGATGCACTGCCCAACTAGACGTTATAACATCCTAAATACAAAATTTGAACATTCTATGCCTAAAATGTTCATGTTATGCGAGATAGATAATTATATTTGGCGTCATATTTGGAGATTTCGAACAAAAACTCGCCTATCTCGAAGGCAGTTGGCTAGATTAAAGGCATGGCCCAAAGGATGACCGAATATAGATAAGATATATATTGAAGATGTCCATAGACCATGAAGTATTGAAATTCGCTTGGCTGGCCTTGTAAATAAACTATCCTGTGAATTGGAACCGAAAAGAGAAATACACATCTAGATGTAAGAGTAATTATAAATATAAAATTTCAACATTTTACGATTAACAGGCTTTGAGATATACGAGTTCCGTACGTACGTACATGTGTATGCAAGCGAAAGGAGTGCATCTGAGTCATAAAATATTCCAATGTGCATTCAGTATTCAAATATCATCTCATAAGTTATAATATGTTGCAGAAAAATACGTATTTTTCTGCAAGTTAAAATCATCTAAATAAAAGTAAGTCTTCATTGTCCTTTATTTTTTTAAATTCAATTCTCGCTTGCTCTAGTAATAAATATTAAAAATTATTATTTATATTTCTTTTTCCAATAATGACCGAGCGCATAGCGCTCTCAACTGGGAGACCATAGATGCCAGGTTAAAAATCAGGTCGTGACCGCCGGCCTAGCCATTCGGAGTTTTCCGTGGATTTCTCCGAAAGTTAGCGTAAATACGGGTTAAGACCACTTAGAAAGTCCCCCACGGATGACACACTCCCCATTGTGTTGTCCGCTTGACGTGGATTTATAAGCAAGTTATTCGGGACCTTTGCACACAAATCCCAAAAACATGTTGCAAAACGAACAAATAAACAAAACAAATTAATTTTCTCGTAATCTTCGTAACATAAAACATCTTTCCCGCATAAATATGTTCGGACTAATAATGCTTTATTTTCTCTCAATTTAGCAAAGCAAAATTTAGTCTCGAAAGTTCTCGAACACTCGAAGCAAAATTTAGACTTTTTTGCTTTTCAAAATTTAACAAAAATTTAAAATTATAGTTATAATATTTCTTCTATTTTGATATATATACGTATGCATAAAGCTTTTTACACAATAGAAATGCGTTTCACCTTAGTTTGCATTAGTATTATCAATTTTAGAATTATGCATTTACTGGTTTCAATTATAAATTAGGGGGGACCGTAAAGTATGTTAAATTAAATTTTAAAAAAATCAGTAAGTGTTTAATCACTCACAAGCTCTGACTGAACATAGAATACATATTTGTTACATTTTAAAGCAAGAATTTTATTCATTTGATCTTTCATTGAAAAAATACGTGAAAATTAGAGAAGAACGTTTATATTCCTTGAACGACGTTATTCGAAATGCCTTAAATATTCTTGAATGTCGAACAAGAATAATTATATTCATACAAGAATTCAATGAATATAATTGTATATATATATATATTTTTCCAAATCATTTACAGTAGACTAAGATTTTAAAAGAAAATTTTTGGGAGTACTCATATTTCATTGGTTGCGGATTTTGAAAAACAGTGTCTAATCTAGCACCTATGTGAAAATCAGATTTACATAATAACATTTTTTATTATTGGCTTGAAAGCTTGAACAATTTTGGCTAGGCAAAATATTGACAATCAGATACATTACTTTCAGGCTTTCCTAATAAGTACCCCAAAATTAAGTTTGTAGTTAGGGCAAGGAGGAAAACAATAAAATACGGGATACAATGAAACATACTTTTTAAAATCAGTCAGAATTGTCATAGAAGTTTTATGTCCATTGAAGTTTTACGCATGTTCGAGTAAGCGATCTAAATAAGTCTATTATTTAGAAAAAAATGCTTAATAAAATCTCTACATATGTTTAGCAAATTGTATTATTAAAATCGTAAACCAACATTACCTTGGAAGTAAACCATAGACCAGGGATGGGCAAACTTTTTCGGTCGCGGGCCAAAAATCGAAAAAAAAAAGTTTGGCGGGCCAAGATAAATTTTTCCAAAATTTTAAAAATAATATACAAGTATTACAATTTAAATATGTTAATGAGATGAATGAAATTGCGATTTCATTTTTAAAAGTTCCTTATAGTGAGGTTCGAAGTGAGATGCACTGATTCTAAGGAGCGAGGCTAAACGCTCATCTGTCAGTCTACTTCTGAAAGAATTCTCTCTAAGGTTCATAGTTGAAAACACTTGTTCACATATATAAGATGAAGCAAACGTAGCACTGATTTTCTGGGCGTGAGATATTAAATTTGGAAAACTTACTTTCGATAATGATTTGTAAAACTCATATTTAGAAACAACTGCTTGAGAGGATTGTTAGATTGCAATTCCATTCATTCAAGCTGCAAATCTGACTTCACTGCTTCATAGTTTACATTGAAAGGCATTTTAAAAATATCCAGTTCTGTTGAATGGCATTGAAATCTTGAAATCTGCGTTCGAACTCAAAATGCAGTTTTTTCAAGTCATCTTCATAATTCATAATATGGATACATAATATATAAATATATATTTTCTTTTAATTTCCGGTTGACTGACAAATTAAAATTCTATCTGCGGGCCGGATAGAACCTTCCAGCGGGCCGTATTTGGCTCGCGGGCCGTAGTTTGCCCATCCCTGACATAGACGAATCGAGGAGATTTGAAAATCACATTATTCCGGGTTCTCATAAGTACTGGGAGCGTAAGTCGAGGAATTCCTGCATTTATAGTGAATCTATACGATGTAATATATTAATTATTGCGTAACTGGTATGTATACTTTTCCTTGCTAAATATATATTATAACTAGAAGTCGAAGCCTGCTGTAGAGCCAATTACATTGTGTGATCGAAAAAAAAATTGACGAAAATATGACTACATTGAATATATTTCATCTTCGTCCAATTAAAATAAATTACTTCATATTAAATTTTTTTTCTATACCCGAATCGAATTTCATTCTCTTCTGGAAACGCGTGGAAATTATTCGCATTCGAACGATTTCGTTTCATAGGAACTGCCCCTTTAAATCAAAGCTTCAAGCAGACGATCACTTTAATAACAACAACAAGAAATCTTATGTGGAAAAATTGTTTTAAATGAACTGAAATCGCAACTCTCCCTTCAAAGCCTAATGATCGTGACTTCAAATATAACGTCATTCTCAATTTGCAGAGCCTAATTTTGTCACGCAAGTGATTCACGAGGGAATTTTCTAATTTTTAAAGTAGCGCAGATTTTATTCTATATTTTAATACATAATTATAAAAAATCAAGCGGATCGTACAAACGATGTATATGTTATTAGCCTTTTTCTGCTTAAAATTTTCATTTTTGGAGTAATGGCTGAAATTTTTTTATCTTGAAGTAGTCTTCAGAGAGTTATTTAGGGATCAGTATAAATCTCTTTTCACTTTAAAAACAGTTACTTAGTAATTTATCCATGATAAATACGATATATCCTTTTAGAAAAGTCTGTCTAAGGAATAAATATGTCGTAACAAAGTTTTATGGATAAACGTTATTTGCACGTTATTAACAATTAAACGTTTCTGCACGTTTGTTTCTCCTTTATTTATTAGAAATCTAGAGGCAATTTTCAAAATCTAGAGGTAATATTTTATAAACTGAACATCCGATAGTTCATTTCCTGCCAAGTATGGGAAAAGCACACCCGCTTACGTTTAAAATTTCCATTTGTATGCATCTTCAGTTTTTGGAAGTATATCAAAATTGATTTTATGTTTATCATTGCATTTTCTCAAACCTGCATCTTTTAGTGACAGAAAAGAGGATTAAATTTTGTGGCCCAAATTCGTTAACCATTTTTCAAACTGAAAGATAGTTAAATCATATCGAGAAAGGTCAATAAAACTAAAAAAAGTATTTTGTAGCTAATGTAAGTGGCTGGTCTCCCAATGTTACGGTACAACATGTTTTTCGAAGATCACCATGAATAAATGACAGAATAAATTAAATTTATCTCTACTTATTATAGAAGATATCTGTATTTTCTGTTTGTAGGCAGAGTTACAGACAAACGGCTGAACGTAGAATTAACAAATTTGGTAAACATGAAGCCATGCTGAGAATGGATATGAAATTAAGTAACATGATCGGCGAAGAGCTGAAACATCAAATGCCAATTTCTTTTGTCCAAAACTGTTAATAAATTTTAAACTTTGCAATAATTGCATTTTTGTGACGAGTTTTAAAAAATCACTTTAAGAGTAATAAATAAATAATTTCTGCAAAAAGTTTTGTCGATTAAAAAACGTCTATTTGCTTTTGTTACATTTTGTGTTAATTGTGCAAAAATTTCCGGAAGCATATTAAAATATGTACAATGAATCAAATAAAAATTAGTTACAGGCGAAGAAAGATATGTTGACTTTAAAAGTTCATTTCATTAAAATAAAATCTTAATTGTGAAATTAAATTTTTTTTCTCTACTGACGATTTCACTCAACTCTTAGTTGGTCTCTAGCCTCTGGTCTTTCATCGCTATCCACAAGTTATATCTTATCTTATAAATAAAAATGAAATTCTGTTTGTTTGTTTTTTTGTTTGTTTGTTTGTGGATTTGAGTTGTATACAAATCCACAAAAATGGACCTATCAGCCGGATATTTTGCACAGATATGTAAAATAATATAGTCCATAGTCCACTTTAAAACTTTGAAAGTCCACCCCTTCCCGGAATTTAAGAGATTTTTTATGTTCTCCATGCAAAAACCTTTCCGTAATTGTAACCCCTGTAGTGAAAAAAGTATGAAATAAGGATCGTGGTTGCCATGTGTGGCGATTTTGCCGAATAAGATGTTTTAAATTCTCAAAGTAAAAATAAAAGAATAATAATGATTATTTTTGGTAGTTTATATTTGTAAGATTATTAATTTTTTATTATAATATCGTGTGCATGGGAAATCTGAGCAGGAATGAAATGTTTTATACGCAAAACAATAAGAATTGAAGATTTTCGAGGCTAATATGTAATTTTTTTTTTAGTTTGGCGAAAAAATAAAATGGCTCAAATGCTGATTGTGAGAAAGTGAGTTCTAGCGGTTTGCACAGTTTCAGACTTGGCGCAATTTATTGAGAGCTTAAGGAAATAGATTTTTGAAAGCAAGTGCAAAGGTTTTATTAGAATACAGCGTTAAATTTTAATGATCCGTGAAGAAATAATGCAGTTACTAAGGTATTTCAAGCGATCTAGCTTCAGAATTTTCGCCAATTGAGTACATTGATTTAAGTTGGGGGAATTCCGCCAAATTTCAGAAAATTGAAATCTTCTCATTTAGTACATCGGAGTAACGATGAATAAAACACGTTATAGTTGATAATTTAAAAAAATTCGGTTGTATTAAGGGACTCCCTTTTCCAAATAAATGTGTGCTTTACTTTTTGGCGGCCGAACCATTTCCCATATTGATTGCTGCTAAGTCAATGCTTCGAATGATTTCCTGACAAAACTCCTGCAAAATGGCGTATGTTGGCACTTTGCGAGGCTTAGATTTGAAACTGGATTTTATTTGAGACTGGGATATATAATGATACTGGTTATAGATAAAAATGAATGTTGGTATGTGTGTATGAGGTTGAAAAACTCCAGCACCGTTGCACTATGAAATTTGGTTCACCTAAGTCTTTTATCATTGAGAAGCTTTTTATGCTATCCGTTTTCCTCTAACTTGCCACTAGGTGGCGCAGCAGAACGTCGAATTCTATTCCGTTTAGCCGTTTACTATGCGAATATCGTCCAACCGATTTCGATGAAATTTGGTACACGCGGATATTAGAACACGGAGAATATTTTTCACTATCCATTTTTCTGTAACTTGCCGCTAAATGGCGCTGCAACACATTAACTTCTATACCGTTCGACCGATCGACATAAAATTTCTTATACTTACACATTTCAGCACGAAGAATATATTCTGACTGTGTTCCTTTTGATGTTACTCACCACTAGATGGCACTGCAATGCATTATTATTTTAACTCGCCACTAGATGACGCTGCAGCAGGCCAAATTCTTGACCATTCAAACGGTCGCTATGAAAATCAGTATACATAGCTATTTGAACAATGAGAATATTTTGGCGTTATCCATATTGCTATAACTCGCCACTTGACGGCACTGTAGTAAATCATTACTTTAATTAACCACTAGATCGCGCTGCAGTGTATCACTTCTTGACTGTGCAACTGATCGCTGTGAAAATAGGTATACATAGATATTTGAACACGGGGAAGAGTTTGGCGCTATCCATTTTCCTATATAATTTGCCGTCTATATAATGTCGCGTTGTCAGGGCTGTCCAGCCGATCGTCCAGAAATTTCGTATTCATCGATATCTGAATGCGAAGAATATTTCCGCCGTATCCGTTTTGCTAAAACTCTCCACTAGATTGCGCTACGCCGCATGGCCTTCTGCACCGTAAAAACGATTGCCTTGAAATTCGGTATGCATGGTTATTGAACACAATATAAAGCGATATCCATTTTGCTATATCTTTTTATTTCAATAAATAGTAATCCCCACAAATCGTAATATCAAAAACTCCATTCATTCCCGTGCGAAGAACGGGTACTTCAGCTAGTATGTATATATATATATATATATATAACCAATAAGTAAAACACAAAACATAACCTCGCATATAAATATAACAGCTTTAAGCAAGAACTAGAATTGAACATTATTGCTGATTAAGTTGGGAAATAAAAAAATAAATAAAATAAAAACATAAGATTGTCTAAATAGACAGCTGTATTTTACAAAGTATTCAAAAGGAATATAGATAAATCATAGATGCTGTATATATATAGTTATGATTTGTGTATTTATTCATTTTTATTTATATACTAGCTGAAGTACCCGTCGTTGACGGGTTAGTACTGAATGCAAATTTTAAAAGCAAGAACTTTCGTCAGCATTGTAGGAGTACACAGAATGGATGTAGTATGTTGCCAAAGTAAAGAAAGCGCAATTATAATTTTCATGTATTGTTAAAATATTACAGGTTAGAGAGTAACTAAGTAATATCATTTCATTCGCTTTAGTCGTAATTATGGGATGCGCGAACGAATATTTACACATATTCAAATAATTTTCGCAAAATCTCAAAATCTAATCAACATTTTTGAAAAATTGGAAGCCTAGAATTTAAGTTGAGTGACAACCTATCATGTCACCCAATTTCGTTTAATTCCCTGCTGTCTTTATTTCGTGATGCTGGAACAAACATTTTAGCATTTTTAAACGATTTTTACAAAATCTCAAAATGTAATCAAAATATTTTTAAAATTCAACACCTATAAATTAAGATTAGCAACTACCTATCATATCACCAAATTTCGTATTAGTCGTTATTACGCGATGCTTGAAAAAATATAACCGCATTTTGGGAGAATTTTCACAAAATCTCAAAATCTAATAAAAATGTTTAAAAAACTGGACACCTATACTTTATGTTGAGCAACAACCTATCATGTGACCAAATTTCATATCATTCGCTTTAGTCGTTATTACGTAATGCGTGAACAAAAATTCACTCAGTTTGAAACGATTTTCGCAAAATCCCAAAATCTGATCGTTTTTTTTTATAGTTTATAGTTTATAGATGCTTATAGTTTAAGGTGACCACCTATCATTTCACCAAATACCATTTTTTCACCTTTGCAGTTATTACGTGATGTGCGAACACAATACGTAGTTTGAAACAATTTTCGCAAAATCTCAAAATCTTATCAAGATTTTTTTAAAATTCGACGCCTATGTTTTAAGTTGAGTGACCACCTATCATGACACCTAATTTCATATCATTCGCTTCAGTCGTTTTTACGTGATGCTTGAACACAAATTTACGCAGTTTGAAAGGATTTTCGCAAAATCTCAAAATCCAATCAAGATTTTTTAAAAATTCGACGCCTATGTTTTAAGTTGAGTGACCACCTATCATGGCACCCAATTTCATATCATTCGCTTAAGTCGTTTTTACGTGATGCTTGAATACAAATTTACGCAGTTTGAAACGATTTTCGCAAAATCTGAAAATCTAATCAAGATTTTTTAAAATTCGACGCCTATGTTTTAAGTTGAGTAACTACCTATCATGACGACCAATTTCATATCATTCGCTTCAGTCGCTTTTACGTGATGCTTGAACACAAATTTACGCAGTTTGAAACGATTTTCGCAAAATCTGAAAATCTAATCAAGATTTTTAAAAAATTCGACGCCTATGTTTTAAGTTGAGTGACTGCCTATCATGACACCCAATTTCATATCATTCGCTTCAGTCGTTTTTACGTGATGCTTGAACACAAATTTACGCAGTTTGAAACGATTTTCGCAAAATCTGAAAATCTAATCAAGATTTTTTAAAAATTCGACGCCTATGTTTTAAGTTGAGTGACCACCTATCATGACACCCAATTTCATATCATTCGCTTCAGCCGTTTTTACGTGATGCTTAAACAAAAAAAGCGTCACGGACAGAATGACAGAAGGACAGAATGACAGAATGACAGACAGACAAACTTTTTTTTGAGTGTCGCATCGGATTCCCGAGTGCTTGAAACGGATAGAAATCGCAAAATTTTTGAATTCCAAGAAATGTACAGACAAAAGTCTAATTTTATTTATACAGATTGTCACGTTTTGGCACCACATTTAGCGATAAATTATGAAAAATTGCAAACCTTGTGCGACTTTCAACATTTTATTAACGCCCCCCCCTCTCCACATTATCTGGCAAACACATTTGAAAAGTGACTCGACACGCTAATGTCTACACAGAAATCCTGATTGAAATTAATAGCACTCTGGGGCTAAACATTTTGGGGTGGACCGCCCTTATGACTTAGGGGTATGAGACATAGTTAAAAACCTATTCTATGACCTAACGAATATACATAGAAAATTTCATTAAAATTGTGCGAGTGGTTTCGGAGGAGTTAGGTGACTAACACTGTGACAGGAGAATTTTATATATTAGATTTATTTATTTTGCCAATACAGTAGAACCCCGATTCATCGTTTTTCAAGGGGTGCGTAGGAAAGAACGATGAATGCGGAAAAACGATAAATGCGGATTCAAATCAAAATACGAAGAAAGCAGTGTTCATGCATGCACGCAATGACTATAACAAACACTAATTTGTTACAAATCAAATAAGTCTAAGATGAAAATTAGGTGATGCTTATTTGCAAAAAAATCAGTATTTTATGTTGGGTTTTCCATCATTTTTTAAATTAAACAGTAAATTTTCACGATTTACAATACTTTTCTCGACCTTTTCTGTGATTCTATGTTTATATTAAAATGTCCATACAGTTTCAAAAACCGTTATTGCTTCAAATTTCGTACTAGTGTAATCTCTCCCTCAGTTTCAAGAATATTATACTCTGCTTCGCCATTATCTTCATTTTTTTTGCATTTTCACACTTTCTTCAATGTTTAGGATACCACATGCCTCAAAGTCTTGATTAATGGAAAAAAAATTATTAAATTTCACGCTATACACAACCTCTTCAACACCCAACCGTTGTTCATCTGTTCATCATCAGACCAAAAAATCATACCAAGAAACAATTACAGTCTGTACGTCATATTAATCCACTTAACCTTCGATTTCACTTTAGCCAGGAGAAAAATTTTACAACGATGAACGCGGGAAAGTCAATTTATGACGAACGATATATGCGGGTTTCTTTAACGTTGTTCAAATACAATTCGTGCAGGGGCCACGGAAATAAAACGATGAATGCGGGAACGATCGATCGGGGTTTCACTGTATAACAGCTCATTTTTTTAAACTTAAACAATACAAATAAAAGTCCAGACTTATTGCAAAATCTGCACTGCATACTAACCCGTTAACAACAGGGACTTCAGTTAGTATCAAATAAAAAATGACAAGTTTTGTACACAAAAATAATTCAAATACATATTTTTTAATGTTCAAAAAGGTAAGGTGCTCGTACTCGGTATATAAAAGACTGACAACAGCATATCTTTTTTGCCGTGTCGAACTCGCAGAAAAGAAATTACCTAGGCAACATATTCTTTAAGTATAGTTTAGCGTATGATCGGAAGAGTTTTTTTTCTTTTCCTTTTTAAATTTATATTTTATTTTCTTATTTTTAATGCGATTGTAAAAGAAAAATCTGGTGAAAAAGCTCTGGGAAAATATGTATCATTGAAATAACAAATATTTCCAGAAGAATGGAACCACCTCAGTTTACGGAAAAAAATGGCCTCTCATATAAGCAACCTGATAAATAGAATAGAAAATGAAACTCATAATCATTTGTGAAAACGAGATTGATGTTTTCCATTCATTTACTGGGAAACATACATTTGCTACGTTATAACCGAATGTTGTTATTCCCTTCCCCCGTGCATTTCAAAACAGATTAATCTGTATCAAATTTTTTGAAATAATTAAATTCTGTAATTTAAAACATTATTTTTTGCAATGCAAAATCAGCGAATTTTTGCACGATTTTCCTCCAACTCAATAAATTATTAATGAGAGTTTATCGTATAAATCATCAATATGTATGTATAGATAAATAGATAATTCGGTTTGTTTAAAAGAATAAAAGTAAACGAAAAATATCAGTTCTTTTTAAGAATTCCACATAAATTTAAACACTCATTCCTCTACAGAGTTTTTGGGGAAGCTTCATGATAGAACTCATTAAATATTTAATCGTTGTTAGTATTTTATTTATTAATGGCACTGTCAGCAAAAATGTTTAATTAGGTTCAACAACTTATAATAAAGAGACATGTCCTTAGAGCTGAAGGTCAAAATTTCAATTTCAGATTAGATATAAAACTTAAGTATGTCTGTTAAATGCTAAGAATTCAAAATAAAATCAAGTAAAATGGAATGCAATTATTGCAGATTTATCTGACGCAAAAAATCTTTAAGAATTCACAAATAAAATATCCTATTGAAAGTAGAGGTGTAAAGCAAAAAACGACAACTAAGGTTTTTTAATTGTCTTTAATCCTTTAGAAAGTCAAAAGATATTTTTAAAAAGTATAAAACTGCAAATTAAGTATGCTGCACAAACAAGAAATTTTTCCATTTTTTGAAATTAATTCAATAGAAAATAAAAATATGAATCAAGTTATTTAGATTGAATATATACTGAAATAAAATAAAATAAATACTGAACTAATGCCGTAATTTCTTTTTTTAAAACAACCTCCTGATAATTATGCATTTCCGCGCATGACCTATCTTCAATAGGATAGAACATTACCGAAAATGGGAGAACTAAATCAAAAACCATGAAAAGCAAATGACACTTGACATTAACCTGTACCAGATTTCTACTGTGTAAAAAGCCGTGAATTACAAAGGAGATTTAAAATCATCCAATTGGAAGAAAGATTTTCAAGCATATATGGAAATTGAATAAGTAAAGAGGAGAGCAATTCTGAAAATGTGATAGGTTGATTCTTCACATAATCCTTATAAATAAAAATGAAATTCTGTTTGTTTGTTTGTTTGTTTGTTTGTGGATTTGATTCGTATACAAATCCACAAAAATGGACCTATCAGCCTGAAATTCGGCACAGATGTGTAAAATAATATAGAATAAAAGATAGTCCACTTTAAAACTTTGAAAGTCCACCCGTTCCCGGAATTTAAGAGATTTTTTATGTTCTCCACGCAAAAAGCTTTCCGTAATTGTAACCCCTGTAGTCAAAAAAGTGTGAAATAAGGATCGTGGTTGCCATGTGTGGCGATTTTGCCGAATAAGATGTTTTAAATTCTCAAAGTAAAAATAAAAGAATAATAATGATTTTTTTTGTTAGTTTATATTCGTAAGGTTATATTTTTTTAATTATAATATCGTGTGCATGGGAAATCAGAGCAGGTATGAAATGTTTTATACGCAAAACAATAAGAATTGAAGATTTCCCAGGCTAATATGTTAAAATTTTTTAGTTTGGCGAAAAAATAAAATGGCTCAAATGCCGAGAAAGTGAGTTCTAGCGGTTTACACTGTTTCCGGCTTGGCGCAATTTACTGAGAGCTTAAGGAAACGGATTTTTGAAAACAAGTGCAAAGGTTTTATTAGAATACAGCGTTAAATTTTAATGATCCGTGCGGAAATAATGCAGTTATTAAGGGATTTCAAGCGATCTATCTTCAGCATTCTCGCCAATTGAGTGCATTGATTTTAGTTGGGGGAAATCCGCCAAATTTCAGAAAATTGAAATCTTCGCATTTAGTACATCGAGGTAACGATGAATGAAACATGTTATAGTTGATAATTTAAAAAATGAGGCTGTATTAAGGGATTCCACTTTTCAAAAAAATGCCTGGCGGTCGAACCATTTCCCATTTTGATTGCTGCTAAGTCAATGCTTCGAATGATTCCCTGAAAAAACTCTTGCAAAATGCCGTATGTTGGCACTTTGGCGAGGCTTAGATTTGAAACTGGATTTTATTTGAGACTGGTATCTATATTAATAAAACAATGTGTGTAAACTGTTTGTTTGTCTGTGTCTCGCGTAGCTCGCAAACGGGTGATCGTAGACCTACCAAATTTTGAACGGAAATTCTCCATGACAGGTCCCGACACACCTCAAAGCGATTTTTTCAAAATTCGAACTATTTTAGGAAATATCGATAAAAACGTATCGCAAAAGGCTAATTTTTGCTTTCCGCCATTTCGTAATTGTAACCCCACAGTGCATTAAGCGACAATTAAGCTTATCTAGGTTGCCACATTGGCAATGCCACATTCGGCAGTTCATTAAATGATTCAGACTCTTGAAGTAAAATTAAAAGAATAACGATTTTTTTTTATTTTGACTAGATTATTTGTAAGGTTGTTTTTAAATTAAAATATCGTGTGCATGTGAAATCAGAGCGGGAATGAAATGATTTATACTCAAAAGAAAAATAGAATTTGGAAATTTCCGAAAATAAATGTGCAACTTTTTAATTGGGCGAAAAATAAAAGGGGTTGATGTCCGATTTTGTGGAGGATTCTAACGCTTGGCGCTATTTATCGTAATTTAATCGTCTGCTATTTGGGTTATGAATACACCTGCGTATAAGTTTTTGAAATTTTCATTCAGTTGGAATTGTGCATTTTTCTGAGCAGCTTTTCTGCATCTATCTAATGTATTACATCCAGAAAAAAGGATGTTAGAAATATCAATTTTAATTTTGTTTAATCACACTCATGAATAATGATACACTTTCCAACTTAATGAAAGAAGGAACGAAAATAGGGAAGACCCATGGATTATAACTCTTTTTATATATAGCACTTTAGTGCGTATTTAAAATCTGAAAGTGTGTCAGATTTTCTATGATTCTAGCGCTTGGCGCAATTTAATGAGAGGGTATTTTTAAAAACAAGCGTAGGTAATCTTATAAATAAAAATGAAATTCTGTTTGTCAATTTGTTGATTTGGGTAGTATACAATTCCACAAAAATGGACCTGTCAGCCTGAAATTTTACACAGATATATGTAAAATAATATAGAATAAATGATAGTCCACTTTAAAACTTTGAAAGTCCATCCGTTCCCGGAATTTAAGAGATTTTTTATGTTCTTCACGCAGAAAGCTTTATGTAATTGTAACCCCTGTAGTGAAAAAAGTGTGTGAAATAAGCATCTTGGTTGCCATGTGTGGCGATTTTGCCGAATAAAATGTTTTAAATTCTTAAAGTGAAAAGAATTGAATAATAATGATTTTTTTTAGTTTATATTTGTAAGGTTATTTTTTTAATTATAATATCGTGTGCGCATAAGAAATGAGAGCAGGAATGAAATGTTTTATACGCAAAACAATGAGGATCGAAGATTTCCGAGACTAATATGTAAATTTTTTTAGTTTGGCGAAAAATAAAATGGCTGATAGGCCGATTTTTAGAAAGTGAGTTCTAGCTGTTTGCACAGTTTTAGGCTTTTTGGCGCAATTTACTGAGAGCTTAAGGGAATAGCATTTTTGAAAACAAGTGTATAGGTTTTCTTAGAATACAGCATTAAATTTTAACTATCCGTGCAGAAATAATGAAGTTATTAGGGCATTTCAAGCGATGTAGCTTCAGAATTCTCGCCAATTGAGTGCATTGATTTTAGTTGGGGGAAATCCGCCAAATTTCAGAAAATTGAAATCTTCGCATTTAGTACATCGAGGTAACGATGAATGAAACATGTTATAGTTGATAATTTAAAAAATGAGGCTGTATTAAGGGATTCCACTTTTCAAAAAAATGCCTGGCGGTCGAACCATTTCCCATTTTGATTGCTGCTAAGTCAATGCTTCGAATGATTCCCTGAAAAAACTCTTGCAAAATGGCGTATGCTGGCACTTTGGCGAGGCTTAGATTTGAAACTGGATTTTACTTGAGACTGGTATATATAATAAGACTGGTTATAGATAAAAATGAATGTTGGTATGTGTGTAGGAGGTTGAAAAACTCAGCACCGTTTCACCGATCACCATGAAATTTGGTTCACCTAAGTCTTTTATCATGGAGAAGGTTTTTATGCTATCCGTTTTCCTCTAACTTGCCACTAGCTGGCGCAGCAGAACGTCGAATTCTATTCCGTTTAGCCGTTTGCTATGCCAATATCGTCCAACCAATTTCGATGAAATTTGGTACACGCGGATATTAGAACACGGAGAATATTTTTCACTATCCATTTGCTGTAACTTACCGCTAAATAGCGCTGCAACGCATCAACTTCTATACCGTTCGACCGACCGGCATAAAATTTTTTATACTTACACATTTGAGCACGAAGAATATATTCTAACTGTGTTACTTTTGATGTTACTCACCACTAGGTGGCACTGCAATGCATTATTATTTTAGCTCGCCTCTAGATGACGCTGTAGCAGGCCAAATTTTTGACCATTCAAACGGTGGCTATGAAAATCAGTACTCATAGCTATTTGAACAATGAGAATATTTTGGCGTTATCCATTTTGCTATAACTCGCCACTTGACGGCGCTGTAGGAAATCATTACTTTAATTAACCACTAGATGGCCCTGCAGTGTGTCACTTCTCGACTGTGCGAATGATCGCTATGAAAATAGGTATACATAGATATTTGAACACGGGGAAGAGTTTGGCACGATCCATTTTCCTATAAATTGACACTAGATGTCGCGTCAACACATGAACTTCAGGACTATTCAGCCGATCGTCATGAAAATTCGTATGCATCGATATCTGAATGCGAAGAAGAATGCAGAAGGAATCTCTAGATTGCGCTACGCCGCATCGCCTTCTGCACCATAAAAACGATTGCCTTGAAATTCAGTATGCATGATTATTGAACACAATATAACGCGATATCCATTTTGCTATATCTCTTTATTACAATAAATACACTGCTGGCCATCGTAAATGCAACACCCTGAAGGAAGCATGCAAATAATATGAAATTTACAACATGCATTAGCTGAGGTGAGATATGCAAATGATTAGAATTTCAGCGCAGACGCACATCAAGCGCGCCTGTGGCGCCACCTCAAAGCGCTATTTTAAGGCTTGGAGATTTCGACGGTTTTCAAGTACAGCAATTGTGTTTTTTCTTGCTTTTTTTCAAAAAAACGATAAATTATGCCTCGTAGGAAACAACGATCATCTTTTGATCAAGTATCCGGGTTTGACAGAGGAAGGATAGTGGCATACCGAGATTGTGGGTTATCTTTCAGGGAAATCGGTCGTCGTATTGGACGAAACCAAACAACTGTGATCGTTGGGTGCAGGAGGGTACGACGGACAGACGTGATCGACCGCATCGACCTCAGTGCACCACGTCACGTGATGACAGGCAGATTGTACGCATGGCAGTGACGGACCGCTCAGTCACATCACGAACCATATCACAGCAGATTCAGTCTGTAACGCATCATCCAGTGTCTGCGCGTACCATTCGACGTCGTTTACAGCAGAATGGTCTGTCCGCAAGACGTCCGTTGCTTTGTCTACCTCTGACGCGGAACCACAGACGTCTCCGCCGCCAATGGTGCGATGAAAGAAGGATGTGGACGACAGAATGGAATGAAATTCTCTTTACTGACGAGTCACGCTTCTGTATGCAACACCACGACGGTCGGATTCGAGTCTGGAGACACCGTGGAGAGAGGATGCTGAACAGCTGCATTATGCACCGTCACACTGGTCCTGCACCGGGTATTATGGTATGGGGCGGTATCGGATATCTCTCTCGCACTCCTCTAGTATAATTATATTATTAAGTAGTGTATAGTAACGCAAATATTATTTCCTTAATATGCATTATCTTGATTTGATTGCAAATAAATTTTTTGCTGTTATATAATATCTGATAATATATATAAATAAAATTAGACTTTTGTCTGTACATTTCTTGGAATTCAAAAATTTTGCGATTTCTATCCGTTTCAAACACCCGGGAATCCGATGCGACCCTCAAAAAAAAGTTTGTCTGTCTGTCATTCTGTCATTCTGTCATTCTGTCCGTGACGCTTTTTTTGTTTAAGCGTCACGTAAAAACGACTGAAGCGAATGATATGAAATTGGGTGTCATGATAGGTGGTCACTCAACTTAAAACATAGGCGTCCAATTTTTAAAAAATCTTGATTGGATTTTGAGATTTTGCGAAAATCCTTTCAAACTGCGTAAATTTGTGTTCAAGCATCACGTAAAAACGACTGAAGCGAATGATATGAAATTGAGTGACATGATAGGTTGTCACTCAACTTAAAACATAGGCGTCGAACTTTCAAAAAATCTTGATTGGATTTTGAGATTTTGCGAAAATCCTTTCAAACTGCATAAATTTGTGTTCAAGCATCACGTAAAAACGACTGAAGCGAATGATGTGAAATTGGGTGTCATGATAGGTGGTCACTCAACTTAAAACATAGGCGTCGAATTAAAAAAAAAATCTTGATTAGATTTTGAGATTTTGCGAAAATCATTTCAAACTGCGTAAATTTGTGTTCGCACATCACGTAATAACTGCAAAGGTGAAAAAATGATATTTGGTGAAATGATAGGTGGTCACTCACCTTAAACTATTAGCATCTAATTAAAAAAAATCGAGCAGATTTCGAGATTTTGCGAAAATCGTTTAAAACTGAGTGAATCTTTGTTCCCGCATTACGTAATGGCGACTAAAGCGAATGATATGAAATTTGGTCACACGATAGAAGATTGCTCAACATAAACTATAGGAGTCCAATTTTTTAAACATTTTTATTAGATTTTTGAGATTTTGTGAAAATTCTCTCAAAATACGTTTATAATTCTTCAAACATCACGTAATAACGACTAACACGAATGTTACGAAATTGAGTGATATGATAGGTAGTTGCTAATCTTAATTTATAGGCGTTGAATTTCAAAAATATTTTGCTTACATTTTGAGATTTTTCGAAAATCGTTTTAAAATGCTGAAAATTTGTTCCAGCATCACGAAATAAAGACTGCAGGGAATGAAACGAATTTGGGTGACATGATAGATTGTCACTCAACTTAAATTCTAGGCTTCAAATTTTTCAAAAATATTGATTAGATTTTGAGATTTTGCGACAATTATTTCAATATGCGTAAATATTCGTTCGCGCATCACATAATTACGACTAAAGCGAATGAAATGATATTACTTAGTTACTCTCTAACCTGTAATATTTTAACAATACATGAAAATTATAACATCGCTTTCTTTACTTTGGCAACATACTACATCCATTCTGTGTACTCCTACAATGCTGACGAAAGTTCTTGCTTTTTAGAAATTTTCATTCACTAACCCGTCGAGGACGGGTACTTCAGCTAGTAATAAATAAAAATTCCGTTCGTATTTTCGTAGATATCATTGAAAGGAGAACAGTGGAAATTCGATTGTTCAAATTAAATGCATAAAAGCACTTAAACACAGATATACAGGGTACTCTTCAACTGTTTAGCAGAGTTTTAAATGATGGTAGAAAAACACTTTGATGATTAGAAACTACATGCTAATGTGGAGACGATATTAAAGTGTGGAAGCATTATAAAATTTTCAACTATACTTTTTGTTAATATTTAAATAATTGGAGAGCCGTTCGCTTAGAGGTTAAGAGCCTGTTCTCCTCTACTACTTCAGTATCCTTATGTGTGTGGTCGTGGGTTCGATTACCATTCATACCCTAGTTTAAATTTTCTTTCTCTGTGCCAGTAAATACTGTCATTGTATTGTTCACTTTATTCGACAAGAAATTATAAGCGGGTTCTTGAAAACAAGCAAAAGAAAAATATCCGAAAGTGAAAGTTCCAAATAAAACAATAGACAGCGACAATTTAAATATATATTTTTAAAACTGAGATATTATTTTTATAGAAATAAATATAGACAAAATGGTGCAGTTTAGCAGAAACAGTATGATTCGAGATATTTTTTTAAATCAAAAACTACTTTTTTAGATATTTTCATGCATGTCCAGCTTAAAGTATGTTGATCAGGCCATTGAAAAAACAGTTTTTCTATGCTTTTATGTGTGAGTTAATTATTTATGAATTTTAAAGGAAACTCAAACTCAAAAATAGAATCATTAACTTAAAATATGAGATAAAACGAAAAGTAAATGCATAAGAAATTTAATGTCATGCTAAGTAAATATCAGTTAAGTATTTAATTATTTATTTTTGATATAATAATGAATATTTTTGCAAAGATGATACTACAGTACTTTCGTATGGACTCTTATGATGCGAAATTTCGGAAACAGCTTTCTTTACATTTTATAAAGCAATGCATACCTCAAAGTATACTATTTTTATGTTAAAGTTTGTTCTTTAAGAGCACTTCACTATTTTATATTTAAGGATATGTACGCATTGGACCATATTCCAACTTACATATGCAGGTAACCGAAGAGTATTTTTAAAGAAAATCAATGCAATTCGGCGGAAATTTATGAGAAAACTGCATGTGAAATTGCATGAAAGTGTCCCTATATCCATATTTTCTGAGTCGTTTAGGATATTTAGTTGTAGATGATTGATGTCTGAAGGAGATGTAGTGCTTTAGTACATGAAAACAAGTTACGATTACCATAATTTTCCATCCTGTTTTATAGTGTTTACTACAACTCATGCGGCTGCATTAAGATTTTTGTTTTCAAAATCTGATGGGAGGTTTAACTACACTAAAATAGTGTATGTGAAATATATTACGAAATGCAAATAATGATTTTAAACTTTAACTATTTAAGCAAAACATTTAGTCTAGTTTTTTAATGTTTCTAAAATTATATCCGTAAAGGTTTTCTTATATAGTAACAAGATTTCAGAATAGGACAAAAACTGCACCGTTTAATGTAAAGCAGAGATATCTTGTCAATTTCCGTTTGGGTATCATACACGTCGGAATGTGTTGAATGAAATAAATTTTCACTGCATTATAGATTTAACCCTTTAAGCGGTCAATTTTTTTACCGAAAAGCTTCCAAAAAAGGCATATTTTGAAAGGCATATGATGAAATAGTCCCGCTCTCTCGCTAGGAAAAAAAACCCGGATGAAAAGCATTTCAGTTACATTGACAAGCCAAGCCATTTATTGAAAAATATTAATACTAAATAGTCTCTTCATAATAATGAAATATACGGGCAAATCAGAAAAGGAAAGGAGAAAATATCGATGCCCGTACGCTATACGGGCAAACCAGAGTAGGCCAATTTTGGGTAGCACGTACACTGTACGGGCAAACCGCTTAAGGGGTTAACCTTCCCGGCGTCTTAAAAATGGGCAAATACTTTAAAATTGTTTTCACGGTAAAACATTCATGCACCTTTAAAGTTATCTTTAAAAAATACAATTTCTGAAAATTTGGAATTATTTAATTACTTACAAGCTTTACTATCAAATACATTTTATGATACTTGAATGTTATAAATAATATAAATTATAGATGAATTGAAGGGAAAAATTGATTGAAGTGGACGTAATTTTACTTCACAACCGCTTGGTGGGTTAAATTTGAAATCAAACAGAAAGTGATGAAGAAAAATCTCTGCATCATAATTTATTAGCAATTTTTTCTACGATTCTGAAACTTTTAAAATTTGATTTCCAAAGTAGTCAATTTCGGCAATAGTTTCTGAATTTTGTAATTGAAGCAATTCTGTAATCTTACGCGAACCTTATTTTTCACCTGGCAGCACATGGCAAATTTCTTGTTGGAAAAATTCTCCAGAACGATTTATAGCCTTCGTTTTCAAATGCGTATACGGTTCGCTCTCGTTTGGTTTTAGCAAGACGTTTCTAACTAAAAGCACTATATCAGTCAGTAGATGCGAGCCTACATAACTATATTTTGTGATAAATTGAGTTATTGCTTGAGATTTTTCCAGCGCAAAAGTGCTTTCACACATAATGAACCATAAAGCAGGATCAGACCGATTAAATGCAGTTATTAGAGCAGCGTTCACTTTTTTCTTTGTGCCAGTATAAATTTGCATTTGATAAATCTGTAACAAATCTCAAAAATAAGACGTTTTTAAAGACTCTTATAGCTTTCCTTTCATTTCTAGAATGCGATAGTTAAAAATTGCATCTACAAATAATAAATCTTTTTAAAAAGCGCAATAACTGTTTAATATTTATGGTGATCACGTCCGAGTAAATCATTTTTGGAAAGAAAAAAATATCGGAAGATTGTTTAATATACAGGAATAACCACAACGAAATATCTGGAAACATTTGACTGAAGCTTTATTACAGTAATAAAATCCAAGGAACATTAAAACCAAATGTTTTTCTCTTTTTTCCGCTTCCTTTAGAAATTTTTTCCCAAGGTGTAGCCACAGGTGTAATTTTGATTATTTTAGGCAAAAGACATTGCTCTTACACTAAAGAAAATTTAAAATAGAAAATATTTCTGCAATTTCTTGGGCTTGTTCCTTTCCTAAAACACTTTAATAACCTAAGGTGTCATTTAGAGTAGACTAACATTTGTTCCAATAATACTATTGGAACCCACATTAAATATGATGGTTAAGTTTTTTATGACTTAATTTTTGAATTCAGTAAACCCTTTTTTCTGAACGTCTCTGTTTTTTTTAATTTTAATGTTTGGTCATTGATTACTGAAGCGTTAGACAACGAGCACCCTAGTATTTCTTTACTACACAGATGAAAATCATCTCGAAAATTTTAATTACAGTTTAGAAATGTTTGTATTGCTAGTACAAACTATACAAAAATTGTAGAAAATCAGCCTATGGTAATATCTGTATACCATAACAAAAAAAAGCTAAAAATCAAGTTTTACCTCCATACATCATACGGTGGTACAATAAACAATTTCTTACGTTTTGCTCTTTTTACTTAAAAGGCGTTGGTTTATAGAATCAATTGTGGGCCTCTTCTACTACTCAAAATTTTTCAATTGTCGTTTATTTAAAAAATATATTAGTTAAAAATAAGTAATGTTTTAAACAAGCAGTCATTGATGCATACAAATTAATTTTCAATTTCCACAATTATTTGTGTGAGCGGCCTAATTTTATACAATTTTTGTACTTTACAAATAACGGTGCAATGTTGTATTAGGTCCTATACTGTTAAATGGAACTGATTCATATAATTTTGCCTAGTTTAATACATTTTGATAATACACTAGTTTTTATTTATCACACACATCGTCGATTGCTTCCATTTCCATATTCAAGCTCTCGGCTTTACGCCCTCATTAAAAAATTTCCATAGTTCCAGTAGCACAAATTATTTTCTTTTTAAAAAAATCAATTCAATGTCCAATAAGCTGTTCGATGCAATTCTGTATTCAAACATGTTGATCCTCTTTTTAGTTCAATTAATATGATTTACGTTATTTTTAACATTTATAAGTGTACGTCATTCAATCTTCCGAACGTAGCAAAATCCTGTGTAATCCTAATCGACTACATTAAAATCATTGTACATTAAAGTCAGTTAGTCTTGCTTCTTTTATCGTCTTTGCATATTAAATTTTGCAGTAGCCGAACAATAATGTCTTTATTTTGTCAACAAAACTTTTGTTTTTATTTCATGATGCTTCATTATACATTTGCTTTAACAAACATTTAGTTTGTAAATCTTCAAAAATGAAGAGGAAATAAAGTTATTTGAATTAGAGATATTTAAGATGGAAATAGAGTTATTTAAGTTTTGGTAAAAAATTGATTTCGGACATATAATATCCATATTTTTATGTTCAAGCGCTATGATATGTTCTCTATAGAGTAAAATGAAAAACATTCAATCAGTTGAAAATTCAAAAACATTGTCTTATCAAACATTGCATGAAATAACTAGCAGATATTAAAATACTGACTATAGTTAATTTTATATGCGAAATTTATTTTTCAGGAAAAGTAAAAAACAATGATGTATCACTATACTAGTACTATGTATAACTATAACTATACTAGTATATGCACAAAATAAAATAATGCATGTAATAAGAATACAAAATATTTTTCTGTATTCTCTTTCTCAATAGTGTGCATAATAAATGTTTTACTGATATTCTTAGTATCCATCGTTAATTCAAAGAAGATTAAAACTTTCTCGTTTTCACGAAAGAACTCAGGACGAAATTTGCGCTTTAGAATTCTGAACTTTTCAAGAAAATAAGATTTAATATTCTTCAAATAAAGTGCGTATTATCTTTTAAAACTGAAATCTGAGAAATTCTTCTGAATTTTACTCGATGCAATTTAATTCGCATTTGTAGCGAGGAAGGAAGAAGAACATACACTGTGGAGTTTCTGGTTTCTCGTGAAATCTAGCGTGATTTTAAAAGTGTTTGCGTTCTCACATAATAACGGACGTATTTGAATTTCGTAGAATCGCAAAGTAAGCAAACGCATGTTAAGTAATTTTCTATTAATTTAACAGTGAAAGCAATGATTAAATAACAAATAAGTTTAAAACTGGGCATTTTAAAAGCGATTTTATTTTAGATTAAAATTCTATTTTACTCGAAATTCCTGCAATTATTTGTCGTTATTTACAGCTAATTACAGCTTTACAGCTAATTTACAGCTTTAAGTCATGTTAATTGAACTATTGAAATGAATTGTATATTTCAGTAAAATTAGTTGAAAGTTAGAATTTCGTTACACTGTTCTCGTATTTTTAATTGTTCCATACTGTATATCGATATATATGCAGGGTATGATAATCCTGGTATCACATAATTTTGAAACATGGCTTTAAAGCGAGAGCTGTAAGAAATCATGTTACAGAACCTGGTGTTGTCACTCCCACAAAGAAATACGGTCGAGAACAATTGTGTCTGTAATGCCCTACCACACAATAATTTTGCGTTGTACATTGTTACCACAGCGTTTGGATTAATGTCTGTTATTGCACACAAATTTTTGTAGTGGCCTGTGTAGGTGAACCGCTTTTCGTCCAAGCACAAAATTCAAAGAGGCCAGCTGTTATAGTAATGAAATCGGATAAAATATTCATTTACAAATTCGATCATTCTTATTGTCCCCGACGTCCAACATCTATATGCGTTGGAATCGGCTTGGAAACATGCGGACTACAAAGCGCAAAGATTAACGATCGGTGATTTTGGCATATCCGCCATACCAACTGTGCCTTTTGCAGTTCGCATTTGTCCTGAAGTGAATTTGTGATGGACTTCCGTAACTACGTCCTCATTAAAAGCTGGTCGTCTAAATCGTTGTCTATCACAGGTGCATCCAGTTTCTTCGAATTTCTTTACTAAATCAGGTAGAGCTTGCGGGATAAGTGGCCACAATTTTGTGATGGCTACCACTATAAACACGTGACATTTAGCCCATTTTGATAATAGAGTTTTACCAATTCACAATGAACGTGTGCTGGTAGAGTCATATCATCGGCATGTACAACCTTCCGAATGAAGAAGCAATACGCCATTTTGAATGTGTGCACCTCGCCTTTATCCGACGGTTTTCTTTCTCTGCATACTTGTACTGAACTAACATATCCATGGCCGCTTAACAACTGCTAGCACTGTGGAGAAAATTGGCATGCAGTTCTGCCTTTTACATTTTCAAGTCGAAGGTTTCCTCCTATGCAGCGGGTAGACAAACACAAAATACTTTAGTAAGTAGTTACACCGCCGTGCCATGATTTTTGTGGGTGCAAAATGCGTCCTTTTTTTAAAGCACGCATCATTCGAACGTTCTTTAGGCCTTTCGCTTGCACTTATCATTTTGCAACACAAAAAATATATGTTGCTATTAGAAAAATTCGAGTTTTACTGTCTATGGAATTTCATCTCGATCGGTTAAATTCACAGGTCCCTAGAAGTCCATATATCGTCAATGTTTAATTGTGGGCACCCTTTAAATATATTCTTTTGGGTAGGATGCCATATTTCTCCTACTTGTAGCCGACAAAATATCACAATGGACAGGGAGATGCAGTAACTTCAATAACAGAATTTGTTATTGTTTATTCAATAGCACTTCATGTTTATTCAAAAGCACTTCAAATAAGTGTGTTTTTTGTGAGACACATTTTCAAAAACAGGGGGGATTGCGCTTTTTAAATCTTTCTTACATAAGATGTAGCTAACAAAAAAAATCTCCTGTCGGAAAATTTTAATTTACAGCATCAGTATCTTCGCACCAGTTTCCAGGTAGCTGGCAGACAACTTCAAGAATTTTAGCTTGCAGGTTATATCATGAACTATGCAGGTGATAAAATAATCAATTACAAATAAGATTAATCTAATAAAAGAATTGTTTTTCTAATTGAAAGGTTTACTAAAAGGGTCCCTTTAAGGGGAATTTGTATAAAATAGTGTAAATGTTTAAATACAAAAATTTGTCCCCTTTTTAGCATATTTTAGATAACCTTTCCTATCATATATTACACTATATTTTGCATCATAAATATATTTAATATTGTATTAAATGCATACTGAGTAAAGAAAAAAATCAGAATTTGAGAACGAGTCCAAAGGATCATTTTGCCTCAGCCAAAGGGCAAAATAATCCTTCATTTGAAAATAACCGTAAATTGCTTTTTATCGTCAAAATGAAAGATGGAACAGTAATTATATATGATTGTACATAGTGAAATAAAACAAGTTTTAAAATCAAATACCATGCATAATTTATTCTAAGGAAATTTAAAAATAAATCTCACAGACAATAAAATATTTTGAAATTTAATTCAAAAGTTATGGTCTATAATAACGTAGAAATAAATTAAACAGTGTAATAAATAGCGGAGCCACGCATTTTCAGCATGTTCGAATGGCTGCCATGATGCCTGGGATCCGGTACTGGAATTTCTTTATGTTTAGTCGATGGATCATTTTACCCGGCATAATGGCTGCCCACTTTAGGTGATATAAATGGATGGTGCCGATACGTGTTACATACTCAGCAAGTGTAATTTTTATATAAAAACTTACTCCATTATGTAAACCTAGTCATATCTATGTACATGGCTGACTGTTATCTAAATAATAAGAAAGGCAGTGCTTATCTTTTAGCAGATGTTATAAAACTCAATTTTTCGAAGAGTTCTAATTAGACGCGTAATAGTGTGACCACTTGAATACTTGACTTTGCGTCTTTAATTGCACAACTAGTTCATGTGAAACCCGGTAGATATCGCTACCTGTATCGAAGAAAAAATATGTGGATCATTATGCCCACTAGGATCATTCTGGGCCACCTTCACCTATTATACGGCCATTTAATTTGTGTATTTGTTTTTTTATGGTAATGTATTGTATTTTTTTTAATCTCTTGAATAGCAGTTTGCTTATTTTTTATATTGTAATGTTGAGATGTCGTTTTTACGTTAAGTATTCTGTTCACCAATATATCCCATGAGAATGCCTAACAAATATTGGGAAATCTCTTATTTTATCTGTTCTACATATGGAATAATATTCAATGACTTAACTACTTTCAAGACCTTTTACATTCAACAAGCTGCACAGCGATTGTTTGAAATTTTAACTTCTAAAAGCATACTTCAGTTCGTGAATTTCGTATACACACTGTGAATTTCGTATTTACACTTCTTCTCGAACTAACTCGCTTGTGGTAGTTAAATAAGTTAGTTTCCTCTTCACATAAGAATAATTTCTGAAAACTTTCTGAGAATACAAATTGTCTTAACACATATTTAGTGCGAAGTAAATTTATTAACATGGCTGATTAACACTCGAGTCGGTTGCTGTTAAGATAATGGCTATAGCATCACGTTAGAGTTTAAATACCGGGAGATATAATTTCTAGCCTGTTATGACGGTTTAAGAATTTACCGTTAAATAACTCTTCCGATTCCTGAAGCGTTCATTTAATTCTCTGTTTCTCTAATTATATATATGCATACATTATATTGAAATGCGTTTTACGAGTAATAGCACATATTTGTGATTTTTTCAATGCTGTACAATGAAATGTTATCAGTAAATTAAATCAGAGTATTTTAAAAATCGTATAAAATCTCACGATCTTTAATGAAATGAGCATGAAAATGAATCATTCCTGAAATTTAGGCCTGTTCTTATGTAGACATGCATCCGTGAATGTGAGAAATAAACAGGATGTGGATGTTGTGAAATAATAAGTCTAAATAACCACCCTTCATTTTGAATCTTTTAATTAGTAGTTAATACGTTATTCCTTTTTATAAAAAAGTTTCTAAAAACGTTTCTTTACCATTTTGCATTTAACAAAAATATCTATCGATGAAATAAAGTTAAACGCATCTATACCGTTTCTTGTCTTTTGCACTTTAGCTGTGTTTGTATATGAAATTAAGGTATACATAAGTTTAATGATCATATTACAAGTAATTTTGTGAACAATTTACTATAAACAGAAATGCACGAGCCGTGTTAAACTTTGAAAATAATTTGTCATTAAATCAGCTCATAAATATATACTAGTGCGTATATAGGTCTTGGCTAGACTTTATTATATTGGCTGGATAATATAATTAAGTCAGTGCGACAATCAAAAAAAAAAAAATTCAAACTTTCCGAACTAAAAAAAAAAAAAACTCTCATGACATTATTTCATTAAACAAACAAGCGGGCAGTATATTAAAAAATGATTGTAATTATTCAAGAAACTTTTTATAAGAATTTAAATGCCCATAGTAACTAGAAGTGTTTGGCTAATACAAATCAATGGTTGATCTTCTTTGACTTCAGTAGCAGTCAACTATAGTTTATAAATGGAACAATTTTTTTTATACACGTGTTGTTTGTTCCTTTTATAAAAGTGAGAAAAATCATTCCAATCTTTTTGAAGATAAGAATATATTTTGATCAATATTTAAAAAAACATTTTTATTATGAGGTTGTTGATTTTTTTTATATACACGTGTTGTTTATTCCTTTTATAAAATTTAGAAAAATTATTCCACTCTTTTTAAAGATAAGAATCTATTTTGATCAATATTTAAAAAAACATTTTTATTATGAGGTTTTTGAAAAATGTTAATGATTCCAATGAATTTAGAAAATAAATTTCCAATTTAGTTAGAAAGATTAACTGAAATAACATGGGATATTATGCATTCATCTGATGAATACATGTTATATTTTCAAATCATAGAAAGGAATCAAATGGAAATGATGAAATATTCAAACAGACTGAAAAAAAATACCTTTTTTTCGATTTTTATCAGTATTTTCATATCATAATTATTTGCGCCTTTAAACAAGCACATTACAAAACCCAATTCTAAAGCATTTGGGAAAAAAGTAATAAGATTATTTCACGATTTTTTAAGAATTATTTTTTGTAAAATGTGAAATTATTCTCCAATGGCATAATTTTGGTGTTAAAAAATACTAAAGTATAAGCTTGTGTTTATGAAATTAGTAAATACATGATTTTGAGCTAATATTATTTTCTTACGACTTTACGAAGCGTTTTCTCTACATTTTCATATTGATGAGACTGTCGTTGGACTAAATTTATTTATTGTTTAGAAAAGCACACATAAGAACAGTCGAGACAAGCGCAAATATAATCGTAAATAAATCTGATAAAAAATGCGGTTTGCATGAATGGCATCATGAAGAGGGTAAATTTTTTTAAGAACAAAATTAATTAGTTAAAAATGACCGATAGGTGGCGCTGGCGTTGAATATGTGAAGCAAATTAATGCATGTGAGGTACGCATTAAAATAAAATGAGCAGAAACACGATTATAACACAATTCTATAAATTTACTTTAAATAATTTCGAAAGATTTACTTAAGCTGAAGATGTTCTACATGACCTCCGACACATTCTATGAAGCAAGTACGGCGAGTCAAACACCTGTGATTACTGAGTGCAGCATGTCTGGATGAATCCCAGATACAGCCTGCGTAATGGCATCTTTAAGTTCCGTCGGTGTAGCACCGAAGAACTGGTACACCAGCGACTTTAAATAACACCGCAGCAAAACATTTACATCAGTCAAGCCTGGTGACCGTGGGAGCCATTTGATCTTAGAGCCTCGACTTATCACTCGGTCTTCGCCAAACGTTCTCAAAAAAATATGTCTTTACGGAGGAGGCAGAGTGGGGTGGGCCACCACCTTGCATGAAATTTATAGAAAGTATAACACATGCCTGTAATGCTGGCACAACCTTTTCACGCAAAAGACTGCGATACCGTTCAGCAGTCACAGTGCAGGTCTTTCAGCCAGATTTCGGGCAACGCTCTTCAAAAAAGAGAGGGCCAACAACAAAAGCGATTGTGAAACCACACCAAACTGTTACATGAGAATAATGAAGCGGCATCGTCTCGTATTCACGTCCCCATGTAGTGCAAAGTGTCCTTCGTCTGTCCATAAGAGGTTAAACAACCACTGCGTTTCGTGTTCCATTTTGATTAGAGCCCATTTGGCAAACGATTTCCTTGCAGTGATATCTGCTTGCATGACGCAGTGACTCCAATTTGTATGGATACAACTGCAGAATCCCGTGAAGGATGAGTTGAATCGATAATTCAGGCACTCCCAAAACCTTACCAGCTTACGAGCACTGCTGTTTCCCGTGGATGATTCTACTGCCATATCCGCCATTACACCCTGTACAGCTGTAACATGTCCTTCTCTCATGGAAGGTCGACCACTTCATGGACGATCTTCCGACCGACCCGTTTCTTCAAAGCGCTGGACAAGTTTCGGTATGTCTGATAGTGAAATAGGTCTTTTTTTCTTCAGTCCTTTTGCAGTTCAAAATTTCTTCAGTGTGTCTGTTGCTGATTCGTCATTCTTATAAAAGAGCTTGATAATCAGCGCTTTATTCTGCAACGAAAGAATGGTGTTGGTATCGAATGAAGAGTCCACGTGCATTCAGGTGTTTTATTGACTTCCTGATTTGCATAAATCATCTTGGGGTAAGCATAGAAGCGCCACCTATCTGTCATATTTCAATTAATTCTCTTTAAAAAAAATCCACCCTCTTTCGATGCTATTCGTGCAAACCACACTTTCTTATCATTTGTTCTTTCTTTAAATGATTTTTTAAAGTTTGCGTGAACTTTAGGAGCACCCGGTATATACAGTAAGACACGTTTAAGAAGTTTTCCCGCTTACAAAGTTCTCATTTGCGGTTTCCAATTTAATCCTATTCTTAAAATGTTAAAACAACCGTTTAAAAAAGATTCGTTCCAACCACTTTCCAGCTTAAAATATACTTTCCAAGTATTCCAGCTTAAAATATACTTTCCAATACCAAGTATACTTTCAGAGAGTGTCTACATGAGGCTTTTTGTCCCCCCCCCCCCAATTTCATATTACAGTTTGTAAAAATCAATATCAATGTTTAGGACTGAAAACGATTGTATTGGCCGGTGAAATCTAACGGTGGATGAAATTCGTGAGGTTACAGAAAAATAAGGAATGTATGAAACGAAATAAGAGGTTGAGGAAATTCTTAGTTTTAAGGATGCTGCAATAGGACTAGAAACTTTGCGTCGTTTTATGAAAAGAATTGACGATGTGAAAGGAATTTTTTTTGAAACCGAAAGATTTAATAATTGCGATTAAAAAAATTTAACGGATTTTTTTCAGTAAAATTGATTGCAACACCGCTTAAAACGAACATTTAAAGATTTAATAAAGAATAGTTATATTTTTTTAATTATTAACTAATTTTTTAAGTGTGCAAAACAATTCATATAAGTATGTATACACATTATATTTTTTGCATTATACTTTAATAATGTCAAAAGATATTTTTCAATATTTTTACTGATAATACTTCTTTTTATTTAAGTTAGTCCTGTTTAAGAAGTTTCTTCACTTAAGAAGGTTCTGCCCTTTATCCCATTGGAAAACTTAAGCTGGTTTTTTTGTATAGGTATTATATACATATTAAAAGCACAAATAAAATTTCAGTTCATCGAAATCATTAACAAGCGGCATAATTAACACATATACATATATAAGGATCCCCCATGGGGATGGCCATGGGGATGATATCCAGATAAATCACCCCATTCGAAATTTTCAGATTACTTTACGTAAGTTCTAAGCCATGCAGAAATTGCGTCTATTTATTATTCCCAACGATTTATATATTATGCCTCAGCTTTCCCGAAACATTTTCTTGGCTACGCCTCCGACTTCCACATTAGGTACAAAATAGCGTTCTAGATTTTTTAAATCTATTGCAGTACATGTAGCAAAGATGGAAGAAGAAACTTTATGAAGTAGAATAAGAACCCCTTGTATCATACGAAGTATACCATACAAAACATTCTACACAGCTTTGTCCTTAATATTTAGATATAGAGTAAAAACCCATTGCTTAAGTGCATTGTTATAAATTTGATGCACATTACACCAAACTATGGCACTAGAATTTTGGCTTCATTAGATGGCAAATCACTGTAATAGCATTTGATGTTCAAATGCAGCGTCAAACTTAATGTATGTTAAATATTGTATATGGAAAAATTCTAACGTAAAATTGAATACACGGAACCTTTAAATGGCAAATATTTTTAAAAGGTCAGTGTCAATGGACGCCGTTTTCCAGTCATAGGAATTTAATTTTCTAAGATTATTAGTAAGCTGCCAAATGAATGTGTGTAAACAGAGAGGAAAGAACCCGCTGCTACTCCGTTAATACCCCGTCCGTATACAAAGTCTATAGGTTGTTTATTCACAAAATTTTATTTCATGGAAATACTTTTCATATTCACGGCCGATGATATTGCTCCACTCTGCAAAAACTAAATGTAAGATAGTCAGGCGATGATGAAAAGTTTAACCATGATGAAATTTCCATCATTTACATTAGTTATGAAAAATGAATTGAGCCAATTGTTGGTGCGTTTTTTTAATAATCAAATTCATATGAAATTTAAAACATTTCTTATGTACTTAAATCATCTATATTTTTTTTAAATTATCTAACTCCATTACTATAGCTATATACGCTTAAAAATTCAAATGTATTCTTTGTACAGTTCTTATAACTAAAATTTTCTCACACTGAAATAATCTTTGAAAACATAAACTGTTTCTTTGAGCATGAGTAATGACGCATCCCAAAACTCAAATTACATGTTTATTCTAGTCAATGTTTCACATATTTTCGTATTCAGTAGGTTGAAATTTCAGAGATTTAATAACTTAGAAATCATCAATGTGTGTTAAGTTTGTTTAAATTTACATGTTCAGACTCAGGAGTTCTCTTCTTGAGAACATTGAAAGTGTTTTAAACAAGGGTAAATAATTTTTGAAATTTTCAAGCACGCACTTTAGAAATTCATCACCTGTTCATTTCCCTCACGCTTTTAACGGATATAAACTGTTCAATGAAGGAAAGCGATGTTACACATTTTGTCTTAGTTAACAGTACGGTAAGAATATAATGAGTTTCCAGAGAATATCTGAAGCCACATTTGGAATTGTTTAGTAATCAAAATTTCATAAAGTAAAAGACAAAATTAACTAAATAAAGAGTACATATATTAAATTAATTTAAATTTATTGCATTTTAAAAATCCTTCTTGAAAAATCCTTACTTCACAATTCTTTTTTTAAAATAAATAAATAAATAAAAATAAATAAAAACGAAAACCTCTCTGTTATGGCATTGAATTCGTTTACACCTTTAGACGTTTTTCGATGACATTAATCACGATATATAAGCTTGCAAGAACATGTGCTTCACTATAATGCGGACCGTTACGCTGCTGCATGCAATATACAGTTAAAAGATACACAAAAAAGCAATATTTTAGATTTTATTACAGATTTAGATTTTATTTAGATTATCTTTGAAGGAAAAAATAAATATTTGCAGGGTCACAAAATACATATGTAGAAACAAGAAAAATATCAAATCTTAAATATGCATGAAAATAACTCTTTAGTTCGGAAAATATAGATGAGACAGTGAGAGATATTTTTTCAGCAAGGAGAAAGAGGGAGGTTAATTACAACTGCCAAGTTACCAATATTCAGTTATAAGGAATTTACTTTAAAAGTAAATGAATGTTGGTGCATTTATTTCCCAAAATTCTGTAATAAAACTTTTTTTACTTTTGTTTACTTTTTTAGTCTTCTACTGATACGCTTGAAGTTATTAGTGGTCTGTCACCCAGTAAATCAATTGATATGGTCCGTGTCGATGTTTGGATTCATTAGAACAATTTTAAACTTTTATAGCTCGCAAGGTAACTTTCAACTTTCGAGTAAAACAACGCAAATTTATTTGTGTTGCACTTTTGGTTATGAGGATAGGTTAAAAATAACTAGATATCTCTAGTAATTTTTAAGGGTAATAGAAAAATTATATATATATATATATATACCGAGTGCGCCAAATGTTCTATCAAACTTTTAAAAAAAGAACAAATGTTGATAAAACCGGTGTGCACGAATGACATCAGAAAGAGGGTGGTTTTTTTTAAGAAAATAAAAAATTAGTTCAAAAAAGACCGATAGGCCGCGCTGAATATGTGAAGCAAATTAATGCAAATGTGGTATGCATTAAAATAAAATCAGCAGAAACACCAACACAATTCTATATTTTCAAAGATTTATTTTGCAGTGCAAAATTTTCTCATTGCGTCTGCTGCTGATTCGTCTTTCTTATAAAAGAGCTTGAGAATCAACGCTTTATCCTGTAACGACAGCAAGATGTTGGCATCGTGTAAAGAGTCCACGTGCATTTAAGTGTTTTATTGACAACCTGATTTGCAGAAATGATCTTGGTGGATGCATAGCATCACCACCTCTCGGTCATTTTTTGAACTATTTTTTTGTTCTTAAAAAAAAAAAGTAAAAAAAAAAATAAAATAAATAAAAATCCATCCCCTTTCTCTTGTCATTCGTGCAAACCGCACTTTTTGGTTTCCTCATTTGTTCTTTTTAAATGTACACGAAGTTTTGACGCACCCGTAGATAAATTTTCATCTTGAATTAAGAACATTTCTTACCAGTTGAAAAATTTCCATTGTTAATGAAATATTTTAATTGCTTAGGCACTACCACTTTTTATTGGTTTTGCAAACAAAATATTTGATTTTAAATATTGTAATACTATTAATAAGAATGTACGTTATTGTCTTTTAAATCATATATTTTAGCTTTCATTCATGAATCACCTAGCATAATACGAATTTAGTTCAAAAATGTAAGGAAACAAGTCTTTTACTAAAACATTTATTTACGAAATCCAAGCAATTCACGCACGTAGCAAGGAATTTGGTAGTACTTCTTCCAAAGTTACTGTTGAATTCAATATCTTCTCTACTTATTATAAAAGAAGATGTCTGTGTGTGGGTCTGTGTGTGGCTCTGTGTGTGGGTCTGTGGGTCTGTGTGTCGGCAGCGTTACGGACAAACGGCTACACCTAGAAACACCAAATTTGGCACTCGGGAAGATCTAAACATGAAGTTGTGCACCTCGAAGCGATTTTTTCGAAACTCGACCTAGAATTTTTTTTATTTTATGTTTTATGCGATTTTTGGCATTTTTTCTCACCTAATTCGTAATAACGGCGGAAATTACGCTCGCAGCAAAACGTCATTTATATCATCGGATAGAGGAGAAATTTTTCTTTTAAAAACAGTTTGTTCTGAATACGCAACATAATTTACCGATTTTTAGGAATTTTTTTACTAAGCATCGACTTCGGCGAATTTTTCGTAAAATAATTTTAAAATTGTCGCCATCTTGAATTCTATCCGTCATAACTTTTTGATATTTTGACAAATCGTGAAACATTCTTTTCTCCCTCTTTGAAAATAAAAACGAAAAAATTATGTAAATTAGATGATTTTTTACGAATTTTAATGCAGCCTAATGTTTACAATTTAATAGCATCAACACGATATTACGCCATTCATTGCATTGCGATCACGGCACGAGAATTTATGTTCGGTTGTTGCCACAGAAAGGATTACAAAAAAGGGTTTTTTCAACCAATCGAGCTTTGAAATGGGATATCGGAATTTCAATTCGCAAGTGAGGATCTATGACGTCAAATGCGTTAAGATACGTAAAAATTACGCCATAATTTTAACTCATTTATTGCAGCTCTGTTTTCAACACAGGGAGACGATATTTTGATTAAAATTTACTGTAGAAATAAACTAAGAAATTCACGATTATTATTATTAGAAGTGGTATTTTAATCCGGTGCTTATTTAAAAATTGAAATGTCTTCACGGTGCTGAAAATGTTCATTTTAAAAGTTACAAAGTTCGTTTCAAAGCGCGATATATTAAAATTTTTCTATTTACTATTTTTATTTTTGGCATTTAATTATGGCGCAGGCGTTGCCTAACGTATGCATGCAGGTTGCGAGTATAGTTTTATTTTAACGTTGAATTACGTTCCTCCATAAAGGAGAGCTTACGGGATTACATTAATTGATCACGTGATAAATTAATTGCGTTGCCAGAAAAAGGATTAGAAAAAAATGTTCTTTTTTCAACCAATCGATTTTTTAAATGGGACATCGGAATTTCAATGCGCAAGTGAGGATCTATGACGTCAAATGCTTTAAAATACGTAAAAATTACGCCACAAATTTAACTCATTTATCCCTGCTCTTTTTTTAACACAAGGAGGCGATATTTTGATTAAAACTTACTTTAGAAATAAACTGAGAAATTCATGATGCCAACCGGGGTATCTTTTACGGTAGTTAAACAGTGACGTCATAAATTTTTAAAAAGGCGTGAAATTTGTAAACTCTGCAACTCTAACGTCCTGTCACAGTTATAGCGATTCTAAATAGCTCCTCGAGATGACACAGCTTGATGTTTTCAGTAGACAGAACTATAGAGGATTTATAAGATATCTTTATATTGGATACATGGATATTTAAGTTGGCACCGCTTGAGTATTTTTCACCACGGTGAGATAAAATGTTTTGCGGGGCTAAATACGCCAATCTTACAAAACTATGCATAAATTAAATTTGTATGGAGAGCTTCCTTAATAGCAACTATTATGGGAAATGAATAAAGTTTATGGTAATGCGTAAATTGCTAAAGAATCGCCATAGAATATAAAGGTCCCATTTGTGCCAAATAATATAAGCTGTTTAGTTAAATTGAGCATTAAAGAGGGAGAAGCGAAGATAGATAGTATTAATATGCGTAATAGGTAGTATTGGTAGATTTGTAAGGATGATATGAATAAATCCCAATATACAACGTTAATAAATATTTCATGAAATTAAAAGTGTTCTGTTTATCCTTTTTTAAGGGTTGTTTCACAAACAACTGAACGATAAGTAATTCTAATTTGCGTTGATATATCCCGCAGTAATTTCAACAGAGGAGATTACTTGAACTTTTTAAAAATGAAATTCGCAGCTATTTTAAAATAAATATAGTTGTCCATTTCATGTAGTGTCTGAGGTATTTAATGCTACAACTTGAACCTCAAAACAGTATGATATAGAAATAACACATTTTGAAAGTCAGGAGTTCTCTGCAAACCGCTAAGCTTTTCACTTTTCTGATCGCGAATGACACTGATGTAGTTTTTTGAGTCATGATATTGCAATGATGCCAAGTTAGTACTCATGACGCAAACTTTAATTATAAGTCAAATAATTTCGCTTTTATTTTAGATTTCACATCACTGGAATTAAGTGGAATTACACATGTAAGGAACATTTTCGTTTCCTACCGTGCGAAGAACGGGCACGCAGCTAGTAAAACATAAAGAAATTCTAGAGTTGCGTTATTGAAACTCGACTCCGATTTTTAAAAAATAAAATCATAGACGCAGTCGTTAGACTGACACAGTTAACAGAGGCACGAAGTCTACCTTTTTGCTCGGTTATTTTTTATGCGAATTTGCACTGGGCGGCAATGCTGGGCGGCTTGCCGGCTGGTTTCAAATTATTTCAAAACTATAATCCTTTGATTTTTAAATGTTCATTCCTAGTGGAAAAGTTATATAGAGTGAAAAGATTGTTTATGTTTAGTACTGTTGCGAAATAATAACTTAATTTGCTCTCGTATTGAATGCGCCGCCGTGAAACTAGTTAACAGCGAAGTCAGCAGGTAAATGGTAAACCTGTGGAAGTAACCCTGTAGCCTTGGCGACAAACTTGGTGATCGTCTTGGCGAATTGGCGACGGATTTGGCGACCTTGGTGACAAATGGTGGCTTCTAGAAAATTCATGTCTCGAGACCATATTTTAATTTCATAAGATTGTTCCAGAAATTTCTCGGCAATTCTGGTGACGTCAACATCTCTATAAAAGCGCTAGGATCTCTCTCCGGGGAGTTCAGTTGAGTGGTAGACTTTGAAGCGCACGGTTGATTCTGTGAACTGAATAGTGTTATTGTTGTGCTTATTTGTGATTTTAGTTAGCGTGTGCTAAAGTTTCTTGTATTATTTTGAGTCATCGAGCTGCGAGCCGTGAAATAAAGTGTTATTTTTTTAATTTACTGTGCATTGGACTGATTTAAAATACACCCACTTGGCAATTTTCGTAACATTGGTGTCAGGCAGTGGGATCAGGATCTGTTTGAATGCCATTAACCAGAGCAGCCATGGAAGATAAAATTGAAAAACTGTTTGCTATGATGTTAGATATGCGTTCCAGTCAAGAGAGTCAGAAAGAAAATATGTCAAAGATGTCTTTTGGACAAGAGAGTCTGAAAGAAAAGATGTCGTTCGGACAGGAGAGCCTGGAAGAGAAGATCTGTTCGGGACTAGAGAAAATGCGTTCAGGACAAGAAGAAATGAAGACTCAAATACAATCTGTTCATGAAAGAGTCGAGGGAGTACGAAGCGAAGTGCAAAGACAGATCAGCGACGTACAAGAGAAAATCGAGGGAGTACGGAGCAATGTGCAAGGACAGATCAGCGACGTACAAGAGAAAATCGAGGGAGTACGAAGCAATGTGCAAGAACAAATCAGCGATTTTGAAAAGTGACTTTCTGATTTTGAGAGGAAGCCAAGCAATATTTTGGCAAGTGGAGAAATTATTAATTCTAGACCCACTGTAAAGCATTTAACATTTGACGGCCAAACATCTTGGACAGTTAATTTTTTTTTTTTTTTTTTTGGGGGGGGAATACCTTATTCCCCCGTACATGATATATATTTCGGTTACACACATAACCATCTTCAGTCGTTTCTGGAACTCTCACTAATGGCGGCTTCCTTTTATATCTCTTCGTTCTTCTTCTTGAAAGTTCGATGAATGACGTCATCCCATGATTGGTCGATTGTATGAAGCGCATCGTTGATACTGCCATCTGTCGTCATTATTTCTAAGCTCTCACGAATGTAGGCATATATACTATTTTTAAAGTTGGCTATTTTTTTAATATTTTTAAAATCACTGGTAATGGGCTCTTTCAAAGCAAAACGGGCCAGAGCGGTACTTTGTTTCTGGAGGTTAATGTCTTGAAAATGTTCGTTTTTTATCTTAATATCTATAATAGATATTAAGGAAATGAACCAAATTATTAACAAACAAATTCAAAGTAGTTTTAAAGATATAAACATAATTAACACCCTAACTAGTGCAATAAATCTAATTTTAAATAATTCATATTTTCAATATAATAATCACTTCTACCAACAAATAAACGGAGTCCCCATGGGCTCCCCCATATCCGGAATAATTGCCGACTGGAAAATGAGAATCCTTGAAGAACAGATTAAACAGACACACAATAGTACCATCAAACTTTGGCTTCGCTATGTCGACGATATCTTCGCTATCCTTACCACCCACAATAATGAAGAAAATAATTTGATCAATCAACTTAATGCCATAGACCCGAACATTAAATTTACCTACGAAAAAGAAATCAATAATAGCCTCAATTACTTAGATGTGAACATAACCAGAAACAATAATCTCATTGAGACCACCATTTTTCGAAAACCTACTTGTAATACTAATATAGTAAATTTTAAATCTAAAACCCCTTTCAACTATAAAATTGCTGCTATTCGTTCGTATATCGACCGCGCTTTCAAAGTGTGTTCTAACAACGACCTCCTTCAAAAAGAAATTGCTTTCATAAAGAAACAATGTCAAGACGCCCACTACCCTCGAGAAATTTTCGACAAAGTTTTCAAAGCTAGGCAACGTAAATTAAATGTTATAGACAACCGTCAAAAAGATAAACCACGTTTTACTACCGCTATCCCCTTTAGCCGAGGGATAGCCAATAAACTTTCTAATATCGCCAATAAAAAGAACTTCCGTATTCCAATTAAACCTAATAAAACAATTTTTCAGCGCATTAGATCGGAAAAAGACCCAATCAACCCCATCGAAACCGCAGGGATCTATAAAATTAATTTTATATCAAACGATACTAATAAAGAAAATTGCTACATCGGCGTTACAAAAAGGAAAATTAAAGAGCGAAAAAACGAACATTTTCAAGACATTAACCTCCAGAAACAAAGTACCGCTCTGGCCCGTTTTGCTTTGAAAGAGCCCATTACCATTGATTTTAAAAATATTAAAAAAATAGCCAACTTTAAAAATAGTATATATGCCTACATTCGTGAGAGCTTAGAAATAATGACGACAGATGGCAGTATCAACGATGCGCTTCATACAATCGACCAATCATGGGATGACGTCATTCATCGAACTTTCAAGAAGAAGAACGAAGAGATATAAAAGGAAGCCGCCATTAGTGAGAGTTCCAGAAACGACTGAAGATGGTTATGTGTGTAACCGAAATATATATCATGTACGGGGGAATAAGGTATTCCCAAATAAATAAAAAAAAATTTAACTAATTAATCCGCCGTATTAAATAATGTTTTATATATTTTTATCTTGGACAGTTTTTAAGACTCAGTTTGACGTCGTGAGCTCTACAAATGGATGGACGGATAGCTTCAAGGCCAGTCAACTTGTGGCCTCTCTACAAGGATCAGCTGCGGAGATTCTCCTAGGAATACCGAATGACAAGTTGAACGACCTACCGACCGTCGAAAAGGCTCTAGAATCTCGATTTGGAAATAGCCATCTTACCCAGTTTTATAGGACTGAATTGAAAGCAAGGCGACAAAGGCCTGGAGAAAGTCTACAGGTATTAGCCGCCGATGTTGAGCGATTAATGAGCCTAGCTTACGCGGAATGTCCCCTAGATGTTCGAGAAAGTTTAGCAGCCCAGTACTTCGTCGACGCTATCAGGGACGAAGATACACAACATTCTACGAGACTGGTAGACCCGAAAGATTTGAAGGCAGCTCTGGCGTATAGCATGAAATATGAAGCTGAGAGAACCGTTTCGAAAACACCCAGGCATGTAAGGCCTGTGGATATAGAGGGAAATGCCGCCAAGGAAAAGGATGATAAACTGGATTCTGTACTCAAGGCACTCCAGGAATTATCGGATAGTCTCACTGTTGGGAAAAGGGGCTCTCCCCGAAGGAATCCGAACGTGACCTGTTGGAGATGTCGCAAAATGGGACACGTGCAAAGAGAACGCGACGTGACTTCTCCCCAAACAGGAAAACTAGGTCTTAGGCGTCTTGCGGGCGGAGGCTGCCTTTTCTGAATAAAGCCCCTGAAGAGAAATTTGAAGTTTCCGCACTTAGCGGAGGAGAAACTGGACTTTATGTTGAAGGAACTATTTGTGGTATCCCTTGTTTGATGCTAGTGGATACGGGTGCGAATGTCACTCTTCTAAAATCGGACTTCGCCATGAAACTGAAGGAACAATTGCTCTACACGTCTCCAAACGTCTCTATTAAGACCGCTACCGGTGAAAAGACAGAGATACAAGGAAAACTGGATGTATCCATTGAATGTGGATCCAAGAAATTCCGGCACAGGGTCTACGTGGCTAACATCACTGACCCTTGTATCCTTGGACTGGATTTCCTTCAAAAATTTAACTTTACCGTAGACTTAGAGAAGAACGAGATACGGACAGGAGGGGAGGAAATTCCCTTGTTTTCAGGAAGCGAGCAGTGTTCAAAATCATGTTCTATATTCGCGAAAGAGAAGACGACTATACCAGCGAGATCTGAATTTCTTATCCAAGGGGTTCCTGAAGCCTCTGGACATTTCCGGTATGTCGTAACGAACTTTCCTAGCCAGTTCTCCTTAAAAGGGGTCTTGGTAGCAGCCGCACTCGTGGATTTAAGAGGGGAAACTATACCTATTCGAGTGTTGAATTTGGACAATAAACCCAAGACTGTAGAAAAAGGGGCCGTTATTGCGACGTGTGAACCAGTGGTGGATATCGTCGCCCGTCCTCAAGGATATTCTAATACTCACCATTTTCAACTAATGCTGGAGAATCTTGAAGGACTTAGTAAGGAACAGCGAATAGCAGTGCAAAAATTACTCCAGGAATTCCAAAACTTATTCTCTACCGGTGACGCTGATGTGGGCCACTGCAATGTGACACAACATAAAATTAATACAGGTGATCATCCACCAATCAAGCAGTATCCAAGACGTTTGCCTCTTGCAAAGAAAGAGGAAGCTGAACGCCTGATTAAAGAAATGGTGGACGGTGGCATAATAGAGGAATCGTCGGGGCCTTGGGCCTCACCTATCGTTCTTGTTAAAAAGAAGGACGGATCGACACGTTTCTGTGTCGACTATCGGAAACTGAACGATATTACGAGGAAAGACTGCTATCCCCTCCCGCGAATAGATGACACTTTAGATGCTTTGAATGGAAGCCAGTGGTTCTCTACGTTGGACTTAAAGAGCGGGTATTGGCAAGTCGAAATCCGACCTGAAGATAAAGAAAAGACAGCTTTTACCACCGGACAAGGACTCTGGCACTTTAAGGTAATGCCTTTCGGTCTTTGCAATGCCCCCGCTACTTTTGAAAGACTAATGGAAACTGTATTACGTGGACTTTCGTCTGAGGCCTGCTTAGTATATTTAGATGACATTATTATAGTGGGAAAAACGTTTGAAGAACATTTAAATAATATTCGTAAAGTGTTTCTTAGATTACAAAATGCTAACCTTAAACTAAACCCGAAGAAATGCAAATTTTTACGTAAGGAAGTTACTTATCTTGGTCACGTTATTTCTGCAGACGGAGTTAAGACTGATCCACAAAAAGTTAAAGCGGTTATCGATTGCCCTCGTCCTGAAACGGTACATGAACTGCGAAGTTTTCTCGGACTGTGCACCTATTATCGCCGTTTTTTAAGAAATTTCTCAACAATAGCGAGACCTTTACATAAATTGACTGAAGCCCAAGCAAGTTTTAATTGGACAGAGGAATGCGAGAAATCGTTCATTAGTTTAAAGCAGGCGTTAACGACGTCTCCTATTTTGACATATCCCCGGACTGACAAAGATTTTATCTTGGATACAGATGCCAGTAATGAAGGGATAGGAGCCGTGCTTTCGCAGAGAACAGAAAATGGTGAAAGTGTCATAGCTTACTTCAGCAAGAGCTTGGGTAAGCCGGAGAGGAATTATTGTGTCACTCGTAAGGAATTACTGGCTATTGTTAAATCTATTGAGCATTTCCATTACTACCTCTATGGACGTAAATTTCTTCTTCGGACTGATCATGCTTCCTTGAGATGGCTTTTGAATTTTAAAGAACCTGAGGGTCAGATAGCTCGCTGGATCCAAAGGCTGCAGGAGTATGAGTTTGAAATCGAACATCGCAAAGGAACTTCGCACGGAAATGCAAACGCTCTCTCCAGACGACCTTGTAAAGAGGACTGTAAACACTGCGTGAACGCCGATAAGAAGTACGGGACGGAGACGGATACTTTCGTGAAGGTTTTGACTGCAACGACTGTGGATCGGTGGGCTTCGAGTGAAGTACAGAGAGCACAGTTAGAAGATTCCAATATCAGGCCAATTTTGGAGAAGAAACTAAATTCCGCGGATCGACCGTCTTGGCAAGAGATCATAAGATTGTTCCAGAAATTTCTCGGCAATTCTGGTGACGTCATCATCTCTATAAAAGCGCTAGGATCTCTCTCCGGGTTGTTCAGTTGAGTGGTAGACTTCGAAGCGCACGGTTGATTCTGTGAACTGAATAGTGTTATTGTTGTGCTTAATTGTGATTTTAGTTAGCGTGTGCTAAAGTTTCTTGTATTATTTTGAGTCATCGAGCTGCGAGCCGTGAAATAAAGTGTTATTTTTTTTATTTACTGTGCATTGGACTGATTTAAAATGCACCCACTTGGCGATTTTCGTAACAGTACTATTACTTTATATTATTGCATTTATATTTATTTATTTATTTATTGGTGGGGAGGGGGAGTTTCAAAAATAAGCAAAGAGATTGAAATAGTATAAAAATCAAAAGAATGATTTTTTATTCTAAAAGGTAATTAATATTTCTTTGAATATCTGTTTATAGCAATTTTCATTCATTGATTAGATTACATTACTGACTCAGATATTAAGATGATTAACACCAAACGCCTTTGAAGTAAGTTCCTTCCAAGAAATCCTCTCATTGAAGATAAATAGCTCCAGAGTTATGGAAGTCCTTACTTGTTATGTAAATTACGTCAATTCACACTAATCTGCTGATAGTTTAACTGAATTTCACTGTTAATCCTTTCTTACGCAAAGTAATTGACATTTGAAAAGAATTCGTTGCATCCTTTAAGTAATGCCTGGCCTTAATTAAAATTAATTGCTTCAGATGGTGCATTTTAGTTGAAATTATTTTTATGAGCGTCATTACCTGCAGTTTAATTATCACTATGGCTCAGTGAAATCCTTTTGCTCTAGATTATCTATAAATTCAATAAATAAATAAATAAATAAATAAAAATGAGTAAATAAAAAATAAATGAATGAAATAAATTATACCATATTTAATGCTTTACAATTATAGGTGACTTCACTTTATATTGGATGTTTAAAAACTAAATAAATAAAATATATTTCTAATATTTTTTAAAGATATCATATTTACTTTAACTATTATAAGTCCATGTGGACAGGTATTTTGTACTGAGAGCATCTGAATAATAGTTTTCATGAAATTCTGAAAAAAAAAACTACCCCATATCAGTTTAAAATTTCCATTTTTATACGTCTTTAGATTTTGGAAAAATATCAGATTTGATTTTGTTTAGAGCTGCATTTTCTCGATTCCTTATCTTTGTGTGACAGAAAAGGGTTTAAATTTAGAAAAGACAAATCTGTAAATCTGTTTTTTTTATACAAATAGTTGAAAGAGGGTGAAATCATATGCAATGTCAATAAACGAAAAGAAAATACGTTTTCGTTATCTTCATAGCTCAGTTTCTTTTATCATTATTAATTTTTTTTCTGTATGATTCACATGAATTTTTTATCATCACATTGAAGATGATGCATTTGCTCTCAAGATTCTATATTTCAACAACATTTGAAAAACAATATATTTTATCAACTTTAAATCCTAAATCTAACGAATTTAGAATTTTACAATATATTTTATTTATAGATACTACTAAAATACGTGAACATAAACAATCGAAATTTCATAAAAGCTTTATACAAAATAGAGTTTCTCTCGTGTTTCCGAGTTTAAAAATAATCAGGATGTGTGTTTACTTAGTACAGAATTCATGAAAAATAAATTATCGCAAATATTACATTTTTCAACTCCATAATGCATATTGGACTTAATGTTATTTTTTTCATTTTTATTCCAGCATTATTCCGTTAAAACCACTCTTCTTAATACATATTAGTTGCTATAACATTAAAAAAGTATTGCTTTATCAGCACTATAAAGATTGTAAATTATAGACATCTCTATGTGTAAATAGTTATGAAATAAGACAGATATTTTAAGGTCAAAGTTTGCATATCTCGGACCAGTTGACTCTTAAAATATTTTCAACTTTAAAAAATATAATAATAAACGCATTCTAACTTTCGTTTTTCTATGTGTTTCTATTTATATCGCAAGTATTATGCTTCACAGAGGACTACATTTCTAATTACATTGTATCGTTCCCTTAAAACTTAGAAAGAGTTAGGAGAAGAAAGTGGAAAATTTGAAGTGAAACAGAAAGAATAAAAGTATCAAAAATAAAAAAGAATTTTTTTTTTGTTTAACATAGGTGAGAACAGTTTTTACTATCTTCAAAATATTAAAAAATTGTATTAAAATTACCAAAATCTCCCTGTCCATAAGGAGATACGATGTGAAAATAGATCGGATTTCAAAGTGTTAAAGAATATTAACATTTTGGATACGTATACCATTATTCCCCTTGATGATATTCTTTCAGTTATTCCATCTATAATATAAAAAACTCTTCTGAGTGAAAATGTTAAATATAAACTTTCGCAGCTGACAAAAACTTACGCAGATTGAAAAAAAGCAGTATATATATATATATTTCTATCTATAAATCTAAATGTATATATTTGTTAATTGAAAAGATATTAAAGTTAACAACAAACTTAAGACTATTCGCTCACTAGAAATTCATAAATCGCTGTAAAAACTGTTACAAAACTGATGTGACAATAAAACATGAAATGAAAACTAAAAATTAAAACCACTTCCCTCTTTTAGCGTACATCAATTCTGTGGCTTTTTTTTAGTTATTCTCGGTCTCATGACAACAGAAATTTCGGTTTTTTTCGTCCACCACATTTGTTTTTTCCATGATGCATATTGCAGAAACATTAGAATAAATGAAACATGTTTTACAATGTAGGAACACTTGAAATATGTTTACGTGACCAATTCGTTATGAACTTTGAACACAATAGATGCGTGTGTGTTATACTACAATGGAAAATGCCATTAGAGTGACTTACACCGAAGAGTCATTACATTATTACATCCCTGTTAATAACATGTAGGATCACGTTTAGACCTCAAAACGTCCAGAACCGGCGCGACATTGACTCCACAAGGTTGCTGCTACGTAGTCTGAGGTATCTGGTACCAAGCGCTCGCCAACTGGTTCTGCAATTCCCGCACATTGTGAGGGAGTAGCGTAGCAGCATGGATTTGGTTTTCTAGGTAGGACCAGAAATGCTCAATTGGATTAATGTCATGGAATTTGGAGACCGAGACATGACTTTGAAGTCACTGGCATGTTCCTCGAACCACTCCCTGATGATTCGACCCTCATGACTTGGTGCATGGTCCTGTTGGTATACACCATTCACCGCCGGAAGTACTGTTGCCATTTTTCAGTTGGAGTATTTTTTCAGTTGGAGTTAGGGGTCCTAATGTGCTCCACGAAAACATTGTCCACACCCAAATACCCCAGCCACCTCGTCTACATCCAACTGTGCATCCGAGAGCCAGGGTTTCCTTTAGAAACCGGCGTTTTCGCACACTCCCGTGCATATTATCGTCCAGAAAACGTGATTTGTCGGACCATGTAACTTTCATCCATTCTTCTCATGTGTAATTCAGATATTTCTAGGCCCATTTCAGAATCAGCTGGCGATGAAGTGCCTTAAGTGCAGGGACATGTTTCGGCCTACGGCTGCGTAGGCCCATACGCAGCATTGTAGGCTGCACAGTGTGTTGAGAAACGCTGTCTGGATCTCCACTCTTGTAGCTGGTGGTGATTTCGGCTGTTGTAGTTCTTCGGTCACGGCGAACAATACGTAGTAATCTCCGCCCTCCTCTGCATTAGCTGCACGTCAGCAGCCCATTGAACGCGCCGCTTCTGATATTGATGTTCCCAGTCGCTAAACCATAACGGTTCGACATCTCAAGTTTATCGAAGTCTGATAAATCAGCTGCTTTTTCCCATAATGTCGCAAATCGCGCTATGTTTAGAAAGATAATTTTAGCCGTTTTATATACTCCAACATCCTTTCAGCCGCGCACGCTAAGTGGTTTTGTTCCGAAATAGCCGTGTTTTGTTCCGATCCCATTGTTATAGATGGAGGGTGGTCATGTAACGGTTCTTCCATGTATACGTCACTGGAAATAAAAGATCATGTGATATGGACAGCAAGATGATACCATGCGAGAAAGTCAATTTACTAGCAGCACTTGCTCAAAACTACATTATACCAAAAGAAAACGGTTTCGGACTGGTTCTAATTAATAAATTTAGATTTCATGCACTTTAGATTCCAAAAGTAATTTGAGAAAAGGACGAAAAGCCATTCTTTGGAAGTACAAATGTAATGTTTAAAGTGCATAAACGTAATAAGTTTGATTAAATTTTTTAATCTTTGAAGCAAACATACTCCACTTTACTGAATATGCTGACACATATACGCAGAGTTTCACTATGCTAGTAAAAATGTTAACTTGCTCTAACAACATCTAATATTTTTCTTATAATCCACTATCAAAATTTGCAATATTTTGAATTCGTATTGAAAATAAAATGTTTTACAGTAACCTCTGACTGAATTTCATCAACTTATAATTTATTAAAATTTGCATTTTCAAGATTTAAACTGAAGAATAGACAAATAAATAGTTTTCCATAAAAGTTTTTAAACATTTTATTGTAAGTTTTACATTTACTTGTTTTGCATACTGCTGTGCTGTGGAGTTGCTTTACTGAAAAATTACCCTTTTTCAGTATAAAGATAATCCAAAATATCACACTGTAGTAAAGAGTGGTTAACATTTTTCAGATGGGATAAAATATCCAACTGCGTCAATGCTTATTTCTCAAACTTTCTAAACCCGAAATATAATATCTTTAACTCAAGGCTTTTTATGGCCGCTAGTAGTTAAGGTGCCTCAATAATAGCTACTATTTGGATTAACTGAAAGACTAATTAAATGCATTTTGGGCACTTTAAATCTATAATACCCTAAGGCGGCCGTTTTAAACTTATAACAGCTAAAAATAGTGGTTGTTTTTTTAGTTCATACAATTTTTTAATTAGTCAAAATGAAAGCAGACATACATACTTTTCGAGCGAAGGACGAATATACCTTAACAAAAAAGGAAAACTGCATAGAATGTATTAAGATTAAGTTAAAAACAATATCGAAACTAAAAAAAAGTTATAGTGATTAACCCATTAGTGCCCAACTTTTTTCAGCACATTTTCAAATTTATGTTGAGGCCAGAAGTGATAAATTAATTTCCGACATTTGTGTGGTATGAAGAAAGTAAATATTTTTCTAAAAATGTGAATAAGATAGGGAAATATTCCCATTTAAACTTGTTATCGCTGAGTACTTTGTGGAAATCAGAATTTTTATTCAAGAAATTAAACTAGGAAAATAAACTAATGCTTAAATATTTGAGTGACTTACAAATTTCGCGTCGGTCTAAAAATATATCGCTGGGCGGTAATGGGTTAAAACACAAATATAGTAAATTTTACATAATTAAATATTTATGGATATTACATATCTATATTAACTGCACAGGCAATCGATACTTTCATTTTCATTAGTTTTATTAATATTAAAAATAACTTATTTTAATAAATCTTGTGAAAATTCAAAATTTTCCTATAGTTGCTTACTTAATAGATTCAGTGCAATCTGACTAAGATTAGTTTTTGGATCTCCATACGTCTTTCAAGTATAAAAGAAATATTCAACAAATCATAATTGTGTTCATCGATCCGTAATTTCAAATCTTAGAATTTTTTCTGCCTAATGGACTGCATTTAATAAAAATTATTATTATTATATATATTCTTAAACTATTTTTTTCGTGGAATGAAGCAATTAATTTTAAGATAAAAGAACAAACATAATCCATTGTTGAAATTCATATCTAAATATATCAATTTCAACTTATATAAATTAAATGTAACAATTTATTTGACATGAGTAAATTCATTATATTTGCATTATTCAGGAATTTGATCTAGGTGGGATATAAATCTCAAAAACAGTTTTCTTAAAAAGTTTAATAAGAAATAAAGTCTTTTAGGAGAATTTTCATTTAAGAATCAATCGAGCTATTTTAATAAAGAATTATCTTAATCATTTAGAATTTATTTTAATTTCATGTATTGCATAGTGCGGATTTTAAAGTTTACTTAAATATAACTTAGCATGGGACTTTTAAGCTAGTTTAAAAAATAAACCTACATCAGGTTCAAAAGATTCAACAAAAATTTAAATGTAAATATTTTTAACTGGAATGTTACATATTTATTTCTTCTTCATGTGCATCCTGGTATAATCTTTATACTATCAGGTTGTTCTCAAGTATTATTAATTCTACATGGAAATATCTTAAAATTAAATATCATTCACTTATTGAATTTTGTCGTAACTCTGTTAACATTTTTCTAATATTTTATAGGTTAATGGAGTACTGACCGAAAAAAAATATTTCTAGGATCTTGAATAACATCTAGATATATCCTAAAATATAATTTAGTCTAGAATATTCATTAGCGACTTAAAAGATTAAAGGATGAGCCTAAATAATAAATTTAACAAAGCAGTTAATTAGAAAAAATTAATGCTCAACTTATTTGAAAGAAAAGTAATCCCGATTTTTTTCACTATTCTTTACTGTATATTCGCCTTTAAAAATGCTGAAATGTAACGACAACATTTTTAAAGAGGTTAACATTGTTTTTGTGCATTCCGTTCACTCAAGGGAGTCAAAAGTTTACTATAATGTAAATGTGTATAAATAGTTTCTTTCTTTTATTTTTTAAAGAAATTACAAACATTTCAAAACATCTTTTTTATTACTTTTCTTGTTTTGGCGCGTACTAATTGATTTTTAACTCTAAAGCATAAAAACAAAACATGAAGTTTATTTTTTATAATGCATGAAGGCAAAGCTTTTTCTCATGCGCAGAATATTTATTTCAATAAATTACCCATTGCTCGAATGTTTAACTTAATTGAAAATAAAATTATGTGTCCATCCAAAATTGATAACTAAAATTTTTTATCATTACTTATAAAATACCTATCATTATAAATAAGCTAATACATTATTTAATGTTACTAATTGAACTGAAATTTACTAACAGCAGGCATTTCAAGTATGTCTTGTAATATTTCAATTTATGACTTGATATTGTCCTTAAATAAAGTGTAACATTTTATTTACAAATCAGTGAGCATAGAAAAATATTGTTTATACCAAAATTACAGTTACATAAAGACAGCCTTTAATATTGCTAAATAAATTGAAATTACTTAATGTCGGATATATCTTAAGTATAGCTTCTAGAATTTAAATTTATAAGACTTGACGCTTCGCTTCTAAAAAGCGTAAAATTTTGATTCCATATCCATTAAGCACAGTTGTTCATATTTTACTTAAAAAAGCTATTTGCTAAGAGCTTTGACTTATTATTATGACTTTTAATATGTAATTGAATATGTAATATGCTTTAATAATGTAATATTGTATACAAATCATTTGAAATCGGAATTTTTCGAATCTGTGGGCACCTTAGTCGAAACTCAAATCCCCACGGTTTAGGAGGAGATAGGCCAACAATAGCTTTGACATCGCCAGCGGCCTTTACTTTTTTTTAGAATAGAGAGATACAAAGAACTGTCACTCTTTGCATTGGTCACAGTGCAGCTGATAATTTGCTCCTTTACGACTACCATCCTTGGCTACTTGACTTGCCTCTTTGAGGCTACGTCATAGATCCTACGTTCAGAAACATCTTTGGCTAAAAGTTTACTCGAACTTACACAACAATTTGTGAAATTTTAAAAACAGTTAAGAGTGAAATATTTGAGCGTGGTAGGCAAGAAATGTCATATTGGGATGATAGACCGTGATTGACGTAATTTACACGGACTGCTTGAAAAAACAAAACAACGCGCTCTGACTTTACTATGACACATTCATTTTAATATTTTTGTTTGTAATTTCTAACGTATTAATTTTTATAATCGGGTGATTTTTTTCCTATCGAATATTTTTTGTTTTCTAATTTTTTTTTTCTCGTTACGGTATAATTTTATAGACCAAAGAAAATAAGTTTCTGAAAGTTTCAGTTCAAAATTTAAATTTCTAAAAGTCGCTCACAATTTTTTTAAAATTTATTAGTGCATTACATTTTTTAGACTAATAAATTTTTAAAAGTGTGAGCGACCTTTCAAAATTTAAATTTTTAACTGAAACTTTCATAAACTTATTTTTTTTGGTCTATGAAATTATACCGTAACGAGAAAAAAATTAGAAAACAAAAAAAAATCCCTTTTCGACGATTTTTGAAATTTAAAAAAATTGGAGCGACCTCTTAATTTTTTTTTTTTTAGCTGTTCTTTGGAGGGGGCTCTTAAAACATCAAAAACTAATATTTTTTCAACATCACGCGCATGCTCCCGGGTGTAAAAACGTGAAAAAAATAGTGCTTCTAAAAAGTGGTTGATTTTATTCGGAGACTGTTGGCATCCATGCATAATAAATTTTATAGTCAACAGTGTAGCTTGGTGTGATAGTTTTTGAAAGACGGGAAAATGCACATGCCCACATTTCATTGTTCACACTGATTCATGGACTCACGTCTCACACCACCAGACGCACATACAAAGTATCTTCGTTTACAATATTTTTCCTCGAATGGTCTACTGAAAGAAAATGCCTCCCTGTGAGCCTTATAAGATAATTACTTCCTGACCTGTTGCATAGATGATATTTATTCTTTTAATATTTTCTTAAGCAACTAAATTGACATTTGGTTATTGATTTTTTATTTTTATTTTGGGTGTTTTAATGCATATGCCTACCAAGTATATGTTACGGCCAAAGCCCGAAGTTCAGCCAGTTCGCGATTTGGCTGGCGGATTCGCGTTTTGGCCAAGAGGTTTGGACAAAGTCCGAAGTATTTGCAATTAATGTTGTACATTCTACTGTGGCTGGCCATTTCGCAAAGTGGCTGGGAATCCTTGGCCAAAGCCCAAAGTGATAATGGTAGACTGAGCGGTATCTATTTGCCTTTGCAAAAAGTTTCATATTTTTTGAAGCGATATTTCGGGAGACGATGTGATCTGGGATCTTTAACATTAGGTCTATGGAGCAGAAAAAGACTAAGGATACCCCTTAAAGGTAGTTGAAAAATGGGGTACTCAATTTGCTTTTCTATTCTTACAAATTACGCAAAGCATTTGTTCAAGATATAATTCGACATTTTGAAGGGCGCAAATCCAATATTCTTTACGCTATCTCGTTGTTTCAGAGTATACGCTCACTGAATAATTTCTATTATGGCTTTAATATGAGAACTGAATAACACGAGATCATATTTTTATATATTACAAGCTTATTTATAACTCAGAGAAGTCACTTATATTTGAATTCGTGTCTAAAACAAAAAAAGAAGGAAAAAAAAACAGTACACAGAAGCACTCATTTTTAAATACTTCATTTTTGACTGTGTGTAAAACAATCTGCTCTTGATTTCTTTCTTCCTACTTTGGCCGATCGTCCCAAGCCACTTCGCGAATCGGCCGGCCAAAGCTCGAAATCAAGAAAAGATCGGACATTGGCCGGTAAGTTTACACCGCAGCAACTTTGGCCAAAACGCGAACTGGCCGGCCAGTTCGCGAACAGGCCGATCTCGGGCTTTGGCCGTAACATATATAATGCCTGCCAAGTATAAGTAAAAAAAGTATATATGTTACCACTTTACACTTTTGCGAGTTGCAATGGTAGCACTTATAACCATGCAAATTTATAAATTGTACCCATTGAATAGTTATAATGTTTTACGCATTTCTGCTTTAAAATAAATTCGTTCTTTTACTTAGCTTTTTACGTACTTTACAAAAGTTTATTGTACGGATAGTGGAAAGCATATAAAATTATTTTCTGTTAGGCAGTTTCATTGTTAATAGATTTTCAGGTGAATGGGGCACTTCCTCTATATTTTTTTTTTCCATTTATCAGTTATCTTATAGGCATTGGCATGTCTTTCTGTCTTTGCATGGTGTCAAAAGCGTTTCTACCTTAACACACATAACTTTCCGTGAATGCCGATTTTATGTGGAAAAGCAGTAGCACCGGAGGAACGTTCCTTGGATGCTGCCAATGAGCGGCAATACTACACAGAGAACGTTTCGTGGACGTCGCCAATGGCCGGAAGTAGTGCCAAACGTGTTAAACTAAACTCCCGAAATATTTTTGAAAAATTTCCAATAGTATATGAAATGCCCTGAAAATGCGATTAGAATTATTTTATATTCACCAAAAATATAGGTAAGTGACTATTATATTAAAAAGTAATAATTTATGAATATTACTTTTTTTTATTTGAAATTGAGAGAGATATGTAAAAAGAATGCTTCGGCTCCCTAGCCCCCTCCTATAGATTACCTATTTAAGAAATTGTTGTCTAATCTTCCACCTATGTTTAAAACTTAGGTAACAGTCAAATTTCGTATTAGTAGCTTCAGTAGTTTCGGATAGGCAAAATACTGACATAAGTAAAAACGGCATTACTTTCTACTATCCCTAATACCTCAAATTTAGGTTTGTAATTGCATGTAATAACTATCAAAACATATGAGGCAATTTACTTTAGAACAAAAATATATTATAAAATTATCAGTTCTTTAGCGAAAATCATAATCCACAAAATATTTTAAAATATTTTTACAATAAACCTTTATGATTTTACAATACTGGAATGCACATTTTATCATTACGATTGTTTACGCGATGAAAGAAATATTATATTTTGAAAAATCAGAAATCATTCTACCCGCTGTTACACCCTCCGAAATAGTATTCGAGCAAGAGATAAATTTCCTATTTTAGATTTGCGAATAATAATTGAGTTTTTGTAAAACGCACAACCTGACAGAAATATTGAAATTCACAGTTATACATAGCCTAATTCATATTCTATGATAAATAATTTTTAATTTACGAAACCAAAGTAGGAAATTTATCAGTTGCTGGAATACTTTTTTGAGAGGGTGTACATAATAATTTATAGTCTATCTATACAATATATTCATTAAAGAAAAGCCCTTGTAAGAAAAGAATGCTTATAAGTTTTAAAGAATACACAGTGTTTGTGTATTATTATCAGCTAAATTTTCATATGTAATTGTTTTTGTATACATTTATTAGAAATCCACAGATACCGGAATGTTTTTATATAAAAGAACTGAGATTTCATTTCCTAAAAATTCTGGAAAAAGAAAACAAAACGTTCGTTCAAAATTTCCATTTGTATGCGTTTCCATATTTTATGTTTAGCCTTGCAATTTCATAAACCTCCATCTTTCAGTGACATGAAAGGGGCTTGAATTTAGAAAAGTCAAATCCGTTAAGCATTTTACAAAGTAAAAGAAAAATATATTATATGCAAAAAGTTAATAAAACTAAAAATCAAGGAAAAACATTTTGTCGCTATTCCTATATTTCCATCTTTACTTCATTTATCGTTCTAATGTATTTGTTATTTGCACAAAGAAAACACCGATAATAGATATGAAATTCTTCAATAATGTTTCAGAAAGAAAATTTTTTATATATAGGTATCTTCAAAAAATAAATCTCAAAATTGTGAATTTTCGTAGTACATTTTATAAAAAGTCTAAAACAGTTCTGTGCACACAAATAACTCAAATATATATATATATATAAATTTTACAAAAAGGTTAAATGATTGCACTCTGTACAAAAATAAAACTTGGTAACAGCAGATATTGTTTGACATACAGAGGCTGCAGGAATGGAATTAACTTCATTTATTAAACCGTTTTCAAGAAGTTCTAAATTGTGGTACTTGTTTATTTTCTTCTTTTTTATAGAATAATTTCAAAAAGAAAGAAATTAGAAAAGAAAGAGAACCGATTATTTAATTGCATTACACTCTTTATGCTAAAGTTTTCATTATGCTATATACTTTGTTCGATTCATCAGGAAAACATAGCTATGCTTTAGGGTGGATAGTTTTTCGCTTTTTTAAAAATCGAAATCTCCTGGGTCAGTAAAAGTTGTGTATTGACATCAAATGTCTGTAATTTTTTTTATTAAAATATTTTACGACCCCCCCCCCTCGCCAGGCCTATGAAGTTTCACCAGATATGTAAAATTCAATGTTTTTATTTATTTTTTAATTCTTTTATGTATCAAATTTTTTAACCGTCTGTCGTAGAAATAACTGAATAGTAAGACCCTTCGTTTGTGAAAAAAAATTCTTTTTGATACCATATCATATTTAAAGTTGCCGCTAGGCCTTTGGAATTTGTATAATGTGCTATTTTTTTAATAAAACGGGTCTTTCTGTACCACTTTCTTAATACGATTTTTTTATCTTTAGTTTTGAATATTGCTGATAGCTATTACAGTAACAGAAGTTTGACCAGTCTCCCTAGACTGTTAAAGAAGAGCTCACCGCCCAGCTAATTTTACTGACAGCTCGGGTTAAAAAAAAAAAAAACTGAGATCCTTGTCGATTCTTCTGCTAGCTTCCACTCAACACCTCTCAAGGTAAAACGAAAATTCCGATTTGATTTGCTCATTTGCTCTGGATGCACTGAGTACTGAACCCGTGCAAAAGTAAACTCTAAACTGCTATTTCTTTAAGATTGGAGCTATAGTGTTATGTGAAAGTAACAAAAAACATGATAATGGAGACAGACTCTTTTAATGTTATCGATAAAATAGACAGTCAAAGGAAGAAAGCTGTCCTGTACTTGTAAAATAATTTAGCAAAGAAATGAGTAAGATAGCTTTGCAAGCACTATATTTGGATGGAAGAAAGGACACAACCTAATGGCCTTATCACACTAAAGGGAAAATCCGATTAACTTAGCGCTGGAACCAACTTTTCCGACGGACTTGAAGGCGTGGTTATCTTTAAGGGTTGCAAAAGTAAACAAACTCTCTCTGACGCGAAATAGCCATCGCATCGCTGATGTGGCGTGCAGGTTCTTATTTTACTTGTGCGTTGGTATAGTTACATCGGATCGGCAGCAATTTCGGCAGCATCGGATGAGCAGCAATCTCTAATTCCAAAGTCCATTTGAATGCGGCCATAATTTTATTTACACGTGATTCTGACATCGACCCAAGCTGCCAAGCTTCGAACATAGTCGCCATTGCTCGAAATTGCTTCTGACGTAGCAGGAAGAACTACTCTGATTGGCCGAAATTTCGTCCGACTCGGATTTTTTACTTCGGAAAGGAAACAGTTGGAGTCCGCGGTCGTCAAGGACACGGCGGAGGAAATCGGCCGGAAACTTAATTTGCAAGGAAAGGCGGTCGGATTTTTCTCAGTGTGATAGCCCTTTTAGCCATTGTTAAAGAAGTAGGCGTTTCACACAGAAGAATCTAAGGGCGAGGATATACAGTGTTACTGCAAGAGTCCCCCGTTATAACCATTTCCTCAAATTCTACCCTGAGTATATGCTGTCTTTTTTCCACACATGTGATCATTCGTTTTTCATCATGGCAATCAGTAGGTTTTCTGGGTGACCATAAAAATTATTCCTTCGAATTGCAGGATCCAGAATTAACTTCGGCTCTTCGCTCGGATATCTTTAGTAATGTATAATTTCCCAAAGATGCTGTGCACTAGCTGTGCATAAAGACTCAGTTTTAATGAGAAACCAAACTTTTGATTTCAATTATAGCATATATTCCACAGTAGTTTCTTTTTCAAGTGATGGCTTTTCTGTACCAATATGCAGACGAAGCGCGCTATTTGCCGTCGCAAGCCACCTGACATAAGAGAGATTAATTTTGTGGATAATATTTTCGGACAGGGCAATATCCATTTGGCGTCGCTTGACAGGTTTGATACAAATATTTTTGATCAGTACTAGGTCCATCTACGTCTCCTGTGGACAGATCAACAACGAATTTTCTAAACTTCACAATCGGTAGTTTATTTAAATGGGTCTAGAATTTTCTCTATAGGAACACAATATAAAAAAATGTCTGTAGTGTTTCCATCTAGATACCGTACTGAATGAAGTAAAGGTTGCTCGTATATAACTGACATATTAGCAACTGCAACGTTACATGCAATTCAAACGAGCGCATCAGACCAAATTCAACACCCATATTAAGGGCTGTTCCATCCGTTCCAGTTGCAACTAAATCCACGGTAAAAAACCAATTTGTTTTCAAATAATCTAAAATTCTAGACAGCACTTCATTCGTTGTGCCATTTCCTGGTGATGCATGGCGAAGGATATTGTTTTCTGGCTCTTGCAGTAATACTACATATTCTTTAATTCTTTGTGTGAAACGCCCCTCTTCTTTAACAATTGCTAAAGTTCAGTCCTTTCTACCATCTAAATGTACTGCCTACAAAGCTATCTTATTCTTTGCTAAACTATTTTGCAAGCCCAGGAGAACTATGTTCCTTTGACTGTATATTTTATTACATTAGCGGATATCCATAATAGAGTCTGTTTACGTTATCATTTTTTTGTTACAGTTGCATCGCAGTCTAGCTCCGATCAAAAAGAAACAACAGTTTACAGTTTAGTTTTGCACCATTCAGCACTCAGTTTGCGCATACAAAGCAAAATGACAAGTGAAACTGGCATATCCACTTGACATTGACTGGTGAAGGTTGGAAGCTAACTAAAGAATCAAGAGGTATCTCATTTTTCTTTAACTCCGGGGATTAGTAAAATCAGCTAGGCGGCGCGCCCTTCTTTAAAGGGGAGAGCACTGTTACTGTAATGTCGATCAGTAATATTAACTAAACGAAACTAAAATGAACAAAATCGTATAGAGAAAATGGTAGAGAAAGAGCCCGCTTTATTAAAATACTAGCTGAAGTACCCGTCCTTGACGGGTTAGTGAATGCAAATTACCAAAAAGCAAGAACTTTCGTCAGCATTGTAGGAGTACACAGAATGGATGTAGTATGTTGACAATGTAAAGAAAGCGAAGTTATAATTTTTATGTATTGTTAAAATATTACAGGTTAGAGAGTAACAAAGTAATATCATTTCATTCGCTTTAGTCGTAATTATGTGGTGTGCGAACGAATATTTACGCATATTGAAATAATTTTCGCAAAATCTCAAAATCTAATCAACATTTTTGAAAAATTTGAAGCCTAGAATTTAAGTTGAGTGACAACCTATCATGTCACCCAATTTCGTTTCATTCCCTGCAGTTTTTATTTCGTGATGCCTGAACAAAATTTCAGCATTTTAAAACGATTTTCGCAAAATCTCAAAATGTAATCAAAATATTTAAAAAATTCAATGCCTATAAATTTATAAATTAAGATTAGCAACCATCTATCATGTGACCAAATTTCATATCATTCGCTTTAATCGTTATTACGCAATGCGGGAACAAATATTCACTCAGTTTTAAACGATTTTCGCAAAATCTCGAAATCTCATCGATTTTTTAAAAATTAGATGCTTATAGTTTAAGGTGAGTGACAGCCTATCATTTCACCAAATATCATTTTTTCACCTTTGCAGTTATTGCGTGATGTGCGAACACAAATTTACGCAGTTTAAAAGTATTTTCGCAAAATCTCAAAATCAAGATTTTTTAAAAATTCGACGCCTATGTTTTAAGTTGAGTGACCACCAATCATGACACTCAATTTCATATCATTCGCTTCAGTCGTTTTTACGTAATGCTTGAACACAAATTTACGCAGTTTCAAAGGATTTTCGCAAAATCTCAAAATCGAATCAAGATTTTTTAAAAATTGGACGCCTATGTTTCAAGTTGAGTGACCACCTATCATGACATCTAATTTCATATCATTCGCTTCGGTTGTTTTTACGTGATGCTAAAACAAAAGAAGCGTCACGGACAGAATGACAGAATGGCAGACAGACAAACTTTCTTTGAGGGTCGAATCGAATTCTCGGGTGCTTGAAACGGATAGAAATCGCAAAATTTTTGAATTCCAAGAAATGTACAGACGAAAGTCTAATTTTATTTATATAGATATCAAATTATACAAATATCAAAAGATTTGCGAGGATTTAAATATGACATGATATAATTTTTTTCCCTCAAAAGAAAGGTCTTACCTACTATTCAAATTTTCAATACACGTGGTTGAATAAAATGATACATACAGAAATAAGAAAATAAATTAAAAATTTCGAATTTTACATATTTCGTGAAAATTCGTGGTTCTGGCGTGGGTCTTAATATATTTCATTAAAAAAAAAATAGACACTTGATGTCTTTTCCTCCCAGAAGCGATTTCGATTTTCAAAAAAAAGTGAAAAACGACCCCCTGTAGTATGCATATGCTCTAAACATCGTCAAATGAAATTTAGATTATAAGTATAGAGAGTTTTCCTATTCAACTTATTGAATCTATGAAATTTATTTAAATTACATAATAGTTTCTTGTAAATAAAACCGATGCGAAATTCTGAATAACACAGATCTTTTTTGTGCACTAAAGAAACTATCAAAATTTATTTTTAAACAGTTGCTACACGAAATAATCAAAAAAGGAAAATTATCTTTTGTTTGAAATCAATGGTTCCTTTTCTATTTCTTGTATTTTACATGGTTTATCTCTGGCCAGCAAATATTTGGTAATCTTAAAATTTTCCTGCATTTGGAAAGTATATAGAAAATATTTCTTAGCAGAGAAATTCGTACAGTAAATTAAAACATCTTTAGATGCAAGCAGTATGACAAATTTTGATAACATATCGAATGTGGAAATTTCAGCGATATGTAAAGTATACATTCGAGTGTTCTGTACATAATAATTTAGAAAAATAACTTTTTTCTTGTACGAATGCAAAGAATACGTAGAAGTATATTTATACCAAACGTGTTTTTTCTGGAAAGTAGATTACCATATTTTACAATAATGTTTCTTCTTGATTGGGCGCACACAAAAATAAACTCAACAAAGAATTGTACAGCATATTATGAAATGATCTATTTGCAAATATGTGGAAATCTGCATTATTATTCAAGAAAGAAATTGTAATTCAATGCAAATATTGGGAAATGTTGTAAAATGTAAAATATTATTCATTATTTCTTAAGCATAACTTTCTGTCCGAATATCAATTAAGAAATCATAGTTTTCTCAGTCGTCCAAGAATTTCGGAGTTACTCATGTATCCATAATTTTTTAATTAATCACTGTTCGATGTCGCTTTCGATGTCGCTGTTGTAAAAGAAAAATCTCCTCGTACTAATTTTTGAAAAGTTATACTTTTCAAAATTGTTTACAAGTCCCTATCAAAAAATTATAGTATTTCATCATAAACGCCTCAGAGATATATTTAATGAAAAATGATCAGGGTCTATACATGGATTTGAATGTAAACCTTTAATTGTAGAGTACTTTTTTTTCACGACTTATGAAATGCGAACATCGACGTAATTTTTCCCCTACGACAGCCATTGGAAAGTCTCTATTCTTATCTTCTACGTCTCTACGATTCATATCTCTCACACGTTTTAGAATACAATTCTCAAATTTTGTTTATCACCCCATTAATGCATCGGATGCATCTTACTAACTGGAATTTTTTTTTAAGTAAAACTTCTTTAGTGGCGACGACGGAAGTAACGTTCAGGAAAGGAAGTGACGTATATGTCACACTCCACGCCAAGCACACCCTGAAAAATAAGAACCACTGAAAAAACTACCTTTTCGACCTTCTTTCGCCGTTCCTCAAATTCATCGAGCAGCACACGATATTCTACTACCAACTGGAGATAAAGAATTATTCTTAGGCGCTCCATTAACATAGAGCTTCAGTTCATTTCAAAAATAGGCGGAACCTGTTCGGGAAAGAAACAGCGAGAAAAACAGTCAAGAGACATCAATATTTATTTATATATCAATACGCGTTTTGAAGGTACATCCAACATAATATTTTACAAACAATCCCAACCTCACAGGAGGTAATCCTTATTTTTAGATGAATAATATACAATACATGGTTTTGGAAAATCACAAAGAAATGGAACTCGCCTGCAATCGAACCGGGACAGTTGATGGAAACTTCTGTTTAAGAACACGTTTCCTAGATTCTAACCCAACACCCAGACAGAACAAGGGGATGGAACACCACAATTAAAGGGACAGTGGCTGCAAATGAACTTAAACAGCAGAGGGAAATTTTCCTTTAAAAACACTGTTGGAGGATTATACTTCGATCCCACGCAGGTAAATTTATAGGAGGGGACACTTCTCTTAGGAAGCTGGATAACGCCGTTGTTGCAAACAGATGGCGCTACGCACACTGGGTAACTGCGCATCTCAGGTTGTTTATATTTCCATCGAGGCGAAGTAAATGGAGATCCTTGAATTAGCAGAACTTCAAAAAATTAAATATATAGACTTATGAACGTGATATATAGTAATTAGTGGCTTCAGATGTGTTTTAATTACATAATTGTCTTAGAATACTATTTCGTACTGAATATAGGCAATAGTTTCGAAGCGTAGTGATATTATTATTTGTCGAATACCAGTTACATTGGCCGTTAGGCCATTAAACACCTAAGTATTATGTATGTCATGTCTGTTATTATTTTGCCCAAAAGCTGTATTTTAAGAAATGTTAGTAAATTTTGAAGAATGTAGTTTGTCTGAACTCAATATTTTTAATCACATAATAGTGCAATGATATATATATTTATATATAGTAATGATATATATATATATATATATATATATATATATTTATTTATTTATTTATTTATTTATAATGATATATATATACAACGGTTTAGGAATACAGGTATGCAGTATCACAAAGAAACAAACACTGGCTGCAAACGGTTTAAGAACAAAATAAAAGAATAACAAATAGACACTCCTTGGATTCTAACCAAACCTCAAGACGGAGCTCGCAATGGTTTAACACGGGGATGGAACACCACAATGAAACGGACCCTGGCTGCAATCAATCCCAAACAATAGACAGAACCTGCAGTTTAAAAACACGGATACAATATAATAATTCGAAACCTACCAGCAGACGAAATCAACGCTTAAGAATACTGTGATAGAAAAAGACAAAAAAAAAAATGCGGTACCTGCATTCGAACCCAACAAACAGAGGAAAACATCAGTTAAAGAACACAGTTAAAGTATAATACCTGACTATGGACATTCCCCCCATTCAAACCCAACCTCTAGCCGGAACAATGGTATAAGAAAACAGTTAAAAAATAATACTAAACATGGACACTTCCTGGATTCTAAGTAATTATCATGAATTACCGATGATTCTTACTGGAGATTTTAATGTTAATTTTCGCTCTCAAGGATCTCAGCCGTTAGTTGATTTTTTAAAAGAAAAATTTGATCTAACTATGAATACTCCTCGACTTATATTAACAAGGCTTTTCGGTACAACGATAGATGCTGTATTTTCAAGAAAATTAGCAAATTTAGAGAGTAAAATTTATGTTTCACATTATAATTACCACAAACCTATAATTTCATACATAAAAAATTATGTTTACATTCATTATTTTACCCATTCATTAGTACCTATTTCCAATGAATAATATGAATATAACATTTATATAATCTTTGTAAGGTACATACATTTTCAACTTTTTTTTTTCTTTTTCAATTTACATTGCTCTCTTGTCTGTAATAGATAAAGCATTAAAGCATGTCACTACTCTTTTGGAAGACACTGCACATATTTATTATTCTAATAATAAGGTAAAACTCTCCTATATTTAGGTCTTAAAAAGTGTTTATTATCATATTGTTCAAAAGTATAAAAAATCAAAAGTCTAATTGAAAATGAAGAATTGTAAATAAAAAATTCTCATACTTTTCCTACTTACAATTGCTTTCCCCTGCTGTATCCAGGGAACGTATAGCGTCATGCTTTACTAAAGAAAATATTTTCTTTTGCACAGAGAATAAACAGCAATACATAGTAATTTTTTTCAGTACTTGATTCAAATAATAAATTTAAATTACATTTCTACTCTTTACAGAACAAAAAAATTACAATTCTAATTTTGAAGTCATTTTTTTTAATGCAACAATAATTTAAACACAAGCAAAATTATTTTTAATATTTTTAGGTAATCGTCCATTAATTTCTTTCTAAACTTATGATACACAGAGGGATTGTTTTCCGAAATTACTTCGTCATGAATTCCCGCTCTGCTGTTAGGTTAGATAGCTTCCATATATTTTGATATCACGTCCGCAATTATGCACGTGGGGCAATCGATTTCTTGACTATTTTGGGTGAAATTGAACAGCGCTCGTTTCTAAAGCATTTCAATTTCTCAGCGGAATCAGGATATAGCCTCACGTTTTCACGGAGCATCAGTTACTTCGTAATAATCAAGCCGCCACGCATTTGCAGAAATGGCATACGTCCGTAATTACTTTTCACAAGATAAGTGTTTCATTGCTCTTTTTAAAAAACTGAGCAACTGATATAAAATATTACTCTTTTGTAATGTTCATTCCAATAGAAAAATCCTTAATTACGATGAAAACATTAAAATAATGGGGGAAAATATTATTTCTGAATGCCGTTATTTCGTTGTCGCTGAAATGATGCATCGCATTGCTTTTAGAAGCTCGATTTTTAAAAAATCAATAAAATGAAAACTTTTTTTTTTCTCTCTAATGGCCGGGTCAGCGTCCTAATGTAGTCTTGACTTCAACGAGGGCCGCAAATGATGGTCATTTCATTAAGAGGACGCTTATTATGCAGACCAACATTCACGAGCGGTCTCTTATTTTAAACCAATTCCAGATGAGAGACCTACCCCCTGAAACCAACACTCCCAGAGGTATCGTTAGATTATGCTTATACAGTTCCACAACACCCAACATGAGAGAGGACCATACCCTCCCAATCACTGGCCACGGCGCTGCGGATTCACTTTTAGTAATCTTCTGGGAACGGAGTTAAGTGACTAGGCTAAGGTGCGGAACATGAATTTAAACAGTATTTATGGCAAAAAAGCTTATCCACAGGATAGATCTTTTCAACAATTTTGAATCTAAATTAAATCTGCAAATTAATGGAACATTTTTCCTTTCAATACAGATGATTTTTAGTGTGCGTTTAAGCATCGAAAAATAATTGAAGTACTCCTAATTTAATGGAAAATCAAGTAATAATGCATGATTGAATTCATAAAATAAACTGACTTAAACATTTCAAAAATCGGATAATTCCTGATTTATTGGGAAAACATCAGATACAGTTTTTTAAAAACATTTTTTTCATCATTCTGTAATAAAAATAAACAGCATACATTGAGCCCTACAGACTGGCATAAACGATACCATGTCTTTGAAATTAACTTCTTTTCGGGTGGGGGGGATGTCTAGAAATGTTTCATTCAATTCATCTCATCTTGTTGCTAATTTGAAATATTCATTTTCGGCTCTAACAAGAAGCGTACAGTTTCTAAAGATTATCAAGAAAATTAACCTTTTATGCCAGAAACATGCTACAATGAAATACATTGGTGAAATAAATTAAGAGAATTTGGATATTTTATCGAATTTCATGAAAAGAACTGAACTGAATATAAACCATTGCTTCTAGACAAAAATGCAAATCTTGTACGTCAAATACGTAAGCGTATACGTGTGTGTAGGCGGAGCCAGTAGAGAAACAGGCTTTATAAGTTAAGATGCATTTCATTCACTAACACACCTCGGCGAATTTCTTGGGGTTATTTTACAGCAACCGGTTAATTTCAAATTATAACAATAAAAATGAGAAACCACCAATGTTTAGATGAAGGAATGAGGTGGCGAATTGGGGGAGGCTAGAAGAAGACCAATCTCAAGTCCAGATTTGAAGTGAGTTTAATTTAACTCCCAGCGTCGTGTGTAACTTATGGAAACAGTTCCAGGATACCGTATCCATCGAGAGAAAGCTTGGGCAAGGTCGTCCAAGAGCCATGACGGCCAGATAAGATCCCCAATTGTCCATTATAGCGAGGCGTGACAAGAGTGCCACAGCTCATCAGCTCTCTCGTGACTTGTATGTAGCCAACAAGAATCCGTGTATGAAGGGTGACTGTTTTCAAAAAGACTTCATGAGAGAGGGTTGTTCCGCTCACTTCTACGAACAGGAGAATCCGTTTAGCGTGGTGCAGAGAGTATAGAGATTGGAGAATGGATCAATGAGCGACTGTTCAACTCCCTGATGAGTCCCGGTTCAGCCTAAACACCGATTCTAGCCGTGATGGCCGCTCTCCTCTCCATGTCTTTGAAAGTGGCACTGTGACTGAGGGATGAGGTCTTGGAGCTCCATGTTCGTCTTTTCAGGGGTGCAGTTGGCCCTGAGTTTATTTCAATGAACGATAATACGAGGCCACATAGAGCTCTTCTATTCGACGAATTTGAAGAGAGCGAGGATATTCGTCGAATGAATTGGACGGCCAGATCTCCTAACCTTAACCCTATAGAGCATATCTGGCACGTTCTGGTGAGGGCAATTGCAACTCGCAACCCCCCCTCCCAGGACCATCCAGCAATGAAAACAGCGTTACTGAACCAGTAGGGCATTTGCCACAGGATATGATAAACTGTCTTATTTCAAGTCTGAAATCACCCTCAGAGACCTGTATAACTGTAAGAGGGGACCATACGCCTTATTAATCCATCTATTAAACCATTTTTTTGCTTATTTTTCAACCGCTGTTTCATACCTTCCGACTCCAACGTGTGTTATGCACGATCATGCGGGTGTATTAGAATTATTGTGTGTGTGAATAGTTCTTTGTTTTGTATTGTATCGATGTATGTAGATATACAGTTCATTTAAATCAGTCAAGTAGTTCTAGAGATAATCGACTAGGTCTGCAAATTCCCATAATTTCTTACATCAGTGTACAATTAAACAGCATAAATTGTGAATTGCCTTATAAAAATAGGGGGGGATACTTTACGGAATGCACATTTATAAAACATAAACGCGATATTTTCTGTACGTTATAAGAATATTATTAATTATTTAATAATATCGTCGCCATGCCTATCATTCTATATTTAAAACATATCATTTTCCAATTTTCTCTTTTGAATTCACATTTTATTTTTTACTGTAGTTTGAAATTTTAAAGAAATGCATTTTCGAAAACGAAAAAAAAAAGAGACATTTTTCTTCAGAAGGATATTTTACTGCTCACAGAAAAAAAAAGAAAATCCTAAGTTTATACATATGATTATGAGATTTCCTATAAAATTGCCAAAAGAAAATACTCATATTAAAGCAAAAACTTTTTGCAAAAGTAGATCATTAATTTTCATTCGGCTGAGAGAGACCTTTTCAAATTTTAATTCAAGTTTGAAGTTTCTGAGCAAGCTCACTTCAGAAATAAAATATTTTATTCGTAAGACATGAAACGTATATAAGTTTTAAATATGCTTTTTTCAATGTATGTTTCATGAGTTTAAATATTGAAATATCTTTCTTAAAAAATACAAATTAATGGAATATTGTGAAAAACATCAAGAAATCGGCTAATTAAACGAAATTTTATAATACCTGAAAAGTATTTTAGTTATTTTCAAATTATATGCGATATGTTATTTTTAATAATTAGACGAAAAGAAATAGTTCATCCTTTTCGGAGAACGTGTTCTCGTATTGCAGCACTGAAATATGGGTTTACTACTTAGTATTCAATTTTAAAAAGAGAAACTTTATAATAAAACTGCGATCTTCATTTCAAAATGTGATTTCTTAGATTATTTCTAGAAAAGCAAAATTAAAAATAAATAAATAAATGACGTAAAAATGTCACGTGATACAAATTAAAATATGGACATAATTAAAAACATACATATATATTTTCTTTACAAAGTGAATATATATGCATTTTGAAGACACTTGGAAAAAATTCAACTCAGATTTATTAGTGCTTAGAATATTAAAACTTTAATTAAATATTTGAAGTATTTTCGAATGCATGTTATCTTTAGTGAAATGAATGAAACTATTTACTATTTCTTAATTAATATTTCAATGATAAATCAATTGAAATGCAAATTTTGTTGCATTTATCAATTTACAGTTTTTAAACGCAAATTCTTTATATATATTTTAAAGCGTGCATTTTTAGGTGAAAGCATATTTAAGGCAAATGATACGAAATGTAGTCTGTGTTCTTTCAGGTATCTGCCTACGTGCAAAGTACTTAAAAAAAAAAGAAAGAAATGCATATTTTTGATGTAGTTCATACATTTTTATTTGAACGGTCATAAAATAAGATAGAAATAATAATTTATTTTGCAAAATTTTCATAACTTTTTGAATAGCATTTTTCAAGAAAATTCTAACAAAATTTCATATTTAACGCCAAGTGCTGTGTACTGCATTCTTCTCATTATTTAGTAACTTTCTTTGTACAGTTACTAAATCTCCTATCAAAATTTTCTGTGTTTTGTACCAAAGTTTTATTGTGTTTGAAAAACCCATTGTAGTTTGACCAATTATGTACAAAATGTTGAAATGTTTGAGAAAAAACTTCAATTTTTTGCCTAAAAGTACCTGTAAATTTATTAATTCCATACGTATAACATAACTTTTGCTACAATATAGGCTCTAATATCAGTAGAATGGTTATGTAAAATTTCATTAAGATATCTATAAAACTGTTAGAGTAGTTACAGTTATCGTGACGCAAGGTAACAAAAAGCACTGTTTCCAGAAAACGCATTTAAAGATTTTAACATCGATGTTCGACATTCAAACAGCTTTATCTTAATTTCTATTTACTGTAGAAACAAAAGTAAAAGTATTTTGGAATCTTAAGAATATGCTCTTTCAAATAAAATTAGACAAAGGCAGATACCTTAAAAACAAACTTTTAAGTATCGGAAAAACACTCAAATTTCTGATGTTAAACGATAAGTAAATAAAAAACTTTGTAAAAAACACGCATAAGATGTTATAGGTAATAAGATACGTACGTTTCGGCCAAAAATTGTTTTGGCCTTCCTCAGTCCAAGCCCTTCGTCACAAGGAACACAGGGAACTGAAAAGAGATAAACAAGCAAGCATGTTGCCACAAGGGGCAAAGAAAAGTTGAACAAAACCACGGAGAGGGGAAAAAAGGGGGGGAGGTATAAAACGGAAAGGAAACAAGCACAAAAATATAAAAGAAAAAAAGAATAAAATAAAACATTTAAAAAATTAATAAAAAAAGGAACACACGAATACAAACACAGACACAAAAAAGAGAACAAATTAATTTTTTATTATTTTTTTTTATTTTTATTCTTTTTTACTTTTGTATTTTTGTGCTTCTTTCCTTTCCTTTTTATCCCTCCCCCCCTTTTTTGCCCCTCTCCGTGGTTTTGTTCGACTTTTCTTTGCTCCTTGTGGCAACATGCTTGCTTGTTTATCTCTTTTCAGTTCCCTGTGTTCCTTGTGACGAAGGGCTTGGACTGAGGAAGGCCAAAACAATTTTTGGCCGAAACGTACGTATCTTCTTACCTATAACATCTTATGTGTGTTTTTTACAAAGTTTTTTATTTACTTAAACTTTTAAGTAATTTATTTTAAAGCATGATTGGCTATTGGGCAGTTGAAACTGGGGAACCTTGTTCCTTCAAACCCACACTCGATTATATTAATCAGATGAAAATTATTTATCTTATACACTTTTTAATGACAGGATGAGTAACTAATCATGTAGGATCTCAGCCAATTTATAATATGACTTTGGTCTCATTTTTTAGGACTATCGAAGACAGTTCAAAAGTATTTATGATTGTCTGTTTCTACTTACTTTATCCGTCGTAAATATTTACCAATTACTAAAATTTGTACATAGTGATGAGCATCTTTTTTGGAGGTTAACTCCAAAATGTAAGGGAAAAAGTTTTATTTCTTTCATAATGCAATGGCGAGTATAATTCATTTTTTATAATATTAATTTTAATTTATATATTAATATTTTAATTTCTATAAGAGTAGAGAATTGAATGAAGTAATTCAAGCATTACTAACGCATATTTTTATTTTGGTGCAAAAAATATAATTTTCAAAACACTAATATTTTTCCCTGGTAGATTTTACGCGTTTATATCGTTTATTTAAGAAGAATAAAATGACATGGTGTGAAATTATTTGTTTCTAGAAGTAAATTCATAATGTAAATTTATTTGATAAATCACTTGCTGAGAATTATATATATATATTAGCTGAAGTACCCGATCTTCGCACGGGAATGAATGGACTTTTTGATATTACGATTTGTGGTGATTACTATTCATTGTAATAAACAGATATAGCAAAATGGATATCGCGTTATATTGTGTCCAATAATCATGCATACCGAATTGCAAGGCAATCGTTTCTATGGTGCAGAAGGCAATGCGGCGTAGCGCAATCTAGTGGCGAGTTTTAGCAAAACGGATACGGCGAAAATATTCTTCGCATTCAGATATCGATGTATACGAATTTTCATGACTATCGGCTGGACAGTCCTGAAGTTCACGTGTTGACGCGACATCTAGTGGTAAGTTATAGGAAAATGGATAGCGGAAAACTCTTTCCCGTGTTCAAATATCTATGTATACCTATTTTCATAGCGGTCATTTGCACAGTCAAGATGTGATACACTGCAGGGCCATCTAGTGGTTAATTAAAGTAATTATTTGCTACAGCGCCGTCAAGTGGCGAGTTATAGGAAAATGGATAACGCCAAAATATTCTCATTGTTCAAATAGCTATGTATACTGATTTTCATATAGCGACCTTGTTCAAATATCTATGTATACCAATTTTCATAACGATCATTTGCACAGTCAAGAAGTGATACATTGCAGGGCCATCTAGTGGTTAATTAATGTAATGATTTGCTACAACGCCGTCAAGTGGCGAGTTATAGCAAAATGGATAACGCCAAAATATTCTCATTGTTCAAATAGCTATGTATACTGATTTTCATAGCGACCGTTTGAATGGTCAAGAATGTGGCCTGCTGCAGCGTCATCTAGTGGCGAGTTAAAATAATAATGCATTGCAGTGTCATCTAGTGGTGAGTAACATCAAAAGGAACGCAGTTAGAATATATTCTTCGTGCTCAAATGTGTAAGTATAAAAAATTTTATGCCGACCAGTCGAACGGTATAGAAGTTGATGCGTTGCAGCGCCATTTAGCGGCAAGTTACAGCAAAATGGATAGTGAAAAATATTCTCCGTGTTCTAATATTCGCGTGTACCAAATTTCATCGAAATCGGTTGGACGATATTCGCATAGCAAACGGCTAAACGGAATAGAATTCGACGTTGTGCTGCGGCACCAAGTGGCAAGTTAAGGAAAACGGATAGCATAAAAACCTTCTCCATCATAAAAGACTTAGGTGAACCAAATTCCATGGTGCAACGATGCTCAACGGTGCTGGAGTTTTTCAACCTCAAAAACACATACCAACATTCATTTTTATCTATAACCAGTGTTATTATATATACCAGTCTCAAATAAAATCCAGTTTCAAATCTAAGCCTCGCCAAAGTGCCAACATACGCCATTTTGCAAGAGTTTTTTCAGGTAATCATTCGAAGCATTGACTTAGCAGCAATCAATATGGGAAATGGTTCCACGGCCAAAATGTAAAGCACGCATTTATTTGAAAATTGGAATCCCTTAATACAGCCGAATTTTTGAAAATTATCAACTGTAATGTGTTTTATTCATCGTTACTCCGATGTACTAAATGAAGATTTCAGTTTCTGAATTGGCGGAATTCCCCAACTTAAATCATGTACTCAATTGGCGAGAATTCTGAAGTTAGATCGCTTGAAATCCCTTAATAACTGCATTATTTCTTCACGGATCATTAAAATTTAACACTGTATTCTAATAAAACCTTTGCACTTGTTTTCAAAAATCTATTTCCTTAAGCTCTCAATAAATTGCGCCAAGCCGAAAACTGTGCAAACCGCTAGAACTCACTTACTCAAAATCGATATTTCAGCCACTTTATTTTTTCGCCAAACTAAAAAATTTTACACATTAGCCTCGGAAATCTTCAATTCTTATTGTTTTGCGTATAAAACATTTCATTTCTGCTCTGATTTCCCATGCACACGATATTATAATTAAAAAAAAATAACCTTACGAATATAAACTAACAAAAAAAAATCATTATTATTCTTTTATTTTACTTTGAGAATTTAAAACATTTTATTCGGCAAAATCGCCACACATGGCAACCACGATCCTTATTTCACACTTTTTTCACTACAGGCGTTACAATTACGGAAAGCTTTTTGCGTGGAGAGCATAAAAAATCTCTTAAATTCCGGGAACGGGTGGAATTTCAAAGTTTTAAAGTGGACTACGATTTATTCTATATTATTTTACATATCTGTGCTAAATTTCAGGCCGATAGGTCCATTTTTGTGGATTTGTATACGAATCAAATCACAACAAACAACAAACAAACAAACAAACAAACAAACAAGCAGAATTTCATTTTTATTTATAAGATATATATATAGATTTATTGAAGTTCAAGAGACATTCTTCGTGTTTTAATATTTATTTCCTTAAAATGCGTAAGTAATTTATTTTAAAGCACTTGAAAGTTTTGAGAAATTTCTAATTGTCGATTTTTTTAAACACAGTTCTTTACTTTGACAGCAAATGGTGTATAGCATCATTAAAAAAAAGCTAGTGAATAAGGTCAAATTCGATTGACATTTAACTTTTCACCTTTCTTTTGCCTTTTGTGTAAAAATTTATTTTAAAAGCTTACTTTATAATGGAAAATTTCAGAACGAGACTCTTCTTTCAAGTATTTTTACTGCATCCTTAAAAGACATGCGAAATTCTAAATGGGCTTTAAATTTCTATTTGTATGCATCCACAGGTCTTTGAGAAAAAACCGGCAAACTATTACTTCGTTCACTTTATATTTCCAAGAATTTGTATTTTCCTGTGACAGTAAAAGCTTGAATTTTCATGGGACATGACTGAGATCATTTTTCAGTATAAACGATGAATAAATTCAAGGTACTGAGTTGCTAAAATGGATATATACGTTCTATATTTCTTCCATTTTATAAGATATACGATGCAGGTAGTGACTCCACCGTAGTTAAATTTTACATTTTATCTATCTTGATAAAAAATATGTTTCTTAATGCATCATTCGCGTTTAAATGTGATTAGTGAAATCTGCTTTATATTTGCAATATTATGTGTGGTTAAACTGCAATTATTTTATTTTTATATGCGAATGTCACGCTTTTAATTTTAATTCTCATTTACTTCCTGTTTCTTAAAGTTAATGTGTTAAAAATCATGCATTCTAATTTATTTTTTCTGTTCTCATTTTCTCTCACTTTGGTTTACAATCTGTATTTCCACTCCTTGCATGCATTAATCTTAAATGTTTATTTTTCTCATGAGAAAGAAATCACCATCTGGGCTAAAAATAGATTCGGTTATGTCAGATTGGCAATCATAACAAATTTTTGATTCCCCTCAATTGGTGCTTTTTTTTTAGCACATATTATTTTGGATGCCATGCACCATCTTTAAAATTACTTGTTCGTGGTTGGATTAATTTAATTTTATTGGTTTAAATTTTCTAGGTTGCTCTGTAATTGGCGTTGGTTTTCTGGGACAAGTTTTTGTTCTCGCGAATGTCAAGTTTCGGGTTGAAATAATTTTTAAGTCACTCCATCGTATTTCGGCTAAACGCGTACTTTTTCACAATGGGCCACCAAAAATCTGACATATTAAATTGTTTAGTTCGTACTGCTGCTTCAATAGAGTTTTTTAAAAAAATCTGAAGTCTTTGTAATTCATGGTCTGCAGTTTAATGTATCGAACCTGTGGTTTAGCAACCTCAACGCTAGTCAATTTTACGATTTTAGCCTAAGCAAAATCTCCCTTACGGATAGTAAGGGTGTAGTTCGAAGACACAAATCTCCCTACGATCTATACACACCAATTAATTAACTTAATTGCAATAAGGATTAAAAACACCAGGATGATTCTTTCGAAGTGCTCTACCTACCTTAATCAGGGAAAAAACGGGGTGATTTTATAGAGCTTCCTGAATGCATTCTTCACCATGGAACAGCATTGCAAAAATTTTCGAAGAGTAACACATCCTGCTAAATTTTTGATTTTTAAGATATTTTTCTGAAAGCTTCGCAATTGATACTGGTTCATCGTTTAAAACAGTGCGTAGTACATCACGTAAAGAGACATTCTAAAATTTTTGAAGAGCATGATTAATTTATTCGTATTTATGTATCAAAACCGTATGATTTTTCGAAATACATCGCTAAGAGGTAACAGTGCACAAACAATGAAACTTTTATCAAAAAAGGCATTGTCAGCATTCAAACGCTATGGCACTAGAGGACACTATATGTGCTTACCGTGGATAAATCTACCTCCTTAAGTTAAGATGCATTTAAAACCCACAAAGAACATGTATGAGGAGTTGTAAAACCGCATGTGCAACATCGGCGCTTTTATATCAGTGTTTTGACAGGATTAATCTAATCAGCTATGCTATTCGGAGCTCATTTTCTACAAGAAAGCGAAACTATTTGAGCTTAATCTTTTCGAGCCAATAGATCGGTGGATCCGTCGGTGGATGGCCTCCACGCTCGCTAGATCTTTCATTTATCACCTTCTTTGGGAAGGAAGCTGAAGGCTCATACCCTAATAGCGCTGCTGTCACCAAAAAGTGACCAATATAAATATTCACTTTAGAGACACCAGAAATTGTCGAAGGCACCCTACGGTCTCTCTTTCCTCTTGCGGGGACATCACAGTGTGATCACTTCTTTGAGGAAAGTTGCCACAGTGCATCTTTCGTGACGCCATCCAGCAGTCGTAGTCACGTATGCAACTATAATGCTCCATCAAAGTGTAATCTCGGTTAAACTGCAGTTGTAGTGGCACCATAATTCTGGTGCTACTATCTGTCGGTCATATCCGAAATCGCTTCCAAACGATGCCTGAAACTGCTCTCCTATTGCGTCTTCAGGAGAAATCGTCGTCAAACGTTCGGCCATTGCAAGTGAAGTGCGTGGTATGCGTGGTGTGTATGGTATCTTTCACTAATCCTTTCTTCGCAATTATTGTCACATATACACTCAAAGTTTGCGAATTAGAGGTAGAATAGGGTCATGTGGGGAAAGTAGGTGTACATTGGAAAATACCATTTTTTGCTATAAAAATTTAGATGTTTCAATATTATTTCGATGGGAACATAGTTTAATAGCACAACAAGTACTTCTAATGAAGTTTTAGGACATTTCAACTATATTAATATATGAGAACTTTTTTTTTCTCTAACATACCGCTTGTTAACCTGTGATATTGAAAAACTTTCTTCTAGATTCCATATAATTATGTAAAGCATATATTATCTGATACATAATAGTAGTAGGGATTTCAAAAGAACTGGATTATATAAAAAGTTAAAAATAAAATTGTAGTTTCTTTTTTAAAATTTTGTTTCTTCTGAGGTGGGGGTTAAATGAGGGTATGGTCAGACTTAAGAAAGTTCTGTATCATACTGACATTTCTATTTCTCCCTTTAGTTAAATATTCCTGACACAGCAGTTAAAATTAACGAAACTGACATTTTAATTAACTGTTTATTGTAGAAATTAATTTTGTGGAAGCAGTAGCTTAGCCAAGAATTTTTTTCGGGGGTGAATGAGATCTCAAAATCTAAAATGCAATATAGCTTATAAAAATCGATATAAAACATCATTTTTGGGGTGGGTGGGGAGGAATAGAACCCCTTTACTTTGCTTACAACTGTTCGCAAGTTGAAATGAAATTTTTAAAAAACATTCGAAAGAAAAAAGAAATTTATAAATCAAATTTGAAAACTTTGCAGTTGGAGAAGCATGGATTAGAGAGAATAATAATTTTTGTTTAGGTCCGTAACTGAATCTCAAATATTTCAAAGGAAACTTTCAAATTTATCCACAAACACGTAATCTTAGTCATATCTTATGTTTACTTATTTCGCTGGAGGCTATAGCTATATGGCTACAGTAATATACGTCAATAATTTAATTAACATAAATTTAACAGCTTGATTTTGGGACCTTTAAAAAAAAATATGAATTTCCCATCATTTTCCACAACCTGACGCAATTCAAATTGCGTATCGTTACATGACACGAGAGAAAAGCATTATTTTTTAAAAAATAAAAACAATAAAATTTCAATCAGCAGTCGGACTGACTTCAGCCTTGTTCAGAAATCTCTTATACCCTAACTGAACAAATTTAAATCGTAAAATTGTTTTACACGTGAAAGTGCAACAGCGGTACTTCGTTTACACTTTTTTTGAAAATTCAGGAAGCTATGTTACTAGTATAAATTTCTTATAATGAAAACAAATGGGAAAACTTAATCGCTAGGGATTGCAATCGGCACGGGGCGGGTAATTATTAAATATTAACGCTTCCAACAACTCAAAAATCACGTACACATACGGAGTTTCGCATAATCTATATCTATTAGGCAAATATTACCATGTATATGAGATATTGGAACCTGGGGATGACATTTTGTACGGTTTTTTTTTTTTTCAGAAATAATTTTCTTTCTTCTACAGCGTGTATATGAAATTAAATTTTGTTCCGTTAATTATTTTTAACTGCAGATTTCGCAAGAAACAGGGAAATTAACATTATGATCATCTTGTATACATATGTATAAGTTTGACGTTTATTAATATTAATATATATTTAAAACTGCGATTACATTTCTTTTGCGTATACAAAATTCCGAAGAAAAAAAATCAAAACTCCCTTCAAATTTCGCTTTGCATCCATCCACAGATCTTGTGAAAAATAGAATATCGATTGCGCAATTGACTTGAAGAGTACTTATCTTCCTGAGGCAGCATGACTTGAATTTTCAAGGGACATAGTTTAAACTATTTTTCAGAATAAGCGATAGATAGCTGAAAAGTATTCTGATTACATAAGTTGAAAATATATTCTAATCTTATTGCATATTTTATCATTTGATTGCAGTAGAAACTTTACATATCATATTTAAATCTTGTTTCTATATTTAAAACCAAATCACAGAATTAAGAAAATTATTTAAGGAATTTGGATCATGTGAGCATGTGATGTTCTTGGCCTATGTGATATAGGGCTGTATAATTCTCTTTATGTTTTATTTTTACTTCTTTGTACAGTGAAAGGAAGATTTTATGCTCACAATCTTTTGTTTAAAATCAGACTGTTACCGCTGTGTTAATACTGGGAAGGTATGGTTCTTCTGGCGCCACCTAAAAATATATGGAAGCCACGGAAGATGAAAGTTTTCAATGTAAAGGTCAGTTGGAATATTTATGTCAACATTGTACATTTTCCAAATTTGCAAATTTTGAACTATTTTACTATAGGAAAAATATTGCTTTTACTAAATGATTGGTAACATTGATATTTTAAGATCTCCTAGTTAAAGTTTTGTTTACGAAGGCGTATTTACGTATTTACTACTAATTTAAAGAGGTGATCATAATTAGATAAACAATCCCAGAATGGCAAAATATTGAGGTAATTGTGACCACTTGATTTAGGTTTTATTATTAAGTGTATAACCTTGGTTGGAGCAATACATACTACTCGTTTAGTTAGTGATTTAATATAAGCCAATGCCGAAATAATTGATAAAAATTGAGTAATAAAGTTATATTTTCATTTATTTAAATTAAAACACCCTCTTGCTGCCAAAATGTGATTAAAAGATTTTCTCGCATAAAAGAAAAAGAATGAATTATTAGAATTTTTCGAAAAATTGAATAGCAAATTGAAGTAATGAAAGTAATGGTCAATTTAATTAACGGCCCTTTAAGAAAAAAAAATTAAATTAAAATAAAATGTTTATGGCAGTTGGAAACATAAACCGTTCCTGGGTTGTCGTCTTTCAGACATGCTTGTTCTTCTTTCAGTGGCAGGGATTTTACAATAGAGCAGTTTGAACCACTTGCGTGTAACCAACGGACATTAAAAGTGCTAAAATTTGAGCATCCGAAAAAAGGACGCTAAGCACTAATCGATTAATCGTGAATACAGTTATTAGCTCACTACAGAAGAAAAAGTTTACCTATTGGAACAGAAAAATACGGAAATGTTAGAAAATTTTAATTATTAGAAAAGTAAATAAAAGATTTAAGTGGTGCGTTTTTCTATATACTAATTTATTAATCACCAACTGAAATAAGAAATGTGTCTTAAACACGATTCCTTTTTTTGTGGGGGTGTAATATGTGTGTACATTCACTGCAGTACCTTTAAAGCAGGGGTCCGTTTAAAGTTAAATAATTGTTCAATTTCATCAATTGTCAATTTCATTAAATGGAACAAACATTAACCTCAACAGCTTCTTAAGAAACTAAAAATGCATAAAATGCAGTTAGACCACAAACCAAAACAGTAAAACTTTTGACCGCCAGTGTTTCACCTTAAAATATGGTTAGGTTATAAAAATTGAAACTTAGTTTTCAAATCTGATGTGTACATCAAGAGATGTTTATGCAGTACATTTTCCTTCTTCTATGTGACAGCCCTGTCCAATGTCGACCTCGGGTAATAGTTTTTAAATTTTGAGAATAAAATTCCGTAGTTCTTTTAATATAATACGATTAACTGAATTGCTTATTGCATCATATTATTGCTTAATCATATCATTAATCTATTGATTTTTGTATCATATTATTGCTATGTCCTATAATTCGTCTATCGTTTTTCGTACCATATTATTGCTCCATCTTAGCATTCATCTATTGTTTTTTAGTATCATGTTCCACCATATCATTCATCCGTTGTTTTTGTATCATATTATTGCTCAGTCATTTCTCATAGCTAATCGTATTCTTGCTCATTATTAGTACACGTTATATTTTTGCTTTCGAGAACTACTTCCATGCACAAATGCTTGTGGAAATAATGCAACAAGACGAGATGTCTACAATCTCAAAAACATATACTAATAATTCAGATCTATATAATGGAATTCTCAATATCAATAAATGATATATAGCCTTGCAAATGAAGATAAGAAAAAATAAAAATAAAAGAATAATGTAATTCTTATCCTACGTATTTTATCTCTTTCTTTAACTGAATTCAGTTCTTTCTAACTTAACTAAATCCATTAATCAGAAAGCAATTCAATCTTCCACGATGTGCTTATCTTGGAAAGTGTTAATGAATGCTGCTTTTATTCATTAGTTATCAATCAGAACCTACGGTTTTGTGTAATGTTTCTTCAGAAGCGTTGAAGCATTAGTAAAAATAGTTGAAAATATAATTATACAATGCAATTTTTGTTATTTACGGAAAGTGTCCATTACTCGCTACCATGTTATCACATCTTATTTAAAGTACGTGTTAGTTGTTAGAGCGGATCGTAAAAATGTTTTTTTCGAAACATTCTTAAACGTCTTATCATTTTAAACAAATTATCTTTTACCTCTAGCATAAATAAGTTGTGAATGGTTCCAGAAACATAAGCGCAAAACTTCAGTTTCATCAATAAATATCTTCCTGTACTACTTTGGGGTCGAATTATGAATGATTTGCCGACAATTACGTAAACTTTCACATTTTAGTGATTTTTTTTATTTCGGATTTCTTCTTGCCGCCAACACAACATTTGAAAGAATATATAATGTTACAAATTTTCGGAGCAACCCGCTGTTCTGGGTTTTAAAATAGTTCAAAATTCGTATTCTACGCTTCAAATAGTTAAATTCTGCTTTGTGTTGCATCAAATTTGGTCAACTGGAACGGAGATACGGAGATTTTGGTTTGTCCATTGATTTTCTATGGCAGATCTAGAAATCTTGAGAAATATTGATCGTAGGCCTTCGGTAACTTCACTTTTCGAGACTTATTTTTGGCTCCAAATTCTGCAATATTTTGCCAAAAGTCGCCAAGCTTGGCGACATTTTGGTCATTTGGCGCGATTTTCCGTATGCGGCTTTTAAAGTTAGTTTTTCTGCATTAACATGCATAATAGACTAATATTTCTCTTCTATGGCATAATCAAAATTCCCACTTTGTGTGGAATCTTCGAGAAATAGGTTCTTCTGGAAGCTCCTTGTAGCTTCTGCCTCTCCTATAAATACAAGCACGCTGTCCCGATTGAGTCAGTGTGAATCGAGCTCTCGTCTAGTGAGTTTGATGCGTTACGCCTTCTGTTGACGCTATAGAAGGAGTGTTTTAGCTTGCTTTTCGAAGCTGATTTTTAAGTGCTGTGTGTAAATTCCTTAATAGTCTTGAGGGATTGCTTGCGATATCTCTCGTATATTTCCACTGAATTTTTGCATGTGGATGCATGATTTTGTGTGAGAAATACAGCATTTGTGAGAGCATCTGATCTAAGGGGACTGTTAAAAACGCATTACTGTTTGATTGTGCTTGTGAATCTTGTACAGCTGATTATGCGACAAAGTTCTAGAAGCAATAAGTCAGTTTTTCAAATTTACTAGAACTTTCTACACCAAGTGGACTTTAGAACGACGAATCTAGGAATTGCCAGTGTATTCTGCAACAATAAGAACAATTAGGGCAAAATTTTAGAGTAATTAATAAACATCTTCCAGTTCCCCTTTGGGATCTAACTAAGCGAAATTTGAAAAATACAGAAAACTTAGGAGAACAGAAGGAGAAAAGTACAGAAAAGAAATGAGAAAAATGTTCTTAAAAATTTATATTTTGAAACTTAAAACTTTTTTTACCAAAACTGAATATTCCTAAAACACAATTATGGATATTAAACATTAAATATCACTACTAACGCAATACACAGTACACTATTAAGCGTATTTGGAGTTCCAGAATGACAGTTTCAAATGTGCTCAAAGCGTGCTTCATTCGTTTCCTGCTTTTCAATCTACACTGATTTTGAAGTCAAATGATGGCATGACACTTTCCGTAAAAAAGAAAAATTGCGATTTATGATTATTTTTCAGATATCTTTACTACAACGCGGTTGAAAAAAAAATTACACAAAACAGTACGTTCTGATCGATTTCAAATTACAGTCACGTGTTAAGACCAGTAGCCGTTTTCCTGTACTTTAACAAATTGCATAATTTTTGTTCGTGATTGCTTCATGTCATACGTTGCTTGCATCAGACATTTCTACTGCTATATATAAACATGCCTGTCCCGTTTGTCAGTTGCTCGTTATTGGATTTTGCGTACACAGTGCTGTGGTATGATAGCTGTAATGGGTAAAAAACCTTCACTTACAGTTAAAAAACGGGTAAGAAGAGTGGCACTGCATGAAGCTGGCTTTACATAACGGGAAATAAGTCTGAGGTTAAATATCAGCAACACAGGTGTGCATAAATGTATCAGTAAATTCAAAATTTCGAAGTATTATACGGATCTTAAGTTAAGCGGTCGCCCAATAAAAACTACTGTACGTGATGATCATGTGATAGAAGTATGGTCACTCGTTCTCCAACAGCCTTCTGCAATAAAATTAGAGCTGCTCTGACTGCAAAGGGTACCAACGTCAGTACGAGTACGATTTCAAGACGTTAAACTAAAGATTTTGGTTTATTATCATATAACCTGCAAGGAAACCTCGACTTACTCAAAGTGTGAAAAAGAAACGACTGACTTACGGCAGACAATATCAGAATTGGAACAAAAAACAGAAGTAGTGTTCCTTTCCGATGAGTCAAGCGTACAGTAATTTTCTGCACGTGCTAAATGTATTCGCCGCCCATTTGGAAAAAGATATGATGACAAGTATACGATTGCAACATTGAAACATCCTTCAAGCCACATGATATGGGGTGCAATGTCTGTGTCTGGTACTGCTGTTCCGTATTTCCTGTCGCCTAAAACCACGATGAACGTCTCAGGTATCTCTTAATTTGTTACGTGACAAATTGAAGCTTCACATGGATGTTCACAGACGTTAAATTTTCATGCATGGTGGGGCTCCGTGTCACAGTGCATTGACTATTAGGGACTATCTGACGGCTACTCAAGGCTACTCACGGCTACTCACGGCAATCCAAGTGCTTAATTGGCCAGGTAACAGCCCAGATTTGAATTCTATAGAGAATACGTGGTGTATTGCGAAAAATAAAATCGCAGAGAAGCTACCATCCAGGTCTTTAAAACTTGTTGAAGATAAAGCATGTGTGGAGTACAGAGATTTCCCAAGCTTACTGCCAGTCTCTTGTTCACAGCGTGCCTAAAAGGATTGCAGCAATGATAAAAATTAAAGGAGGTCCGTCAAATAGACTTCCTTGTACGTAGTATAAGGAAGTAATGTGATCCCGAAACATTTTGGGGTCCAAATTTCGACGAAAAAACCTATTTTGACTACCTTTAATTACAATTTTAAAAATTTTTTCGATGCATCTCATCGTAAGCTAGCATGCACGATCATTTAAGCGCATCTGCAACTCATTTTGACGAGCGGCGAGTCTACTATGGCCAGTTTTTCCATGCCGTCTATGCGTATGTATGTAACTCGCATATCTCAAAAACTATTGGTCATAGAATGTTGAGATTTGATATTTAGGATTGTTCTATGATCTGGTTATGCTCCTCCCCTTTTGGTCGCAATCGAATGGATAGTTTATGTACAGGACCTTGTAAAGAAGGTTTTTGGTTGGGCTGATTTAAATTTAAAGACTGCGTTGTGATACATGAAAATCCAGGTTCGAATGCACTTATGTTGCAATAAAATAAAAAGACGTTAAATACTGAAAAACTATTTTATTAAACATATGCTATTGAAATATTATTATAACGGCGGTGGTGGCTCAGCAAAAATAAAAATACGTCCTATATGGACAGTGAAATTAAGGTGGAATGCTTTAAAAATTACGCCAGTACAGAATTACACATTGGCGAGAACAATAACTTGGCTGAGATTAATAGCGCCGATTCCAGAGCAACCCTAACAGTTAATCCAATAAAATTACAATGACGTAATCGCGAGCAAATAATTTTAAGTCGTCGCAGGGGAACAACTAAATAACTTACGCCAGCAGGATGCCAAGAGGAAACTCATAAAGGCCGTTGATTTTGCAAACGGACGTAATATAATCTATTTTTAGCACACCGGTCTGAAGAGACGCAGAACAAAAAGAATAGTGCATACAGGGAAAGTAAATATACAGATTTAAAAGACGAAATGACGGGAAAATGAAAACAGAAGTGATTTAGAATTCTTGAATTTTGGATAGATTGCATTAAAGAAAACCAAACTAAATGATTTTTAAATTAAATATGTGATCTTCATCACATATATACTCCCCTCAACCAGGAAAAAAAATTTTTGAAGAATTTTTTTTTTTTTATTAGTTACAATTAATGTCTTAAGAAATGTCTAAATGTCTTTAATGTCTTTATTAATGTCTTTAACAATTAAGAAAATCTTAAACATATTCAGACAAAATTATACAATTGCAAAATTACTACTGACCACCACCTAATAAATGTTTAGAGAAGAAAAAAAATGTCATGACACAATAAAAATAATAACTGCTAGCAATACAAAAGTAAATGTCGACAAAATAAAAAGAGAGCATTTTGCTCACAATACAAAGGGCATTTTAGCTCATCCTTTTTTTTTTAAATAAGGGGCATTTCAGCACACCCTTTTTTTTAAATAAGGGGCACTTCAGCACACCCTTTTCTCTTTAATTGAGCATCTCAAGCTCATGTGCACATCAAAGATATACTGCTTAAACTTGCAGTGAGTACTCAAAATTATAATTATAAACCAGCGCTGTTGAATGGTTTGCATATATATATCAATAAGGCCTTCAAATGTCAGAATTATGCATCAAAAATACTTCACTCAATTGACAAAATAAAACAATACATTCAAATTATAATATGATACTAAAAAACTTTTTTGTTTGTTTGATGGTAATTTTTCACACAGTTCTGTACCATCAGAATTGTAATAATGTTGTAAATAGTACATGACATAACAGTATCTTGACATACATATCTGTATATCATAAGAAAAATAAGCACATTCAATTGAAAAAATTATACTTGCACAAAATGACAATGAAAAAAAAACAAGGAAATTGAATATCAATCTGTACAATACCATCAACGAACATCAATCTAAGTACAATTAAAAAGAATCTCAGTAAAAGGTTTAAGTGTTATTGGACACTCACATAGTTATTTATTTTAAATTTTCAAGTTAGAGATAATACTAAATGAATCATTTAATTTTATTATTAATTATTATTTTATGACTGCGTAATTATTTACTTTAGAAGTCATCATTTAATAAGTGTTAAGTTTTAAGAACATGATTGAAGAAATGATATATTGACAGACACAGCATGAAATTCAAATACACAAGTGAAAACTGCTGGACCAGCCAGGCAGTACACAAAAGCAATTGTACCTCCAAGCTTGTGGGTACCACACAAACAAGGAAACAAGCATTCAACACATGCACACAGCAATATATCCGTGAATGTCAAATAAACAAGTTATTAATTATGTGGAGGTAATAGAAAAAAATTAAGTTATAAAAGAATGAAATTAGTTAACTTGCAAGTCTTGAAAATGTAAGTTTAAACTTGGTAACAAGTACGTAAAATATTAGTTATAGCTTAAAAAGAAAATTGAAGGCAATTGTGGTCATACGGTAAAAATAACAAAATTAATGATTTTTTTTTTTGTTTGTTTGTTCAAGAAAGGAATGTTGTTGTGTCACTTACTAACACACTAATATTTTCAAAAGTGACAAAATTGGGAAAGAATAGCACACAAAAGTACAAATAAAAATACACTAAAATGCAATTACTAAAGTATACAATATACTGATACTCTGAAATTATATACCATCAAATTTCACTTATTAAAGTCTTGAGTTTATCTGATCACTACATATATATTTTATTATGAGCCTAACTAAATAAACAATATTTCACAAAATAATCACTAAGATAAGAATAAACATAATTCAAATAATAAATTAACTATAAGCACTCTGAAAATGTAAATCAATGTAATTTTTTTTTATAACTCAGTGAGTACTTGATACCTTAAAGTTGTATTAATTTATAGTAAGGTACAGAAGAGATTTAAATATCTCATAGTATAGAAAAAAAATTTCAAAATAAAATGTTATGTTTGTGTATGTGAACACAAAAGAGTGACAAAACATATACAGTGTTTAAAATATTTTTGAAATGCACTACTGTACACCATAGTGAAAATGTGGGAGAAAAAATGTAACAAATATTCAAAAATTTTATGTGTAGCAAAATGTGGAAGGACAAGCACAATGAACTCAATGAGCAGAACATCAGTGTGAACATGTTTGTGAGTGTGAACATATAAGACATAAACACAAGTGTGATGGGAAAAAAAACAAGTGTGAAAAGGTTGACAGTCAGCAAGTGTAAGCAATGTAAATAAAAAACAACATGAAAAATGCAAGTAAATGTGAAAAAGGTGTAATTGGGGACAAACACAAACTTCAAAGATCAGTGACTATTCAAGTATGAATCTTATTTGAAGTACAACAAACAATGTATGATATAGTGTATTTGTGAAAAGAAAAAAAGGTAATCGAATGAATACCACTATACTCTTCTAAAGAATGCATGTATTAAACAGAGGCATAGCAATGGCAGGAAAGAAAACAATAAAACAGTGTATCTAAAAAATGTAAATTCGATTGCATATTTTATCTACAGGGCGGCTCAAAAGATTCTAAATACATTAAGCTCTATGGGCCGAAATTCATTACAGCGTATTTTAGTGCTATTGGGCTATTTCAAACGACTCAGATATGATATATGCTGTTAGGAGTTACAAAATGAATTCCTCCATTAAAAAAAGTGTCTTTATCATTTATAATGCTGCTACAGGAACACTCAAAATATTTCCAATACATTATGGTCAATGGCAATTTTAGTGGCATTCATCCATTTCAAGCACAAGAGCGTCTTACCACATAAGTTAGGTAATGGTCCGACCACGGTCACGTGCCTCCCTCAAGAACTACGCCAAAAGTCGCCAAGATTGGAGACTTTTGGTGTACGTGTGTGCGTATTTAACTCAGAAATCTCAAAAACTATTATGAAATTTAATATATAAGATTGTTGTAACATCTAGTTGTGCATCTCGATTTTTGGTTCCAATCTATTGGAGAGTTTATTTACAGGATCACCGAAAAGAATTTCAGTAGTTTGTCTATGGACATCTTCAATATAATGCAACTGTAGACAGTCATTGTTTGGTACATGCCCAAAATCTTGCGTCTGTCGTCGACTTTGGCGAGTTTTGCCGAAATATCGCCAAATTTGGCGATAGTCAGTCATTTGGTCCATGCCCAGTGTATCGCCATTTGTCAACATACTTGGCGAACTATCGCCAAATTTGGCGGTAATTTGTCATTGTTTGTTCCATTCTTAAAATCTCGCCATATGTCGTCGACATTGACGAGTTTTGCCGAAATATCGCCAAATTTGGCGCCAAAAATTATTTCGCATTTTGTTTAACTCTAAAACTTTAACCCGTAAAATTTTGAACTTTTGTATTATTACTATTATAATATCTAACTGTTTTCAATATCTTTTTTGATAGCAATCGACTGAGAATTTATTTACAGGGTGAGCCAAATGTCTTTCAATACATTGAGGTGTGTGGATGCCCTAATAGCACAGATGGTCACAAAGGAGTCGCTGTGACGTCACAGAGGGTAACAATTGTCACAGGACTGTCACATACTACTCACATTGTGACTTGTGAGTGATGTGACTCTACTGTGTGGTCACTGTGAAGTTTATTTGTGACCAGTCACCAGGTGACGTCGCCGTGAAGTCACCATGTGACTAGCATGTGATCGGTCGCTAAGTGACTCCATTGTGAAGTCACCACGTGACTAGTATGTGATCGGTTGCTCAGTAACTCCACTGTGAAGTCACCATGTGACTAGTATGTGATTGGTCGCTCAGTGACTCCACTGTGAAGTCACTGTGTGACTATTTTGTGACTACTGATTTTTTTGGACTTCAAAATGACGTCACACTGGCCGCTTTTGCGACTTTGGAAACAGACTCATTTTTTCTAATATTTTGTGGCAATTTCTTTCGTGAAACATTTAATAAATAAATCCGAAAATAGTAATTCAATAAAACTTCGCAATTATGTAGCAATAGAATTTAGTTTAATTTATTAACTTTTAAACTATTTCGTTTAAACAAGACAATATTATTTATAAAAAAATATTATTCTTAACAATATTAGAGTTAAGAGTTCTAATCACAATGGTGAAAACTAAGTATCTGTGAGTAAAATTAACAATTTCTTTAATATCCCCATGGCATATATGTTTCTATAGCGTATGTAAGGTTTAAATTTCGGATGGAGGGAGGGACTATCCGGTATTTTCAACCTTACTGTTACTAGAGTAAATACAAATGTCTCATAATTGCTGTTTTTTAATAATTGGTTTAAGTTTTCAGATCCGTCCCCCTTTAAATACGTCTCTGGTATGTTTGAAAGTTCCACTACTAAAAATTTGAGATAAAACTATGGGTCTAAGTCAAAAATACTTTATTTATTTTATCTAATGCATGTTTTTCCAATTAATTTTATTTATTTTTATATGAAATCCCTTTTAGGCAAAATATAGCAAAAATATAAATCTTATCCCTCATACCTTAATATATATCAAACCTCAAATGTCGCACATTACAAATTTATTTCATAACCGAATAAAAAATTTCAATAAATCATTAGTTTTTTCGGATGAATACCTAAATAAAACAGCACATTATCTCCTGAAAATAATTTATGCGGAAAAAGAAAGATTTCCAAGATTTTTAATTTATATTTATTTATTATGATATTTTTTATATTATTTATAGAATAAATATATATATTTATATATAAAACTTATTTATAAAATACTCACAGAAAAATTTTAAATTTCCAAAAGAAGCCGTCAGAACTAGCTTGCAGCCCTCAGTTTACTTTTAAAGGTTTCCGAGCACGGTAATCACAGCGTTGCGGTAAGATGCTGGGCTAATAACCATTAGATCCCTGGTTCGATTTTGGACCTCAATTTTTTTTCTTGCCTGAGAGTTTGGTGCTGCTATCTGGTGTATATTTTCGGTAACTCTCTTTCCCCGAATTTTTTCGCTGTCGCAAAACTGTCTCATCGTGACTTCTCTGAACGGTCGCAATGCGACTACACAGCGAGAGGACATAGGGACTGTGGCGTGACTTTGCTGCGGAGTCGCGGCGACTGTTTGTAACTCTATTGTGACAATATTGTGTGGTCGCATTTCAGTCACAGGGGACTGTTGTGCTATTAGGGTGCATTCAATTCATTGAAAGTCTGTGGTCAATGACTACTTTGGCTATCCCCAAAACCTCGCAAACTATCTCAAGCTTGTCGGCTTTTGGTTAAATATCGACAAATGAAGTGTCAGAAGGAAATCTTTCAAACTGAACTCAGTTTGGCGATATCGAAATATTTGTCTAGAAATCGCAAAACCTTACTATTACAGATATTTTATCTCTTTCAAACAAATAAGTTTAAAGGAAGTGCGTGGAAAATATTTTTGATTTAATAGACGTGCAAGGAAGTCATGTGCTGTACACATTCAGTTTTTTTTCATTTGTAACAGCTGTTTTTGGTGCGGAATTCCATTAAATCTGATTTTTCTATGTGTGGTCTTAAACTTTTACTAACGACTGTAAGCTTAAAGTAATTAAAAAACTTTGTAAAAAACACACATAAGAAGTAAAAGGAAAAAGGATACGCGTTTCGTTCAAAAATTGTTTTGAACTTCTTCAGTCCAAGCCCTTCGACGTAAAGAACACAGGGAACTGAAAAGAAAAAAAAAACAAGCAAGATGTTGCCACAAGGGGCAAAGAAAAGTCGAACAAAACCACGGAGAGGGGAGAAAAAAATTAAAAAGGGGGATAGAAAGGAAAGGAAAGAAGCACAAAAAATACAGAAATAAAAAAGGAATAAAGAAAAATAATAAAAAGGGAACACACAAGTACAAACACACACACAAAAAAGAGAAAACAGAACAAACAAACAAAAAACAAATAGAACACTTTTTTTTTTTTAAACCACGAACAGGACAGCACAATAAATATATAAATAAATATATATATATATATATATATATATACACACATACACACACATATATATATATATATATATATATATATATATATATATTTTTTAATAAAAACGAAAAAGAAAGACAGTAACACACGTACATACACATTAAAGAAACAGGGGGGAGAAAAAAAAGGGGGGGTAGACGAAGAAAGTGAAAAGAACCTTACAACAGCAACTTCCAAGCAGAATGAACGAAAGGAACGGAAGAACCATCGTTCACAAGACGATCTAAGTGCTGGGTAATGGAAAAACCTTCCAAAAAATCCAGATGGGACAAAGACTGAGGAGTGCACAAAATCTTAGCCTTAGAAAACTGAAATCGATGATTGGAATTCCAACAATGTGAGGCAATAGAAGATTTGGAAAGTTCGTGCTTAGAGACATATCTCTCATGCTCTTTGAGCCTAAATTTGAGAGCTCTTCTGGTCTGACCAATATAGCCCAAATCACAAGATTCACAAGGAATATAATAAACACCCCAACGGTTCTCAGTAGGAATAGGATCTTTAAGGGAAGAAAATTTAAGTTTATTAACAGGTTTAAAAATGACTTTGAAACCGAAATTTTTGAGAAGTTTAGAAATTTTGTAGCATAAAGGTGAAAAGAAAGGTAGTACAATTAATTCGTTGTGAAAATTAATAGTATTAGTAGAAGTATTAGGCTTATTAAATTTAGAAACAGCTTTATCAATAATAGAGGGGCTAAAATCACGAGAAACAGGTAAGGATTTTAAGTAACTAATTTCATTATTAAGAGAAGAAGAATCAGAGCAAATTTTGATAGCACGAAACACATAAGTGTAAAAAGCAGAAAGTTTTTGCTGGTAAGGATGATTAGATAGGGCATGAGGAGGTAAAGATATAGAAAAGGGCTTGCGGAAAACAGAAGTAGAGAAACCGTCAGTATTCCTAGAAACAAGAACATCCAAAAAAGGTAAAGAATTGTTGCACTCCTCTTCTAGAGTAAATTGGATACACGGATCAACAGAATTAACGATCAAAAGTAAATTAGAAATATCACAATTGGAATCCACTAGAACGAAAGTATCGTCAACATATCTGACCCAGCACGGAAAATTAAAGACCTCCTCATGTCCTATCTAATCATCCTTACCAGCAAAAACTTTCTGCTTTTTACACTTATGTGTTTCGTGCTATCAAAATTTGCTCTGATTCTTCTTCTCTTAATAATGAAATTAGTTACTTAAAATCCTTAGCTGTTTCTCGTGGTTTTAGCCCCTCTATTATTGATAAAGCTGTTTCTAAATTTAATAAGCCTAATACTTCTACTAATACTATTAATTTTCACAACGAATTAATTGTACTACCTTTCTTTTCACCTTTATGCTACAAAATTTCTAAACTTCTCAAAAATTTCGGTTTCAAAGTCATTTTTAAACCTGTTAATAAACTTAAATTTTCTTCCCTTAAAGATCCTATTCCTACTGAGAACCGTTGGGGTGTTTATTATATTCCTTGTGAATCTTGTGATTTGGGCTATATTGGTCAGACCAGAAGAGCTCTCAAATTTAGGCTCAAAGAGCATGAGAGATATGTCTCTAAGCACGAACTTTCCAAATCTTCTATTGCCTCACATTGTTGGAATTCCAATTATCGATTTCAGTTTTCTAAGGCTAAGATTTTGTGCACTCCTCAGTCTTTGTCCCATCTGGATTTTTTGGAAGGTTTTTCCATTACCCAGCACTTAGATCGTCTTGTGAACGATGGTTCTTCCGTTCCTTTCGTTCATTCTGCTTGGAAGTTGCTGTTGTAAGGTTCTTTTCACTTTCTTCGTCTACCCCCCCCTTTTTTTCTCCCCCCTGTTTCTTTAATGTGTATGTACGTGTGTCACTGTCTTTCTTTTTCGTTTTTATTAAAAAAAAAAAAATATATATATATATATATGTGTGTATGTGTGTATATATATATATATATATATATATATATATATATATATTTATTTATTTATATATATATTTATTGTGCTGTCCTGTTCGTGGTTTAAAAAAAAAAAAAGTGTGCTATTTGTTTTTTGTTTGTTTGTTCTGTTTTCTCTTTTTTGTGTGTGTGTTTGTACTTGTGTGTTCCCTTTTTATTATTTTTCTTTATTCCTTTTTTATTTCTGTATTTTTTGTGCTTCTTTCCTTTCCTTTCTATCCCCCTTTTTAATTTTTTTCTCCCCTCTCCGTGGTTTTGTTCGACTTTTCTTTGCCCCTTGTGGCAACATCTTGCTTGTTTTTTTTTCTCTTTTCAGTTCCCTGTGTTCTTTACGTCGAAGGGCTTGGACTGAAGAAGTTCAAAACAATTTTTGAACGAAACGCGTAACCTTTTTCCTTTTACTTCTTATGTGTGTTTTTTACAAAGTTTTTTAATTACTTTATCGTTTAACACCAGTATTTTGAGTGTTTTTTCAGTCGACTGTAAGCTTGTCAACAATGATGCCAAAACACAAATGCATTTGGCGGCATGCCACACTTTGCCTCCATTCTGAATCTAATGTAACCACGACGTTTCCATTTGTTCTCTTTCAATGACTGCAGGACATCTTTCAACATATAGAGTCTGGTAGAGGAAGTTTATGATTCCCATTGCTGATACTGGATGTTCTCTGATCAGGTATCTAATGCAACACTTAGACGGTCATAATACTGCCCCTAAAGCGTATTGTAATACAACTAGTAACAGCTTCAGAATTGTGAACTTTTATCTGTTATTAGCTTTAAAAACATAACACCGGAGTTTCTTCTACAGACGAAACAGATCTGAGTACAGACCAAAAATATCGACGAGATCCCTGCATTGCAGTGACAAATAATTCTGTCCTAATAATTTGCCTCAGGGCTATCCTGGAAATATTTCCCATTCCTGCTGGTTGGCAACGAATAACCGAATCGTACGTATTTATATTGATACACAGGATCCCTCCGATGAACTATAAGATTTGGGCGAATTTATTGTAACTGCTTACGCACCTCTTGCACAATAAAATCCCATGCCAATTGTACACATTGAGCACGGAAATCATTGAATAACAACTCAATCTTCCCGTGACGATCTTACAGACAATTTTAAGCTGGTTGTGGATTTGGATCTCGTCATCCAAAGAAATGGCTAATTTGGTCATCCTTAAGCAATAATCCTTAGAAGGCTTGTTGACTCGGACCAGGATGTTCGAGAACTTGCACTACGAAGGATTTTGACAGCAAGGAGAAAAAAAAGGGAAGAGGAGTCCATGTGTTAGAAATTCCTGAACTTCGACCATCCTAAGTGGGTCTCATAGATTGGAAGAATTGCCAACTAATAGAAATTCCGATTACCTCTTATTAGTTGATCAGTGTCATAGTGAAGCTGATAAAGTCTGGCGAATGCCCATTGTCAGCATTGGGAAACATAAATTTCATGTACTGCACGCGATGTGTTAAAAAACAGTAAAACTGACTACATCAGCTTCCCTTGCAGTCATTGGAGAGAACAAGCGTGATGGTTACCTCATATAATGGGTTAAATATGTGTCATGTTCTCGTTTGAGTGCAAAAACCAGTATAGAACGAAAAATATGGAAACAAGTGAATGAAGTACGCTTAATGCACATTTGCAACTTTTATTCTTCAACTCTAAATATTCTTATTTGTGCAAAGGCTGTGTTTATTGTGCCAGCAATATGATTTAATGTTTAATAGTCCGAATTATTTTTTACAAATTACTAATTTTGGTTAAAAAAAATGTTTCTGGAAATAAGTATTTAAGTTAAAGTTTCCCATTTCTTTCTAAGCTTCAAACTCTAATTTTTCAGCACGTTTTCCTAATTTCGCATATTTAGACCCCAAAATGGAACCGATAGATATTTATTAATTACTCTAAAATTTTGAACTTATGAATGTTTCTTATATAGTCTTTCAACTTTTCTGCACCAGCGCGAAAAGGAAATTTTAAATATAAAAAAATCGCTGAAATGAGTGAAACTTTTCATCATTGCACTCTGAAATAATAAAAGAAAAATTACGATGATGAAAGAAAAAAAATTATTTTTTTAGAAACACAAATAATAAGTTAAGAGACCTGTGCTGTCTCTTTCAAAAAAATCTCATGTGGTCTCTACATAACTTCCTCGTACGTCTGTTCAATAGTAAATGTTTTCAGTGGACTTATTGTACTCTTATTTCAATTGACAGGGATACAACACTGCAAAGGTACTAAGGTTTAGCAATTCCTAGCCGAATATTTGATCCAAGCTGGGTTCAGTTTGAAAGATTTTTTGGCACTTAGTCAGTCGATGTATTTCCAAAATTCGCCAATATTGTGATAGCTTGCGAGATTCTGGACATAGTCGAAATAGTAATTGACCACAGTTTTGCTTAATAAATTGAAGATATCCATAGATCTTAATGCATTCTAAACCTTTTGGGTGACCTTGTAAATACATTACTCAGTCTATTGCAATAAAAAAGAGATGTAGAAATACATATTACAATAGCTCTAATTATAAAATCGCAGCACCTCATGTTTAAAGTTTTAGACTAATGTCAAATACCTTATAATTTCTGGTGCCAAATTTTGCGATTTTTTTTTTGAGAAATTCGCCAAAGTCGACGACAACAGGCGAGCAGGCGAAATTTTGGGGATGGCCTATTAATGACTGACTGTAGATATAATATATTAAAGATGTCCACAGACTTTCATGTTTTGAAATTATTTTGGGTGTGTGGTCCTGCAAATAAAGTTTTCAATATATTGGAACCAAGAAAGAAAGTTCAGAACTAGGTGTTACAACAATCCTAAATATGCTGTAGTTGAACAGTTAAGACCAAAGCCTTTTAGAACTTGCCTGTATCGTATAACAGATGTATACAGCATTCGCAAAACCTAAGCTCGTCGCACTTTAAAATGAAAGAAAACTCGGTAAAAATTTCCATTTTAGTTTTATTGAAATGTAATATGGAAACATTTTAACGGTGGCTGGTAAAATGACGTTGAGTGACTGTGAAAAAGGTCTGAGAACAGAAAGCTAATCTGGCAACAGAGCTTAGCGCTAGAAGGGACGCTCGAAAAAATGAAAAGAAGCGTTAGGGTTTATTGCACATTTACCAAAATTTTAATGGAATTCGCCAAGATGTAAAATGCAAGGTGGCATGGTAACCAATGCAATATTATTGAAACCCCGTGAGAAATGGATCACAATAAATGAATTCTCAGACCTTTGCCGCATGCGAAAATATATTACAGAAGTTAAAACCAAAGTAATTAAAGAAACAGTTGCATAGCTTTACGGAAAGAAATGAGAGTTTAAAAATGGCAAAGAGTATTAGATTTAGAATAGGTAAATTGAAAATCAAAAGTAATTATAACTATGTGATAACTGCATCACGCAATTTCAACATTCTACGACCAATAGTTTTTGAGAAATGCAAGCTAGGTACATACATAAGTCAGGAAAATCTAGTAAAAATACACTTGCGGTTGTTGAAGATGGATTGCCCATGCGAACATACATACATGCGTACGTTGAGACGTCTCTCAAAAACTTTTCAAAGTAAATTTAGAGATGGTCAAAATCGATTGTTTCATCAAAATCTACATACCGTAATATTTCGCCATCACTATACTTTCTTTTCCTTGGTACAAGGAACTAAAAAGTGTTTTCGTTGTCATTTAAAGTATTGTAATTTTAAATACCTTACATATTGCTTGATATTAAATGTTCAATAAAAGCGAATAGATAATGCTGTATCATGCGACTATGCTCTTACTTTGAGCACTTTTCTGCTTAAATTGTATAAAAGTTTTTATCTGAAATTATCGCCCCAAGCGAATACCAATTAAAAATGTGGATATCCTAAAACTGGTTACCAGACAACTTTTTTTTGTCGTAAATAATATGTCATATTAATTACTTCATTCATCAGATATGGACAATTCCTTATGCATCATTTATATTCATTAACTAATATAATAAGGTTTTTTGCATGCACACAGCAGTTTTATTTCGACCCTCGCAGCAAATTAATTGAATATATAAACAATTAAGGAAGAGGCATCTATAAATGTTGTTTCAGTTCAGTGACATTAGTTCGAAGCTATTATTATTGGTTTCACATAACCAGAATAAAGGAATTCAGCTTTTGGATTCCATCCAATTTGTATGACAAACGGTATTCATTTAGAGAGTGAAATTTGCTTTATCATTAATGCAGTGAAGTATGATAATAGTAATTGACTTTACAAGTGGATATATTAACTATTTTTATTCCAAATAATTATAGTGTATACCAGTAATGATTTCGAATAATAAACATTTTAGTTCTACTGATTAGAAAAGCCATTAGTCTTGTCGGAAACGACGTAATTGACCATAATATTTTTTTTCGGGGAATGCCAGTAAAGAATTTTCTTGAATTACTAAAATTAGTTTAGATAATAATGTACATAGTGAACTTCAATAAAGTTCTTTCAATAAGAAATACCGTGAAATGCGGAAAGTGTGAAACACTAAGAAGCGTAAGTGCAAAAGAAACATTTTATTAGCATTTGATATATGCTCAGTACAACATTGGTAATGGAATTTGTCTTAGTTTGAAACAAAACATATAATTATGATAAGCCTTACAAGTATATTTCAGTGCGCAACAAAAGTCAAAAATGTTCGTTCAGTTCGATTACCAAGAAGTGACGTCACTTTTACTGACGGATAATCGCATCAAGACATTTATCCATAGACGAGATTAAAATATTTAGTGTGCGCGTTGAAATATTTCCCGCAGTAGGTAATCTTTTAACTGTTGCATACTGACGGGACGGCGTTGGGTCATGTTCCTTTTAAGTATTCTCCAAATATTCTCGATAGGAGAAAGATCTGGACTTGCTGCTGGCCACTCTGAAACAGGAACACGCTTCGAGCGTTGTTATGTATTTATTATCTTCTCTATATGCGGCCTTGCGTCATCTTGTTGAAAAAGATATGATTTTCTGCTAAAAAATCTCTGTGCTGATGGACGTAGATTCATTTGAAGAATGTGTATATAGTGTTGAACCTGTATTATGCTTGCACCAGAATGCAAATTATCAACGTCAATCTCTTACAAGCATACCCACACCTTCTTAGAACTTACTTTAAGAACCACGCACTTGTTATAAAACCGATAGTTCATTTCACCCTTCTTCCTAATAAACTTACCGCCAATATTTACACATGAAACATGAAAAATAAATTCATCTGACAACAGTACCTTCTTCCAATGAATTGGAGTTCAGCCTAGGTTCGATTTCGCGCACGCAATACAGCAACGTTTATTCGATGAAATGAGAAATGCTTTACGTCTTACTTTGTGTAATGTATATCCACATATTTTGATAAATCGACGCACAGTTACTTATGAAATGATCTTTTCAAAGCTTCCTTTTTCGCAAGTGACAAGAGCTGCAACTGACAAATGCCTATTTTTTACGAGTATGTTGACAAAATAGGCGAATTTCCCAATCAGTCAATATTAATTTCCGACCAAGAGCCTTTCCTGAACGGCTATTTTAAGTTATATTAGATCGTTTTATAAGAGTAATCACTGCGGGTTGTGTCAAGTGGAGCTGATTTAGCGCTGCGAAACATTATTTTTTGCTTCTGTATGATTATTTTGCATTTTGCAAGTGCAGTAGCTCCACCTCTCGCTCCATGCTTGGGCTTACCACTAATAACGTTTGAGAACTGCTTGTCCCTATATGCTGTTTCCTTCCCTTGACGTTACTGATTCAGAATTTACAAGATAGGGCAAGATTATGCATTTTTTTTCTAATAAAAGAACTTTATTGAAAAGCGTTGCATAAAATGTCTATTAAAAATGCAAATTTTATACGAACTTTCAATTCATTTTTTGTTTTTTAAGTTGTAACATTCTTATATAGTGTAGAATTACATATATTTATGCCTTTTACAACAATTTTATAAGGCCTCATATTTTAAATTTAAAAAAACCTTAGTGAACGAACTGCATTGACGTTGACTATGTACCTTATAACAACCAGTTTCTTGTAGCAAGTTATGATAGTTCCGATTTTGCCTTACTAAGTTTTGTAGCTAATACTTTTAACATATTAGATATTCAATAAATTAACATCAGGAAGAAGACTACTTACAACTGTTCGAAGTTGTTTTTTTTATCATTACCAGCTTTGACTAATATTTTAAAAACCTGAGAACATGTTCACATTTATAATAATTTCTTTTTAACTAGCACGCAGTAAAATTAGTTTCGATGTAATGAGAATTATACCATCAACACAATGAAGTATTATCGAGAAACATACTAATATGCTAATGAAGTACTATATATTCTTATTCTAGAATAAATGATAGAAATATAAACATATTAGAAATGTTTCCACATCACGTCTTTGTAACCCGTTCTGTTTCAAACGCATGATAACGAATAACGATTAAATATAAAACAGTACTTCAAAGCCTAATGAAAAGTAATTTCATTTATGAAATTAAATGTTTACTCTTTAATTGGTGATCTCTAAATGCGTGTATGGTGTGAAATGTAGAAAGTTTATGTTCTTAGAAAATCCATTTAAAAATTAAGGACATCGTACTTCAAACTTTAGATTGATTTAAACTGGATAATAGGAGATTCCGCTACCATTTTAGCACAAACACGTACCTAATTTGGAGAATCACAATAATGAATAAATAATCTCCATAAGTTAATGGAATACGAAATACATTAAGCAGAAATTTCAGTTAATTTAAAATGTTATGTGAATGTGTTTTTCATTTTAATGTACAGTGAATAATAAAAAAATGAAGACATTTTAATTTTGACAGTAATGAAAAATTATTGCATGATTTCATGGAAATGCTGGTGTGGACAATGACCATGAGATGAGTTCGCGATTCCAGGAGTTTTTTTTTTTTTTTTTTTCGCACTCATGTCTGTCACAGGTCAAGGAAAACCTGGAAAAACGGGAATAGTCAGAAAATTTTACTTTAGCAGAAAAGCCAGGGGAAATTTTAAAATTTTGGCTAAACACCTGGCAAATCTTGAAACGCGAGCTGGAAAATTTTCGAAAATTTGCATTTAATAATTTATTTTACAATTGCAAATGCCTGCAACTTTTATGACAGAAGTGTAAGAATGGTGTTCACGGTAATTTACTTGTATATTGAACAATTTACATTTTAGGGGGTGGGCCTAGTTTAAAGAAAAGACAAATAAAGGCTTAAACAAAATGTATAGTATTAGAAAATGTTACCCAAAACCCTCGTTAGAAAATGTTACTCTCGTTTCACAAAATCCCTATAGCGCAATGCTAAAAATGTTTGTCTTGTCTCACAAAAAAAAGCTGCAAATCTCTGTCTTGTCTCGCATCCATCCCTAGTTTTGGGGGAGTATAATCAAAAATATTCCTCTGAACAGATATCCCACCAGAAAGTTTGCCAAGCCGATAATAAAGTGAGCGAAAAAAAAAATATATTTTACTCAAGTTCGAGAGAGTTCAGTGTCCAATCGCCTATCTCTACAGGAACTCCCTCAGATAGAAAAGGGGGCGGGGCGAAATTCTATATCCCTTTCCCAAGAGAGTCTGATAAATAGCCCTACAAACATAGAAGAAATAATGAAAAATGTACCCAAACTGTTTCATTCTAACCTTCATATTTAAATTCATGGACGTCCATAAGGGGAAGGGGGGACAAAGGTAGGGCACTTGTCCCCCCTCCTAGAGTTTTAGGTTAATGTTTCATGATGTAAACAAATGGAAAACCAGAAGTAAATTTGTTAAAAGTATGAAATTTTCCCCTTTATGAAAAATTTTTGAAGTTTACCCCCCCCCCCAAAAAAAAAATGTCCCATGGGCGCCCGTGTTCATATTGCTCTAAAGGTAACAAGCCCCGTCAAATGTTTTCTGTCTGAGAAGGGTGGCCCTAAATGTTTTTAACCTGGCATGGATGCCCTGAAGTGTTTTTAGCCGGACAAGTGTGCCGCGGGGGAAAAAGTTTGGGAGTTCCTGTGCTAGGTATTTGTACCTTTTGGTGAATATTTCCTGTCTCTGATGCCGCAGGGATATATTTAATTGTTCAAAAGAGCAAAGTGTCTCATCTTTAACACCAAATCTATTGAAAAAAAGCCACCAACACAGAAAAAAAATTGGTCTATTTTTGCTCTGTGAAGTGTCTTCAGATTTTATTAGTCGTCTAGGGCACTTCATATTCAGCAAGTCAGATGATTGTCCTTGCTGTTGATTCATTTCGATATCATTAATGGTACAGCACATCTTTGATAGTACGTTCCATATGTTTAAATACTGAGTTGGAACGAATAGCAATTCGTTTATTTAAATTCTTTTTTTTCTTTATATATTATAAATGAAAACAGCAAGCTAATGATTTAACGTTAATGAAGAGCTATATGTAAAACAGTTTTTCTAAGAAAGCCAAGAAATTTATTTGTGTCCAATATCTACATGTATATATATTCAATTTTCATCTCGCTAAATAGAATTAGTATTTTTATATTATGCTCATAATACTCACACGTATTTAGATAGCATGTTCTTTTTCTGATACATTCGCTATTATGGAATTTATATAACAAACTACAACATGCTCAGGAAATAAATGATATACGCACATGATTTTCAGTTTAAAACATAAAGAATTAACCATCTCTTTTGCAAAAATGAAACACACCGTAAATACACTTCTTAATACATACGTTTTTCCGAACAAAGTAATATTAATAATTTACTATTTTGAGTATAGGTGGAGGGAAAGTGATGTGCATATAAATTTCTTTAAAAAAAAATAAACTGAAACAATACCGTTGTAAAAAAATTGAAAACTATTAAATCTTCGGAATTGATAGCGGATTGATTAAATTCTACAGATTTATTTACGTGTCTCTATCAATAATCAATTAATTTAGAAGGACATTAGGAAAATAATGTTGTGTTATTTTTCTTTTACCGTTTACAAAGGATACACGCTCCATGTTTCACACTTTCTTAAGCTTTCGGGGATTGCTTTTTTTAGGAAGATGTCACATTTAAGATAGGAAACGACGCGAAAGAAAATATATATATTGGATATAGTGGATTAAGGGAGCTCAGTTTGGGATTCAGTAGAAAATATGGTTAATATCTTGAAGAAATATTTGTTTTCTAAAAACAGCTAAGATAATAAGTTATTCGTTAAGATTATTATGTTGACGAGTATATGAACGTACTAAATTAATACTCAAAACATCTGAAAAAATTAATAAGTTATATTTAAGCAGTAAGTATAATATATAATAATAAAAATAATGTAGTCATTACATCAGCAATGGAAAATATTATTTATTAATTTGATTTTTCTTAAAGCCTCAGCCTCAGTTCATTACTTTTGTCTACCATCCAATAAATTGAAATTAACACAGTCATATTGTGCGGTTTAACTGTGGTGCAGTTTTGTGAAGCTGTTGACTGGATAAAGATGTGTCAATTTTTTAAGACTTTGTCAAGTTGGAAGTTTTCAAGATAAAATTGTGTAGAAATGCAGTTTCCTTTAATGTCTTATGCTATCATACTGTTTAGTATACCTCAAAATTTTCGTAGATTCCTAGTTATTCCCCTTTTTCTCATTTTTTCAAAATTGAAGTTGCGCTTAATTACCTAAGATGCAAATATTTTGGTTTTATGAAATTATTAAACTAAGTGGAAATTCTGTTTTTTATAAAACAAAAAAACTCAAGAATTATAATAATGAACCATTTATACTCTGGTGAAATAAGAATTTTTGGTGATTATTATGAATTTCAATTACCTTCGTCAAAAATATTTAGTGTCAAAAATATTACCGACGTACACAAAAAAAAAAAAATTATCGAGAATTTCAGTTCTTAAAATATCTGCTTTAATTTAATAACGAGTACATTATGGAATTACATTTTAATAATGAGAATTTCATATTTTAATAATGAAACACTTACTGTTTGCCAAAAATGCTGATGTGTTGTCATAAGGAATTATCAAAAACAAAGGTTACAAGCCCGATATTACTTGAGTCTGCTATAGAGAAATCAATAATTTGCGGTAATACTAATAGATGCGTATTGCATAGGAGCAGAGTTTAAGCCATTGCCATCTACAAGCTGTGGGTTAATACAATGCGACTTTTCTGCAAAGCTGGTCTCGTAAGAAAATTTCTTTAGTTATTCGATTTCTGCTAAAGGAGCCTGGCACGATGGCTAAAATTTTACTGGTGGAGGCTCACGGAGAGACAGCATGTTGTAAAACGAGTGTCTAAAGTTTACGACCGCCATAGAAAATATCACCGAAGAGGATTGCAATGGACGATCCAGCACATCATAAAACTTTAAACAGCTCGCGTGCTGGAACTCATTGAGGACAGAAGGAGGATGAACTTATGGCATTTGATGGTAGAATTGGAAATGTCGTTCCGAAGGGTTCGTAAGATTGTTCACGATAGTCTGCGATGCCCGAAAATTAGATTCCTACAATTTCCGCTTGATCTGTTCGACCAGCACAAGGTTGAAGCATGTGGGGGCAAGTCTGCAACTTTTAAACCTGCTCTTCACGGAAGGGACCACTATTTCTTCACTGCACTGTCACAGGTGACGAAACATTGATCGACAACGCCAGTCCAACAGGAAGCGGCCGTCAATGAAATGAAACCGCAGTTCTTCTCCTCCCCTGCAACGAGAAAGAAGTTAAAAGCGTTACCATCTGATGGGTAGTGATGGCCGCACTGTTCTCGTACAGAGCGGCTGTCGGACTGGTGGAGTGTTTTGAAATAGAGTCCATAATGACTGCTGATTACTAATTCGAAACATTGACACGATTGTACGACACGATGAGACGGAAACTCACAGAATTTCTCACCGAGGTCATGATCTTCCTTCACGACAACGCAGAACTTCATACAACCCAGGAAACCACCAACGCTGTTAAAAAAGTTATAGACCTCACTCTCTACAGTCAGCATCTCGCTGCAAGCAACATTCGCATTTTTCCTCACTTAAAGAAATTAGGGGACTAGTGATTTGCTTCGGACGCAGGGGTACAATAACGACTTGAATACCCAAGGATAGCTTTTACCAGGAGGGGATATTCAAAGACATATCCCACGAATCGATATGATGATTATGCCGATAAATAACACAATGATGCATTATCAGTTTGGCTGTATTAGCTATATGGAATAAAATGTACATATCTCATTGCAGGCTTTGAAACCTTTTTTTTCGATTTTTTCTTTTTGCTGATCCTAATAAAAACCAATCCTAGTAAGACGAAAAACAAAATTTTCTCCTAACTTGATGTAAAGTTACAAGAAAATTAAGCGTGACGCCCAAGGTGTGTGAATTATGTAATAATAGGAAAACGGGCATATAAATATATGGGGGGAGGCAAAATCTTTGCTATTGCATAAAATACCATTTCAAAAAGGAAATATCTGATTTTTTATTTAATTTTAGGGAGAGCAATTGTCCCCTCTTGCCCTCAGTAAGTTATGAATATGTAACGGTCTATAACGGCCCTACTGTAGAGAGAAATACTTAAAAATGCCAGATATGTAAGGAAAAGAATAAAATGTTTAAAATCGCTGAAGTTTGGAGTTTTTGATGATTTATTGTCATGTTTGGCACCAAAAAATAAGATCTCAAAACCGAACGAGCTTACAATACCTCAGAAATTTTGCTATTTAAAAAATGCAGACACGTACAGATACAGCTTTCTAAATTTATATTTACTATGTGCATTAACGGTTGTGAAAAATAAGTCATGGGAATATATTTGTAACCACGAGCGTTTTCTTTTTATTTTTCCCGGGCAACGCCTGGCTACGCAGCTAGTATATGTATGTATATATATATATATATATATATATATATATATATATATAATATATATAATAGCTTACATACGTAAAGCGTAAAGTGAAATCCCAAGATAATCGATTGATAAAGTGAAAAAAATAATAAAAATAAAAAAGTAGATAGCACATGGTGCCAATTAACGAGCTTATACCGAATATATATAGGTAACACAGTGACTGAAGCGCAGGTAATGAATGGACTCATGAGACAGAAGTATCTTTTACTTGTCCAGTATCCAATAATTAAAATTGCAGGTTTTTCTTGTAGTCTCACCTATATTTGTAACGTGTGATGAATGGTGGTGTTATTGAAATTCAAATGTTCTAGACCTGCAGTAAAAGAACAAATGTCTGATTACACACAATTTCGTCATTTCTTTCAGTTGAAATTGATTTTTTTCCCCATTTCCATCTTTTTGAAACTGTCTTAAGTCACATGAAATATATGGTCCATTATGAAATGTCTGTCCAAATTCCTTCTGAAGCCATGCAAAGTGTTTTGTCTTATTATGCTCATGTTCGAAGTAAATTCGTACATTTTTTTATTCAGTTCTATTACGTCAGCGCCTAGCGTGTACAAATACGTCATTACGTCTTTAGAGTTATTTGAAAAATTCGTACGATAGGGAAAATCAGGTACAGCTTTGCTAAGTCATATTCAAAAGAAATAATGTGTTTTTTGTTTGTTCGTACTGAAAAATGTTTATTTTCAAGGTGCTAGAAAGAACATTATACCGTTAAGTGTTTGATTATTCATAGTTTAAAAAACGTACTTGAAGTGTATCATAAGTTTACACACATTTATTCCAAAAACGACGTTCTTAGGATTTCCAGATTGTAATTACACAGATTGAGCATTTTTATATAATAAAGAAATTAATAAAAAAAGCAGAAAACAATTTAAGAAACGAAAAATGAAAACAATGAAAACCTTTTGAAAACACATAAATTCATTAATCATAGTAAATAGCATATTTATAATTTATTTATTTGAAATTGAATGTATTGTCTATTTTCTTCGATATAAAACACGGCGAAATAAAACGCTATGGGGAAAACATTCAGGAGTATTTATTTCCGATTGCTGTGGAAATCATATTATGTGGGAAAAAATATGCTCCGAGCAAATGGCTAAGGAGCATTTTGCCTTATATCATAGGAAATCAATAACGAAATTCTCTTAATAACTTCCTTGGGGCAAACATACGTTTATTTTCAATTACGGAGGCTGATACAAATGAATCAATCGTATCAATTTAATACAAGCAAGGAAGATATGAAATCCGAAAGGAAATTTCCTATTTATCTATTAGGAATGACAAATATCTGTCTTATGAATTTTGAAACTTTAATATTTTCCATATATTCATGGGAAAGATCTCCCTCATTATCTAATTATTAGAATTTTGCACAGCATTTCCATTTAATTAGTTAATTTTCCTAAATCGTTGGAAATGTCCAAGAAAGCATTTTTTTTTCAACTCATCACACGTTTTTAGCCCAGAAAGGGAAAAGAAAAAGAAAGATCCCATTAAAGAAAATTAAAATCTTTCATGATTTGACCCTTGCTAAAAATTAACGTTGTTTGTTCTGAAGTGATCGGTTTTGTTTGGCTTATTTTTTATAACAAGCCTGCACGAGGGACATCTGCTTACGTGGGGGGGGGGGGGGCTTGGTTCGCAGGACTTTGTAATGATTTCTAACGCTTATTCAATGGTTCAACCACTCGGCCATGTGAAATCATTGAAAATAATTTATAATTGATTTAGGAAGTAATTTTAAATTAGAGAAGATTTAGTATTAGTCTTCTCAAAATGCATACGTACATGTAATGTAATGAAATACAAATCAGTTCTAAATGAGTTCTAAAACAGGAAGAAAAAAAATAAAAACAGTTTCTAACAGGGATCTAAGAACTATAATAAAGTTGTTTGTTTAATGAATTTACATAAAATGTGCAATTTTTAAGTTTGCGCTGTGAATATTACATACGAAAGAACATTTCCTCCTCGTTCCACTCATAAATTATTACTTATTTATTAGTATTCTCTACGTATTAATTATCACCCAGTGGTCGGAAATGAACTATCTTTTTTTTAAAAATTTGAACGTTTACTAAAGTTATTTTGTCAGAGAATGTGTCTCACTATTCCCTACACAGTTAACCTGCTAGAGTGACCACCTTGGTAAAGAGACCACCTGTCTGTAGTGACCACTTTTGTACAGTTTTGCTATACAACCATTTCACTTTGCTAGCTTTGTAAAGTGACCTCTTTATAAGGCGACCAGTTTTGCTCTTCGTGAAGGTGGTCACATTAGACAGGTTCCACTGCATATACATATACATTTTTTTATTCAGTTCTATTACGTCAGCGCCTAGCGTGTATAAATACGTCATTACGTCTTTAGAGTTATTTGAAAAATTCGTACGATAGGGAAAGTCAGGTACAGCTTTGCTAAGTCATATTCAAAAGAAATAATGTGTTTTTTGTTTGTTTATTGTAGTTTCTAACTTTGATATCTCGCTGTCGTCAATTATTTCGTTTTATGAAGATAACTTAGCAGCAATGCATCTTTCTTTTTCTTGCCTTCATATGTACAGTCAATGTTGTATCATTAACGACCCTGAATGTAATAATAGAATAAAGATTTTGTATTCCTGATTTCGCTGTTGCTGGTCTGTACGATTTCTTCTGAATGCTTCAACTAGTCTTGTAGACTGGGACTTCAATTTTTCACATAATTTTACAGTATTAAAATAGCTGTCTGTGGTTGATTTCTACCTTTTCTCAAGTGATGTTGAGTCAACTTCAACACAATAAGTTCAGGGAACAGCTTGGTCAGCTGGTCGCGCTTTGAACGGAACCTGATAGGGAAAACCATTGAACACATTTTTTGAATATACTCAAATAAGAAAAAATATTATCCAAAACATTTCCAGTTTGCTTGGAATATATTATTTGAAAGGACATCTAGAATTCGATGGCAGAAGCTGCTCATCTACAGTGAGACCCACTTTAGATATTTCACAAAACGAACTGTTTTCAATGAGAGATTACGATAAATCAAAAAGCCAGAGCAAATTCATTATAATTTAGTAGATCCGATCTGTCTGTTTTGTGATCAAAGCGAAGTAGATGCACGATTTTTTAGAAATAATCTCTAGCCATAGTCAGTGAGAAAAATTTTATACGCCGAAGTACCGATCATAAAGAATTCAAAGGAATCTTCTTTGTTTCATATAAGCCCTTGCGTACATATTTGAAAAAGCAGTTTCAAGTTCACGAAAGAATACAGTCCAAATAATAAATAAGCACTGGAAACTGGGTACATAAAATGCATATTAAATTTGTAGAAACAAATTTTTTCACATGATAATACCTTTTTATGCAAATCAAAACGTACAGCATAGTCAATATAATGAAATATGATACTTGATTGAGCTAACTGTAAGGTGATTGATAATGGTACAATATTATGTGAAGCAATGAAATGTATATTTTTTAAATTAGAGAGGCCTAAACTATTATTTATATTTACTTTTTATTGGTGGCCATATAATATCTTAATATCAGTTACTCTGAGGTCGATGGTTATATTCTGGTTAAATTTTTAGGCAAATGTTCTGTGAACTACTTCGTGGGAAGAAGATAGGAAATATTGATGTTATTGAAACGAAGTTCATGAGGTGTTTGCTTTCCAAGAATGTTTAAAAACATAATTTCACAAAATCAACATCTATCCAACCTATTAACGATGTAATGCTAACTCTACCACTTCTACCTCCTATTTGTGAAATAGCAAAGTGTACAGATCAGTATAAGTTCATTTGTAATGAATTTTTTGAACATGTTTAGTAGTAGGCTTATGAGACAACTAACCCTAAAATCTGTGAAAACCTACCCCACTATGAGGTAGGTTGTCTCATCCCGAATTTGAATAAAAAACATTTATTTTCATAGCATTTTCCCATCTCATTCCCTGCATACTCTCTAGGGTTGCCATAAAACGCAGCCTATGTTTCACGAACCGTTAATTTCACCGCCACCTCCAATGGAAACAGACAGCTTTCATGTTGTCGGCTTTCTTCTCCTACATGTATAAAATTTATATATTTACCCTAGATTCATAAATAATTAAGAGTTAATTAAACTAATTCTTTCTTTACCACAGCTCTCTTTAACAGATTTTCAATGTGAAAAAATGCTTCCAGGTTTTCCATATTACCGTAGGTTCTAAACATAATATATAATTCATTTAAATCTTTAACTGATACGAAATATTTATTATTAAGATAAAATAATTCCAACTGTAGATATAAAAATTCACTAATTTGATTTCTGAAGCATATGGTTGATTTCCAAGATTTTTGGACAGAGAATTTATAATTCTCTCTCATAATATATGCAACAGCCGGATATATATGACGGATATATATGAGAAAAATATCACGTGCCGATTTCGTAATAAATTGTGAATAATTCAATTAATATGTATAAATCAACTTAGCATTATGATTTACGACATTCACCTGTATAATACCGGCCTGTACACCGACGGAACCTGATAGGGAAATCCTATGAACACATTTTTTGAATCTACTCAAATAAGAAAAAAATATCCAAAACATTTCCAGTTTGCTTGGAATATATTAGGTGAAGGGACATCTAGAATTCGAAAAAGCCAGAGCAAATTTATTATAATTTAGTAGGTCCGATCTGTCTTCTTTGTGATCAAAGCGAAGTAAATGCAGGTAGTAGGAGGAGGAAGAATCAGGAAGTAGAAGCGGTATTTCTGTAGGAGAAATATTTCAGGGCAATTTGTAGCAACTAGTGAATAATTTTATTAATATAAATAATAACCTAACATACTTCTTGAACATAACTTTAACATAGTTTATCAAAAAATTTAAATGTTAGATATTACATAAAGTGCAAAAATAGTTTCTTCAGAGATAAATTCTTTGGAATTCTTTAAGAGCATAATTAAACTAAATATTCTTAAGTGTAAGAACAGCGAAATAAAAATATTTGCACATTGCATTCTTTTTATCAGTTGAAAGAATCAAAATAATGACCGTGAAGAAGAAAAAATTTTATATTCTTCAGTCATGTCTATTTTTGGATCATGAAACATTTTTAACGTTTCTCGTTTATTGCTTTAAGATAACAGTTTTACAAAATAAAAAAAAGAACTTTGAGACAAATATTTTATATAGTCAGTATGAAGAAATATCTATTTTCGTCTTTACCTTAATTACATATCCTGATTATCTTTATTTTTCAAAGGCCAGATATATTCAAGAAAGAAAAATGATCGTAATGATTGGACAATGAATGATATATTGAAAAAATATATATGTAATTCGATCAGTATGTTCTTTAAAAGTATTTTTCAAGAGAAGAATATTACAAATGAAAAATAATTCAAAAAATCGCGATAAAAAGTCTTAAAATATTTTTTCATTCTGAAATTCCAATAATGGCCACTTATTAGAATGAGCAATTTACGAGTGCGAATGAAAAATTCGTTTCCGAAAATTTTCGTTAGTCAATATAAAGTACACACATGAAGTTGCAACTGTGCAAACTATTTTAAAAACAATTTACTATTTCTAGGCATAGTCCCTACACCGGATATTTGTATAAGCACAGCTCTAAATATCTCAACCGGTGTAGGGACTTATACCCTACGTGACGCTCCTCTGGCAGAATTCGTCCTGCTGGCTGTGGAACCACCGTCAGACTGCTGCACCTGAATCGCTGTCCTTTCATGATTTTCAGCGAGCCAAAAACGTGGAAATATCGAGGGTTGATGTTCGGACTATGGCAGGTAGTCTAAACTCCCAGTGAAATGGCCAAGACTGTAGGCCGACAGTGGTTCTGTAGTCAGCCTGACGAATTCTACAACTGGAGTAATTCAAATTTAGTGCTGCTATTGAAAAAATGTCTGAAACAAAAAAATATTATAATTTGAGTAGAATAATATGTATATTTTCAATCACTTTTGTGTAACTTCTTTTGATTAGTAAGAATAGGATAGAAAGAGAGCAAATCAGTCTTTCTGATTTGCTCTCGTATATGACGTTGACTTAACTATACCAATGGTTATTAAGAATGGATATTACATGGATATATTCGAAATAACAGAACAACTGAATGAAGAGATTGTGTCTATCGCCTTCTCTTATACATTTTATAATTTACATTTTGTTTTTATACAAAGTATTATAGTACAAAATTGGCGAAAATAAAAAGTATAATTTTAAAAGCAATTCTACACATTAATATCTCTCAGCTTACTTCTTAACATTTTGGCTTATATGGCTTAAGATATTGAAAAATACCATCTAAAAATGTTTCACTTATAAATATATGGTGAATAAAAGCTATATATTAATGCATGCAAATTTGCATGTTTGTTACGCAAACTACTGTACTAGCTGTACAGTACTGTACTGTTTGTACTAGCAAATTTATTATTTAGCCTTCACTTGCGGACGTGCATTTTTTTGCGCATCAACGTTTGTGTAAATCCATTATTATTATTATTATTATTATTATTATTATTATTATTTTACGATTTTTCCGCAGTTCTGGTTACAAAGTTATAGAAGATTTACATTGCTAGTAATTTTTGACTGCCCATATTGGGACGTTCTCATTCATAACGTCCAATTAGACCGACGTAGAATTAATAATAATGCTTGATTGATAATGGAGACATTTTATTAACCATTTCATAACAGTGGGTTACAAGTAAGCTTTTTTTCCCCATTGTAGGTCAATGAATAGCGTAGTGCATTTAAACCGAATTTCTAAGCATTTGCAATGTATACTGAGCTTATAAACGTTAATTATGTCCTCTTTTCAAACTAAGCATTACATTTCACATCTTCATCGAAAATAAGGAAAAATGTGTAAAACTGCTACCTTAGGATAAATATATTAGAATGAATAAATATTTTGACCAAGCAATATGTCCAATGTTGATGATTAAGTCTTTCACCCCATAATCACAGTTTATTATAATGATAGTTCTTTTTTATATACTTTAACATAAGCATTTTTTTATATACTTAAGGAAAATTACAATAGAAAAAAAACAGTTTTTCTATACCATAAAAGAAATATTTTCACCAAGTTTCATCATATCTGCTTCCGTTTCTTTGTCTCACGACAATCTGTGTTTTTCCTGTATTTTTTCTTATAATCTTTCTGATGGAGAAAATCTTTTTTTGTATCAGAAACAATGGCATTCTTTTGTTAAACCAGTTTTCATACAGCTTTTTTTTTCAAATACTATCTTTATTTCTCATTTTCTTCAGATGGATATATAATAATTTGCCAGGTTTCTTTTTCACCGAAATTGCATTATTGATGAAATGAATATACTATCTAACTTTTGTTACGCTATTCTGTTGTATTTAATACACATAATGCAGCACTTTTTTGCCGCATGATATTTTAGTTTTGTTTTCTGCCAACATATGATTAATAATAATAGTAAAATAATATAAGGGGGCACTGAATTGAATACAAATTACCCTTCATAAGCGAGATAAACAAATTTACTTATACAACTGTTTGATTTGAGATTCCAAATATGCAATTTTTAAAATTTCAGTTTAAAAAAATGTAGCAATTTAATAAATTGGATCAGGGAGCAGTTAAATTTTTAAAGTATGTCCGTGCATTAGAAACTGAAATTAAAGCCCTATGCTTTTTAGTTTACATTTGATGTGAATTCATTTTTGAATAAAATCAGTGAATGTAAGTGTAAATTTTAATAAAAAGCCTTTTTTTATGTTAAATAAGTTAATGCAAACGTGCCAAAGTTATTAAAGTAGTAGCTATTTCTCATGTTTCAACTATTTATGTCGTACTCATGATAATTACATAAAGTATTATATGATATTTTGTTTTTTCCACAATTTGTGGTAATATTTTCTTTTAGCGGCAAGGGTCAACTGCTGTCATTTATGAGAAATATTTATAACAAATAATTTAAGTAGAATGTAGAAAGTATCTTGAACTATAAAAAATTTGTAAATCAAAATTTTTTTTTTGTCTTGATGAATCGAATATTCGACAATAAAGAAGGATTGTTTGGTTAAAATAACGGATTTTTTTTCTTCTTTTCGTTTGAAACGAAACTTTTTTGCGTGTGTTTTCGCATGGATTTTCTTAAAGGTATTAAAAGATAAATCATTTCATATGTAACAGTAATATCTTTTTACATTTCTTTCTATTTGTCTATTTTGTTTACTCAAAACTAAATAATTATTTACAAAACTAACATAACAATTTTGGCTACTACTTGAATATTTTATTGAGTGGGTGTGTGCTTGGATTCATTGCCTTACGTCACCTACATTCAACAACATGAACGAATACATATTCAATCACCTGCTGTCAAAGAATTTTATAATATTCTGTCACTCACAAATCTAAAGTCAGAATGTTCACTGGAGTTTTAAAATCGTTTTTGTTTATTTACAAAAACCATAAATATGTATGATGCAAATAAGTAGATAATATTAAATTAAAAGACAATTTAACATTTTTTAAACAAAAATCATGTTTAAAAGAAGTGCCAATATACAGATAATATAAAAATGAATTATTATTCTTTAATTTTTGTTTAAAAACGTGCAACATCAGTGCAAATTGAGTTAAGTGAATTTTCAGGTAAAAATATATCTTCAAAAAACTTACAACTAAGACCAATGCAAGTCAAATTCAAATGAGAGTTCAGTAAGTCGCATTATTTTTAAATAAAATGTATCTAAAATGTTATAAATGTATCTAAATGTTTAAAAAATTGATATGCCATGATTGTAGGTCAAATATAACTTATTTTTTACGTATTTGTATATCAATCTTAGTAAAATCAAAGTGTAAGATACTTTGAAGCTTTATGATTCCAAAATATGTTTTAAAAGTTACATAGTGTTCCATTAGTATTGTGTTTATAGATTAAGAAAAAGCTTTGATTGTAATTTTGCATGATAGATGACTTCTCAATAAAATACATCGTACTTAAAAATTTTAACTTATTTGCTGAATTTTGAAACATCAGTTTGTCTTACGGCAAATAATTTTTCACAAATTATCAAATGTGTTTGATAGATTTGGTTCACCATATTTCAGTATATCATGGTAAACTAGCATTAAATGAAGCTAGTAAGCCATCAAGAATAGATAATTAACTAAGCTTTGAATAACTAAATAACTAATAACTGAAATTTAAAGTGAAAACTGTATTGCAAATTTATTGTAACTGTAGAAGCATTCAAATAGTCGAATAAAAGAACCATCTGTTTCAATGCTGACTATTTTCATAATCTCAAAAATAACATAATATATCCTGAGGAAAGATATTAATTTTTCTTTGAATATATTTGAAAAGATTTTATATCATCCGTACAGTCATGAAATATGCAAAATGATTCGTAACTCTTGGAAAAAAAAATAAAAAGTGTGGTAAGGAGAATCTAGTCGGTTCAGAGTCACAGAGAAAAGTGGAGTCGGAAACTTCGTCTTCATGCATGCATAATGCCCTTTTTTGGGACGGTATTTTCATTATCAGTCGAAAACGTTATTTATTTTTCCTGGCTTTTATTCACGAGTATTGAACCTCAACTCCACAAAAAATTTTAATATGACCAAGTAGGATGTTGACATTTCAATTTTTATACATAATGATTTTAAAAGAAATCATCTCTTGTTCAAGAAGTTGATATCAGCTATCTATCTGCTAGACTATCATTTATCTATTATTTATGTTATCAGCAAATATCGAAGAAAGTCGCAAAAATATCTGGGACCAATGGGTTCAAGAATCACTGGAGGAGAAATGTTGAAGCGCTAGTCTAATTCCTTAATCGGGTTTCAGAAACAATAGGTTTTCCTTCGACAATTTCATCAATGGGATGAAGTAGAAGTTTTAAACGATTAATTTTAGTTCAGTGATTTCTGTGGGTGCATTCGTAAACGACGAACTTATTGCCCGAGTTTTCGTAAGAAAACTGGAATGCGTGTGTTTAGTGTTATCAGTGGCTATCAGTTTTTTTGCCTTTACGAACAACTTCAATTTATTTAGTTTCGTTGCCTAGGAGACTTGTTTGTTTACAATTCGCGTCTGATGTTATTTTTGAGAGGAGAATTTTTAGAACATACCCAATATAATATCAACAGGATTTTTAAAAGAAACATTGGCCATAATTGAATTGCACAGATCAAAATTTAGTAATTTCAAATTAATTTTATTTTTCCAAAAGTATTTAGCAAGAGATGTTCAAATTTCGCTAATAAAGGTTCAAATCAACTTTAATCTGAACACTAAACTATGTATTTTAAAATTTCCTAAAATGAAAAATGCACGAACATGATTAGCTTTGAAAAATTATGTACCTTCATTGCAGTTTCTAACGTATGCATGAATTTCCTCGTCAAAAAATAATATTTGCAGCTTGAGCAAAAGTAAAATTCTTTTCATAACAACATACTTTTTCATAACAACGTATGCCATTTCAAAACAACAACAACATGCAGCAAGTGTTTCTTCTCAACAACTGGATGAACTTGTCCTTGCTCAGTTTTCTTAGTTTGAAACTAACCACACTCAGCTTTGTATACGAACGCCCCAGTTTATAAACTGAATGCACTCAGTTTCCTCTACGATCACCTTAGATTGAACCTCGTTGCACATATTTAACTCGTGTGCCGTTTATGAATGCGGTCTGCAAAAATGCAAAGGTTCTTGACAAACCATGCTCAGAATATTCTCTATTACTTCAACACATCTGTCAAAGTAATTTCAAAGTTATTATAAGAAGTATATGAAGAATATGTTTCCAATCCCATATTCTTATGTGATTTGAACTGCCGTGGTCCCCCCTACATATACTCACATTTACCCTTAGTGTTATGAATCGTCCTTTATAACGCATTTATTCACTTTTAGAAATATATACGCTGGAACAGTACATAGCGAAAAACAAATTATTTTTCACAACTACTCATGGATATTAAAAAACACACAAAGGAAATATTTCTTATAACAGAATTTGGAGAAAAGGAAGCTCTGTTTTGAAAGACAGTATTTCATATATTATCTTTCAGATAAGTTTCGCATTTCCTTTTACGTAAACATATAAATACACACACAATACATTCCACGCTAAAGCTTACAGAATAAACAATTTATCACTCCCATTTGATAAAAATTAGTCCTTTCTTTAGTTTTTAAAATCTTTTTATGCATTTTTAAGTCGACTAATATGAATAATAAAAAGAAAATGAAATAATTAGAAATTTGAATAACTGAATTTATTTGCATAATTCTTGCGGTTTTCTTTATATTTATGAATGGAAAACATTTTAACTCTATTTATAGAAATAGAAGAATGTGTATGGTTCTTTTCGGGGAAGAAAAAGTAATCAAATATTATTTAGATATGTAATCTTAAGAAAAATACAAAATCTGGAAAAATTTAGTTAAATCCATTAAATCTTCATTTAGCTACGGTATCGTTGTTGTTTACCATTGTTTTTCCTATAAGACATGAAATAACGTAAAAAGTTTTGGATATATATATATATATGTATACACACACACACACACACACACACATATATATATATATATATATATATATATATATATATATATATATACCGGGTGATCCAAAAGTCAGGGCAAACTTTAAAAATTCGTAAGAGCAAATAATGATAGAAAATTGGGGTTTGCACAAATAGGTTTAGGGTATGATGGTTTTTTTTAATGACAAGATCGTTCCAAATGGCGCTGACATGGGAACCAAATTTCCAATTTAAAAAAATCCGATATCTCTGTAATGCTTTCTATGCAAACGGCAATCTTTTATCATTATTTGTTTTTTTTAATGAATTTTTAAACTTTGATGCACCCAGGATGCATCAAAATCTAGTAAAAAGTTCAAAAATTCATTAAAAAAGAACAAATTATGATACAAAATCGTAATTTTTGTATTTATGCGACCTTCTCTGGCCTTCTTATCACATGCCTGCATAGAAACCTCTGTTACTATCTTTACTGAACGTTCTACAGCCTGGGTATGGCATGGCAGTCTTAGAAAAGATATTTTTGTACTTTGTTTTGTTTCCACCGTCGAAAGCAAATCTTCATTCTTGACGTCTCTAAGGATGGGAGGTTGAAAATATTTTTGTTGCCAATCTATAAGGTATGTGTATGATTTAGCATTAAGCTTAATTTTAGGGACCTCAAAAATACGAGGGACCTTTTAAGAATTAGTCGCTTCTCTTGCTTTTATAATCCTTCTAGCAGCAAGTTCACGAATGCGTTTCTCAGGATCTGAGAGCATCGACAACAGAAGATTCTCAGAATGCGCAAAGAAACTCTTCCGCTCAATGACAGGGCTGACTACTTTTTTTTAGTTTAATTGGAAGGTATCGAGAATTCGAAACCAATTTCCAAAAATTTCAAGATCCATCTTTGCATGACGGATGAGTTTTAATTTGGAACCAAACTGGAGCGTAAACTCTAGTAATAAACGTGGCAAGATGATTAAGGTTTTCAGATGGTCTACTTGTGGAAATATATAGCCTTAATATCCTGTTGGCTTTTCTTAACCATTGAGCATGCGACATTTTCCCTGGAGCTATGTGTGCTAGATCGGGAGGACAATCGCCACTAATTACAGCTGATGTAATATCGTACAAGTAACGTTTGTCAGAACTTAGGTATTTGATGATATCGGTCAAAATATCCGGCTAAACGCTTTCTATCTTTTCATACCGTACAATATGATTTTCTTCGCATTTTTCTAGCAATCTTCCAATAGTACCAGAATCGAAACTTGGCCCAGTAGTTGTCCCATCTAAGAATGAAAAAATGTGTTTTAAAGGCAATTCATTCGTGAGTAAAAGGCATGTGATCCATTGTAAAGGTTGAATCAAACGTTTTTCTAACAACCGTTTACACCACCATTTTCCCCTGTGTTTGTTGCTGTTCCATCACAACCAACAGCTACAGTTTCTCTCAATGAAATGTTTTCAGAAAAGAACAAGTCTTACATGGCACGCTCTATGCTCTTGGCCGTCCCAGTACTTGGGGCAGCGTAGCCGACATAAACAGAGTCCGTTCCTTGATAGCAGAAATGTGTTCTTTAATAACTTGGCGGTATTTTTTGACAGCCTTTTTTACTACATTTAAAACTTTATCTTTTCTGCCATCAAAGTATACAGCTGTAACACTGACAAATCTATTTTTAGCTAATATTTTTTTGCGTCCTTTTGATCTTTCACGGCGCAATTTTGATCTATCTATTACTTACAAATCTGACTTAATGTCATGAAGAACTGCTGATGAGATTGCTGCGACAGCACTATCAGATACGCCATATCGGTCACATGTTTTTGACAAAGATAGCAAGCTGAGTTTTGGCTTTTTCTTGGACCCTTGGTGCTTTGAAGAAAATAGTTCTAAGCCATCGTCTATTTCTTCAGTATCTTCTGACTCATCCAATATGAGAGGGGCTCGTGGGGAAAGTTCAACTCTATTCTCCTGTTCATCCTCATATGTCACAGAAGCATAGTATTGCTCTAGATTTTTATTTCTATCATTTTGCATCACAAAAACGTGTTTTTAAACCATTGCTTAAAGTGTTGCCAGTCTAATGTCAAAAGTCGCCGTGGTTGATAAATTTTGGCGGTTTATAATCAAGCTAGGCGTCAAAAAAATTCAAGTTAGGCTTCAAACGCAAAGCTGAACACTGTTGTTGAATGGGAATAGTTTTTCGTTATGTTGAAGTAATTTGGTCGGATTTCTTTTTTTAATATTAATATTCTTGTTAATAATCATTTCAATAATTGCGGTTTGTGTAGTTTTTCATAATGTATGAATAACTCTATTTACTCCATACAGATTTATTTAGTTATTCTAGTACGCATTGTTCTTTCGTGTAATGGTGTGTTTTTTGATTCCCCTAAACTGTTAGTTGTCAAACAATTTTCCTCTTTTGGCTGCCCCAGAACTAAATTATTTAATTTTAAACCTTGCTTCAAATTTTGGATGCATTATACATACTGCAAGATCTTATATGGCAAAGGTAACAGAAGCATGGCTACGTACAAAACGTATCCTTGTAGAGTGGCCAGCAGCAAACAGATCTCTCTCTCTAGTATAAAGGATTTTTGGAAAGTTCGTAAGACAAATATGTCTCATCGTCGTCCCTGAAATATACAACTGTTAAAGGATTGCAGCAGAAGTGGTTGGAAATTCCTAGAGAATCATTGATCAGTTTAGATTCGTCTACATCTTACTCGTTTTTCCTGCAGTTATCTGCGCGTAAAGGTGATCTCATGCTTTAGTAATAGAACCGAACTAACATTTTTGATTTTACTTGTGGTAATAATTATCTTTTTTTTGCTGGAAACTAATAAAAATACTGTAATAATGGCTTCTTGAAAATAATAAATGTAATAAAATATTTCTTTTGGATATACGCTTCTTTACGCATTCTGTTTCACACATTCTACATTTTCAATATTTCATATGTGAACGCACTTTACTGAAGTTTTCGCTGTACTTAGCTATACCATTTTGAAAAGATAAATGGTTAATTTTCTCTATTGCAAGACTTATCTATTGCAATCTCCTTTTCTGCATTGATTTTTTTCAAATTTTGCACGAACTGACACATCCGTTATGTATCGTACAGTTTACACACAGCGACAATGTATTATATTGTAACCTTTATTCTGGTATCTTACAATAATGTTTCGAGAGGAAAATAAAGCATTTTGAGGATATTTTCAGTCATAAAAGAAAATATACATTGCGAGATTGCCTCATATATCACTCTCTTATTGATCTATTCTCTATTGTATGCTTGTAGAATAACACCCAAACGCATTTCTTTTTTTTTAGTAAATAAATCTTTTCTTACGCATTGTAATAATTCGCATACTGTATATAAATAACACGAATGAATATTATCAGTAAAAGGGAAAAATAAAAATTAGTGGATAAATTGTAGGAATGGGATGAAGAAAAAATGGGTGATTTATATAGTTAAACTGGTCTACGAAATTTCTGAATTCATTTCGAAATTCTTCATAACAACTTCACGATCCAACCTTTAGTTATAGCTATTATTATCGTTATATTTTGTATATATAACAGATGTTTTTACTCAGTTTAACCCTATCAGTAACTGCTGGAGTTCAATCGGACTCATGGTGCTTTCAGCTTGTTACCACACTTCAGAGAGCTGATAGCCTATGTTGTCTCACCGTATAATGCGTGTAACAAAGGGTAAAAATATAATTGCACTTATCAGTGAATCTTGGTTTTTAACCCCATAGTAATACAATGTAAATGTACCTGCGATTGTCAAAAGAGTACAATCAAAATGTAAAATAGAATTAAAAAATTAAAATAAAATGAAATAGGGACAAAATCCTATGTCAGTTTTTCTGGGACACCCAGTATAAAACAGTGCTAATTACTATACATTTCTAAATATTAATCAGCTCTAATATGATCGTAACATTTTCATCTTATTATGCTTTTTTGCCTGATGTAAGTTCATTTTAAAATATATATGGTTGTTCCTTTGACATTTAAGCAAAATATTCGAAAATCATCAGAATTTTGATTATGGTTCATGTATCCTTAAGTATGTCTCAATTAAAGATCTTTTCTGTATATCAAAATTACTACATGATTAGGGTTACATTGTCACAAGATTGTTAAATTACAACAATGTTACCAGGTCTGTTTAGTATAATATAACTTTCAATTTATGGTGACTTTTATAAAATGTCCAACAGTTTCAAATAAATTTCGTTGTGAATACCTATTTGGATATTGAATAATTCTTTCATTTGAAATTAAATATCGCTTTATACAATTATGAAAAAAAGTAAATTGGCAAATCAGGATCACATTGAGCTGTCAGTCAAGCATAAAATTACTTTTAATCTAAATTTGAATAAAACATAAAGCACGTGTTTAGATACAATGGATGGGTGTGGTGACACACAAGCTCTAGAGATGAAATATGCAACAGACCGCACCCAAAAACGAAACTATAGATTACCAAAGAGCATTTGAACAGCTATTTTTAATGATTGGCCAGCCTTGAATCATTTTCGGTATCACGGCTGAAATAAATGTATTTTTTTAACTGTAGCAAATATAGTGCCTGCAACAGAGTCTAAAATTCAGTTGATGCTGCTGCTGTGTTAAGAGGAAAATATTTCTTTTATTTAGTTTTTCAGGCCTGATTGGATAATTTCCCTTTAAATTAAATACTCTTTTTGATAATATAATTAAGATTTTTTATTTAAAAAAATAAAATAAGCAATTTTGCTCATTAAATTTTTGAGGAAATTTAGTTTTTCTTCATTCGCGCAAATTAGATATCCATTCTGTACGACAATACAGGTAATTTTTGCCACCTGCAGACATAATTCTGGACGCAGTGTCTGAAAGGGTTAAACTTGAACATAAATCTATATAATTGTAAGCAAAGTATTCAAGGGTTTTTCATCCATATTTTCTGAATTTCAGGATAACATTGTTGGCCGTCCTTGAAAACATAAAGCCATTGTTAACTTTTGTGTTTGTATCAGGGATATCAGTAGTTATTTAATATCTTAAGAACTACTGTTGGACTTAGAGCTACAAAGTCACTTCGTAGTTTACCTTTTATTCGGTTGATTCCTACTTTAGGACCCCCACTCTCGCCAACGAAAAAAATCGCCGCGTTTTGGCGAACCTTCCTGTCAATAGTCCGTGATCGCGCATGCTCACAAGTTTCAACTCTTTGCAGAGAAACTGGATTAAATTAATGTGAACAATTCAGCATTCAACGCACCAAATACGGAATTTGAAGATAATTATTAAAAATGCATTAGTTGGCAAGTAAAATAAATGTAATGATGTACTTACATGTTCCAAATGATTTCATTTGACAAGAATTTATGAGCAGATTCTTTAAATTTATATGTATTTCCTTTATTAAAAGCGGATTCGTGAATTTTTACTTTATTTTAACCAATGAAGTATGTTGAATCGCAAAAATTTTAGGAAATGAAATCAGAATGTTAAAATAATTAACAAAAGAACTAATTCTGTAATGATTTTTAAAATTTTTCAAGGCAAATTTAAACACTTCACCAAATTAAGAAACATAATAGATATAAATTCACCGAATCCGCTGTTTAGAAATAGTTATTGATTAGTAAATTCGAAAAGAACTCAATTCTTATAAGTTAAAATATTAACATTTAAAATTGTTCTAGCAACTAATTTTCAGATGCCAGAAATTTTTGCGTCTGTAATATTAAATTATATCATTAATGCATAAATAAAAATACACATATATACTTTAATATTTAAAGCTACGCTAGCAACCAAATTTCCTTATCAGATTTATTTGTGCTTGACGATGCTAATATAAATGAGTTGAAATCGTCTGCTCCTATTAATACGTACCAATATGAAAATAAAACAGGAATTTAGTATCCAGTGTTTGCGAAATTATACTTTACTGGGTAAAAGCCAATAGAAATTTTCTAAACAAAGATCGAGAATGCGTAAAAGAATACTAAACCTTATCGTTGCCTACGTAATACTACTACATCTTATGAGCATTTCGTAGGCAGCGGCCTTATCAAAGATAAAACTCATGACTGATCGCACGCAAAATCAACTGGAATACCGGTTGATTATTGAGAGAAATTTACGAATAAACCCTTTGCCGTATGGCTGCAATATAAATACAAAAATCGTATTGGAAACTGTACATCAATATTTATCGTCGCGTTGGCGAGAGTGGGGGTCCTAAAGTAGGAATCAACCCTTTTATTCCTTAACTATTTCGGAAGGAACAGGAAACATGCCATAAATCTCTTACAATCGAACTAAAGTATAAGAAAATCAGCAACAACTGAAAAGAAGCCTATCCACTTCCTGATATTAAGACTGAAACAGTGTCCATAGTTGCTGAAATGTCCATTTTAAAGGGGTTGGATAACGCGATTTAGTGTACCTGAGCGCATAACTACAGATCGTGGTTCTCATTTCACAGGTGAAATGCTTAGTTCCCTTATAAAGAAATTTGAAATATGTTTGTCCCATACTACGGCATATCACCCACGGTAAAATGGAATTATTGAAGCCGGGCACAAAGTGTTAAAGCAATCTGTTGTGTGTCATAACTATGTTCACTAAACTCGAGCTTTACGTATGGTTGTACTAGGATTCCAGGCGATAAATCTGGACTGGATACGTTCTTTTCTGACTGAACTAGTACGGACAGTTTTTTTATAGCCACAGCAGATAACTAACCTGATAGTAATGTTTTTAATTAATCATATACAGTTTTTAAAACCAGTTCGTACTACTAGCCATATTTCACCAAGGGTTTTTGTTTCTAAGGAATATCACACATGATCTTCTCCATCGCATGTTAATGCAATGAAACTATCTCTGTATACTAATATGCACTAATATAAATACGAGGTGCTAAAAACTTTACTACATTAGCGGATGGTCGAGGCAAGGCAGTCTACACTGATCGTTTAGGACCAGTCATCTGCTTTCTACACACCCATTAGCTCCAGCTTTTCATAAGGTTCCAATAGCAAAGCACACACTAGAAAACAAGCCCTACCTAAAATAATCATCTGGGGGCAGTAAAACTGTATCGAAAGATGTTTCAACTTTCATTTACAGTACACGATAAAAATGAAAAGTCTATTTTCCAAAAAATATCCGGAAGAGTGTTTTAGTTTTCTCGTTTCAGATTTTTTCTTCCTGGAGGGAAGGGAGTGTGACGTAGATATGGAAGCGCTGTTTTTATACTTTCATAACAGGAATAACTCCATTTCAGGAATAAACACCTTTTTTTCAAATATAAGGCACTTATATATTTCTCATTTATGCACCTATAAACAATTACACATTTAAAATATATTATTTTAACTTGATTTACTGATGACGTTATAAAAGCATTGGAGAAATCAATGCTAATTGATCCTTATTCATACTTAGAGATTTAAGCCTATGCATCAAACCCTAATGACAAGAACCGCAAACATGAAACAGGTTTTAAATATCTCCTGAGTATAATACACAAGCTCCGGTGATTAATGATACATCAGGACAAACACTGCGCCTTTCCAGAGAATTGACGGAGAGGACAATTTTAGAATTGCTCTTCTGGGGCGTTTGCAATAAATATCGTATCAAGTTACAATTATTGATGTATTATAGAGCTCGATAAGCATATTTTATGCATGTAATTACGTGTCATGAATATATCAATCGGTCTCCAAAGAAGTGCAGTTTGATGAGCGAATGAATGTTTTAGTGATTTAACTCGTAACTTAAGGGTATGCATGTTTTTCAAATTCACAAAATTGCTAAATAATGTGTTAAGGAAGATAAATGACTATAGAAGGAAACATATTACGTAGGTTGAGTGCACCAGGAATACACTCTAACATTTTTACTTCCTTGTGCGAAGTAAAAGGAAGTATAGTGATGGCAAAATTTTCTGTATGTATATTTTTGATGAAAAAAATCGATTTTGACTGTCTCTAAATTTACTTTGAAGTGTATTTGAAAGATGTATCAAAGTACATATGTACGCATGTTCGTATCGAAACAAGTACAGTCCATTTCGAGAATGTTTTTTCCGGTCGTATTTATATACGTTTGTACTTACGTATACGGAAGTTGCATAGCTCAAAAACTATCAGCCGTAGAATGCTTATATTTTATATGTATGATTGTTGTAATTTCGTAGCTGTGCACGTCTTTTTTTATTCCAATCGACCGGATAGTTTATCAAAAAGGCCTCCCAAAAAGATTTCAATGCGTATAGTTCTATGGGCGCCTTCAACATATTATGTCTATCGTTAGTCATTGTTTGGACCATGCACAAAATCTCGCCAATGGCCAGCGACCTGAGGAAGTTTTGCTGAAATATCACCAAATTTGAAGCCAAAAGTTATTAAGAATTCCGCATAATTCTAGAACATTTAATCGTAGAATCTGAGATTTGTATTTAGAACTATTTATTGGCAGGATCATGCAAAAGAGTTTTACTACTTTAAGATCTATGGATATAAACTGAGGGGTCAAATGTCATGGTATACCTCCTAATGACATGTCGGACCCCCTTTTGCCCAGCGGAGTGCAGCAACTCGACGTGGCATGGACTCATCAAGTCGTTAGAAGTCCCCTAAAGGAATATACAGCCATGCTGCCTGCATAGAGGTCCACAGTTGCGACAGGGTAGACGGCGATGGAGTTTGAGCACAAGCCACTGGCCAATGATCCACTGACCAATGATACCTGTCGTACGCGACACTACCGATATCTGTAAATTTGCATATTGCTATCCCATGACGTTTGTAACCCCAGTGTATTCATTTCAATGAAAGTCTGTGTTCAATCACTATTTCGATGTGTCCAAAATCTCTCGAATTGCCTCAAGCTTTGCGACTTTTTGAGAAATACCGCCTTATTAAGTGTCAAATATAAATCTTTCAAACTGAACCTAGCTTGTCAATATCTCAAATATTTCGCTATAAATCCCTTAGAATTAATATTATTGCTATATAGTCTTCTTTCAAATGAAATAATTTCGGATGAAGTGCGCCGAAACTGAATTGACGTACAAGGAAGTCATGTGGTATCCGCATTGGATTTTTTAATTTTAGGGGGGTAAATAATGAAGTTTTCAGAAAGATGCTTAATGTATTGCAGCAGGCATAAATAGTCATAAAAAATAATCCACGTTGATAAATATTGATCAAAGTCAGGGATCGATTCCGACGAAATTTGTTTCCATTTTACGGCCCCTTTACAAAACTAAAATCGATTAATACGGCTCCTTGACAAGATTATAATCGATTAAAACGTCTCCTTCACAAAAATACAGTAGAATGAAACAACCCTTCATTGCATTTTCAGCGTATATTCTAATTTGCTTTATAAATTATTTTAAGGAAAAAAGTGACTTTTACAGAAATCGGTATGGAAATTCACAAAAATACACGTTCAAATTCACAAAAACAGACATTGAAATTCAAAAAAATTAACAGTTTTCAGAGAAAAGTGACGCTGGAGAAAATTCCTGGATCGATCCGTGAAAGTATATAAAATCAGCTTTAGAGATGCGTACTCAATCAAGTAGGACTACAGTTTGTATCACTCACAATTTTTTCCTTAAAAGTGACTTTTAACTGGGTAGGCTCTATTTGCTCCATCCGCGCAGGAAATTTACGTTATTATAAATTGTACGATTGATACTGTTGTTTCTTACCATCCCGGACAGATTTAAACATTTTTACCCTGTCTTTTTTATTTAGAATTTTGTAATTCCAAGTTTAACTGGTGTTTATGACTTTGAATTGTCTGTCAAACCGTGCTCTAACAACCTTTAATATACATCGATAGCACAATATTCACATATGTCATTTTTATATACTGTAGTGTGTACGCTTTTGAAAATTGTATTTAAAATTCATAGTTCTTTTTGAAGTAGCACCCAAATCATTTCCTATACTTCCTCGCTTTATGACAGTCATTGTTCAAAATGTATTTTTGAGGCATTCATCTATTTAGGAATACAAAGCTAACATACGTCAACAAAGTTTGCAAAATATTAATATGCATTGAAAATAGTGTATTTATTGCTTTTCTACAGGGTCATTAAAAAGAATTAATATAACTTACGGTTTAAGTCTCTTTAGAAACATTAGTTCATTTTAAGCACAATACAATAAGCATATAGGCGTTTTAATAGTTTATTTTCATTTAAAAGAATTGGAAATTATTAATAGCGATTTTAAAGTGTCTTAATAACTTGAACGAGAATTACTTATTAATCCCTAGAATGAAAAGTAATTCTAAAATAATAGAAAAACGTAGTTAAGTATAAAAAATGGAAAGCATTGCTATCTCTATTCACTCTTACAATCACATCTGCAAAATCACTGCATGACTCGAAACCGCATATTCTCAAAGAGCCGTTGGAAATTTTATCAAAATACACAGTTATATTATGACATATTTAGCATGTTAGAAATTCTTTTCCGTTTTAATTTAGCCTTGAGAACACTTTTTAAAGATTGGGTAATAAATTTCAGTTTTATTGAAGGAACCTACCACAGTATTTTCATTCTCATAATTTCAGCACTAGAGTTGTTATAAATGGAAGAACGTCAATCTGCTTTACTTCAACTAATGTGCATTGAAGTCATATACAGAATTATTCATATACTAGTTTTATAAAAAATGACACATAAAATAATGAATACACAGAGCTAAGAGTTATTTTACTTGTTTAATAAATGCATAATTAACTATTTATCTCTTGAGAAAACTTTTATACCGCTAAAAAGTAAGTTTTTATCCACATTTTATCAGTTCTACGCCTTTAAATCTGTAGAAATGCACAGAATCATGTGTAAATCTGTCATTATGGTATTTTATTATTGCATTTTGAGGTAGTATAAAATTATATTTCATTGTAAGTCTTCAACTATTGTATGAATTATTGTGTTAAATTTTAAGAGGAAATAATACAATTTCTTAGCTATAAAAATTTTTAAAAAGCTGACATTAAATGACTTAAGCTACATTATATTTTAAAAGCAGTCTGATTTCGCATCTCAAAGTTTATTTTAAAAAGTACATTTTTCGCTACCGTTAAAATACTTTCATAATAAGACACTCAAATGATAGTATAACCAAATAAAAAGATTAGGGACAGTTCAAAAGTAACAAAGTTTTCAGAAAATGCCTCTTTTCATACATTTTTAATAAAGTCCGTGATGAGAGATGACATTTTATTTGAAAAGTTCATTTACTAATGGTGTGTATAACGATACAAAAAATTGAAGAAGAATTTTATTTAATAATATATAAAGGTGATTTTGATGAATCTTTCAAGTTCTGTAGATCAAGAAAGCTCACAATACTTCATTTTTACTTATGTGTAAATGGGAATTTTTTTAACGATTCTTACATTCTACGCATAGGAATATTTAAAAGTTTAATAAACTTTATAACTCTTTCTTAACATTTAAAAAAGAAAATGTTATATTTTCACATGCAACATTGCTTTTAAACTCTGAGTGGAATAAATCTTACTTTGTGTACACATATCTATCATACATCATATGCAGAAGAGCTAAAATGAATTTTTGAATTAAAGTGCAGTTAGAGCGTTTTTTTTAAGATGCGATGCAGTATTGGTGGAAAGTAGGTATTTCATTATCTGTTAAAACATAAAGTGATGGTTACACAATTTCCTTATTAATTATTACTTAGGTGTTTGGAGAAATTGAATCAAACTATCGAGTAGTGAATCAACCAGTAGTGAAGACCTGTGACCAATAATCTAATATCAGAGAAAAAAAAATAAATTATTCTCACAATCATAAAATCAAAATAACTTCATAAAATTTTGTACGTAATCGGAATAGCAATTATTTTTGTCGGATTTAACGAAATTATTCATTAAAAGAAATAAAAATATGCATTATAACACTTCAGTACAACATACATAGTTAATATTTTCCTATTTGTTCATTAGATTTATCCTGTGTATACAGGGTATCCCAAAATGATTGAGACAAAAATTAAGGGGAGGTAGTGCGCATTAGTATAAGGTTTCAGTATTGCGGAGCAATGAAAGCGGAGCGGTGAAAGTGTGGTTTCCATTTGCCCGTTAATAATCACTTTAAAAATAGTTGAAGTGCCCCTCTATTTTTTTAAAATGATTTCATTAACAATGGGCTTGTCTTCAAGATATCCTTCATCGAAATGAAGTAGAATTTTAAACTATCTGTTTTAGTCATGTTGTTTCTGAGAAAGAACCACTAGTTTTTGAGAAACAGTTGTCGAAAAGTTCAAAATTATCTCATCACTTCTTAAAAAGTAATTATTAACAGATGTAAGAGGATTACATTTTCAAGCCTACATTCCTTTGTGATTATTAATATTTGTTATGTGTCTTACTTCCCTATAAAAGTTTGCCCCAGTCATTATGCAACACCTTATATATTTTACCATTTATGAATCCATAGAAGAGGAGTTTACGTAATCAGTGTAAAATGCCGTCTTGACTTCAACCTCACTTAATCGTTTACATTTAAAAAATATTTTAAGTACCAAAAAATAACATAGAGACATTGCGCTCTATTTGCTCAATATTCCAAAGTTTACTTGTTTATTTTTATTGACGTACTCCAAAATTACAATTGCTAATGAACGAGAACAAGAAACTTTTTAGTGGAAAATATCTTAAAAGAAAGTGTCAGTTACCTTGCTTTCAAGGAATGCCTCCATGGTCATACACGGGTAGGATAATATTGAAGTTTGATGAGGAAAATACTATATCACCTGAAAGGTCGCGCTTTGACAATGTCGCTACAGGAACGTGCAAAGGAAGTTATGCATCAAGAGAGTGGGGCCCAGAGCGAGACTTCCATTTGTTAATCTCAGTTAATTCTTCTACGCGTGAGCCAAAATATCATGGAATTTGTCCTCAGACTTTTACAGTTAATGAGAATTCCACATTTAACTTTATTTCCCTTTTTCTTTCTTCCTTTTTTCTGAGTAAATTACGCATGAAACTTGCTTATTGAGTTTGATTTATTAAAAGCTGTACATAAAACATTAATATTATAATTCCTTTAGTTCAAGGTTGAACTACTAAGGAAACATGAGAATTTTTTTTGTAAAAAAAAAAAAAAATAATTACTTTGTTAATTTTTCAATAAAGCAAACAAAATATTCTCTTTTATGCGTATTATTAAGAAAATGTAGCCAGACATTCAAACCCAATTAAATATAATCCTCCGACAATAACCAACTCAAATAAGTGACGAGAAATTGTGTTCTGCACTATTACATTCTCTGAATGACTAACTCTCTATTGTCTTAAAGAAACACTTTCGCATTGGCACTCTTTCAGACTGCGTTACAAACAACGAGCTGCCAATCTCAAAGAAAGTATGGCCGAGACTTTCGATAACTATAACTTGAATAAAATCAATTATGTGCGAAGAGAGAGTGCTATTTAAGAATCTTAAATTGTACGAAACTCAAGAATGAAGTAAACGGTTTTCGTTAAATGAATAGAGGGGGGGAAATGGGGGGGAAATCATGTGTTTTTACAGGTTTTAAAATCAAGGCGTTAAATTTATGTTAATCAACTTATTAACGTATATTAAATACATTGGACTTATATTGATTAGCATCCATTTTTAACCCATTTATGCCTAGTGTCCCTTTTTTGGGACGGCATTTTCGCTATTAGTCGAAAACGTTATTTATTTTTCCTAGCCTTTATTCATGAGTATTGAGCCTCAACTCTACAAAATATTTTAACATGACCAAGTAGGATGTTGATATTTCGATTTTTATGCATAATGATTTTAAAAGAAATCATCCCTTGTTCAAGAAGTTCACATCAGAAATTTATCTATTATTTCTGTTATCAGTAAAAATCGAAGAAAGTCGCAAAAATATCCAGGCACAAATGGGTTAAAGTTATCAAAATATTTGTCTAAGGTGTCATTTTTAGTTAGGTAAGTATTGATACCTCCCTTTTACCCCATTTTAGAAGTCGACAATTTCGGACAGTCACAGTAACTTTTCCATACTTACAGAAATATGATTCATCGATTTAGTTGTGCTTTTGTGTTTATTATAAAAATGATATGCTCAAATGTTTATATTCTGTTTTCCATCGGGAATATTAATTAGTGATGCAGTAAATGTGATTTTTTTTTCTTTTTGATTCCTACAAATTAAAAATTTGGCCAAAAAAGTATCATTTGCATAAAAGTAATAGTCTGTGGTTTTAAAACATAAAAACATATGAAATAGAGTAATATGTTCCTTTTAAAAATTACTGACAAATAAGTGTCTATATAATTTTTAATTTTAAGAACATATTTAGCGTACATTTATATATACATATATATATGTGTGTGTGTGTGTGTGTATGCATGTATGTATGTATGTATGCATACAGGGTGATTTTCTACAAAACTGACAAACTGGGTGCATGAGATACAGAGACAGTTCAGAATCCCAGAATCCCATAACAATATGAGGTCGGAAATGTCTTTTTCATGTACCTGTTCAAAATCAATTTAGAAGAAGTTTTCAATTGATAGTAAACTTTCCTACCATGTTTTTTTTTTAAACTAATCCCTCTTTCAACGATTGCACTTTATAATTGTTTCTTTCATACATATATGAAGCTGTCTGAGGAAAGCCCATTGTTTATGAAACTTGGTTAAAATATTAGACGCGCACTTCAACACTTTTTCCAAAGTGATTATTAACAGGTACATGAAGACGATGTTTCCGACCCCGCATTCCTATGGGATTCTGAACTGTCTCTCTACTAACTACGCCCCCCCTGAAAGTTTGTCAATCTGATAGAAAATCACACTGTTTATACAGATTTTATGTCATTTGTAAGTTTTGCTTGCATAGAAGACAGCATTTAGGATGGAATTATGGAATTTGCTAATAATGAATTTAAATTTCTTTCACTCTAAACTTCATTTATGCCTTTGTAGAAATTATATTGGTTTAAACTTTTAAAAGGTAACCCTTTTCATCATATACTGCAGTTTTTGTAGTATTTGTAATAAACATTGTACTTGCGACGTTCATTTTATGAAGAACGGCTGAATTCCTTTATAAATATCAATTAGATAAGTTACAAGAATAAAATTAATAAAATATTTTCTAAAAGTGAAATAGATTAACTGTTAAACAAAACTAAGAAAATTCATAAATAAATGTATTTAAGTTAATATGGTTCAGTAATTTGGTTGTGCATTTTTGTGGCCGACTTTATGCAATAATGACGTGAGGTAATCTATTTTCCTCTTCTCCTTGAAGGGTTCATAAACGCCTATAAATTGAAACACGTCATTTACTTTGTAAATCACACTTCATATTTTATCAACTTGAAAATGCATTCAAACAAATAAAACAAGTTTTTTTTTTTTTTTTTTCGGTTTCAGCAAGAAGCACAAAATAGTACTGAAAGTTTTGTTAACATAATTATATCACTACATGCCGAGAATAAAAGTTCATTGTTCTGCATAAAATAATTCAAATATTGACAGCCTTCTGCTCTGCAGTTTTGTTTAATCAAACAACCACAAGTTTTGTAGCAAAGCGTGACTCAGGTGTCTGTTAATTTTAACGGCAAAAGCGGTATGTGCGAACAACAAGCGTAGTTAGAATATTGAATAATGTAGGGAGCTCTGGGATAATGAAAACACAGTGTTGTGCTTGTAATTACATGAGGCCAATTAATAATTTATGTTTACTGGGAAAAATATAACTGTGCTTAAAACTCATATTTTAAGAAAATGTTTATGATCTGTTGTCAAATTTTTTGAAAATGAAGGTAAATATCAATGTATTTTTACGATCAGAATATCTGTGAAAAGAATGATTTCTAAAAGCAATTAAATACGAACAGTATGTGTAGATCAAATACAGGGTGTTTATAATCAATGTTTCCCAATGCTGAATGATGTTCAGCTAAAAAATATTGATAAGAATATTTCTGGATTTGCAGGAAATCTAAATAAGGCCACGGGAAATCTTAATAAGACCACGAAAAATCAACCACTAGTTTGCATTTTACAATGCCATAACTGTTCATATGCTATATTACCTACCACGTAGTGGTATTAAACATCTGTTTCGCAACCTCTACATTATTTTCTTGGATCAGAATACTTATATGTTTTATTCGCACTAAACCGTTTGAAACGTCACCTGGTGGTGACATTTGAATAATATTTTTCCAATCAATCTTTCTCCCATGGCTATTTTTAAAGGTTTTCTCCAAATTTGGTATTATTCTGACCAGTAGTTTCCGCTGTATACCGCTCAGAATAGGGGAATATTAATTGTGAACGTCCTGTATTTAAAAATATAGAAGACTAAATCATAACAAAAATGCGTCGTAGTATTTGGCATCTAACTTAGGGGCCCAACGAGTCATTTATACTTACAGCACATCTGCCAACTCTCCCGATTAATTTGGGAGGTTTCCCACCACTAATTTTCGTTTAGCAATTTATGCTTAAAATAAGTCCATCATTTTAATGTAAAACAAAACTGTTTAAATTTTTTTTGGGGAAATCTCCCCCTCAAAAAATTGGGAAAGTTGTCAGCTATGTTACTGTAATAAATATCAGAATGCTCTTAAAACTCTTATTTCAGGAAAAAGCTTAAGTACTGATTCCGTATTTCACTAATGAAGGTAAGTAATAATGCCTTTTCACCATTAGAACATCTGTGATAAAGAAGAAATTTTATTAGTCTGAAAATTCTCATGTTTCTGGTTTGTGCTCTGAAATAATGCATTTTCAGAGAGCACTTATCAAGCTTTGATTATTTTTGGATAGATGTTCCTATTGGTCTTACATCATGAATAAGACTGTTTTAAGCTGTTTTCAGCTACAATTTGCTAATGGGTAGTTTTATGAGCAGTTCAGCGCTGTCGTGTATTCAAACCGTTTGAAAGAAGGAATTAATATGGAGCAAAGTGTTGATATTCAAAGTTATCTCTAGATAATAAGAACTGTTATTTATTATTTCTACGATGATCTTTCAATAACCAAATCAGAAAGTAATAATAAAATTATAGTAAAACTAATAGTTTATATTAAAAAATGCTTGTTATTAAAATGATGATACGGTAAATAACCGCATAGTTTGTTGATCTCGCAGAAATTCTATTGCTTGTTTTGGACTAGGAGTATTAAATATTATCATAATTTTATTTTCATGGATATAAAATTTAGGACAAATAAAACTGTCAAAAAAGAAAGATTTTTGTTAGGAACATAACAATTGGCAGCAGAAAATAATACATCACACAATATTTCATTTTTTCTGTAAATGCAAATAGTGCATTTTAAACCTAACGCTCCTGTTAACAATTTTTTATGCTTGTTCTATCTCGTAACTCGTGAAAAATTATGCATGATAAAGCACAGTACGATTCTTTCACTGATGATTTTATGGAATTCATCAAAGTTTAAATGTTTATTATAGATTTGTTTAAAAAATGTTTAAATTGTCCTCCCCAAAAAGTACAAGTCTGCTAGTCAGGCTTTCTATCTGAGTTTCGAATATGAAGTATTCATCTGCATAAAAGGGAATTACTTAACATTTAATAACAATTCTTTATGTTTTTATTTTTATACTTTGTTCTGTATTCTTCGAAAGCTAATTTGTCATTTTAAAAATCTAAATAAAATATTTAGCTTAAACTGTATTACTTTTTTCAGAAGCGTGAAATACCTCATTACACTAGATTTAAAATTAGTGTTCATATATAATAATATAACTTTCAAACATTCACATATGTAATTATAAAATCGTTTGTAAAACGCAGAAGGATACATACAACTAAAATAAGAAAAACTAATACTTAATAAAACCCATATTTTCGGGAAGCCACTATCTCAAAAACTAAAAATCATATTCAATTAAAATACATATTAACTACCTTTTAGTAGTATTTTCGGCTTTATGGTTATAATTCGATCAAGGTTTACAAACAGCCTGTAAACGGAAACAGGGAATTCTTTCATTTGTAAACCATATATTTTATTAAATAAAAGTAAAAAAAAATATTCAAATGAATAAAAGAGACTTATTTAATTCAGTTTCAACGATACTCATAAACATATAAATACCACAAAATTCAGTTTTCCTTCGCTGAATGCGAAAGAAAACAGAATTTTGTGGTCATCTGAATTTGTGGTCATCTGAATTTTGTGGTCATCTGAATTCTGTGGTCACTGAATATCACAAAAATGTGTATTATGATAATACACATTAATTGTTCTAGAATAATTAACCTATATATTGAAAGCCTTTTAAGCAACGATCCACGAAATTCGAACAAAGTGTGACTGAGATGCTTGTCAATTATTACAGTTAAATGAATTAAGTGCGAACAACAGGCGTATTTTAATATCTTAAAATGTATGAACTTCTAATATACAGAAAAAGCCTATTTGTGTCGATAATTTATGAAAGGCTAGTGAATGATTAACACAGGCTGTGAAAATTTCAAATGGTACATTAAAAATATTTCAAATACATGGAGAGATGATTTGAAAATTTCTGAAATGGAGATAATATGAAAAATTTTGCTCCATTATTAAACTTGTAAATGGAATAGCCCTTATAAATGTCTGTAAATTATCATGTTACTGGTAGACACTCTAAAAATATTATTTTACAGTGTCTCCCCACCCAATACTGGATTAAAGTTTGCACTGCTGTATATTTCATGAACAATTGCTCAATTTGCTGAATATGAAATGCGCTATGCTAATGATTTTATTTTTATGTTTTGTATATACAGGGTGTCCCGTAACTACAGGTACAAAATATAAGGGGAGACAGGACTCATAACAAGGAATCAGAATCGCATAGCAATGTTGGGTTAGAAACATCATTTTCACTTGCCTGTTACTAATTTCTTTGTCAAGTTTCATAAACAATGGGCCTGTCTCCAAAAATTTCATCGAGGGAATGAAATATAAATTTTAACTATCGTCATGTGTTTTCTGTAAAAGATAGATTAGTTTTTTTTTTTTTTTTTTCAAATGATGGTCGGAAAGTTAACTGTTATTGCGGCAATTTTTCCAAAAAGATTATTAGCAACTACTTGAACACGACGTTTCCGACCACACATTACCATATAATTTTTATTCCTTGTTGTGTGACTTATCTACCCTTAAATTCTGTATAAAAATTACGGGACACCTTGCACTGTATATATATATGTAATATATCTATGTATATACAGGGGGAATCTAAACTCTTGGACAAATCTTTAAGAGGTAATAGGGCACATAATAAGGAATCAGAATCACATAGCAATGTGGGATTGGCAACATTGTCTTCATGTAGCTGTTAATAATCACTTTAGGAAAAGTGCTGAAACAACAATGCACTTTCCGACCATTGTTCGTCAGAAACTAATGTATTTTTCTCCTAAAACAGAAGACTAAAATTCACAGTTTAAAAATTTTATTTCTAAATTATTTCCCGGATGAAATTTTTGGAGACGAGCCTATTGTTTATGAAACTTGGTTTAGACATTAGACGAACACCTCAATACTTTTCACAAAGTGATTATTACCAGGTAAGTGAAAAATGCGTTTTTGACCCCACATTGCTATGTGATTCTGATTCCTTATTATGTGCCTTATCACCCTTTAAAGATTTGCCCAAGAGTTTAGATTCACCCTGTATATGTCTTTGTCAGTTGGGGAGAGGGGAGCTTCAGCATGCAATTAAAGGAGAAAACTAAACATTAAAATTAAAAATAAGAACCAATTCTTTCATGCATTATCGGAGCCCAATGTAGTATCATAAAATAAAAGATAAGCCGATACCACGTACTGCGCAACACTGTTAAACTATGTAATTCTTTTTATAAAAATGTTATCATGAAATTCCTTCTTTTCTCTAAAAGTGTTTTTTATTTTATTTTCAGTTAAATATTTAGTTTTAGTTTATTATTTTGCTTAAAACATATATAACGCTGTCCTATTATGATATTATCCAACTTTCAGAAAATTTTGCTGAATGGTCTTTTGTTCGGGCTTAGCTGAAATCTCAGTACTAGTTTCAAATTTCCGGGAGATTAAATAATTGAATTTAAAGATTTTTAAAATGATTTGGAATTTTGGATGATATTCTCCCTCTATTTTTCGATTCCTTTCAGTCAGAAAGTAATATTATTTGGAAATAAATATAAGTCCAATCTATATTTTTTTTTAAATAGAAATAATAATAATAAGAAGAGTTTAAAAATTATCATCTTGTTGGTTCATTTTCAGAACAATAAGTTTTATTTTATTGAACACTTTATCAAAAATGCTATTCATGAGAATATAATAAAGCAGAAAAATTCAAAAGTTATTGGTTTATTATAAAAAGCCATAAGTATTTGAATTCTCCGTAAGATTTATAACAAATGTTTCCAGTGATATACGAAGTTAAATCAATACTTTTAAAGGGAAAAAAGAAATGAAATGTTTCAAATATTTAAATATCTTTAAAAAAATCAATAACAAATTAAAAAACAAATACAGGATTTTCAATAAATACAAAACTGTGCCTTACAGCAGAAAAAATTTTAATAAATATGCTTATGTGTAGCTTTAAGTAATAAAATATCATATTTAGATAGTCAAGCAAAATATTTTGCACTTTATTAGACAGAAAGGATAGTCTAGAACTAATTTAAGAGAATTGTAAAATTAAATTTAATGAGAATTATTGAAAATAAATCCTTGATAATTTTTTTTAGAACCACGTTCCGCTCTTTTTTTTTTTTGTTCATGCCGTTCATATATTTACATTGCGTATTTTAATTTTATTTTTTAATTAAATCATTTTTACCATAATCTTAAAAAGATATTTCAAAAAATTTCAATGATGAATTAAAAGGAATGATATAAGAATTCTGATAAAATTTTGCCAAACTTTTTGTTTTGGTTCGAAGAACACGCATTTTCTACTGACTTGATAAATTTAAAATACTTGGAACTCAGAAAACACCTAAATAAATAAATAAATTAAGATATATATATATATATATATATATATATATTTTACCTTGTAAGAGAAAATAATGTTACATGCTATTCGTTGCTAGCAAAACCTTTGGATTCAATTTTTTGTCAACGAAATGTGTTTCTACGATAATCAGGGAAATCATTTGGCGCATTTTAGTGATACATAAAAAAATATGTGATTGGAAAAAAATAGTAACAAATATATTTAAAAATTTCATTTCGAAACAAAGATATATTCTGTCAGCTTTACTGCATTAGAGTATTTTACAACTCAGTAATATCTCAGTTGACTATCGTACAACTGTGTTGTTTTACTCTGACTGTCTTAAAATTATTAAGACATACAACACTATGCCTTGATAACTGAAATATAAAAACTAAAATGAAGACTGTTGGTTATAACTCCCTGTCACTAACATTTTTTATAACTTTCTAACGTGTAAAATAATATCGATCGATATACATACACTAGCCTCCAAAAGTTAATGAACAACCCTATTTTTGCTCCTGATTTTCAAATAAATGAATGTAGAACACCTAATCTGGTTGAAATGGATGGATTTGTATTCTGGATGTACAAAACAGTTATGTATTGACTGCCATATAGAAGTTTACATAAGAAAACATAAAAATTATTTATAACAAAAAAGCAATCTCGCTGAAAAGTCCATTCTTGGGAAAAAATAATGTATCACAGTTTTATGTGGAAAAATGTCAAGATCAACCAAACCAATGTCACCAAACAAAAACGAGTTTTAATATGGGATATGCTCACCCCTATCTTGAATGCATTGGCGGTATCGACTTTCAATGCTGTCAATAAAGTTGTCGCTTACTAAAATGGGAAGCCAAGACCAGGCAATGAGTAAGCTTTGTTCCAGCTCTTGGAGGTGGACATAAAGCAGCAACCTGTCTGTCCCACACAGATAGTTACAAAGATGCTCTATCAGATTCAGGTCTGGAGATTGAGCTGGCCATTACATTCGCTCTAAACTAAGACCAACAAGATATTCCGACCAACAACTACAACTCGGTGAGGTCATGCATTGTCATCCATCAGAATGAAATCATTGCCAACTACACCCGCATATGGGCGGGTGACACTCAAGAAAGACCTCATCCCGATATCTCTTACCAGTCAGAGTTCCTCCCGGGAACACATGCAGGTCAGTGTAACCACCGACTGAGCTCCCTGCCCAAACCCTTATTCCACCATCTCGGTAAATGTGTCTGTCAACAGTTGAATTGATGGTATCTGGTGCTTTGTTCCCTCCAGATCAGCAGACCTCCTGAATTGATCTTCAGTGTGAATCTGGACTCGTCTGTAAAGAGCACAGAAACTCATCGCTGTCTAGGACTTCATCAGTCCAAGCCCTTCGTCGCACGGAACACAGGGAACTTTTCAGTTCCCATCGCTGTCTTGTCCAGGAACGAGTTTTATTGCCCTAGATAGATTCTCTGTCGTCCGTTGACGGTGACACACATAGTTGGTCGCCTTGCATAGAGAACTGTATTGTGAAGAAGTCCTCGCACCGTACTGGCGGATATCGTTCTCCCTGATGCTACAGAGTGGTCTGCAACAAGTTGCGTCACAGAAATGCTTCCTCCCCTTTTGGCCGAAAGAACTATAAAACGGTCTTCCGAAGGTGTTGCAGCTCGTGGCCGACCTAGAACATGTCTTCTGGTCACATAAGCTTCGGTTTGATATTGATTCCAGAGAGGGTGGTCCACACTTCAAGACACATTAACACGCTCTCCAACATAAGCCTCTGAAAACCCCATTTCATCCATCCGACCTCCCGCCACCTTAACGAATCGGGAAAGTAGCTTCTCTCAGACATTGTGGGACCCTACTGCCTATTGTCAACGAATCTGCTAAAATGTTGCTTGTTGTAAATCAATGAAAGTTACAAGCGCAATTACGAAAGCCTTATATTTGATATACTTTTTCTGTCAGTCATAGATGCTTATTCTTTTCTATATAAAAAAGTGGTAGCTATGGTTATTGCATCAGTTCGCATAAGTTCATTCCTATCAATTATATGAACCACAAAGTTTATTGTTAGTGTCATTTTTGTTATGATGAGCTTAAAAAAAAGTATATATATATATATATATATGTCGTTCCTTAACTTTTGGAGGCCAGTGTATATTGCTTAAACGGACAAATGAAAAAAAAAAAGTGTTATTTCAAAAACTCTTTATGTAAAAACGTTTTAAAAGTCAATAAAATGTTTATAGCGAAAACCATGTGTATTTTAAAGAACTTATTTAGGTTTATTTTGGTGATTAGATTCTTAAGAAGGTGATTCTTATTTTATAAAATTCATGGATAGATGTATCAATATACTGTATTTCACAAGATTTTGAACAAAAATTAGGAAGATTTTTTTTTTTCAAAATGGTTGATTCATTAATATTAAATTATATCTTTAATACACATTCTTAAAATGTATTCGTGTGACTCAAATGTTTGTCGTTTTCTAATATAAAATGAGTATCTTCAAAAAAATCATTTAGCTTCTTCTTTTTGTGTGTGTGTTGTGACTCTGTTTAAAAACGGATTAATTATTCACACAATTTAAATAAGAAATTTAGCTTTTATTTAAAAAAGTTACATTTGGTTTTTAAATAAATGAACCGTTCTAAATTGCTTGAAAAATACTAAAATGATAATTGTTTTTATGTAATTGTAATTTTAATTCAACAGGAAAAATACATTTTTTCTGCTGGATGCTGTGGATGCTGTGAAACTTCCTACCACCAAATCATTTGGAAATATTCACTTTGCAAATCCCCTTTCTCTATTATTTTCAAACTATATCTTCAGGGTATCATGTAAATGTCATTTTATTCTTAAAATCCTTTCCCGAGTTTGACAGTAAGTGCACTTTTGTTCCAAGAACTTCGATCACTTTTTTTAAAAAAATACAACTGTTTCTATCCTATGTATAACGTTATTTGAGTGACATGAATTTCAAGAATTGATCTTTACATCCATTGTGTTTTCTAGCAAGATCTAACATATTTTGCTGTAAATATATGTGCACTACACCGTTTTCAGTTAAAACAATATGCTGTATATTGTCATTTTTAAATTCATGGGAAATATTTTTGAAATCTTGTCCTCATATTTTTAAAGAAATGAATCAATAAGAATTCGTAAACAACGTATTAAAAAATACCCAGGCATCGTATGTAGGGTAAAATTTCTAAGTACTTGTATATTATTTCTTAAATTTCACATTATAAAAATTCTCATTGAATACTTCAGCCCCCAGCTAAACGAATGTTTTTCGCTTTTTAGTGTTTATGTGTGTAGTTTTTCTGGTTTTAATTTACAAATGCAAGAAAACCAATTAAATATCAACCATTTAATGTTCATTCAAAGATACGTAACAAAATTCACACACACACAAATAAATAAATGTATTAAATTGAATTAAATACTATTCTGTTGAAAGAGGTAAAAATTCATTTTTGTAAATATTGTGAAAGATTTGTACCGTTTAATGTTTAATCTTAATAAATAAAAAGAGAAAACGTCTATGAAAATGATACTGAAAATTTAAATTCCCTATTTACTGCACTGAAGAGTTATCTACAGTTGCCTACGAAAGCAATTGTAAGCAAATTGCAAGCTCATTCAAAGTGGCTTTGTAAAACTTACACGAAATAAAAAAGAAAACATTAGTTTGTGCTTTCCTCTGTCCACGGAATTTCCCAGAAATACCGCGATGTATAACGAGTTGATAAAATTTACATGGGTATGAAGGTGAAATGTTAGAATGAGTCCAGCAATTTGGAGATTAAAAGCCTGTCCTATTCCAAGCCAACTGCCTAAGCGTACGGTTATTGGTTCGATTCCCACTCAATCCCATGGTTGTATATATTTCTTATCATTCTGCTAGTAAGAACATTCCTTGCCCATTTTACTAGACGAGGATTTATAAACGATGATTATTATTGCTGCTGAACAAATTGATTTTTGAGAGTTACACTTGAAACGTAAGATTTCAACTTGAACTTTCACTAGTTTTCCTGTGTGTCATGGAAGATCAAGAGTAAAAGCTATAGAATTATCTAGAATCTAGAGAGATAAGACGTTCGAAAGCCATTTTCAAATTCTCACTAGTTTATCTTCTACGTTTTCAAAGAATCGCATAAGGTTAAAATTTAAAGTTTTCAAAGATAAAATAAAGAGAGGATTCACATTTTTAATGTGCCTGTTTAAATTTACTTTCTCAAAAATATTTACCAAAATTTTTGTAGTAACATGGTGTGGAAGTTAAAAAAAGACTGCATTGCAGTCTTGGAAATAAAGCTTGTATTAAGCCATTTTTTTGTTAAACAATTCATGAAAATTTTTAATAACGCAGTTGCTACAAATTCAATGAAAAAAATATATTAAACACTCAGCGTTTTAAACTTTGTTACCTGTTTTGTTTATTTTAGTCATTTTTAAATTGCGTTTTCTGAGATACAACTTTTCTGTGAAAGTTGAAAAAATCATCATGATGTGATTCATGACATCGCACATAAAAGTCTGTGTAACGCCTGCAAAATAGTTTTAGATTTTAGTATACTCTGCTAGCTTTGAAAAACGTCGAATATTTGTATGACGAAGTTTCTTTTTTTTCCTCTCTTTGAACACGGTAAGTTTTACAAACTGAAACTCTTGTATTAACATCTCAAAACTATATGTAATGAAGATTCACTGATATTTGGAATTGATGTAAATCACCCATTTTTATGGTATACGCTTATTAATTTTAACATGATTGTTTAACATTATTAATTATTCTTGAAAGCTTAATCAATACTGCAGTTTTGAAGGGCGAACTTCAGGAGTTTGATACCTGTACTTAGTTTATAAGCTTCAAAATATTTTTATCCTTGATGATTGATAATTATTTGCAGTTAAACCTTTTCAAAATCAAATATTACAGTGTCCTATTTTAATATATACATTATTCCAAACACTTTGAAAGTGTTTACAAAAATTTTGTTATTAAATTTACTTTACAGCATTTCACCCCTTGTTACGGATTACCCTAGTGTGGATCAATTTGGATCAATGCCAAGAGATGGCACTGCTGTTCTTTTCATTTTTTGTTTACTTGTATATATGTGCAGAGTGTGGATAGCCGCTTTGGCCGAAGCATGTAAATAAAATGCTGCAACGCGAATATTAAGAGTTTTAATTGAGTTTGTGTGAATTATTGAGTTATATCACCCCCTAGCAATTGCTTAAAGCGTAAATATCATGGTGTCAGGTTGAGGGGTTTCGCTTCATTGTGCATAAAAAGGATTGCAAGTGAGGGCTGTGAGTGTTAATTTTGGTTTCCTTTGTTCTGAAGAATTGTTTGATTGCAGAATTATGGTTTTGCTAGTGCGTAGTTTCGTAGAGTAGCTTAGTGTTTTGGTGTAATTTGTGCGAATTTGAGAACAAAAATTTTTAGTGTTTTGTGTTAAAGTGAACTTTTCAGTGGCTGTTTTGTGTGTTTATTGTTGAGTTAGTTACTTAGGTTTGCTTTCATGTGATAAAATGAGTAATATTAAATCATTAAAAAAAGACGAGCTTAAACTCGTCACAGAAGAGATGGGATTAACTATTCCTAGTGGTACTAAAGTAATTGATTTAAAAATTTAATAGAAAATTCAGATATCTATAAACAGGATTCTGAATTTGTGCAGAGTGTAATTGAGAATATTGTAGAGGATAAAAATTTAGAATCTCAGAGAGGAAAATCTGAAGATGAAATTAAACTAGAGCTAGAAAAATTAAAATTATCACGGATACAGGCTGAATTAGATTTAGTAAATGCTAAAAAGCAAAATTCAAAATTCAAAATTCTGAAACAGATTCTTCGAATTGAAACATTGAGAATTTAATAAAACGTGTAAAAACATTATCTATTGGGGTACCAACTGAAGCTGAATCATTTAATCTTTTCTTTCAGTCTATTTACGTGGTGTAAGGAAACTGAGAAATTGCGTGACGTAACCATTCCGAGATATTGTTTGCTGGATTATAAAAATGAGAAATTGGAAGCACATGTGTTTTGCGACACTTCACTAAGTGCTTATGGAGCAGTTGTTTATTTTAGATATTGTGATAACCGTGGAAATTATAGAGTGTCATTTATTATGTCAAAAAGTAGAGTTGCGCCGTTAAAGAAATTGACTTTGCCACGATTAGAGTTGATGGATCTTGTAGTAGGTGCGAGAGATGGAAATTATATTAAGAATGTTTTTAAGAATAAAATTGAAAGAGTAATGTATTGGAGCGATTCTACAATTGCATTGTATTTTGTTAAGGGATGTGCGAAGAGATGGAAACAGTTTGTTGGTAATAGAGTTGTGTAGATTCAGGAAAAGTCGAGTCCGAGTGATTGGTATTACTGTCCATCTGACGATAATCCGGCTGATTTGTTGACAAGAGGAGTTGCGGCTGAGAATTTGGTTCTTAATGAAAAGTGGTGGTTAGGGCCAGTGTGGCTTCAAATGAATAATGAGTGTTGGCCTAAGCAGATAGTAAAAGCATCTGTAGAGTTAGAAAATGCAGATATTTTAAGAGAGCAAAGAGGGAGCCCTCTCAAAAGTTTTGCAGTTAACATAGAGCTTGTTGAGCAACTTTGGAATAAGATTTCAGTTTGGAGTAAATTGCAAAGAGTTGTTGCATGGTGCTTAAGATTCATTGGTAATGCTAGGGGGAACAAAATTTCATCTCAATTTTTACTTACAACGGAGATAAGAAGATCGCATGACATTATCATTAAGCAAGTGCAAAGAACTAATTTTGTGAATGAGATATCTGCTTTAGAAAATGGAAAAGTGTTAAAAAATAGCACTTTAATTTCACTAAATCCCTTCTTGGACAAGTGTGACTTGCTTAGAGTTGGTGGTCGACTGAGAAATGCCAACTTGCCAGACACTGTGAAATTCCCTCTCATTCTACCAAAAAATCATCCAGTCACAAGATTACTAATTAAATTTTATCATCTAAAATACTTACACGGAGGTGTACAGTTAATGAACAGTGCTATGAAACAACCTTATTGGATTGTAGGAGCAAGATCTGTTATCCGTAATGAAGTGAGGAAATGTGTTACCTGTGCTCGATTTCGTTGTGAATTTTCAAAATTAGTGAATCAAATCGCACAATCGTTCTGGAAATCGTGGTCCAAGGACTATCTGACTCAGTTGCAGGTGCGCAACAAATGGAAAATTCCAATGCCTAATTTGTGTGTCAACGATGTAGTATTAATCAAAGATGATAATTTGCCACCACTTAAGTGGAAAATAGCGAGAGTTTTAGACACTTTCACAGGTACTGATGGTAAGGTAAGATCAGCAAAATTAAAGACTGCTACAGGTGAACTTAAGAGACCAATCCATAAACTGGTCAAAGTACCTATGGATGAAAACTGAATTTTTTTTTTGTTTGTTTTTCATATACTAAACAGGAGATTCTATTTTGTAGTTTTATTATATTTTGAATTTTTTGATATTGCATGTTATGTTAATATTTTAATTTCAATTGTGATTGCATTGTTGTGATGACATAGTCATGGGGCCCCAGTATGTTACAGATTACCCCAGTGTGTTACGATTTGGATCAATTCCAAGAGATCGCACTGCCGTTCTTTTCATTTTTTGTTTACTTGTATATATGTGCAGAGTGTGGATAGCCGCTTTGGCGGAAGCAGGTAAATAAAATGCTGCAACGCGAATATTAAGAGTTTTATTTGAGTTTGTGTTAATTGTTGAGTTATATCACCCCCTAGCAATTGCTTAAAGCGTAAACACCCCTCACGATGATATTTTTAGTGTATCATTTGCTTATCTGTAGCTTTTCCCATTATTTTGAATAAATTTGAATTTTATGTTTGGTATATTATGTTGTGCATTCTTTTTTGCATTATAATTCGTATGAATGCATACACCCGATAATTAAATAGATATGTTCGTCTAAACAAAACTTTTTGAAAATTATGTATTGTAATAAGAAAATGAACACACAGAGTAGGCATTATGTTATTTAGTTTCTTTCATGAAATTTTGCACAGTTCATACGATCCCTGATGTATGTATTTAAAAATTAAAATAACATTAATAATTACGCTTTTATGTATTTTAAATTATATTGAATATCTGCTTTTCTTTCGTAAAAAGTAATGCCGATGTCAGTATTTTGCATTAAAATAAAACGAAAATATATGAAACGTTTTTAAAGTGCAGATTTGTTTTTTCTATTTGCGTACCTTACTTCAAATTTGAAAAAAAAAAGTTTTGAATTATCTGCACTAAGTAATCAAACACTTTTTTAATACATTTTTCTTAAATGTTTTTTAAAAAAATGTTAATAATTCTAAAGATTTCAAGAAATTAACGCCATTTTATAACTCTTATTTCCCCTCCAAATACGTGAAAATTTCATAAAACACTTTTGGATATTAGATTATTTTACTCAGAAAGAGTTCTGAATCATACAGGAAATAAACGGGGGGAGGGGGAGATGTAAACGGCATTCCATGAACCGTTAATCTTACGAAAACATAAACATCAATACATTTTAAGAAATTTTTAATTTACATAGAAAAGTTTAAAAAGTCGTTCGGTGAATTTCGTAGTTTAAAGGACATTTTATTTATACTTAAATGATTAGCAACATCGGAATTTTAGTGGCTACAAACCTTAAATATACATGTTACCACTAAGTCATGTTCATGAACGAAATTGTCAATATAAATAACGATTTGTTTTCGATTTTTCTGCAAATTTCATCCACATGTTTGATATACAAAAGTATAATTTATTTTAAATATAGAAATACTTTTAAGGAAACTCAGCTCACTACTTATAAACAACTAAAGATAATGAGTGCCCCTTCATTTTGTCGCAAATGTAATTAACTTTCTTTTCGGAAATATTTAAAAAGAAAACACGGAAATATTTCCTATTTATCCTGTATTTGAAGATCATATTTGAACCTGTAATGACTGTACTGACGGCGTTTTTTTCTAAACTGTATTAAATCTTTTTCATACAGTAGTAATACTGAAGCATCCTAGTCCCGTTTTCTCACCACGGTTCTTACAAATAAGGTTTCTATAGTACGTATATTTATGTATTCCGTATGTTTATATATTTTGTAGAGGAATTTAAAAAATTACATTTTCTTATATCAATGAGTAATCTTACGTAATAAATATGCTTTGGCGAAGTGTAATATTTTACTTTAAGCGTCCAGGTTTTGAATAAACGAACAATACTGATGTCTGTAAGATTGTATCGTATGTTAAAAGTATTGTAAAAGTGTATTGTAAAAGTATGACACGTTTTGTAATTCTTAAACAATTCTATTAGAACAATAATTTTCGGAAGAGATGGAATTTTATAGTACTAACACCCCATTAATAGATTAAAAATTTTCTAAATTTCACAAGGAATAAATATTTACTTTTCCGTTTAAGAATGTTAAAATTCAGATAGTATAGATTTAAATAGAGATAATTCACTTTTTAAAAAAGGTAATTGAGCACTAACATTCCTAATTATTATGTATAAAGTCTGTCATGTAAAGAAGTGTGACTTTGTTTACTGAATGGAGTATGTTTTTAGATGAGAATTACAGTTACTAAGTTTGCTATGTTTCTTGGCGACGTCCAGTAATATGACCTAAATTGGACAGTCACATTACTAAGCACAATGACCCATTACTATGCAAATGATCGACTGAACTCCAGTACAGGGAAACCGGTAGTCATAATGGATCGGTTCCACCGTTCTCAACATAGGACACTCTCCATTACATTATTTAAAATCCCTTTTGCGTTTATTATACGCCAGTGATTTTTTAATTATAATTTTGAAATATTTCATTTTATTGTTTGTGACACTTTTAATTTAAAATTTCTTTAAAAATTATGCATGCTATGTGACTGTAAAACTTATTTTATTCCATTATGTAACGCCATAATTACTTTAACATCTTTCATTTTGTCGATAAAAGAGAATTTGCAATTATATTCTAATGAAAGATGATTTTTACCTTTGGGTGAGAGCAAAATGATATATTGGACTCTTTCTCAAAATTATATTTTTTTCATTATTCAATGTGCTTTTAAAATGTAATTAAAATGTGCTTATGATAAAAAATGTGAGAGAAAAGGGCCAAAGTTTTAGTTAAACATATTTTATACAATTGATTTACTTCAGGGGATAATTTGGGGCAACCTTCCCCTACTTCAGAGATTGGACAGAACTCAGAATGTCTCCTAAAAGCTGTAGATATATTTTTGGATGCACACATATGAAAGATCTTTTTAATAACGTCTACTTTATACAAACTTACAGTGTGGTGTTATATTTTAAAAATTCTTCAGAAACTTTTATTAATCACACTGTTTTGTAGTTTGCATGAATGTAAGAGTTAGTTTGAGGTTTTATTTTCCGTATTACGTACCCGATATGTGCTGTGTATTTTTATACTGCCTAAAAGCCTTAACAGAAATCAAGAAAAACGTTTGAACACTGTTTATTTAGAAGTAATTCGTTACCCTTTACATCTGATGAGATACTTCCAATATTAATATTTATTATATTTGCAAACAGTTGTACATTCAAAAAATATTATTTATCTGTTAACATCATCAGCAAATCCAGTTAAATATTATATAACTGTATTTAATGATGATGTTCCAAATACCTGGAGAAATAAACTTTAATTGATCTCTATTCATACTTAGGAAACTAAGCTTATGCATCAAACCTAATAACATCAACAGCAAACATGAAACAGGTTTTAAATATCTCCAGAGTATATCACACAAAATCCGGTGATTAATGCCATAAGATTACAAACACGACGCTTTTCCGGAGTATTGAAGGAGAATAATTTCAGAATCGCTGTTCTAAGGCGCATGCAATAAATATCATATCAAAATACAATTATTATCGATTAATAGAACTCGATAAGCATATTTACACATGCGACGTCATACCATCAATATATTTTAGTAATTAGTCTCCAAGGAAGAAACGCACCTTCATTTTTAAATCTGTTTATTTCACTTACCTTACGGTAAGAATCATGTAGGACAAAGAACTGCCATGTTGGTCTAGAAGACGTACTTTATTTGTCTAAAATCTTACCGCGCTTAAGCAAATGAACTAAACAAACTTAATGCAATTAGGGCAGAAAAAGGTGAACCGTCGCTTCTACTATAACCTCATAGGTATCCACGTGAATGATAAGTAGTGCTACAGAAATACAATAAAGCATATGCATCGAAAATAAACAGAAAATAAAATCATGCCCCTACCCTGTATTACGATTAGGTTTACAAAAGCAGTAATTCTCACTCTAAATAAACCGTAATCACATATTCTAATATAACTCTTCATAATTTTACGTTAATTAACTTGTAATACTATTATACAGAGGATTTATGATTCAAGTTCTATTTCGAAACGGTCAGAAAAGGAAAGCTACTGGACAAAAAGTTATCAAACTTGGTTATAATGTATAGAGAGTTATGGAAATTTACTATTCATACAAAAAAGTAAATTGAAAAACTCACGACCAGGGACAAAATGACACTTTATGCAATATTGGTAAACGAAATAAGGCATGAATAAATTGATTTTAAAATATATTTAATCGTTTCTGAAACGTTTTACAAAGCATGTTCAATGCGGGGTCGACCATTGTCCGAAAGCAGGTTGAACCGTATTGCGGCATTCTCAACAGATGCTCTTTATCAGGAGGAATGTTAAGGTCATTTCGTTGTATCTTATCTTTCAATTCCGTCAAATTGTTTTGATTATGACCATAAACAGAGCTGTGCTATGGCAGACAATTTCATAATTACCAATTATGAAACAAGCTGCCATTCCACACCGAGTGTTGACTTTTGGCGAATGCAATAGAATCGGGTAAATAACATGAGGGATTGGTCTGGCCCAAATTCTGCAGTTTTGGTTGTTGACATCGTTATTTATGAAAAAAATACGCTCATCTGTTCAAAGAATTTCGATGGTCAATCATTCATGGTCAATGTTTATCCACTTACATTCATGTAAACAATTGCAATTTGAAAGATTCTCTCTCGCAATAGGGTCATTAAGTTCCTGAACATGTTAGATTTTGTATGTGAAAAACTGCAGAACTTTACGGAAAAGCTTGTACACATACTCAATAGCAGTCCATTTTATGTACAACATCACATATGCTGCACTTACCGTGTGTGCTTTCCATTGTTGCTTCCTCCGCTGGTAATGCAATAATATTCTCGGTCTCTTCAAAAGCAGGAATCTTTCCCTTCCCAGGTGCAACAAATAACGAACTCGTGGCTCCAAAATTTGCCAACATTTTTCTCAAACCCTGCGGTGTCATCTGCCGTCAGCTTTTCCCATTAGGGTATGATACCTTTGCAAAGGATACTGCTGATTACAATCGCATTCATAATAACATTTCACGAGGAAAGCACGGTTATTCATGGTTAGAGAGATTGTCTGTCCGTAACAATGCGAGCTCTGACAAATGAGCTTACTTTTATCTGACGTATACACAGCGCATTTTGCATAAATCATTAGTGCTTCTTCCTGCAATAAGCCAATTACAAGTAAGTCACTGCGGTTTTGCATAACTCCACACCCAGTTTCGTTTTAGAAAAGATTACGAAAGTTTTAAACCAGTGCCTTCATTTGTTGTTTCGCTTACCATTATTGCATACAGCGTCATTTCCTCCCTGGAGGTAAGTTTTTGAACTATTTCTCTTTTCGCGGACAATAAATTCCCCATGATCTCCTTTACACAATTAACAAGTTTGATGACATTTGGTTCAGTAGTTTGCCTTTTCTAACTGTTTCATAGTAAAGTTTTAATTACAATCAGCCTGTGTATATCACACGTCACTAGACATCCATTTTTGAGGTTGGTTAACAATTATATAGAGTGCCTCCAATTCATTTTTCTTCTTCTCTCTTCTCGATAAATGCTTAATCAACTCTTGAATTTCTGGAGAAGCTTTAATCCATCCTAAAAAATTTACTGATGTGAGTCTTTATACCAATATGGAGAAGTCTGGGGCACATTTTCCATACAGTACGTTTTTCACTTGTTTTAGGTTTGAAATGAGCCGCTAAATGATGACAGAAGGCAAACGCGCTGAAATAGAATATAAACACAGCACACATCATCTGCGAAAGTTTCAGTTCAATAATAGTACATAAGCTGTTGTCACAATGTAAGAACTGTTTTCTTCAGTTTTTTACACTATGAGTAAATTTTCAGGTTTTATTTAAATTTAGAATAAACGCGAGGGTATTTAACTTAACTGTTTTGGCGTTTTATGTACTAAAAAGAAGTTTCAACCTTCATGTAACTATACCAGTATCAAAGTTACAATAGGGTGACTATGCAGGTTCTCTAACAGCACTCGGTGCACGTTTTTCAGTTCGTGTTTCATTGAAATACATCCGTCTCTCTAAGTGAGATAAACTTATTGTATTAAAAATGACTTAATGTGTAATGAAGTTGGCAAGAACCACATATGAAACTGTTAATTCTAAAACTTTTGTTACAGATATAAATTTTAATTAAATTATGAAAAAAAAATATTCAAAAAGAAGACCGACAGAGGCTCGTACATTTTTGAAATAATAAATACCGCTCTAGTCAGGGATAGTTGCGGTGCCAGAAGAACATCTACGGACTTCAATATTCCGTGTTGACTAAATGCCGTTGCATCAGATATGATCCCCAGCTTGAGGTATCCCAACCGTGAACGACTCCCATGGAATCAAGTCTACGAACAACGCTTGTTCTGCTTATCGAATCAGAATCGTCTTTCCCAGAATTGCCTAAGTACAAGGAATGCTTCCAGAAGAACCATCGCTTTCAAGACCTCCTCCAAACATGCTACAAATGCAATACGCAAAAATAGCGAGTTTACAATAAAAAATCAAATGCAAAATTTATTGCCGGTAATTTACCATTTGAAGTGTATACTTGGAAATTTCCTCCCTGCGCATTTTTGGTAGGATGGAAAACTTGCACTGCATGAGGGACACATTTTCCAACTTCAGATGAGGAGACTTAATCACTTGCTGCCAAAAAAGTAGATATACTTTTTGAAAAGTAATTCATGTAACTTGTACGAAAAGCTATAGGAAATACAATGATATCTAAATAGTATACTATAAAACGATAAGCAACTTTTATGTGTTTTGCAAAGTTTTAATTATTTCATTTTTGTTGTAATGGTATCATGTTACCTCAAAACACATTAAAAAATAAAATAAAAGAATAAAATATATTGAAAAATCCAGATATCCGTCTTATTGTATACTAGCTGAAGTACCCGTTCTTCGCACGGGAATGAATGGACTTTTTGATATTACGATTTGTGGTGATTACTATTCATTGTAATAAACAGATATAGCAAAATGGATATCGCGTTATATTGTGTCCAATAATCATGCATACCGAATTGCAAGGCAATCGTTTGTACGGTGCAGAAGGCCATGCGGCGCAGCGCAATCTAGTGGCGAGTTTTAGCAAAACGGATACGGCGAAAATATTCTTCGCATTCAGATATCGATGTATACGAATTTTCATGACTATCGGCTAGACAGTCCTGAAGTTCATGTGTGACGCGACATCTAGTGGTAAGTTATAGGAAAATGGATAGCGCCAAACTCTTCCCCGTGTTCAAATATCTATGTATACCTATTTTCATAGCGATCATTTGCAAAGTCAAGAAGTGATACACTGCAGGGCCATCTAGTGGTTAATTAAAGTAATGATTTGCTACAGCGCCGTCAAGTGGCGAGTTATAGGAAAATGGATAACGCCAAAATATTCTCATTGTTCAAATAGCTATGTATACTGATTTTCATAGCGACCGCTAGAATGGTCAAGAATTTGGCCTGCTGCAGCGTCATCTAGTGGCGAGTTACAATAATAATGCATTGATGTGTCATCTAGTGGTGAGTAACATAAAAAGGAACGCAGTTAGAATATATTCTTCGTGCTCAAATGTGTAAGAATAAAAAATTTTATGCCGATCAGTCGAACGGTATAGAAGTTGATGCGTTGCAGCGCCATTTAGCAGAAAGTTACAGCAAAATGGATAGCGAAAAATATTCTCCGTGTTCTAATATTTGCGTGTACCAAATTTCATCGAAATCGGTTGGACGATATTCGCATAGCAAACGGCTAACGGAGTAGAATTCGACGTTGTGCTGCGCACCAAGTGGCAAGTTAAGGAAAACGGATAGCATAAAAAGCTTTGATAAAAGACTTAGGTGAACCAAATTTCATGGTGCAACGGTGCTGACCGGTGCTAGAGTTTTAAAACCTCATAAACACATACCAACATTCATTTTTATCTATAACCAGTGTTATTATATATACCAGTCACAAATAAAATCCGGTTTCAAATCTAAGCCTCGCCAAATTGCCAACATACGCCATTTTGCAAGAGTTTTCTCAGGGAATCATCCGAAGCATTGACTTAGCAGCAATCAATATGGGAAATCGTTCGACTGCCAAAGAATAAAGCACGCATTTATTTGAAAAGTGGAATCCTTAATACAGCCGAATTTTTTTAAATTATCAACTATAATGTGTTTTATTCATCGTTACTCCGATATACTAAATGAGAAGATTTCAATTTTCTGAAATTTGGCATAATTCCCCAAACTTAATTCAATGTACTCAATTGGCGAGAATTCTGAAGTTAGATCGCTTGAAATCACTTAATAACAGCATTATTTTTTCACGGATCATTAACATTTAACGCTGTATTCTAATAAAACCTTTGCACATGTTTTCAAAAATCTATTTCCTTAAGCTCTCAATAAATTGCGCCAAGCCGAAAACTGTGCAAATCGCTAGAACTCACTTACTCAAAATCGATATTTCAGCCACTTTATTTTTTCGCCAAACTAAAAAATTTTACACATTAGCCTCGGAAATCTTCAATTCTTATTCCCATTCTGATTTCCCATGCACACGATATTATAATTTAAAAAAATATAGCCTTACGAATATAAACTAACAAAAAAAAATCATTATTATTCTTTTATTTTTACTGTGAGAATTTAAAACATTTTATTCGGCAAAATCGCCACACATGGCAACCATGATCCTTATTTCACACTTTTTTCACTCAAGTGGTTACAATTACGGAAAGCTTTTTGCGTGGAGAGCATAAAAAAATCTCTTAAATTCCAGGAACGGGTGGACTTTCAAAGTTTTAAAGTGGACTACGATTTATTCTATATTATTTTACATATCTGTGCTAAATTTCAGGTCGATAGGTCCATTTTTGTGGATTTGTATACGAATCAAATCCACAAACAAACAGAATTTCATTTTTATTTATAAGACTAGCTGAAGTACCCGTTCTTCGCACGGGAATTAATGTACTTTTTGATATTACGATTTGTGGTGATTACTATTCATTGTAATAAACAGATATAGCAAAGTGGATATCGCGTTATATTGTGTCCAATAATCGTGCATACCGAATTGCAAGGCAATCGTTTGTACGGTGCAGAACGCCATGCGGCGTAGCGCAATCTAGTGGCGAGTTTTAGCAAAACGGATACGGCGAAAATATTTTTCGCATTCAGATATCGAGGTATACGAATTTTCATGACTATCGGCTGGACAGTCCTGAAGTTCATGTGTTGACGCGACATCTAGTGGCAAGTTATAGGAAAATGGATAGCGCCAAACTCTTCCCCGTGTTCAAATATCTATGTATACCTGTTTTCATAGCGATGATTTGCACAGTCAAGAAGTGATACACTGCAGGGACATCTAGTAGTTAATTAAAGTAATGATTTGCTACAGCGCCGTCAAGTGGCGAGTTATAGCAAAATGGATAACGCCAAAATATTCTCATTGTTCAAATAGCTATGTATACTGATTTTCATAGCGACCGTTTGAATGGTCAAGAATTTGGCCTGCTGCAGCGTCATCTAGTGGCGAGTTAAAATAATAAGGCATTGCAGTGTCATCTAGTGGTGAGTAACATCAAAAGGAACGCAGTTAGAATATATTCTTCGAGCTCAAATGTGTAAGTATAAAAAATTTTCTTTGCAGCGCCATTTAGCGGCAAGTTACAGCAAAATGGATAGTGAAAAATATTCTCTGTGTTCTAATATTCGCGTGTACCAAATTTCATCGAAATCGGTTGGACGATATTCGCATAGCAAACGGCTAAACGGAATATAATTCAACGTTGTGCTGCGGCACCAAGTGGCAAGTTAAGGAAAACGGATAGCATAAAAACCTTCTCCATCATAAAAGACTTAGGTGAACCAAATTTCATCGTGCAACGGTGCTCTACGGTGCTGGAGTTTTTCAACCTCATAAACACATACCAACATTCATTTTTATCTATAACCAGTGTTATTATATATATACCAGTCTCAAATAAAATCCAGTTTCAAATCAAGCCTCGCCAAAGTGCCAACATACGCCATTTTGCAAGAGTTTTTTCAGGGAATTATTCGAAGCATTGACTTAGCAGCAATCAATATGGGAAATGGTTCGACCGCCAAAGAGTAGCACGCATTTATTTGAAAATTGGAATTCCTTAATACAGCCGATTTTTTTTTTTAAATTATCAACTATAATGTATTTTATTCATCGTTACTCCAATGTACTAAATGAGAAGATTTCAATTTTCTGAAATTTGACGGAATTCCCCCAACTTAAATCAAGGTACTCAATTGGAGAGAACTCTGAAGTTAGATCGCTTGAAATCCCTTATTAACTGCATTACTTCTTCACGGATAATTAAAATTTAACGCTGTATTCTAATAAAACCTTTCCACTTGTTTTCAAAAATCTATTTCCTTAAGCTCTCAATAAATTGCGCCAAGCCGAAAACTGTGCAAACCGCTAGAACTCACTTACTCAAAATCCATATTTCAGCCATTTTATTTTTTGGCCAAACAAAAAAAATTTACACATTAGCCTCGGAAATTTTCAATTCTTATTGTTCTGCGTGTAAAGCATTACATTCCTGCTCTGATTTCCCATGCACACGATATTATAATTAAAAAAAATAACCTTACGAATATAAACTAACAAAAAAAATTATTATTATTATTCTTTTATTTTTACTTTTAGAATTTAAAACATTTTATTCGGCAAAATCGCCACACATGGCAACCACGATCCTTATTTCACACTTTTTTCACTACAGGGGTTACAATTACGGAAAGCTTTTTGCGTGGAGAGCATAAAAAATCTCTTAAATTCCGGGAACGGGTGGACTTTCAAAGTTTTAAAGTGGACTATGATTTATTCTATATTATTTTACATATCTGTGCTAAATTTCAGGCCGATAGGTCCATTTTTGTGGATTTGTATACGAATCAAATCCACAAACAAACAAACAAACAAACAAACAAACAAACAAACAGAATTTCATTTTTATTTATAAGACTAGCTGAAGTACCCGTTCTTCGCACGGGAATGAATGGATTTTTGATATTACGATTTGTGATGATTACTAATCATTGTAATAAACAGATATAGCAAAATGGATATCGCGTTATATTGTGTCCAATAATCATGCATACCGAATTGCAAGGCAATCGTTTGTACGATGCAGAAGGCCATGCGGCGTAGCGCAATCTAGTGGCGAGTTTTAGCAAAACGGATACGGCGAAAATATTCTTCGCATTCAGATATCGATGTATACGAATTTTCATGACTATCGGCTGGACAGTCCTGAAGTTCATGTGTTGACGCGACATCTAGTGGCAAGTTATAGGAAAATGGATAGCGGTAAACTCTTCCCCGTGTTCAAATATCTATGTATACCTATTTTCATAGCGATCATTTGCACAGTCAAGAAGTGATACACTGCAGGGCCATCTAGTGGTTAATTAAAGTAATGATTTGCTACAGCGCCGTCAAGTGGCGAGTTATAGCAAAATGGATAACGCCAAAATATTCTCATTGTTCAAAAAGCTATGTATACTGATTTTCATAGCGACCGTGTTCAACTATCTATGTATACCAATTTTCATAACGATCATTTCCACAGTCAAGAAGTGATACACTGCAGGGCCATCTAGTAGTTAATTAAAGTAATGATTTGCTACAGCGCCGTCAAGTGGCGAGTTATAGCAAAATGGATAACGCCAAAATATTCTCATTGTTCAAATAGCTATGTATACTGATTTTCATAGCGACCGTTTGAATGGTCAAGAATTTGGCCTGCTGCAGCGTCATCTAGTGGCGACTTAAAATAATAATGCATTGCAGTGTCATCTAGTGGTGAGTAACATCAAAAGGACCGCAGTTAGAATATATTCTTCGTGCTCAAATGTGTAAGTATAAAAAATTTTATGCCGATCAGTCGAACGGTATAGATGTTGATGCTTTTCAGTGCCATTTAGCGGCAAGTTACAGCAAAATGGATAGTAAAAAATATTCTCCGTGTTCTAATATTCGCGTGTACCAAATTTCATCGAAATCGGTTGGACGATATTCGCATAGCAAACGGCTAAACGGAATAGAATTCGAAGTTCTGCTGCGCCACCTTGTGGCAAGTTAGAGGAAAACGGATAGCATAAAAAGCTTCTCCATGATAAAAGACATAGGTGAACCAAATTTCATGGTGCAATGGTGCTCAACGGTGCTGGAGTTTTTCAACCTCATACACTCATACCAACATTCATTTTTATCTATAACCAGTGTCATTATATATCCCAGTCTCAAATAAAATCCAGTTTCAAATCTAAGCCTCGCCAAAGTGCCAACATACGCCATTTTGCAAGCGTTTTTTCAGGAAATCATTCGAAGCATTGACTTAGCAGCAATAATATACGGGAAATGGTTCGACCGCGAAAAAGTAAAGCAAGCCTTTATTTGAAAAGTTGAATCCCTTAATACAGCCGAATTTTTTAAAATTATCAACTATAACGTGTTTTATTCATCATTACTCCGATGTACTAAATGAGAAGATTTCAATTTTCTGAAATTTGGCGGAATTCCCCCAACTTAAATCAATGTACTCATTTGGCGACAATTCTGGAGATAGATCAATTGAAATCCCTTAATAACTGCATTATTTCTTCACGGATCATTAAAATTTAACTCTGTATTCTAATAAAACCTTTGCACTTGTTTTCAAAAATCTATTTCCTTAAGCTCTCAATAAATTGCGCCAAGCCGAAATCTGTACAAACCGCTAGAACTCACTTTCACAAAATCGGCATTTGAGCCATTTTATTTTTTTGCCAAACTAAAATAATTACCTATTAGCCTCGGAAATCTTCAATTCTTATTGTTTTGCGTGTAAAGCTTTACATTCCTGCTCTGATTTCCCATGCACACGATATTATAATTAAAAAAAAAATAACCTTACGAATATAAACTAACAAAAAAAAAAATCATTATTATTCTTTTATTTTTACTTTGAGAATTTAAAACATTTTATTCGGCAAAATCGCCACACATGGCAACCACGATCCTTATTTCACACTTTTTTTCACTACAGGGGTTACAATTACGGAAAGCTTTTTGCGTGAATAGCATAAAAAATCTCTTAAATTCCGGGAACGGGTGGACTTTCAAAGTTTTAAAGTGGACTACGATTTATTCTATATTATTTTACATATCTGTGCTAAATTTCAGGCCGATAGGTCCATTTTTGTGGATTTGTATACGAACGACATTTTATTCGGCAAAATCGCCACACATGGCAACCATGATCCTTATTTCACACTTTTTTCATTACAGGGGTTACAATTACGGAAAGATTTTTGCGTGAAGAGCATAAAAAATCTCTTAAATTCCGGGAACGGGTGGACTTTCAAAGTTTTAAAGTGGACTATGAGTTATTCTATATTATTTTACATATCTGTACAAAATTTCAGGTTGATAGGTCCATTTTTGTGGATTTGTATACGAATCAAATCCACAAACAAACAAACAAACAAACAAACAAACAAACAAACAAACAAACAAACAGAATTTCATTTTTATTTATAAGATTAAACTATGCCCCATTTAGCGACGAAATCTGTGCAAGCAATCAAAACCCCATATTAGCTGAAAATACATTGGTAAAATACTACACAAATAATTATGCATAAAAGTAACATTATGGTATTTTACCAATGTATTTTCAGCTAATATGTGGTGTTGATTGCTTGAACGGATTTCGTTGCTAAACGGGGCATAGTGTAAAATACTACACAAATAATTATGCATAAAAGTAACATTATGGTATTTTACCAATGTATTTTCAGCTAATATGGGGTTTTGATTGCTTGAACGAATTTCGTTGCTAAATGGGGCATAGTGTAATCTTATAAATAAAAATGAAATTCTGTTTGTTTGTTTGTTTGTTTGTTTGTTTGTGGATTTGATTCGTATACAAATCCACAAAAATAGACCTATCGGCCTGAAATTTAGCACAGATATGTAAAATAATATAGAATAAATCGTAGTCCACTTTAAAACTTTGAAAGTCCACCCGTTCCCGGAATTTAAGAGATTTTTTATGCTCTCCACGCAAAAAGCTTTCCGTAATTGTAACCCCTGTAGTGAAAAAAGTGTGAAATAAGGATCGTGGTTGCCATCTGTGGCGATTTTGCCGAATAAAATGTTTAAAATTCTCAAAGTAAAAATAAAAGAATAATAATGATTTTTTTTTTGTTAGTTTACATTCGTAAGGTTATTTTTTTTTAATTATAATATCGTGTGCATGGGAAAACGGAGCAGGAATGAAATGTTTTATACGCAAAACCATAAGAATTGAGGATTTCCGTGGCTAATATGTTAAAATTTTTTAGTTTGGCGAAAAAATAAAATGGCTCAAATGCCTAGAAAGTGAGTTCTAGCGGTTTGCACAGTTTTCGGCTTGGCGCAATTTATTGGGAGCTTAAGGAAATAGATTTTTGAAAACAATTGCAAAGGTTTTATTAGAATACAGCGTTAAATTTTAATGATCCGTGACGAATTAATGCAGTTATTAAGTGATTTCAAGCGATCTAACTTCAGAATTCTCGCCAATTGAGTACATTGATTTAAGTTGGGGGAATTCCGCCAAATTTCAGAAAATTGAAATCTTCTCATTTAGTACATTGGAGTAACGATGAATAAAACACATTATAGTTGATAATTTTAAAAAATTCGGCTGTATTAAGGGATTCCACTTTTAAAACAAATGCGTGCTTTACTCTTTGGCGTTCGAACCATTTCCCATATTGATTGCTGCTAAGTCAATGCTTCGAATGATTCCCTGAAAAAACTCTTGCAAAATGGTGTATGTTGGCACTTTGGCGAGACTTAGATTTGAAACTGGATTTTATTTGAGACTGGTATATATAATAACACTGGTTATAGATAAAAATGAATGTTGGTATGTGTTTATGAGGTTGAAAAACTTCAGCACCGTTGAGCAACGTTGCACCATGAAATTTGGTTCAAAGTCTTTTATGATGCAGAAGGTTTTTATGCTATCCGTTTTTCTCTAACTTGCCACTAGATGGCGCAGCAGAACGTCGAATTCTATTCCGTTTAGCCGTTTGCTATGCGAATATCGTCCAACCGATTTCGATGAAATTTGGTACACGCAAATATTAGAACACGGAGAATATTTTTCACTATCCATTTTGCTGTAACTTTCTGCTAAATGGCGCTGCAACGCATCAACTTCTATACCGTTCGACCGTTCGGCATAAAATTTTTTATACTTACACATTTGAGTAAGAAGAATATATTCTAACTGCGTTCCTTTTGATGTTACTCACCACTAGATGACACTTCAATGCATTATTATTTTAACTCGCCACTAGATGACGCTGCAGCAGGCCAAATTCTTGACCATTCAAACGGTCGCTATGAAAATCAGTATATATAGCTATTTGAACAATGAGAATATTTTGGCGTTATCCATTTTGCTATAACTGGCCACTTGACGGCGCTGTAGCAAATCATTTCTTTAATTAACCACTAGATGGCCCTGCAGTGTATCACTTCTTGACTGTGCAAATGATCGTTATGAAAATTGGTATACATAGATATTTGAACACGGTCGCTATGAAAATCAGTATACATAGCTATTTGAACAATGAGAATAGTTTGGCGTTATCCATTTTCCTATAACTCGCCACTTGACGGCGCTGTAGCAAATCATTACTTTAATTAACCACTAGATGGCCCTGCAGTGTATCACTTCTTGACTGTGCAAATGATCGCTATGAAAATAGGTATACATAGATATTTGAACACGGGGAAGAGTTTACCGCTATCCATTTTCCTATAACTTACCACTAGATGTCGCGTCAACACATGAACTTCAGGACTGTCCAGCCGATAGTCATGAAAATTCGTATACATCGATATCTGAATGCGAAGAATATTTTCGCCGTATCCGTTTTGCTAAAACTCGCCACTAGATTGCGCTACGCCGCATGGCCTTCTGCATCGTACAAACGATTGCCTTGCAATTCGGTATGCATGATTATTGGACACAATATAACGCGATATCCATTTTGCTATATCTGTTTATTACAATGAATAGTAATCATCACAAATCGTAATATCAAAAAGTCCATTCATTCCCGTGCGAAGAACGGGTACTTCAGCTAGTAACAATATAAAACCAATAACAAAAATAAAACAATAAAAATTTTTGCCAGAAAATTATTGGAACTATGAACATAATTGCAGATTTAATTTCTATTTTTTTATGCAGTACATTTTTTTTAATGTAGTACATCGCATCTTAAAATTGACTTAAAAATATACTTTTCCCAACTATTTCTTAATAATGAGCTTAGCTTATAGAATTAACAAGTTGGAAAAGACTATGAACAATTAAAATTAACACCAAAAATTTCTTCGTTTCATACGTTTTTAATTACAGGCGTTTAATATTATATAAGAAGGATTTTTGATGAATCATAAAAGTGTAGTACTGCAGGAATATTTTTTTTTTTTCATAAAATTCTATTTTAGTATATTTTTTATTCGACATGTGACTTTGTCATAAAGTTCTAAAAATTTTCACCTAGGAATATTTCAGAACTTATTATATATTTATTAAGTTACCCTTTCTTAATATTTTAAAAGAAAACGACAGTTTTCACAGGTAAAATGCTTTATACAATGCATTATATATTGACACTGACAGCTTACATTTGGTATACAAAAATATTAGGATTACTGAAAAATGTTTTTATTGAAGAAGTTACAATGTTGATGAACTTTTCAAAGTGAAGTTTGGCAAGAAAAAAATAAACATTTTTTTAAATTTAAAAGACATAAAATATTGTTATAGTATTATGTTGTTCTAGTATTATGAATTTACTTTCAAAAATCGAACCAATGAAGCCATCAATAAGAAAAATATATTATTAATCTAGTGAGAAAACAAACAGGTAAATCTTTCTTAATATTACACACATTTGGTTATGTAAAATCTGAGATTTTTTCTTCAAATGTGTTGTATTTATTACGCATAAGGGTGAACTATTATTTATTTTGCCTTTTAAGAAATTTAATAAAATTAAATACTTTAAAGGAATAAAAGCGTCCATTACTTATTAAACTTTATTTTAAATCAATGTTAAGAGAAATTTAAAGTGATTACATATACTTTTATAAATTCGATTGATTATTATGTAAAAAACACAAAGAGGTGACAAGAAACCCAGTTCTGAGTTAGTACATTCTCTGAATGAATGTTTATTGACCTACGGTAAAGGATTTTAATATTTTCAGCACTTAAGGCTACGCTCAACTTACAAACAACGGACCACAGACTTTGAAGAAAGCTTAACTGAAATGCCTGTTAATTATATGGGTAAAATGAATTATTTGTAAGGAACGAGCACAACTCAAATATTTTAAAGTGTGCAAAACTCAAGAATAAGGAAAACGGTTATTGTTGTCTTATATATAATTAATGCAAATCCATGACTGATTTGCAGTGGAACTTCAGGTGGTACTTTTGACGGATTTTTCAAGCAAAAGCTTAACAACTGCTTTCAATATTTGAAAATGAATATGAATATTAATACATTTCACCATTTGTACAGCAATAAAGTGGAGAAACTTTACTTTCCAGTCTTTGAAAATTCTATCGTTCCAGATATGTGCTCTAGAATTCTGCATTTATTAATTAAATGATTTCAGGAAGTACTTATCAGTTATTAACTTTGAAGTGTGTTATTATTGTTGTTATTATATGCAGAGATCTCTTTTGTATTCTATTTTAGCTGAACCATTTTAAAGTGTTATTTTCTGAGTAATTCACCACTGCTATATATTAATGCATATAGCAAATGATTAATAGGCTCACGAGGAGTTGATTTTAGATTTTTCTAAACTTGTTATTAAATTTTACTACAATAACCATGATCTAATCATCTAATTAATAAGACGGTAACAAAAATATTGCAAAACTAAATCATTTAAATGAAGAAAGCTAATTATTTAAGTATCGTTGAGCTAAAAAGCAGTACACATTGTTGAGGTCTCACAATTCTTTCAATTCTCACAATTCTTTCAACGAATTATGCACATGATAAAGTTAAATATGGTCATTTATGTGACCATGAATAAAAAATAGAATAGAAAGGGATAAAGAAAAAACAAAGATAACAATTTTTAAAACTTCTTTAAAAACAAAATCGTAATCTTGATTTTTGCGAGAAACTATGTACATTATTATTATACGTACGGTGCCTTTGTACTAAATGAAAAGATAATTTAAGAGAAAATAAATTATTTAACACATTTAAGATTGCTATTATGAATGAATTTTTCCAAAAAGGTAGGATACATAAATAATACCATAAAAAAATAAAAATTCAAAACTGTTCTTCCCCATTTACAAGTATTACCTCAAAGGTTGAATTTCAGATTGTATTAAAATGAAAATGTGCTTCAGTTTACTTAAAATTAGTCAGTTTCTTGAGAAATTTTATAATTCTATAAAACAGCCTATAACACGAAAGAACTACTTCTGTATATTCCTGATCACAGTGTCAATCATATATCAAGTTTCATCAATTTGAAAATATATTCTAATCATTAAATATACTTATTTAGTTTGATTCATATTTTGTTATTTAACGAATTATATTTAACAAAAAAGTACATGAAAATCCAGATCTGCATTTCTACATGTTCATATAAACTTGTTATTGTTTAGCTGTAAATAATTCCAACAATGACAGTCTACAAACAACAATTGAAAAATTTAAAACAATGCATGACTGAAGTATCTGCTAATAAAAGCGGTAAAATAAATTATGAGCGAAGATGTGTAACTCAAACACTTTCAAATGCACGAACGCCTAATGTAAAGAATTAATGAGAGTCCAGTAAATGATTTACACTTATTGTAGAATTCCAAATGGTACTTAAACTCATATTTCAAGCAAGGAAGAAGAGGTACTTTCAATATTTTGAAAAGGAATGTAAATATTAACACATTTTCTTTGTTATTACCTCTGTAAAATGAGAGAACCATTGTTATATTGTATCCGTAAATTCTCAGATTAGTAGTATAAATTTGTTTTCAAGCTGTGCTAAGCATGTGGTTAATTTTCAAAGAAAGTTCCCATTGTTCAATGACTTAAAAAAATCAATTTTGCTCAGTATTTCAGCTAAACTTTACCAATCTGCTGTTGTTTGTTTAACTCAGAGTTTGTATGTTCAAAAGACATCAAAAAAGGATTAATATGAACACTGTGCTTAAAATATTTATTGTAGAAAATATAAGAACATATTATAGATATTTATATTGTATTTTTCCTTTAAAATTAAGCGAATGTTCAATCATTAATAGCTTTAGAAAAGTATTAAAATATTAATATATTTCAAAAAAGTATATTATAATTCTTACATTGGAATTCATTTTCAGAAATTATAAATTATTAAACACACACACATTTTAATGTGAAATAATTTGTGTAAAACTATGAAAGGCCATTTACGAGTTTTAACATGAAAACTAAACATTAATATCGTATATATGACCTAAGCATTAATATCACATCACATATATTATAATATTATTAATATATAAATATATGTGTGTGTGATTATTACGGATACAACCATACGAGATGATAAATTTCATTTAGAGTTTTATTTGTTTAAATTGTGAATTCATACTGCATATATCAGTCGCAAATATGTTTAACCATTAAAATGCTGCATGGAGAGATAGGGCTGTAATGTATATGTTTATTCTATGTAAATGCAATCCATCATCACCTTGTAAAATGATTGGATTTAATGACAAAGATAAAAGTGAGATAAATCTTGCGAATAAGACACAAATCTGGTCATCTCTATAAGTAACCAAATGAAAAAATCTTCCAGAAAAGCTTAAAGAAAACAAAACATGCCATGTGCTTAACATTTACGAATATAGTATGCTCCTTTCATTACTTTAACACGTGATTTGATGCCTCCAAATAGCAGCAGAATATGGCGCACACCACATTGATGATGTTTCAAATGCAGACGATTGATAAAGTGTGTATTTATTTTATTGTCGGTTAGTGATGGTTTTTCAAATTAATTTGTTTTCCTTAAATAAAATGCCAATCGTTATATTATATTACCAATGAAATTTAGCAGAGTAGTTTTTACTACAGATGTCTTGCAAATAACAATTTTTATTTAAAACATACAATATTTTTATTCATTAGCATTTTTTAAGGTTTCACATTAATTTCAAAATAAGTGATATTTAAAATTTGCAAAATATACTCCTTTTACTCTTGCATATATATATTTTCTCCGGAATGAAGTATAATTTGGAATTATGTATTATCAGTCGATCCTTCGTTTAAAGCAAAGTAAAAAATGTTGTTAAACTATTTTCATTTTCTCAAATACTTTTAAAAAACTATCAATTTATTTAATTGAAACCAATATCGATAAAGTTACTTTTGAAATAAATAATAAAGCTGAAAAATTCAAAAGTTATTGGTTTACTGTGTAAAGCCATACGTATCGGAAATCTCTATAAGCGTTTGAATACGTTTTCCCGCTAACATCTGAAATTTAATCAATATTATTTATTGGCAGAAAGAGAATAAAATATTTAAAACACAAAACACCGAAGAACAAATTCAATAACAAATATTTTGAGCAAGCATAAAAATGTGATTTGCATGAGAAAGTATTTAATAATCTTATATATATGCTGTTTTAAATCGTAAATACCTACCAATTTCTTACTATAACCCTTTTATGAACATTATAAAATAGCAAAATTTTGTGCAAGCGATTTAAAAATAATAAAGTTTTGACAAAAATTGTACTTTAAATGAATTTAAACGGTAAATAATTTTTAATTTTCTTTACATGGCATTAATGATAAAAATCATATAATCTAGTTAAGGAAAAAAAAGCAAACTTTTCCCCCATAATTTAAAACCTATTTTTGTTTAAATGAAATGAAATCCTTCCGTAAATAATAATTAATTAAAAAATGAGATAGAGAAATATTACTGTTTAAATGCATTGCAGCATATTTTTATGTTGATTCTGTTAAGTAACTCCAACCTCTCCCCTATCCCCCTCCAAAAAAAAATGATGTACCGGGCTAACAATGACAAAAAATGCCATTCACATTAGTAATTGATGTATAAAAATAATAGCGCAACCATTAATAGAAATGACAGTCGATTTAAAACTATTTCCTTTTTTAATTTCTTTGTAAAAGAAGACTGTTTTTGCGATGATTAAAAGAACAGCAAGAAATAATCACAAGTAAAACAATTTTTTTTCGAAAGTAATACTATGTCATTTTGACCTGTCAGTATAAGAAATAGTTTACACAGTGTATAACAGAAGCAAACTCATAGAAACAAGAGTAAAGCCCTTTTCATACAGTTTCATATCACTGATACTTTAAAATTAAATGAAGTTAACATTTTTATTTGTAAAATAAAAATTTGGCTTAGAGGAACAACGAAAAAAAAATGAAACTCCTTTTTCAAATAAAATGTTTTTACTTTTGGAATATTCCATATTGAAATTAGAATAAAAGTGTTTTACCAAAATGTTCTTAAACATTGAGAGGGAGGGGGGAACCATTCCTGTGGAAGTTTGAGGCCATTGGGGCACCTTAAAACCTAAATGGAGAATGCTCAAACTTCTAGCATCCCCTCAAAGTTTCAGCAATGCTTGACCCCCCCCACACACACACAAACTCCTCCTTATTAGTTAGCACACCAGCTTTTGGCAACTATTCCGTTTTGAAATTAAGACAAAAACATGTTTTTCCATACAAGTTCACTCCAGCCTAATGGGCACATGAATATATAAATTTGAGAGTATTAATGTAGAAAAATAAATACCGAAAAGAGAGCAGTAATGTAGAGAAGTAAATGTTAAACTGAGATGAAAAGAAAACTAAATGGACAAGACGTAAACTTTCATAAGAACAATTTTACTTTTATAATTTGCGATTTTTAAACCACAAAAAATGAATTGCTTCTAATTGAAAGAATTGCCTTATAAAAACAACTTATAGTTTGTCACATTAAACATTTTATTGCCCAACGAAAAATGGATTGAAATTAGGATTCAATTCCTTATTCGTTATTTTCAATTTCATTCATATCACATCATTTTATTAATAAAAACTATACGACACAAAAATATGTGAATAATAAAGAAGATAAGTTTAATAAAGTGATTAGACATCAAAATATGCAATTCATTTAATTTTTCAGCACTGATATATAAACATGTTTAAAAACTCTAAATGACTATGTTTAGAAAATTCATTCTATAAGTGTTCTTTGCATCAGCATTTCAATAATATTAAATATTTTCCTTAATACATTATTTGAAGAAGTCTACCTAATTTGCTTTTAATAATCTATGTTATTTTATTTTTCTGACTGGAGTAGTGTCAGTATGTGATCTAAGAAAAAAAGTAAAATTTTAATGTAATTTAGCTGGATAGTCAGCCATTTTTCTACCCGCATGATACTGGGAGATATACTCTGGGCAAACATGTATCTTCTTTTGTGTCATGAGTGACGTAAATCTAAAAAAATTATCCGTATGTCTAGTGTATTTGCTCTGAAGATCAAAATTTTTGATTCACTGAAGATATGCAATTAAATAATGTTCCGTTAAAATAATAAGATTTTTTGTGATTTTTAAATTGTGGGGAAAATAATTCTTAACTGAAAAATGATTTGAAAAAAAATCAATGTCTATCCAATATTAAATGTATTTAAGACATTAAAATAACAAACACTGTATCTCAGAATAATATTTTGTAAAAATTTGTATTTAATAGCTTACGAAATACTACACATAACGGATTTAAAATAAGGTAATTTTCAAAGCTTAGCACACACACAAAAAAAGAAAAATTTTGAAAAATAATGGTATTATTTAACTTTTAGTATAATTCAAATCGTCTTATTATAACTACATTGAATAATGTGAAAATTTGTAAGTATTTAAACTTAGAAATGCATTATAATGCTGGTGTAATTTGATATAAAATTATTGTTTTGTACAGTTCTCAAAGTAAGTGCTTCCCTAAGAAGATTTATTTTATAAAACTCAAGGCAAAGGCATTTTCAACATCACGGATGATTTTTTAAAAAGTGAACCAGAATTTATACATTTTTTCAACATAACAGCAATTTGGTAAAAATAATAGATTTACTAAACTTTAGAATTTTTTAGATGTTTCATTTTTCTTAGAGTAAAAATTTGTCTTCAAATTCCTGATAGTATTATAAAATTTGAATGATTACCTCAAAACACACCAAAAACACATTTTTAGGTGAGTTTTGTGTGGATTTTCCAAGTGCATATTTGCTAATATAAAAGAAGAAACAACTATAAAATATTTGTTTTTTCCAATCTCATAATTCTTAACCATTCTACTGTATTAAATACAGGGAACATGCGTTTTGTAAACGTTTAGCGGGAAAATCTAAAAGGTATTTTAGATCAAGATTTAATATTGAGACGACATGAAAAGTACCTCTAACTGTATTCGAAGATGCCGATTGGGTATTAGATACCAAAGACAGAAAATCCTATTTTGGCTATACTTCGAAGTATAGCGGGGTTACCTCTAACTGTATTCGTCGATGCCGATTGGGTATCAGATACCAAAGACAGAAAATCCTATTTGGTCTATACTTCGAGGTATGGCGGGGTTGTCGTGTGAATCTAGAATTGTGACATTACCTACAGCTGAAGCAGCATGCACGACTTTAAAAGAAGCTTCCAAAGAGTCACCACATTTAAGGCAGTTTAATGTGCCCTCGTCCCAAGGGCCACTAAACTAAGGTAACTGTATGTTGCGTGTATATTATTGAAGGCAATGAATACACTATTTAAAACATAACTATTTAATAAAAAATCAACTAAAATCAGAAAATAAAATCTTAAAACTGAGCAACATCAGTGAATGACTGCCGACTCATATCTTAACTGCCTCTCCGAGAATAGTCTGAATCTTTATTACTCATGAGCGCGACTCTGCTGCCATCTACTAAACGGCAGGACACCATGAAAGTTAGCGTGAAAGTTTCAATGTACGCTTCAGTACCCCTCCCCAGTATTCTTGAACACGATAAACATTATGGCACAAACAACCGGTCTAGAAATCTAACTCTTCTTCCAGAACGTGTGTAGCTTCGCAGAAGTTCTACTTTCAAGATCACAATTAGTCGACGTTTTTTCTACATTATCAGCTGGAGGATTCGACACCATAAATGCAGGCTTGAGTCTATCTATACCGACAACCTGTTCTTTCCATCAAGCAATACTTAGAAATATTTTTCTTTTCGCGACAGCACAGGATATGGTCTATTATATGGTGGATGTAGTGATCCACGAACTCGATAATATATAAAAAAATCTTGCGAACAGCCCCTTAAATTTTTATGGACGAACATTGGGTTCTTATTGTGCATAGTTGTGGGTTTTGGCTTTAGTAATCTCATATGTCGCGCCATAAATCAGTGATTTTTGACACTGTGATCGTAAAAATCACTTTGACGCCTTAATGGTGTTCCGTGCAGTAGCTCTGCAGGCGTTGCTTTATTATCTTCCTTTAATAGAAATCTAAAACCTCAGAAAATTGGAAGAACTTCTGTCCAATAACTGGTTTTATGAGCTATAATAGCTGTCTTCAGCGGTTTGTGAAAATTTTCAGGAAGCCAGTTTGCTTTTGGATTATAAGGCGATGTTCTCCATTTTTCTATGCCAAACAATCAGGCAAACCGCTTAAACAGATCAGACTCGAACTGTCTTCCCCGATCTGTAGCTATTTTTAAAGGTGTGCCAAAACCTGCGTTCCATTCCCTGTAAAGGGTCTGCGCAGCCGTTTCTGTGGTTATATCCTTTATTGGATACGCCTCTGTCCAACGAGTAACATGATCACGGACGGTTAAACAATAAGACAATACTCGAGATTCTGGCAAGGAATAGACGATGTCACAATGAGTGTGCTGGAAACGTGTACGAGGCATTTCACTGTGCTGATATTTCGATTTCGTGTGTTTAGACACATTTGATTGTTGACAATCGACGCATTGCCGTGTCTATTTACCGCTTTATTCGTAGAAAGCCAGACAGATCTTTCTTGAATGAGATTTAAAGTGGCTCTCATGCCAGGCTGCTAAAGTGTAAGTTTATAAAAACTTGTTTGCGAAACTTTACAGTTACATAAGGACGAATTTTACTAATACTTTTATCACAGTGAGGTTTTGTGGTTGTATTTTTTAATATAATTAATTTTAACTCTTTCACTTTCAATCCTCTGTACTGGCTGAAAATGCACGCTCCCAGAAATCCGGCCTTACTCCTGGACGATGTTTCTTTCCCCCGTGCTTTGCAACATCCATTTACAAGTGGCAACTGTGAAAAACCCCTTTCTCGTGTTTGCTATTGTAACCCCTCCCCCTTTGGGTGATCAGCTGTATGTACGAACAGCTTTGCACAGCTTTGCAAATACTTCGGGGTCGGAGAGGGTGGAAGATACCCCTTTCACTCCCAGTGATTCCTTGCACTCCTGTTTCGACAGAGATACATCTACACATGTACAAAAGAAAAGCGTTTCGTGGGGAGAAAGCATACAAAAACATTTCTCGAGCGTTTCCGGGATTTTGAGCAAACATTCCAAATGAAAGCTTGGGGGTGAAGGAGTTAACTGAAGTCCAGGATCAGGATTTAAAATTAAATAATTTAATTCCTCATCTGATGTTTGATCCTTAGCTAGCTCTTTAAAATCTAAGTTGCCGGGGACAGAAATTTCAGTTTACGTAACAAAGCATCTTCAGTTTCGTTTAATTCTTCTTTAATCTGCTTAATGTCAGTAGAAAACTCTGATGTAAACGAAAATCATCTTGCTTGTTTATTTGCATGCGTGTCCTGCACCTTCCGAAAAACTTTAACAATCAGTTTGTGATCTGTGATTATTTGACAGTTTCGAGCTTCTAACATTTGTCGAAAAAATTTTACAGATTTATACATTGCCAAAAGTTCAAGGTCACAACTTGAATACTTTGCCTGAGTGAGGGATAACCATCGAAAAAAAGAATGCTAATGGTTTACAATCAGAACCATCCAGTTCACTAAGTGTAGCACTGATAGCAATATCACTTGCATCACTATTATGTAAACATGTGCACTATATATGCATATGGAAAACAAGTTTTCCATCTACACTGGGGCATCCGAAAGTACCTGTTAAATTTCTCGAAAGAGGCAATTAAGTCTTGAGACCATGTATTTTTTCTTCGATCTTTTTTTTTTTCTTTTTCCTTTTAACAAGTCTGTCAAACTAGCCAGCAGCGTTTTTTAAATTTACGATAAAACTTAATCATTCCCAAATATTTTCTTAATTCACATGAATTTTCAGGCGTAGGGTTATCCAGAAATGCTTGAACTTTACTATCGAGGTGTCTCTCAAATTTCGTGACTCAAAAATTCAGTCGTACGTTGACCGTATAAACTTTTCGAGCGGTTCACTTTTATACACTATTTATTTAATCTTTCAAACACCAGTTTCACATGTTCATGATGATCTGATTCACTGTCTGAAAATATTAAAATATCATCAAGATATGCAGCTTCAAAATTTAAATCCGCAAGGACCTCATTCATAAACCTTTGATATGACATCGGAGTATATTTCAACCGGAATGGTATGGACCGGAACTCAAAATTCCCGATAGGTGTTGTAACACATGTGTTAGGCATGTCATCTTCATTTACTGGAATATGATAATAAGCTCTGACGAAATCAATTTTTGAAAATATCGATTTTTTATGAAGGACATTTGTTGTCTTGAATATGAGGAATGGGGTACCTGGCAGGAAGAGTGATATAATTTAATCTTTGGTAATCTCCGCATAGTCTGTATGCGCCCTTTGATTTTGGAACGACATGTATTGGTGAGGCCCAAGGAGATTCTGAGGGTCGACAAATTCCTTTTTTACTATTTCTACTAACATTTGAAGTAGTCGTCTAGGCCTAGGAAATACTGGGATACCCTTTTTTGTATATAGTGTTTTGTATTATGCAATTGTGAGCCTTTAAAATTTGAAATTGGATTTGCCAAATTTGGAAATGACTGTTATGACTTTGAAATGACTAGTTTATGATAAGGGGAGTTCTCCGAAATTAACTTTATGGAAGGACTCTTCTTTTCTGTCAGCTTTCCCTTGATTTGTAGCGTAGTAATGGAGTCTATTAAAGTTTTGTTTCTTAGGTCGATAAGGATTCCACAATTTCTTAGGAAGTCCGCGCTAATAATAGGGTATTAACGTGCTATAACAAAAGACCACTGGAACCGACGTAGTCCTAAATCAACTTCCAACACCATAGTACCATACGTAGGTAATTTAGAGTCATTGGCAGCATACAGAAAATCTTCAGGGGGACTATGGGCGAGATTCACGTGAAACGCGCGTGATCGAGTTCGAAACGAACGCTTTATCAGAATGTTTCCAATGAAAAAAACCTATCTTGCTGTCACGTGATCAAAACACGATTGTTTTGTTTCAGTTGAATAAGAAACATTGATATATTCCCCTGTTCGACGCGGACAACGTTCGATTTGTGTTTCACTTGAATCTCGCCCTAAATTTACAATTTCAAGGTGCTGGGATACAGGAAATATCGCTATGGGAATCAATAAGAAAATTATAATTTAGTTTTATCATAAACAAAAAGTCTGCATTTTTTTATTTCATCTGCCACACCGGAATTGAACTTTGACACATATGCAACAGCGTTATCTGGATTTTTTTCTTCTTTAGAAACATATTCACAGGGTTAGTGAACGTCTGGAATCGTGAAATATACGAATTTAAAGCTCTAAAAGAAAGTTCGCCTGGTGATGGCTCCAATGTCCCCTCGCTGAAGCCACCTTTGCCTTATGTAAATATCTGTTTTAATTAAAAGTGTGTTTATTGTCCCTTTGCTCATGTCTACCTGTCCATATGACTACAAAAATCATAACATTCTGAATATTTAGTATTAATGTAAAGTAAGAGATCCAGTAGTGGGCCATTTTAAATGTTAAATTGAAAAAAAAAGAAATTCCAATTCTCCATTCGATAAGATATCAACATCTGATTGGCTAAACCCTTATCATCTGAAATACTAAAAGTGTAGCCTTCACTTCCTGTTTAGTTACGAATAAGAAAGCTTTCTTACTGAAGTTGGTGTCGTCGAGGAGAATTTCTAGCATGTTCTTAGTGATTTCTTTAAGAGTTAAGTCTTCATTCAAGTCACTTTTTAACATAATCTATTTGTTTTTAAAACCAACTCTTATTGATATTATTTGAACATATATACTGAATGTAATATAAAATATCACTAGATTCGAATAACATTAGTTAGATTAGAATAACAATTTATAAATTGTGAAGGGTCGCTATGATCAGTTTAGATCAGTGGTTTACTAAATGCTCCAATAGTGGTCCAATTTCACAGGGTGATTCTATCATGAATGAATTGAACGACTTTAATTATGATGAGAAGAAAGAAGGGTTGTCTGTCTCGGAAAAATTAAAGTAGAAAGAAGATCAGATCGTTCTTGTATCCCTCATGGGATGTAAAAGAAATACACAAAAATATGCGTATTTTTGTATCCAGAAGATAAAGAATGAAGCAATATTTGTGCAGGGGCTAAATACTGCAAAGAACAGAGTGGAATTTTCAATAGTTAAAAACGATCTGTTCAACTTAACATATAAAGATTTATAATCCAATGCCCAACTAATAATGAAAAATCGGCATTGCTGTTAGAGAAAGAAAATGCAAATCTCATGTGACTAGAATCTAGAAATAAAGCAATCCATCAGCCATATTTGTTGTATTTTTATAGTGTATAATAGGAATGCAATGTTATTATTACAATATGTCATGATTTCATATTATTTTCCTTAGCCATTTGAGAAATTTACCTAGCCCACTACTGGTGCATCAAAATTTTGCTATGCCTACTTCTGGTGCATAGATTTGACCTAAATTTTCAACTAAAAAAAGTAACAATTTTTGATATTATAGATCATTATTACTTTAGATAAGAGTCTGTACAGCCATAAAATTTATATATTAACAAAATGTCTCTAAAGTTAAGATGATAACTTGGGAAATACCATTGAGTAGCCCAGTACTGGAGTATTTACCTTAATTGTAAACTTTTATGATAAACTACTTTACTTATGATTTCAGAGTCAAAATATAAAATTAACTATCTTTAATGTGCTTTGATGCATTTTAAAATATTATAATTACTGATATCACTTTAGTCATTCTTGCTTAATAGCGTTTGTAAAGGATCCTTCGAAAAGTTGTAGATAGATTGTTCGTACGTTTTTTTTTGTTAATTCTCCAAAAACAATTTTAATTAATTGAATGAAAAACGAAAACTGCATTTTTTGGTAAATTATTTATGAAAACGACACTTTATTTCTTGAATTAAAGGTGCTAACGCATTTTTATTAAAAAAAGTACCTTAATTTTAACGTAACAGTTTAAAATTGTCTATCATGGTTCAACTTAATCAATACGACAACGTTCAATCACAAGGTTTTGGAATTTGATACTAGTACGTTAACTCTGATTTGAAAACATTTTCTTTTATCAATAATGATTGATAGCAGTTCGCAAAAAATTACAAAACCTGATACCTCCGTGTCCTATTTCTGATTAAAAATTAAATTAAATTCTAAGAGCTTTTCGGAAGATGATACACCTATAGATCTGATGTACGATGGAATAATTTATGTTTGCCTTACTTTTAAAGTTTATGTTACAGCAGGACTATTTTTATATGTGAATGATTTTTTTAAAGTATACTGTTTCCCATTGAGGCATTTGCAAGATTTTTTGGAATTTATTGTTTTAGAATTCATAAACGCTCTTTTTTGTAAAATTTAGATTCACTTTTGCTTTTTGTGTGTTATAAATTTATGCATTTCAGGAGGAAAATGCTTTTAGGAATATTTTCATGCGAACACCCTACATATTTGAAGACTATGTAGTATAAAAAGAAAAAATGCACAATATGATTTACCAATGTTTATCTCTTTGTTTAATTTGAAATTCCTTATATGTATGACGCTTTGTATGTTTTATAAATTTATGAAGTTTAAATTTTGAAATTCAGAGAATATTGTTAATGTCATTTCTGTATTATATAAATTCATTTCTTGTATATGCCTTTATCTATCGAAAATCAAGAACATTATATGAATAAGAAATATTTCTTTTGATTTTTTTTAGAAGAAGAAAACCAAAGAAACAAATATATACTTTATAAATACATTTTTACTCTTTTTTAAGAAAATTTTGCCAGTCAACCGACCAATTAGTGAAAAAGAAAGCATTATGTTGGAGTTTTGATCTGCATACCCTATACAGCAGAAAAAATCGAAACACTTATATTTTAGGGCTTTTTGGGAGTTTGTGGAATAAATAGACGAATCATTCTAAATCTACCAAAAGCAGATTTTTCAACAATGAATTCAATTCATTTTACAGTCAGACTAGATAACATAAGTTTATACATTTCTTTAATTAATTGAAATTAATTAAAAGAAACCTTGCCGAATTAGCTTGAAAATAAAAGAAAATGATATTTTTTAAATCTTAGAAACATAAAACATCTTTGGATTATAGCTATTTTTTAACCCGTGAAAGAAACTTAAAAAATCTTTAAGCGAATGTCTTTAAATACATGGCATTTTTGAAAACTGAGTCGAGTAATATCTATGGACAAAAGAGAGGAGAAAAAAATGCGTTTTTTTTATTTACAATGAAACAGGAGCTTGATACGTGCGTGATTTTTTCAAATAAGCAGAAAATTTGATTGCAATTTTTTTTAGGGAATATTCTTTCAACGGTGTAGTTCGAGTAACTAACTGCAAGAAACATCATCAGCAATAAGCAAAAAAAAAAAAAAAAAAAAATCCTTGCACCGCAGAAGCACTTGATAAAATGATTGTATTTTTAAAAAATAATACTTGTTTTTAATGTAGAATTACAATACAGATTACTTTAAAAAGAAAAATATATTATTGACAAAATATTTGAATATTATATTTTTTCTGATTTCAATCTTATATTTAAATGTGAATATGAACATCTGAGTCTCATTTTAAATTTATCAAGTATTTTTAATATTTTTCAACAATTGGGGACAATCCTTTATATCAAATGAATTATTATTAATGCGTTCGTTACAAAAATACTTATTTTAAATATTTCCAATATCTTTCACGTTCACCTGAAAATTCAGAAGAACATTTGATTAACTTCTTTGAAATTTCTTTAAGGTTAGAGAAACTTAGCTGAAGGAATAGAATAAACATTAAATCCTGAATTTTTTCAAAAAAAGTGAAAAAGCTGCTACTAATTTGCAAAGGAACATTTGAAAGATCGTTTTGATTTCATAAGTAACATAAAACGCTTTTTCCTTATTTAACTTATTATTTTGTCCGTATAATATATTCATCATTAAAGTTACACGGTCTTGTAGAAGAAAAAAATTACGTCCATGAACTTAAAATTTGAGATATAAACATTCAAATAAAAAAAAGTATAGCATACTTCATTTATTTGGCTGTATTTTATGTAGTAAACGTAAATAAATAATAAAATATAAAATTTCTTGTTATTTCTAGTGCGAAGAAAGTATACATTGAGTAAAAAGAGAAATTTTTAGTTTATATAAAATATTTTGTAAGTAATTCGATCTAATGACTTTCTGGGTTACTAAACGATGCCTTTCACAAATTTATTATTGATGATACATAAACAAAGGAACATGTTTAACTTGAAAGAAAATTTTTATTTTTTATCGGTTTCTAGGTGGCAGGATTTACATCTGCTGTTTAGCGAAAACTTCACACAATTATCGTACAATTTTCGGGATAAAGGGAACTGGATAATGTATATATGTTCATTTTTTTCGTGGAAGATTTTTATACCGTCTTTTCTCCTTAGCAGCCTTTTTTTTTTGAGAGAGAGAGAGAGAAGTTGAAAAAATTTGTTAATGCAGAATGCGATGAAACTAAATTTTATAACTGGACTAACACGAATTTTAGAAAAAGAGTCTTGACGGATGTGTCCCAATAATAACTAGAGATTCAGATGGACAAAACCTTTAAACTAGGATAAATTTTTGCCAGTTTTGATTTATAGAAAAAAAAAAAAGAAGAGAAGCTATGCCAAACGCATCGATTTAAAAAGCTTTCCTATACAACAACATTTCAGAGCTAAATTTGGCTATCAACTGAAAGATGTTAGAAAAAACCTCAAAGAAGCTGTTTACCTGTGTTCATTTAATCTTGCTAGGTCCTCTAAAAGAACTTTAAATGATATTTCAGTCTTTTAAATGAAATGCAAACTGCTACAAACGCTCGTATACGTATTCCATTGTCTTTGAAATGGATTAAAGTCTCTAAGGTGGCATAGGTTTTAATGTATTGGAATTCTTTTCAGTTCTAATGAAGAATAATCTTAAATGCTCCAGATAATATTTGCCACAATCAGAAATTTGTAATCCTCAATAACATGTCTCTATTCTGTTTTGTTTGTAGTAGCCTAATACTTTACGCTTGATACGCTTTAAAGTATGTGTGCCCATAAAAGCGTAATATACTGCAATCCTTTTGAGTACTCCTGCAGAAGAAATGTAACTGCTACAGACATCATTTTAATCGACACCATTATTTCGTAGTCATTAATAAAAATATTAATGTTGTTCGTTTGAAATATCAAAATATCTGTAAAATACGTTTTAATCAATGATTGTTACTAACGAATAATGTTATGGAATTTTTCGGGCAGTACTGTAAATAAAAGTACAAATTTTTTATGCATAACTTTCAATAAAGTATATATATTACAGTACGTAGAAACATTACATATAAATTTTGTAGTAATCGATAAATATTTATGGCAGTTAGAATACAGTCGGACATACAGACTATCCGATATCTAAATATTCTTCAAACTTTTCGGGAAGCCTAACACAAAACTCTCTGCTCTTTCTCTCTATGCACAGTTTCGAAAAACAAGCTCTCACAAGTAAACTTATTGGAATACTTACATAATAGTTTTTTAAATTCTATGTTTTATCTATAGCTATAAAGATATGTTAATGGAATATTTAGATAGTCATCATAATGGATACATTAAAAATAATAATAATAATAATTCTTGGTTTAGAACACAATCCCAATATATAAAAAAACTCAAACAATATTTTATGATTGTTTTCCACATTCGAAAGTTATTTAATTGCATCATATTTGTAAAATATTTATCAAAAAATTGATTTTTTTCGGAGTATAATTATCAAGTGATAACCGTAGGATAAACCGTTTTACAGAAGGAAGATTATATTATCCTTACGGCAACATAATGTGTATGTAGTCCCATATGTGCACTGATAATTTACACGTATATGGCATCATTAAAGAACGAAACGCAATATATTAATGACTATGTCATTTAATCTCTCACCCCTTTTATTGAAAATTGTCCGAAAAATGTGTCCCCAAAAATGCGATATAAAAATACGACATAAACGTATGCGACATATATATATTCAGTATTTTACATATAATACGGCTGTTCGAGCCTTGTAAGGGGGAGCCCCCCCCCCTGAACCTCACTAATTTTTAGTTTCATTATCGCATATTAAAACGATATTAATTGACTATGTCATTTTATCTCTCATCTTTCGTGAATTTTGCCTGGTAACCCTACGTTGAAATTTTTACGATTGTAACCTATTTATTAGAAAAATACATGTGATGCACATTCTAGAGCTTATGAAATATTATAGCAATAGATCAAAGCTTTCGTGAACTAATAGTATTTAAATATATGTAAAATTATGTCGCATTTTTATGTCGCTTTTTGGGGACACATTTTTCTGACAATTTTCAATAAAGGGCATGAGAGAGAAAATGACATGCTGTAGAATATGCATCACATGTATTTTTCTATAAATAGGTTACAAACATAAAAATTTCAACAGCTTAAGAAAATTGTTGAGTATTGAATTGTTTATTTTAGAGTGCGCAATATCTTATCCTCCTGAATTCTGTATCCCTCAATAAATTTATCTGTCATTTATCTACTTAACTGTAACTGTGCTCGCGCACACATTCTTTTTACTTCTTGTATACTTTTTTCCTTCTTGATGTTACCTTGTTATGTGATGCGCCTGTTTCTTCCGTTCTAATTTAATAAAGCAAATGTTATGTTAAAATCCCAAGCTTCTATGTTTGTGTCATAACTCTGCTAACATTTCTAAAAGGTTATGGAGACCAGATGGATTAATTTATTTATTTGCTGATTTTTAACGTTCGTTTCAAGGCTGCATCACTCATCCTCAAAATGGCGACTGGAACTTGGCGAATTGAAACGCTGAATAAGGATAATTACGAAACATGGAAAAATTAAACATAGACTTAAAAATTAAGGATGTATCTAGAATAACTTGTAAAAGGTGTAAACGCAACGGCACTGTGCTAGCGAATGTGAAAGTGGAAAAAAGAATAATTTTTAACATACGCCTAACAGCCTGGTATTCTTATCCACTCTGGGTGACTCGCCAATAGTCATCCAGGGTTACCAGGCTTAATATAGCAACCCTACTCGCCTAAAGCTCTCTTAACAATATGAAAAATAGAAAATCAAAATCTTTGGTGTGTTAAGATAGATACTAAAAATTATATAAGTTACTTCAGTTATCATCGACCGACATTTGCAATTGCAAGTTAAGATCAGGAAACCCTCCTACTTCCGGTCGATGAAATAAATGTAAAGGAAGAATAAAAGAAAAAGGGGTGAGAGATAAAATGACATAGTCAATTAATATCGTTTTAATATGGCAATAACGTTATTGATATATATAAATATATATATATATATCAATTATATGTGTATACTTGCATTTTCCATCACCAATTACCACTATATGTAGACTTTCGTGAATTTTATGGTAAAAGTTAGATGAATAATCTTCCTTCAGTTTTCTAAATATTTAATAATTTTTCTTCACGCTAAAATTTCGAAAATAGTGGAGGACAACTCTAAAAAAGGCAGTTTTAAAGTAATTAATAGCAGAAGATCATCATATTATACCAGTTCGGCGTGTTGAGGTTGTAAAGACACTAACAACGATGCTTATTTCATTTTCAAGCGCTCAATAGTTGCCTTGATATGGGTTTCTTTGCGAAGAGACCTCCGCGGAAAATTAGCGAAAAGTTACTAGAATCTCTAATATTGTGCTTCAAATAAAATGAAAAAGAAATGCTAGGAAAGGTATAATTAAAGTTTTTCGCTGTTCAAATTTTTCTGTGATAAATATTATATTCAATAAAATCTTGTTGCTGCTAGATGTTAACATATGTTGCGTTTTAAACTTAAATGCAACATTTTAAGTATACTAGTATTCACGCGAACATATCGATAATATTTTAAAAGATACTCAAGACACTTAACATGACAGGTGATTCATTTTTTTCGTTTTCGGAAGTTAAGGGAGCAAGATCCAGCAATTTTTCTCGTACTAGAGATAGTCACTGTCTCATGATTTATATTTTCTTGATTTATGACGCCTGATGCAAATATCTTTGAAAGGAAGAATGTCTTGCCTGGTTATTTTTCTATATCCTTTTGTAATAAATCTACTTTAGATTTGACGAAATTGCACTTTCAACAAAATACTGATATATAGCTCCTCAAGAAGCGTACATTTTACTAAATGCTATTTTGGCGATCAAAATGTACCGAGATGTTTTTTTTTTCTTTTACGAAAACTTTATTATAGAAAGCAAGCACACACAGTTTGAAACCAGCATTTTTAGTTTTACTTCGTGCATTAAAATCTTCTTCTAAATACAGTGGAGACCGCTAAATATAATAGAAAATTTTGCTAAGAAATATTACTCCAATAAGCAGGATATTCTATTATCTGGGATTAAATTAACAAATAAATGTGGTTTGGTGCAGCGATAGTTTATTACAAAATTGCGGGATATTTATTAAGCAAGTTCACGTGTGGGTGTTATGAAGATCACATATTTAGTATTAATTGTCATTTATTTTCAATTTCTTAAATTTAATATAATTTAAATCAAGCATATTAACTTTAAATCTCTTTTTTTTATCTACACCGGCTTTCAAATTTTTGTATTACGCCTTTTCCCACGTGTTCAGTTTCAATTATATGCTCATCTATCCCGATTTCCTGATTAAATTATTTTTTCACCCTTTGCTCTATGCCAATAATAAGTCCGTTACATTCCTTTAGCTTTCCTAGCTGTTAAGAAACATCTTTTTCACATGCAGAACATTTACTTTTTATTAATATGCATCTATGCTTAACGTTTTCCTTTACGCGTACATCACTTTATTTCTTTCACTACCAAATATGGACATGGACTCACATCAGTTATAATTCTGCTGCACTAATTTTTCTTTCACACGGGTTTACTGTAGTTTGGCTAGTTTTTATATTCAATAATTTGGTACCCAGCGCTTTGTTATGTCTTGCCATTCACTTTGTTGACTAGGAATAAAATGCGGTATTTCGGCGTCTTCAAATGAATGTATTATTGGCTGTCGTTTGGGCGTTTTTTTTAATATGCCAAGTTTAACTTTCTTGACAATCCCTTGATCATTCTTTGATTGAATTTGACTTCCGATTAATCAAACCCTTATTAACCATCATAGCTAACGATCACCCAGCTGCCATCATGTCATCGTTTCTAAGACATTAAATAAAACCTTTGCTCTTCTACAATTGTCTCTCTTATAATTGCTTCGCAAAGTGACGTTTACCTGGATTATTTATACGATTTCACAACGCTCTCCCAATGTACTTTATCGCTTCTAAAAGTAAACCTTCGATAGTAATTTAAATCTCCTCATTTATGTTCAACATCATAGTTGGGAAACACGGAAATATAATCGCTTATTTCTTGTAATTTCTATATATATGTTTCATATAATAAATTAAGTGTTTATATTTTTGTGAAAGTTACAGCTAACATTACAAAACATCGGAAGTGTGAAGAACTTTTGTCCAATTTGAATAGAGGTTTTTAAAGAAACGATTCTGATTTACAGAAACTTTTCATAAATTTCTGTATTTTTTTTCGGTAAAAGTAAGAAGATTATAAGAATTTAAAAAAGCACATGCTCGTATATTTCTGAAAAATACAGTGTTTTTATTCGTAGATTAAGTACGTTTATGAACAGATAGTGTGAAGCACTGAGCTTGACGATAATGACGTGTTATAACGCAGTTAAGAATATCTTCAATGTAACTAAATTAATTTTTTATATTTTCTCAAAAGTTTACACATATTACACACTACGCAAAAATTTAGAAAATTATGCATATTATAACATTATTATTATTATTTTAAGTACATATTTTTATATATTAAGTTCATATGTCCTGCATCAATGAATAACATTAAATAAATAATTTTACTACATATTACTTTTCAGGTATTAAGGAATTCAATTCTTTTAAAAATTTAAAAAATAATTTAATGTATCAAACATTATACTTATATTACGAATTTTGTGTACATATAAATGTATAAATAGTTAAATTAGAATACGTTTTTATTTATAAAATTCTTTCACCAATACAAATGTTTAAAATAAAACCAATATCATGTAACTATTAAACAGCTTAACGTATTTATATGTTGAGCATTAACCATATGCATACATATATTTTCTTAAATTTCTGTTACATATATGTATTTGTTTCAAAATAGGATGTAGAAGAACTCTACATTTCTGCCTTTAATGTCGTCTAGTCAGAAAGGTAATAAATTATTTCGTGTAGCCTGAACTATTTCCCTAGGCCTGCTGTTGTGACCTCTTTTAAAAATGAGTTCTGTAAAGTACACAAAGTTAAAATTAAAGAGCTATTTATAAATAAATAAATATAGTGATATTAAGACGGTTTGTATATGAATTATTTATTCTTTACACAAGTAACATAAAACTTTTATCAATATTTTTATAAAATATAAGAAATTTCAACATAATTTATTTAACATATGTTTATAGTTAGAAATATTATGCAAAAGAACATGTCTTTTCATTTCTATAAATTTTATCAAGGGGGAGATAACGCTCTTGTTCCAGAATTTTTCTGTTGTTAGATAATTTTTTTCATTTTCAAATACAAAACTGCAGACATATAAACTGATGCGTTACATAAGTGTTTAAAAGAATCTGAAAGGAAAAAAAAGCAATTTTCTTGATAATAAAGAGAAGTAAAAGTTTCTAAGATTCTGACTAATATTTCAGAAATAAAGTCTCTCTCCAAACTCTATTATTACAAGCAAAGCTCTGTAAAAAATCGGTATTTTCTCTGTCTTTTGTCCACTGGCCTCAAGGGGAAAAGTCACTTTTTTTTAATTATGTGTGTTAGACGGTCAACGTATATTACTGTTTTTGTACTTTTACAAAATATATAAAAGCAGAAAATACAGTAGATTTTTTTTAATTTGTGCGTGAAACACTCATTGCTTTTTTTAACGATTTTAGGTGTTTTTGTGCTAGAGGCTACTTTTACTTTTGTACAAAAAGACGCATAATAATTACATACATTATGATGTTTGGTTCATGTCCTCTTGAACCAAACCTCATAATATTTAATGCAGAATATTTTATCATCTATACATACATGCGATTCCTTTTTTTTTACAAAAAGAAGGCTTTTTATGAAAAGATTCTTTTCACATAAATTCAAGTTTCCTGCAATAATGAAAGAAAATTACGCATTTCCAGAACTAGGCGTCTTTCCCACAAAATTGTTTTACTTTCGATTGTACTCCTTACTTATCCAGAAATAATTAACGGACGGGACACCTAAATCCTGAGAAAGTTTCTGTCAGCATGAAAACTGCTCTTAAAGACAAGATACATTGATGCGCCTGAACACATTTACTACCAGCATATGAACGTAATTATGATATACGTCTGCAGCAGCTCTCCTTTTCGTGCCTTGAGCATTATTCATCCGCCTTAATAAATGTATAAAAAGACATGTGCGGTATATTTCGTAATTAGTCTTTTCGTAAAAAGTAATACAGGGACGACAAAGACTAATATTGCCTGAGAGAGACCCAGAATGTCTTATTCCCGTCTCCAAGGCGTGTTATTATTTTCTTGCTAAAATATTAATCAATGAGTTTTTGTCATGGAATTGACGATGCGTATGCTATTTTTTCAAACAAAGGAAACACCTGCAATATGTTTTACTGAGGGATTTCCGTTAGTTGTTTATGTTAATATTATTAGTTTATTTTGTAATTTTATCTTCTTTTTAAAGAACAGTTTTTCGGAAGTTATCAGTTTTACAAAAACTCATTTTCTTTTCATTATTAAAGCTCTGGAATAAATGTTAGGGGTTTGGTTTGAAAATTGAACATTAAAATGTATCTTTTTTAGTTATAGTTTTTATAAAGGATGAGACAGAAAAAAAATTGGCACTTACGAGTTAATTCACTTGTAGTATTTTATTAATTGCTGTATAATTATTAAGTCGAGACAGCTCTAATCCGGCAAAATACTCCTTAGACAGATCTCAGTGTTAGAAAACTCAAAATTCTTTCTTCATTTCCTAGGATGTTGGATAGCACGGAGGCGCAAAACTAGCACCTTGGGAAGGTACATCTGGAGACTGGAAAATTCCTGAAGAATCAAACTGCTTCGACCGAAACCTTAGTGAAGTAACTCCGAAACCTACACAGGATCGTAAACACCTGGAACGAAAAAAATAGCACACATCTATCCTGGACCAGCCTTGATTATTCAAATGGAGGAATTTTAACAAGTGCCATTCTCCCGTCGCTCTGTACCACAGCCGAAAACACTACTGGATTAATTTTTACCTGGGCTTTATTTTTTCAAGTATGAAAAACACATGTTCAAAATGATTCTTTTGAAGATGCGTGTTTTTTCTTCGCTTTTTTATGATCAATCAAATTACTGTGTGCGCAACATGTGCTTGTATTCTCAATCCAAATTCGTCGTTTACGAGAAAGCTATGCACAATATCAACAATGCATATGCATAAAGGTTAGAAGTAATAACTAAAATTTAAATTTTGATAATTAAGATACAATACAGTGAAAACCTGAATCAATGATTTATATATTATATATATGTGTATGTTATTTTAAAAACATAGAAAACACCTAAAGGTATTTTAGAGAGGAAAATCTGTTTATTTGTTTATGATGTATTATTAGTTTGTCATTTTATTTTTTTTTAAATAAAGATTTTTCTGGAAGTTAGCAGTTTTACAAAAACATATTTTCTTTTAATTATGAATTCTCTAAAGTAAGGGATGCTAGTGTGGTTTGAAAGCTAGTCTTTTTTTTCTTTTTTTTTAGCACTTGAGTGCTATTTCGCTCGATCACGGTTTTTGGTGTAGACACGATTTGTCTTCGCGCTGAATCACTTTTCAATTTTTATAAATATATTTTGGGTATAGTTAGAAAACGCCTGGCGAATATTGTAAAATAGTTTTGGTAGGCGATTTAAATATAGATTTAGTACGGGTTTTTAGCTTCCTTTCAACAAAAGTCAAAGCAATATTTTTGACCTAAACGAAAACCTTTATTACTCTAACATAAAACATACTTTTTCAACGCCAGCTTTATCAGGCGTCCAAAAGAAAAACATTCCCATAAATTTTTATATAAATTTAATTTAAATTTTTAGAATCTCCGTAGATCTCACTGTTATAACGTGCTCTCATATTTCGCATTCTCCAGTACATGTTTTCTTCTTCGGCTCGAGCAAAATTTCCTCAGTTTTACTACCATGGGATTTCTTGAGTTCATTAGTTCATCACCATGGGTTTCGTGGATTCGTTCAGAATTTCATAATCCGTTCATAATGTCGACGGAACTTTACAGATTGTAATTCAGAAAAAGTGTTTCATTGAACAGAGAAGGCAAATACGGTGCACTTGCCAAATGGTATTTATAAAGGTGAAGTATGTTTTGACTATGCTTTTCAAAAAATCGTAAAGGGTCGATAGTAGATTTGAATATAGATTTCTATTCCGAAGAAGTGTTTTATAGAGCAGATAAGGAAAACACGGTACACTCATGGATTATGAAGACCATTCCAAACAGTATTTAAAATATTTCTGCGCGATACAGTTGGAATATGCCTTTAGTTCGAATATGCCTGGCGAAGACTGTAAAAACAGTTTCAGTAGGCGTTTTTAAGATAGATTTCGATTCAAAACATGTATTTAATGGTTCAAGAAAGAGTTGATTCCTATTTTAACGCCCCTACTCTCACCAACCAAAAATTGCCCCGCACTTTGGCGAGCTTTGCAGTCATGGGTCTCTAGGTGTTTTGCACAAGTTTCAATGCTCCCAAAAGAACTAGATAAAAGCTAAAGTGAACAAATTAGCGTTAAAAGCCCCAGTTAAGCAATTTGAAGACAATTGTTAAACTACATTCATATCAAAACTTCATTTGGCAACCCAAAATAAATAAAAATGTAACGGGATGCTATACTTACAGGTTGTGTCAAATCGCTATTTTAATTCTAAATTACGATTGCCACATAAATATACAAAATCGTCATGGTTACTGCATATGCTTATTGATCGTCACCTTGGCGAGAGTCGGGGCGTTAAAGTAGGAATCAACCCAAGAAAGACAAACACGGCACACTTATTGATTATGATGCACATTCGAACCAACATTTAAAACTGTGAAGTATAGTTGTAATATACTTGGCGAAGATCGTAAAATAGTTTTAATAGGCGATTTTAAGATAGATTTCGATTCCAAAGATGGTTTTCATGAAACAAGAAAGCAAAATACGGCACATTCATGAATAATTATTCTCTTTCCAACTTATGGAATAAGGAAAAATAATAGAGCCGTTGCATAAATTATGATACGCTTTTAATATGTAGCACAGCAGTGCGTATTTAAAATCTGAAAGTGTTTTGGATTTTCTTCCTTCTTTAGTATTATTATTTTCTCTCTTGTTCTAATTGTTCTAAAGAATGATAGAAAAAGAATCTCAATAATTAGAACTAAACAAAATTAACTAACTTGTAGTATTATTTCAATCGCTGTGTATTTAATAAGTCGAGACATCTGGTATCCGTCTTTTTTCAGTCCTTAATCCGGTCTGTACACTTCAAACACACTGTTTCTGAGAAAACATATGTGGATCATTTTGGGCCACCTTCCTCTACATATGAACATAGCGTCGTATTCCAATCTGAGAGGCAGAAAAGAGTTCTTTGCCTTCTTGAATGTCACATATTCCACACGATGGACCAGACATGGCGGACCTGTTTCTTGCCCTAATCCTTCACCGGACCTCAATCTCCTGGACTTTTTCTTCTGGGGCGCGTGGAAACACTAGTGTGCGAGACGCTTGATGAGTCAGCTGATGATCTCGTGCCGAGGATCGTTTTTGCGGCGGACAAAATTAACACAACACCAGGAATCTTCGAGAGAATGCAACAGTCGTTCCTGCTCTGGTGTCAGCTAGGCAACTACACTCGTAATCTGCAATTTGAGCACTTGATGTGATTTTTTCACTAAGCAATAAATCTGACTGTGTAACGTTTGGTATCGTTTATTCGCTTTCTCAACACTGTTGTTAAGCTCAGGTCAGAATTCTAATATTCCTCTTTTCTGCCGCTAAGAGTGAAATGTGACTTTATGTTCCTATAATATTTTTGCTCGTCTGGAGGGGTACAATCACCCCTCTTAATTTGTAAAATCAGTTTAGATTTATCCAGTGTCATCCATTCTAAGCGTATCACTAGGCGTTGCTTATTGTTAGGTACGCAAAGGAGGAGGAGTGAACCTCCTCCAAACATTCTCCCAATAAAATATTGAAAAATGAGGAGTTTAGAATATAAAATAGCAAGCAAGATTTATTGCCTGTGCATCATCATTTAAATCATAGTTGGCAAATTTGCCCCTGTACGTTTTTGTTGACTGAAAACCTTGCACTGCATACGGGGCGTGTTTTCCAGCTTAAGATTTAACTACTTGCATTAAAAAAGTATATTCACTTTTTGAAACACAATTGAGCTAGTTTGTAGATAAAAGTATAGGATATAAAATGATATTCGGTTTATTTGGAAACATATATAAGTAATACAAAAATTAAATTTAAAAATATAGGATAATGTACCCTGCTGTTCCCAATATCATATGCCTGTTATATCTACAAAATTACACAAATCATTATCGATAAAATTAATGTGAAAATATATTACTATTGAATTTTTGGTTAATATTAAGAAGATCAAACTGTTGCAGTGGTTTAAATCATTAAATAGGACTTAGTGTGTTAAAGAGAAAATAAAATGTCTTATATTTAAAAGTATTGGTAATGCCTATACAGAATTCCAGATATATTATTTCCATATCATATATATATAGGAAATTATTATGAGAAGTTGAAACTAACACATCAAAAACTTTCTTCGTTCCATACATTTTTGAAATAAGCGTGATACGAAATGCCTCGTTATTTGAAAATCAATTTATTAATGGTGTGCAAAGTTAAAAAGACAAAGAAAGAATTTCTTTTAATACTGTATGAGCGGATTTTTATGAATAATAAAGTTTAAAAAAACATAAAGGTGGGTGACATTTTATTTTAGTGCATTTTTTACTCGACATGTGATTTTGTCACAGAATTGTTACAATGTACACCTAGGTATTTTTCGTGGATTATTATAGTTGTAAAATTAGTCTTTTTAAATATTTGAGAGAAAGTATCAGTTTTTTCAGGTGAAATGATTTTAGACATTTCGTATACAAAAAGTTTATGTAGCATGATAAAAGTTCTTTTTATCGAAGAAGTTGCACTGTTGACGATATTTTAAGCATGATATTTGGAGCGAAAAAGGCATGATTCTTTAATTCCTAAAGCATAAAATGATAATATTACTGCTATAGTACTATTTCTTTTAGAACATCACAAATTAATAAAGTCATAACTAAAAAAATTATACTAATAATCTAAAAGAGAAAGCAAAGAGTTAAATCCAACTGAAAATTGCACACATTTATTTATGTAGAAAACTGTGATTTTTTTTTCAACAAACTTGTATTTATTACGTATAACGATGGATCGGCTTTTTTCCCTTATATCAAATTCAATAAATTTTCCTTTAAAGGGATTAAAAATGTTTACTACATAATAAGCTTCATTTTAAATCAATGTTGAGAAATGTTCAAGGCAATTAAACATACAACTATTTATACGTTGTTATTAAACAAACGCAAATAATCTACATGGCATCCAGTTCAGCATTAGAGCATTTTCTGAGAGTTTAACTTCGCGTTGTAAACAATATTGTAACACTAACAGCCTTTGTCTTTAAAACGTCACTTGCGTTACAATCAACAAACCACCAATTTCGAAAAAAAGTTTAACTGAAATGTCTGTTAATTATAACTATAAAATTAATTATGTGTGAACTACGAGTGCAACTCAAATATTTTTAAATGCACAAAACGTCAGGAATAAGCGAAACGGTTCCTGTTATTGCATGTATATTTAATGGCGATACACTGAATAATTTGCAGCGTAGTTTCAGATAGTACTTAAAACGCACATTTGAAGGAACAGCTTAAGGAGTGCTTTCAGTACTTCCAAATGAATATTAATATTAATAAATTTCCATCATTATTACCGCTATAAAAAGGAGAAATTCTATTATTCAGGCTTTGAAAAGTCTATCGTTCGTGATATATGCTGTAGAATTGTATTTTCAGGGAATATTTATCAAGCTGTTATTCGCTTTGGAGTAAAGGCCCAATTGTTGTTATTACACACAAAATACTATTTTTCATTGTATTACTGCTTACCTATATTAATGAGTTTTATTCTGTGTAAATCAGCATTGCTATACATTCATCTATATAGCACTTATGCTACTACAATAGCCCTTGCTATCTACATATTAGTACGCTAACCATTCAGAGAATAAGGCAGTAATAAAAATATTGCGAAAAGAATTAATAAATTTAAATAAAGAAAACTAATTATTTTATAATCGTTGAACTAAACAGCAGTGCATTTTGTGGATATCGCAAAAATGTGTAACATGTATTTTGCTCATGATACAAGTAGCATAGTCATTTATTTTCACTACGAATAAAAATAGAGAGAATGAAATAAAGGGAGGAGAACGCTAAGCGATTTTTATAATTCGTTTAAAAACGAAATTAATTCTTGAATATATTCAAGAAATTATGTTCAGTACTATCATATGCACAGTGTGTTTTTACTGCAAAGAAAAAATCATACCCAGACAAAATAAATTGTTTAACACATTTAAGATTGTTATTATGAGACAAGTTTTCGAAAAAAGATAGAAATATATTAAAGCAAATAACACCGTGAAAGAAAAAAAAAAGTTCCAAACTCTTCACCTTACCCCGTATCAAGCATTTTTTCAGACAGAATTTGACATGCTATTAAAATGATAATGAAATTCATTTTACTAAACATTTATCTGCTTCTTTGTAGAAATTCTATAATTTTATAAAGCATCCTATGAAATGAAAGAAGTACTTCATAAAATTCTTATTCATACATAAATTTCTATCAATTTGAAATTATATTATAACTGATAATATAGACTTATTTAGCAAAAAAAAAAAAAAAAAAAAAAAAAAAAAAAAACACCACTCAATAAGAAACTGGTGTTAAAAGATAAGATAAATGAAACTTTGTAAAATAACACACATAAAATTCTACTTATCAATCTGTAAGATCATTTCAACCGAGATTCATGTATTGTCCTGCATAATTTATGTATATATAATTGAAAAACTTGTTTTTTATGTTTCTCTTGCTGTTCTTTTGTTGTTCTGTTTCCGATTTCTCTTTCTCACTCTTTTTTATTTGTTCCTATTTTGTGCTCCCCCCCTTATTTATTTACTTTTCTTTTTTTTTTTTTACTTTTTTTAAATCTATATTTTATTTATACTACAGTCCTCCCCCTCAATTCTTCTAAACTCCCTGGTTCCTTTCTTCAGTTTGGCAACTTGCACTTCGCTTATATTTTTTGTTTATCTTTCAGTCCCCACTCTTCTCCGACACTGTGAGTTGTCTTCTCAAAAGAAGACTAAAAATGTTTTGTTCTCAAAAGATCATCCAGATTGATAGGTACCGTTTTATGTGTTCTATTTTACAAAGTTTTCTTTATCTCATAACTGATTTAGTTTAAATCCGATTTCATTCTGAAACGAGGAAGAGGAACGAAATGTATCAGTAAATCTAACAGTACATGTTTCAATGTCAATAAATTCTTATTGTTCAGCAGAAAATAATTTCAATCTTGGGCACAAACAACAAACCAAAAATTTCAAACAATGCATGACTGAGGTGTCTGCTAATTATAGCGATAAAATAAGTCATGTGCGACCCAGTAAAACTGCGATATTTTTTATATGCATAAACGTCTAGCATAAAGAATTAATGAGGCCAGTAAATGATACATAAAACTCATAGTTTTTAAGCAAAAGAAGAAGAGGCGCTTCAATATATAGGAAAGGAATATAAAGATTAATTTTCTCTGTTTATTACCTCCGTAAAATGAAAGAATGGTACGTACTATGGTAAGTACTATGGAATATATGTAAATTATTATATTACTGGTATAAAGAGTTTTCAGGCTGTGTTTAGCATGCTGTGGTTAAGTTTCAACGAAAGTTTTTATTGTTATTTTACGTGAAGAATTCCATTTTGGTTTGTATTTCAGCTAAACTTTAAGAATAAGCTGTTTTATTTCAAACTCAGAGATGTCATATTCAAAAGAGGTATCGGAAAGATTAATATGAAGCTGAGGGACCCTATTTTCGAAGTTATCTGCCGTTATTATCAATTGTGCTTTAGATATTTGTTGTTTAAATAATATATATTTATAGGTATATATAAATTCCATTTTTCTTTTGAAATTAAAACAAAATATTTTTATAGAATTTTATTAGATTCATGAAAATATTAAAAAGATTAATGTACTTAAAAAAATTATTAGTATACTTTATTATGTGCTTAACATTTACGATGTACATTTCTTATATTATCTGAACATGTGGTTTATTTCTATAAATATTAACAAAAAATGGTGGACATCACATTCGTGATTTTTTATAGAGGAGGATGATACATTCTCTATACTTTATTGTCATTTAGCCGTGGTTTTTGACAATAATTTGTTTTGATTAAAATAGAGTGTCCATCACATTTTGACAGTACTTATGAAATATCTGTATTTAAATTTTTACAATTATACAAAAAATTGTGCTTGAAATTTGTAAAAAACATTTCCTGAACTCTTTTGTATTTTCCTCTTTAGGAACATTATTATTGGGTAGATGATAATTATTTGAAAGATATATTTTTACTCAAGTGAAAAAAAAAACTGTCTTTGAATCATTATAATTCTTTCTTTTTAAAAAGCAATACATTTAGTTTTTCGAAGTATATCGGCAAAGTTTTGCTTTTAAAGGAGCTAACAAAGCTGAAAAATTAAAAAATTATTGATTTATTGTGCAAAGCTATAAATATCGGAAATATCCAATATTGGAATGTAAGTTTCCTCTAATGTATGAAATTTAATCAATATTATTTATTGATAAAAAGAGAAGGAAATGCTTTAAACACGAAACATGGAAGAGCAAACTCATTAACAAATTAAAGTGTAGAAAGGTAAAGTGCATGAGAAAGTATGAGCTTATTTACACGCCTTTTTAAAATATAAATTATGAATATCATATGAAAACAAAATTTTGTGCCATTTATTCAAAGATTCTAAAGGATTGATGAAAATTGTATTTAAAATTGATTTTAAAACGTAAATTAATTTTTAAATTACGTTTCATGGAGGTAAAGATAAAAAACACCACAACTCTGTTTAAGGAAAAAATTAGTTCAATTTCTTTTCGTCATTTAAAACTCTTTTTAGTTAAATTGAATGAATTCATTTTATGAATGAAATAATAATTAATTAAACGAAATATGAAATAATGAGATAGGAGATAAATATTATAAAAATTATTTTCTTAGTTTTTCAAGTCAAATTATTCCACCAAAATTATTTTGACGTAGCAGACTAAAAATGACAAAACACAGTACATTCATTAGTAATTAATGAGTACAGCACAATCAATATTATACAAAATTCAAAAAATTTTTTTTCTTCAACAAAAACTGTTTTTAAGATGACAACAACAACAAAAAAGCACATATTAGAAATGAATGAAAAATCGTGTTATAAATATGTGCGTATGTGAACGTGTACGGGGTTCCCAAAATCCCTGATCAGGACTTTTATTCCTTAAATGTGGATCACATATATACACAATAAATTACTAAATTTCATAAAACAAGGTACAATATTTTACTTTATTATTTTTTTTCTTATTTTCTTTTCATGAGATTAAATATTATTAAGCAAATTAATATTTCTATGAATCTCCAGCACACAAAAAAAAAGAAAAAAAATCCCAATATGCAAAATGCGTTCCGTAAAATAATTATGAGATGTACAAAATGATTGACTACGCGACCTGGGCATTTTAAAAGCCAATAGACGAACTGATTTTTAACCATGTGGTTAGCTTATAAATCGTGTGACCCTAGGTAATAAAATTGCAAAATCCGTTTAGAGAGCGGATTTTTCGTGATATTTGTTGCCACATAATCTGTATGTAAATCTGTTAAAATAGAAATAATAATCTGTTAAAATAGAAATCTAAACCATTAGTATTCCTTTGTTTTGTCGACAGCCACAGCCACGATACTTCTGGCTGCCCAGCACCTCGCGGACTTCCGTGATTCTTTGCCCAGATTAACACCAACGAACGGCACCTCATCATATTTCAACGTGTCACAACCGCTTACGACTTAACAAAATTAAGACTGAACCCAGTAACAAAATTAAGACTGAAATAGGATTCAAAGCGATGTCCCGACTCCAACTCAAATTTCATACCCTTATGAAATGGGCGAAAATTGTAATGAAATTTTCAAAAACAATATAAGGCATTTTAGTCTGTAAGTATAGGAAATATAGCACAATGTGTAAAATAATTTAGAAAATACGAAAGAAGAGTAAAGACCTTTTATAACAGTTTCGAAATATTGATACTTTAAAATGAAATATAGATGATTTTTTTCCTTGCAAAATAAAAATTTAATTGAAAAAGTAATCTTAATTTTAACTGCGAAAAACTACTTCAAAAACCTATTTTAAACTTTTTATTCTCTAGCAGTAGTATCCCTTCTAGAGGCACTACTAAATGCGCTAAACAATTTTACTTTATAAACGAAACACAAAGATTGCTATAGTTAATATTTTATCACCGAATGGATAAAGAACAAAAATATACGGATAAAAAGAAAATTTGTGATTATAATGATTAGATATCAAAATATGCAACTCTTTAAAAATTTTAAATTGTTTTATAAATGTTTAAAAACTGAAATTTTGAGTGTTTAGAAAAATAATGAATTGCGTGATTTTTTGATCAACCCATTCATTAATATTAAATTATTTCCTTCACACTATAAAACACTATTTAGACCAACTTTTTTAAGTTGTTCCTAAAACTCTCTCATTTTTAAGACTCGAGTAGTGTTATGCAGTTTTGCATCCACAGAAAAATAAAATTTTAATATAATTCATCTGGATAGTGTAAAATATTTCTTTTCTTAGGACAGAGGGAGATGCACTCCGTGCAAATCTCTATTTCCTATTATTTTCAATTAACTGCCTTATATCATGTGAATGTCATCTCTTAAAAAATCCTTTCATCCTTTCTGAGTTTGACAGAAAGTGCATTTTTGTTTCTAGAAAATTTTTGTGGAAATTGCAACAATTTCTATTCTATATGCAGTGTCATGAGTGGCGTGAACCTCAAATTGATCTTTATATCCATTGTGTTTGCTTTGATGATCGAAATTTTTGTTGCACTACATATATGTGTACCGAATGATGTGCCTCTATAACAATGTCTTTTTTGGTGATTTTTAAATTCCAAGGAAAATAATTTCCAGGGAAAACTCAAAATACTTTGACAGTAAACATTTCTATCAGATATTTAATATTATAAGACATCAAAATAACGGAAATTGCATCTGAAGAAAGTATTTTGTAAATATTCTTATTTCATACTTAAGGAAATAAAAGACAAAATAGATTTAAAAGAATGTTTATTTCCATACTAACATAACCAGGGTTTTTTAGAAAAATAATTATATAACTTAACATATAGAATAATTTTAATTTTCTTTATATAACTCGATTGAATAAAGTATGTATTACCTTTTTTTCTGAAAATTTAATCTAAGTATTCAAACTTAGAAATGTATTATAATACAGATGCAATTTTGTATAAGAATACTGTTTTGTACAATATGAAGTTCGAAGAGTGTGCTTTGTAAAAAAATATTTATAATAAAACTTACGCTATGAAATTTGCAGCATAATATTCTAAAGATATCGCTGCTAAGTTTAATAAAGTCTCGTTAACGAGAATGTAACATTATTTCTACATAACAGTAATTTGATAAAAATATTGGATGTTTTATATTAAATATTTATCTGCTTAGTTTTTAAAATATGCCTTGCGATTTCTCATAAAAATTTTATAATCGAAAAACTGAATGAATACCTCAAAACATACCAAAGACACATTTTTAGTTTTGTGTGTCCATTTTCCTGGTACTTATTTATTAATATAATATAACAAATTAAGTATAAAATATTTATTGTTTTTCCAATTTGATAATTCTTAGCTGCGAAGAAAAATTAATAGAAAAATTAAGAAATTACTGTAATGAAAACACGGAGCGTGACATTTTTAAACGTTCATCTTGTGTACCTGAAAGGTATTTAAGAACACAGTTTTATGTTCAAACGACATCAAAAGAACCTCTTGCATTCGTGGATGCCGATTGCATTTCAGTAGTCAACGACAGAAAATCCTATACTAGCTGTACTCCAAGTATGCCAGCAGTACCACATCTTGCGAACCTGGAAAAGAACGAACCGTGGCACTATCTGCTATTGGAGCGGAGTACATGGCTTTAACAGATGCTGTCAAACAGACAATACATTTAACCCGGTTCATAAAGGAAACTTGGACGTTACATTTATGAACCTGTCTTGTACTTTTCAGACTCAGATTTAGCTTGTCAATTTCAGACTACATAGCCACAAAATGCTGGTTCTGCAACCGGCACAGACACACGTTCCGTTCCTCAAGAAAGTAAATGTACTATCAAAAATGCTTGAATTTTCCGAATTGCACAAATTAAAAAGTTCGTGATTAAATCCTTCTGGAACCCTTTTCCAAATTTGCAATTTGATACAATTATTAAAACTTGTGCGAAAAATTACAAAACCACATATTCATGGTAGAGTTGAATGACCACTGTCTTTACAATGTAGGTACTTGGGCGGTCTTTCGACAGGAATTTGTCAGCAAGAGATCAAAACTGATCGAAAAGAATCTTTGACAAAGTTGGAGAGCATGAGGAACTATTTATAAACAATTATGTTTTATTTGATAAAGGAGCAATAAGTGTCCATCAGTATTTGTGAGTTTTTCGCAATACATGTTTGTAAATCACGCAACAAATATTTTGTATGGAACGACCGAGTCGTGTGGTCAGTGAAGCACCTTTACTCCGGTTTCGGGTTCAACTCTCGTCGGCAGGGGTTCGATACCCGACTTGACGTGGTTGTCATGCCCGTCCCTCCATAGGGGGTGACGTTGATCCACCTACTAGGTGAAAGCCTTCAAGGCAGAAGCCGGCCATTAGAAAAAAAATATTTTGTATAGAGTAAATGAAAAAGAATATGAATTGAAAACCGATGAGAATCGATGTGACAGTCAGGAATTGCGTATTTTTTAGAGGATTTTTTTAAAAATAATATTCTTCGTGTAGATTCTTATACGCCAAAATACCATTTTGACAATAAACTTGAATATTCACCTATGGAGCCAGAAACATTCATTCGTTAAGGATTCAAATCTGTATCCAAACATGAATACCGAATAATTAAAGATGAGCATGTTTTTAAAAAAATCATCGTTTATCGCAAACCTTTTTCAAGGTTTCAAAACTACATTCAAATATGAACATGGAAAACTTAAAGATGAATTTGTTTTCTTAAAAAAACGGGCTTTGGAATTCTGCAAGCGTAACTATGTAAAATATAAAATCCAGAAGATCAAATATAGATATATTTTTTTTAATTTATAAGCGACTTTTGAAAATACACTAGTGGTTGATCCAGGAACATTTCTTTTTTCATTGCGGATTCAAAACTGTATCGAAACAACGGTATTGAATAATTAAAGATAAATTTGTTTTTTTAAATAATAAACCTTTAATCGTGTTTTAGAATTCCTTGCAGTGTAACTACGAAAGATTTAGGAAACTATCATGAAATCTTTCAAACTAAAACCTAGAAATTTTATTATGAAAGCTACTAACTATATCTACAAATTCTGCGCATGGGGCAGAACCCCCATTTCCTGAGTGTGTGAATCTAGAAACTAAACCTGGATTCTGAAACGTCCCAACAAATGCACTTTTGATTAAGGGTTCCAGCATTTAATTATGTAATTTACAGACTGAATTTGACAGTAATTTGTCAGTAATTTGACTGTAACTGACCGAAGATATCGCTTGTTGTACTTTTTCGTATGCAAATAGTCATTCATGTTAATTAAAATGCGTATTTTTTTCTTTACTATGGTCAGCTTTGCCTGCTTAAATAAGCACAAAAAAAAATTATTTTGGAAATTTTAGTATCAATGTAATTCGAAATTTTTGTGTTAAACAACTTTACTTTTCAGAGTAAAATCATAAAATTAAAAATCTTGAATTTCAATGTTTTTGATGAATTCTAAAACAATTGAATGACTGTTATGACATAAATCGTTCCTGCATTCTAAAATTTGGAAAGAAACATCCAATAAGTTGAAGAGAGATATTCCGATGTTTAATATTGTTACATTTTCGCGGAAAGTTTTTAATCAGTTAATTAGAAAAAAAAATCGCAATCTTCGTAGTAAAGGTTATTTCTTGAATTAATGGTGCACATTCACTTTTATTAAAAAATTACCTTCAATTCAACGTAACCTTTTAAAATTTTTATAATGGTACAGTTTAATCAATGCGACATCGTTAAAGCACAAAGTTTTGAAAGTTGATACTTGTATTTGAATCCTGAGTTTAAAACTTTTCTTTTATTAATAAGGACTGTTAATAGTTCCTAAATGTTTACAAATTTCATGGTTCCGTGTCCTATTACTCATCAAAAATAGGATCGAATTCAAAGACCTTTTCAGAAAATAATATGTCTATCTATTTGAAGTTCTCTAAAATAATTTATTTATATTTTACTTTTAAAGTTTATATTACAACAGGACACTGTTTTTATGTGCGAATTATTTTTTTAAAGTATGTTGTTTCCCACTAAGGAATTCTCCAGGTTTTAAAGAATTTATTTTTGGAATACATGAAAGCTCTTTTTCGGAAAAGGACTTTAAATTTTGCAGCTGTTTGGTATTGGTTTATACATTCCTACAGGAAAATGTTCTTTGTAATATTTTCGTCTGAAACCGCGAAACATTTGAAGATTATATATTATAAAGGAAAATGCACAATATTTTTTACCAATATGTATCTTTTGTTTCATTCTGTAAAATTTCTTATGTGAATGATGCTATGTATATTTATAAAATGTATGATGTTTAAATTTAGAGAAATTTAGAAAATACTATAAATTTTTCACTTTGTTTTATTTAAATTACTATTAATATGTCTTTATCTATCTAAAAGAGCGAAATATCAAATCAAGAAATCAATCTCACTTTAGTTAAAATATTCTAATGTATCCAATAAATGTATAAATCCTATCCAAAAAGGCAGTAGTAGATAGATATCCATCAAAATAGCATATAAAGACTAAGGAGAATGTAGCAGAACAAAATGTAGAGGGCAGCACATTCTCGATCACGTATTTTTATGCACAAAAAATAGTTATTTATTTAAATTTTATAGGGTTTAATAGATAGACCCAAATATGGATAAGAAGAGAGATGAAGTAACAAATACGATCTATCAAGAAATGAACTTAATTGCCAATAGCTAATACTAAAAATATTGACAAGAGTAACATAGGGTGTGTCACAATTCCCTCCCGGGTTTGGAGGGCTTAATCAAAATATGTATGGTACCAATACGGCAACGAAGTTGACTTTGAGAAAGAAAAATTAAAACTTATATTTCAGAAAAGTCCAATATGTGAACCTATCGTGACAGCGACGGATCAATGCAATTTTGTCGAGGTAGGACTGGGGGAAGGGCGGTTAGTTTGTTCTCCAAGAAGTACAAAACTTGCAATGAGTTTTTTTTCTCCTTTCTTTCTCCAAGTAAAGCATCTCCCGTAAAGTCTCTCCAAGAAAGATAGATTGCAAGTTTTTTTTCACAAATGACGGGCTTCTTCGACGTTGGATTGGACGAGGCTCTGCCTATAACATAAAAGATCGTGGTTTCTGCCAACGACGACAATTAATCAAGTTAAAATGTGGGTATACAATGAAAAGTAATCACTTATTTCTATCAATTTTTAATAAAGTTTCATTATGTATAACTTAAGTGTATACATTTTTTGGAAATTTACAGCCACAGAAAAATCCGTAACACCAGTCTTGTCGAACTTCAATAGGGATTTTTACAGAGACGATACTGATTTTTAGAAACCGCGTGAAAAGTTTTGTCAGTATTTTTTTTTTTTCGGTAAATGTAAAATGACTTTAATTATTCAAAAAATCGTCTACGCCTTTGTTTCTAAAAACTTACTGAAATTTTATTTATAGTTTAAGTACGTTCATTTACAAATAAAATGAAGTATTGAGCTTGATGATTGTGGTTATAACGCAATTTATCATATCTTAGATGTTACTAATTTTTTTTAGATTATTTCTATTTTTTTATCACAGGTATTATTACTATATTATTATTATTATTATTCCTAAATTACTAATTCTACATAGTAACTTGATATATGATGCATGACTGAATAATATTAAATAAATAACACTACTAGAAATTACTTTCGAACATTAAGCAATTCAATCATTTTAAAACCTTAAAAATCTATTTAATATATCAAACACTGACTTTATTTTACACATTAAGAATACATATAAATGCATAAGTACTTCAATCAGAATGCAGTTATTATGTATTATATAATGATCTAAATTAATAAATTGTGTTAACAAACAAATAAGTCTATTTTATACAATTAATTAAGGTAACAGATATGATATGCAATTAATTACTTATCACAGATAGGCTTTTGCTTTTCAGTAAAATGCTAAAAACTGATTATGTCTGTTTGTATGTCTTTCTTGATCACATTCTTATGGCTAGCAGATCTTCCTATTATGAAATTTCAATTTTGTTGTTTAAAAATTTGAAAATAATGTATGGTAACAGGCATGACATCAATGTTCGGAAAGCTATATTTAATTATCAGAAGTCTTATATTTTCTCAAAACCTTAAAAAATATTTTCATTATAGAAATGAAACTCTATTTCACAGTGTTAAAGGATGTCGGGGCAGACATTTTAGTTTTGGGACAGTAATTATGCATATTACGTTTTATGTTCTGTGATTCGGACTGCTATATTTCAGTATCTTTTCTACACATTTCTCTTTTTTTTTCAAATTATTAAATAGTATGTTTTTATCTATTGTTTCTGTACTTGAAACTGATAAAAACCATTATAAAAGGAAAAAACATTTAAATTTTCTTATAACTTGTTAAAAAAATACACGCGGACACCAAATTGCACCGAATTTCGAAAATGACCAACATATGTACATATAGGAAGTTCGCGTTATTTGTGAAACTAAACTTCTAATGCTTCTTTCGTCAGAATACTCAACTTTGTTCCTGCATTGGTTATATATTTTTTTTATAAGCCTTCTAATTCAGGGAGGGAATTGTGGCACACCCTATTCAGCATTAACCATATGCAATTACACATTTTTTTTAATTTTGCTATTTATTTTTATTTGTTTTAAAATATAACGTAGAACTTTACATTTCTGCAGATAGTGTCGTCTAGTCAAAAAGTTACGAAATTATTTCTTGTTGGCTGAATTTTTTTCTATTCCTGCTGTTAGTATCCTTTTTGCAAGAGTTCTGAAAAGTACAGAAATTTGAAACCAAAGATAAATATATGAAGACACCTCGTATCTGAATTAAATTTACTTTACAGAAGTAACATAAAACGGTTATCAAAATTTTTATAAACTGCCAGAAATTGCACAAACAACTTATTTAATAATTTTTTATAGTTAGAAATATGATACAGGAAAACATTTCTTTTCATTTCTTTAAATTTTATGAAGGGGAAGATAAAACTTTAGTTCCAGAAATTTTCTGCAATTCGATATTGTTTACCATTTTCAAATACAAAACTGCCAACCTATAACATGAATCCTAAGATAAGTGTTTAAAGGAATCTGAAAGAAAAAAAAGTAATTTTGTTGATAATAAAGACAAGTAAAAGTATTTAAGATACTGCCTAATATTTCAGAAATAATGGCGCTCCAAACTCTATTATTACAAGAAAAAGCTCTCAGAAAAATCAGTATTTCTCTGTCGATATTGTCCACTAGCCTCAAGCGAAAAAGTCACTTTTTTTAAATTACGTGTGTTATACAGTAAACGTATATCTCATCTGAAATATTTTTCCATCTGTATCATCTGACTTTTTCGTCTTTTTATTTTTGGTATAAAAATAAAACAATCGCCCGGACAAATGCGAACTGAAGTTTTGGACATTTCATTTTTGTACATTTATAAAATCTATAAAGGCAGAAAATAGAACAGATTTTTTTTCTAAGGCTTTGTTTTGGTGGAAATTTCTGCGTGAAACACTTATTCCGTATTTAGTAATGTTTGATGCTTTTGTGTTAGTAAGTTAAAATTACAATTTACAATATAAATCATGATATTTACATGCATTGCTGTCGATGGCGTCTCAAACTGAACCTTATAATGCAATAGTTAATGTAATAGTTAATGTAATATTCTTTCAACTAAGTGTTCGAGCGGCATTTGAATATCCAGTATTTATTTTACATATAAAACTATTTTCATAAAATATTCTTCTTCTACAAGTATGATTTGAGATGTTGATTATTTCATCATTTAAGCATAAACCCTCTCTTTCTTCCCGTGTGTCATGCGGGAAAGTGAAACCATAGTGTAGCTCTTGCAAAATCATATAGTATATATTTTTAATAATCTCGTTCCTGTTATGATGCAACAAAATAACATTCTCACCACTCGCACTAGACCTCGCTCCCCAAAATTGTTATACTTTTGCTCATATTCTTCTTCCAGCAATGGTTAACGGACGGGGCACCTAAATCCTGAGAATTTTCTGTCAACATGGAAAGCTGCTCCAAAAGACAAGATACAGGGTGGCCATAATTAAACTGCAAATGTTCAAGGGGTGCTGGAGAGAAAACTACCAGGAATATTCCAGTGAAACTTGGTATCTACACGTTTCAGAACATGCGCAAGTCAAATATGCAATTTAAAAAAATCGCCATTTTCACCCGATAGATGGCGCTATATCGTGTTTCAATGCTTATGGAAGTCATATATGCAAATTTTAAGCCCATCGAACAGTGTAAGAACAAGACCACATTGAGTAAGGTCAATCATGACGCTGAATAAGATAGAACGTGCATTGTTAGTGAAGATATTCTATCAGAATGGTAGCCATTATTCGGCTACTCTGAAAGAATACCGGCGTACGAAAAGATTAAGAAGAGGTCCAATGAGTGTCAATGAGAATAAATAATGGTTTAATTATTTTCCAAAACGTCTTCATGAATTTTTTAATTTGTGATCTTAATTTACGTTAATATTTGATTACATGTTACTGTAAAAATTTAATTACTGAAGCAAATTGTATAGAATTTTGATAAACTGTAAATGATGTTTTATATTGTTTATATGCCTCTTAGAATGTCACTATGCTCTGTCTATCGGTTTTGGAAATTGCATATGCCACCGGTGACCTTTGAAATATGTTACAGCGCCATCTATCGGGTGAAAATGACGATTTTTTATTTTTTCATATCTGACTTGCGCATGTTCTAAAACGTGTAGCTACCAACTTTCACTGGAATATTCTCGGTAGTTTTCTCTCAAGCACCCCTTGAACACTTGCAGTTTAATTATGGCCACCCTGTATATTGATACGATTGAACATCTTTACTTCTCGCATATGAAGGTAATTATGATATACGTCTGCAGCAGCTCTCCGTTTCGTGCCTTGAGCATTATTCATCCGCCTTGGTAAATATATAAAAAGACATGTGCGGTATCTTTCGTAATTAGTTTTTTCGTAAAAAAGTAATATAGGGATGACAACGAGTAATTTTGCCTGAGTGAGACCCAGAATATCTTATTCCCTATTCAAAGGCGTATTATTATTTTCTTGCTAAAATATTAATCAATATTTTAGCAAGAAAAGTATGTCATGGATATTGCAATGTGTATGTTATTATAGAAACAAAGAAAACACCTGAAATATGTTTTACAGAGGAAAATGTGTGTATTTTGAAGTAAAACTTCTTTAGCGGCGACTAGGGAGTAACTCAGATTTTTTTCTGACGGAAGTAACGCTCAGTAAAGGAAGTGACGTGCGCGCCCCGATAAAGAAAAACCGCTGAAAAACCCACCTTTTCGACCTGCTTTCGCAGTTCCCCGAATTCAGCGTGTGAACAGCGAGAAAAACAGTCAAGAGCCGTGTCTTAGAGACATCAATCTGTATTTATATATCAATAAGCGTTTTGAAAGTACATCCAACATAATATTTTACATGTAATCCCAACCTCAGAGGAGGTTCTCAATAATCCTTATTTTTAGATGAATAATACACAATACATGTGTTTGGAAAATCACAAAAAAATGGAACCTGCCTGCAATCGAACCGGAACAGTCAGGGACTGATTTACGGCTGGGCATTCCGGGCACGTGCCCTTGAATGTGCCCGCAGCTACTAAAATTATCTCTCGAGAGAAAAATTTCTGATTACTTCATTTCATCACAAATATTCAAAATTTTTAATTTAATGTAACTTGTAACGCTAAAAATTATGCATTCGATTCGACATTCGATAAATTCGATATTCGCAAATTCGTTCGGACACCTCAGCATGCTCCTCCTTTTATCTTTTCAAAGGTGTATGACGGCTGTAAATACCCATAAAAACATTTCAAAATCGAAAAATTATTGCGAAGCGATTGTTATTACGAAGTTACGATGTTTGTTTTAATAAATAGATTAGTCTAGGTCTAGTTCTAGTTCATAAATCCGATGCTTGAGGCGTATGCTAAGGCCCGTCTAATGGCGGTTTTTGCTTTTTGTCTTCAAAAATGGACTGATTGACACTTCGAAGATTAAAGCGGACTTCAGAACACGACAGTAAAAATGTTGTTCCTTTTGCCTATTACAACTATTTCAAGCGATAATGATCAATACAAATTTGAAGATATTATGTTTAACCCATTAACGCTCAGTTATCTATTTTCAGACCTTCGCAAAATTTGTAGGTTGCAAAAATATCCAAGCATTAATTTATTTTCCTGTTTTAATTTCTCGAATAATAAAATCTGATTTCTATTAAATACTCAGCGATAAGAAAGTAAAATGAGAATCTTTCATAGCCTTATTCATAGTTTTGGGAAAAGGTTTATATTCTATGACACCAGGCCAACATCTTCATACCACACAAATGTCGGAAATGTATTTATCACTTCTGGCATCTTCATAAATCGGAAAATGAGCTGAAAAAACTTGGGCGCTAACGGGTTGACAAGCAAAGCCCGGCTAAGTCAACATGAGAACATTTGGCAGACATTTTTCAGGGGGCCCCTTTCATTCCAATATATTTTTATGTTTTTTTGTCATACATAAAACATACAGTATGTAAACAGACCGTGATTACCGAATAGGCCAACTAGACCTCATCCTAGGACCCACAACTTTAGATTTTAATGTTAATTTTCGCTCTCAAGAATCTCAGCCGTTAGTTGATTTTTTAAAAGAAAAAATTGGATCTAACTATGAAATCTTCTCGACTTCAATCAACAACGCGTTTCCGTACAACGATAGATGCTGTATTTTCAAGAAAATTAGCAAATTTTGAGAGTAAAATTTATGTTTCACATTATAGTTACCGCAAACCTATAATTTCATACATTAAAATTTATGATGGCATTCAAGTACCTATTTCCAATTAATAATATGAATATAGCATTTATATAATCTTTGTAAAGTACATGAATAATAAATTATAATATGATATTTATTTTAAATTAAAGTTTAATTATTCAGTGATATATATCGTAAACGTCAACGAAGTTTTACTTCAACCGCGTGTAAAGATTACACGCATACATTTTTTTTATGATTTATTATTAGTTTCTGATTTTATGTTTTTCTAATAAAGAGCTTTCTGGAAGTTAGCAGTAACAAAAATAAAATTTTCTTTCAATTATGAATTCTCTGAAAGAGTGTAGTTTGAAGGCGAGTCAGATTTTTTGTTGTTCTTTTTTTTTTTTTGTTGTTGTTCTAGTGGCTCTAAAGGATGACAGAAAAACATTTTCAATTAGAACCAAGCAAAATTATTTATCTTGTAACACTCTTTCAATCGCTGTGTACATGTTAAGTCGAGATATCTGGAATCCACCTTTTCAGTCCTTGAGCAGGTTATTGCACTTAAAACAAACTTGTACTTTATTTTTCAATATGTCGGTGAGCATGGAGGTGCCTAGGCCCGTGTACAATCTTAAGGATACTAAAGATGTCGTTTGAGAAATTCCTGTGCACAAAGGTTCTTCAACGGAATCCTCGGTAAAAAGCATCTCTATTCAAGAGAAAGTGTGTTTTTTTCTCATGCCGTTGATTAACTTTTGTAATCATGTATTTTACCAAGAATGTCCATATTCCACGAAACATTTAGCATACCGTTGATATATGCTTGTAACGACCACCCAAGGGCGGTAGGCCAACGCAAAGCAACTTACAACGTAGTTCCCTGAGGATCTCGAATAGGGAAATGCAAGCGTAACGAATCAGAAGCAGGAAAGTATTCTAATGTGAAGCGTTTTAATTGCTTTGAGTCTCAATAATTTTTAAACTGTTATATGCAAAACATTATTTTTAAATTGTTATATGTATAAACAATAAAAATATTGCCAAAAATTGGTTATAAAGATTCATACTAATCCATGCATTTCGTAAATTTTATTTCTATATATCTGTATATATATATATATATATATATATATATATATATACATATATAATATAATATAGCTAAACTTACGTAATAGTGAGTTCCAAGTAAAACATTAAGTGATAGCACATAATAACAAATATAATACTGTGGTGCCATTCTATCCTGCCACTACCAATACCAAGCATAATTCGTCTTCCTTCCCAAGATGTCAGACTTCCCAAGAGATGCCGCCACTTGCAAGCGTCATATGTTTGCATGGCAGCGAGGCTAGGGAAATCGCCGTTCTGCTTTTCGCGCCAGAGAGCGAGATAGTGAGACGTACGAATGGGACGCTAAAATTTGACGTGTGTGAAGATAAATGTTCCAAAGAACTTACTCACATTTTTTTTTTTTTATCTTTCTCTTCTAACATGTTAATAAGTTGTCTAATTTGTATTATGTTAACCTAGACTTTCATTAAATGTTAATTGTACTATGCTGGAGATCATTTTCCACAATATTGAAACCATGAAATAATAATTGTTAATCCAGAGGCTATGAATATGTAGAAAACAGAGCTATCAAAGCTAAAGAGAAGTGCAAAAACAAGCCAGGTGAGATCAGGTGGGCTTAAGCCTAAAACTTTACAAACTGAAGTAATGAAGTGGAGGTGGAGGGAAAAATTGAAATGGAGTACACCATTATCAAGTACCACCGTACTCACATTTCAATTTAAAGATATAAATATATATATATATATATATATACAAGCAAATAAAATGGAGTACTTTTTCGCATTTGAAAGATTTTTAATTATAGATTTTGCTAAACTTTAAATAACTTTTTAATAAGGCAATTAAATTACAGATTTGAGAAACAGAAAAAGATTATGAACATTTGAAACTAACATTTCAAAAACTTTCTTCGTTCTATGCATTTTTAAAATAAGCGTGATACGAAATGCCTCGTTATTTAAAAAAATGATTTACTAATGTTGTGTAAAGTTAAAAAAGACTTAGAAAGAATTTCTTTTAATATTATATGAGAGTGATTTCGATGAATAATAAAGTTTAAACTATTTAAGGGTGGATGACATTTTATTTTAGTGCATTTTTTACTTGAAATGCGATTTTGTCTCTAAATTCTTACAATGTATACCTAGGAATATTTCATTGATTATTATAGTTGTAAAAATAGTCATTTTTACATTTTTTAAAAAGAAAGTATCAGTTTTCTCAGGGTAAATGATCTTAGACATTTGCTATCCAAAAATTTTAATAGTATGTTAAAAGCTCTTTTCATTGATGAAATTGCATTGTTGATGAGATTTTGAGCAGGATATTTGGAGCAAAAAACAGCATGATTCATTCATTCCTAAAGCATAGAATGATGTTGTTATACTGTTCTAATCATGAAGAACGACAGTTCTACGAGTGACGCAGCCAGCCCGAAAAACAACCAACCAACTGAAAACCATCGCGGCGTTATTTACAGCTAATTTTTTCTATTTCCAACTTGTAATTTCTGGAACTTGGAATCCGCTCTAACGATTTTTTTCAATTAATATATGATTTTAATAGCTAAGGAAAGCTAGGATTAATAGCTAAGGATTAAGCTAGGAAAACTCGTTTTTTTTTTTTAAATCCGGTTCAAACAGGGGACTATTTAACTCGCGCAATAAAATACGGAAATCATCTTCTTTGAGGCGGTAAACATGGCAGGGAGTATGAATACAGTGCTGTTGGCGGACGCGAAAGTGAGAGAGTACGGCGGCCTAAGAAATTATTTTTTAAGGATAAGTAGGCTCTTAATGTTTTTTTTTTTTTGGGTTCAATTAATCATCAATTTTCATCACAGTATTCCAACTTGTTATAAATATTCTCTGGACGAAATTGATGCAAATAATTGACCTAAAAAATCTTAAGGGAAATCGCTCGGCGCTCAAACACAGTCCATGATTTCATACACACATAATAATAATTCCGTCAATCTTCCATTTAAATATGTTTTCCCTTATGTTTTAATTAGTCACACTTTTAATAATGCTTCTTTTTCTTTTTGCTTTTGGCTCTCAGCTATCCGAGATGCCGCGTATATCTGTGACAAGATCTGTACAACTTAACTTCTAACGTAAGCCAGTTTGTGCCTAGATAGCTAGTACGATGCGCATCTCGTTTGTGTCCAGATGTCTTGAGTTCGATCCTCGCCGTCGCTCTTTTGCGAGATGGGCTTTGTTGTAATGTCGTTTTTTTTTCATTAAAAAAATAACAGAATATTATATACATTACTTATTTTTTCTGTAATTTATTTTGCTATAATTAATAATTAGAAATAGTTAAGACTTTGAATTAAAAAATAATTAATTTAAGTATTTTTTGGTAAAACTCCTTCCTAACTTTTTCTTTAAGTATTTCATGTCATATTCTGATGATCTCTAGTATTTTGATAGCTATTGCCAATTAAAATTAAGCCTTTATTTCTCTAATATTATTAATTCTATTTGGAAAATTACCACCAACATTATTTTCACGTACCAGACTAAAAATAAGAAACCACATAATATTCATTAGTAACTAATTATTATAGCACAATCATAATTTAACAAAAATATTCCTAACATTTTTTCTTTAATGAAAACTGCTTTTAAGAAGACAACAATAACAAAAAGCACACATTAGAAATGAATTAAAAATCATGTTATAAATATGTGCATATGTGAATGTATATAGGGCCCCCAAAATCATTGAACTGGGCTTTTATTCCTATAGTGTGGATCACATACATACACAATAAATTACAAAATTCCATTTAGAGAACGGATTTTTCGAGTTATCTGTTGCCACATAATCTGTGTGTAAAGCTTTTAAAATAGAAATAATTTCTAAACCATTAGTATTCCTTTGATTTGACGACAGCAACAGCCACGATACTTCTGGCCGCCCAGCGCCTCGTAAAATTCCTTTATTATTCGGCTAGATTACAACACCACGGATGGCGCCTGATCATATTTCAACGTACCACAACCGCCTACGATTTAACAAAATTAAGACTGAACCCAGTAATAAAATAAGACTGAAATAGGGCTCAAAGCGATGTCCCAACCCCAACGCAGCTTTCATAAGCTTATAAAATGGGTGAAAATTGAAATGAAGTTTTCAGAAACAATATAAGTCATTTTAGTCTGTGATTATAGGAAATATACAGTACAATGCGTGAAGTAATTTAGAAAATACAAAAATACAGTAAAACCCTTTTATAACAGTTTCGTACTATTGATACTTTAAAATGAAATATACTTGATTTTTTTTCCTTGTAAAGTAAAATTTAATTGAAAACGTAATCTTAATTTTAACTGCAAAAAATAATCTCTACTTAAAAAAACTATTTTAAACGGGTTTAATAGTTAAGCCCCTCTGAGATTTCAAAAAATTCATTTTGACAACATTTTCTTTTCTATTATGTAGCTATAGTATCCCTTCTAGAGGCACCACCTAAATGCGCTCACAAATTTTACTTTATAAACGAAACACAAAGACTGCTGCATTTAACATTTTATCACCGAATCAATAAAGAAGGGGATGAACAAAAATACACGGATGAAAAAAAAATGTGTTGACTATAACGATTAGATATCAAAACATTCAACTATTTAAAATTTTTTACATTGTTTTATAAACATTTAAGAACTGAAATTGTGTGTGCTTAGAAAAATCATGAATTGCGTGAGTTTTTGATCAACTCGTTCATTAATATCAAATTATTTCCTTAATACACTATTCAGTACTATACAGTAATTTCAACTGGTACAGTTTTAATTTTGTGACAAACTTTTTTAAATTGTTCCTAAAACTCTCTCGTTGTTTAATACTTGAGTAGTGTTATACAGTTTTACATCCTCAAAAAAAAATAAAATTTTAATATAATTCAGCTGGATAGTGTGGAATATTTCCACCCTTGACAGTGGGAGATGCACTCCTTGCATCTCTATTTCCTATTATATGCACTCCTTGCAAATCTCTATTTCCTATTATTTTCAAACAACTGCCTTGAAATATCATGTGAATGTCATCTCTTAAAATAATCCTTTCATCCTTTCTGAGTTTGACAGAAAGTGCATTTTTGTTTCTAGAAAATTTTTTGTGAAAATTGAAACAATTTCTAATCTATATGCAGTGTCATGAGTGGCGTAAACCTCAAAAATATATATTTATATCCATTGTGTTTGCTTTGATGATCGAAATTTTTGTTGCACTACATATATGTGTACTTAATTATGTTCCACTATAACAATATCTTTTTCGTGATTTTTAAATTCCAGGGAAAGAATTTCCAGGGAAACTCAAAATGCTTTGACAGAAAACATTTCTATGAGATATTTAATATTATAAGACATCAAAATAACGGAGATTGTATTTCAATAAAATATTTTATAAATACTTTTATTTGACAGATAACAAAATAAAATACAAAATAGATATAAAATAATGTCTATTTCCATAGTAACATAACTAGAGTTTGTTAGAAAAATAATTATATAACTTAGAAAATAATTTCAATTTCTTTATATAACTCGACTGAATAAAGTATGAATTGCCTTTTTTTCTGAAAATTTGTAAGTATTCAAACTTAGAAATGCATTATAATGCTGATGCAATTTTGTGTAAGAATACTGTTTTGTACAATATGAAGTTCGAAGAATGTGTTTTATTGAAAAGATTTATAATAAAACTTACGCTATAAAATTTTCAACATATTCTAAAGATATCAGTGCCTATTTTAATAAAGTCCCGTTAACTAGAATGTAACATTATTTCTACATAACAGTATTTTGGTAAAAACATTGGACCTATTACGTTAAATATTTATCTGCTTAATTTCAAAAATCTGCCTTGAGATTCCTTATAAAAATTTTATAATCGAGCAATACGGAATGAATACCTCAAAACACACCAAAGACACATTTTTAGTTTTGTGTGTCGATTTTCCCGGCACTTGTTTAGTAATATAAAATAACAATTTAACTATAAAATATTTATTGTGTTTCCAGTCTGGTAATTCTTAGCTTCGAAGAAAAATTAATAGACAAATTAAGAAATTACTGTAATGAAAACACGGAGCGTGACGTTAAACGTTCATCTTGTGTACCTCAAAGGTATTTAAAATCAAGATTTAATATTCAGACGTAAGGCTGCGTCAAAAAAGGGTCTCTAGATCTGTGGCACGCGATGAACGTTTCGATCTTCCACCATCTTGCTGGTAATTAAGTCGAGCGATGGCAACGGCTGCCCTTTTTTCAGCATTGGGCAATCTATCCAGCTGTTCTCGCATTCTTCCATTTTTCAGCAGATGTCAGTGCTGTTAAAAGTAATCGTGACCATTTTGTGACGGGAAATGACGTGCTAAAAGTAAAGGATTCTCGTAGAGCTATGTCACCCGCAACTATTTTATAGAACTCAAATCTCTTCTTCGTGACTGGAAACAGTCAAAATGTCAGAGTTTGGTGATGCCAGAGCACGAACATTGCGCGTTAATGGTTAACAATCAAGTAATACACGAATCGTGACACAGATTTTTTTATCTCACGGCTTCTCTCCTGTGAAAATGCGGTTTTTGTATACATTTCGTTTGTTGTTTTATTTCTGATGTAAATATTCATGTAAATTCAAAAGCGTGTTTTTTATGATATGGTCATTTCTTCTTGCCCAAATACGCAAAAAAATAATTTCATTTCGGATTTTTTAGCTTTAATGTATTAGGAAGTTTTTGTATTAAACAACTTTACTTATTAGAGTAAAATCATAAAATTAAAAATCTGTAATTTTAATGTAACTTGACCTATTTCGAAATAATTTAATGATTGTTGCCAGGTAAATTGTTTTTGCTTTCTATCATTTGTAAAGAAATTTCCAATAAGTTGAAGTGAGATTTTCGAATATTTAATATTACGCTAAATCACAGTTTGAAATTTGATAATTGTATTTCTGAGTTGAAAACATTTTCTTTTATTAATAATGATTGATAATAGTTCCTAAAAGTTTACAAATCTTATATTTCCGTGTCCTGATCAGAAATAAAATTACTGATCAGAAATAAAATTAAATTCAAAGACCTCTTCGGCAAATAATATGTCTATATATTAGAAGTTTTCTGACAGAATTTATGTATGTCCTACTTTTAAATTTTATGTTACAACAGGACACTATTTTCATATGTGAATTACTTCTTTAAGTATACTCTTTCCCACTAAGAAATTCTCGAAATTTCATAGAATTTATTTTGGGAATACATGAAAGATATTTTTCTAAAATGTACGTTCAACTTTTGCAGCTTGTTGGGTATAGATTTACGCATTTTGAGAGAAAAATGCTGTTAGTAAAATTTCCATCTGATCACGCTACACATTTGAAGATTATACATTATAAAGGAAAATTCACAATATGCTTTACCAATATTTATCTTTTGTTTCATTACGGGAAATATCTTATGTGCATGATACTAAGTGAATGGTGTACAATGTATAATGTTTCAATTTAGAAATTTAGAGAATATTATAAGTTTCACCTTTATACTATTTAAATCGTTATTTTAATATGTCTTTATCTATCTGAACGAAATATATGTATATATATATAATAATTCAAAAATGCGGACTTTTGCTCCCACCTACACTATATATATATATATATATATATATATGTAATGTATAAAAAGGTAATTTGGGTTTTACTAGTTTGGGTATTGTTCAAGCGGGTACTTTCACTGTAAGTTTTACTTTCCTGTCATACTTGCCACGCGCGCTCTGGAGCTATGTATATTGTAATGTATAAAAAGGTAATTTGGGTTTTTACGAGTTTGGGTATTGGTCAAGCGGGTACTTTCACTGTAAGTTTTACTTTCCTGTCATACTTGCCACGCGCGCTCTGGAGCTATGTTTTATTTATTTTGTTATTTGTCAAACATCAGGCCGTCGATTATGAGTTCTTTAGATGTACACGTGTCCCCACGCCCTTGTGTCCCCGGATGCGGGTCATGTTGGTAACGTGGTGTAGTAAGCGTAAATACTCCCGCACATCGAAAATCGGGGGACTTCTGCCACTGGAACTGCTTCATGAGTCCACGCTGATTCTTGTACCCGTCTCCCCTCCCGTCTTCTCATTCTAAATTGTAACTTAATTGTAATGTTCAATAAACCATATTACCTGCCTTAACTCTGAAGCTTACTTGAAATATCTGACGTCTCAAATAGCCGGCAGGATGATTGCCTGTGTGCCAATTAAAATGTTTAAATTGTAAAAAAATTAACGCTCAATAATCTGGGAGACGGGGTACACTGCTTACCAGAAGATGCGGAGTACGCCGGAGATGCGGCGTTATGCCGACCGCCTGCCGATCAGAGAACCAACTTGCCCTTCACCGACTGCAGATATTTGGACTTCTCATTCCCTGCTTTGATGAAACTACTTTCGCCTGACCTCCCATCGAATCCTCCCATGAAGCCCATCGAAAAATTTGCGCTCCTGAGTTTTCCATAGCGACTAACGACGCTGATGCCGACACGTAAATTAAAGAAGTGAATGCCCTCCGTTATCTGATATCATCTTTCTGTACCGTGTTTACCATCCAGAAATCTGTGCCTCCTTATTTATTTTTTTTTTCTTCGCATGTCCACTGTTATTTTGAAAATCCGATGGAAATCGGCGGAGTTTCATTGCCTTCAACGCAATCCAAGGGGTCCCCGAGGAACGCCTGGCCTCATCACAGCTGCGATATAACTAACCTCTTTCTTGCAGCAATTAGGGGGAGAAAAGTGTTTTGAAGCCGTTCGTCATCATGCTGAAATTTTTGTTTTTGTGTGTGTTTTTTGTTTATCGTTGAGGGATGACGATTTTAATTTGTGGATATCAATTTCTTTCGTAAAAGTAAGCGATTTTTATTTTAGAGTTGAAGTGAACATTATAGCATTATATTTAAATGGTTATTAATTGTGTGTGTTATTTTGAAGTGCTATTTTAATGTTGATAAAAAAGAAAAGAAAAGAAAAAAAATGAAAGAAAAGAAAAAAAAATTGAATTGATATATCTGCGCTTCTTTTGATTAATATAGTATTTTCATTAAGGTAAGTTTACAATTGAATTGTGTTATTAAATATTTTATTTCAATTGAAGTTTTATACTGGTCTTACTTTTATTAAATTAATGCTTAAATTACTACTACATTACCTATATTTCCTGAAGATTTTAAATTTGAATTTTTGTTATTTGCATACTATGACGTAGTTTAGATTCATTCGATTATTTACCTGAAATGACTTACCGATTGGGACTCTCAACTTGACACAAATTCTAATTTACTTGAGATTATGTCATTTTATTCACTGAAAAGTCACTTGAAAATTTATGACAAATTCATGCACCCGGGTACGATAACTTAAATGAAAACAACAAATACTTATTGTGTCAATGTAAATAAAAAAATTTCTTGCGTTATATTAGGTTTGCTTAAATGTAGATGTTTTATTTTGAATATTTACTGTGTAAAATTTTTGTGTGCCAAAATGATCGTATATTTTTTCCTTTATTGAATAATGATGCCAACTATTTTTTTTCATGTAATAAAATTTAAATTTGCCTAGACGGTTAACTAGTAATAAAACCTCTGAGGAGAGTATTCGCTCTCAGATTGTTAAGAAATACTAGTAATAACCAAATAAGAAAAGTACAACAAGACATTGCTAGAAATAAAAAAAATGTCAGGTCACATAAATGCAGTACCTCATGCAGGCTATCATTTATTGTATTACCTTGAAAAATTCTTCTAGCAAGCGTTCCTGTTAATACTGCTGTTTCACAGCTATGGTCTTCGAAATTTTCTACACACTACGCACATTTTTACATTTTTTTTTTACATTGCCTTTCAATTAAATAAATTTACTCCATTTTGCCAACTGCATTTTGCCAACTATTTTGCCAAGTTATTTTCATTCCATTCACTTTATGCCATGCAAGCCAAAGCCATAAGTATTTGCCAAAGAAAATGAATGTCAGCCATGTTTATTCCATTTTGTTGAATTATATTACTATATTGTTTGTTGTACAGTATTATTGTATCCCACCTAGGTTGTAAATATTTTACTTGTGATATTTTGAAAAAATTTATGCGCACTCATTGTTTTATTTTTATTGTAATATTTTCGTACTATTGCATCATTATGTTTTGTCAAATTTTAGAAACTGCATCCTGCTTCTCAAGTATTGTACAACATAACTCCAGAATTCTAGCCAGAAAAATTTAAGGTGTCTAAACTTGAAAATTAGATTAGTTCGCAGTTTTAAGATTAGGTTGCAAGGACGTCTGACTCGCAAGTGAGAGACTGGCCACCTCAATGATATTGCTCGTCAGACTTCTTTTGCCGGGGGGGATATTGTAATGTATAAAAAGGTAATTTGGGTTTTACTAGTTTGGGTATTGTTCAAGCGGGTACTTTCACTGTAAGTTTTACTTTCCTGTCATACTTGCCACGCGCGCTCTGGAGCTATGTATATTGTAATGTATAAAAAGGTAATTTGGGTTTTACTAGTTTGGGTATTGGTCAAGCGGGTACTTTCACTGTAAGTTTTACTTTCCTGTCATACTTGCCACGCGCGCTCTGGAGCTATGTTTTATTTATTTTGTTATTTGTCAAACATCAGGCCGTCGATTCTGAGTTCTTTAGATGTACACGTGTCCCCACGCCCTTGTGTCCCCGGATGCTGGTCATGTTGGTAAATGTGTGTGGTTCGATCAGAGATAAGAGAGAGGAGGAGTTGTGTCTTCGAAGACCACGTGGTGTGGTAAGCGTAAATACTCCCGCACATCGAAAATCGGGGGACTTCTGCCACTGGAACTGCTTCATGAGTCCACGCTGATTCTTGTACCCGTCTCCCCTCCCCTCTTCTCATTCTAAATTGTAACTAAAATTGTAATGTTCAATAAACCATATTACCTGCCTTAACTCTGAAGCTTACTTGAAATATCTGACGTCTCATATATATATATATATATTGTAGGTGGGAGCCAAAGTCCGCAAGTTTGAATTATATCTCATTCCTCAAAAATTGCAACAAGTTATCACCCTAAAAATTTTTATTGGAATATATCTTCTATATCTTATCTGAAAAAATATTATTTGTCTCGTTGCGAGAGTGACTGCTATCAGCGCCTTCAATATTAGTGGAGTAAAATTAAATTTCTTTTTTTTTCTACGAATTGAGAATTCATCAAATTTCATTTGATTTAATATGTTAATAATCTCTAAAGTATGCATTCTAAACTTAGTATGCATTCTAAACTTAAAAACAGATACCCAAAAAGGAAAAAAAAACACTGTCAGTTAAATTCAATTAGAGAATCTTACAAAATAGGGGGAAGACAGCCATCTGTTGCAGAACCAAAAAGGAATTGTAATCTCTAAGGGCCGTAGAAAAACTTAGCATATTGCTAAAACGAACCAATGTAAACCTAAATGTTGCAATCACAAACCGAATGAGTTGAAAAAAAAAATAATAATAATAAAATAATGAAATAAAATACATGCCTGGCTCAAAATTTTACAGGACCTTACATGTCGGGCAATAGATTTTTCCAGTCCTGATGGACATCATCATTAGAAGGCCCAGAATTGAGAACAGTATCATGGTTATTGGAAGTCTCAGGACTTCACACAACATGCGAATATGAAACAAAAGAAAAACATTATTAGGCAACAAACCTTTATTATAAACCCCAAAGCATAAGGGGCAAATATCTGCATTCGGATCTTTACCGAATCGTACATACGGATTCTCGCCCCATTTATTGAAGGTATAAAATCTGCTTTCCTGCGGATTTGGTCAAACACCGCATTGTATCACTAAAAAATAAAGTAAAGAAATCATTATTAGGTTAGCTTCGCGTACAGGATACCCTTAAATCATAAAACTGTTAAAGAGTGAGCAAAAAATAAGCTCACTTTTTTTTTTTTTTTAAACTACATGAAATACGCATAAAAGTAATTTACCTCATAGTACGAAAACTAACAATCGCACATCTGTGATTATTTGTTTGCAAAACCAGTGGCATCTAGGGAGCTTGAAAATATTAGTGTGGCTAAATTAGATTTCAAAATAATAAAAAAAAACACATTTGGATCTCCCGACTACTCTACGTATAGAGAGATAATTTTTAAGGAAAAACAGACGAGACAAACATTTCCAGAATAAGCAGATATTTCGAACAATGAATTCTACTCGCAAAGTATGCAAAACAACTTTATATATATATATATATATATATATAGATATTTTGACTAAAGAAAACATTTCTGAATTATCCTGAAAATAAAAGAAAATGAAATGTTTGAACTCTTATAATCTTAAAAAAATCATAAAACATATTTGGGATCATAGCTAGTTTTCAACTTCGAAGAAAATTTGAAAACTTTTTAAGAAAACCATGTTTTTGAAACGTAAATATAGTAAACTCTGTAATAAATAAGTAAATAAAAATAAAATAAAAAACGAAATAAAAGAAAATAAAATGTATTTTTCTCTTAAATTTACAATGAAACAGATGCTTAATTTTGTCATATAACCAGAATTCTTTGTTGCAATTTTTTAGGGAATAATCTTTCAGTGGTGTAGTTCAGGAGACTACAAGTAATAGCTACAACAACAAAAAGTAAACTTTTTATGTTTAAAAATAACTTTCATCGCAGAAACACTTAGTAGAATGCCAGTATTTTGAACAACAATGCTTGTTTTTAAAGAGAAATCACAAGTTAACGCTTTTAAAAAGAAATAATAATTGTTAATAAAGCATTTTTAAAATGGAATTATTTCCCATCTCAATTCTTCACTTAAGTATGAATATGACTATCTTAGTCCCCAATTTTCCAGTAATCATATATTTTTAATGCTCTTGCGTTAGTCAGTAAGACTTCTTTGATGAAGTAGAATTTATTATAAATTATGCTCTTATTACGTTTATATAAATTTTCAGGAAATCATTCGAATTTGTTCTTTAACTTCCTAAAAGTTTCAAGAAACTCAGTTGAATGAACACAATGGACATTTAAATATTTGTTTTAATTTTTCAAAACAAATGCTAAATCTGCTAATAATTTCTAAAATAATTTCGGAACATCGTTTTGATTTTATGAAAAAATATTAATAAAACGTTTTCTACTGTCGTTTTATGTATTTTTCACCTAAATTATATAATCATCATTAAAGGTAGACAGTTATGCGCAAAAAATTGTTACGTTTATGAAGCGAAAATATATATATATATAAAAGATAAACATTCATATTTTTTTAATTTTCGAATAAAGTTGAAATACCAAGAATAAACCAAGCATTTGTCACTTCATTCACTTCTTTACTTTAAGAATCCAGCGTAGATCAATAAAAAGCGTACATTTTTCTGTTATTTCTTGTGTCCTCAAAAATACACATTGAGAAAAAAAAAAGAGTAATTTGTAGTTTATATAGTATATTCAGTGAGTAACTTGATCTAACAATTTTATGGATTACAAAGCGATAACTTTTAAAGATTTATTATTAATGATATGTAAACAACGGATCATGTTTAACTTAAACGAAAATTTTCATTTTTATCTTATATCGGTTGCGTTTTAGGTGACAGGAATTGCATCTGCTCTTTAACGTAATCTTCACGCAAGTATCGGGTAATTTTCGTGAACTGGAACGGGAACTGGATTATGTATACATGTTTAATTTTCTCTTTCCTGCAATATTTGTATATCTTGTGACTTCTTCTTTTATCTTAAAAATATTATATTCTTGAGAGAGATCCAGGGAAATTTATTTAATGTAGAATCCGATGAAACTAAATTTAATAACTGGACTAATTCGAATAAAAGAAGAGTGTCTTCACGGACATCTCACAATAATAATTACAAATTAGCATATATTAATATTTAAGCTGTAACAAACTTTAGGTAATTCAAAATAGGTAATCTTGAATAGAGAGATACAGTGAGAAAAAGAAATTGTGCTAAATGCACAATTTATTTAGTGCAAAAGTTGTGCAAAATTTGGTGATACATTGCACGATGTTGAGATAACCCCCAAAAAATCTCAATTTCTCTATTAATGCAACCTTGCTAGACTCTCTAAAAAACATTAAATGATATTTTGATCTATAAAATCAGTTATGTGCAACCTTTGAGACGTTGCGGGTCAAACTTTAGGATGTTAGCGAAGTAGCGGAGAAAACATCAGGATGTTAGCGACCGTATAATTAGGATTTATATGGGATTTTGAATGGTTTTTATAAGTTTTACACGGAGTTTAATACGTTCCGCGTACCGGATCGAAAGCTTTGGCGGGCCACATCCGCCCAGCAGGCCGTATGTTGTCCATATGTGTTTTTAAATGAATATTAAGCTGTAGAAAAGTCAGCATAGTTATTGTAGTGTACTTGATATGAATTAAACACTCTAAAGTGTCTTTGACTTTAATGTGTTGAAATGAGTGCTCCTGAAGGACAGTTATACATGCTGCAAAACACTACTTTCGATAGTGAGAATAATTTTTAATAGCATATAATTTAACCTTAATAACATATATTTTGGGGGGTTTGAAACTGCCGAAGACCCCTGAAATACGCTTTAAAATATGACTTCGACTTCCCATACAGCGCAATGCATTGTAATTCTTGTGAGTGCCCCTGAAAACTGTTAAAGCTATTATTAAAATTTTCAACAGACGCTATTATTTGATAATCGTTAATAACAAATAATAATTATGTCTTCCCGAAAGACCACAATATGTCTAAAATACGCATTAAAGAATGACTGTTCATAGGACGTAATGTGCTGGCATTTTCTGGGGTAGTCCTGCAAGAAAGAAAAATGCTAAATGCATAATTTTCAATTGGGTGCATGTTAGAATATACATGAAGGTTACAGGAAGAAGTATATATATATATATATATATATATATATATAAGTTTAGTAGTAATTGATGCATATTATTGGCAGTTAGAACACGGACGGACAGACAATTCCGAAATCAAAACACTTTTCAACCTTTTTTGGAAAGTGTAATAAAAAACCCTCTCTCCTTTTCGACTTTTTCCTATATCCCTCTACCTGTCTACATCTTTGAAAAGAGAAGAAGAATTTGTGTCTAAACATATCACTTTCATAATTGTAACTATTAAAACTTATGTTTACTTTATGTTTTATTAATAACTATGAAAATACATTAAATTTAATATCTAGATAACAAATGGGAACGATACAAGCTGTGATGAAGATCACATATCTAATTTAATTATCATTTAATTTGGTTTTCTTTAATGCAATCTATCCAAAATTCAAGAATTCTAAATCACTTCTGTTTTCATTTTCCTGTCATTTCGGCTTTTAAATCTGTATTTTCGCTTTTCCCGTATGCACTATTCTTTTTCTTTTTGTTCTTAATTGTTTCGTCTCTCCAGACCGGTGTGCTAAAAACAGATTATATTACGTCCGTTTGCAAAATCAACGGCCTTTTTGAGTTTCTTCTTGGCATAGTGCTGGCGTAAGTTATTTAGTTGTTCCCCTGCGACGACTTTAAAATTATTTGCTCGCGATTACGTCATTGTAATTTTATTGGATTAACTGTTAGGGTTGCTCTGGAATTGGCGCTATTAATCTCAGCCAAGTTATTGTTCTCGCCAATGTGTAATTCTGTGCTGGCGTAATTTTTAAATTATTCCACCTTAATTTCACTGTCCATGTAGGACGCCATTTTATTTTCGCTGAGCCACCACCGCCCGTTATAATAATGTTTCAATAGTATATGTTTAATAAAATAGTTTCAAGTATTTAACGTCTTTTTATTTTATTGCAACTATAAGTGTATTCGAACCTGGATTATCATGTATCACAACGCAGTCTTTAAATTTAAATCAGCCCAACCAAATAACTTCTTTATATAAATTGGTGCCTACCCAGGCACTTGTGTTGCATTTTTCGGTGGTGGCTCAGCAAACAGCGTATGGAATCATCTCGGACAGTCGGATGTCAGCGTTCAGGCGAACGGAAATCTGCTGCTTCTGCATTTTTTTGGTGGCTTTGCAAATAGAAGAGTAGTATCCAGCTTGTATATATCCAGCCTGAACTACCCGCTGTCACTACTCCTTAGAATGGCGTGGTCGAGAACTTACTACTTGTGGATAGCCGTTTATTCATTTTATGCTCGGCCCGCTGTGCTGATCTCTAGCCGTATTCAGTGTTCGTGTCAACCATGTGTTTCGTATGACTCATATTCTCAAGGATCCCGAGTCCCGACTGTGCTTTTACGGGTTAATTCCTAGTTTATGGTGTTTCTTGGCGATTTTCCAAAAATCGCCAATTTGGCGCGTTTTCCCGTCTTGTCTCTGGGAGCCAAGATGCTCCCAAAGACACTACGGGAGAACGCACCCAAACTAGCGATAAATACACAAAATAAGCAAATTAAAAAGCATAAATATTGAAGTTTTAAACAACAAAAATTATTGTACTTACATAACTTGTTGAACAACTGATTTTTTATTTTATTTAAATAATCATATTCGTCGTCTCATAAGTCATAGTGGCTTTTTTTTTAATGTTTATGTTTGTGGATACTATTTTAGAAGAGATTTTCTGTTATCTAAAACGAATTTTAAAATCTAAACACTAAACCATAAACCTAAAATCAAAACACTAATCATAAACCATTCAAGTAAAGCAATTTTCTGAAATCTAAAACCGATTTTCTGAACTCTAAAATTTTCTTTTAGCTGCAAACAGTCGTTCTCTCGTAATCCATTCAAGAAAGAGATTTTTTGAAATCTAAAATGAATTTTCTAAAATCTAATGCTAAAATTTTTCGTTTAGCCGCAACCATACACCACGCAATTTAGCAAAGCACGCTTACCTTCTCTCAAAAAGCATATAATCCACAGTGAAAATCCACAAACACAATTAACGGAAAAGAATTAGTTTATCCAAAAAAACGGATCCGAAAAATACGAGGAACCGAAAACGTCTGTCGTTAACCCCTCGGAGTTTCCATAAGAAATGGCTTTTGGAATTCAAACCAACCGCCGCGCATGCGCTCCGTTAACACAACGTATCAAAACGTTCTCGAACCAAAACCATATACAAACAGCTGCGCATGCGTTAAATCGAAGAAACGAAACGATGTAACTCATGTAAAGCAATACTAACAACATTGACTAAAACATCTCACAAGTGCTTAGATTCGGTTAAGTAAAATTTAATTATTTTTTATGTGAGGGGGGGGCTGTGCCCCCCCTCAACCCCCCCTTCTCTTTTTAGTAGAATAAATTTAATAATGTAAACAAATAAGAGTCCCATCAGAGGCAAAAATGCGCACTACAGAAACAAAATGGCGGGTTTCCACATGGTTGCCAGAACGCAAACTAAAGTCGCCAAGGTTGCCAGAATATACCTGTTATCGCCTCCTTGGCGAAGAAGCACCATAAACTAGGAATCAGCCCTTTTACGGAATTGTGCAGTTTTGTTTTGCGTCACTTCATCAGTTTTGTTTCTCCTAGGGGTGCGAATAATACGTAATGACACTGAATATTTTTCTGCCCGGCATTCTTAGATTAGAAGACTGATTATGGAAGCCGAACTCTGTGCGTAAAAAAAAAAATAAAAAAAAAATCACTAGTTCGCCCCGGCATGTAACGTACGATATGTTATTTTCTTCGGCTGTAGCGCGTAGCTCCGTGCACTGGAATGAACGTGAGAGAAAAACAGTAGCATCCCCACACCTCTGGTTGGCGTTTTGTTTTGTTTTTGTGCTCTACTCGCTCGCACTTCGCCTTGAAAATGAAGGCGTTTTGCTGATTGGACATTGGTCAGCTGTGTAACATGTGACACAAAAATTGAAATAGAAGTAACAAAGTATGTAATATTGTTTTTTTTTTTTTGCTTTTGTATAGAGAACATTTTATTTGAAGGTAAAAGTGGTGTTTCTGTCGGGACTTCACAAAATCGAAATAACTGTGCCGAAAAGGAACACGGAATAATTTAATTTTTCAACAATTATTTTTGATATAGTGATATTTTAATGGTGATAATTTTATATATGTAAAAAAAGGAATGTTTCAGTGGTGTATTTATGTATACTGTATAAAATAATTCTACATAATTTTGGGGTTTTCTAAAAATGATTATTTACTTCATTACTTTTATGTATACATTAAAAATTAAATTATGAAAGTTAAGTGCTTTATATAAAATGCGCATTTTTCTTAAGTATTAAATAGAGTAAATGTGGCGTTATTTGAGATTTTAGTACATGGCGTTACTTTCAGTTACATGTTAATTTTGCAAAAAGATAAGACCTATTAATTTTTAAGATGAATACCAGTTTTACTTATTACTTTATATGTTCTGTGTATATATCTTTTTAGTTGTTTAATTTTTTGCTTAAATATTCCTCTTAGTCATCTTTATAATGTTTGAACTTTTTCTCGTGTTATATTTTACATTACTATGCTCGTTGTACAGTTTCTATGAAGTACATATACATCATTATTTTTTCTTTACTCTTTATTGTGATAATCATGACAGTCTTCAATTACATGTCTTTTCACACTCTTGCAACAATTAAGTCCATGGCAAGGCCTTTCTGAGGCACACACTTTTTACTCACTCTTACACACTGCAATTTTGCATATTAAAGTCCATGGCACAACATACATATTCTTTCAGTTTTTTTTTTTACCTCACAATATATTACTGTTTCTATTTTTGTCATTTTTTACACATTTTTTTTTTCTTTGAACATGCTATTATTTACAGTCCTCATGTTGACTGATTTTTTACCCATTATTTGTTTTAAATACTTTTTAAAGAGTACTTTATGTTTTTGTTTTTCACTCCATTTTTGGCCTTTTTTAATACAATTTTACATGTTTACCATAAGTTGTACTGTTCACATATTTTTTACATTTTTTAGATACACTGTTTTATTGTTTTCTTTCCTGCCATTGATATGCCTCTGTTTAATACATGCATTCTTTGGAAGAGTATAGTGGTATTCATTTGATTACCTTTTTTTTCTTTTCCATAAATACACTATATCATACATTGTTTGTTGTACTTCAAATAAGATTCATACTTGAATAGTCACTGATCTTTGAAGTTTGTGTTTGTCCCCAATTACACTCTTTTTTCATGTTGTTGTTTTTATTTACATTGCATACACTTACTGACTCTCAACGTTTTCACATACTTGATTTTTTTTTTTCATCACACTTGTGTTTATGTCTTATATCTTCAAACTCACAAACATGTTCACACTGATGTTCTGCTCATACAGTTCATTGTGCTTGTCCTTCCACATTTTGCTACACACAAAATTTTTGAATATTTGTTACATTTTTTCTCCCACATTTTCACTATGGTGTACAGTAGTGCATTTCAAAAATATTTTAAACACATTGTATAACTATGTGAGTGTCCAATAACACTTAAACCTTTTACTGAGATTCTTTTTAATTGTACTTAGATTGATATTCGTTGATGGTATTGTGCAGATTGACATTCAATTTCCTTTATTTATTTTTTTTCATTGTCATTTTGTGCAAGTATAATTTTTTCAATTGAATGTGCTTATTTTTCTTATGATATACAGATATGTATGTCAAGATACTGTTATGGCATGTACTATTTACAACATTATTACAATTCTGATGGTACAGAACTGTGTGAAAAATTACCATCAAACAAACAAAAAATTTTTTTAGTATCATATTATAATTTGAATGTATTGTTTTATTTTGTCAATTGAGTGAAGTATTTTTGATGCATAATTCTGACATTTGAAGGCCTTATTGATATATATATATGCAAACCATTCAACAGCGCTGGTTTATAATTATAATTTTGAGTACTCACTGCAAGTTTAAGCAGTATATCTTTGATGTGCACATGAGCTTGAGATGCTCAATTAAAGAGAAAAGGGTGTGCTGAAATGCCCCTTATTTAAAAAAAAGGGTGTGCTGAAATGCCCCTTATTTAATAAAAAAAAAAAAAAAAAAAAAAAAAAAAAGATGAGCTAAAATGCCCCTTTGTATTGTGAGCTAAATGCTCCCTTTTTATTGTGTCGACATTTCTTTTTATTGCTAGCACTTATTATTTTTATTTTTGTCATGACAATTTATTTCTTTCTGTGAAAATTTTTAGGTGGTGGTCATCAGTAATTTTGCAATTGTATAATTTTGTCTGAATATGTTTATGATTTTCTTAATTGTTTAAGCCAGCCAAACAGAGCATTTAATTAAAATTTTTTAAAGACATTAATTGTAACTAATAAAAAAAAATTTTCTTCAAAATTTTTTTCCTGGTTGAGGGGAGTATATATGTGATGAAGATCACATATCTAATTTAATTATCATTTAATTTGGTTTTCTTTAATGCAATCTATCCAAAATTCAAAAATTCTAAATCACTTCTGGAACCTGGATTATCATGTATCACAACGCAGTCTTTAAATTTAAATCAGCCCAACCAAATAACTTCTTTATATAAATATTTTACATACTTTAATAATAATTACTTTTAAAATAGTTTTTGTTTTTCTTTTGTGAAGACAATCACAATGTCTGAGTTCACTTAAACAACATTTTATGCCTGTTTCCTGCTTTAGATAGTTATTTAATTAAAATAATATCACTATTTATCAAAGTACTAAAAACAATTTTCTTTTTAATACATACAGCGACTTTTATTAAAGAAAGATTGTGTTACTTTACGGAAACATAATGTGTGTACTCTCCCATATTTACACTGATAATTTTCTCTAATAAGACATCCGTGATGAACTAAAAGCAACATGTTGTTATTTTATTTTTATTTCTTTATATTTCTATTTTCCATTACTAAATATCACTGCATACTTTTATGTATTTTATGGTAAAAGTAAGCAGACTAATTTTCCATCATTAATATTTATGTGTATTAATGTTGAGTAAAATATTTATCGATGCGTTTTAAGGCTGAAGATCCTCATATTCAGCTAGTTGTGTGCTGGCGTTATAATGACGCTACCAACGGTGTTGACTGCATTTTCAAACACACAATAGATGTATTGATAAGAGTTATTTTGTGAAGAAATGTTTGTGGAAAATTAGAAGAAAAAATTGTAGATCATTATATACTGTTCAAAAAAAAATGCTGTTAATGATATGATCAAAGTTGTTCCCTGCTGAAAGTTTTCTGGGATAATTTTTATATTCAAGAAAATCTTCTTAAAACTATATTTTAACAATCGTTGCGCTTTTAGTTTAAAAGCAACATCTTAAAGTAAACTATTATTCACTCAAATATATCGATAATATTCAAAAAGATACTGAAGTCACTAAACATGGCAGGGGATTTATTTTGTTCGTTTTCGGATGTTAGGGGAGCAAGAACCAGCAATTTTTCTCGTACTAGATATAGTCACTGTCTGATGATTTATATTTTCATGATTTATCACTTCTGATGCAAATATCTTAGAAATGAAGAATGCCTTACTGGGTTAGTTTTATATATCCTTATGTAATAAATCTACTGCAGATTCGGCCAAAGTGTAATTTCACCAAATATTGATGTATAGCCCCTCAACACGTTTACATTTTATTTAATGCTATTTTGGCGGTCGAATGTGCAGCGGTGTTTATTTGTTTTTATGAAAATTTTATACTATGAAAACAAAAGACAAAATTTTTAAATTTTGGGTCTTTTTTAATGAAATAAAACCTTTTTCTCAATTCACTCGACACCACTTATTGGAATAGCCATTTCTGCCATGATAAACTATTTTTAATAAAGCTATATTATTTTATCCGGGATCAAGTTGACAATTATTATGGTTTGGTATACACTCTTAAAAATGCATTTTGGTAATAGTCAAACATCCGACGCAGGCTGAGTATATTGGAAGTTATTTATCATGGATACGATTACGCATAATTACAATTTTTCATAATTCCCTCGAGTTGTTTGTTTTTAAAAAAACTAATAACATTTTCACAAACCGAAAATAAGAACTTTTCTTACATTCGAATGCATTTTTCAGAGGGAGTAGATTGATAATTTATTAGAATATTGCGGCTCATTCATTAAGCAGATTAATCTATGAGAATACATTGAAAAATACACTCTTATTTCTATCATTTTTTAACACTCCATTTCAGATAAATTTTAATAAAATCCAAATTAAGTATATGTATATTTTGTGAAATTTACAACCACAGAAAAATCTGAAACATCAATCTTGAGAAACTGCGTGAAAATTTCTGTCAACACTTTTTGTTTAATCAGTAAAAGTGATTGTAAGTATTAAAACAAATCGTCTACGCGTTTGTTTTTAAAAACTTAGTGCATTTTCATATACCACTAGCATGAAGCATTGAGCTTGATGATTGTGTTTATAACGCAATTTATGATATCTCAGCTGCAACTAAAATTATGTTTTATATTAGTTTTTCTTTTTTTTATCACAAGCGTTATTACTTTATTATTATTATTTTAAAATTTCAAATTTTTACATATTAACTTAATTCATGATATATGATGCATGAATGAATAACATAAATTAAATAATTTTACTAGAAATTACTTTACAAGTATTAAGAAATTCAATAATTTCAAAACCTTAAAAAACGATTTAATGTATCAAACATTTTCTTTACTTTGCACAGTAAGAATACATATAAATGTATAAATACTTTAATGAGAATGCGGTTATTATATATTATAAAATGATATAAACTCAATAAATGGTTAAAATATAAACAATTGCATTCAATAACACTACTCAACAGCCATTTTGCCCGGTTTTGCAATGTTTTTGATTTACAACAGACTTATTATATTTCTTTCTAATTCTCGCTTGTTTATATGTACTCGTATTTCTTATATTACTCTGAATAATTCTGCGTTTATCACGCTTGGCCGCAATTCTAATGGATATTTCATTGGCATTTTTAGTTGTTACTTCGAGTGTCCCTAAACATCCAATATTAAATTCACTTATGGAATTTATCACTGACAATTCTAGCCTCTTTTTTGACATAAATATATCTTTGGAACAGTTTTTCCATATGACGCCATGCAGCGATTCATTTGCATTCTGTGTTTTACCAGAAATGCATCGTGATAATAGTTCATCGCTGGCTAGCCTCTGGTACACAGGCAATATTTTTGCCAAAACATCTTCTGAAATTTGCGTTTTTGCTAGTTTATGGCTTTTTGGTTTGGTATTAGTTGCCAATGCCCTCTGATAGAAACACCAAGATGTTGCACCTTCAGGACATTTGTTGTGTTTCGGTTTGGTATCAGTGGATGAAGCATGGTATAAACTAGTAAATACAGCCGTCTTCATATTTTCAACAGATGGTATGTTATCCTTGATTGCTTTCAAGTAAAAATTTGTGAGTTTTATAATCGTTGTCTCTTTAAGACTTCCGGTTTTCCTACCGCCAAGACAAATACCTTTTCCTCGCCATTCCTTTACTTTATTTCTCAATCCTGTACCCAGTCGTTTCGCAATGTGGTTTATACATTCTTCTTTCGTTATAATAGTGGAGCCATAAATTTTTAATTCCTACAATGTCTTGGAATCACCATCAGAAAGTAACGTAGTATACCTCATTTTGCAGTCACTGATGGATCTTCGCCATAATATCTCTGCAGCACTCACTTCCATACTTCCCGATGAGCCGACGTGATTTTTTTCACACTGTGATTTATGGCCCTCATACCAAAACGCATATTCAGCACTATTTTCATTTAGGTCTCGGGATACTGCAGTGCATTCTGCACAATACTTTGACATGATTTCGAAATCAAGTACAAGGCCTGTTAAAACATCAATTACGATACCCAGTCCATACAAGGAAGTGTGTCCACGCTTCTGCCACGTGCCATCATACGACACACTTATATAGATAACATCATGTTCTTTTAATGATGGATCTACATCGCTGTGCTTTTTACGCACCACATCTCTTGCGATATCTAACACTTCTTTCTTTATATCCTTACCATCTTCTGACAAACTTTGCAGACATTTTGCAAAAGTTTTTTTGTCCATAGTTTGAACACCAAGAACCATAGAAAATAGTTCCATAGCTGCATGCCCCTTGCCAATTCTTAAAAATGCTTCAACTATTTTTTTGTTTATTTCAAAGGACTTTTGTTCAGGAGCTCGAGGGCTTGTAAAACTAGTTCCAAATAAATGGTCACAATCATCACATTTGAGTTCAAGTTTAGTTGAATAGCCAAAAGAATTGGAGGGTTTACAATTAGTGACCCAGATGAGCATTCACTGCATTTAATATTTGCCAGAAGCGAATCCCACATGTTTTTATTTACCAAAAAATATTCTGGTAAATCATTTTTACAGCTGTTATTATTTTCCGATTGCTTTGTTTCATTATAAAGCTGCAGCTTTGAAGCGCTGGTAGATGGTCTAATTTCGTTATTCTGAACATTCAATAAAATTGGTTCTACTACAGTTTGTCCAGAAGATAATACTTCTGGACCGCTTGGAGCAGAAGCCCATCTATTTTTCCTCATATTTAGCAGTGCTTGATTACGTTTAGAAGGCCGAGATTTAGGCTTACGCCATCGCGAACTAATTGAATGCATCTTCAAAATAATACGAAAAAAACTAAAGCGTACGACTAACCCTTGAGCTTCTAGCTGAAAAATGAATATTTTTGCTCTGAAAAGAACAGTTTTTATGAAAATTGAAAAGATTTATTAAATTATAAGCAAGATGCGAGAGCTATTATGATGCGAACGATGTAAACAAACAAATTCCAAGAGTAGAAGTAGAAGAAGTAGTTTCTTCTTCCAAACAATGCGTAAAAATAAATGTCAAAACATGGAATTTGTTTGGTGTTTATAAAATGTTTAAAGGGACAGCCACGCCCCCTTTTGGCCATTTAAATTAGTTTTCAAGCATTTTGAATCCTTTAAATTGTCCGAAATGAATTTTTTTTACGCTAGACTTGTTCAGCAGTAAATTGGGGACAAATATAGCCCAAAATAAAAAAGTCGATTTTTTAGTAGATTTCAACTAATTTAATCGTCCCCTGTCCCCTTAATATGAATTTCTTGTTAGTTTCAATTCTATCAAATTTTGCCGGTATTGCTTCTGATTTTCCTGTGCCTCTTGGAAATGTGACGTGATAGACATAAATTGATTCTACCAGTGAATTCAGCACCCCGAAATTAAGTAAATGCACCCATTTAAAAACCAGAGGCAGAAAAAAAGTTTAAATTTGTTGACTAGTGTAATTAAACGGTTTATAGTAGGTGAGTTTCAAAATTCCGTCCCGGGTTTGGAGAGCTTATAAAAAAATATCACCAAGATAGTATCAAAGTTGGATTTATTGGATAAAAAAATGTTACAAGTTTTTTTTTCCATAAATGTTCAATATGTGAACCTTTCGTGAATCGGCAGATATCAAGTGTAACGTCAAATTATTCCCTTCCCATTCTCTGTAACATGTCACAATATACGGTAGCGAATACGGTTGTGATCCTTTGTCGTAAATCTTGTAAATCACATGGCACAGGGGGCACGAAATCACGATATTTTATGTAACCCCATAAAAAAAAATCGCATGGAGTTAGCTCCGGAGAACAAGGTGGCCACGGAAGAACGCGATTGTCGACGTCAGAACATCGACCAATGCAACGACGAGGAAGCTCTTTATTTGTGAAACAAAAGTTTGTGATGTTTCTTTCTCCAGTAAATTCAACTTTGTTTCAGTATTAGTAATATACTATTTTTTAAAAGCATTCCACACTTGGGAGAACATTGTGACACACCCTGTATATATATATGGGTCATTTTCAAAATTGGATGCTATTTAAAAAATTCAAGAAGCAAAAATTTAATTGGAAAAAAATAAGTAGTTTTATTTCCATAATATAAAGCATACCCTATTTCTGAACATTATTTGAGTATTGTTCATGCATTTTTTCCTTTATTTAATTTTTTACATTTTCTACTATCAGATTAGCTGAAATTTGTCATGTATCTTACCAGACATTTTCTTTGAAATTTGTGCACTTATGTTTTTCACGAAATAATGCAAAGAGATATGTTCCATAAGTACAGAGTCCTTTAATATAGTCCTTTCCGTTAAATAATTTTCCATTTTTTCGTAAGTTTTGTTTGTTATATTTGTAACCAAATTTGCAATGTCTGTTACTTATCATAGTAACAGACATGACCGGTAACAGACATGGCATTTCAAAGAATAAAAATTCATGAGTGTTAATAGTGCCACAAGAACATGAAAATAGACATTCATTTAGTCTAAAAAACTTACGAATTTACTTATTAATTATTTTATACAACTAATTAAGTTATCAGTCATGACATGCTAGAAATTACTTATCACTAGACCACGGATTATATGCACTTAAAAAGTGACAAAATATGCATGCAAATATGCATCAAAAAATCTAAAAATATGCACTAAAAATCTAAAAATATGCACTAAAAATCTAAAAGTATGCACCAAATAACTGAAAAAATATTCACATGTTAACAGAAAATAAAAACGTATTTACTTGTAAAAGTATTTTCTATCCTTGCAATTAATGACATATTTTTTTCTCTTTGAAACTTCAAAACATCATGAAAGACAGAATGAGAAATTTTCATTCCCAATCTTAGTGATATGAAATATGAATTAAAACTGCTTTCAGTAATTTTTGTTTCAATACACAGCTAAGTGTTTTTCTAAATTTTAAATAGAAAGGATTTGTCTTTTATCATCTTAGATCATTTTATATGCTGAAAATACTTTTTCAACATCAACGAATGTTACTGGACAGTACTTATAATATTTCGCTTTGGATGGTTCTACTTTTTGAGTGATGATTTTTCACTCCCCTCACCATTAATAAAATTATTTATTTTATTCACTGCAAAAAATCCTGAATTTTTATTTAAAATAAAATTCCATTTCTCACTGATTTTTTCTCCTAATGACTCTGTAATCTTACCAACGCATTCCTCTACTTTTACAACTTGACTCATTACATCACTCAGAAGCAGATTTTGTATTCTAATTTTGTGATGTCAGATGTTAAGAAAGAAAAATGTGTTTCGATTATCTATAGACTTTTTCGGATGGACATATCGCTAAGCATTTCTTACACAATGAAAAAAGGAGAAGAATCGACGCTGTCCAAAGCATTTACTACATCTTTTGTGGAGTTAGATCTTGTCCATGATCCGAAATCCACATCTTCATCAGGGTTGGAATGCTTGCTTTTATTCTAGCCAGTTCTGAAATTTAAATATATAGGCTGACTTAATTTAAATTGTTGCAAAAACACACGAAAAATTTGAAAGCGTATATGCTATTTTGCTGGGAGCCTAAGGTTGTATAAATTTTTCAATGCGTGGTGCTTAAAGAGTTAAAAGAAAAAAATACTGAAAGGAAGGTAAAAAAAGTTACAAATTCAAAGCTAAAGAGATTGAAATATGCATCCAACAGAGAAAATGCGTCATTTTATGCAAAATGCTCAAAAACACCTGAAATATGCAATTGCATATGCAAATATGCGATTGCATATAATCCGCGGTCTGCTTATCACAAATCGGCTTTTCAGCAAATGCTAAAAACTCATGTCTGCTTATATATTTCTTTCTTCACTACATTCTAAAGGTAAACAGGTGTTCCTATTCTCAAATTTCAATTTTGTTGTTTAAAAAGATGAAAATAATGTATGGTAAAGGCACGACATCAATGTCCTTAAATCTATATTAAAGTATCAGAAGTCTAATATTTTTCATAAAACCTGAAAAAAAAATTCAAAATGTAACTGAAACTCTATTTCACAATGTTAAAGCATGTCAGGGCAGAAATTTTAATTTGGGGGAAGGAATTCTGCATAACACGTTTTTATGATTCGGACAGCTATATTTCAGTATATTCTCTTCTTTCGTTTTCTTTTTTTTTAAATTTTTAATAGAATGCTTTTTATCTATTGTTTCTGTACTGGAAACTGTCTGATAAAATTTATGATAAAAGTAAAAATCATTTAAATTTTCTTTAATAAATTACACGCGGATAGTAAATGTCACGAATTTTGAAAATGACCCATATATACACATACAGGTAGCTCGTTATATGTGAAACAAAACTTGTAGTATTTCTTTCTTTAGTATATTCAACTTTGTTCCTGTATTGGTAATCGATTATTTTTATAAGCCTTTCAAATCCGGGAGGGAATTGTGGCAGACCCTGTATTTATACGTTCAGCCGTAACCATATGCAGTTACATATTTTGTTAATTTCTGCTACATATCTTCTGCTACATTTGTTTTAAAAAATAATGTAGAAAAACTTTACATTTCTGGCGATAATGTTGTCTAGTCAAAAATGTAAGAAATTATTTCTGGTTGGTGAATTCTTTTTTCTAGGCCTGCTGTTACTATCCTTTTAAAATCGGAGTTCTGAAAAGCACAGAAATTTGAGACTAAAAAGCTATTTATAAACAAATAAATATAGTGATGTCAAGGCGAATCGTATCTGAATTATATTTACTTTACACAAGTAACACAAAACTGTTATCAAAATTTTCATAAACTATCAGAAATTGCACAAGTAATTTATTTAATAAAGTTTTATAGTTAGAAATATGATACAGGAAAACATTTCTTTTCATTTCTTTAAATTTTATGAAGGGGAAGATAAAAACTTTAGTTCCAGAAATTTTCTGCAATTCGATACTGCTTACCATTTTCAAATACAAAACTACTGACCTATAACTGGAATCCTAAGATAAGTGTTTTAAAGAATCTGAAAGAAAAAAAGTAATTTTGTTGCTAATAAAGACACGTAAAAGTTTTTAAGATACTGCCTAATATTTCAGAAATAATGGCGCTCCCAACTCTATTATTACAAGAAAAAGCTCTCAGAAAAATCAGTATTTCTCTGTCGATTTTGTCCACTAGCCTCAGGGGGAAAAGTCACTTTTTTTTTAAACTACGTGTGTTATACAGTAAACGTATATCCCATCTGAAACATTTTTCCATCTGTATCATCTGACTTTTTCGTCTTTTTATTTCTAGTATAAAAATAAAACAATCACCCAGACAAATTCGAACTGAAGTTTTGGACATTTTGTTTTTGTACATTTATTAAATCTATAAAGTCAGAAAATAGAACAGATTTTTTTTGTAAGGCTTTGTTTTGTTGGACATTTGTGCTTGAAAGCCTTATTGCGCTTTTAGTAATGTTTGATGCTTTTGTGTCGGTCTAAGTTACAATTACTTTGTACAAGAAATATCATGACATTTACATATATTACTGTGGATGTCGTCTCGAACTAAACCTTATCATGAAATAGTTAAAGGAACGTATTCTTTCAACTAAGTATTCGTGCGGTATTCGAATATTCAGTTTTTATTTTACTAATAAAAAGCTTTTTCTAAAAATATTCTTCTCCTAAAAATATGATTTGAGATTTCATTATTTCATCTTTTGAGCATAAATCCCCTCTTTCTTCCAGTGTGTCATGCGGGAAAGTGAAACCTTTGTGTAGCTCTTGTAAAATCATCCCCCTAAATCCTGTGTAAGTTTCTGTCAACATGAAAAGCTGCACTAAAAGAGAAGATATATTGATACGACTGAACATCTGTACTTCCAGCATATGAACGTAATTATGATATACGTCTGCAGCAATTCTCCATTTTGTGCCTTGAGCATTATTCATCCGCATTAATAAATATATAAAAAGGCATGTGCGGTATGTTTCGTAATTAGTTTTTTCTTAAAAAATAATATATAGGCGACAAAGACTAATATTGCCTGAGAGAGACCCATGAATGTCTTATTCCCTATTCCATGGCATATTATTATTTTCTTGCTAAAATATTAATCAATGAGTTTCTGAAATGGAAATGACGATGTGTATGTTATTTTCGCAAACCAAGGAAACATCTGGAAGATGTTTTACAAAGGAAGTTTCTTTATTCGTTTATGTTCATATTATTACTTCATTTTTTGATTCTATCTTTTTCTTAAATTAAGAGTTTCCTCGAAGTTAGCAGTTTTACAAAAACATATTTTCTTATAATTATTAATGTTCTGAAATAAATGCCAGGGGTTTGGCTTGAAAATGGGTCAATAAATTATATCTTTATTTTGTTATAGTTTTTAGAAAGGGTGGCAGAAAAAAATTAAAATTGGAACTAAATAAAATTAATTCACTTGTAATATTTTTTTTTTAAATTGATGTATACTTATGAAGTCAAAACAGCTGTAATCATCTTAATTACTCCATGATCAGATCTCTGTAGGTCATGGTCAGAATTCTAGTAATCTTTCTTCATTCTTTAAGATGTAAGCCAGCACGGACGCGCAAAAATAGGACCTCAGGTAAGTACAACTGGCGTCTGAGAAATTCCTGAGCAATCAAGCTGCTTCATCGGAAACCTTGGTACTTTGAAAAGTAGCTTTGAAAACTAAACAAGATCATAAGCACCTGGATAAAAAAAAAGGCATACATCGATCCTGGACCGGCCTTGATTATTCAAATGCAGGAATTTTAACGACAAGCGCCATTCTCCCGTCGCTCCACACTACAACCTAGCGCACAACTGGATTAATTTTTCCCTGTGGTCTATTTCCAGGTATAACCCTTTGAGGCGCTACACTTTCCCAATGCTGAAAAAAGGGCAGCCATTGCCATCGCTCCACTTAACTACCAGCAAGATGGCGGACGATCGAAACGTTCATCGCGTGCCACAGATCTAGAGACCCTTTTTTGACGACAGCTGTCTGTGCGGGCACAGCCAGCGAGTCAGCGGGCGCAGCGATGAACGTTTCGATCGTCCGCCATCTTTCTGGTAGTTAAGTGGAGCGATGGCAACGGCTGCCCTTTTCTCAGCATTGGGCAATCTATCCAGCTGTTCTCGCATTCCTTCCATTTTTCAGCAGATGTCAGTGCTGTTAAAAATAATCGTGACGGTGTTTTTACGGGAAATGACGTACTAAAAAGTATAGGATTCTCGTGGAGCTATGTCACCAACTATTTTCATAGAAATCAAATCTATTCTTCGTGACTGGAAACAGTCAAAACATCCGAGTTTGGTATTTCAACCATGGGTTGAACAACCCATGTTCACAATGCTCCATGTTCACAATGCTCCTTTTGAAGAACGCGTGTGCGCGTTTTTGCTTCCCCTTTTATGATCAATCAAATCACTGTGTGCTCAAGATATGCTTGTATTCTCACTCGAAATTCGTCGTCTATGAGACAGCTATGCAGAATATCACCAATGTATGTGCATCAAGGCTAGAAGTAATTACTAAAATTTACATTTCGATAACATAGATGCAATAAAGTGAAAACCTGATTCAATTATTTATAAATTATATATATTTACAAAATATCTAAGCGAATTAATACGTGTTACATTGAAACCAAAGTATGTTTGGAAAATATCTCACTATAAATTTAGGAATTTTTACTTGAAAACTCCGTAGAATGTTACTACGGATTGTAAGAGTATTTTGTGTTAATTTTCCCTTTAAAGCGGTACAAAAATGGATTCACTCATTTTCGTAAAACTTCGCGCAGTTTCAACTACTATTTCCATGGACCGAATTATTAGCTAAAACTTCAAGCCCTAAAACTAATTATCTTTCTCAAACTGGATTTTCTTGTTCATAGTTTCATTCTTGAAAAGTGTTTCAGCTTCTAATCTCCCGGTTCCTAATTCTTCGATTCAAAATTTCTTGAGCGGAAGAAAATCTCAAATCTCCTTTTGCCGTTTCGAAGAATGTTGGGAATCTAGAATTCCTTTCCACATATTTCTGTTATCTTCCCTGGGATACCAAACTGGCAAGTTGATGGATGAAATGAGGTTTGCGGTAAATTACATAATGAACTGTGATCGAGTAGGGTTGAGTTGTTGGAGTAATTTTTCACCAACTGACATAACGATAACCGGAAATCTTAAGTTGAAAAGAGAAAAAAAAACAAGGAATGAGAAAAATAATGCTTTTAAAGATATCTTTTTTATGTGATTGTTTCCTATTTTTGATTTTAAATCTTCATTACATGTGGTACATCTCTGGAAAGGTGCTTAAATTTGCAAAATATACCGTCAATTAATGAGGAGCATATGCACTTATAACTTTATCATCTAATATTTACGGACTGCACGCTGCCATAATATTGAGCTTTCTGAAATCATGATTTACCTTTTAGTGCTTTTTGTCACAGCTTCCAAATACAGGGTGATTTATAACTATTGGTATAAAATTTAAGGGGAGATAGGACAAATAAAAAGAAATCAGAATTACACATCAATGTGGGGTCAAAAACGCAGTTTTCTCTTAGGTGTTAATAATCACTTTGATAAAAGTGTAGACGAGTTCGTCTAATTTCTGAACTAAGACTCCTGAACAGTACGCGCGTCTTCAAAAATGTCATCCAGTCTGGAGTTTTGATATATTTTTTACAGATGTAAGATGAATACGCGTTAGGACCCCTTGGAAGTCCTCCTACCACTGCACCCTCCATGCTTGGCAAAACTCCCTTGCGTAGCGTTGCCGTAATCACACAAGCAAACAAAAATGTCATCTATGAAATGAAATTGCATTTTTAAATTATGAATTTTAGTAACCTGTTTTCTAAGAAAAATACTTTAGTTTTTGTCTAACAAGGATCGGGAAAATTTCTCTTTGCATGAATACGACGTTTAAGACCCCATATTACTATGTGATTTTTATTTTTGATTATGTGTTTTACCTCCGCATAAATTTTGAATCAATTGTTATGAATCCTCCTGCATAATCGAAATGTTTTATTCATTATCTGGTTTTCAATTTCGTGTTTCTTTGTCTATCTTTTGGTATTCCACATCCCGTGCAAGAAAAAAATTTAAAATGTTTCAAAACATTATGTTTTGTTAACATGTTACGGTTTATTCAGTTGAGATCAATATGCATCATATTCCCCTTTTTTTTAAATGCTTGGTTTTTATTTTAACGTTTCATAGGTTAGACGGATTTATGTATACGTCAGACGTAAAATAATGCCTCTAAAACGCATGGTCGTTACATAAATCCTTGTTAAAAACAAATCCGTAACTTTTGAATATAAACTGTATACTAAAAAGCAGAATAAAACCCCTCAATTTTCTAAAAATCATATTTGTTTTATCGAAATAAGCAAAAATATACTGAAGAAAAATGTTATATGTATCTAGAAACTTTAATTATTTTCCGCAAGTGATACATTCATTCAGGGTAAGTTTGATCCCCATTTTCTCTATTTTCATTTTCCTCTCTTTCGTTTTAATATAATTTTCAGACTGAATGGCATAAAATGGAAGAATAAAACCTAAATTTTAGTTTAATTTATGAAAATTAATAAATGCTGATAATAAAAGAAAAAACTAATACTTTACACGGTGCAAATCTATTCTGCCATTCGGGATAATTTAGAAAAATTATCAGAGAATAAATATAAAATACCTTGTATTATTCAATCTATCCGTAAGCACAACTTTGAACTAGTAAAATTAAGTTTCTAAATAACAGAAAAATCATCAGCTGCAGTTCTCAGCATCACAAATTTTCATATCTTAAATAACATCATAGAGGCTATATTACGTAGGAATAGTGGCGTAAAAATAGCATGGATATACTGCAAAAAATAGCTATTTATTTTTGAGTATACACATACAAACTTCATACATACAAACATACTGAAAAAAATTCTATATTTCATTCACCAAAAAAAGAAACGGCCAATTTAAAATAGAAAAAGAAAATAAAGCTCTTAAGTCATCCATATGCTATCAGCTAAGTACAATGCAAGTCACATTGAGGCATACATACATATTTTCTACTGTTAATGTGGCTAAAGAAATCGAAACTTCATAACATTTTCCCTTTGGCACTCTATAGTTTAACATTTTTGCACCAAACAAAGTCTGATATTTGTAACGGAAAAAACACTCAAATTACTGGTGTTAAACGATAAAGTAAATAAAGAACTTTATAAAAACACACATAAGATGTTATAGGTAAGAAGATACGTACGTTTCGGACTGACGAAGGTCAAAACAATTTTTGGCCGAAACGTACGTATCCTCTTACCTATAACATCTTTTGTGTGTTTCTTACAAAGTTTTTTATTTACTTTATCTGCTATTTGCACTTTTATTACGATTTCGACATTTTAATCTGTTATGTCTAGTTTACTAACCAAATTTTCGCATTAAAAGACTATGTGATTCAAAGCATTATAAGATGAAAGGTGATTGCTAAAAAAACATGCCATGTGAATCAGCCAGAATTTTGTCAACAAATAACTGCTAATAAAAACGTAATAAATAAACTTTTTGCAAATAGCAGATATTGGTTTGATAGCGGCAATATATAACATTATTATAAACCAGTTACAAAAAATCTGATGGTCATTATTATAAACCAGTTACAAGACATCTGTGGACACCTCTTGATTTCCTTGTACGCCTATTAAATCATAAATATCTTCGGTCGACTTCATCTAAGCTTATTTTATTTGAAAGACATACAATACTTCAATAATACAAAGTTTCAGCGATTTCTAGCTAAATATTTGTAATATCACCAAGCTGGGCTCAATTCTAATTTGTTTTTGAGACTTAATTGGGCAATATTTTGCCACAAGCCGACAAGCTTCAAATAGTTAGCGAGATTTTCGTCATAGCCCAAATAGTGATTCATCACAGAGTTTTAATGAATTGAAAGTATGCTTAGACCTTAATATATTAAGTCGTTTGGTTGACCCTGTAAATAAATTACTCAGTCAATTGCAAACAAAAAAAAAAGATGTACAGTTGTTGCAATAGTTTTAAATAAAAAATTTCAACATTCTACGGTTGAAAGTTTTATAGATGCAAAATATGCAATTATTTTGGCGACAAATTTGGCGATACTTTGGCACAACTATCAAAGGACCAGGGCAAATGGCAAGATTTTGGGCATTGGCCCAGCTATGACTGACTACAGACAAAATATATTGAATACGTCCAAAGACATTGTTGTATTGATATTTTTTGGTTGTCCTGTAAATAAATTCGCCAATAGATTGTAACCAAAAATCAAGATGCACAAATAGGTGTTGCAGCAATCATAAATATAAATTTCAACATTCTGCGACTAACAGTTTCCCAGGTACGCGAGTTACATAGATACGTACATACGGACATACGTACTGTTGCAGAAAACTTTGCTAGTTTTTGGGTTCGTCATTCTAAATTCCAGTAGGTGTAGAAAGTTCTAGTTAAGAATCCACCTGTTATGATGGAACACAAACTTTATTGCTTATAGAACTTCGTCGAACAGTCAGATGTACAAAATTCACAAGCACAATCAGACAGTAATGTGCCTTCAACAATCCGCTTAGTACAGAAGCTATCACAGCTGTATTTCCTACTCAAAATAAAACACTTCCACAGGCAAAAATTCAGTGGAAATTTACGAGGGAAATCGCACGCAGTCCCTCAAGACTTAGCAATGTAGAATTTATGCACAGCACTTAAAAACAAAGCTTCAAAAAGGCAAGCGAAAATGCCGCTTCTATAGCGTCAATACAAAGCCTTAAGCTTTCACGGGCATCTGCTCTCTCATCAAGCAGAAACTCGACGGACTGAACAGGGCAGCCAGCTCTGCTTTTATAGATGACACAGAAGCTATTAAAAATTTCTCGAAGGTTCCCCTTAAAGCGGGAATTGTGATTACGTCACAGGAATGCAGCTGAATCATTAGGCTATTATGTGATTATAATGAAGTAAAAACCAACATTACAGGCCCCATTGCAAAAATTGCGCAAATGTCCGAAATGTCGCCAAGCCTGGCGACTTTTTGAAGAAATATGACCAAATTTGACACCAAAAATTAGTTTCCAAAAGTGAGGTTAGCGAAGGCCTACGACCGATATTTCTCGAGATTCCTAGAAAATGCTATAGAAACCAATGGCGAAGCATAAAACTCCATATCTCGAGTTCTAATTAAACGCTTTTGATGCAACAAAAACAAAATTTAACTATTTAACGCGTAGAATACGAGTTTTAAACTATTTAAAACATCAGAACAGCGAGTTGTCCTCAAAAACTCGCAACAGTATGTACAGACGTGGTCTTATATGAACGCACACACTACGTGAACGATGAGATGTATCGAAAAAATAGTTAAAAGTACATGAAAATCGATATGTTTGTCAAAAATTGAAACTGAAACTTTTCGCGATCACATTACTTCCTTTCACTTCGTACAAGGAAGTAATAAAGTTGGTATAACAAAATATGGATTATGACTGCAGGGTAAACAGTATACACTGTCATAATCCTAGCTTTAAACCTGCCAAAGTTCATTGGAAGTACGATAAAATGATAGTTCACTTGCTAGCAAAAAAGTACCCATTAGCCAGTAACAAATTAATCATTTTCAGAAAATAATGTAAATTGAAGTAATGCAATTGTAGAAGTAAATTGATAATTACTTGTGGAAATTAACTGATATGCATGAACTTCAAACCAGCATTAAAATGGATCTTGCAAACAGTACTTCAGAAAACAGCTGAATAGTCAAATTTATTATGTACCATGTTGCTAATTTATTTTCTAAAATACAAAGCAGAAAACAAGTTTAACAATCCTGTGGACAAAGTGCAGCTGTGGATCATGAGCAATTCTGTAAAAACAAATATATTGAAAAATAGGAGGCGGTGCAAACTTATAACCTGTGGTGCGAAGTTACCCTGAATGACTCTAGCCTATGTGATATTTTCATCATAAGAGTAGATATTTGAATATACGACCCTTTGGGAAATTTTACATGGGTTAACTTGAGCTTTCAAATGATTACATGGTAAGAAAATGCCACTTGTTTATTCTCTGACGATACTTAATATCCCTGATAGGAAAGAAAAATATTTTCAACACCCCTGGTCACTGCTAACAGTAGCAACTTACCTTGGTATTTTTGAGACATTCTTCGTAATTTTGTAGTAAGAAAAATATATTTTAAAGAAATTTTCAAGCGCTTCAATATTTTTAGAAATTACGTAATTTAAGAAAGCTTAAAAGTATGTTTGGACGACTGTGTCAAAGTGGTTCAGTCTTCTAAGCTCTATTCCCATGAGAACATAGAAAATGAAGCGACGCCGACCTCAGTCAGCCGCTTGGAAGTGTAAGACCCTCTCTCGGATTGGTCTGTTGTGGGACCGTGTATGCTAAAGGAAGTACACGTAAAATATGTCTTGACACACATGACAAAGGAGGTACACGTAAAATATGTCTTGACTCCAAGGCCCTCCCCGTTTAAATGCAAATTCTAGGGTTGCCAAGCTAAGTTGTAGGTTTTCCAACTGGATTATGTACCACTTAGGAAACTACTTATAGGGGTTGACATAGGTCTGCGTTGTCTCATAATAAAATGACCCTTTTTTCCAGCTCAAGTATTGGTCAAGTCTGTAGTCGGGTTGATCCAGTCACTAGACAGTCTGGACAATCAACTTGCAATTGGATATTCTACAACTTGATGTTTTAGAACAGGAAGGAAATGTAAGAGTATATTATTATTTTACATTTGTTACTTTTTCACTTTTTATTAATGTTTTAAGAACGAGCTATTAAAAATGCTTTATGTATGGTTATTATTGTGTTTGTTGTTTAGTTCACTTTATTTAATTTTGTAATTAGCTACTCTGATCGCAAATGCAAGTCAAAATGTGTGAAAGTGATTGCACTTTTTATTTACATTAACTGAATACTTCAAATTTCCTGGATTTTCAAAATACGAGCTCGGAGATCTCACAAAGCGAATTTGATCTATCAGTCAACTCGTTGCCGATATGTAAATCTGATATTAGTATATTGCTCTACGAACTGAAATCCACTAATATTAAAATTCTGCTTGAATTACTTGCCAAAGTAGATGTGGTAATTACAATCTTCGAGTGATATTCAAAATATGAAAACATCACAGTTAGTTACCTCAGCTATTACGCGAGCGTTCGAGAGAGCGAAGAAATATCTCTTAACGGTTCATCAAATCTCTTCCAAAGTGATTGAAGCATCATTTGAGCGCAACACTCTGCGAGAGATAGACCAAAAGAGAGGGTCTTCGGAGTACGCGCATGCGCATTTTCAAAGGGGTGGCGTTTGCATCCATCTCTGAAACTGGAGCAGTTTTGCTCAGTTTTCAGTCCTGTTTCAGGAAATGCCCCTGAGCGGAGCTCTGAAAAGTTCTCTTCTGAATCCGCCCTGGAAAAAGACACGTGCAGAAATGGCAAGTCAACAATCGATACGGATTTTCTTCGGCACGCCGTAGTGTGCGAGTTCTTTCGAACCTGTGAACGGCTTCTGAACACTTCGCAAATTAATGGGTGAAACTTTTCGAAACTGTAAATTTAACTGTATGCGATGTGGGATTAGCGCACATTAAACGCATCTTAAAATAAAGACTGTGATCTGAAATTCAAGAACATATTCAACTAAACGTATCAAATCTATAATGATTTAAAATGATTGCAAACTATTCTAATATAATTTTTTCAACATGTTATCAATGGAGAAATTAAAATGTTACGACGATGATCCTTATACAGCTTGAAAGATTTTTTAAGACAATTTAAAATATATAATTTTTGAAATGATTAAACTCGGACAGTCCAGTTTTCAAAATAAATTTAACAACAGCTTTTAAATTCACATTATGACTAAATATTGATGGAGTTACTGGAATCCTTGAAAGATTAGAATAAAGGAAGCCGTATTGTAAAATAAATAAACAACAAAAGGATAAATATTGTTTATGCCTAATATTTCGTTTTTTTTCTATTCCAATAACTATATTGCGAATAATGATGACATTTTCAGTTTCTGACAATTAGACATTTTGCGATTCAGTATTCATAGGAATATGGATAATATAAAGGATTTTAAACTTTAAAAAGAATTTTAGCTAGTGGAGATCAAAGGAAGGAACATTGAAAAATGTGTCTGAAAAACTTTTCCTGTCTGATTTGCACTATTTTGTTGCATCTAGGTAAGATTTATTATTTACATTTTTCACTTTTATGTGTATCCATAAAGACATTGTGTATCCATAAAGTTTAAATGCAGTTTTAAAGTAGTACTGAATAGTCCAAATCGAAATAAGTATTTTTTTTAAATGTATTTAATGATTCGTCACTGAGTACGAATGTATAAAAATGAATATTCTAGCATTTATAATTATTTATAAATTATACATACATACACAGCAGATATATATATATATATATATATATATATATATATATATATTTGTTTGCATACTTTTATTTAATAATATAATTTTAACACACTGCATTTATTTTAAAAACCTTAGTTTCCTTGCTTGTTAAACCATACAAATTTACACTTTCAAAATTTAAGTCGAAGATAAAATTACAATAACATTGTGTGTACATACTCATTTGGGTAGGTATGAGACTACCCAAATAATCCTTCTTTTGTGTACATTTTCGAATTTTGTTTTAACTTTTTTACTTTATAGGCCATAAAATTAGGATTCCAAATCTGTTTTATTTTTATCTCTACGATAACTTGAAGCCATTTTATACGAGAGGTATTGAACCAGATATGTAATTTTGTACAGTATTAAAATCTTTAAACTCGTTTTCCGAAAAAGTGTGTTTTTCGTTTTTTTTTTTTTACGATAAATGTCATATCTCATAATGTGTGAAAGATATACTGACTTGACATTTTGCCAGGATATCTTGATCATTACTAGCTGAGTTATGAAGCAGAATATATTATTTCTGTGCTTATTTATTGATTTTATGGTTATTTATTTCTTGAAAAATGCTTTTTTTAGAAGAAATACCGAGTTTTCATATAAAAATTGAAATATTTTCATAACCAAAAGAACTTTTGCAGGTGTTTTGGTTCATAACACAAATAAATATGTTAGTTACATATTGTATAAGTATTATTTTTTAAATATTATTTTTAAAATATTATTTTAAAAATATTTATTAAAATTGTTTCCACGAGAATTGGCATAACTGTATTTTTTTATTCACATAAATTTGCCAATATTTCAAAGTTTACGTTGAATTTCTTAAAAACAGTATTTACATTTTTAGTTGTATACTATATTTCAATTAACAATATGGATTTCTCATTAAAATTACTTTTATTAAAAAAGGGCCCCGAAGTTAGACTCGTACTTTTAACAATTTAAAAATAGTTTCAATTATGTTCAAGAAATTTAAATTGCTGTTACAGTGTAGACCCCATATAGGTAACATTGCACATTGGAGAAATATTATGAGGTATCTAACTGGGGAATTTACAAAAGTAGTATAATATGCTTTTTTTAGGAGTCAAATAGTGTTACACGAATGTAAGAAAAATTACCGCTCAATTGTATTACTTACCGTTCTTAATAATAAATAATAGCTGTAATTAATTTTTATAACTTATATTTATAGAAATAAAAAAATAAAACAGTTTTTCTCAAATATTTTAATTATAAGTTACATTTCTTAAAAAAATAAATAAATAAATAAATAAATAAATAAACTGTTCGCACTCAAAACTTTGTTTTGTTCGAGTTCAATTTATTAAAAAAATTCCAAAAGAAAAAAAAATGCCTTGACCAAATTCTTTTGTACGCACAATGCTTTAAAGGAAAGACATATATGTATGTCATGATTCCCAGTGTCCCGCAGTGGTCTTTGCGCTTAAACACCGTTACCGTAATAACACGGCAACTGAATCAGCATTCAGCTTGTCTGCTTGGGAGGGTGAACTCCTTCTCGGCTCGACTGCTGTGGCTCCGTGTCGCTAGTGAGAGCTACCTGGTTCACATAAAATCCGTCGTGGCTCCAATGTCCTCCATGTTGTTGAACGATCTCTCTGGATTTGTCGATTTCAGGTGGTGGTTTGTCCATCTTCTGGAATTAGATCAAAATTATCCAATCCCTTCGGGGGTAATGGCACCTTTGTCCGGGGATAGCTCAGCCTTCTATACCTGTACACAGGAACAAGAAGAGCACTGTGTTAGCAATTTAGCTAGGATTGGAAGAAGTAAATGTAAATTTCCATGTTGATGGTTTGATTCAGTTTCCTGCGATGAAAACAAAAGATGATTATTTGATTTTTTGATTAATTTTTAATACATCACTGGGTTTTAATAAAATTTTATATACTCCAGTCAACTGACAAAATAGAAGAAAACAAAATTACTGAGACTCATTTTTTCACAATTCATTAGTTTATATCGATTAAAATTATTCATCAGAAATGAATTGGGATTGTTTATGTTTTATGTATCTACATACATTTTTCGGATAGCAAAATTTAAAAATGACATGATATATTTATTGATTGATATATTTACGTACCATTAATTAAATTCACGAACATAATAAATTTTAGGATTAATATATGGAAAAAAAAGATATACTGGTATTTGCAGTGGAAGCATTCTTTGTAAGTTAAAGCTGTTCTGTATGTTAAGGTGATAGATTTTTAACAAGAGGAGGATATCGTCCTGTGTAATACTTAACGCTTTCAAAGCAAATTCGCTTCAATATTCTTAACTAGCTGACGTATCCATTCTTCGCACGGAACGAATATTGTTAAACCAAGAAATACAAACGAAAATAAATTAATAAATATTAAACATATTTTGGTTATAGATTTAATCACCTAAAAATGCTATTTTACAATATTCGTTAGATATATTCTAACAATACTTGATCATTTAAAATACTGTTTCGAATGTGCATTATAAACTGTGAATGTGCCATATTTGCCTTTCTTGTTCCGTAAAATAGTATTAAAATTGAAATCTACATTAAAACCGCCTACTAAAGCTGTATTAAAATTCTCAGTACTCATATTTGAACTATACTTCGCATTTATTTAAACGAACATAGTTTCCAATGTTTTAATTAAATAAACAGTACGGTTATGCAATGTCTCAGAATATCGCCAAGCTGGTTATGGGAACTTATTTTAGGGATCCGGTTTTGGGAACGCGGCAATAAACCAACAAATAAGGCAAATCATGGTGACTTTTAACATTTAATCTGAAAGATCTTGAAAAGTGATTCGCCCTCTCACTAGGCACACAGAAATCTTTATCTGAAATTAACAGCACTCAAGGAAAAAGAAAATTAAATTACAAAAAACGTGAAAAATAGCTTTTTTTTATCAACTAACCCCTTACTGAGATATTTTTAAATAATCTTCAAAAAAAATTATGAAATTGTGTTCGTTACATTTTAATGCAAGATTTTTATGGCATTCTTTATTTTCCTTCCATGACAAATATGAAAAAAACGTTTTGGCTTCTTACATCAGTTTGGGCACGAATTCTAAAAAAAAACCCTCAAAATCACTTTTAGGCATTCGTGTTTGCTACATTCTAAAGCAAGAATTTTATGGGTACCTCTATTTTCCTATGAGATATGATGGCAAATTTGATAACTTTGTTTTGGCCCCCTTATCCCCGTTTTGAATTATAAAAATCCTGAAAATGATTTTTAGGCATTGATGTTCATTATACAATTAAGCAAGAATTTTAGGCTATTTCTTTTTCCTCTGATATACGAAGGGAAATATGAAAAGAACTCCAAAGTACGTTTTGACTCCTTACCCCCGTTTGCAGGGGTGTAGCCAAGGGGTGGGGGTTAGGGGAATCATAACCCCCCCCCTCATGAGAAATATTTGCCATACAAAATGTATATTCTTCACTACATTATCACACACACGTATGCATATATGTGAGTTGTAGCAGTCGTAACCCCCTCAGGGGCGTACCCAAAGGGGGGGTCATAACCCCTCCCCAATGAGAAACTTTTGCCATACAAAATGTATAGTCTTCGCTAAATTATCACACTTACGTATACATATATATGAGTTGTGGTAGTCGTAACCCCCCAAATGAAAAATTTCTGGCTACGCCTCTGCCCGTTTTAGTGCGAATTCCAAAAAAATCCTGAAACTGATTTTTTGGTATTTTTGTTGGTTGCATTTTAAAACAAGAATTTTCTAGCTATCTCTTTTTTGTTTTAAGATATAAAGGGAAACCTCAAAAGAACATTTTGAGTCCATCCCCGCCAAAAAATGATTTTTAAAAAATTCTCTACTTAAATGACGTCTTGGGCACAAAGGCATAAGATCATCAAACTTCATGTAGGTATCTCCAGTTGATTTGGCTGGACGTTGATCGTAAGTCAATCAGTCATGACGTCTTCCTTTATACATTGAGATTGGGGCGGTAAACAAAAAAATGGAATTTAGTGAGGACAACTTCAGTCATCTGCTGGTTTTCTCCTGAGTAACCAGTGAAAACTTACGGTGTGCTATTCAACAAAGATCTAAAAAAAAGGTAAACCCACCGAATTCATGAATTTAGCATACTTTGTTGCATTTGAGGTGCCCCTGGAAACCGCGAGATAAAGAGTCAAGTGTTTTATCGCTTTTGTACTATTCAACTGCTTATGCAATTATAAATCTAATCCCAGCATCGTTTTCAGTTATTAATTTGTTTCTAAAAATTATGTATAATAGGTAAACCAACATTCGACATCATTTAATATCAACACTAAGAATCTTAACAACTGGCCATCAAATTTATTTATTAAACAAATCTAATACGGTTAGTTAAAGTGTTAATAGAGTTCGACCCTGTGTGAAACTTGCTGATGTTGGAGTACGGCAACAAAGCTGAACATAGCGGAAAGATAAAAAAGTAAATATTGAATATATATTAAAGAATGTGTAGAACATATATAACCTGTTGATCATCTTCCAAAAAATTCAAAATTACGATGTCGATACTGAGAGGCAGTAAGCTATATTTATGATATTAGAGAGTTTAACTCTTTCATGGCTTAAGACGATAAAGAACGCTTATCGCTGAGGCCGGTAGTCTCTTACGCGAGTACCTGCCAGTTCTTTCTTTTTTTTTGTTTGTTGTTTTTCTATTAAGCCAAAACAAATATAATTATTGATCTATAAATGCCTTGTTTAATAATGCTCTGTAGTGTTTATAAATGACACATGATTTATATGTTTTTATGCACCCATTTATTTATTTTTCCCATACTTTATTTACTCAAATTATTTCTTATTCAAATACGTTTTTTACACATTGTTTTGTTTCGCTATTTAATTAACATTTAATGATTTTTAACATTACACATTTCTAAACTATATCATAGCATATGTCGTTCATATGTTATAGTTTTTAGAAACATTCTACTACACTGGCACCAATGCATGACGTCCGGAAGATGAGTGCATTTCTCACTAGTACACATGCGTGACACTGGGAGTGAAGTGGCTATGCCTCCTTACCATACCTTGATCGCTCGGGGCCATCGTGGAACTATGCCTGGTAAAAGATCACATGGGCCAGGTGCGTTGAAAAATTCGACTCGGCGGTCAACTGTTTTGGAGAATGTCTTCATGTGTTCTCCTATTATTAATATACTAGAATTCAAAGACCGTTGTGGAGGCATTTACAAAGGGCGCTAGAAAAAACATTTGACGAAAATATGCCTACACTCAATATATTTAATCTTCATCAACCTAAAATAAATAACTTGATATTCAATTTTTATTATATACCATAATGGAATTTTATGTTCTTCTGGAATCGCACTGAAACCTTTGGCATTAGAAAGATTTCGTTTTGTATGCATACCCTTTCTTATATCCTACAGAGACGATTATATATGTATGGATATGATTTATTTGTGGAAAAAAAATTAAACTATGCAATCTGGAAAAGCTATTTTAAACGAATTGGAATCACACTTTCCTATCAAAGCCTGATGACTGTGATGAATATGACATCATATCGATTTGCAACAGCTCGATCGATTGCAACTTCTGTCACGTTTACATGGGATATTTTGAAAAAAAATATTGAATAAGCATTTTTTCCTCAAAAGATATAAGATATTTTTTAAAATCATTTTATTTTGTATTTTTAGTATTAATTAGTTGGAAAATGGTAGCTAAATAGACACATTATCGTTTCTGTAACTCTTTTAAAATGTCGCAGAATGCTAACTTAGAACGTCCGTTTTAACGATTTTAAAACGTTGGAAAATGATGGCTACACAGGTACAATATCGTCTTTTTTTCTTTCGTCAAATGTTTATAAAACTTGGTAAAGAATGTGCTTTGAATTTACAGAAAGTGATGACACGTTCGTGATTTTATTGCGTTGCGGCTTGACGTTTCTGCCACGGAAAGTGATTCCGTGTTTTGAGCGTTTAAGAAACGAAAGCGTGCTACTTGGGTGCAGTATTTTGAGCAATTCCTAACTTTTATATGTCAGTGCCCACATGTCAAGGATAACAAACTTACCTAAAAGATCACGAACTGGTAATATATGGCATGCATAAATTAACAAAAAATTTTCTTGCATCTCTTTAAAATCTAAAGTCCAATTCATAATCAGTATTGTACTATATAATACAATTTTCGAGCTCAGATATCAATATGAATTAATAAAATTTTACAAATAGTTTCGAAGTAGTTGAATTGTTTTATTTTTCACAATAGTGTAATTAATTACGGTGCACCACATTGACGCAACTGAAAAAGATAAATCAATTTTACTGTCCCTAATGTTAGCGTGGGAAGATAAACATTAAATATGATATCCGGCATAAAATATGGTCCGAATGAGACACATTTTCAAAACTTGTTTTACCTTTCTTCGATGCTGCTTAGATATTTGACACCACGGCGAGCTGAAAAATATTCCGTTTTGCTAAATACGCCAATCTGACAAGGATCCTGCATAAGAATATACGGACAACTATTTTAAAGGCAGCCTTTGAAATATGGATTTTAAAAAAGTAAGTAAATGATAATATTACTAACAACGCTAATGCAAGGTTTTCGAAACGCTCCAAAAATAGTAAAACTAATATGCTGCGGTGGCAAATCTGTTTTAAAAACGAAATTTTATCTGTTTTTAAAACGAAATCTGTAAAACGATTTTAAAAACGAAAATCCGGTTTGGAAGTTATTTTTTGGCAGCAAACTTGGCAATCATCTATCAAAATGGCAAACCATTGTGCGACTTTCTAGATTTTAATCTCCCTCCCCCCCCCTCCACCTCCGTATCTGGCAAACACATTAGAAAAGATCTTCACCGTGACAGTTCATGTCTACTTACAAAACCTTTCTACAAATCTTGTCTACAAAGTCGCGTAGTCAAATACCTGGACGTGAACGAAAAAGCACACTAGTACTAATAAAATAAAATTTAAAAATAAATATAATGAAAAAATATTAACTAACTAACTAAATAAATAAAATAAAATATATGTATAAATTAAAAAAAAATTGTCTAAACGAGACTTCCGTATTCTAATTTTTTCAAATTATTTCTAATAGAATACATAAGTACGCAAGATTTTCAATTATTTTCCTTCAAAATTGAAAATTTTATATCTAAAAAAGGTCGCTGTTGTTTGGTTTCATGCACTTCCAAATCAACCTAATTGCGCCACAAAAATGTAAAATAATTGAATAGCATATATAGGAAGCATAATAGCTCATTTTTATTTAAAAAGAATTACTGAAATTCGGGGACAATTTTCTTCAAAATTTATAATATAATTTGTGAACAATGAAACATTTATGTGATGTTCACTATAATCGAACAACATAGTTACGCTGATCTCTAACACTCACTCTAACAATTCCGGGCCGACCACTTGAAAACAAAACTTTACCGTCATTAATCCAAACATATTAAAAAGTTATTGTCTATAACTGTAATAAGGTTCACACCGTTTGTACGATCCGCTTGAAAATTTTCGCTATAATGCATAAAAATATAATTAGCAATCTGCGCTTCTTTGAAACTCTGAAAATCCACCCGTTCCCTCATTTTTAAGCGATTTTTGCGCTCTTTTCAGCTCCATTTTATTTCCGAAAGTCAAAAAATTGAATCATTTGCGTGAAAAAAAAAAGAGCTGTTTCAAATGAAAATGACGCCATACGATTGGGGGGGGGGATTCCTATTCATTTAAAATATTTTTTCCAGATTACAAAACTTAATTTTTTTTCACAAATAAATCGTCAGTGGGGATATAAGAATGGATGTGTACACAAACCGAAGTAGTTCGAATGCTCAAAGTTTCCGCACGTTTCTAGAAGAGCATGAACCCAAGCAACATAACAATGTTGTTCGAATGCGAACTTTCAATGTCGTTTCCACATGATTGTGTTCAGTTTTCTCCACATTGTTTCAGCATAGACTTTGATATAATATTGAAACAGCATTGTGAAATCACAAGAGGAAAACAAATAAAAAAACAAGATTTTATTCCTTTCATGCAAAATTATTAAAATCAGGGAAATTTACGAAAAATAAAATTGTTGATAATTATCTACTTGAAAACATCATTTTAATTGGTATTAAACTATAGCATTGCAACAATGCATTTTTACAACAGTACATTTTTACAACAGTAAATGCTATAGTTTAATACGAATTAAAATGATGTTTTCAAGTAGATAATTATCAACAATTTTATTTTTCGTAAATTTCCGTATGATTTTAATAATTTTGCATGAAAGGAATGAAATCGTGTTTTTTTATTTGTTTTCCTCTTGTGATTTCACAATGTTGCTTCAATATTATATCAATGTCCATGCTGAAACAATGTGGAGAAATCTGAACAAAATCATGTGGAAACGACATTGAAAGTTCACATTCAAACAACAGTTGGTATGTTATCATTTCACATTTAAACCTTATTAAAACAACATTGTTGTGTTGCTTGGGGAATTCGATTTGGATATATAATAAAAATTGCATATGGGGTTATTTATTTTCGGCGGACGAAGATTAAATATATTGAGCGTGGACACATTTTTGTTGAATGTTTATTCTAGCGCACGTTGTAATTGCATCCACAACTAGTTTTAACTTCCAATGATTAAATAGATTGCACATGAATATGTTTTACTTAAACCTTTATTTTGCATATAAAGATACAGCAGATGGCGCAGTTAAAAATTTCTCTTTGCTGAGTGGCGTAGTCACGTGGGGGTTAGGGGGATCATAACCCCCCTCATGAGGAATTTTTCGTCATACACAAGGTATATTCTTCACTACCTTATCACACACACGTATACATATGTATGAGTTGCAGTAGTCGTATCCCCCTCCGCCCTTTGGAAAATTTCTGGGGCCACGCCACTGACTTAAATAAATACAGAAATTCATACTTAGATAAAACGAAACATGATTGAAAAATTCCATTACTAAAATATTAGGGTAGCTAAAAAATGGAAAATGAATAAAAAAAGACTATTAAATAATTAGATTTTTAGCTATATAGGACAATTGAAATTATACAATTAATTAAACCAACATTTTTCTTTTCTTGTAGATGATATTTTCGACTTTCTGATTTCTTTTAACATTTCTTCAGTTGCAAAATCAGTTAGTGTCAGGTAACATATGCTATTTCCTTAAACACAAAAATTTTAATACAATAAGGTAATTAGTAATTACAATGCATATTTAAAAAAGCTACTTTATGAACAAAATATTAAGATATTTTATTACTTACTTCATGATGACTTTTTTTTTCGAGCTTTTTTTAAATTAAAATTTTGAAGAATAATTTCTTTGTGAGAAAAAATACCTTGCAATAAAGGGCTAATAATAATTATCAGTTTCTTCATTCGTACGCTTGAAAACAGGATAATCAAATATATGGAACACTAATTAAATAGTCCTTGCATAATGATGGAAGTAAATTTAGATAAAACTTCTAAAATTTTACAAAAATAATTATTTTATTTTAGTGCAAATTCTCTTTTATTGTCATTTCATTTCCTATTCTTGTTGATTGAATTCATTTGCTCTTTGAAGAATAATAGTATAAATAACTAAAAGTAATGAAAGTAATATACTTCTGTGGTAATTAGATCTTGTTGAAATCCATATGTGTTAAAAAATAAGATAATTTTATACATACACAATTACATAAATATACATTTAAAAGAAAAAAAAAACATTTGAAAATTTTATGATAAAATTAAAACCTCTAGAAATGTACTGAAATAGAAAGTTTTTGTCTGTATCGTTTTTTAAATAAATGAATATAATTAAACAGGTGAAAATGTAACTGAAAAATCACTCAAATTACTGGTGTTAAACGATAAAGTAATTAAAAAACTTTGTAAAAAACACACATAAGAAGTAATAGGTAAGAGAAATACGCACGTTTCGACGCACGATACACGACGTTCGATACGCACGTTAAACGAAACGTGCGTATTCCTCTTACCTATTACTTCTTATGTGTGTTTTTTACAAAGTTTTTTAATTACTTTAGGTGAAAATGTATTTCAGGAATTTACTTTTTTTAGAGTAAAGTAATGCAAGAATTCTTATTTTGCGAATTCGAATTTTTTTCTTTTAAATTAAACATGATAAATTTATATACAAGACGATGCACAACGAAAAAAACACTACAAAAAGATAAATAAATAATAGTTTTATGAAAGTCAACATTTTTTAAATTTTCATTGCAGATATAAAAGTAAGTTTTCAATTTCTGCGACAAATTTCAGAGAATATTTCCAAAATGCATGTATTCGTATGCCATATTGAGCATAAAACAAGCTAATTCATTCATGAATCTTCAAATACAGCCTAAAAAGACATTCCGTTAACTTTCTTAATAAGATATAAACTATTAATAAAAACTAAACTAAGATAATAAACTATAAAATATAAAATAAACTATAAATATCGAATTCAAAATATACTAAATGAATAGAAAGCTGTAACTTTTACAGTATACACTTGTAATCCATGCATCACCATAACTGTGCATTATTCTTTGAAACAAAAGTTATTTAATAGAGATATAAGAAAAATGTATCAATAAGTTGGAAATTTGGAAAAAGCTACATCTCATGTGTATTTATTTTTCTATAAGGCTCACCCTTGTCACACATAAAATTTAATGCCCATCCATACATATATTGCAAGTGTGTATTTAAAAAGTTACAGATTTTATTAATTTGGAATGCGCATGGGGTATTTTAAATAAAAATCAGAAGTTCTACTTTTTCCAAAAATATATCAAAAAATATTTCTTTTTTTTAATTTTTAGTTTCAATATAGATGCAAATTTTCATGTTAGATAACTTTACATATGACTGCAAGTAAAAATTCAAAATTCAAAATTTTAAATTTTAACGTCTCTTGTTCCCTTAATAAGTAAGGAAAAATTAGTCAAAATGAGAAATAAATAGCAGCAGTTGAGAACAAACAGTACACCATATGTGGCATCATAGTTACACCGCTCATTAAAATCAACCGCTTTCAAATTTTATTTGTATAGATTTAAGTCGTTGGAAAAGGTGGCTAATTAGGCTAGTTACCGTCTTATAACTTTTTTAATCGTTGAAAAATCGTTGCTAAATAATCTCATTACCTTTTTTTAACTGATTAAAAGTTTTAAGTATGGTTGCTAAATGGGTGCATTATCGGCTTTTTTTCGTTATAGTAAATGTTTTTAAAACGCTGGAAACAGAGATTGTTAAATTGGTGGATATCGATGACACATTTGCGATTTTATTGCGTTGCATCTTTACGTTTCTGCAACTGAAGGCGATTCCGTTTTTGCAACGTTGTAAAAACGAAAATATACCACTCTGATTAATAACATCAGAGCGTGACCATCCGTGAGCTATCCGCTTTCCAATTAAAAAATTGAAATCGGTCCACACAGTAAAAAATTATCGCTGTACATACATTAAAAAATTATATATATATATATATATATATATATATATATATATATGTGTGTGTGTGTGTGTGTGTGTGGAATATAATACCTCCTCGTTTTTTTGAAGTCGGTAAAAAGTAAAGATTAACTTTTTAGCACTACAGCTATTTCGTTCACTTCGGTATTTTTTATCGACATAATTTGTGGATCGATTTGCGTCAACACGTCTCCCATGCATTTTGCGACAAGGTAACGGTTCATTCGATTAAGCTCAAATTTGGTATACATCTTGTATACATACACTTCCGGCATGCATTACGGCCTATCTAGAGAAACACTTAGAAGTGAGCTTGTTCCTAAACGGGACATTCCATTGAACTCGCATCTGATATATACCTATATATACTAAAGACCACTGTCGTACGACCTCGGTTGATTTTGGTGTGTATTGTACATAATTTTTACATGGCTACAAAAAGCATTCTTCATGCATTACGGCCTACGGAGAAAAATACTTAAAAGCCGTAGATAGTGCGGTGTAGGGGCGGAGGGGGAGACAAATATAATGTGGCTTACAATTTTTGATGATTTATTTTAAGCTTGGCGTTAAAAATAACCCCTCAAAAAATGATCCAAGTTAGCGATATCTACCAAATTTGGGTAGAAACTATCAAATGCTACAGTTTATTACACAGGAGAAATACAGTCAGAATATGCCTGCCGAAGATTGTAAAAGAGTTTTGGTAGGCGATTTAACCCTTTGAGGTGCAGTGATCCCGCTTTGGGAACACGAAACTCTGACTTTTTGACAGTTGCCAGTCACGAAGAATAGATTTGATTTCTATAGAAATAGTTGAGGGTGACATAGCTCCACGCGAATCCTTTACTTTTGAGCACGTCATTTCCCGTAAAAAAAATGGCCACGATTATTTTTAACAGCACTGTCATCTGCTGAAAAATGAAAGACGCGAGAACAGCTGGATAGATTACCCCATGCTGAAAAAGAGCAGCCGTTGCCATCGCTCGACTTAACTACCAGCAAGATGGCGGACGATCGAAATGTTTATCGCGTGCCACAGATCTAGAGACCCTTTTTTAAAGTCGAGTTAAAGCGAGCGATGGCAACGGTTGCCCTTTTTTCAGCATTGGGAAAGGTTTGCGCCTCAAAGGGTTAAATATATATATTTCAAGTTCAAAAAAGGTTTTATAAAACAAGGAAGGCAAATACTTTACACTTATAGGTTATGGCACATTTCCCAAACAGTATTTATAAAGGTTAACTTTTTATATGTCAATTCCTTTTTTGGAACATCGAGTTTAATATTTTTTTTAATAAACTGTCATATCTATCTGTTTGAAAACGATACTTCTTTTTGAAAGTATGATTGATTTTTTGATATATTAATTATTTTCCAAATGTACAAATTTCAGCCCAGAAAAATTTCTAAAAATCGCCTTTTTTTGCAATTTTTACAGTACACAAGAGAAAAAATTCTATAAAGTTCCCAAAAATTCAAATTCACCGAAAATTCCCCTATTGTATTTCTAATGGATGAATTCAAAGAAATAATAAAAAAATTCAAAATATATCAAGGTATCTTTTCTCAATCTTGCAAAAAAGCGCAATGTTCCAAAAAAGGAACATTTGACATGTAACGATATACGAAATCAGGGATGTCTCATGTATGTGTTGCTTGTGTTCCTTTATTTGATTTTGATACATTCAGTGCTTATATCTGCTGAACATAAGTCTATCAAAGGCATAACCGATATTTTATTTATTTTTGAAGGCTGAAGGGCTAGAGGGGGGGGGGAAAGGAGGAAGTTGTCATATCTTTTACCCCTTTCCCAGAAGGAGGTGGATAGTTTGTTCTGTATTCCTCTGATTTCAGCTCAGTTAGCTACTTGTTTCTTCTGTTAGTAATGAATGTGTGCTTCACAAGGACTTGTTTGTTTATTTTAAGTCCTTTTTATGTAGAGGGAACTCATGGGAGGAAGTGACATCAAGTCACGGGTTTGATTTTCTTTCTATGTTCTGCAATTTTCGAGGCCATTTCAGTAAGAACTTGTATAGATGTTTGTAGAAATAATATGTAGATGGTGCATTCGAAGTAATTTCTAACTATAGACAATGTTGACTTTTTAAAAAGTTCAATGTCAGATGATTCAAATAAGTCAATTGCCTCTTGATTAAAACGGGTGCATTAGTGATGCTGCCCTACCCAACCTCCAGTAAATTAACTAAGACAATAGACACATTACTTGCATGAATTGTATATAATAGATTTCAGGAAATTAGTAGGATAGTTATAATTTTTAGCAGTTAGAAAGTGATATTTAAAATTGGATACTTTAAAAACTTCTGAACATATAAACTTGATTCTACAGCAATGATTATACATGATATTTCAGAATATTCATTTATGTAAGCAAGTTGAAAAATGAGTAAAGCTATTAACTTTAAGGTTAAATTTTTTTCTCTAATAATATGCATTGAAACTTAGACTATTACAAGGAGTGATAGACACTTAAATCTAAAAAAAGTAACAGAATTGTTAAGCATATGATTTTTATTTAATTCCACAGCAGAAGAATATTTTATTGGGAAGATAACGTTATGAATATTAGTAGTAATTCCAAGTAAAATATCATCTATATACCTTCTAATAATAGTACGTTTATTATTATAATCTTTTTCATACAAACATAAGTATAGATAATACAGGTAACTGGATACTGAACCATCTTGTGGTATGCCATGATTTTGTAGATATATATTAATGTTGTGTATGATATAATTATTACATACAATAAATTTAGAATAACTATTGAAATATTTCACATTGAAGTAGGAAGGTATCATAATATTATTAACATTATTTTTAAACAATTCACTGAAAACATTGTAAAGGTACTCAAGAGGAATATTATTGAACTTTTTTCTTGTACATTCAAGCCATAGCATTAAAAAACAGTTACTGATCTCAAAAGAAGGAATTTTCCTTCTAACTATAATAACCAATAACGTAATATTATTATCACTTAGGATAACTTCATTTAAGAAAATGTAGATAAGAGTTCCCGTATGGAAATTAATTTCCCTTATTTTTTCAAATTTCTTAAAAATCTCATTTTAAACTTAATTTTTAGCGGTGTTCCAGAAAAAGTTCTTCCTTAAATTGCGTACTCACCTTATAAATTATGCATGGGCAAAAAGAGAAAAAAGAATTAGCTTATAACCCCTCGGAAGTTTTATCTTTTAGATGTTATAAATATTGAAAATGCAATTTCTCAAACGGTGAAATTTTTTTGTTCATTGCGCATTTGCTATTCTCACAGAAAAAGTGATCTTTTGGTTACTATGAATCAAATTTCGTAAGGATATGTGAGGAAGAATTTTATTGCTGGCACAAAGTTTTCTTGAACTTATTTCCATCAAATCCCCCCCCCGCCCACATCCATTCTCATTTCCATTATATGGAAAGTAGATCCTTCATAATACTTCTGAAGTTGTAATAAAATGTGGCATTTGTTAAAAATGTAGCATGCTTTTTTTTCTCGGAACCAATATTTCGTTAAATCCTTTAGGACTTCCACGAGAGAAAAGAGATATGTGTAGTCTTATAGATAGTGAAAAGGTGTGTGCGAAAAGACCTTTAACTCTTAATTCTGTATGTTTAGTTAAAGAATAAAAATGTTCCGATGGAGAGGGGAAAGAAAAAAACTTAAAAAATTATGTCTGATGTATTTCCTATAGCACAAATATGCCTTCTCGAAGTTGAAGGAATTCCGTTTTATTCGTAAAAATCTATATTAAAAGAATAATGTCTGTTATGAGATAAAACCGATATGTATTTTACAAAAAGAATAAATTGCAGTAAATTCTTAATTACTGGGAATATAGTAATAAAATTTCAGTGTTACAAGTAATTGTTTAAGATTTCGTGAAATTTAACTTTTTTGAACTTAAGGAAGCACATTATTATTATAAAATGAATAATTTCGGCTGATGACATTTAAATCTGTGATTGTGGTCGTGTCTTACTTACTAAAGAAGTACAACCAATGCGACCGTGAACTCGTTTCGTGGTTCTGCCTATACATGCACTACTGGCGTAAATATGAATGGGTTGTTACGGAATTTAAATTTGTCACTGCTGTATGGTAGTACATGTGGTCTTATGATAATGATATACTATGTTACTATTTTTTACCCTAACATAGGAGCCCAAATTAGTTGAAATCCATTGCACTGAACCGACAGATATCTTTTGAAATAACTTATAAGACTATCCTTATCCCAAATAAAACAAAATCATATATTACATATTAAGGAAGTTTGTAAGAGTATGTGATCTACAAAAAAGTTGAGTAGATATATAAACTAGCAGTGTGGCCCGGCGTTGCCCCTGCAATGGAAGAGAAATGCCCATTTATCTTCAATATAGATTGTAAAGGGAAGGAATGTGAATCCTCTCGCTGCAATGGTAAAACAAAGGACATGGAACTTCCCGCTGCAACGAAAAAAAAACGAACGCGGCACCTGATAGCGTAGAAAGATTACCGGGAATTGGAGGTGGCTAGGCTTCTCTCCTTCTACCTGCTCTGCTGTACTACTCATTCATCACTAATACCCACGCACCTCATAAACTAATTATATTTTATTTCAAATGCAAGAAATATGCAAGAAATGCAAGAAATACTGGACACAAATCCTTGGGCATATATACAGTGTATAAAAACTTAAAATAATTATAGATGAATAATCAAGGTTTTATACTTATTTTATTAAAAATCCAGGTTTGTGAGCAAACTTGGTTTTTAATAAAATAATATTAGACGAAATAAAAATCTAGGTTTATTTATAGGTAATGTTCGCAGTGAGTTTAATTTATTTATAAGTACTTTATAAGGTTTAAATTATTTAGTAACTATCTTCTCAAGGAATTGATAATTCGTATAAAATATTATCATCAAATCCTTCGGAACTCATACCTCCTAATGCGGATAGTTCAAATTATTCCTTCATGTTTTCAAATAAATTCTGTATGCCTTCTATTCCCTTCTTTCACCCTTCCTGGCGTCATAAGAACATTCCTACCCGGTCCCTCCCGTCCCGGTGCCCGTCGCGCCACGCCCTTTTTCTCCCTCTTTTCTTCACTAAACCCGGCGTTCAAATGCACGAAAAATGGCCGAAACCTGGACAAAACATAAAATAAGTGAAAAAATCGTAAATCCGATTAATTGCATTTTTTTTACATTAGCTTTCTCTTGTCCTATTTAGTCAGGGTGCCAAATTTGGTCCATATCCGACGAACGGTCTCGACGCTTATAGCGGATAGGCAGACAGACAAGATTCTTCTTTTATATAATAGAGATTATGCCACTTTCACAGAGCGAGTATCGGCCTTAAGTTTGGACTTTAGGAGCAATGATTATTTGCATATATTTCAGAGCCTTAACTGCTATAGTATCTTTGGATCTTTTCGTACGCGGTCTAGTCAATTTGAACAAATTTCAGATTGTTGGCAGAAAAGGGTAAATCACTTTTGTCGGAAACGATTAAAGCAAATAGGTTAATTATGCGTTGTACATCAATACGATACATTCAAATATTATTATGCTTAAATTAAAAAAAAATGTTTCCGGCATAATTTATAATTGCTTGGCATAATTGAATAATTTCTGAACCTATGATAATTAGTTTCTGTAAAATTCGTTCTTAGTAAGAACTCTATGATGTAACCAACACTTTTTGAAAACTATCTTTTCAATTCACAGTTCCTTAGTGAGAAATCTTATTCTGTATGCCCACTAAAGTCCCTTGCCACCCTCTTAACTTCGAAATGGCTGCTGCTATATTCATAACACTGATGTATAGTTATAGTTATACTCAATTAGCACTATTAAATGAAACTGCGTACGCGTTCACCTTGTGCAAAACAGCCAAATTAGTACTACTATCTCGAAAACGCAATGAAATATGGAAGAAAAGTGCTTTACAAAGTTGTAACGTATCAATAGGGAGTAGGGAGTTTTTGCCCTACGTTTCTTCCTACGTTAACGCTAACGCTATCCACTATAAGGAGTATTTTGACCAACCACGTTTCAGATTTTGTACGTGCACATGCGTTGTACTGTCCGATTGCATTTAACGTTAGCGTTACCGTGGGAAGAAATGTAGTGCAAAAACTCCCTATTAAGGAGTTTTTACTTACCGTTTCTTCTTACGCTATCCGCTATTCGGAGTACTTTGACCCATCCGGTTTCGGAATTTATTCGTGCGCATGCGCTGTACTGTCAAATGGCATTTAACCTTAGAGTTAGCGAAACCGCTATGCAAAAACTCCCTTTTCCATAGTGGTTTCACTCACGCTAACGCTAACGTTAAATGACATTGGACAGTGCAGCGCATGCGCATGGATGAATTCCGAAACCTTATGGGTCAAAATACTCAGAATAGTGGATAGCGTTAGCATTAAACCTACAAGGCTCATTTTTTTTTCTGTATCCGAAATAAATATATATATGATAATGATAGTTGATTAGTATTTGATGAAAACGAATTAAAAAACTAATAACGAAATATTTTATTATAAAATCAGTTTTTTTATTTCAGTTTCGTATGTGGTATAATGAGGCTTAACTATACATTTTCGACATTTTTTTGAAATTTTACTATTAATTTTTTTTTTAATATGATGAACTTCAAAACAAAATATTTTTTTCCTGGTGAAACTCTTTGATGACTATTTTTATTAAGTTTTTGGAAATAAACAGAACTTATTAATATTGAAAAATTACGGTTTAAATTTCAATCAATTTTGACAATAATGGGAACATGAATAATATCTACACGCAATAGTCGGTATTATATCATTGCAATCTATGTGTAAATACCCTTAAAAAACCGATAGATGTTTCTGCTAGTATTTTATAGACGTAGACAAATAATTCAAGTGGTTGTTCCACGTATGGTACTAGGTGCCTTGTAGGGTTAAGGTAGGAAGAAATGGCAAGCAAAAACTATGTTTAGCTTTAGTACGAAAAGACATTTGGATAATAGGAGAAATAATTATTTTTCTGACAAACCAGACACTTCAATGTTGCACAATGGTATAACTTGTGACCATCAATCAAAAGGACAGCATTGCAACTTCCGGTATAATTATTTCTCTGCTGCAATTTTGTGAATATGGCAACAGCCGTCCCGATGGTGGCAAGGGACTTTAGTGGACATACTGTGCATAACATCCCTAACTTTCGAGGTTTCAAATTGCATTTTTCTGAAAATTCTGTTCCACTTTAACTTTCTGTTATCAAACGATTGTGAATTTCCGTAATTTTTGCATTGATAATTGTCAAACGAGTTCCAGGAAGTATAAGGTTTGCGTTCCGTTCCGACAATACCATTGACTCCAGAACTTTCAAGAAAATACGAGCTTACAGCCCTTACACCCGAACGAGCCTGCAAGCATTTCAGTGCAGAAAACAAACGAAGGTTTTTAGCAAAAATAATTATAGATGTCCTAATACCTCACCTGCAATATTCATTCGGTTATCGATGAGTATCGTACTAACTTAGAGAATGAAATATCTTTGTACACGCCAAGAATCCCGTCGTGCAATTAGAGAGTAGCAATCTAAGTAGTATCATGAACCATTTCAGACAGAGTAAAAGCGATAAAATGTACTGTACGCTACCAACATGGATTTATCGAAGTCCGAAACTGTAAATTAACGATCAAGATTCAAGCAATAGAGATTAACTTTTTGCACACACACAAACAAACAACAACAACAAAAAAAAAAGTTTCATTTTTCTTTCTTTTCTACAGCGTCAAATTATCTATTTTTTATTGGGATATACAGGCTGTCCGAAACAAATGAAAACAATATTTAATTCCTTATATATTAAAGATGTGTGGGATATGTAAATTGAAAAAAAAAGTTAAAATTAAGGTAGGGAAATGGTACGTTAAGAAAAAAAAAAAAAATCCCGAATAGTAAAACGTGTCCCATGCACCAATGAGGGGATGCACAAAATTTAAGCCATTCATCATCAAACATCTAAGAGCTATTTATAAACAAAATGATCGGGGGCTATACGTAAATTCGAATGTGGACATTTATTGCTGGAGTAGGATTTTTTTTCTTTTCGTAATTTCTGTACGACCTCTGAAATGCGATGATCCAAACTGATTTTTTTCCTTCCGAGAGCCATTGAAAAGTGATTTAAGTCAGCATATAATTATCTTCATACCTCTGACACTTTTCTGAATACAATTCTCAAATTTTTTACATCAACCCATTTCTGAAAATTAACGAGAGGCTTTTTTTCATAAAGTAGTCTTCCCTCCCCCCTCAATTTGAATTTTTTTTTCAACTTACATTGCCCGTTTATCCTTAATAAACAAAGAGTTAAACTGTGACCACATTTCTGGTGGTACCCTTTATAGTGCTTAAGATATTTTAAAAGAAAATTAAGAGTATAAAATGGTTGCACTACCTATTACTAGAAATTTAAAAAAAAATATCCATGCACACATGCTGCAACAAAAAAAAGCATTTACCCTTTAAAAATGTAAATTGTGGTTTTATTTTTTTCGCATTAATATTTTATAAAAAAAAATAACTCTTAATTTTTATTAAAAAATCATTTACTAACTGAGAACATTGAAATAAATTATTTAAAAACTCTTTTTTTGTTGTTTTTACTGATATTTATTTTGGAGGATCTTTGTCATAAAAATATAAAATTATAATTGTTTACTATGTAAATTCTTATAAAATTAAATTGATGTGCAAGTGTTACTCAATGTTATTTGTTTGAATTTACTAAATTCTGTCGCGCGTCTGTCAATTTAACGGTCTGGAATTTTGGTAGATTAACGCGCGTGAATACCCGTTAGAGCCCCTTAGAAAGTCCTAGTACCAAGTCCCCCGCCGCAATCCTTAGCATATCGCAATAGCGTAGTGTTGTCATAATCACACAAATCAACCACAGACATTTACTAAATTCCTATAACTCATTTTCAGATGAAAAACTCTTTTAAAAACTCTTATAAAACTTGAAAATTATTTAATGTAAATTTTCACCCAGTTTCATCTAAACAAGTTTCAGATATTCAGAAAAATATACATATCATGTATTAAAAAATAAATCCCTCCATTTATATTCACCAAGAAGTTTCCAGAATTACATTTCTTTCCACTGTAATCAATTTTATATATTAAAATTGCTGTCGAAGTTATGTGTTAGAAGTTATCCGCATCTTGTTAATGCATAATTTTCCTTCTTAAACTCGGTGTTGAACATTTTTATGAAACAAGTTCTGAAAAATTGTAGCCAAACTCACACGAAACGTAAAGAAAATGTACCACGTATACGATACTTCATGAATATTTAAATGCAATAATTAATTAATATTCTGGTGTTCTATGAATAATGTATTGACAACTATTTTCTACCACGCAACATAAAAGACCGGAAAAAGAGCGATGATGAAAGGGCAGCGAGTGAATAAAGTTTAAAATTGAAAATATGCCATTTTTAAATAAAGAAAAGTATGAAAAATGAATAAAGTTTAATCATTTAATTCGTGGTATTCATTAATTTTATAAACATACGTAAAATTTCTACAAAAAAACTCGAGAATGCTACTCAGTGTTACTTTTAGTAAAACTACACCTTGCTTGTGTGAAGTATTCATGCGTACACAAATTAATAAGTTTAAAAAAAAAGTAGTTCTCACGTCGTATATATAAAATGTTTTTTTTTCCGGTTATAAATACAGTATTTATCCTCAGTATACATGCCATAGCTAAAAATTAAATATTAAAATTTTTAGTCAAATTCACATTATTCGTTGCAATTTTACATTTTCACGGTATCAGAGATATAACTGAATGTCTGTCTGTCTGTATGTATAAATGCATGCCGTTTCTGATTTCATCAGTTTTTGGGAGACTATTTCAATGAGGAAATCACAGGCGCAAAAGTACGGTTAACGGTGCAAAGGGCGCTTAATGTTCAACGCCCCTTTCACATGCAAAGCTATGTCATGTGTGTAACTCGATGCCTTTCGTCAAGGTGACTTCCCATAAGTAACGCGAAATTATTCCAGGAAGTCTGGTTTTTCATCTAATGCCATTTGTATGTAATTTTTTAAAACCAATACATACGGTATTGCTCAATTTTATAGAATTTTATAGATAGTAAACAATCCTGCTTGTAGTCTAAAAAATACTTTTTTCTTCCCATTTTTTTTTTGTTGCTGTCTTCTCTCCAGCAATGACTCGATGCATGTCTCCCTTCTATATATTGTTTGCGTACTAAATGACGTCAGACGAGCTTTCGTGGTAATGGGAATTTGAGAGGAAAAGCCCCCGATTTCGTCTGCGCTTACACTTTCGAATGTGAAACGACCTTCTTAGCTTATTCAAAGCCAGCGCGCAAAAAAAGGAGTTACAGAAGGCAGGATTTCTACTAAATTTTACTATCGCGAAAAACACATTATTGATAAGTTGAAACAAACTATGGAAATTAAATTATGCTTCCCTACTACAAATTCGCCAGCAAAATAACAAAAAAGATAAAATAAAATAAAAAAATTACTTTTAAAAACTGTTAAAATCTAAATGTTATTTCACCTTCAAAATCTTTTCCTAGAAAATCTTTTACATCCCTCGGATTAACTAACTAATCATGATAATAACCTCGATTCAGTAAATCAAGGGAGTTGATATATTTGTTTACCTTAGTTAATGACTTCTAAAACATGTTGGATGAATTTTAAGAGTGGTAATAAATCGTACTTACGAAGATAATTCCTAGTCGTATTCAAATTATTTACTTTGTGTCTAAGCCAATTTGTATCATTCCGGCTTATCTTTGTTGTTAGATAGATCGCTATCTGTATCTCTTCAAACAGAAAAAAATAATGATGGCATTATCGTTATTTGTACGAGGAAACTGTCGCTTTCTGTCTGCTACTTTAACTATGTCATAAACATGCATAATTTGTAGCTAAATTGCAATGCTTTAGGCATCCTGTGAGATTGGTTACTAATGGTTTTCCACTGTTTTGAAGCTGTCGAAAATGCACTACTGGCCATTAAAATTGCTACAACAAGAAGGCGATGTGCTGCAGACGGGAAATTTAAAACGACAGGAAGAAAGTGCTGTGATATGCAAATGATTAGCTTTTCAGCGCATTCAGGTGACGGTAGTGACACTTACAATGTGTTTAAACAAGGAAATTGTACTTGTACAGCGGGTTTCTCATACATAAACTGAATTTCAGCGTTGTTGCTTGGCGAAAAGTTGTTGTGATGTCTCGTCTAAGAAGGATAAATGCGTACCAGCACGTTTCTGACTATGATGAAGGTCGAATTGTTGCCTACCGGGATTGCGATTTATCCTATCGCCGTATAGCTGCTCGCGTCGGTCGAGATCCAATGACTGTTAGATGAATATGGAATCAATGGGTTCATTACGGTAATATGGAACACCGAGCTGGATCTGAACGGCTGGATCTGGCTGCTATCACATAGCAGCCGAGAAAACAGGCATGTAACCCGCATGGCTTTAATGGATCGTGCAGCCACGTCACCAGCACTGAGTGAAGGAATACGGTCGTTTACAAGACAAGTGTCTGCACGAACAGTTCCACCACGTTTGCAGTAGCATGGACTCTCAGCTCCAGTGGAGCACACAAGGGAGGGGTCCAAGGGCTCTGGATCCCCCCCCCAAAAGAGTTGCCAATATCCTTCATTAAATCGTCATGGAATTTTTGTCTTTTGAATATGTTAGAAAAAATCAAATTCTTATTTTCATCAGTCAAGATAGATAAATAACAACACAGTAAAAGGGGGTTACGATAAAAATATAAAAAATCCACATTTTTTCAGGTGGTTGATGTCGCAGCTTTATGGATTGGAACCCCTTCCCAGAGAAAATCATGTGTGCACCACTGCTCAGCTCGGAGCCCAAGCTTGCGGCTACCCTTGACACTGCATCACAGACAGGAGCGCCTTCAATGGTGTGATCAACGACGAACCTGGGCACACGAATGGCGAGACGTCATTTTTAACACATTCCAACAAGGTTGAAAAGTGTTTATGATTTCAGTTCGCTTGCCATGTGCGTGCGATACCGTTATTTTGTACAAGAGAAATACCTATTTCTATTTTCATCATTCTGGCAAGATTGAGACGCGTTTATGATTTCGATTTTTCTGTCCACAGGTCCTATTTTTCTGTCCACGAGCGAATGCGATATAGATTGCATAGCGTGCCACTAAAAATATAGTATTAATGCTGATATCGCCTAAGAAAACAAAAGGCTATTTTTAGTGCATATGTAACCATAACCGCGTGCAAATGTCTTAGGATGCGTATCTTATCTGTCTAGTTCATTTCTGGCTACATAAAACTATGCCGATCAAGATAGATAAGATCGCTAAAACTTATTTATCTACAAGAATATAAATTTAGTATTGAAGCCCTTTATCAACAAGGAAAAAAAAACATCAGAAATCTAAGAGAATAAACTATTTTTTATCAGAATACATCGATATATGGATGGGACCATATATAAAGTACATGAACGTATGTCTGGATATCGAACTGAATAATATTTTTCATTTCTTGCATATAAATTCGATTGCAAGCATAAACATTATGATATATAACAAAATTTCGAGTGTATTTGGTTAATAAAATGTTCCGTATAGCTTTCAGTTTCACGACTTTATTTAACCTTTCTACCCTGTCTGGGTCGATTCGACCCATTTCTAAAATTGATCTTTCGATATCTTCCACGGGTTTTAATTTAGATCTTTCAAACTTCATGTATTCCTCAAAAATGTGCACGCGTTTAATATGTGAGTTTTTCAGAGTCGTAAGAGTGTTTTTTAATCACCCTGAAAAAAAAGTGACATTTTACCTGTCTGGGTCGAATCGACCCATGTTATCATTTTGCGTAGAAATACATGGAAAACCCATTCATATTTTGAATAGACTTTATTTTATTGTATGGTCGATAGATGACGGGATTATATTGAAGGATAAATATGATCTATTATCTGCCTGGTATGCTTAGCCATTTCCTTTTTAGTTCAATAACTTGGCAAATCGCAAACGTAAACTTTCTGAAGAAGAGATCAGAAAACTCTTACAAGAGTCTTTCAGATCTATCTGATATAGGTGAAGATGAATGTGTTGAAACAGATGAATCAGATCACATATCGAATGAAGATATTTCTGATGAAGAGATAGATACGACAGATATTGAAGAAAGAATTCAGCCACGGTCTACGTTTGTTAGTAGAAACAAAACTGAATGGTGTAAAGTCGCTCCTACTTCATGCTAAGTTCGGTAAGTAATCTAATTTCAATTTATAGTTATTTTTCATTTTATTTTTACAAAATGTTTTGTTTATTAAAAAATCCTGATATTCCTAACAAATTTTATTATTATTATTTATTTATTATTTTTTTGCTGCATAGACAACACAACATTATGAAATTGAGTCCTGATCCTACGCGTTATGGAATTCAGCGAACAACTGAGCAGTCAATAACAGCCGTGAAACTTGCTGGTGTTTATAAATCAGCAGGAGAATCTCTCAAAGAGTTGTGCAGCGAAGATGATGGCCGAGCTATTTTTCGTGCAACTATGTCTTTACAACGCTTTGGAATAATTAGGCAGTTCCTTAGGTTTGACAACAAAGAAAGCAGAACAAGTCGCGACGCCTGGATAAATTAGCACCAATAAGATCATTATTTGAGATGTTTGTTGCACAATTTCCGAAGATGTTTGTGCCTTACGAATGTTTGACGATAGATTAACAGCTCGTGCCATTTCGAGGTAAGTGCCCATTTAGGCAATATTTACCAACAAAGCCAAGATGGAAGTATGGAATTAAATTATAGTTGATGTCGGATGTAAAAACAGCGTACGGGTACAACGCTGAAATGTATACTGGAAAGCCTCTTCATCGTGAGCGTGATATAAACCAAGGAGTAAATGTTGTTTTGCGCCTGGTAAAGGCAGTTGAGGACACTGCTCGGAACATAACGGTGGATAATTTTTTAAACCGATTATATCTTGCAGAAGAATTGTTAAAGAGAAATTAACACTTTTTGGGACTCTCAGAAAAAATAAAACGTTTATTCGTCCTGAATTTCAAGTATCATCTGATAGGGCTGTATTCTCCTCAGTGTTCGGATTTGAACAGGATAAGACTCTGGTACCGTATGTTCCAAAAAGAAATAAGTCAGTGATTCTTCTTTGCACTATGCATCAGGACGCAAAAGTGTCACAAAAAATGAAAAGAAACCAGATTTAATCTTATAATGAAACTAAAGGTGGAGTGGGCACAACAGATAAACAAGCTTCCACCTATACATGTAAGAGAGGAACAAGGAGGTGGCCGGTTTGTTTGTTTTATAAAATGATTGATCTAGCTGCAATTAATGCTTTTGTTGTTTTCATGCACGTAAATCCGTCGTATAATGAATGCAAACTTTTCAAAAGACGACTTTTTCTGAAAGAAATCGAAAAACAGCTGACAGACTCTCAAAGAAATCGCCGGGAAAAAACGAATGTGTTGGTAGCTATAAAAAAGAAGTTACTAGCTGTAAAAGAAGGCCATGCAGATAATTTGAAAACACCTAAACGAGGAAGGTGCAAAGAATGCGGCCCTAAGAAAGATAGAAAAACTCAGACAAGATGTGGATCTTGTCAGTCATATCTTTGTCAAGAGCATGCAAATACTTGTGTATTGCATGCTCTTGACAATATTGTAAATATTGTATTAATATGTAAATATTGTAATGTGCAATAATATTTCATATGTAAGTAAAATATGTAGAAATAAGTAAAATAGTAAGTAATTATTTCGTGCGTTTAAATATTTTAACAAGCCACATATGCAATCAAGGAATCGGTCGAACTGGGGGAAGAGGGAGGGGAAGAAACAGTAAAAAAGAGGTATAAATGACGTAAAATATACATACTTAATCATTAACTAATAATAGCATCCAAATGAGCCAAACGGGAACTATTGTAAAAGACTTTAATAAATCTATACGAACTGGGTCGATTAGACCCATCCAGGTAAAACGTAACTTTTTTTCAACAGGGTAGGAAGGTTAAAAAAAATCAAAAACTTCATTTTTAATGAATATTCTTGGTGTAATGAATACATTCTATTAAATATTCTTAACATCTTTTACAAATTATGTATATAGATATGTATATAATTAGACGCTTAGATTTAAATGACTTTCGATTTATCTTCATCAAAATCTTAATTATCCCTCACTGCTGTATTACTAATCGAAAGTTCTTTAAAACCTTTCACATGGCGTTAATTGGAATTCATATGCATCACATAAAAATGTTCTTACCTCTCTTTCTTCCCCGATTTTATACGCATTATATAAAAGTAATTAAAAAAAGATTTATTTTACATCGTAAAGTTTTCTGAAATTTGTAAAATTAATAATTACTATTTCTTCATAATTGATTTAATCATGCAATTTATTGGCTGTAATAAATTTAAATATCTTAATAAGCAATTCCATAATAAATTGAGATTTTATCTTGTTAAAATCAGAAATTTGCATTCTGTTATCTACGATACAAGAGATTTTAATCTAAGTAATTGGACAAGATAATGAGATTAAATTAATGAATTTTTACTCTCACATTTCTTTTAGTTTCATTCATAAAATTTTCTGAAGTAATATTTTGACATTCAGTTTTTAATTACAAAGTATTCTATAAGTGTTCAGTTTGATTTTATTTCATACCAAGAATAGAAATATTCAGAGGAATTTTCAGAAGTAATTAGTTAGAACTCAGATTAAATGCCCCCCCCCCCTTCCCCTTTATGAGTAACATGGTGACTTTAAATTTATACATAGTAACATTTTCTTATTATGTTCATTTATAATAACAACTTTCCCTATTCACACACACAAACAAGCAGTGTCATTTTCATGATTTATGTAACAATTTGATGACTTTGAGGGAGGGAAGCACATTTTTATTTCTTAACTTCCAATTGCAGAGTTTTGATAATTCCAAAAAAAGTGTCTCATAGAAGAACGAAGATACTTACTCATATGTTTTCTTATTTCCCTGCATCACTCTCAAGAGACATCCGTGAAAAGTGGTACTATGGGAACCTGGGAAATAGCAACTTAGCTCATGTACTAATGCTGTCCAACGAATCAGTCTCCCGTGTTCTTTCAGATCCTCTGTCTCTGCTACCATTATCCCCATACGTATCCTGTCACGGGCTGTTGAGATATTCTTACTATTTACGATGTGTCCTACCTTCTCTAGAATTAGGCGAAGATGGTCTAAAATGATCCCTTTAAGAGGAAAGCTTGTATAAATAACATAAATGTTGTTTAAAAATTAGCATTTTGTTATTATAATTTACACTATATTTTGCAATAGGCAAACTTTATAACATTTTCAATCCACACTGAGTTTTTTAAAAAATGAAGTTTGAAAAAGCGTCCAAAGGATCATTTTACCCTCAACCAAAGGGCAAAATGGTTCTTCGTTCAGAAATATTAGTAAATTATTTTTATTGCAAAAGTAAAAGATGCAAAGTAGTTTTGACTATGCTTAATGAAATAAAATATTTTTTATAATCAGATAGCACACAAAGTTTATTTTATGAAAATTTAAAAATTAAAAAACTGTCACAAACAATAAAATGTAATATTTGAAACCTATAATTCTATATGACCTATTGTAAAAGCAGAAATAAATAACATCTTTTCCCAACCCTTCGAAAACTCGGAATATTTGAGCACATTTCATGCAAAATACACATGATCACCATTCTCAAGTATCCCAGTGCATGCATCATTCACCCACTTATGCATTTGTGACACTACTAATTTAAAGAATACTCAAAAAAAATATACTCCAATCAAAAAACCGAGCCATTTTTCTGTATATGAAAGACTGTTTATACAAATAAATGGGAAAGTTAGTGTCCCCTTAAATGACAAATGTTATAAAATATAATTTTTCAAATGGTTCTATTTAGATGCCTAATACTGTGATCACTTTAATATCGTCATTGCTTCTTCTGCGCCAGCGTACGGTTCCAAAGCAGTCCAGCCGAGACAGGCGTTTATCTTCGTAATTGCTAACTGAGGTCGGCACTGCTTCACTTTCTGTGTTCTTGTGGGAACGAACAAAGCTAGGCACTAGGCCACTGCGGCACTTCTGTATTCTTGAATACTTCAGTGTGTAACATTCATGAACCGACCTAACGCAGTTATTGATAATGTACAGGTTGGCCATAATTAAACTGCAAGTGTTCAAGGGGTGCTGGAGAGAAAACATCCAGGAATATTTCAGTGAAACTTGGTATCTACACGTTTCAGAACATGCGCAAGTCAAATATGCAATAAAAATATCGCCATTTTCAGCCGATAGATGGCGCTATATCGAGTTTCAATGCTTATGGACGTCATATATCCAAAGTTTAAGTCCATCGAACAGTATAGAAACAAGACCACATTGAGTAATGGTCAATTATGACTCTGAATAAGAAGGAAAGTGCATTGTTAGTGAAGATATTCTATCAGAATGGTAGCAATTATTCAGCTACTCTGAAAGAATACCGGCGTATGAAACGATTAAGAAGAGGTCCAATGGGAATAAATAATGGTTTAATTGTTTTCCAAAGCGTCTTTAAGAATTGTTTAATTTGTGATCTTAATTTACGTTAATTTTTGATTACATGTTACAGTAAAAATTTAATTACTGAAGCGAATTTTATGGAATTTTGGTAAACTGTAAATCTTGTTTTATATTGTTTATATGCCTCTCAGAATGTCATTATGCTTTGTCTATCGGTTTTGGAAGTTGTATATGCCCCCGGTGAGCTTTGAAATACGGTACAGCGCCATCTATCGGGTGAAAATGACGATTTTTTTTCATATTTGACTTGCGCAAGTTCTGAAACGTGTAGATACCAAATTTCACTGGAATATTCGTCGTAGTTTTCTCCCCAGCACCCCTTGAACACTTGCAGTTTAATTATGGCCACCATGTATATTGTTAAATTCTTTAGATTGGAGTTAAAATGATTAATACGAATTGAACTAGGAATAGCCTTGTCATTTTATATTATGTTTTTAGGTTATAATCAGTGCTTTTAGAAGTTACTCATTTTTTGAAAAAATAACTCAGTTTAAAAAAAAATGTGCTGATAAATTTGTGGTACAATAATTTTGTACTTTTTGTACAACTTATAAATATTAAACGCTCATTTTAGTGTAAGTTACTCGGTTGTCACGCAGGTACGTCATTGCGACTATTTACTCTTGTAATCCATTATTTAGTAAGATATTCTTATAGATTATGCAGTAAAATGTAACGGGCTAAAAAATTCATTACTAAGAAATATTTCCGTTATAAAAATATCCTCTGCATTCACCTATAAAACAATTCGAATACTCGAAGAGGTATTTAATGTACAGCGTAAGAAATGGAGTATTACACATTTTTCTGTTCAATCTTTCTTAGAACCAATATACATATTAGAAATATGATGCGCTACCGTTTAAAAAAGAGAAATTATTGCCACGCACATAGCACAAGTAGAGAAGTACTGCAACCTTATAAAAATATTAATAATATGAGTGAATTTAGTGGTATATGAGAGGCGGTGCAGACAGAAGGACATAAAAGAATGAGCCACAAAGAACTTTCATAATATTTTCAAAGAATACAGACGGCACATTGAAGTAATATTATATTTCAATTATTTTCTTTCTGTCTGCATTTTCCATGTATTTGTTTTCCAAAAAACATTTATTCTCGGAATTTTGTCCCTTAGGAATAATGAGCACAATTATTTTTAGTACATCTATAATGGATATCGAGTTCCTTAGTTTCTGCGTATCTTGAATCTCAGATACTTGCTGTAAAATTTGATACATACGAATACCTAAAAATCATATTCAGTTACTGCAGGTAAAGTATTTGGTAACATTTCTTATATCTATAGCTTTGACCGAGTTCAACATGTGCATATTTTCTAAGAGGAATTTCTTAACATTTAAAGTTTCAAGGAAATGTTTTGTCACATTTATAGGATAAAATTTTTAATTATTCAATAAATATTTTTGTTATCTACATATGTTAATCATTAATAAATATTTACATAACAAAAACTCTTGCTATTAATTCTTCTATTTTATTTTTTCAAAATGACAAAAGTTTTGTGTTTTCTGTTTTCGTATGAATTATATAATTATACTAGCTGAAGTACCCGTTCTTCGCACGGGAATGAATGGACTTTTTGATATTACGATTTGTGGTGATTACTATTCATTGTAATAAACAGATATAGCAAAGTGGATATCACGTTATATTGTGTCCAATAATCATGCATACCGAATTGCAAGGCAATCGTTTGTACGGTGCAGAAGGCCATGTGGCGTAGCGCAATCTAGTGGCGAGTTTTAGCAAAACGGATACGGCGAAAATATTTTTCGCATTCAGATATCGATGTATACGAATTTTCATGACTATCGGCTGGACAGTCCTGAAGTTCATGTGTTGACGCGACATCTAGTGGCAAGTTATAGGAAAATGGATAGCGCCAAACTCTTCCCCGTGTTCAAATATCTATGTATACCTATTTTCATAGCGATCATTTGCACAGTCAAGAAGTGATACACTGCAGGGCCATCCAGTGGTTCAATAAAGTAATGATTTGCTACAGCACCGTCAAGTGGCGAGTTATAGCAAAATGGATAACGCCAAAATATTCTCATTGTTCAAATAGCTATGTATACTGATTTTCATAGCGACCGTGTTCAACTATCTACGTATACCAATTTTCATAACGATCATTTGCACAGTCAAAAAGTGATACACTGCAGGGCCATCTAGTAGTTAATTAAAGTAATGATTTGCTACAGCGCCGTCAAGTGGAGAGTTATAGCAAAATGGATAACGCCAAAATATTCCCATTGTTCAAATAGCTATGTATACTGATTTTCATAGCGACCGTTTGAATGGTCAAGAATTTGGCCTGCTGCAGCGTCATCTAGTGGCGACTTAAAATAATAATGCATTGCAGTGTCATCTAGTGGTGAGTAACATCAAAAGGAACGCAGTTAGAATATATTCTTCGTGCTCAAATGTGTAAGTATAAAAAATTTTATGCCGATTGGTCGAACGGTATAGAAGTTGTTGCTTTGCAGCGCCATTTAGAGGCAAGTTACAGCAAAATGGATAGTGAAAAATATTCTCCGTGTTCTAATATTCGCGTGTACCAAATTTCATCGAAATGGGTTGGACGATATTCGCATAGCAAACGGCTAAACGGAATAGAATTCGACGTTCTGCTGCGCCACCTGGTGGCAAGTTAGAGGAAAACGGATAGCATGAAAAGCTTCTCCATGATAAAAGACTTAGGTGAACCAAATTTCATGGTGCAACGGTGCTCAACGGTGCTGGAGTTTTTCAACCTCATACATTCATACCAACATTCATTTTTATCTATAACCAGTGTCATTATATATCCCAGTCTCAAATAAAATCCAGTTTCAAATCTAAGCCTCGCCAAAGTGCCAACATACGCCATTTTGCAAGCGTTTTTTCAGGAAATCATTCGAAGCATTGACTTAGCAGCAATAATATATGGGAAATGGTTCGACCGCGAAAAAGTAAAGCAAGCCTTTATTTGAAAAGTTGAATCCCTTAATACAGCCGAATTTTTTAAAATTATCAACTATAACGTGTTTTATTCATCATTACTCCGATGTACTAAATGAGAAGATTTCAATTTTCTGAAATTTGGCGGAATTCCCCCAACTTAAATCAATGTACTCATTTGGCGAGAATTCTGGAGATAGATCAATTGAAATCCCTTAATAACTGCATTATTTCTTCACGGATCATTAAAATTTAACGCTGTATTCTAATAAAACCTTTGCACTTGTTTTCAAAAATCTATTTCCTTAAGCTCTCAATAAATTGCGCCAAGCCGAAATCTGTGCAAACCGCTAGAACTCACTTTCACAAAATCGGCATTTGAGCCATTTTATTTTTTCGCCAAACTAAAATAATTTACCTATTAGCCTCGGAAATCTTCAATTCTTATTGTTTTGCGTGTAAAGCATTACATTCCTGCTCTGATTTCCCATGCACACGATATTATAATTAAAAAAAAATAACCTTACGAATATAAACTAACAAAAAAAATCATTATTATTCTTTTATTTTTACTTTGAGAATTTAAAACATTTTATTCGGCAAAATCGCCACACATGGCAACCACGATCCTTATTTCACACTTTTTTTCACTACAGGTGTTACAATTACGGAAAGCTTTTTGCGTGAATAGCATAAAAAATATCTTAAATTCCGGGAACGAGTGGACTTGCAAAGTTTTAAAGTGGACTAGATTTATTCTATATTATTTTACATATCTGTGCTAAATTTCAGGCCGATAGGTCCATTTTTGTGGATTTGTATACGAACGACATTTTATTCGGCAAAATCGCCAGACATGGCAACCACGATCCTTATTTCACACTTTTTTCACTACAGGGGTTACAATTACGGAAAGATTTTTGCGTGAAGAGCATAAAAAATCTCGCTGACGAGATATCGATGACGTCTATTTTTCAATCCGCCCCTTAAATTCCGGGAACGGGTGGACTTTCAAAGTTTTAAAGTGGACTATGAGTTATTCTATATATTATTTTACATGTCTGTACTAAATTTCCGTCCGATAGGTCCATTTTTGTGGATTTGTATACGAATCAAATCCACAAACAAACAAACAAACAAACAAACAAACAAACAAACAAACAGAATTTCATTTTTATTTATAAGATATACAGGTATATATGAATACAGTCTGGCCATAATTAAAGTAAAGGTGTTTAGTGCCCGATTGTGAGAAAACTGTTGGGCCAATCTGAAACATATTTCAGTATACACGAATTAGACCATGGATTTTGGTTAAAAAAGAAAAAAAAAAACGAAATATTTCGAATTTTTGCCGCCAGCGGCCTAAGTGGCATTTTAAGGTCCACTTTTTGAGTAAAATAGGCATAGAAATTATAGAAAGTTAACACTTTAGAAGCATTTTGATATTGACACCCCATTTTACATATTATCAAACACTTCAGCAATGACTCTCGTATGCTCTAATGCGTTGTTATGCAGGTGTCACGTTGATACAACGTGCATATTTTTTTATGAAAAATTATTAATACAAATCTTAATAATATTGTCTAAATTTAAACTAATAATCTATTTTAAATTTAATTTATAAGTTTTTAACAATAACTCTTTTTAAAGCTTTCAAATTTCCTTTCAGCCATTTTATTTCTAACGCAATAACACACTTTTAATCATTTCGATTTCCTGCCTTCTGCTATGCTAATCAAGCTTGCAGCTGCAATCTGTTTTATTTATATTTTTTCATTCCATTCTCTTTTCACACTTATTCATATGAAAGCCCAACTTGCATTATCGCACTGCTCCCAGACCGCAGTATTTTGTTTTTATTTTTCCTTCTCTGTGTTGCAGATGCACGCATAGAATATTCTAGAAAATTCTTTCGAATTCCGTTTTTCTCTCTTACATACGTAATAGCTTAACGGCAAATTTTGACCTCGTGACATACCCTTGTGCATCTTTTAATTAGGGCATTCTGTTGCAAGTCAGCGAGCAGAGTAGAACTGCGTTGGAGGTTCGAGCAAGCACTTTCCCCTTGGGGATTGTGCCTCTGCCCACCTAGCGTATTAATTATTTTGTAAATATATTTTATCATTTTCAATAACCAAGAATTTTTCGTATGTATGTGTACTAAAAGTGAAGAGATAAGTTGTAGATTTTGCCGTGTGAAGTACTATATATATAATGTGTTAATAAAGAAAAGGTCCTTAAAGAGTGATTTTCATCTGTTTCACGTATCCCGACTCTATACGTAAAATTGTGCTGGTTCGAATTTTGCACAAAAACGCCTATCGATCTTTTTGCCATCAAGTTTTTTTATTTAGTGTAATTGAAGATTATGCAGTTAATATTGTTACGAATTTTCGGGGCAACCCGCTGCTCTGGGGCTTAGAATGGTTTAAAATTCGTATTCTACGCTTCAAATAGATAAATTTTGCTTTTTGTTGCATCAAAATCGGCCAATTAGAACCGGAGATACGGAGGTTTCGCTTTCCCATATGTTTTTCTATGGGCTTCTAGAAATCTCGAGAAATATTAGTCCTAGAGCTTAGATCTCTTCACTTTTGAGGACTTATTTTTGGCGCCAAATTTGGCGATATTTCGCCAAAAGTCGCCAAGCTTGGCGACTTTTTGGTCATTTGGCGCGATTTTCCCAATGGGGCCTGGAAGTTGTTTTTCCTGCATTAAAAACGCATAATAACCTAACATTTCTCTTCTATGACGTAATCAAAATTCACGCTTTATGTAGAACCCTCGAGAAATTGACTTTTCTGGAAACCTCTTGTACCTCCTGCGTCGGCTATTTATAGAAGCGGGCATCGCCCCGAAGTCGGTCAGTTGCGAGTTGAACATTCAATGTGTGAAGAGCTCTGAGTACGCTGATAGTGCTATAGAAGCTGTGTTTTAGCTTGCTTTGTGAAGCTGTTTTTAAAGTGCTGTGTGTAAATTCTTCATTGCTGTGTCTTAAGGGATAGTGTACTATATCCCTTGAATATTTCCACGGAATTTTTGCCTGTGAAAGTGACTTATTTTGTGTGAGGAATACAGCATTTGTGAGAGCTTCTGATCCAAGCGGATTGTTAAAAGCACGTTACTGCTAGATTGTGCTTGTGTATTGTGTACAGCTGATTGTTCTACGAAGTTCTAGAAGAAATAAAGTTTGTGTTCCATCCTGACAAGTGACTTTTTACTTGAACTTTTTACACCCACTGGACTTTAGAACGACGAACCCCAGGAGTAGCAGAGTAATTCCGAAAAAATATATGTGTTCATCTTCACTTCGAGTGAACAAGAAGTTTTTCTTTTACAGCGTGTGATTGTAATACAACCCTGTTTTCGTCTTGCTTTTTCGCTGGTACTATTTTTAGTACATCTTTGATTAGACTGGCGAGTGTGTACCGTTAACGATAATCTCTTCAATCCAGTGTTCAAACAGTCAACATGGAATATTTCACCACTATACGAGTGCAGATGAATGTTTCACGTTACATCTTAAATAATGATGGCGGTTTTGTCAACTTGCTCAGTGATAATAATACACAACAAAATAGCCTCCAATCAGGGACGTACCCAGAAAAAAATTTCGGGGTGGGTCCAAAATTTTCGGAGGGGGTCCAAACGGTGAAAAAGGCAGAATTTTATACAACAAAACTTCTTCATTTTATACAACAAAACTTCTTCAAATAAACTTCATATTTTGTTTACAAAAACTGAAATTTCGGAGGGGGTCTGGACCACCCCCCTGGGTACGTCCTTGCCTCCAATCAAATAAATAACCAAGTTTAATTCTACAAATTTTTTCTTCTGTACAGCAAGTTTTCAGAGAAAAGAGGAAGTAGTGCAAATATTGGTATACCAAGGAAATGTATGTAAGTTACCAACTTTGAAGTACTGATTAACACTGCACGTGAAGAAAATCAATGGAGATCTGATGCCTTCTGTTGTAGGGAATTCTGGTCAGAGATTGCACTTTTTGGAATATCTGGAAGGGAAGATCCAGTTAGAAAAAGGCTGCACTTTTTTAGCAAAACAGTGTAAATTACACACAATTTGTGCACTAAAGTAGATAATTTAAAAGTAAACACTTTTGTGCAAATTATATGCAGTTTTATGCATCCTAAAAAGTGTATACTTTTGAAAGTATTAAAAAATTCCCTTTTTATGCGCAAATTGTAAACAATCTATAATTATTTGCAAAAGATGTGCAGATATTTTCTTGCTGAGATTTACATATTTTATATAATTTTTTTGCGAAATCTGAAAATATAATGGATGTTTTATAAAACTCTACAGGTATAGCTTAAGTTGTATGACCAACTATCGTCTCACAAAATTTCATTTTATTGACTTAAGTCGTACGTGATGCGCGAACATATAATTTACGCAGTTTAGAAACAATTTTCAGAAAAATCTAAAAAAAAAACTTATTAATTATTATTTCTGATTAATAATTTAGCTATGCTCAGTACAATTTCCTTGCCTGGTTTCTCAAGCTATCATCACCCAACATTTTAATCAAATTTAACGCATGTTTGCAAATATTATTTAATTTTCATTCAATAAAAACAAATTTTAAAAGATAACTAGATATCTGTAGAAGGTTATAAGAATAAAGGGGAAAAATGAGTTAAGTATACAATAAATTCAATATAATTAGATAACTAGGTTCTTAAGAATATCCCTAAAGCAATAAGTATAATCTCCGCAGAATCACGGTTTGCGAGCAAACAGCATGGCTTCGGCAGGGACGGTCCATAGACCATCTCCCAAAAGTACAACGTGGAATGAAAGTCGTGGCCCGTGGTCAGGCGGGTAAATTGGGAGTCGCCTGAAGACAGTTGGTCGAGATGCGACAGGGGACTTCTTGCGCCTTGGGTACGTTTTAATGTTGGAATAATTTATCCCAATGCAGCAAGCATGGGTAGAGTGACCAGTAAACAATTGGTTCATTCAAGATACGGTCAGTCCCAACCTCCCAACAGGTTTGTCGATTTGTGGAGGAATACTTCGGAAATGACTGCTTTGATTGCAAAGTGACTGCTTTGGATTATTCCAATTTAACTGGCACAGATGTGGACTGGTGCTCCTACTTGGCTGATTTCAATCCCCGTGACCATTTTCTGTCTATTTAAAAACTCCGTTTACCAAAATAATTCCACGACAGTGTACGAGCTTGAGGAGGCAGTCTCTACTGCATGTGCGTGCATTTCCCTTAGCACACTAGAAGGGGTGATGTTGAACTCGGTCATACTTTTTTAGTAACTATTGTTCGCTTATGCCACCTTTGCACGGTTAACGGTCAACATTTAGAAAAGATTTTACTTTGATTCCACAGAGTACTTGTTGAAGAACTGCTTTTATTTTATTTTCCAACATCCCATACAGAGTACAGCGCCATCTCTTGGTAACTTTTCATACTATTTTAAAATTCTTGTATCAAATTTTTACAACTTTCGTAAGAAATATACAGTTTACCTCATCTCTCTATTGCACTTTAATTAGAGATAAATACTTAAAATCACTATGTCCTTTTCTGTACACTCTGTAGGAGTATTTTTTTGTTCTACGGAAAGCAGTAAAAATTACAAATCTGAAAATCCAGTTAACCTAGAAATGTCTAATTCAATTCATTGGTTTTGTAGATAAATTGAAATATTGTTTTCTCCTAAGTTTGATATTTCCCTTGAGACCTAGAGTATTCTGTGTTTTCAGAAATATGTTCTTATTTTAAAGCACATACCTTAGGGAACTCAGTGTTTCTGATTAAAGATTACACTTATCTATCAGTAAATTGCATTAAATCCCCATGAGTTTTGGTCTGTAAAATTATTTCGTGTTGATAATAATGATATTTTATATATAATTTATATATATTATAATGTATATAATTTACTGGTTTACTTGAATTTTCATTGATTTTAAATGAAAATTTATGAACTACGTGACCAGTTATCCTGAATCACTTTTGAAATAAAACTATTTCCATTTTACTCTATTGCTAGCACTTTTTTTTTCCTCCTAAATTGCGTTATAAAATTTTATCTGTCTCTTCTAAATATTTTCTCGAACTAAAACTTCTGCAGTATAATACATTTGTATTCTAGGTTATGGTTTTCCTTTTTCGTCCGATCTGTTTCTATCAGTTTCTCATCATACTGTTTAGTACTTTGAGCTTTTGTATCTTGGACAAACAATGAAGTTGAAATAGATTTTTACATATTAGTACATAAATAGGGAAAAGCACTGTCAAATTGTCGGACAACTTTATGGCGATTATACTTTTGAAGTAATTATCCATCTGGTAGTATCCGTTTGAACTTATAGTATTCGTAATTAGCTGTAAATTTAGTCGATGTACTAATGAATTTCAAATATTTAACTGTTGAATTTCGCTATGCATGGATATATGTTCCAAACTATTCACAGATAAAAGTTTATTTAGGAATTTTCAGTGTCTTTCGCACAGAAATTCACCAATCTAAATTATGAAAATAATTAAATACATGGGAAAAGGTAGTGTCAATCCTACCGTCTGAAATTTGACTTGCGTTTCTATTGCAACAGGAATTCATAACTTGTCCATTCCAACTGACGTAAATAATTTTGCTTCATCTTTTTCATAGATTATACATAGATTCAGTTTTTACACGGATATCGAAGTAAGGTCAATTCATATACATACATGCAAGTTATTCTGTTTTAACATTACAAATATTCCATGTGCTCGTTGCGTTCAGTATCATTAACCTAATGTAAATTTTAATATTTGTCGGTTAAATGTATTAACCAATAAAAAATATTAAAGTTAATAATTTATCATAATTCACATTAGCCGGTTGTTACGAACAATTAACATTGCATTTTGGTGATTAATTTCGAATGTTCAGCAGGAGAGTTTAGTTCATACTTACATATATATTTCCAAATTACTTACAAAATATTATTTATTGAGCACTTTTGAATTCCCCCCCCCACACACACACAGTAAATGAACACACTCATAGAAGTTTTTTGTTCTATAACAAAAGGCATCTGATAGCTGAATCTGGTGCGAGCCTAAGGAATTAATAAGATTTTTAAACACTGATTATCGAAATATTAAAAATAAAATAACAATTTGCATACATGTTTTCAGTAATTAACCTTAAATAATCACAGTGAACAAGCATTATTCGTAATTGAGATAGATTTCTGGTAAATTTTATAAATATGCCAGATTATTACTTATCACATAAAAAGCATGCTTAGTATTAAAAACCAGTTTTTTATGATAATAACTAGGTATTTTAACATTAATTGCAAAATAATCAACTCGAAATATATTTGAATACTTGAACAGCACCACTTTCAGCAAATCCAGTTTCTTTCTTTGAAGACACCTGTGCAATAATTACCTAAGCCCTCCGATTTTCGGATAAGGAACTTTTATTTTCACCGAACAATGACATTTCAAGATGATTTATGGCTGTAGCAAATGAGGTATTTCCAGTTTAATTTAGGATGAACAATGTTCGTCACTTTCTTAGCGTCAAAATCAATAATCATTTGAAGCTCTTCAAAAATCTTATGTGTGATTTGTTTTTCTAAAGTGTTTCTTTTTGAGTTTGCAACATTGTTTTGGTGGAATGTTGAATGTGTTTAATGCAAAACAAATTCTATTGAACGCTTTATTGAGTGGCATGCTAGGAAAAAATGTACATATATATATATATATATTGAATAAATTCTTTTTACTCATAATACATTAGAGATAGTAATACTATCCGCATTCGCGTATTTATATATGCATCGTAGAAAAATATGTTTTTTAATTATATGGTATAGACTAAAAATGTGCTAATTATACAAAAATATTGAGGTTAAAATACTCGTAGCATATTTTACTCAAAGAGTCAATATATTTTTTAAAGTAAATATTCCCTTACAAAACATTTTAACTGACATTTTAATGTGTACATTTTAACAGTGTATTTTACACAAAGTTTTTATTTATTTTATCTTTTAACACAAGTATTTTGAGTATTTTTCTGTAACGACAGTAATATTTTTTAATGTAGTTTTCGTTCTACCTTTTTTTAAACTTTTTTTTTCAATTTACATAGCCCGATTATCTCTAATACGGAAAGAAAAAAAGCTTGTTACTACCTTTTGGGTACACTTTGTATACATACAGGATGACCATAAAAAAAAGCTTGTCGATATATGGACTTCTGGATGCCGGTCTGTTTAACCGATCGATATGAAGTTTTAGAGATAGTTATTCAGAATTATGAACTCAAGATTCTGTAAACGGCAGCACAGGGACGCGTCCGCTCCCAGGTAAAGTTACAGGTACAAAAACTCGGCATTTAGTATGACAACACCTATTTCTTTTCCTTATCAGAAAGATCTAAAATCTTAAAAAGCATTGGAATGGTACGTGCACCGCAAAAAACGGACGCGTTATACACTCACAAAAAACATTGTGTAGCGGTAGGACCGCTCGTCAATGTTTGTGCTCAAGCTAAGTGGGAACAGTCGCCTGTTGCATAGTTGAGATCCTTCGATTAGCCAACGCAAAAATATAAGAATTATATGCTCGCACAAAAAAAGGCACTGCAAACGATCGGAAACACTCAGAGTAAATTTACATTAAAAGGGATAAGAGACGAACAACACAGATTAGAACAATGAAAACGTTTATTGTGATTACATACTTTCCATATGGGTGTCATCATTGACAATTACCCATTACATACAGGGGACTTTAGGCAATAAAGGTGAAATATCTATACATATGGGATGATTGCAATCCCCTACAAGCTCTTACTTCACAGTAACGCTGATCCCTGATTGACTGACTCACTAACTAACCAATCCGGGCAACTCATCCAAGATATAAAACTTTTATCACCATTACTCAAAAAAGATAAAAACGTTAAGCACGAAAAAAGCAACATCATCAACACCGTTTCTACGATCTGCACCAAATGCTTCATAATGATGTATAAAAATACAGTAAAAAATCTGCGCTACTTTAAAAATATGAAAACCCACACGTTCAGTCATTTTTTAACGATTTTTCGCTCTTTTCAGCTCCATTTTATTTCCGGGAGTAAAAAAAAAAAAAAAAAAGTATCATTTGCGTTACAAAATTACATAGTTTCAAGTGAAAATGACGTCATTGCAATTGGGCGGCATGCAAAATAGTTTATCCAGATTACAAAATTAAATGATTTTTTTTAAATTTATTAATATGTTTTAAGAAAAAGTGCACGTTAAATATATATATTTTAAATATCCCATTCAAGCGTGACAAAATTGCAATCGATAGGACGTCATATTCACCACAGTCATCAGGCTTTGAAGGAAAGTGTGATTCTAATTCGTTCAAAGTAGTTTTTTTCAGATGGCATAGTTTAATTTTTTCCACAAATAAATCATATGCATAGATTTATAATCGTCTGCATAGATATAAGAATGTCTCTATACACAAAACAAAATCGTTCGAATGCGAAAAGTTTCCGCTCGTTTCCAGAAAAGCATGAAATTCGATTTCGGCCTGTAATAAAACTGAATAGGAACTTAGGTGGACGAAGATTGGACATATTGAGTTTAGACATATTTTCGTCAAATGTGTTTTTTCTAGAGCCCGCTGTAATTGCCTTCACAATGGGCTTTAACTTCTATTGTTTGATATAGTTGTTCAAGTTTGATAGAGTTGTTGTTATAGTTTGAGTTGTCCGGCAAAAGTTTGCGGATTGCTCATAAAAACTCTAGATTTGAGATATTCCCACAACCAGAAATGGATAGGAGTGAGGTCGGGGGATCGCGGAGGAACGGGAATGGATAATGGTGTTCCTTGACGTGGTCGCCGAAATTCATTACCAGAACTCCACGAACAGACGTTGCCGTATGTGGTGGTGCACCATACTATATCCAAACAATGCCATTCAGTACATTTCACTTCAGCAATTCTGTTACGACATTTTTTTTACAGCATGGCTGCATAGCGAGTGCCTATCTCACAGCATGTCGCAAACCCTGTCAGTGTCGCTTTCCCAAAGAAGAAAGGGTCGAGAACAACTTTTCTTCGCAATACCGGACCAGGCAGTAACTTTAGCGTCGTGTGGAAGTACTTGTGCCACAGCGAGTGGTTTAAGGTCGACCCAGTGCACTCAAGTTTTGGTGTTTGCGTTGCAAGTTAAGGCGAAATGCATCTTGTCCGTCCATAATATTTCAAGAGGTCAGTCGTTATCACAATCATATCGGATAAATATTCATTTAAGAAGTCGATACGTTGCTTATGGCCCACTGCTTCCTGCATCTGGATGTTCTGGAATCGGTAAGGAAACTTGCTTTCAGATGGTCGCTTACCCAGCTCCATCACCAATAAAAAAAACGAATCCTTTTTCCTCTACCATTAAGACAAAGACAATACACAATTTTTCAGATAGGTAAAAATTCCCAACTGGTACAAGAACAGCCTATTGAGCATTTCTAGATAATAACTTGTTACATAAATGGCAAACAAAACTAAATTTACACAACTCCATTTTTCAAGCTGCACTTTTGGCAATTTTACTCTCATTAAAATGGTTCTTAAATACACCATTCTCATCAATAATAAACCACACGGACAGCCTCTCAGCTGAGAAAATCTTAAAGGATACTATAACAAATAATTCAATAGCCCAAGAGATCTTAAAACTAATCACACAGGAATCAATCAAAATTAACTGTATCAAATCACACTGCGGTATCCTTGGGAATGAGGCTTGCCGATACAATGGCCAGACAGGCAGCATTAAATATCTCTGATTCTATTCCACTTCTTAAATTTCCTCTTCCCCTCTCACACTTAAAATTAATTTTACATGAAAATTTGATTACGTAATGGAAAAACAGATAGTCCAGAAACTGTACAAGAAGATATACTTAACAATGTTTCCCGAAAGTTTCAAAAGAAATTTCCTAACTACACAGATATCGGTTTATTTTCTTAATGGCCATAAGATGGCCATTAAGATGGAATGGGCCATAAGATCATGGCCCATACAATACGTATTTTTCAAAAATTGACAAGGTATCTAATCAATACTTCTCATTAACAAATACACATCCCTTATTTCATTACATAACCGACTGCGCACTAACTACCAAATATTGCAGAAAGAGATACCCAACACAATTTTTGCCATCCTGCGTCAACACCACATTGGAAGAGATGTACCTTCAAAGGAAAATAATTAATCGTGTAAGCCATTTGGAAAACAATCAATTTCAATTCGTAAACCCCTCTTCCCCAAGTGCTTCTGCGGATCTGGACTAAATCTGACCAAGACTAATGCTTGAAAAAAAATTGAAATCTTCAAAACGTTCTGGAGGATTATTAGTTAGTAGTGGGAGAGCAGGCAATTTTGGATATTTAAACCTATCAGGTCAGTTGCTATCTCTCAAGAAATGTACCGAAATGAAATGGCATATTCAATGCACGAGATATACCTTTTGCAGTTTGCAAGTGTCCTGAAATCACTCTGCGATGCACTTCCGTAACAACGACCTCAAGAAAAGCTGGTCCTTCAGATAGCAGTATATCACAAGCGCAGCCAATTTCTTCGAATTTTTTTACGAAATCACGCAGAGCTTAGCATCACAGATTTGGTATTGGTTGTCATTTACTTTCAGTTTCTTAAATTTGATCTATTGTAAATCATTCATTTTTACTTTAAATTCTCTTCTCATTCCTCACCGGCTTTTAAAATTCTGTATTACACTTTTTCCCACATATTCAATCTCAGTTATCTGGCTATCTACCCTAATTGTATGCTTAAATTATTCTTTCACCCGTTTATCTATGTCAATAATAATTCGAAGTCAGTTCCATTTATTTCACTTTCTTAGTTGTTAGGAAACGTCTGTTTCTCCTGCAATGCATTTACACTTAATTTATAATGCATTTATCCTTAACGGTCTCCATATGCGCGTAAAATACTTACGGGTATATGGCGGATTATTTCTATAATCCTGCAGTTTTTCGGCGTCTTTAATAGTGAATGTATTTTGGTTCTCGTTTGGACGTTCCTTTAATATACCAACTTTAATTTTTCGCCAACCTTTAGATCATTGTTCGACTGAATTTCACTTCTGATGAATCAGGACTCTTTTGAAAATCTTGATAAAACGTCTCCCAGCCACCACCATCTACTATTTATGCATCGTTTCGCATAAGTTAAATAAAAGATTTTTTCGCCTACAATTCTCTCTCTTATAATAGTTTCGAAAAGTGACGTAGCCCGACTTATTGCACTTCACCTCAACGCTGCAAGTATATGAATTGGCTTCAAAAAGTAAAACTAGTAGTACCGTAGGAACTAGGAGACCGTAAATGTATTTTAAATTATCCCAACTGATGTCTCCTTCATAGATGGTTACGACGCTAAACACTCAAGGCTTCGGCGGCATTCATCCCAATTTGATAATGCAGTTTTACCAATTCACAGTGAACTTTCACTGGCAGAGTTATACCTTCGGCATGTAAGCGCTTCCGAATGAAAAATCAATATTCCAAGATGACAGTGTCCACATCGCCTCTATCCGACCGTTTTCTTCCTCCGTGCATGTACGTACAAAACTAACGGATACTTGGCCGCAGAGAAAACGCTAGCATTAACAAATGAACTGGCATGCAGTTCTGCCTTCTGCATTCGCAAGTCGAAAGTTACTTGCTATGCAACAGCCGACAGTCCCCGCTTATCCGGCTTACAAAAACAGTATACCTTGGTTGGCGAACCAGCCGCCATCCTTTGTATTTTTTGTGCGTAAAATGCGCCCGATTTTTGTAATGCACATTTTGGAGTTTATCTTTGGCTAAACTCCAAATGATCTTTGGAGTTTAGCCATATGTCGATCATTTTGCGGTGGAAGAAATATAGGTATTACTATTCGGAAATCTTGAGTTCCTGAGCCTATTTCCGTAAATGTGAGAGTCATTTTGTTGCCGTTCTCAGACTCGGCCACATACATGTGAATAACTATCTCCGAAATTTCATCTCGATCGTTTTAACAGACCGGTTCCTTGAGGTTCATAGTCCGGCTCAGTTTCTTTATGGCCAACCTTATATTAATTATTAACGAATTTTTTCATAATAAATGTTCTTGTTATGAAATCTCTTCTATAAAATAATGGATGACGAAAGATATTTTGTGCCTTCTGATGCTGTTTTACATGGTACTTATAAATTTTTATGGTCGTTAATAATTTATACGCATAGATATTTTTTCTTAAGAATTAGATTTATTATTTTCTGAGTAAACACCGTTGTGTACTCAATATGTCTATTAAAAAGTTTTTGTACAAAAGTTTTAAAAATCCCCTTAACCGAAAAATACCTAATTCCTTTTATTGATTTTTAAGATAAATTGAAATAATTTTCTCTTTTCTACGTAGAACGAAAATATTTCCTTTGAGACCTATAGGTTTCGTTGTAAAATTATTTGTAAGTAATAAATTTAATATATAATTGACTGGTATACTTACACTTTTGTTGACTTTAAAATAAAATTATTCTATCTTAATCACCAATACTTCTAAATGTTATTTGATAGAAAATTACTTCTTTTTATCCTTCTTCAAAGATTTTTCTTTTTGTGTTTCTTTGTGAATGTGTGTGTGTGTGTGCTACTGCTTTATAAAATTTTATCTACCTCCGCTAAGTATTTTCTTGAAAGTTCTAAAACTCGCGCTTCAATATAATACATTTCAATTTTAGATAATGGTTTTTCTTTTTTTTTTTGTCCAGTCTGCTTCTTTCGTTTTCTCATCATACTTTATACTACTTCGGACTTTTGTATCGTCGAGAAACAAAGTAGTTGTAATGTTTGGATAAGGTTGTGTATTTTTGCACGAAGAGGAATGTGTGATAAGATGGAGAACTTCAGGTTCAAATATCTGTCCCAAATACATCAAATCATTTAAAAGTCTAAAATTTATCTAAGTTTTTTTTTAAAATCTTTATGTTTTATATTTTAAAAAATGAATAAATTTCATTTAATCTTGGAAGATGCAAAATATCCTATCTCCAAGGAAAAACAGTTTCTTCATCTTACGCATTAGGTGGGGTAAGGTGATTAATAGATAACAGTATAAAGACACATTTTTAAAAATGCAACCACAGGTAAAGAATCTTATAAAAATATCGTATTATCAGTTCCTATTCCAAACATTATGCTATTTATGGTTCGTCAACCACCCATCTCACGGATTATAGTACAATATCTAAATATTCACAAATTTGATTGCTAACAACTAATTTTTATTCGTAAAATTAATATTACATTTCAAAATCCTAAATGAAGTTGGTTTAAGTTCAAATTAGGGCTAAGGTAAGGCTACATAATGGCTTTCTGACTAGGGGCCTTAAGTGAAGGACGTTTTAGTGTTTTTAACGCGTATTCCCTTTACATTTGGAAAAAAACTGCAAAAAGCGAGAGACCGTTTGGTCAAAAATCGCGCAGTAGGCCGGAACCTTAGCACGTATCCATCTTCTATGTTGAGTGTTTTATGAATGATTCGGTTATGGTGAGATCCGTAAATGACGTTGGAGAGCTGCATGTAAAAAACTGATCACGAGTTACACACGAACAGTATCTGTTTTCTTATATTTCCGCTACATGTAACACTCCAAATCCATATATGTTTCTCAAACGTTCTGATTACCAGATACATACAATCTTATAAACGTATATTAATGACTATGTTATTTTATCTGTTATCCCATTTATTGAAAATTGTCCGCAAAATGTGTCCCGAAAAAGCGACATAATTTTACATATATTTAAATACTATTAGTTCGCAACAGCTTTAATCTATTGTTACAATTTTCATAAGCTATGCAATATGCATCACATGTATTTTTCTATAAATAGGTTACAATCATTAAAATTTCAAAATAGGGTTACCAGGCAAAATAGGCAAAAGATAAAAGATCATATGAAATGTATATTAATATCGTTTTAATATGGCAATAATGAAACTAAAAAAATAGGGAGATTCAGGGGGTATTCCCCTGACGAGGCTCGAACAGCTGAGTTATGCATACAGGGGAGAGGGGGCAGATGTGAACACTTTTTTTATTTGTATATTTTTTCAAAAAATATCATTAGTTTCACACAGCAAAAATGTCCATAGGTTTAAATAGCGTTTTCTTATGAATGTGTTTGCGAATTTTTCGCAAAATATTTCTTCACTTTTTAAAGAAATATTTTACGAATCATTTTATTTTTTTTAAAATGACACTATTCATTCAGATGTGCTCCTACATAGGGGCACATGTGGACATGCATGTGGAAAATATGAACAAGATTAAAAAAAACAATACAATGATCATATTTAAAAGGAAAAATAATAAATATAAAAGTTATAGATACGGAATATGTTGAAAAGCCCTTAATAATAATTCAACGCACATTATATTTATCTAATTCAACAGAAAATGACATCGAAGAGAGTGCTGCTGATATTCCCCCTAGTATGCATGGCTGAGGCAATTTCATTATAAAATCATCTCTTTAGTCAATTGATGTATCATCATTCTCAGGAAAAATGAAAATCTCATTTATTTGTGTTTGCATAAATTTCACATGAGTTTCATTTGATTTTAGTTTTTCAATTCTAGCAGCATAACGTATTAATAATGTAATAAGCAGCATAATGAAAGTATTCTTTGTAGAAAATTCTACTAAAACAAAATCATCGATTTATGAAACAATTGGTTAATAATCGAACCCTAGAAATAATCGAACTTGGTAATAATCTAGAAATATTCGAACTTCCTGTTCCTCAGGAAAATAATATGTAATACTCCTTTTTATCACTATTCAAAACTCCTTTCCGATTTTAATTTATTTTTTTTTACCTTTATGTTTTCTTTTGTTCAATTCCTTTTGAGGTGTACCAGTTAGGATACGATGTATATTTCCTATTTTTCCTTTTTTTTGCTCCCTTAAATTACTTACTTGGTCTTTTGCAAATGGTCGGACTGATTCTGTTGTGGAACAAGATAGTACTTCTGTTAAGATTATAACACTTTTTTGACTGAGCATTAGTTTCAGTACAATGGCCAGAAGTACCTGGAATATCTTCTGTTTTTTGATCTGTTAAAATATCAGCAAGGAAATCATTCTCAGCAAAAGCATTTCTGTAGAAGGGCCAATCAATTCCTGGTTTAAAAACCTGATCTTATGTTTCAAATAGTGAAAGCTTGATAATATGCTGTAGTAGAGTTCAGGAATTTCTTAAATTTATTTTTCCTGCATTAGTTGTTAATCAGTCATTAAATGCAATTTTTAGAGCTGGGGACCATAACCACATACACCTTCAGACTGTAACTTATGAGAACAATGGGAAGCAAAGGATAATAGAACTACTCCATTTTCATGACAGAATAAGATTACTTACACGCTTCCATGACATTCATGTTCACCAATAAGCAATGGACACCAATAAACTTTCATGTTCACAAATAAGCTTGGAAATGTCTCATAGTTTCCAGAAATTTACTTGCTGTCATCCATCCTCTTCGGTGTACCAGGCTTGAACTTTAAGAATGTGCTTCTAAGCAGTTCTTTATACTGCTTTCTGGGGAAAACATAAACAGGCGGAACAGTGTTCATGGAGGGGCACATGTGAACTGTTCTGAACATGATATTTGCCCCAGATGTATGCGCATCATCTTCCTTAGGCCTTTAAGTTGTCACAATAAAAAATTCTTAATTGAGAAAAAAAAATTTAAAAATTTCCTTAAGTTAAAAGAATGCTCATATATTATTCTGCAATAATGAACTTTATCTTAGTTAAACTATATTTTCACTTGAAGAACTCAGTTATAAAATTGCATACAACATCTGCTAAATCAAAGAAATTGAAACTACATAAAAACGAAATGGCTCACTGCTTTAAGAATTTGGCAGAGAAATTGGACTCATGATACCATTTATTGAGATTTTTTTTCAGATTTTAAATTTTAAATTACCTTAGTAGGAAACACTATGTTCATATGTGCCCCCTCTCCTCTACATATGTATATATATATTAGATATATAAGACATGTATATATACATATAAGAAATATATATATATATATATGTGTGTGTGTGTGTGTGTGTGGAAAGAAAAATGAATTACAGAAACTGGTGAAATATATACACATATATTACACATACATATTGAGTATAGCTTTTCCTTAAGAATAGGCCAATCATATTTTGTAATGAAGTTAAATCGGAAAAAAATAGCATACAAGAACACAAGATGCCTTGTTAAATGAGTTGAATGTGTACGAGAATTCAAATATTTTTTTTTGTATGTTGGAGTAACATAACGTTGCAGGTACGTATTTACAGTATTATACGTTTGTCTGCAGTGAAATTAGTATTAGGTGGTCGACGAAATTTTAGAGCGTTTTATGATGAGAGATAGAAGAGCTGCAGAGAAGAAAAAGGAACTGCAGATGGTAAACACGCTCTGGCATCGTAAGCTGGTGAACGCGAAAAAATCTATTTAGTATACGAATACTTAAGCTGAGTTTTTCTAAAATTTATAAAAATCTCATATTTTATTTAATCAGTTTTTCTTTTTTACTCTAAAAAATAATGAAGGAATGGAAATAAATAAAAATAAATAAATAAAAAAGAATCATTCATCCAATTCAACCAGCATTTTTCTACTTATTTTTTGTAACTAATGTGGAGAAACATATATGCATATTAATTGTCCCTGGTCATTACATAAAATGTTTGAATTATATTACGTCTCTTTTTTAAATTTTGTATGCCGCGTATTTGTCGTTTTGGCATTGTTCGCTAGAAATAACGGAAGTGTTGTAATCTCGGAGCACCCAATAGGCTGGTCAACATCTCTTACGACGTCCCCTGATCTTGAACATTTTTTGAAATGCAAAACTTGTACCCAGATTGGGAGCCCAAGTAGAGTTGTCTTAATATGGAGGGCATTAAATCCATGGAAGATTTTATTTGCACCAGGTATCTTAGACACAATCACAAAGCAGTGTAGCTGAGAGAACTTTTCACCATCCCGAACGCTAACCTAAGTCAGCACTACTTCACTTCCGGTGTTAGAATGGGAAAAGCACTTTAATGCACTGGACCACTGTTGACTCAGTTAAAAATGTCCCTATAATTGCATTTTGCTTCTTAATTAGAATTGTGTTTAAATAGGAATTGAAATACTTCTAGGTAAAATCTATATATAGAAAACAAACTTAGATGTTCAAATATTGCGACGGCCTCGGTCTGGTTCTAAATAAAACATATGAATGTGTACCATATAGTGTTAAATTTAACATAATTTCGCGAGTAATATTTTTGAAACATACATTTTACTTCTAATAAACAAAGTCATTGCATTAAGAATAAATAAAAATGAAGTCCATTTCCAAAGAAAGAACTGCCACTTTTACTATAATAGCCAATAACATAATACAGTTATCATTTAGGATAACTTCATTTAGGAAAATTAAGATAAATGTGCCCGCATTGGAATTAAGTTCTTGTAATTTTTGGACTTTGTTAAAAATCTAATTTTAAACTTAATTTTTAGGGGTGTTCAAGAATAATTTCTTTCCTGAATTGCGTACTCATCTTATAAATTATGCATGAAAAAAAAAAGAAAAATAAAGAATTAGCTTATAACCGCTCGGAAGTTTCATCTTTTGCATGTTATAAATATTGAAAATGCAATTTCTCAAACGGCGGGGATTTTTTTTTTCATTGCACATTTACTATTCTCACGGAAACAAGTGATCTTTTGAATACTATGAATCAAATTTCGTAAGAATATTTGAGGGAGAATCTCATAGCTGGCACAAAGTTTTCTTGAACTTATTTCCATCGAAAAATGTTTCCCCATCCCCATCCATTCTCATTTCCATTCTGTGGAGAGTAGATCCTTAATAATACTTCTGAAGTTATAATAAAATGTGGCATTTGTTAAAAGTGTAGTATCATTTTTTTTTCACAACCAATATTTTGTTAAAGGATTTAGAACTTACTGGAGAGAAAATAGATACCAGTAAGGTTATACATAACAAAAACATCTGTGTCGAAAGGTCTGTAAACTTTTAGTTTGATATGCTTAGTTGTTGAGCGTATTTCATTTAAGTGCATAAATTCCGACAATTCTAACGATTTCCATTTCCAGAAGAAATATATTCCAAAAAAATATCCGATAAAGAAAAGAAAGAACTTAAATGGTTTAGATATATTTTCTATATTAAGGATATTTCGTCACGAAGTTGAAATGAATAAGTTTATGTGTAAAACCTGATGTAAAATATAACTATGACTGTCATGATACAAAACCGATATCTGCCGTTAAGAAAATAATAACAAAAGATAAAGTGCAGTAAATGCTTAGTAAATTGGAAATTGTTAATACTATATTTGTGTTACTTACGAATAACAATTTAAGATTTCGTTAAATTAAGCGCAGTTTTGAGGAGAAGAAAACAAATTGCTATTACAAGGGAATCTCAGATTTCGGTCGATGACTTTAAAATCTGTCATTACGTCGTGTCTTGATCACTAACGAAATGCAACAATGTGGCCTTGAACTTGTCTGCCTTCCCGTGCACTTACTGGCGTAAATATGAATCAGTTGGTACGAAATTTAAATATGACACTTGTGTATGTAAACTTATGGCAATGATATGCGAAGCGTAATGATTTTTTACCCTAACAAGGAAACCCAAAGTAATTGCAATGGATTGCGTTGTATGAACAGATATCTTTTGAAAAGAATTTTAAGACTACCCTTATCCCAAATGAAACAAAGTCATATTAAGGAAGTTTGTACGAGAAGACTGTCTACAAAAAGTACCGTATATATAATCCATAACACTTTTTTACAGTCAGTCATCAGTAATCTTGCAGACTGGACTTTAGGAGGAATTATTAATTGCAAATATTTCAAAGCCTAATTTTCTACAGCATCTTATCTTTCTCAACACCCCGTGCGGAGTCTCCTGCTTTTGAACCAATTTCAGATTGCCCTCAGGAAAGAGTAAACCACTTTTGTTGGAAACAATGAAAGCAAACAGGTTAACTATGCGTGTAACAGCAGTATGTATTTTTAAATATTAAGGAATTTTTGCATATCGGTTCCACTTACGGTAACAGCAACTTTAAAGGCCATTGGACAATACAGCGCATGCGCACATATAAAATCCGCAACGTGGATGGCCAAAATACTCCGTATAGCGAATAGTGTTAGCGTTAACGTGGGAAGAAATGGTATGCACAAACTCTCTAATATAATGCTTAAGTTACACAAACAATTGTTTGCTGCCTGATTTTTAATTTAATGTTGTTCTAAACCTATGATAAATTGTTTTTGTAACATTCGTCCGTTGCTAAAACTCTATGATCTGATCTAACCAACACATTTTGAAAACTGTATATTTTCAACTCAAAATTTTGAAGTGAGAAATCTCATCATTCAGTATGCGAGTAAAGTCCCTTGCCACCCTCTGAACTTCGGAAGGGCTGCTTCTATATTCATAAAAGGGATGTCTATGTGTACCAAAGTAACCGTGCACTGCTGAATGAAACCGCCTACGGCACCACCTGGTGCGAAACTGAGGAGTTAACATTTCTCTCTCGAAACCGGAACGAGATATGGACCAAAGTTTATTCACAAAGTTGTAGAGCAATATTCATTTAGTACGAAAAGACAATTTTTTGACATTAATGCGAATAATAGAACGGTTAAAACGCACATTTGTTTTTTCGTGATTTCCAAATCTGTGACGTCACGAACGAGAGGAGAAATGATTATCTTTCGGGCAAAATACGACACCGCAATATGGCACAGTGGTATCACTTTTGATCTCCAATCATAAGGACCGAAGTTCACATCGCAGGATAATCATTTCTCTTCCGTGATACAACTATTATGAAAAGGAATTTTATTTGCACATACTGTTATCCCGAATCCCCCATAACATCCCGAATTTCCAAGGTTCCGAAATGTAATTTTTTGAGCATTATGCTTCACATCGACTGTCAGTTATCCGTAGATCTTCTGATTGTTAATTTCTGTGAAATTTGTATCCATAATTGTTGGAAGAGTTCCCTGAAGCAATAAGGTTTGTGTTTCGTTCTAACAACACCATTGTCTCAGGACCTTTCCGCACAATACGAGCTTTCGAACATTTACATCCATACGAACCTGTCAGATTTTCAGTGCAGATGAAAAACAATGTGCGAATATTTTGCAAAAATAATTACAAATCATAATACATTACGTGCATTATTGATTCGGATGTCGGTGAGCAGCGTATTAATTTCATGAATGGAATATCATCGAACATGACGACAATTCCCTAGTACAATTCCTTAGTACAATTACCTTAGTACAATTTTTTTGAGCCGCAAAGCTAAATTCTGGCAAGAAAGCTTTTAACACAAGGTGAAAACAATGAAATTCATTGTAAGACATCATGCATTTACTGAAATTTGAAATTGTAATTTGACTATCAAAATTTGAACATATTTGGTTATCGTGTTTAGCAGAAAAAGGAACTTTCACCTTTTTCTTCTATTTTTTTAAAAGTTTTTTCTTATAAAATATAAAATTATAATTATATTTCAAGTAAATAACTTATTAATTGTTTGTTATTAGTTTGACTTTACTAAAGTCATGTAACTCACTTTCGGATGAAAAATGCTTTTAAAAATTCTATAAAATATTGAATGTGAATTTTACCCCAGTGGCGTCTAAACAACTTTCAGATATTCAGAAAAAAAACCATATACCATGTACTAAAATATTTTTTTTCATTTATATTCACCTAGAAGTTTTCACAATTATATTTCTTTCCACTCTCGTCAATTCTATGTATTAAAATCGGTGTCGAAGTTATATGTATATAATTATTAAATATATAGAAATTATCCGCATCTTGTTAATGCATAATTTTCTCTCTCAAATACAACGCTGAACATTTTTATGTAACATGTTCTGAAAAATTCTAACCAAGCGCACACAATCGAAAAAGAACGTCTACTACGTATACAATACCTCATGAATATTTAAATTTAATAATTAATTAATATTCTGGCTTTCTATGAATAATGTATTGACAGATATTTTCTATCATGTAACATTATGGGGCAGTAAAAAAAGTGATGTAGTGCATCGAATGAATGAAGTACAGAATCGGAAATATGACACATTTTTAATCAAGAAAAATATGAAAAATGAATAAAATTTAATCATTTAATATGCGGTATACATTAATTTTATAAATATACGCACACTTCCACAGAAAGACTCTAGATAGCTAGTCAATATCTCATTTAATAAAACTATACCTTACTTATGTGAAATATTCATGCATACATAAATATATATATCAGCGAAATAAAATTAATTAGTTCTCACATCGTACCCATAAAATATTTTCCTCGGTTATAAATATAGTATTTATCCACAGTATGGATATCATAGTTAAAATTTTCTCTTAACTCTCAAATTTACTATTTTATTTTTGTTACGTTAATTTTAATTTACTATGCTATATTTGTATGATTGCCCCCCCCCCCCCTAATATTTTAGTTTGACTATTGCCATATTTAAGCGACATTGATTGACTATGTCATTTTACTTCTCACCCCTTTTTCTTTTCTTTTATTCTTTCTTTACATTTATTTCATCGACTGGAAGTAGGAGGGTTTCCTGATCTTTCCTTGCAATTGCAAACGTGGGTCGATGACAACTGAAGTAACTTATATAATTTTTAGTATCTATCTTAACACACCAAAAATGTTTGCTTTTCGTTATTTGATATTGTTGAGAGAACTATACGCGAGTAGGGTTGCTGTATTTAGCCTGGTAACCCTATTGGCGAGTCATTCAGAGTGGATAAGAATGCCAGGCTGTTAGGCTAATGTTTAAAATTGTTCTTTTTTCCGCTTTTACATTCGCTAACACAGTGCCCGATGCGTTTACACCTCTTATAAGTCCATGTTTTATGCTCCCATGTTTCGTAATTATTTTTATTCAGCGTTTCATTTCGCCAAGTTACAGTCGTCAATTTGAGGATGAATGATGCAGTCTTGAAAGGAACGTTAAAAATTAACAAATACATAAATTAATCCATCTGATATCGTCAACCTTTTAGAAATGTTAGCAGAGCTATGGCACAGACATAGTAAGCGTGAGATTTTAACATCGCATTTAGTTTATTAAATTAGAACGGAAGAAACAGGCACATCACATAAAAAGGTAACTCAATAAGGAAAAGGTATAGAAGAATTAAAAAGAATACGTTCGCGAGCACAGTTACAGTTAAGTAGATAAATATTTATTACAGGATACAGAATTCAGGAGGATAAGAATTGCACGATTAAAAAAAAAATTCAATACTTAGCAATTTTTTTAAGCTGTTGAAATTTTTATGATTGGAACCTATTTATAGAAAAATACATGTGATGCAGCTTACGAAATACTGTAACAATAGATTAAAGCTGTTGTGAACTAATAGTATTTAAATATATGTAAAATATTCAATATATATATCGCATACTTTTATGTCGCTTTTTTGGGACACATTTTTGGGACAATTTTCAATAAAGGGCATGAGAGATAAAATGACATAGTCATTAATGCATATATGAATCTTCTAACTATCTGCCTCACCCACAAAATTGCATTAATCCGACAGTCATGTGTGCATGTATGTATAAACGCAGGTTGTTTTTAAACTCAGTTTTTTCAAGACTATTTCACGTAGGAATGAATGTGCACAATTGAACGTTAGACTTTGAACAGGTCGCTTGATGTTTAACGCCCATTCATATGCAAAGCTATCTGGTGTGTGTAGCTCCATGGCACTCCACAAGATTATTTCTCAGAGGTAACGTTAACTAATTCCAGAAAGTCGGAACTTCGTGCAATGCCTTTTGTGAATGCTTGTAATCTATAAAATTCTCGAAATTCCAATCACCTCTTTAAGTCTGTAAATGCGCTGAAAAAAAATTCGTTTTTAAATTCAAATTTTTTGTTGTGCTTTCTCTCTATCATTTGACTGGATACATGTTTACATTTACTGCCTACTACATGCCGTGAGAGAGTTTTCCTGTCAACAGGAATTAGATAGAAAGCGCAATCTGCTTTTCTTTGCACTGTATCTGCACTGTGTGAAATGGCATTCTTAGCTTATACAACGCTAGCCCAAAGAAAAAAAAAACATGAAGTTGAACTTAACGAAAGGCAGGAATTTTGGAAAACTTATACTGTCGCAAAAAATCCTTTCATTCATTAATCAAAATGGAAAGTAAATTATGCTTTTAGAGAGCTTTATGCTAGAAATTCGTCAGAAAGGAAAAAAAAAGAAGTATAACTTTCAAAACAATGTAAAATTCATCTCACACTCAAAAAGGTATTTTATCACCTTAATCTACATTTGTGTTTTCCATTTGCCCTATCATATACGACATTTTAATGTAACTCAGGTCATTTAAACGGCTGTCATAATGTGAAAAAAAAAATAATAACTTAAGAAATGGGCAGGAGTGCATTGTTTTTAGACAACGACATTTAGAACCGATTTTCTAAGCTTAAACAAGAACGATTGGTTCAGTAAATGAGCAGCAATGGACAGAGGAAGTACTATTGTGGTGTTTTTATTTTGATTTTCCGCTGTTTATATTTTGATTGAAATAACCACTTTTGAGCCAAGTTGAATTTCTGAAATAAATACCAATTTCGTAAAAAACGCTCAAAATACTGGTGTTAAATGATAAAATAAATAAAAACTTTGTGAAAAACACACATAAAATTTTACTTATAGCTTGTTACGATCGTTTGGACCAAAAAGCATTTTTAGGTCTTCATCAGACGAAACCCTTCATCTCACTAAGCAGAGGGAACTGAAAAAAGATAAACAAACAAGCATGTTGCCACATGAAAGCAAGAAAAGACGAACAAAACCGTGGAGAGGGGGAAAAAAGGGAAGGAATAAAAAGTAAAGAAAATAAGGATAAGCAAAAAGGCATAAATAAATAATAATAAACATAAAAAACAGAAAAAAAGAATACACACAAAAAAAAAAAAAGAAAACAGAACATAAAAAATCCCTATAAAAACACATTTTTTTTTTTCAGTGTTAAGTACAACGTGTTATAAGTAACATTTTTGTGTGTTTTTTCACAAAGTTTTTATTTATTTTGAATAGCAATTTGACTTACAATTCACGAATTTGCTATTTTTTTAAATTCTAGTCTTAATATTGATCGATTTTGAAACGTATTATATAAGCAAATGCTATTATCAATCCCTCAGGATTAAATAACTTATCATGATATTAACCTCGATTCGGTAATCAACAAAGGAATTGTGTGTGTGTGATGCAGATCATCACATATCTTATTTTTAATTATCAATTACGTAATTGTTATTTATTTCTAAATTGAATCTGTGTTCAAAATTTATTCTTTGCACTTTCGATTTGGTTTTCTCTTCCCTTCGTCTGTAAAGTTTTTATTTCTGCACCTACCGTATTTAAAAGCAATCTTCCGTTTTCATTTATTTTTCATTTTTATTTCACTTGTGCATTGGTAAAGCCTAGCATTTCTGTTTCCATGGTTTTTTTATGACCATATATGGTATCAAATCTATAAATAACATTGGCTTTCATTTGGGTTACAATTTAGCTGATACATTGTTTGTTTTATCCGTTGGCATGTCTGGGATTACAAAATAATTATATAGAAATGTTCTTAACTCCTACTGGCGTCACGTTACTTTCTCATTTTGTTTGGCGTGTCGCATTGGCGTGTTTTGCTTCTGTACTATCCTCTTGGCTTGAGTTTCTCATGATCATTCACGCCTTAGCAGTTGTCTAGTGAACCTGCGTTTTTGAGGGGTCTGCTCAGCCACCGTAGGACTTTATAATTTTGATTTTTATGTGTTCATATGTTAAAATAAAATGTAATTGCCACTATACGGAGTCTTATTGTTTCAACACGTCCTGTGGTGTGAACCTGAGGAAAACTTCCCCATAGTGTGACATATTTTTTTTCTTTAGTTAATGACTTCTAAAACATATTAATGCAATTTAAATGTGGTAATAAATCTACCTTACGAAGATATCCCTTGTCGTAATCTAAATTATTTGTTTTATTTGAAAGCAAATTTCTGTTGTTTAGACTTTGTTTTTAAATCTAAATCTCTCTCTATATCTCTACAAACAAAAATAATTATGATTTCATTATCGTTAGGTGTACGAGAAAACTCATCCCTTCCCTACCATACTTAAACCATGCCATAAATATGCATAATTTATAGCTAATTACTAAAGAGCTAATTACTAGAGAATCCTGTGACATTGGTTACGAATGGTTTGTCACTGTTCTGAAGCGGTTGAAAATATAAGCACAATCGTGCATTTCACTGTTAATGGGATTTTCAAATTTCCAGTAGCTACTTACATCGTAATTTCGCCAGTTGATCTCAGTCACATTTTCTTAAATCAGTCTAACTATTGCAATTTTCAGCCCAATAGTCCTGTGAATGCTTTGTATACAGTTATTATTTAATTTCCCTTTGTTTTTGTTCCTGTTTTGTTTATTTTAGCTGTGTAACTCGCAAAATTAAAAACCTGTAAATCCGGAGTAATGCAGATTGACCTGATTCAAAAGACACATTAATTAAATCGATATCGAATCATACTTTCTTTCCAGTTTAATTGTTTTTCGTTCTTATTTATGTATATATATATATATATATATATATGTTACAGTGAAAACCCGATATCAGTCAAAACCCGAATTAACTAGTGAAAACGCGTTCTAACTGAGAGCGTTAGGCAAAACCCGAATTAACTAGGCAAAACGCGTTCTGACTGACAGCCACAGGCAAAATCCGAATTAACTAGGGAAAACCCATTTTATTCGAGTAGCGGTAGCACGTTTTCGAGGGGCCCCTACAGCGGAGGAATATTTTCCAGGGGCCCCCCTACAGCGATGGCATATTATCCAGGGGGTCCACTAAAGCAATGACCGGACGCAGTAATGTTTTTTGGGGTCTCGCAAAGGACCAGCGTTAGCATATTTTCGAGGGGGCCCTCCCTAAAGCGATGGCCGGACCCATCGATGTTTTTTTGGGTTTTGCAATGGGGTAGCGTTAGCATATTTTCGAGGTGGCCCCCTAAAGCTATGGCCGGACCTAGTGATGTTTTTTGGGTCAGCGTTAGCATATTTTCGAGGGGTCCCTTTAAGTAATGGCTGGACTCACTGATGTTTTTTGGGTCTCGCAAGGGGCCAGCGTTAGCATATTTCTTTGGGGGCCTCTACAGTGGTGGCCGGACCCACTGATGTTTTTTTGGGTCTCGCAGAGCCAGCGTTAGCATATATTCGAGGGGGCCCCCAAAGTGATGGCCGGACCCACTGATGTTTTTTTGGATCTCGCAGAGGGCCAGCATTAGCATATTTTCGAGGGAGGCCCCTACAGCGGTGGCCGGACACAGTGATGTTTTTTGGGTCTCGTAAAGGGCCAGCAATAGCATATTTTCGAAGGGGGAGCAAGATCCAATTTTTAGTGGATACAGCATTAACATTCCGGAATTCACATGGGAAAACATGGGATCCGGCCACCACTGTAGGGGCCCCCCCTCGAAAATATGCTAACGCTGGTTCTTTGCGAGACCCGAAAAAAATCAGTGGGTCTGGCCATCGCTTTAGGGGGCCCCCTGGAAAATATGCCTCCGCTGTAGGGGCCCATCGAAAACGTGCTACCGCTACTCGAATAGAACGGATTTTCCCTAGTTAATTCGGGTTTTGCCTAGCGCTGTCAGTCAGAACGCGTTTTGCCTAGTTAATTCAGGTTTTTCCTAACGCACTCAGTTAAAACGCGTTTTCCCTAGTTATTTCGGGTTTTGACTGATTTCGGGTTTTAACTGTAACATATATATATATAACATTACAAATCAAAAGCCCATGAACATCCCATATGTCTGGTACTACGCAGTTTAATTCAGTTGGAACAAAGAAATCCGCTTTCAAAAACTGCAATTTGAACTGCAATTGCAAGGGACTACACTGTCCCTTGCAATTCCTTTGTAATTTGGTAGACGGTCCCGGCAGCCAGCCACAAAGGCGTCTTTAAAGTCATAAAAGACCATGGAAAACCGCTGCCCAGTTTCTGGGATCGGCCAATAATTGCAATGCTATTTGATCATGTGCACGACCTTAAAAGTTGTTAAAAGGACTGCAGCAGGCCAGGAGCCAATCTTTCGCGTGACGCAACTGCCTAAGTAATATGTGTCCAGTCGTACAATAAAATCATGTAATCGTAGTTTAGACTCCGATTCCTTTGATCCATCGGCAGCCGCAAAGCACGCCCAAGGATTTTCACGAGAGCTCCAGGCGTTTGCCGGCCAGCGATAATCGGCCGCCTCAACAGCCTCGCCAAGGCCAAGAATGAGGCTCAACACCCTCGCCTTACCTCCGGTTCACGACTACACAACTTTCCCGTATCGCATATATATATATATATATATATGTATATATATATCATTTTTAATGTTTTTTTTTCTGGCCATTTTATTAAAAAAATAATTTTGGAAAAAAGAATAAATTGTTCAAAATATAATGCTTACAGAAACACGTATCTCACCATCATAACTATCGTTTATTTCCGTTGATTTTTTCGTGGGCGTTACATGTTCACAAAAGTAGAAAAATGTTGAAAGGCAGTTTCCCAGAGTGGTGATGAAAATACGTACTATCCACACGCTAACGTATGCGATTCCAAAGTGGTCCGATGTCTGGTAGACAACTCTATCTGACGTAAGTGCGGCATCAAAATCGCCAGTATTGATACATTGGTGAATGGCAACAACTAACTTTATTATTGTTTTATGCTAATTTAATTATCATACTTGAATGAGAACATCTCTTGAATACTCTTTTCTAATATAAATGCGAATTGATTAGGTTTGATGAGGTTTGAAATTAAAGAATTCTATACCGTATTTTTTAGTGCGTAGATGAAGAGTTTCTTATGACGTCAGGCAATTAATATTTTGTAGTTCATTACTGGTTGAAATATAAGAAACAGTTGTATTAAAAAAATACTTATGTGCGTACTTATGCAACTTATGTGCGTACCTACTGTATAAAATATTTCATTGTTAGCCGAATTTCTTCAATTTTTTATAATAAATAACTAATTTTTTATGACACATATTTTCAAAGATGGACCCTACATAGATGGCTTGGGCTACTGTGTGTTTTGGGCCTCGCGAAGGACAAGCGGTATCATATTTTCGGGATCATATTTTAAGAATCAACTCATTTAGTGTATCCATTCCGATTTACTGAATCCGTATTTTACAGATAAAATGAATTTCTGTAAGAAGGACATAAGTATTTTATCGGGCAATTTTTTAAAGAGCTGCAAGTAGTGAGTTAAGTATTAACCAACCAATACATTTAATGACAAAGTAGTGTTAAAAAAAATGTTATATTAGTTGAAATGAGTTCCATGACTTGGCCATCATTGATTAATACTTTCTCTGCTAGACTCGACATAAAACATCGCCAGCTTAGAGTGTTTCTGAAGCCTAATATTGGCCCATCACATATTGTCACATGAACACAGATTTCCTAGGTTGCCACATTCTGTATGGCCGCCTTTGGTTGTTAGTTCAAAGAAAAAGAATTACGAGGTTTTTCTGACAGAGACCGAATGCTTTATACATGACATAGTTTGCTACCAAAATATAATATTAATGCTGATATCTTTTGAGATAACAAAAGAGTATTTTTAAGGTTTATGAAAACGTAACCGAATGTCTTGGAATGCGTATCTTGTGTAGCTAGTTGATTTCTGTCAGTATAAATCAATTTCAATCAAGATAGATACGATCTTCAGAAGATACTCAACTAGAATAGAAATGTTAGTCTCGAAAACGATTATTTACAGAAAAAGAATTTGAAAAAAAAAAACATAAATATAATTTTTGATTTCTGAATACAGAACATGACCGTGTATCGAATACATGAACATATGTCCGGATAACAAAATAAAAAAACACCCAAGTTTTAAAATAACACCATAAAGGCTATTTGAACGGCCATACCACTGTTTCGATCAAAATCTATTTTTTTTTTTATCTTCGTCAGTGACATTTTCCTGAAGTCAGGAATGTCACTGATTTCCTGAGTTCAGGTGAAGTCTGTGAAAAAAATAACTCTTGATCGAAACAGTTGTATTATGGCCGTTCAAGTAACCTTTATGGTGCTATTTGCAAAGTTATTTATTATTTTATGTTTCAAACACCAGTTATTATGAGAGTTTTTGTTATACCGCTGTATATCTAATTAAAAATATTTTTTATTAATTACGCATAGATTGCATTTTATGCATCAACACTTTATATATAACAATGATTCAAGGGTATTAGGTTATTAAAATGTTCTGTATAGGTTTCAGTTACATGACTTTATTTAAAAAGACCGCAAAAAAATTATTTTTAATGAATCTTGTTAGAGTAATTAATATTTCACATTAAATATTCATACAACATTAAAATTAAACCCCCCGCATTTTATAAACGAATAGATAATTCGACGCTTAGATTTAAATGACTTTCGATTTATCTTCATCAAAATCTTAATTTACCCTCACTGTGGTATTATTCGGGAAAAGTTCTTTAACACCTCTCACATGACGTTAATTGGAATTCATATGCGTCACATAAAAAAGTTTTTACTGTTCTTTCTTGATAAATTTTACACGCATTATGTGAAAAATTTAAAAAAAAATACCATAACGTTCTCTGTAGTTTATAAAATTAATAATTACTCTTTATTCATAAGTGGTTTAAACTTGCAATTTATTGCCTGCAATAAATTTAAATATCTTAATAAGAAATTTTATAATAAATTGAGATTCTAGCTCGTTAAAATCAGAAATCTGCATTGCGCTATCTACGGTACAAGCAATTTTAATATAAGTAATCGGACAAGATAATGAGATTAGAGTAATGAATTTTTACTCCCTTTTTCTTGCTATTTTGCTTCATGAAAATTTATGAAAAATTAATTTTAACCCTCAGTCTTTAATTAAAAAGTATCCTATATGAATTTAGTCTGATTAATGGAAATTTTAAACTTATTAGGCTTCATGCTGATAATAGAAATATTTTAAGAAAATTTAAGTAACACTTTAGAACTGAAACTAAATTGTCTTTTTCCACCTTTACGAATAACTTGGTGACTTTTAATTTGTACACGGTACCAATCTGATATTATGCTAATTAGAATAACGACATTCTCCCTACAGACATATAAAAACAAAGAAGCTGTTTTCATGTGCTTATATAACTATTTGATTTGACTTTTAAGGGAGGAAAGGCACATTTTTATTTTTTATTTTTTAAATTCCAATGCCAGAGATTTGATCGTACAAAACAAATTAAAATTCAAACGAACATAAAAATAAGTAGTCATTTCCTCATATGACTCCGATATCACTCGCAATAGAGAACCCATGAAGACGGGGAATGGGTGGCATATGTACTCGTGTGTGTGTGCTGTCTAATTGATCACTCTCTTGTGTCCTTGCTGATCCTCTAACTCCTCTACCATTTTCTCCTGATATTTCCTTACATTAGTTGAGAAATCCTCAATATTTACTATGTGTCCTGCCTCACCTAAAATTGCGTGGTAAAATTTTTGAGATATCTCAATATATATATGCTGTGCGTGTGCTAACGCTGAGCAGGGTAAGATCCTTAACCAATCCCAGATGAGAGAGCTAGCAACTGGATAGGCACCACCAGAGGCATCATTTGAACACGGAGGACAGTGGAGCCACGAACGGATATTACGTGTACCAGATCCCATTAGCGTCCGGTTCCACAACAGCAAAACCGAGAGAGGTAGCCATCTTCTGAAGTGCTGACTAAAGTTCACGCCGATTCACTTTCTGTGTTCGGGTGGGGATGAATCTTAGGGAATAGGGCTTGTGTAGACGTAAACACTTCGGTGTGTAGCATTCACCGATATTCGTTAACGTATATCGGTGGATTCTTCACTGACAAAATCAAAGGAGTTTTGTCAGTGCATGTAATTTATATATGCCGGTTGGCCATAATAAAAGTAGCGGTATTTAGAGCTCGACTGACAGAAAACGTTAGGGCCAAACTGATCCAAGCTTGCGGACAATACTAATTAGACCATGGGATTTGATTTTAAAAATGCCAGATTTGATTTATGGGTTTATTTGGTTTACAGATGAAACACATTTTCAATGATGTCGTGAATAAACAAAACTGGCGGTTTGGGAGGGGGGGGACCGAAAACCCCTTTCTGAGGGAGGTGATACCGCTACATTCTCCAAACGCGAGTGCTTTTGGTGCGATAAGCAGCAAAGGAATTATTATTCCCTTTTTTCAATCATGGCAAGATTCTTACTATTTTAAAAACTCGTGTATCAAATTTTTACACCATTCGTAATAAATATACAGTTTGTCTCATCCCTCTATTGCTCTTTATTTTAGAGGTAAATAATTGTGAAATCAATATGTCCTTTTCTGTACACCCTGTATGTTTACTCAGTACTACGGAAAGTATTAAAATTTTCAAACCTGAAAGGCATTCAACCCAGAAATGACTAATTCAATTCAGTGACTTTGTAGGTAAATTGAAATATTGTTTTCTCCTAAGTAGAAGTTTGATATTTCCCCTGAGACCTAGAGTATTCTGTGTTCTCAGAAATATGTTCTTATTTTAAAGTACATACCTTAGGAAACTCAGTGTTTTTGATTAAAGATTACACTTATCTATCGGTAAATTGCATTAAATCCCCATGAGTGTTGGTCTGTAAAATTATTTCGTGTTGATAATAATGATATTTACTATATAATTTACTGGTTTACTTGAAATTTCCTTGATTTTAAATGAAAATATATGAACTACGTGACCAGTAATCCTGAATCACTTTTGAAATCAAACTATTTCCATTTTACTCTACTGCTAGCACACTTTGTTTTTCTCCGAAATTCCATCATAAAATTTTATCTGTCTCTTCTAATTATTTCATTGAACTAAAACTTCTGCAGTATAATAAATATATTTGTATCCTAGGTAATGGTTTTCCTTTTTCGCCCCATCTGTTTCTCTCAGTTTCTCATCATACTTTTTAGTACTTTGAGCTTTTGTATCTTGGAGAAACAATGAAGTTGAAATAGATTTTTACATATTAGTACATAAATAGGGGAAATAACTGTCAAATTGTCTGACAACTTTCTAGTGACTATACTTTTGAAGTAATTATCCGTCTTGTAGTATCCGTTTGAACTTAGGTTATAGTATTCTTCATTAGCTGTAAATTTTGTCGATGTACTAATGAATTTCAAATATTTAACTGTTGAATTTTAATATGCTAGCATATATATTCCAAACTATTCACATATTACAGTTAATTTAGGATTTTTGAGGGTCTTTCGCACAGAAAAGGGCCAATATAAATTGTGAAAATAATTAAATAAATGGAAAAAGGTAGTGCCAATCCTGCCGTTTGAAATTTGACTTGCGTTTCTATTGCAGCAGTAGCGCATAACTTGTCCATTCTAACTGTGGTAAATAATTTTGCTTCAACTTTTACATAGATAAATAGATTTATCTTTAACTTAATACGGATATAGATGTAAGGTATATTCATATACACACTTGCAAGTTATTCTTTTTGAACATTACAAATATTCTGTGTTCGTTACGGTCATTATCATTAACCGAATGTAAATTTTAATATATGTCGGTTAAATATACTAACGATTGGTTCATGCAATATATGATCACCCCTCACTTCCAGGTTTATCTCTTCCTGGAGGAAAACTTCGGGAGAGTGATTGCTTTGGATTATTTCAATGATAATTGCGCAGGCGTAGACTGGCCCCCATTACTCGTACGACCTCAACCCATGTGACTATTGTTTGTGCGGTGCATTGAAAAATCCTGCGTACCAAAACAGTACTACAACACGATCTTGAGAAAGCAATCTGTGCGGCATGTGCCGCACAGATTTCCCTTCACACACTACGAAGGGCGATGGCAAATTGCGTTGTTCGCTTATGCCATCTTTGCACGACTGGTGATAAAGATGTAGAAGAGATTCTGCGTTAATTTCACGGACAAGTTGCTGAAAAACTGATTATCTTTTCTTTTTTATAATCCTGTTAAGTATATAGCGCCACCTTAAGTATAGAGTCCCCCTGCTGGTAACTTTTCTTACTATTTGCAAAATTATTGTAGGGAATTTTCACAGCTTTCCTAATAATTATGCACTTTGCGTCATATCTCTATTGCCCTTTACTTTTGAGATAAATAAATTTGAAATTAATATGTCCTTTTCTGAACACCCTGTTTGTCTACTCAGTATTTTTTATTCTACGGAAAGTAGTAAAAATTTCAAATTTGAAAAGCCAGTTAACTAAGAAATATCCAATTCAATTCATTGATTTTGTTGATAAATTGAATTTTTTTCCTATGTAGAACTTTGATATTTCCTCTGAGACCTAGAGTATTCTGTGTTCACAGAAATATGTTCTTATTTTAAAGTACATACCTTAGGGAACTCAGTGTTTCTGATTAAAGATTATACTTATCTATCAGTAAATTACATTAAGCTCCCATGAGATTTGGGCTGTAAATTTTTTCGTGTTAATAATAATGATATTTTATTATACAATTTATTGGTTTACATGGATAATTTTTATTGATTCTCTTTGATTTTAAAGGAATATGCATGAACTACGTGACCGCAGTTATCCTGCATTACCTTTGAAATTCTACTATCTCCATTTTATTCTACTGCTAACAGCCTTTTTTTCGAAATTTCGTTATAAAATTTTATTTCACCTCTAAATATTTTCTTGAAAGTCCTAAACTTTTTGAAGTATATTACAATTCTATTCTAGATAATGGTTTTCCTTTTTTGTCCCATCTGTTTCTCTCAGTTTCTCATCATACTTTGTAGTACTTCGAGTGTTTGTATTGTGGAAAAACTATGAAACTGAAATACATTTGTACATATTAGTACATAAATAGGGAAATGATATGATTGCCAAATTGTCTGACAAGGCTTGTCTATAGGGACCTAGTAAATCGCTTTAGAAATTACAACTGAAAATTATTTAATAGCCATTTTAAAAAATTCTCATTTAAAATAAGCATTTACCGGCAAACTTTTTTCAAATAAGTCAAACTTTGGAAATTTTATAATTCAGTTTTATCTTTTAAGAATTTTTTGATAAAATTCCATAAAAGGAACAGGTTGTTTATTTTTTACTGCGTATAGTGCGGCTTATGAAATGTTATCCTTTATATTTTGGAGTCTGTGATTCTATAGGTTTGCTCTGATTTTAGCTCGTAGGTGGTCAGTATATTTTCAAAGTTTAAAATTTTGAAAATTTTAGCTGGTTTACATTAGTAATTAGCTGTATATTTAGTCGATATATTGAATTTCAAATGCTTATCCGCGTGGATTTTTACTATGCATGCACATATGTTCCAAATTAGTAATAATTTACAGCTGATTGAGGTTTCTCACGCAGAAAATGGCTAATATAAATTGTGAAAATAATTATAAATGAATGGAAATAGGCAATTCTTAGCCTACCATATGGGATTTGACTTGCTTCTATTGCAGCAGCAGTGCATAACTTCTCCACTTCAAATGAGGTAAACATTTTTGCTCCACCTTGTATAAAGACGAGTAGACTGATTTCTAACTTATACGAATATCAATGTAAGCAAACAAGCAACGTAATGTCACTTCATGCACACACATACAAGTGATTTTTAAATATTACAAATATTCTAAGCGTTCATTACGGTCAGTATCACTAACCAAATCTAAATTTAGTATTTGTCTGTTAAACACATTAACCAAATAAATACCTTAAAGCTAATAATTTATCAGAATTTTACACATTATCCGATTGTTACCAACAATTGGTGATAAATTTTGAATGTCTAGCTGGAAGGTTTATTCCATACATATATACATAAACATTTAGAAATTACTCATAAAGATTATTTATTGGGTATTTTTGAAGGCCGCTACCACAGCAAATTTCTACAGTCATGCAAGTTTATTAATCTTTAACAGAAGACCTCTGACACTGAATCTCGTGTGGGCCTCCGAAATTAATGAGTTTTTTAAGCAATGTTTAGCGCAAAATTCAAAATAATAATAAAAATAATTTGCGGTTTATTTTTCAATAAATTAAGCTTAAATAATCGCTGTGTACAGACTTTATCACACTGAACAGACTTTAAGTTCCTATGAGTTTTGCGCTGATAAATTTTATAAATAAGAATTACCTATAACATTAAAAAAGCATGTTAATATTAAAAAAAACGGATTTTATAATAATCACTAGGCTCTTAACATTAATTGAAAGCTATGCAACTCTAAGTATAACTTGAACAAAACCACTTTCCGCAAATCCGATTTCCTTCTTCGAAGATACATGTGCATTAACTACCCAAGCCCTCCAATTTTCTGATAAAGCACTTTTATTTTCACCACACAATGACATTTCAAGATGATTTATGGTTGTAGCAAATGAGTTATTTCCAGTTTAATTTAGGATGAATAATTTTCGTCACATTCTTTGCATCAATAATCAATAATAATATGAAGCCTTTTAAAAAATCGTATGTGCGATTTGTTTTTCTAAAGTGTTTCTTTTTGAGTTGTTTGTTTGAATTGTTTTGGTGGAATGTTGAATGTATTTTAAGTAAATCAAATTGTCTTCAACTTTTTTTGCGTGGTATGCCAGGAAAGGAAAAAAAAATATGTAGAAAAGCTTTTTTTTAAGGAATAAATTTCTGTTAAACATAATCAATTGGAGATACGTATTACTGTCCGTATTCCCGAATTTAGATGTACCTCGCAGAAAAGGATGCTTTTTTAATTACATAAAAAGACAAAAACCGGCTGATGATAAAGACTAAAAGAAGTACGGGCCAAGAGCTACTTTATTTCCAAAACCACATCACTCTGTAACTTTCTTGTCGTTTAAAAGTATAAACGTACTGATATCACAGCGTACTGATGTCACAAGTTTAACGTCTGCTCGGTGCACTCAAGCTTTGGTGTTTGCGTTACCAGTTAAGGCGAAATGCGTCTCGTCCGTTCATAATATTGGAAGACATTAGTCGTTATCGAGATCATATCGGATAAGATATTCAAAGTAGATACGTTGCTGATTGCCCACTGCTTCCAACATATAGATGCGCTGGAACCGGTACTTAAACTTGCTTCTCATTTCGACGATAGGGCTTCCAGATGGTCCCTGCACCCATCTTCATAACCAATAAAAAAACTAATCACTTCTCCTTTACCACTCCCTCAAATACATATACATTTTTTACGAAGGGTTCAAAATTCCCAATTGGCTCAAGAACAGTGTTTTGTGCCTTCTCAAATAACAAGTTATCAAATAAATAGTAAGCAAAACTAAATTTACGCAACTCGATTTTCAAGCTCAACTTTTGGCAATTTTACACATTAAAATGGCTCTTAAATACAGCATACTCATCAACAAAAATTCACACGGACAGTTTCTCAGCTAAAAAAAAGTTTACCACAGTAAAGAATTGAATAGTCCGAGAAATCCTAAAATTAAATTAACTGGATCAAATCACACTGTGGTATCCTTGGAAATGAGCTTGGTGACTCATTGGTCAGAGAAGCAGCATTAAATACCACAGACTCTTTTACACTACTTAAATTTCCTCTACCCCTCTCACACTTAAAGTTAAGTTTACATAACGACTTCATTTCTGAATGGCAAAACAGATGTTCCACAAACTCTACAAGAAGGCATTCTTTCAATTTTTATGGAAAATTTCAAAAGAAATTTGCTTATGACACAGATTTGTACTTATTTTCTTCATATTAAATGGTCTATTCAATGCGTATCTTTCAAAAATAATAGAAGTATCTAATCCATACTGCATTTAATAAATTAGCATCACTCATTTAATATATAGCATATTGCCCACTAACTACCAAATATCACATAAAGAGATCTCCAACACTATCTTTGCTATCTTGGGTAAACTACATATTGGAAAGGTCGTCCCTTCAAAAGAAAATAATACTCTGTGTAAGCTATCAGGCAAACAATCAATTTTAATTCGTAAACCCCTCTTCCCCAAGTGCTTCTGCAGATGTGGACCCACACTTTGACCAAGACTAATGTTTATGAATCTTATCGTCTGTCATGTGTTCACTAACTGCGTTCTTAGGTTATCTCATTTGCTTTTGAATAATTGTCTTTGAAATTTAATTATATTTACCAATCAAAAACACCCAATTCATCCAAATTCATCAAAAAGCGAAATAAAGCAATAAAATAAAAACTTTATTTTTTATTTTATTTTTTATTTTTCCTCTCTATTTTATTTTTATTGCATTAAATATTTACCCTTTTATAAACATATTTCTTAATATTTAACAAACATATGAAAAACAAATAAATAAATGAATTCTACAGTTAAATCGAGCTATCCTTGATCTGTGTACTGCCAGCTCTGACTATTCTAAAGAAAATTCAAAATCGCACGGAAAAAAATTAAATCTTGAATAAATTCTGGAGGGTTCTAAGTAGCAGTCGCAGGCAGGCAATTTTGAAAAACGTCAATCTATCAAATGAGTTACTTGCTCTCAAGAAATGTACCAAAATGTAATGGCATATCCGATACACGAGCTGTATCGCTTGCATTTTCCATGTGATCTGAAGTCACTATGTGATAACAAACATATTCGTTAGGGTGTATCGAAAAAACTTTTCATTCGAAATTCGCTTACACTTAATGTTATTTTTTAGACGAAGTGGCTCAATGAAAAGCGTGACAAATTTCAGTTCTATTGATTAAGGTCTTCAGTTGCTGCTTTGGACTTAAAATTTAAAGAAAAATAAAAAAAGCAACTTTTTCAAAAATTTCTAAAATATATAATGCTTTTGAAAATGTCTTATCCCTAGCATTGTAGTTTAACCTAATTGACTCAATAATAAGAGTGTAAATTTTCAGCTCATTCGATTAATATGTGCGGGTGCCACAATGAGCCTAAATTTTGAGAAAAAAGTAAATCTCGCTTCAGAGATATTTCATTCCTTTAGTATTAATATTTCGTGTGTACTCCAAGTCTCAGTCACGTAAATAACATAAGAACTGTGTTTGCAATAGCCGTTAACAAATGGCGTAGCAATCACAAGTGTCCGTATTCTCCCGATCTGCCTCCTTGTGCCTGCATTCTGAGGACACACTTTAGGACTGTGTCTACCTGAACCATGGAAAAAAAATGGTTATACTTATAAAAAAATAATGATCGTCGAAAGAGATTTTTATTGTAGCTGTATCTGTTCACCGCTACGCGCGTGAGGGGGATGGTTGTTGGGGGTTTCAGTGTCACTTGTCGAATATTTTTCACATAAAATCCATACATTTATATTTTTTAGCGTAAAAATTTCGCCTTTTAACATTAAATCTATGAGCCCTCTCTGGTTAAAGAAACTCTGTGTATGCATCTCTCTCCGGATTGAAAGGCTCTCTGGTTAAAGAAACTCTGTGTATGCATCTCTCTCCGGATTGAAAGGCACTGTCTACCTGACCTCTCCAAATACACTCATGTCAATTGAATTGTCGCTAAGAGCTTGAATTGTCAATTAGTGGGGCCCGTTCCCACTCAGACATTACAGGATATGATGACTAATTTCATTTTTTCTTTGCTTGTGATTTCTCTGTATGCCGAACGATAAATATTTTGAAAAATTGTGCCGTGTCTGACTGAATAAAACGAATTTAGTTATACATGGTAATACGAGCTTTGCAATGCGCAGCGCCACTGTTAGCAACTATTGTAACAACTATTTCAAAAGTTCTGTCTCAATTGTTTAAAGCTTATGTAACATAATAGGCATGTCGTTTGCAGCATTCTTCTATTCAACTTTTGTCAACTTTTGTCTTCTGTTCAACTTTGTCATTTTTAATTAAAAATCAAGGTTTTAATTTCCTGCATATGTCCTGTTTTTTTTTTTTTTTTTTTTTTTTTTTTTTTTCGATATACCCGAGTGTCCAGCAACTTCAAAATGTCCATCGTTCAGAGTAAAGAGATGTCATAAGCAAAAGAAAAATGAAATTAGTCATCACATTCTCTATTGTCTGAGTGGGAACGGATTCATATGTTTCACTAATCGACATATCAAGCTTTCTAGCGTATTGGGAGAGTTCAGGTAGACAGTGCCTTTCAATCCGGAGACAAATGCATACACAGAAATTCTTTAAGGAGAGGGGGCTCATAGATGTACTCTTATGGGTAAAATTCGAAATTTTTACTTTAAAAAATTTAAACGTTGAATTTTATGCTGGGAAATATTCGACAAGTGGCACTGGAACCCCTAAAACCTACTTCCCTATCACGTGCATAACGGGTAACAGACAGAGCTGCCAGAAAAAAATCGATCTGCTATCATTATTTATAAGCAATCATTCTTTTATATGGTTTCGGTAGACATAGTCCTTAAGTGTGCACTCAGGATGCAGCCACAAGGTGTCAGATCTGGAGAATATGGTGACTTGCGCTTAGTGTGCGATTTATTAACGGCTATTGCAAACACATTTCTTACGTTATTTACATTATTGATGAGCACACAAAATAGTCATACTAAAGGAGTGAAATACCTCTAGTGGCAGTTAAATTTAATATTTTAAAACTTTTTTTCAAACTTTAGGCTCGTTGCGGCAAGGACATACTAATCGATCGAGCTAAGAATTTGGCTCATTTTTACTCAGCCAATTTGGCTAAAAAATAGCACTAAGGGTAGGCGAATTTCATAAAAAAAGTTTTTTTTCAATACACTCTAATATTCGTGGCCACAGAGAAAACACTGGCAGTAATAAAGGAGTTGCCATGCCATTCTGCCTTTTACATTCGCGAGTCGAAAGATTCCTGCTAAGCAAAATGCAACAGTTGCCTTTTTATCTTGTGGACAAACACATCATATATTGGTGGACAGTCCAGACACCACACGCCATACCCTGTTTTTTGTGCGTGCAAAATGAACCCCCCCCCCCTTTTTTTTGGTAGACGTACCGTTCCAATGATTTTTTGGGTTTTACCATTCGCTGAACATTTTGCAGTGGAAAAAAAAAATACGTGTTACCTTTCGGAAATCTTAAGTTTTTCTACCCATAAACGTAAACGTTAGCTTCACTTTGTTGCCGTTCACATAATCTAGCGTTCAAATCTCTGAATATCTGTTTCTGAAATTTCAAATCAATCGGATTAATATTTTTTTTTCATAATAAAACATTCTGGCTATTTAATCATCTCTTCTATAAAAGATGGAACAGCGAAAAATATTATCTGTCTTCTGATAATCTTTGAACACAGTATTTATAAATTTTTGTAGTCGTTAAAAATTTAAATGCATAGATATTTTTTTCTTAAGAATTAGACTTATTATTTTCACCGTTGCAACCGAGCAAACACCGTTGTGTATTTAATATGTATTTCAGAACTTTTTCTACAAAAGTTTTAAAAAGCCTATTAACAGAAAATCTTTATTTTCTTGATTTTTAAGATAAATTGAAATACACTTCTCTTTTCTAAGTAAAACTGAAATATTTCCTCTGGGACCTATAGTATTTTATGTTCTCAGAAATATGTTCTTATTTTAAACTACAGATACTTTTGGAAGGTTAAAGTTTTTGATTAAAGTTGAAACTTACCAAGCAGTAAATTGAATTGATTTCCTATGGGTTTTGTCGATAAAATTATTTGTAAATAATAATTTTATGACATAATTGAGTGGTATGGTTATGCTTTTGTTGACTTTAGAATGAAATTATGCTGTATGCATCACCAATAGCTCCAAATCTTATTTGATAGAAGTCTTAATTCATTTTGTGTGTATGTGTGTGTGTGTGTGTGAGATACTCCTTTTCAAAATTTTATCTACATCCTCGAAGTATTTTCTTGGAGGTTCTAAAATTCGCGCTTCGGTATAATACATTTCAATTTTAGGTAATAATTTTTCTTTTTTGTCCGTCTGTTTCTTTTCTTTCTCATGATACTTTATATTACTTCGGACTTTGGTGTGGTCGAGAACCAGAGCAGTTTTGAAGTTTAGATACGGGTGTGCATTTTTCACGAAAACGAATGTGGGAGTAAGTTGGAGAAATTAAGCTCCAAATGTCAATCCCAAATAAATTAAGTGATATGAAAGTCTAAAATTTGGACTTTTTTAACCTTCATGTTTTATCCTTATAAATAAAAATGAAATTCTATTTGTCAGTTTGTGGATTTGCTTAAAATACAAATCCAGAAAAATGGATATATCAGCCTGAAATTCTGCACAGATGTGTAAAATAATATAAAATAAATGATAGTCCACTTTAAAACTTTGAAATCCCGCCCGTTCCTGGAGTTTAAGAGATTTTTTTTATGTTTTCCACGCAGAAAGCTTGCCATAATTGTAAACCATGTAGTGACAAAAGTGTGAAATAAGCATCGTAGTTACCACGTGTGGGGATTTTGTCGAAAAAAATGTTTTACATTCTTAAAGTAAAAAGAAAATAATAATAACGATTATTCTTTTTTGGTTGTTGTTCTGGTTGTTAGGCTGGGAAATCAGAGCAGGAATGAAATGCCTTATAGGCAAGACAATAAGGATTGAATGTTCCCGAGGCTATTATGTAAAATTTTTTAGTTTGGCGAAAAATAAAATGGCTGATATGCCGATTTTGACAAAGCGAGTTCTAGATTTTTGCACAATTTTAGGCATGGCGCAATTTACTGAAAGCTTAAGGAAATAGCATTTTTGAAAACACGTGCATGGTTTTTATTACAATACAGCGTTAAATTTTAATTACCAGTGCAGAAATAATGCAGTTATTAAAGTATTTCTAACGATACATCTTCAAAATTCTCGCCCAATTGATTAAATTGATTTAAGTTGGGGGAATTCCGCCAAATTTCAGAAAATTCAAATCTTCGCATTTAGTACATCGGAGTTAACGATGAATAAAAAACGTTATACGTTGTTGATAATTTAAAAAATGCTGCAAATTTTCAAATAAATGTCTGGTTTACTTTTTGGCTATCGAACCACATAAGTGACAGATATTTCCCATTTTGATTGCTGTTAAGACAATGCTTCGAATCATTTCCTGAAAAAAATCTCGCAAAATGGTATATGTTGGCACTTTGGCAAGACTTAGATTTGAAACTGGATAGTATTTGAGACTGGTATATATAACACTGGTTGCATGTCTCCGCTTGCTAGCGGGGGTATCCCCGCTAGTTTAAAATAAAATGGAATGATTTCATTTGCTTTCGGAAGATGCAAAGAACCCTACCTCCAAGGAAAAAGAGTAACATCATCTTACGCAGTAGGTGGGATAAGATAATCAATAGATAAGAGTATGAAGGTATATTTTCAAGAATGCACAAACGCCGTTTTCCTTAAGTAGTTTGGGAAAATGAGACAGATACGCTAAATAATGGCAAACTACGCATATGAAACAAAAACTTAATTAGATACAAAAAAGAGCATGTGTACAGAGTGCGCGTGTCAGAAGTGAAACTTCTTTGGCGAGATTGATTAAAATCTGTTCGATTGTCAAATAAGTAGTCAGAGATAAAAATTAAAGACTAAAATTAAAGTTTACATTTGAAAACACATCGAAAGTGAGATGTTGTAGGTAGTCAAAGGATTGAGGCATAGTATTAAAAAGATTTAAAAAGAAAAAAAAATGTAAAAATACTTTACAAGTTCGTTTGGTTAATTTTTCAGTATTAAAATAAAATTTGATAATAATAAAATAATAAATATACTAAGCACACTAAGTCATTAGACAAACATAAAAATCATTTTATATACGTGGAATTTAAATTTTATATTACAATAAGGATGTATACAAAAAGAATATATAAAATGTTACTTACTTGGATATTGGTTTTTGTGAATAATAGAGTGTTAATTATAATTAATATAAATGAGTTTCAAAATACTGGAGATTCTTGGAGATAATTGACTTACCGACTACTGGATACTGGAGATAATTGACTTACCAACTGTAAGTCATCGCTCCAGCATTTTCGTCTCCAAGTGCACAATGTCTGCTTACATTCAGCGCATGCGTACACTTTCTTAAGAACGAATGTAGCACAAAGAGGAAAAAGAAAACTCTCTCTGCAGCAATAGAGTATAGCATACTTACTTCTTTTGTCTCTTTCTCTCTGGCGATCTATCCGGTAGCTCTCTCCGTCAGTTAAAATCGGAAATCATCCCACCCTCATCATGACGCTATTGCCGTGACGCGACCTTGAAATTTCACTCTTAACGCGCCTAAAGAAGGTATATTTCAAAAATCAAGAACCAAAGGTAATAAAGCTCATGAACAAAAAGTAATAGCAGTCACAATGCAAGTCCACAGTGGCGTCACAATGCAGCCACTTTGTGACTGATCAAACAGAATTACAAAATGACTTAGTAACATCACCTGGTGACTTGTGAAAAATTAAGGGTCATTCACAAGTCATAATCTGACAAGTTTGTAGCAGTCCTGTGACAACAATGCACCGCCGTGACGTCATTGTGACTCTTTTGTGGCCGTCTTTGCTATTATAGTTTCTCTTATTGGTTATTCTGGACGACGTCAGTAACCCAAGCAACACAAAAATGCTGTTTCAACGTGAACTTTCAATGTCGTTTCCACATGATTTTGTTCAGTTTTCTCCACATTGTTTCAGCATAGACATTGATATAATATTGAAACAACATTGTGAAATCACAAGAGGAAAACAAATTTAAAAAAAATTATGTTTTTCATGCAAAATTATTAAAATCGTACAGAAATTTACGAAATATAAAATTGTTGATAATTATCTACTTTAAAAAACCATTTTTATTCGTATGTACTGCTGTAAAAATGTATTATTACAATGCTATATTTTAATACAATTAAAATGATGTTTTCAAGTAGATAATTATGAAACTTTTTATTTTTCGTAAATTTCCATATGATTTTAATAATTTTGCACGAAAGAAATAAAATCTTGTTTTTTTATTTGTTTTCCTCTTGTGATTTCACGATGTTGTTTCAATGTTATATCAATGTCCATGCTGAAACAATGTGGAGAAAACTGAACAAAATCATGTGGAACTGACATTGAAAGTTCACATTAGAACAGCATTTTGTATGTTAGCATTTCACATTTAAACCTCATTGAAACAACATTGTTGTGTTGCTTGGGAACTATCTGCTAGTCACATTAGTGTGATTAGACTAGTGTGAAAAATTTGCACTTCATAGTGTTATTTTAAGATACAAAAATCTATTATATTTTGTAGAATCTGAAAATATTTGATTTATTTAGGAAAGCTGTTTTGTGGAATTCTTCGACATAGTTATATACTTTGAATTATTATTTATCATTGCAAATTTAATGTAATCGATCTCATAAATAATTAAAGTTTAAAAAGAATTGTAAACATGTAAATACTTTGAAAAGTATAAAGCATTTGTAATAATTTTTCTCAATAAATAAGTTCTCCTTCTCTCTCCTACAAGTATCCTTAGCGAAATTGCGTTATAAAATTTTATCTGCCTCCGTCAGATATTTTCTTGAAAGTTCTAGAACTTGCGTTCCAATAAAATACATTTGTAACCTACGTAATGGTCTATCCTTTTTTGTTTCATCTCTGTTTTTCCGAAGGTTCCAATATTACTGAAGAGTACTGAGGATTGCGGTTTGGACGTTAAAAATTCGAGTTTAAAGTTTGTAGATTTTAGAATATGGGGGGTCTTAAAACGTAAATCGAAGTGCCGTTCGCCGATATAAAGGAGAAAACAGAAAGTTTTAGAGGTCTTTATGATAAAATATTTAGTAAGATATGCAAATTCATTCCTCAAAATGCCATTAAGTAAGCACTCATTTAAGTTACGTATTTTAGCATACAGAATAATTTATAATTTAATAATTAATAGATAATCATATGAGATATTTATAAAACAGGTTATTTGTATTTCAAACATATTAAGTTAGAAAGCATATGAATGCACTTCCTCATTCAACTTTAAATTTGTTCTCATTTTCAGTTTCATATATTCACTTTCCTCTGATCTTTCATAGTACTTTATGGATTGATTAATATTTTCTTGTGCGAAATAAAAAAATGAGAACGAATTCCTGACAATTAATAAAGGAGCAAAAAATGCACGCAATTAATTCAAGATTTAAAGTGTCTATTCAAAAGATAATAATAGTAAATACAAATGACTACAAGTACTCAAAAGAAATTTCTACAAAAAGTTTTTTACTTGTTTGAAGCTCTTGGGAAGATGGTCCAAATTATCGATCCACAATGTTTCCTTCCAGACAGGCAGCTCTATCTATCAAGTAACACATTACCTAGTTTTACCAAGTCAAGAAGGAGCAATGGCGGAATTTAAGCGATCGGTGTAGTACATGTATGAGTAGAATTCTTCAAAAAACAGGGTTTTATTATATATCTTATAAGGTAAGCATAGGTTTTCTTATTTATTTAGAAATGCAGTCATTGATGTGCAGAAATATGACTTTGTTTACTGAATAAAGTATGTTTTTTTATATGAATTACACTTGCTAAGTTTGTTATGTTTCCCGGCATGTTCCAGCAATATGACCGAAAGTGGGAATCCACTTTGTGGGGTAAAATGATCTTTCGATTTAAGAAACTCCAGTCTAGGGTCCTAGGCTTCATGGCAGCCCTTCAATCGATATTAAAATGCGTGACTCCGATTACATTATTCAATTTATTTCTGCGTTTTTTGTATTCCATAATTTTAATTATAATTTTAAAATATTCCATTTTATTGTGTAAGACAATTTATTATTTGAAAGAATTTATAAAATAAAACATGCATACTATATGATTGTAGAACATATTTTATTTCTCCGATAAAAACAATTTAAAATTATTTACAAATGAAGGATCATTTTGTTTTTGGGTTGCGGGTAAAATGATCCTTATACTCTTTCTAAAATTCATTTTTTTTTCATTTCTCATTTTGCTTTTAAAATATTATTAAAATATTTTTATGCTGCAAAATATTATAGCAAAGAGCCATTAAGTTTCATTTAAACCTTTACGTTATTTTTTAGAAGTTTTGACCTTAACGGTATCATTTTCGCCAACTTCCCATATATATGTACATAAAAAAGGAGAGATAAATTTAGCGATATTCCGCCAAATGTTGTCAAGTTACAAATTGGGAGCTATATTATTTATTAGGCCTGCATGGATTGCTTTTCTTAGAGAGGGGAGACCAAGACACATTTTAAAACTTTTTTTTTTAGTTTAAATTTTATATTTTTTATTCTTACCTATTTTCGGGTAAACATAATGTCATTGTATTTCCTATACCTTTATCTACAATCTATCACAATATTAAATTATAAAAAAGTAACTGCAGTGTTTTAAACATCAAATGGTTACCTCTAATAATTTAAAGTAATAATAGAATAATCGGGAAAGTAACATATAAAGTGATAGGTAAAGTTGCTGGAGAAGTAAAAAAGATGCGACTGAATGATTTTACAAAAAAAATAGCTATACAGATAGGTTCTTTTACAACATGTGTCGTCAGTATCTGAATCAAAGTGTTCTCAAAAAAAATATATAAAATCACCTTCGGTGGAGTCTTCATTTTTACTGTTGGAAAACCTGCCCCATCACCATATTGACATTTTGACACACCTTCGACAAGTAGTGGAGTATGTTATTTGCAAAACAAACTCATTGTTACATGAAGAAATAAATCCTTTTTATTAGTGCATGCACTGTCAAAACAGTAAAGAAATAAATCCTTTTTTTAATGCACGCACTGTCAAAAAAGTAGGTTTAATACTAGTACCTTTATTTTAATTTTGCTTAGATATCTCAAAGATCTCTCACAGTAGAAACAATTTTTAAAATGCTCTTCCGACGATGTAACAGTATCCACTGAACTAAAATGTTCGTAGATGATTGTGCTGCTACTTCAGCCAGTTTTCATCCTCACGTCATTTAGCTCATTTAAAAACTAAAACGAATTGGAAAATATGTCCAGGTCTCCCTTATCATGTATTTAAGGTAAAGGTAAGAAGTGTTCTGATTGGAAAGGGTATGGATTTCGAGAAATAACGCTAGAAGTATATAAGCTCTGAACAGGTTGGCTAGATCACTCAGTTTTAAATATCGCTAGCAGTGAGCTTCGCTAATGAGACACCTAGAGCTCTGTGCTGTGCTGCAATAAGCACTATTATTTCGGCAGATTTGCAGCACTTTATCGAGGAAGTTGCTTGTGAGTTGTGAAACATTGCATGCTGTGGAGCAGTACGGACTTTAAGATAAACCAGTTTTAATTTCTATTATGTTCCTTTTGAACAGAACTTACAGTTTCTGAGTAAATCGTTCTAATCGGCTGACTGTTATCCACTTAATTACTGTTTGTGAATTCTTTGAAACCTGCGTTTCGTTTTGATAACTCGATTGGTTCTTGGGACGTTTCAAACAATCTTAACTATCAGCATTCCCATCGTACAAAACCGCTACCTTTAGTAGCGGAGAAGAAAAACATTCAGTGGAGTTTTTGAAAATGTATCTATAAAAAAAAAGACATATAAAGTTATATTTTAAGATTTTGGGGAGGGGATCTTAAATTGTCATTGGATCGGTAAATGGTAAACTCGCGAATTCAGGTTTCTAGAGAATTTTTTTTAAATTACCAAATAAATAAGTAAAATTAAAATAATCAGAGAAAAACAAAAGGTAACTTAAACACATGGCAAAGAAATAAACAGTACGATGAAATCAACTTAATAAAAAATACAGAATTACTTTAAATAACTAATCAGTACACATGGTCAATCTTTAATTACACGAAAATTGAGTCTTAGTTAGTTACTTAAAACATATTGATTAACTTAGTGAAGTTCATAAATTCAAAAGGGTGAGTGCGCCTTGCACCACGATCTTAATGTAGTTCAACTTAATGACAAACTATATTCGCATTAAAATATTAAATTTTTAAAATATGACTAAATTTTAAGCCCATATTTTATTTATACTGCTCTAAATTGTTAAGTAGTAAGTAAATAGATATTGAAAAAGAACACTTTAAAACACACACACACGCGCACGCACACTCACATACATACATGCAAAATATAAATAATGAATAATATTTTTTGTACTATTGCATTTTGTTTAGCATTTGAAGCAATGCAAAATAATGAAAGTAAGTGAATACTGAAATAAATGAATTTTTAAAATTATTTTCATATTAAAAGAGAGTGCTTTATTCAGAAACACAAACTAAAGTGATTTAAAATTGTCACTCTCTTTGGTACTTATCAGTGCTTGGTTTTCTTTTGCATCATATTCAAATTCAAAAGATATTCATATATATATATATTTATTTATTTTACACTACAAGTTATGATAAAATTTTTCATTTTTCATTTTCCGAATACAAATATTAGCAGCTTCACGAAAGTTCAATAAAAAGTATTTTATGCTAAAATATTTTTATGCACACACACACACACATAAATATATACATATGTATCTATCGATCTCTCTCTCTGTCTCTGTATATATATATATATATCAACAGCCGAGCTTATATATATATATATATATATATATATATATATATATATATATATATATATATATAAACTCCGCTGTTCCTCGTTAGGGGGAGACCTCCTGAACCTCCCTAATTTTTTAGTTTTATTATTGGCATATTAAAACGATATTAATTGACTATGTCATTTTATCTCTGATCTCTCGTGTATGTCGCCTTGTAACCCTATATGTTAAAATTGCTATGATTGTAACCTATTTATAGCAAAATACATGTGATGCATATTCTACAGCTTACGAAATATTGTAATCATGAATTAAAGCTGTTGTGAACTAATAGTATTTAAATATATGTAAAATTATTTCGAATTTTTATGTCGGTTTTTGGGACACATTTTTCGGACAATTTCCAATAAAGTGAGTGAGAGATAAAATGACATAGCCATTAATAGTTAATGAAATAAAAACTATACATCACAGAATTAAAATGTAATGTAGTGCCCTTTTTCCTGATCCTTACTTTTGAATGGCAAATTCAACTAAATTTATAAGTTTTGTAGAACTAAAATTGTTTATTTTATGCTAGAAGAGGTTAGGTCAATAATTAAATCGTATTTAAATATTTTTCCCTAACGTAACTGTAATAAAGTAAATACCCCACCCAATTATTCTACCGTAAGACCAGGAAAAGTAAAGAACTCGAAAACGAAAGTTCAATAAACTAGTTTTAGGTCTATTAAGAAAATATACAATGCATTATTAGCGTTCACTCAGCAATAATCGTTGTTTATTTCGTTATTTGAAAGGGTTACATAGCATTAGCATTTCCAAGTCAGGAAAACTATGGATTGTCACTGAATTCGAACAACAGAGACGTGAGGTGAATGAAATTCATATCTCATATTATTCAATCCAGTAACTTAGCAAAAAATGTTTTCTTCTTCTAATAGTCCTAGACCTAGCTACAGTTCTGTGGGAAAGTTTGAGTATGGAGAATTTTTTTTTTTTCAGAAATGTTTAATAGGTGCCTTAGAAAGTATTTTCTGCTTGGGTGGACATTCGCCACCTGGTACATTTTCTGGCTATGACGTCATCAAAATGGTGGCCGCTCGATCACAAAATTGCTCATATCCAAGTTAATACTTGACCGATTAGCATAAAAATTACATAAATATACTGTAATTACTATTTGTAATATGAAAATAACAATGGTTTTTAACTGTTGACATAAATTAATAAACAAGAAGTTAATTTGTTATACTATTTTCGATTACAACATAGACATATATTACCGTGAATAAAAAAATGATTATAATGAAACTGCAAAAGAATTGTTACATATTGAATCTAACCGCTTACTACCACACTTAGGGAAAGAACAACAGGTTTCTTCATTTTCCCTAAAAATACAAGAGGATTTTGAACATTTTATGCAATTATATGCCCCAATAAAATCAGTTTGATATTTCTGTAAATTGTTTTCTGGCACTTAATTATCTTCTATTACTATGAAATGCTGGTAGCATGATATTGTGGATGGTACCTGAAATCCTTATTGTTTTGTTTTCATATCGTGTTTTGCCCAGTGAAGAATACAAATCATCGCCGATCTTAAACACATTTAATATATTTTCCTTTGCATATTGTGAAACCAGTGCTTTTGCTAGCAGATTGTGTAATGGATTAGGAAGTATAACAAACGGGTTACCTTTTTGTAAAATGTATTTAAACATTGAGGTCACCTTTGCATCTAGGCTATGGGTTTGCTTCTTAGAAAACTCATGCTGGATGTCCAAACCGTCGACAATAGCAAAGAAGCCTGCCATTTCCCGAAAGGCCCTACGCCCTTAGTACGCCCTACGATACCAGATGAGATTTTATGGGATATATTAATGGTTTTTTTTAATGCAAGGTTCTCTGCAACAGCTGAAAATTTATGTTCATTACGTTTCACAACATTCTTTGCCCATGAACATTTCATGCATCTCCGAGGCTGTCTTGGGTAGTCTTCTCATGTCTTCCAAATATAAAGAAGCCCATCGTTGATAGTTTACACATTCAAAGACAGAAAATACTGGTAGAAGTTTTTGCACTGTGTCTAGATGCAATTCCTAAAGACCTTTTCTAACGGAACGAATCAAATTTTCTTAGAAGCTGGAGCAATTTCAGGAAATTATAGCAGTACAAAAACTATTCTGATGTTTCTCGTCCTTGTTCAACAAATTTCAAAAAATCTGAGAAGAGTTTCTCCTCTTTGACATCTACATCTACATAATTTGTTTTGTTTTTTCCCATGCCGAAAAAAGTTTCTGCTGGTGGCAATTCTTATGAATGCTTATGGTGACAATTCTTATGCTGGTGGCAATTCTAACTTTTCAAAGTTAGATTCATAGGACTGAATGGAATGTTCTTCCAAAAATTACTTCACTTGCAATCTAATCATCGTTTCTCCCAACCTAAACATCCCTTTGATTCCCCTCATACAGTTTTTACCATGTAAAACAGTGTCTACCACATTTACTTCAAACACTGAGAATTCAATAAGCACAATGATTATTCCACTTCCCCAAAGATATTTACCTATACAACTAGCCACAATTTTAGCCATGTGGAATGCCCACAAAATCGATACAATATTTGTAAATTTATTTGGATTGATTAGCAGGCCTTCGCGTGCAATAGCGTATACACTTTCATCACTGTTTGCTGGTAAGTACTGTTGGTTTAACTGGTCAAAGACATTATTGAAATTTAACAGAATTGTGTAAACATTCACATGCTGATTTACTGGGTTCGCAATTACTGGAAAAAATTCAACTTGCTTTTGCTGTAAATATTCTTTTGAAGAAAGTGCTTGGAAAGAACACCGCGATGGTACAAGATGTTCAAGGTTTTCTTCTGGAGTGGAAAGGTCGTAATCAATAATAACATCAGAACTGTGGGAAATAGGTACTGCAATTCTTAAAAACTGACATAAGATGTCTAAATTTTCGTATTGCTTTTTTTTTATCCTTATCCATTGTAAATAAATCTGAGTTAATCGCTTTGGAGATTAGGGCGATTTTCAAGTTTGTTATACGATTGTAACTTTTGGCATGGAAGAAGTTCTTGAATTGGTTTCAAACCTCGTGTGATACCAGTCTTCGATAAACATGGTTTAAATGTTATATCCAGCGGTTTGTCTTGAAAAAGATCACACATGTTATGAGAACCTGCTATACCAGATAAAGTACATTCTTCTTGATCAAAATTACGGAAGACTCCAATTGTCTATGAATCAATCTTGCAATGACTGGGAATCGATACTTCAATAGGGCATATTTTGACGAATCGCTTCACTGTAGCTCACCCCAATACCTAGATGATTGAGCTTGCTATCAATGCTTCGTTTTTACACGTCTCATGAATTGTTTCCCCCATCATCATATGTAATGGCGTTTTTTTCGCTCCGCGATCTATGTTGTAGTATATGATATCCAATAACACTCGTGCCTTAAGATACCATTTCTGTGAATGCATCTTTTTTCCCAAGTCTTCATCCTTTTCTCTTTCAATGATATCAGCTTCCTTGATGGAATTTGGATCTATACCAAATAACGTACTGAAAATTTTATGAAAACTTTTGGTATTTTACTCTTAGTCCAAGAGCTTGTAAGATCCTGAGTATCACCAAATTTACCAAAGCCTAAAGTCTAGCTTCTGCAATGAATCTCTCAATAGAATAGCACATTCTGTTAGAGGATTGCAACTTCTTTGAACATTTGCTACTACTTCTGTTTGAAGAGACGCAGAAAAAAAAACATGTCTGGTTTATTTGCCGCTTTAGGTTTTGCAAACGTTATCTCATTACCAAAATAATCGCATAACATTAGTTTTAGCTCCTTGTTACAGACTTTGTTGTCTTTTGTATATTAAATTTGTCTCTAATGTAACTAAGGGTGCATCCATAACCTTTATGCAGTCCAGATTTGATATCATCAACTATAAGCGAAAAGGCTGTGATTCTTTTTGAAATCTGAGGGGTACTCTCTTCGCTTGCTTTAAGTTTTCGTTTATACCTCAGTAAGTACCCAGAAGTACAATTTTCGTAGCATAATAGATCAGCACCAAAAAACTTGGCATATCCTCCAAGTCACAAGCACGAGTGAAAACATCATCTTGTAAATGCAACATAGCTATTAAAAACTCTTGAGCGCTAGGATACTCTCTTAATCTATATTTCTCGTAAATGCGATTATGCAATTTTTGGTTACAGATAATACGTAAACCGTAGAAATACCTCCGGCTTGAGGAGTATGGGCGTATACCCTTTCTTCCAGACTTCCTAAGACTTTCCTGTACAGTCGGTTGAGAAGTTCTGGCATTGCCTTCATTTTCAATATCTCTTTCTCACTTTGAAGTTTTAAAAGGGATTTCTTATGGTAGTATTGTTTGTAGCATGCATGATATCATATGATAGACAAACACTACTTCTTCACTTAATTAGCTCAAACTCTTGGTAACAATGTCGTTTAGCACTTGTGAAGCGGTCCATATATTTTCTAGACCATTTTCTGTACTTATCACACTATTATCACTTTTATTACAAATAATGCATGTTTTTTTTGTCTGGATTAAAGTCTATTACACGGTCTTGGATGTTCTGGACAATTTTATGACTTCCACACTTACATTTAAAATCTACAATCTAAAAAAACAAAAGAAAAATTCATACGAAATTCGCGCCTTTTCTGCAAGTATTAAAACCTAACCCTAAAAGCGGCTTATACCGGTTTTGCAATCTTATCATTAGAGGACTACTAGAGCCATTTGTTAGAAAAAATTACAAACTAAACGAACAAGAAATACAGAAAAATCAGTTTAAACGAGTAGAAAACTAAGCTACCCGAACGACGTTTGAACAAAACTGTCAACTGGTTAATGCCTGAAAACTACACACCGTCTGCATTACGTTATTTAATAAAATAAGGGTAAATTAATATAAAAAAGTGCAATTTCATACAAATCGGACAAGTATTAACTTAGATATGAGCAGTTCTGAGATGCGAGCAGCCGCCATCTTTGATGACGTCATAGACGGAAAATGTACCAGGTGACGGATGTCCACAAAGGTCCAAAATGCTTACTAAGACACCTACTAAACATTCCTGAAAAAAAAATCTCCATACTCGAACTTTCCCACAGAACTGCAGTCAGGTCCTGGAATATAAGAAATAACAGGATGTACACTCATGTCCATAAATTAAGGATAATTCAGAATCACACAGAAATTGATCTCTAAAATATAAATTTCACCTGTGGAATGATCACACACATCCTGAAGAAGAATATGCAAATTACAGGAAACCACCAGATGGCGTGGATGGTACGTCACAATGACGAGAGTGTAAGAGAGGGGTATATAAGGAATGGTGGCAAAGAAGTAAAATTGTTCACAAGCGCTGTGAAAGCCTTTCAGTGCAAAAAACGCATAGTTATGGCACAAAGGAGGCATTTGGATGATGTTTTACGTGACAGAATTATCGGACGACTGGAATGTGGACGTACCCAGCTGGAAGTATCCGAGGAACTTGGAATCGCCCAGAGTGTCATCTCCAGGCTTTGGCAACGATTCCAAGATGATGGTAATGTGAGTAGACGTTACAGCACAGGTCGCATCCGAGTTACAACGCCGAATGAGGACCGCTATTTGGCAGTTACTGCCAAAAGAAACAGACGGAGTACAGCATCACACCTGTCTCGTCAGCTCTCTTCAGCTGCCGGTACGACAGTTTCAAGGCAGACCGTGTACAGACGCTTAGGGCACATTGGTCTATATGCTCGTAGGCGTGTCAGATGTGTTCCACTTACCTCAACTCACAGTCGCCTGCGATTAACCTGGAGTAGAGAGCATGCATTGTGGACACCGCAACAGTGGTCTTGTGTGATGTTTTCCGACGAGTTCAGGTTTAGTTTGGAGTCTGATTCTCGCCGGACATTCATCTGGAGAGCGCCAGGTACCCGTTACCACCAAGAGAACACCATTGAAAGACACCGTTACGGTGGTGCAGGATGGCTCGTTTGGGGAGGAATTATTCTTGGTTCCAGAACTGACCTGCATGTTCAGAGTGGAACGATGACAGGCCACATCTATCGGGATGTCATTCTGGAAGAACATGTACGTTTGTTTCGGGGCACCATGGGTGCTGAATTTGTGTTTATGGATGACAACGCCCGTCCTCACCGTGCAAACATTGTAGACGAATGCCTTCAATCGGAGGATATCACCCGTATGCATTGGCCAGCATACTCACCGGACTTGAATCCAATAGAGCATGTGTGGGATATGCTTGGCCGACGAATTGCAGCCCGTCAAACCCCTCCCACCTGTGTACCGGAACTTCGGAGTGCATTGCTTGATGAGTGGTGTAATATTCCCCAAGATCAGATTGATCATTTGATACTCAGCATGCCTAGGCGTTGCCAGGCCTGTATTGCATCGTCCGGGAGACATACTCCGTATTAACCATCCTACTAACCATGTTATACTGTTTTTTGTAAATAGGTTCTTTTTTTAAATTTGGTCAAGGGAGTAAAACTTGCAATTTTTATTAATTATGTCAAACATATAGCATCTTTTTTGCTCTTTACTTTTTGTTTAATAAATAGACTTTACAAATAAGTCAAATTTGTTTTGCTTCTTTCTCTTTCTTTGCCTGAACTTCATTATCCTTAATTTATGGACATGAGTGTATATAAAATAGTATTCTTATATGATAAATTTCCATTCCGTGAAATTTATTTTACCGTTTATTTGCAAGTGTGGAAGTTCCGAAAATATAATAATCAATTTTGTTGATGGTTGATAAAGACGAGTGATATGTATAAAAGTATTAGAGTTTTAACGCTTAGTAAGTAATGTTACGTGCAGTGCAGAAACAACCCCACGAAACAAAAATCAGAGCAAAAGTATTTTTAAATTCCGATTGGCCTAAAGAAAAAGAAATACACACACACAACATTCTAATTCGATATATATGTGCATACATTTTTTTTTCTTTTTCAATGGCCGGACACTCGCTCATCAAGTACTTTTGCCACTACTATTGCCCGCATTACTAACAATTTTACTATGGGAGCACAAAGTGGGCTGCCAGCGTTACCCCCTATGAAGGGACGGACAAATTAACATCTATGCCGTAGCCCAAGCCGGATTTCGAACCCGGGACCCGAGGCATAATGGAATGATTCATAAGCCACTACCCGCCTCACCATGGACAGTGGTTATGTCAGTGGAAATACTAGACGGCCGAAGGTCCAAGCACACAAATCCGATATACGTGTTCACAACCAGAAGCCATTACCCCACCCGGGGGGTGAAAATTTAGCAAATTAAATAGATTATAGATAGTTATTTTAAAATTAGGGGCTCTTCTACATGAGTAACAGAGCACAAATTTTTAAAACTCGGTAGTTATTTTTTTATACATAAAATACGTCTATTAGAAAAATATCAATACCACTTTTAATTCAGTTTCAACGATTGGTGTATTAGCTACAAAACCCCCCAAAACCTCTCAAAATTTAAAGAAATCTTATAAACACTAAACAATAATGGCTAAAATATTGAAAGCAGTTCATTTTACTTAAAAAAGTAATAATAAAAGTCAAATTAATATGATAACAGCTTTTTAAGTGTATACATTTTTATAATAATCGCGAATTACTGAATAATTAAAAAAGGAACATCAATAGTAACAGATATTTCCATAAGCGTAAAGTTTTCAAAATTATTGGGGGGGCCGGGCCCCACAACCACATATATTCACGTCAGTGGCGTATATACATATATGTGAGTTGAAAAAGTCGTAAACCCCCCCCCTCCATGAAAAATGTCTGGCTACGCCACTGATTCACGTACATATAACTTACTCATAGTTGCCAACTACTACGGAATATAAATAACCACTTTTTCTACATGATTTTTCGGCTTAAAATATAGCAAAATTTTTGTGATGCTCGCGAGAGCTGGTTACTATTTTGAAAAAAATAATTAAAAAATAGACTGTTTACAAAAAGTCGTTAGTTATATTCCGTAGTAGTTGGCAGTTATGAATTACTATATATAAGTGTCAATTATTGGAGGCGCTCGATCTCTATGGGTCCATAAAATTCTACACCAATGTCAGGTAAGTATCCATGTTAGTATCTTCCTACCATGTTTTAAGTTAAAAATAGAAGTAAAGTAAAAAATCCAAAGGAGGGGGAAAAAACATTTTCGATGAGATAGTGCATTTTAGACACATCTGAACTTTTCTTCATTTCATACTTTACATTGCATAATCTGATTTTAATCTAAGAGCCTGCCTAGGGCAGCTTATAGTTACATTTTGTGTCACAGGGCGTCACAATGAATACTAAATCATGATTGAAATCAAAAGAAGAAAATTTTTAAAAGTACAAGTAAAGGTTTTTTTTTTTAAACATTTGTAAATGGCGTGAATACTTTTTTTTATATTAGTATAAATTAGTTTTCTGTATTGAGTGATAAATTATTGGGTGGGCTCAGCCCCTATTCACAATTTATTGGGGGGGCTCGAGCCCCACGGGCCCATATAACTCTACGCCTATGGATATTTCCTTTTTTTTTTCATTAGAAGAACTGATTTTACCCGATGGCTTTGCAAATATCAGATATTATACAGTGTGATCAATTTAAAAGACTACCGTTGGTTTTTCTTAATACCCTAAAATCCGAAGGATGTGGCAACTATTGTAACGATGAAGCATAATTGTTTGAACCTTGTGTATGTGGGGAAGACCATTTCCAACACTGCTGAACTGTTACAACTTCATTTGTGAGGTAAAATTGAAATGGTGACCCATAATGTCATTTAGTCCCGTGATAGTTTTACTTTTAAAAATCATCATTTAATTAATTTTTTTATATTTTCTTATAGCAAATGTCGGCAGAGATCGCCACCATTATGAATGCAAACATGAACACGTCGAAACACGTTTTGACACACTTCGCAACATTGTTGGTGTTATTGACTAGATTTTTTCAGTTATGATTTGTTTTAAGCCATCGATGCTTGGAGGAGTTCTCTTCGAAACCCCAGTCTTTGAGATAACTCCACGAAAAAAACATTGTCAAGATTTGCTTTAAGGAATGATAATGTAAAAAATATTGAATTAAATTACGTTTTCCAAAAATAAAATTATCACAGGATTATGTAGCATTGTGCGTCTCTTTTACCTCACAATAAAGTTATAACGGTCGAACAGTATTGGAAATTGCCTCTTACACTTTAACAAGGTTCAAGCAATTAGACTTTGTTAGAATAGTAGCCACATTCATCAGATTTCAGGGTAAAACGAAAAGAAAACGTGTACTCTTGATCACCCTGTACTGAAGAGCGAAAGTTAAAGGACTGTTGTTAATATTCTACTCCCCTAATCTTTGTTTTAGCCACTTTTATAGGAAGCAAAAGCGACACAGCTGACTTAGGTTTTTTTTCGGACTGAATTTGGGCGCAAATTTGGCGACATTTCGCCAAAATTTCTTCAAGCTTGAGAACCTCTGTCAAGATATTATCAATGGGTCTGTAATGTTTGCTTCCTTAGTTTAGTATTACGCAATAACATCAGTAATAAGTGCCATCGAATTAACATATGGTCGAGTTTAGTAGAACACTCCCGAAACAGGTGCGAAAAGTTTTAAAATGAAAGGTCGCCCCAGATGCGAAAGCATTTGTTAGCCATCACTAGCAGAGAAACATTAGGTCTGCTGAGAATGCTTGTATTGTTCTTTGTGTTGAGGTAGCTTTCTCTCTTGTTTTGTGAAGGCTATTTTTGAAGACTGAATTCTTCATTGTTGTATTCGGAAAGCAGTTGATGGATTCACTTGACAATTTCTTGAATTTTAGACTGGGGAAGGATTCAATGTCAATGTGAATCACAGCACCTGATAAAGCTTCTGTGGCAAGCTGACTTTTAAAATTCGACCTGTTCCTTGTACATTTTCATGAAGTGTGTAGTGGAGATTCTTCACCGACATTCTAGAAGCAACACAATTTCTGTTTAGTCCTATCAACTGGACTGTTAGCGGAATATCCTATATACATCCAACTTATAAGCTATGAACCCTTAAACTAAACAATCTTCTCTGAAACAATACTTTGGTGTAAAAGACATGTTTTTGTAAAAATTAGAAATAAACCTATCGTGTTGGTGTATCGGGTATCCTTTCAGTAGGAACTGCTCAAAGTTATTTTTGTTTAAGAAAAACTAAGTTATACAATACATATGCTTCTCAGCGTGTTCGATAATATGACCTAAATCGTGACGCCATCCTGCGGGGTAAATTGATTGGTCGGCTGAAGAAACTCCAGTACTGGGTACTAGGAGTCATGGCAGCATTTCAACCGTTTTCAAAATGTGTGAATCTCATTACACTGTTTAATTTATTTCTGCGTTTATTGTTTGTTATACTTTTCTATTTTAAAATTTTCATAAAACTAATTATGGATATTATATAATTTAAAAATTTATTTTATTTCTATATCTATATCTATATTCATAGTTACTTTTATATTTTTTATTTTGCCGATAAAAAACAATTTAAAATTAATTTCAAAAGAAGGATCATTTGGCCCTTGGGCTGAGGGTAAAATGATCCTTTAAACTTTTTCTGAAAATTCTATTTTTTCATTATCCATTGTGCTTTTAAAATATTATCAAAATGTGCTTATGATGCAAAAGATAGTGTAAATTGTGGTAGAAAACAGTCAAAGTTTTATTTAAATATTTATGTTATTCTATAAGAGTTTTAACCTTAAGGGGATCTTTTTGGTGAACCTTCCCCTATGCGTGGTAACATACTTACACGAAGCATTTGAAAGTGTTAAAAACGATTATATCGAAACACCATGAAATTAAAACCACTGAAAATTTTGTTAATTAGAGTTTTAAACCACCAATTTATAAATACGTACATCGAGGTCCAAGAAAATACCCTAAAGCAGATGTAATTTTTAAAATGGTCGAAAAGATACACAAAGTCGATTTTATAGCAAAGATCTTTCAATCGTTTGAAAAATTTGTCGGCAGAAAGATTAAATGTATATGGCAAACTGCCTAATCACATAACAGTAACACAGTTAATTTCAATTCAGCAACTTTTCTGAATTGGAAATATGTGACAGTTTTGTTAGTATTATACGATATGTATTAGAAGAAATATTGATTGTTTTTCAATTATCCTGTTATTGAAAACCTGAGAAAAGAACCAAAAACTTTCATAATTAATTTTAATTCTTCTCCTTACCAGTTTAGGACTGTTTGAAATGGTGGCATCCTTCTTTTACATAGATTCGCAATAAAATCAACAGCTTACTGACTGTACGCTTTTTTCCCAATAAAGATTCAGAAATATTTATAAATTCAGTTAAAAGAGAATCATTATAAGACGTACACTGAAATTAAAAATAGGAAACAATGTATATAACTTAATTTTAATATTTATAAAAGTTCTGTGCCCGCGTGTGTTATGAAATTTCTATTAAATATATCTTTTTTAAATTTTAGCAAAATAACTAATGCGACGTAAAAGAAAACTGAAGCTATTTGAAACTCTTTATATCCACACTACTTTTACCCTATGCTTAAAAAATTAAAGGAATTAATTTTCTTTCCATAAAAGTAGCTTGAATTCATGTAGGTACTTTGTAATTTGAATCATTGAATTAAAAATATATTTTAATAAAAAATCATAATTGAATAATAAGCTAATGATGTTCTAATATCGTTATTTTAATGAATTATTCCCTAATGATAACGACAAATAATTAAATTATGAACAAATATAATAAGAAATAGCTAGAAACTCATTATCAAATAATTAAGTTACTCGTTTTTCGTTCAAAAAATGTAAGAAAAAACTTATTTTTTTATAAATCAAGTGAAATATAGTAGCATGGAACATAAAACTTATTTTTACTAAATATCAGCTTGGATATAGAGTATAATTTGAAACTTATAAAACAAGCAATAGTAAATGCATTACAAAAACACGACTCTAAATTTAAATTACTATTTTTATAGTTTTCATAAAGTTAAAAGCTAACGATAATTGCAAAATGTTGTAAAAGAAATATTAGAAACATGTTTTTTGGTGCTGTTCTTTATTTCTGAAATATAAGTATATTCATGAGTTTTCTGTGACGAAAACAAAATTGTAAAAGCATTGGTAAATTGATTCAGTGTGAAACAGGCAATATATTCCGTTTGATTTTAAAGAAATACTGATGTCTGTAGTAAGAATCTGATTTTTAAAACGTTATATGTTAATATTTAATATAAAAGCTACATGTTCAAATAATTACTGAAAACCACCTTAAGTTATAAACATTATTGCAAATAATACATTTTTATTCATAAAAATGTTAGTGGTATTTTTTGTTCAGTATAAAAATAGGAACGGTTCTTTAACTACCTGTCACGATATCTCACACTTCCAGTCAAACATTCTATCTTCGTAAAATAACATTTACAACATCTTACTTATATATATTAATTCTTATAAAGCCACTGGGCATATTTAGTTTTTCAAAATATAGATTTTTTAAATGATAAAAAAGGAAGAATAGAAAGTTTATTGTGGCATATATATCGTCATTTTGCTGCATAAAAAATTTATATGTTATTAAAGCCTCATTTTAACATTCTGATTAAAAACTTATCTTTTAGGCAACTATAGACATATTAATTTAAGGATATTACTTCTTCATCAGATAGTGTTTATTCATCGACCTATAAACACTAAATACCCAGCTTATGTGTTATAAGACACAACATCTTGTAACTCTGAGGAGAAAAAATATAAAAGTGTATAAGCTGAATTTATTCAGAGAATTACGATGGCGATTTATTTCTCTACCGTAGATAATTTATATCTTTCCTTGATGCCAAGCATATGGACGCCCTGTTTAATATTCTGCATCCTCGGCAGCAAAACACTCTAATAAAACATGAACGTGATGTAGCTTCTTCCGTCATATATCACATCTTGTTACGACATTTCGTTTCGCTCTTTATTTTTTTTTTTATCCAGGATTTCCTTATAGACCCCAAGAATCATTTTCTTTGCCATGCATTCAGAATGTTTGAAGTAGAATAACTTTAAAATGCTTCTATTCAGTTATTGACATTTTACGTTTGGAATTTTCGTTCTAAATTTGGTGTTATTACCTTTAATTACACATTTTAGCAAATATATGAAATGCCCGTTTTCCTTTTTCACCTTTTTATATGTTTAAATAAATTAGATTTTTTTCCCTCCTGAACGAGCAACAGGGGCACATTTAATTAAAATTTAATATTTTAAATATTTTCTTCAACCAACGGAAAAATTACGCTGAACATGACTGATGGATACCTCCTTAAATGGCCGGTGCTTGCTTTCTTATAAAACTCGCATAGAACAAACTGCGTCTGTATTTATGTCATAAAGCTTTAGTGCTGCATTTTAGTGACTAAGACATCGCTCTTGTTATCAGAGTGTTGAAAGTTCCGAGTCTCAATAGTATCATTGATGGCGACTGTGAACTTGCAGAGAACGTGCATGCTAACTTCGTGATTCTCAAAGTCCTCTTCAGGGTCACTATCATTTTCCGAAGTATGCCTATGGTCTATGTATAGTAAGCTAAAATTTTATCATTTTCCTCTTCGATCACAAATTTTTTGAATTTCCTTATACTTAAATTAGTATTAAAGTTTATGTACAAAAAAGGTTAAAATGACAAAGTTTTAAATTATTTATCATGCATAAGAAAAAATACCAAGTGCTCATACAGTTTATATAAAAATGTATCTATTACAGCTACCCCGTCGGAAAGAATTAAACAATGTGATGTAAATAATCTGAGCACAAACGGGCTAGTTGAATGTTTTGTTGGCTGACAATAATGTTCTATTAAGCATATCGGTAAAATAAATACCTAAGAGCAAACTATAAAATTATTATCTAACTACTTATCTAATTGGTAAATCTGCTTACCTATAAAAATAATAATAAAAAATAAACCCTTACTACTTCTATTTTCCATTTTTCCGACTAAGAATATTACCATTAAACCTGCCTTTGTGATAGCAACTTACATACGAATAGCCCGATCAAAAAACAAGCTGTGTATTTTGAACTTTCCTATACTTAATTCAGTATTAAAATTAATGTATGAAAAAACGTTAAAACGTCAAAAGTATTAAATTACTTAAACATACATAAGAAAAAATATCACGTGCTCAGACAGCTTATATCAAAAATGTATCTATTACTGCCAGCGTCGGAAAGAATTGAAGATTGTGATGTTAATGGTCTGAGCACAAATGGGTTAATTGAATGGTTTTGTAGGCTTATTATGACCATTAGTACGAGTTCCGGTGTGTCTTTTTGGGATTGATATAAATATTCATTATCAAAACAAAAAATATTATTCAAAGCCATACTTATAAAGTACTATTAAGCAAATCGGTAAAATGAAAGCCTAAGAGCAAACTATTAAATCATTATCTAACTACTTCTCTACTTGGGAAATCTGCATACCTAAAAAATAAATAAATAAATAAATAAACCCTTGTTACTTCTTTTCATATTGTTCCAACTAAGAATCTTACCATTAATGATAGCAACTTACATACGAATAGCCCGATCAATATAAACAAGCAGAGTTCACTAAATTTTACACAACAAATAAAAGTTGCTTTTGTTTCCAAGCTGTTACTCAAAGAATACATCATAATAGCAGAAGTTAATATTACAGAATCGGGAAATCTCGGAGGGAGCTTAATGATTATAGGGCAAGCAGAAAAATGATCAATACTGTTCCCGAAATTAGATAAGGGGTAACGTAGGAGGATGAATTTAAATCAATATTTTTCCTTTTTTGCTTTCTTGAAAATTAAGACTTACGTGAAGAAATCCAGTGATTACCTCAAAAATTACACGTACGCGATATTAAAGCGAAAGCTCTCATGGGAAATTGGAAGTGTTTTCTTGATTTGCAGTTAGGAGAAGGACTTTTAACTCACCCTAAGCTAATAATGATTTCTTTGTTAAAACTTCGTGTTTCATTTATTTATTTTATACAATAATGCATTACTTAAAGTTGCCTTATAACGCATTTTCAGTAACGCGACTTCTTGTGATGGACAACTGATATAGGAGTTTTTTTGCACCGAGCCTCTTATTTCGGCAAACACATGAGATTTTGCTGGAAAATAATTGTATTATATATTTTTATCTGAAATTTTCTAAAATTATGAGCAATGCTACTTAATATAATGTGCAGCTTATAGTGAGCATTCCAGCTGTCACATGGCTGCATTGTATCAGTTACAGTGAAACTTCAAAATAACGTTACTATACTTAACGTTGACTATACTTAAAATGAGACTATTGTTTATTATTTCAATATTTATAAAAGGAAAAATCATGTAATAATATATAACTGCAAGTACTCGTATGTTATATTTCCAAACGTTTTCAATAAACATATCAGTGAAAATATATACACTATAAAAAACTCAAACTTTTAAGATTTTTGCTAAATTCTGGATTATCCATTGTGTCAATGACCGGGGTACCTGTTGGGGGTGGGTTCAGTATAATTTATCATTTCTAATTAAGACTATGTGAAATTGCTTTTAATCCTCGTCATTTACATGACACTTAACTATACATACAATTTAAACTCATTTTGGGAGAAATTATTGCTGAGTTTTATGCGTTATACTTTCCGATATCATTACTCAAAATCCAGGTACTGAGATACCGATTATCGTATCTTTCGTATATACAGATTGTAAGTATTATTATAACAAATTTAAGCAAACCTTATCACAGTAATAATTATTATTATTATGAATTATTTAGTTTCCTTTAAATTAGTTATTATTGTTATAATTTATTATTCCAGTCGTACAGTAAGTTATTACTTGATTATAAAATCGGTAACATGTAATGAAACAAGCAGAGGGCGTATATATTCGATGTGGGTTCCGTAGTACCAGTTATTTAAAATATATGGGGTAGATTTGGTCATTGACGAAAGGGCTAGTAGTTGACTATTATGATAAGTGGTACGTGTCCGGTGTGTTTTTCGTTATTAATATAAATATTCATGATCAAAACTGAAAAAAGTATAAATGAATCACAAACAACCGGCATATACTATGTAAAAAAAGACTAGGCTTGTACATTTATTTTTTTGTGAGTGCGTGTGTAATATTCGATGTTGTTTCTGCAAAAATAGCAATAATCAGAAATACTACTTTGTGACATAAAACGTAAGTAATTTTTTTTAACAAATAATCTTCCATAATGCTAGATGTTAGTAAACAAGTTGGCAAATTTCCAATTATACTATGCAACTTCAATTTATGACATAATAATTATTTTAATGGGGCCGAAAATGCACACACAAAATTTCACTAACGTAATTTAAGCAAATTTAACACTATTTGAATGTTACAGTACAAATCTGATGTTTGCAATTAGTAATGCACATTTCAATAAAACCATGTTTGTAATATGGTTTATGCTTCAATTTTCGCAGTTGACCTTCCATGAAATAAAATAAATCCCTGAAGCTATTTAGTTCAGCTACCGAAATCCAATCAAATAAATCTGAAGGAGCAGATGTCGCTGACAATTCAATAAAATGAACAAGGATGCAACAACATAATTATCACAACATTTATGTTTTGAAGCAAAGAAATAACATAAAAGTGTGTGTGCATTGCAAAATTATCACCATGCCTGATGTCTTGAGAAAATACTCTAATGAGACAGAAGCGAAATATTTAAGGAAAGAGTTTTCAAAATTTAATGAATAGTTATTCATATATTGATCATTTTTACTCCCTAGTTATAGAACAGTTTTCAGAATGCATTCAATATTAAACGCTAAGGAAAGTATGCAATTTCCCAAATTTAATTATAAATGCGTTTAAACATTGATCCTAATACGCACAAAAAATATTCGTGTGTTTTCGTCAAATAATTACTAAAGATTTAAAACAAACATGACGTCTATTATTTTTAAAAGATGTGCTAACTGTAAAAGAGAAAAATATTAGCAAATAAGCTTTTTTTTAATTTCAAAATATCACAAATTATTTTTAATATGACACTGACAATGAAATACTTTTGTTAATTAAATATGAAACATTAAGTAATGTATTTCGCAAATTAATTCGTGTAACATGTTAAGATTTAAATTGAATTTATTAACATAATATCTGGTTCAGTAAATTAACTGTGTCTATCGCATATTGCTTTAGTTTTTTCAGAATGAATACTGAGCATGTTTTCAGGAAATTTCTTTGATGTATGTATTTTTTCTTTATTTTTTGTACAGTTTCTAATGTAATAAATTGCAAAGTTGTATTAGTGATACTTTCTATTTTTTTGGGATTATAAATTTGTTATCAAGAAAATTCCATTAAATCTCAGCGTTTCGCAAAACATAATTTTTCTTTGTGCCTTAAGGATGATTACATATGAGTCGATTAAATTTGGATATAATGTAATAGCAGCAGTTTTTGAAAACAATTTCCTCATAAATAAAAAATAAAATCCCTGCAAAATGATAAATATTTTTTTTGATGTTTTGGTTTGATTACTTTCTATTTTTATTCCATGTGCCTGTTATTTTTATTCCATGTCGGAAAAGAGCGTTATGTCGTTCATATCGTTATCGTATCAAAGACTACTGAAATTCGATTAACAAGCGACTGGGGCATACCTTTAAATTGATGATAGTGAAAATTTTCTAAAACTTTTACAGTCCTAAACAGAGCTGCGATTTTGGCGTAATCATATTCACCCGAACCGCTTGTCTGTGGCCGAAAAATATATACAATTTTTGGGGAAAATATAAATAATAACGATTTTTTTACCCATAATCCAAGTTAATAATTGAAGTACTTTTAAGTTCACTTTTTTACATAAAAGTCAAGAAAGACAACTGGCACAAAAAGTAAATCATTCTTTACTAAGACCTTTCTACGTAGATTGAAACATGAAACTAAAGTAGTACATCCGCTCAGTGAATTATTGAGTACAGAAAATCTCATCAAAGTGCTACTGGGTAGAGCGGCTTAATTTCTACCTTTTTAAAACATTCACCATTGCCATCACATATTGTTAATGAAAATTAGTTGTGTTATAGAATAGAATTTAAAAATCATATGTGATGGTGTTTTAAAGCGATTAAAATGCATCTTGATGTATTGCAGTAAAACAATATATATTAGGGTGCAGTGAAAAAAACTTTTTTTTTAAATTTCAAAATACAACAGCGACCAAAAGCTGTGTTTTGTATTGAAAAAGAAAAATGCAGAATTTCAAAATTTTTTAAATATACCTTGAGGGTCCACTATTACACCAAAATGTCACAAAAATTCGAAAAACAGAGTATTTTAATATTATTTATAAAATACAAAAAAAAGATGATTTATAATATGCAATAGCAAAAAATAGTTGGATTACGTGCTATTCAATGACTGTACAAAATTTTAGAATTGTCGGGAAATATCTTGAGGGTCCACTAAAGTGAACAAAAAAGTACAAAAAAGAAAAAAAAATCATTTTTTTAAACAAAAAATTGCGTGAAGGATAAACGTTTCAATTGTTCATTTACAAACAACTATACTTAAATAAAGTATCAAAATATACAGGGTGCTCCATAAATATTGGAACAAAATACGAGGAGAGGTAGTGCACATAATAAGAATAAAAATCGCACAGCAGTGTGCGGTCGCAAACGTCATCTACATTTAGCTGTTAATAATTACTTTGGAACAAATGCTGAAATAATAGTGAACCTTCCGACCATTGTTCATCGAACACTAATATATTTTTCTTAGAAAACGCGTGACTAAAATTGATAATTTAAAAATTTTATTTCATTTCATGAATAAAAATTTTGGAGGCGAGCCTGTTCTTTAGGAAACGTGGTTAAGAAATTAGACGAACCGTCTACAATTTCCCCAAAGTGATTATTAACAGGCAAGTGAAAATGGTGTTTTTACCCCACACTGCTATGTGATTCTGATTCCAATTTATGTGCCCTATCTCCCCTTCAATTTTGTACCAATAATTATGGGACACTCTGTGTATTAAGGGTCCCCTGCAAAGAACAAACAGACGGGAAATATCCTTTTTAATCAGAACCAAGTGGCGCTGATGATATTTTTCACCGCGCAATGTATTTACTTTAGAAAGGAAGTGCGAAATCGTCTCGCAACTTGTTTTGAATTCTTTTTCTAGACATTAAAAGCTAAAGTATAATGTCTGGGGTATTTTTCCGATGGTAGAAAAGATTCTACACTTTCCATGAAGAAAAGGGAAGTCTATCATCGAGAAACAATTATGGAAGAGCATTTGTCTCTAGTAAATCAGCCTCATGACATATACTTGGGTCATGTTTCTCTTGCAACTGATACAGCAGCAGCTATTAAAGACGCCATTATGAATCATCTTATAAAGAAAAACATTAATACCGACACGTTACTTGCTGTGGGCTGTGACAACAGCAAATTGCACAGTAGTCAACACCGTACGCAAAGGTGGTGTCATCAAAGTGATGGAAAGAGAGCTTCAAAAGCCACTGCAATGGCTAACTTGTCTGTTCCACGCAAATGAGCTGTCGCTCAGGCACTTAATAGAACATTTAGATGGGCCTACTGTTGGAATACGAGATTTTCTAGTACGATCAGAAAAAAACTGAAAAATTGTTAACAACTGCCTGTTGTTAAGAGTTTGTTCCTATCCCGTCAGAGATTTCTTCTAAAAATTTAAGCACTGATCAGAAGTATCTCTTGGAAATAAGTCAAGCAGTTACTACTGGGCAATGTTCTGAAAATTGTCCCACTCGATGAGGTTAACCACGACTAACCGAATGTTGCACTTATACGTTGCTGAGCCAAATCCTTCACCTGATCTCATAGCATTAACATCCTACATTGCCAAAGTATATTGTCCAGTTTGGTTTATGATAAAAGGGTCTCCATCATGCAAGGATGGAGCTATCCACTTATAGCGTATGATCAAGCTGTCCCGATACCGTAGCGAATAACTTATGTCAGTCATAGATCCTGTTATTCAGCGAAATGTGTTCTTCGCTTACCCTAAAAACATTCTTTTGTCTATGCTGTCAGACAAGAGAACACACATCCAAGTGTTGCAGCTCGTAGAATTTTGAAAGCCCGAGAACAACCCGAAATCCAAAATGTAAGAGATTTCGATGTTCCAACGCTGAATTTCAAGGCGCAGGATTATATTGATCTAATTGATTTGAAATGCCCTGATATCCAAGTTACTTCACCACCCCTTATTTCAAAAATCGGGAATGATAAATTGAAGGAAATCAAAGGGATGCAATTACAATCGCGATTTTTCGACATTTTCAAAAGATCATGCCATTAAAAAAATTTCAAAATGCCATGCTGTAAAAAAACGTGCCGTTTAAATATATAACTGTTAAACGTTCAAATTTTCTTATTATTTTTATATGTCCTTTCTCAAGCAATTATTTGTAATGAAAAGAGATATTTTCCTTCTGTTTTTACTTCACTGTTCCCTGCAGTGGATCCTCAAGATATTTTCTGACGATTCTAAAATTTTGCACAGGCATTAAATAGCATTTAACCCAAATTCTTATCGAAATTGTATTTTAAAAAACATATTTATTTTTATCTTATAAATAATGCTAAAATACTCAATTTTTCGAATTTTTGTGATACTTTGGTGCAATAGTGGACCCTCAAGATATATTTCAAAAATTTTGAAATTCTGCATTTTTCTTCTTCAATACAAAACACAGCTTTTGGTCGCTATTGGATTTTGAAATTTAAAAAAAAAACGTTTTTTTCACTGCACTCTAATATATATATGTATAGCTGAGAGACTTGACAATGAAAGCCGTTATTTACTTTTCTCATTATTTTTTTATTCTTATTATTTTTTTAAAGTTTTATAAATTTTGGGCACAACGTGAGTGGACAACACATTAAATATTAATTTAAAAATAACAAATAATGATAAAAAATTAGGATTGCATGGAGATTAGAGAAATGTCTGACGTTTTCTAATTGGAACCTCTTTCATGTAACGCATGTCAGCGCCATCTACTTGTAGCTTTATAAACTACAACATTTCATAAAAAAAGATGAAAAAGTAAAAAAGAAAATCAGATTCTGTTCTATTCCGTTCCTCTTGAACTGCAATTTTAACCATTATTTCATTATATTTTTTTTATAGTTTGTTTGAATTTTTGATGCATCCGGTATATGGCTTCATAAATAATCAATTACTTTAAGTAGAATTTTTATTACGTTGAAATCTGCTTCACAAAAACTTTTCATTTGTTCTTTTTATATTTATCTAATTTTTACCTCTGACCTTTTATGTCTAGGCGGATATTCAATTATCTCTTTAAAATATGTCATACTTTTAAACTCCATTTGCATTTAAATGTCAAAAATATTTTTTCTAGCAATTCAAAATGCAGTGAAATGTCAATTAAAAATTCTTAGGAATGCTTATGAATCAGGCCTTTAGCTTAATGTTCTCTTTGCCATCTTATGACGTCATTTGTTGGCCATTTAATTAAATAAGTAATTTAGAACTTCAGACTTATGAAATTGCAATTAATCTTTCCGTTTCTCTAGACACCAACCATAGAATTGAGATTAATTATATCGGGAAATCAAGCTTAAGTACAATTTATTGTTCTGGCCTTAATATAGTATACAAATTCAAAGAGAAACGATTATCATATTTCATACATAAAAATATTTTTTATAAATCATAAAGTGAAATATTTTATCATAAAATGTAGTGAAAGCTCACAGAATTCTTATCAATTTCATTACACAGTGTAGTCTTCACGTATTTAATATTTTCCTAATTACATCAATAGACTGTTAGTTTCGCACTTAATATTTTTAATATTAAATATATATCTTCCTGCGATTACGAGCTCCTTAATAGGGTTATGTTACTGAAAGCAGAAACTGAATGACAATCAGAGAGCTATTACAAACGTTATCTCTATGTGCAAATTAGTATCTACGTCACTATTTCCAAATTAGTCTTTAAGAAGTGTAGAAATTGCATGTAAATTACTGAATACGGTTCGACAGGTATAATTTGATATAATTTTGTAGTTTTGAATTTATATATTCCTTTAATTGTTTTTAAATTTAGGACTTTCACACCTTATTCATGAAATCTATTTCAAAAATTCTATAAAAATAACACTAAATTTCAAAGTGATTAATACTAAAGTTTTTTGTTTAAATACAAAGATATAAATTTGTTTTAATGCATTTAATAACTGTTTACAAAGTTTACTCACATTTTAAGACACACAAAAATCTTCTTCTGAAACGAAATATCAATCGCAGGTTGATTTTAAGTAATAATGAGCTTTTTCTACCATTTAATAAATCATATTGTTTGCTTTGAATGAACTAAAAATATGTGCTTAATTTGTTTCTACTCATAAAAATGTTTCGTTTTAAAAATGTTTTAAGTATACTGGATAATATCAGATCATTTTCAAAGAAGAGACTTTTAAAATATCTCCGTTGCTTTTCATTCTTTGAAGCGCAAGCTTTTTGACATCAATATAAGAGGCCAACTGGATATACTGTCCAACGCTGAAACAGTCCTGCCTTTGCCATCGATAAATTTAACTACCTACCAACCACATGGCGGTCCATTGAATATCACATCTGGTGTCACAGAGCTAAAGATGTTCTCTAACACAGCTGACGACGTGCTGCACTTTTTCAGCGTTGGACCATTTAACCATTTTTTTGTGGCTATCAACGAAAGCGCTGAAATAATGCGGTTTCACGGCGCAATCACTCTGGGTCAAGGAATTAAGCGTTCGAAAAGGTTTGTTGCGCAACACCTATTTTTTATGCGATCCGTACTTGAATTTACCATTCTTAACCAGCAATACTTGCGATTTTATGTCAGGACTAAATTTTATGTCAGAACCCTATCAGAACTATTATAAAGCGCCGAAGCTATATTTTTAAAGCGCCGAAAACTATTATTTTTAATTCGTATTTGATGGATATTCACTTAATGCTTCACGAAGTATGCTATACGCTTTATATGTCGTTGTCTTCAAAATGAGACAATCCACTCATATAATACCCTAACGTGTGCGGTACCAAGATCGACGATATTTCCGCGCTGCGAACGGCAACTACTAGATGTAAACATTAGTGCAATAACAATAATGCATGCGCGAAAATCCACATTAACAGTTCAGTGACGTCAAATGGACCAAGCATATGTCATGCAGTTGCTAGATTGCAAAATAACAATAATGGATATACAAAAATGCAAGATCTTTCGGACTTTATCGGAATATCGAATTTACAATACTTGGCGCATTTATCGCCCATCGAAAATAATGTCACCATGCATTGGGCTAAAACAGATTTTATCAATTTGCTATTTCAACATCGGCTTTAATGATGACGCGCAAAATGTGTAGCAAACCAAACCTAAATAAATTTAACGACAAATACTGTTGAAAGAAAGAGACAGATTTTCGTTGAAATGAGTCCAGAAATTCAGCCAACATTGCACTGAGCATAAAGGACAGTAAATTTAAATTCATCGTAGCACATTAAATATCACGAAAAATATTTTGTTGCTCGAAGTGAATTCCACCGATAATTAGTTTTTGTAGAGAAATACCATATCTATCGGGTAAAATGATTTAACCATTTATATAATATGCATTTATGCATAACATCATATGTGTAAACTTAGGAAATTGGTCAGCTCAATTGTTACGCGGTTTAACCCTTTTAGACCTGATTAAAATAATTTCCCTTTGAAATAAATATTTGTTCTTTATAAATAAAATTTTTATTATTTTTTTTAAATCCTGAATGCTAAAGTTTTGAGAAAAGTTAGTTTTTCTTTATGTTCATTACTTAGGACTGCCATCAAGTACAACAGTATAGGTAATATTTGTGTCTCAGTAAAGGACGCAGTGTCTGAGAGGATTAACATTAGTTGTATTTCAAACTGTTTTCTAACAAATGCTTTCGTGATGAAGTAAATTTTAGAATTTCTACTCTTTTCTGAATATGTTTTTTTTTTGTATCTTTTCGCAGTGTTTGCTAGTGAAATCATGAATCAAGGACCCTCTTTCACACGTGAACCTCCCTCCACAGTTGAATTCTCTAACTCAAGCGGCACAGTCATATCTTGTACAGTGGACGGCCGACCGCGTCCAGTGGTTACTTGGGTCAAGAGTGACGGTGACTCGATTCGAGAATTGCCAGGGCTAAGGCATACGAGGCATGATGGCTCGCTGGTGTTTTCTCCGTTTTCAGCTGAAGAATACAGAGTTGACATCCACGCTTCAGTTTACAGATGTGAAGCTTCCAATGTCGTAGGCACCATTGGAAGCAGAGACGTTCACGTCAGGGCAGGTATGTTGTAAATAACATTTCTCTTCTTTTCATTTACCGAATCTACCATTCCTATTATTCCATAAACGGAATTTATGCTGTGTTATGAATATTTTTTCTGTGTTTGGCGACAATTACTCTTAGCCAGTCTTTTCACATCCATTTGTAGCATTTAAATGCTGTACGTTGAAAAATCATCATACCTCTCAGGCTGACGAAGGGTCGACCAAGTTTTGACATCTTCAAAAGAATGTGGAAGCGTTGTTTGGTCATCAGTCAGAACCAGGGATAATCGTAACAGGCATTATTGGTGGATTTGGCTGGTGAATTAAAATTCTACACCTAAGGATTTAATAAATAATCTAGCTGTTGTGTAATGAACCAACCAGATGTATGCTTCTTATGTCAGTACATTTCAACATGAAGGATTTGAGAGAAAAAATAGTTACATATGTTAAATTTTTCCTGTACTAAAATACCGAAGTATCTAGTTATTGAACTATGATATACAAGGATTAACTATTAAAATGGAGTTTTGCACAATACAGTGATTTAAATGTTAAAATATGTTCCTTGTTTTTGTTTTGATATCTTGAATGGCTTTTCGTTTTTCCTTTCATTATGTATATTTATTTTGTAGAAGCAAAATGTATTCTTCATGTACCACAATTACTTTGCAATTTTACAGTTATATGCATAATAAACTTTTACGCAAAATATCAAACTTATTATGATTCTTAAACTGACTATGAGGGATAGAGTACGGATACTCAAGTCGTACGTACAATATAGATAATAAGAAAATTAAAAACGAAATAATCAGAAATCTACAAAAAAAAAAAAAAACTATAGCCTTTAATCATCAAAAAAATAGCAAAAAGCGTTCTTATTCCTACAATAATAAGTCCAAAAATGTACACATTTTTATGAAAGATATTTCAAATCGTTTATTTCTGAAAGCATTTTACAATTAATTGGTATAAAATATTGCTTAAACAGTTTCGAATAATGAACTGGGGCTCATCTAAATAAATCAATAATTATTAAATATTTTCTTAAACATAGTTAACTCTCAATTAACCGCGATTGAATTATCCGGACTGCGGCTTATCTAGGACGGCCCCAATTCGTTATGTTCATGATGCATAGAAATTAGTATAAGGCACTACGATTTAAAAAAAATGGAGGCCGGTTTTATCGAATGAAGAAAATAAAATTCTCACAGAAGATGACTATTATGAAATGCCGAGAAATATCTTAGATTTGAGAAATTAGGTATGTTCTGTCGTTGTTGTTGTCGTTTCTAATGTACTGTAGCAATCGCGGAGCGGTGCCAGATCCCCTTTGTGGGAAGGCAATGGGCGGAAAGGGCGGCTTCCATTTTTAAATGAGCCTCAGAGGCAGGAAGTCCGACTTCTCTGGGGGTCCTCTAATTTTGAACCAGTTCTAGATGAGGGACCAATCTGCACCCCCCAAAGGTAGCGTTAAACATGGAGGACATTGAAGACACGACAGATTTTAAGTGCATGCGAACGCGGCCCGACAGCAGCCCACCCGCGAGAGGAGTTCATCCACACAAGCACTGGCCAAGTCGGATGCTGCTTCACTTCCCGTGTTCTTACGGGTTACGGAGTTTACTGACTTCACCACCGAGGTGCAAAACTGTGCTGAAAACTTCAGTGGAATAATGAAGAAACGAGTTCGAAATCGAACTGTTTGTTCCCCAGTTTTTAGGAATTTCGTAGAATGTCATGAAAAAGATGAAGAACTGCTTATCGGTTTTGGGCGGAGGACTTTTCAGGGGGTGGGGGATGGGGTAGGGGTGAATCTATCGCGTGTTTACGTTCCATCTGGATAAAATCTCTCCAAATTCTAGACCATTAGATCGACTCCCGTGCGGCAGAGTAGAACTCAGGACCTTCACAATTCAACAATCTGCCATGTCCACTTTCTTATCCAATCGGCCATAGTGGGGCGAAGTGATGTCAGAAATCATGCAACTCATCAAATATGCAATCTTGGCGACACATCTTACCATCAGGAGTTATTTAATTACTTGAAGAAAGAAAATGAAAGTCTGATTTAAAAAAAAAAAATGATACTGAGAAATTTGTTGTAGTAAAATTCGGCGAAGAGTAAATGAGAAACGAAAACGGGATTACTACATCATTTTATTCTTCACACAACAATGAGGGAAATATTTTTTTTTTGGTAATGTAATAATTTTAAATCTAAATAATATTAAAATTTATATTCATTTTTTTTTCTTTTGTAAGAATTAAATTATTAATGCCCCAGTATATAAAATTTGAAGATTTACTATAATTTTTTTCAAATATTTTTCTCAAATTGTGAATACATTCGGTCATCCGGGATATTCGCTTATCTTGGGCAATGCCTCTTCCGACCATCCCGGTTAGTCGAGAGTCTACTGTATTACAAAACTAATATCTAAAAAATGAATATACACCAAAATTTCTTTCTATTTATCAAAGTCTCTAATAACTTTCGTACAAAATGATAGAATAGAATAAAACTTACTTTTTAGCTGCGTTTATAGAAGGGTCCTATTGTTCTTCATTTTTTTTATGGGTAGTTGCAAACAATATGACTGACTCTATGGCAGATAAATTGACTTTAAATGAACTGTTTTTATGGCTTGTCTAAAGAACTTTGGCCGTGGTAAGTCGTCAGAATTTTTTCTCTTTTATTCTAATACATTAATTGATGTGCCAAAAAGGCCACAAATGTGTTATGATGAAATATAATTTATTATCATTTTAGATAGTGTCTTGTAGTTGGGAAGAAAAATGGCACTAAAATAGATGATTGCAATAAGCATAAAAACAACATATTACATTGCGAATGTAACAAATTAGATCAGTTTCAAATGCAGAATCTACTCAAACAAAAAAAAATTGTATCCATGTAATGAAAAGCTAATTATTTCTATTTTCTAAATGTTTAAAAGAAAAAAAAAATTACACCAAAAGATAGTCTAAATGGAAAAATTAATAAAAATTAACTATTTAGCATACAATGATTATTTTTATCGGCGTTTTCAATGCAGTACTTTGATTTATTTCTTATAATAAATTTTTAAAATACGCATTTTTCTTTTTAAAAAAATTAAGACAATATTTTCATTCGGTGATTTATGTAGATTTAAATAACTTTTGAACAAGTCAATTTCAGTAATATATCTCTCCAAAAACTTTCAATCACACGCAGCATAAAAGAGAAACACAAATTTATTCAAGTGTACATTCCTATATTCATGAATGATTCACTTTAAATTCCAAAAATAAAATATAAAATTCATGAGAAAATGTCTTACCTAGATTTTTTTACAAACAAATAATTCGTATTTCTAGAAAAAAAAAATATGTAACTCAGGATAAAATATGATTCTTCTAATTTCGGGGAGCTCTGCGTTTCTGGAAAGGACTATTAATCACATAAGAAAGTAAAGCCGGAAATATTGTTAATGGTTACGTGTGTTTCAAAAGAAGGATGGGAATAAATTTCGGCTATTTTTTAAGTGTATTCAATCGCTAGCAAACATTTTCTGTACATTAAACTATTAAAGATTTCATTTCCGCAAGCGATTTTTCATTCACAGTTATAGATTGTCAAATTAAATTTATAAAAATAAGAATGACAATGTGTATAGTATCTTATTTTCTATAAGATATAAAAAAAATGAAAAAATACGGTACGTTATTTTATAAATCTCCTTTACATGTACCATTTCAAAACACCACAACTTTTCTAAAAGCGTTTTGTGTCTTGTGAACGTGCACTTTCAGATAAAGCTATAAACTTGGAAAAATATGTTACATCGCTACATCTTCTCTTACAAACGAAATAGTGCAATAACTATTGCCAATAAAAAACCAGATACAATGATGATGATAATTTTATTGATTAAGAAGACTGAAAATAATGTCTTTTTTTGCATTAAATTCAAACAATTAATTTTTAATGTTTTAATGACAAACCAGCTGGGCAGAAACAAAGGTTTCTATTTTTTTTACATTTTAAATCAAGAGTTTTATATAATACATCTTTTTCCTTAATGAAAGATGGCCTCCCAATTGTTCAGGTCAGCATCTCTCTTTAGCAAACTAGCACCTATGTAAATAATCTCACATACATCCTAAATTTCGTAGTAATTTAGCTTCATTTTTTTTTTACTAGGCGAGATGTTGGCGTACGAAAAAACTACATTATTCTTCAGTTCTCCTAATATTTAACAAATGCTATTTAAAAACATATGTCATCAGTAACAGAGGTCTTCAGCACTTTTCAACTATACAGGAGAGTAGGGAGGGATGGAACATCTTAACAGGAATATCCATACAAATTATTTTCTACTTGTATAACTTTGAAATTTTCATAATACTAATATCTGCAGACATTTTATCATGCTTAAAAAAATAAATTTGACGGTAATCATTAATTAATTACTCTAGCTGCATACCCGTTCGTCGTGCCGCAGAAATGAAACGTTGTTCTTACACATATTAGTGAATTAATTCCATCCTTATGAAATTTTAAAGTATGAGAAATTCTTTGAATCGTGACATTAACCTTTCCTACAGATACTTCAGATGGTATACATCGAAAGGGCTAAATGATGCAATTATATATTCGTAATTGAAAACGAAAACAACAACAACAAAAAATATTTTTGTAATGCCATCATAAACTTCACGAATCCGTTAATTTTCAAAGTGTTGTTTTATTTAAAATTTTATAAGAACTCTCCTAATTACGATGTCTGCTCAAAAAGTATCAAACCTTTTGCTGCCAAAAATACATTAATGGTTCTGGAAAGCCGGAACACTAATTAATCCCCTTCACAGTAGTCTCCTTGGTAATGTACACACTTCTCCCAGCGCTTCTGTTGTTCTTGGAAGCAATTCTTGAAAGCAGTTTTTGGAATGGTATCTAACCGTGCCGTGTCGCATTCCGCAGGATGTCTTCTCTTTACTGGAATCGGTTCCCTTTTAGCGGCAATTTCAGCTTGAAAAACAGCTAAAAGTCACATGGAGTAATGTCAGTTGAATAGGGAACTTGACGCCACACATGAATGCTGTGTTTGGCAAGGAAAGCCTGAATCAAATGAGCAGAATGGCCATGTGAGTTATCATGATGGCGGTATTAAAATTTCGCTGCCCGGTTATTTTTGACGCACATCATCAAGACAACGAGAGATCTCCTGGTAGTGCTCCTTTGTGATAGCTAGGCCTTTCCGGTGCATACTTATAATGTGCCACATCATGCGAGTCAAAGAAAACACTCAAGATGGCCTTCACTTTTCTGCGGACCTGACGTGCTCTTTGTTTGGTCTCGTGGACAATGGATACTGCCACTGTGATGACTGCATCTTGATTCCTGGGTCATACCCATAAACCCATCGTCTAAGAAAATTTGTTCAATCTTGTGAATGTTTTCCACTTGTGTGTCGTTAAGCTTTTGACAAAATTTGATGCAATATGACTACTCCAGTTTTTCTGTCATTTTACAAACACAGAAATCCGACGACAGTTCATCACAAACTTTCACAAGTTGCCTGATTTCCAGGCGGGAAAAAATTCAGGACTGAGCATGAGGGTCTCTCTCTACCTCTACCGTGAAGAAAATCTCTGGAGTTTCATTAATTTACATGGGGAAAAAATAAGGCTTCATACTTTTTGAACAGACCTCGTATTGGCTTTTAAAAATACTGGCTTTCTTTTGGCGAGGCACCTCTCTCTGTTTTTTGACACATTTTTTTTTCCTGCCCAGGTGGGGCAGGGTGTGAGTTTTTTCCTTGCAAATACATATTTCTGTGTATACTCTCTTAATATATTTTTATCGTTCTTACTCGTCTGTTTCACATCCAGTTACGGCACACAATCGCGGTGGCTTTATTTAGGTGGGAGACACTGTATTTATTGCGGAGCATATGTTTAAATGGTCAACTATCCTATTTTGATGAGAGTCACAAAGATTAAAATCCGAGGAATCTGCTACAAGATACGGAAGAGATGAGATCTCCAACATTCTTTATTTCTCAACAAATTACCCCCAACAAAAATTTATCTTTTCTTGGAGCATCGGGAACACGAATGCTTCTCACGTGAAGGATCACCCAATTATTTATATACCACAGCCTTTTCAAAATCAAAGTTGTGCTTGGAAGTCATACTTGTCAAAAGCCTTGTTGACCTGCAACAACTTGTCATGTACTTGTATATGTTTGAAAGCCACATTTAATAAATCTTTTTAAATTTATACAACAAATTAATACGTCAACTTGCATGTGTTTCTAAGTCATACTTGCCAAAACCCTTGTTAAATTACCCCAACAAAAGTAGCTTTTCTTAGAGCAATAGCAGCACGTGGAGGAGCTCCCCAATTCTTGTCTTTAAATGCCTCCGGGATTTCAAATTCAAAGTTGTGTTTGGAAATCTTACTTGTCAAAAGCCTAGTATAACTACACGAACAAAATTACCCCCAAAAACTCAAGCAGTCAAGTATTTGTATGTGTTTGAAAGTCATACTTGTCAAAAGCCTTGCAGAAATAACCCCCAAAGATTATCATGTCGCCTTGTGTTTGGAAGTCATTCTTGTTAAAAGCCTTCTAGAATTACCCCAATAAAAAGCAGCTTTCCTGGGAGGATCTGAAGTACGGATGGTGCTCACGATAATGAAATTATCTCGCGCCCAATTTATTTATTTTTTATATGACTGCATGGTTTTATATTTAAAGTTGCGTTTGGAGGTCATACTTGTCAAAAGCCTTGTAGAATGGAAGCGATGCAGATAAACATATTGTTGAAGGTTATTGCTCACATCAAATTCAAAAATGCTGGGGTAAATTAATATTTTGGATGTAACATGCTTAATTTTTAATACGTATTTAAGATAAATATCTGTTCTATATTTAAAAGGACTAAATTCAGTTTATTGTTAACTCTCCGTTAGAGGCGTGTACTACAATCATAGACGAGGTACACACTATCAAAAGTGAATTCGAACATAGCCAATTTCCTATGCCTGTTTCAGATTTAAAATATTCTTCTTCGTAAAAGTGAGTGATGTCATATATATCTGCTCATATCTTTTTTCTAATTCTTTTCTTTTTCAACAATTAAATTTTTATATGCAAGACTAAAATAGGACATTTTGCTATTACTCGAATACAAACATGAGTGTACTTGGTAAACGATCGTAGTTCACGTGCCGAACAGTTGAGTTAAAATGACTTTAGTGAAATAAATTTTTAATATATATTTTAAAATATCAATGTAATAAAGTCAAACCAATCAAAACAATTTACATTGATGTGAATTCTATTCATCAACTATGAGTAAGTAAATAATAATAATAATAATAAATTCCTGAAAATTCACTTTTGTGTATATATAAATATCCAATGCATACAAATATATATTACGTAAGTGCTATTGATCAAAAATTCAAGCTTGAATAACAATATTTTATTTGTTTTATGAAATATGAAGCGGGTATTTTAAATTAAATATTTTCATTCGCAACGGAACGATCTTTCGAATATTAATTTTCCGCTTCATATTCTATCGAGCACCGAGTAACATATGCTACCCCGTCGAATTTACTAAATCTAATTTACTATGCACGGTTGCTCACAAAGCAATTTAGGGTCAAAATTGAAATACTGGATCAATTTTCATTGGAAGCAAGTAGAGTTTCATAAGTAAATTTGCGTTTTTCGAATAACCGTTTCACTTCATTTCTACAAATTCTAGAACATATAGAAATATGTTGAGAAAACTCACATACATGTACTTTACTTTGAAGAAATGGAGTGTGATTTTACTTGAATATTTAATAAATAATAGGTATTTATGCATAGAGGTTACTGCACGAGCATTTTTGCATGCATTATAAAGAATTTTTTAGACAATTCGAAACCTATGACTATTTGAGACATGATTAAATTTTTAAAAAATGATTGATGTTGCTTAATATCTACCGTACCTAACATTACTATATTTTATTTCCTTAAATTTTAAATAAATATTCTTTGTTGTGAATATAGGCTATTATTGTTATCTTTTTAAATTTTACTTTCAGAAAAATGTGAAGCCTTAATATAATTTTTTAGCAAGCTTCAAAACATCTTACTTTTTATGTATTTATAACTTTTGTTGGGATATGAAGCAAACATTAATACATAAATTATATAAATATATCAAATAGTAAAATTCCAGTGAATTGATCAATAGATAAATTGTAATAGAATAATTAGATTTGGCATTTGGGAAAGGGAAAAGCTATTTCATGTTTTAAACTTTTTAGCTTTAAACACTGAGCAAATACAGAAAATAACAAAAGTTTTAACTAAAGCTGTCCAATTATCCATATAGCATCATTAATATTTTAAAGTTCCTTTTTGTTTGTTTGTTTGTTTCCTTTCTTCTACTTTATCAGGGGAAAACCTCAAGAAAAAACTCTCAAAAACAAAAACAACATATATCATGGGTGTGTTTACTTGTTAGATGGAGAATGTAATCAAAACATATTCATTTCTTCAGAATTATACATTTATCTTACAAAAATGCGTAAATAACGAATTCATGGAAGACACTTCATGTTGCTGTAAAATTATATGAAATTTATTTATTTTTTCTTTTATGGACAATAAATAGTACAACAAAGTAAGAACAAACTATGTCACACGATATTTCTACGGAAGGGGTAGATGGCTTATCTACAACTAATAATTTAGTTTTATTTGTAGCTAAGGCATCAATTTTATTTGTAGCTAAGGCATCAATTTTATTTGTAGCTAACAGCTACAAATAGACACTAGATAATAGATAATAGCTCATATTTTTTTGTTATATTTCAAGCTAAGAACAATATTTTTGTTAAAAAAGTCAAAATTTTCAATCTGAAGCAAATGAAGTTATTCAGTGGTTCACGTTTTACTGATTACTCTAAGTGCAACGAGTAACATGAAGTCACTTTCCAAGAAAGTTAAACTTACATAAACGAAAAATATAACATTAACGAAAACAAAAAGTCGTTTTTGCAAAATATTTTCACAAAATTATAGTGTTAACGTTTATTCCTTAACTTACGGCAAACTATCATGTAAAGTATTTCACATCCATTCGATTTGTTTCAAGGTGATGTGTTTTATTTATTTTTTGAATACATTAATTTTTTACAAATTAAAAAAATATGTTGTTCTTACAGATAAGTCATCAATTGAGTATTTTAACTATCAATTTTATTAGCTAAAAATACTGATAAATCACCATTTTGATTACTTTAGCTATCGATTTTGTTAACTAAAATAATAAAAATTTCTACCCTGAAGCAAATAAATTTCTTCAATGAATCACGTTTTTGCTGATCACTCAAAATACATTGAAGAACACGAAAAAAAAAGTCGCTTTCCGAAAAAGCGGAAATTACCTAAAAGAAAAATTTGATGCAATCAATAGATACTATTAAAATCTTTTCGCGAAATTTATTCAAAATACTAAAATTTTTAACGTTGATTCCTTAAGTTGAGTTACAAAGAGTCAATTTACCGAATTTCACGGTCATTCCAACTGTCTTAAGATGGTGTGGATTTTTTACTTTTTTAATAATATTTTTTTACGAATTTCAAAATATATTGTACTTAGAGATAAATCACTTACTTACGTGCTAGTAAATTTTAGCACATTTTCTTTAGTGGTATTCACCTATTGGGCAATCAAAAAACCATCATGGGGCGACAGAAAATAATATAACGGATATATATATATTTTTTTTCTCGAAGACTCTCACTAAAAATTTTGGCACATTTTAGCAAATTCGATAAAGGATTGAACATCCATCAAATTCATTCGTCATTGTAAGATTAACGAAGGACTACAGGTAGCAGATTTTCAACAGGGCCTGCCACAGGAATTTATCAACTCACTTATGTTTTTCAGGGTCACCAAAAGACCACTGAGAGGGTTTTTGCTGTCGCCTCTACAGCTATAGTCAGATCATTGATGTTTTTACAGGTGGTCAAACAAACAATAATCGCGAATTTAAGAGGAGGGTCACTGCTGTGAGAAGGTACCTTGGAAATTAAAATGCATCAATAAATATACCACTCCCCATGTAAGGGGAAGCTCGACTATCGTAAAAGTGGTCCTCCGCTAATCTAAAAACGCAATGCATGTAAGAAGTATTAGCTGTACCGTGAAGTAATATAATTTTTTCGTAGGCAATATTTTGCCTAGTGAAAACTACTGACGCTGACAATACGTAATTTGGCACATGGGCGAGTTTTTAACGTAGTTTCCAGATTGGAGATCACTTTCCAAAAACCGTAATTTATAAGGGATAGGGGGCGAAACGTTCTTCAAATATCTACATGATCTCAAATAAAAAAAGAGATATCCATTAAATTCTTTCTGTAAACAAAACACTCTCGAATACCTAAAAATTAATTTCGGAACATTTCGAATCTAATCCTCTTAAGAGGGAGGCGTGTAAAAAGGGCAAGGTTGGCCATTTCTCTTATAAAAGAAGATATATCTACAAAATTCTTGCTTTAAATTTTAATAAATGTGACTCCTATGCTCAGGCACATATAATTTGTAATTCAGTACTTGATGAAATTTATTTATTTAAATTTCATTTTTTTAAAAATCATAAATATCCGGTACATGTAATACTTATTCAAGTAACCCATTTTAATAATGGCACCGGTGACTTTACACTATCAATATATTATCCACATACACCAAAATACACGATAGCAGAAACTATGCAAAGTAAATAAAAAGTACTTATTTTTTCTCTGTTCTAACTGTTTCAGAGCAACTCCAACATTAAATCAAACGCAAAAAAGATCGAACAAAAAAAAATAAAGATCCACCGTGTATGTTCCATTTTTAACCTTCTTTTTTATATTTATTGCTACCAAAAGATTCTACAACTTCCAGAGATTTTTTTTAAAACAACACAAAAGCAGAATACTCGATAAGTCTGTGGAAAACATTAAGATACATTTAGCCTTTATTACAGTTACGAAAAGCAGAAAACTTTCTTGTTTATTCGCCCTTATGTGAACTAAATAGTCCTTAGAGACTCATCCGAAGGTTTACTACCGAACTACTCCACCGAAATAGGCTCTCAAATGATGTTTAGCTACAGTAAAGGGAAGAGTGTACATGTGTTTCTAAGATGATGAAATGGTGCTTCACCAGAAGAGAAAAAAAGTGCTTTATGTACTGAACTGATGTTGAAAACAACATTTGCTCTGTAATTTTTTCCGAAGTTTATCCCATATAGTTGGATGAGTAATTTAAAAAAAGAACCATAGAGTACTGAAAAAGCTATCTAGATTTTATTTTATTTATTTTATTTTAGCACTAGAGCGCTATTTTATTCAGTCTGGATTTTTCTCGCGACATAATTTGTGAACATATTTTTAAGGACCAATTAGAGGAGCCACGTTTTTGTTGCCTTGCCTTTTTCAATAATCGTTGCCAGATAGCGTCCGCGGGAAGCAGAATGAAATGTCGAAGTCGCCAAGGTTTGCAATTATCGATGATATATTGCAAAGGTTTCGCCAAAGAATAAGTCCCCAAAAACTGAACCTAGCTAGGCGGTATTTTCCATAGTTAAACGTTACAATTTATTGCAAAGGAGTAGTAAAGTGAGTTAAATATTTCCATTCTGAAAAGTGTTCCGTGGAATAAGAAAGATAAATACGGCTCTCTAACGGATTATCATGCCCATTCAAAGCAGTATTATAAAGCTGAAGTAGAGTTAAAATATTCTTGAGGAAAATTATAAAAAAGTTTTAGTACTTGAATTTAACACAGATTTAGATTCCAAAAGAAGTTTTTTTATGAAACAAGAAAGAAGAATACAGCACACTCACGAATAATAATGCACTTTCCAACTTAATGGAATGAGGCAGAAAAATTCCTTTTTTACGCTTTAGAGGAAAGTAGGCAATATAAATTAAAGGAAAAAATAAAAGTTAAGTAGGAAAAAAGACTGTGCGATAAATAAAAAAAGTCTTTTACTGAATTTTCAATTATTAAAATGTGTTCCATACAGTAATCATGTGATTTATAAAATTTCCACCTCTCAGCATAAAGTCTGAGAGAAATCTTTAAAAAAATAGTCCGGGGATGTAGATGAATTTTACTGTCATTATTTTTTGTTGAGTGCAAAACTTATTTGGTAATTTTTCTGCGACCCCTGAAGCGCAACCCACCGACGTATTATTTTCTTCGAAAACCGTTGAAAAGTGGGTTTTTTTTAGCTTCACAGCTCTCATACATTTTAGGTCACAAATCTCTAATTTTGTTCATCATCCCCTTTAGTGTTTGGAAGGCGTATTACCTCTTTATGTGATACGTTGTACATAAAGAGGTAATTCGCTGTCTGCCTGCGTGTGAAGTAAAAAAAAAAATGAAAATTATTTGAATTTATGTTTAAATTAATGTCGCTATGTCAGGGGATTGTTCCTTAATTTTTAACGGAGGTGCAGAAAATATAACCGTTTTAAAGCGCACCTACGTACAGTAAATTGAGCATACAGTTTGTATATTAACAGGTTTTTTTTTTTTTCAATGAAAAAAGTTGCATACAATATGAGAATCTGAGAAAATAATTACATTTTCACTGTGCATGAACAAAATATACAAAATTTTACTTTCAAAATGATATAGGGAATTGAAAAGCAACTTTTATAAAAGTTTCCTATAAGTATCACCAAATTTTAGACATGCATCTGAGTTAATTAATTTATCATATTTTTCCGAATATAATTTTCATTAGTCTATAAATCCTGCTTTACGAGTCAAATACTTAAATTTTGCAATGTGTGTCATTTAAATCAATTCAAGATAAGGTGAAAGGAAGGCCTTTAATTTTCCTACAGGATAACATTGGGTTTGACGATATCGCTTGTCTGGGCTCAGTTTGAAAAATAATGTTTGGATTTAAACTTATGTTTAATTTTATTAATGATGTCTATTTGTTTTCTCGCATAGCATTCGTTTTACGAAACCGATTTATTGGAAGCAAAATAAAAACTATCCAGACCATGGCTGACGAGAAAGACATGCTGCGGTGCTGACATTTTGCTCACACCCTTTTGCCAATTATGAGTCATGTGACCAAAGGAGTATGGTTATCTTAATCCGAGTTAATCCGTAATAGCTATGGTAAGATGTCCACACCCACTAGGTAACATGATTCTTAGTTAGCAAAAGGGGTTGGCCTAAATGTCAGCACAGCAGCATGTCTTTATCATCAGACACGATTCAGACGGAATGAGGTGGACAGTTCGACAGTTCTTTGCCGAGTTTATAAAATGAGAGAAGGCCGTGTCCAAGCAGTCAGTTTTGAATCGTTTTTGTAGAGAGTACTTCGTGATGAGAGCTATAACTCTGCTTCAATGTAATATGCTATCAAAAGTACTGTTTTTCGCCGTTTTCCAGAGTTTTATTTTAGAATCTTTTTTGTGGAATTCTGCATTGTTGTATTGAGTGGCGCGGTTAAGGGTTCTGATCGAGTATTCCACTGAGATTTTAGCCTGTGGATCGATTTTATTCTATGCGAGTTTATATATTTCTTGAAATTTCAGTGACCAACCAGACTTTTATAAATGGAACTATGAACTCCTATGAATTGAGAATTGAGAATTGAAAACAGTTTCTAGAATGTACAAAATTTTTATATCTTCCTTAAAACTTGTTTTTCGATTTTTTTACCACTCCCGGAGCAGAGATCAATCCCATACGAACTCTACAGTGTAGAAGAGTTCCTGTATCAATATGTTTTAATTTCACTATCATACACCAAACATAAGAGAATTTTGATAAGTACTAGCTGCCTTGGGCGCCAGTTTCACCACCCCATACCTTACTGTTCTTTGTACTCAGTGCAGTGTTTTACTAAATGTCTGCACTCATTTCAATGAAAATCATGTTTCTTTGTTAGAAACAGTATTTGTCATTAAATTTATTTAGGTTAGGGTTGCTACACATTTTGGGTGTCCTCTTAAAAGCCGATGTTGATTCGGCTAAAATATGTTTTAGCCGAATGCATGACGACATTTTTTAGATGGGCGATTAAAGCACGAAGTATTGTAAATTCGATACTTTAAAGCTTTGATACAGTCCGAAATATCTTCCATTATTGTTATTTTGTAATCTAGCTACTGCGTGACATATGCTTGCTCCATTTGACGTCTTTGAACTGTTAATTTGGGTTTATGCACATGCGTTATTGTTATTGCACTATTGTTTACAACCAGCTCTTGCCGTTCGCAGCGTGGAAATAGCGTCAATTTTGCTACCGCATACGTTAACGTATTACATAAGTAGATAGAGGACGCACTTCTTGAATCTGACGTCACTGAATTGTTAATTTGGATTTTCCCATAGGTGTTATTGTTATCGCACGGTTTACATCTTGCTGTTCCGTTCGCAGGTTGGAAATATCGTCGATTTTTATACCGCATACGCTAGTTCATTATATAAGTAGATTTGTATTTTTTGTGCAACATTTGCTCATAGCTATCTCTAAGAAGCTAAACTAAACATTGGCGCAACAGCTCACCTTGGACCGTGGCCTCACACCTGTAAATTAGTCTTTGATAAACGTTTGAGTCAAAAATCGAAAAAAATAATTTGCTTAATTTTTTATTCCTTATAGAATTGCACTTCTTAATGTTGCGTATAGTTTTATGTAAGCATACTGTGGTGTAAATCGCATATTTAATATTCACTGTCATTTGTTATCAGTTTCTTAAAATTAACCTATTTAAAGCGAAGCCATTTTAACTTTATTTCTGTTCTCATTTTTCTTAGTTTGGCATTAAAATTTATTTTCCGCTATTCCCGCGCATGCTCTCATTTCGGCGTACTTTATTTTGATGTCATGCACCGTCTTTGAAATTATCTAATGCCTGCTCGTCTGCATTAGTTTCATTGGTCCAAAGTGTGTTCGTTCGCCAAGGCAAGCATTGTGTTGGCATCTTTTTTTTCACTCACTTCACCACTTTCCGATTGTAAAATGAAGAGGTAATTTTATTATGCTGGGTAACCACCAAAGTGCGATATTTAATATGTTCGTTGAATCTGCCTTCTCATTAAAATATATTTTCTTCGAATAGCTTGAAGTCTTCAACTCTTTATCAACGTATTTTTCTCATAAATTTAAAACTGTGGGTAAATTGTAAAGTACATATACCTTTGTTGCAATTCGCAAAATCATAGGAATAAACTACTTATATACCACATATTTCTTTTCCTCTTTCACAGTGTGTAGATAATCCGGTTACACGGAATTTTACCAATATTTCTCTCTAAAGTAAACACAAGATAAATAAATAAAGCCAAATGCATGCGGTCTATACCTTAGAGTTGAACAGAGTTCTCTAATCTTGTTTTACCAAGTTTCCGTACACCAAGAACTACTCCAAAAGAATCTTTTATTTAAAGTCAGAATATACACTACTTAATCTTAAAATGTCAGGAAAATCCAATACTTTTACGAAAATTAAATTTACTTCTTAAATTGAGTCTGACAGCCGAGAAGTCTCGGTTTTTGTATAGGAGCTTTTGTAATTTTTCATTAAAATACGGTTAAATGTCGATATAATCTCTTTTTCTTATGTCTTGAATTTTTCAGATATACATGTTCTTTTACACGGGTATAAAAATAAATATTGGGGAAAGTTTTTATGTGAGTCATCAAGAAAGATAAAATAAATGTAATAAAAATATTTTATTGATGTATTTTAGTAAACAAATCAATTTTACTAAAATTCGTTCTCGCATTACTTGACCATAAAATATAAAATGAACTATCCATTTATGTAAAACTTAAGATAATGTAGGGTAGATAATGTAAATTGAAAGACGGTATCAAATGAATATTTTTTTAATTTATTCTTTAGAGAAATAAAATATTACAGATATGTGTATTTATATATTTTCTTGTTCTAGAACCTTGATGTATTTTATGTATATTCAGTATATTTAAGCTATAAGCCGCCCACCTGGTGTAGAAGCTTAAGAACCCTTCCATCACGCCTCGGGTCCCAGGTTCGAATCCTGGCTTGCGCATGGATTTTAACTTACATGTCCCTTCAGAGAGGGTAACGTTGGCCGCCCACTGAGTGTTGCGATAGTAAAATGGCCAGTAATTCGGGCTTTAGTAGTGGTAAAAGGCTTGATGAGAAAGTTCTTGCCCAATGGAAGCAAAAGAAATGTTTTTTTTTTTTTTTTTAAGTATATTTATTTAAAAGAATATACGATATGCAGGCTGTTCCAGGATTATTGGTACAAACTTTAAGAGGAATTAGAGTGCATTGTAAGGAGCAAGTACCACATAGCAATGCGGGATCGGAAACGTCATCCTCGTGTACGTGCTAATAATCGGTAGGTGTAAATTTCTATTTTATTTCATGGGTGAAAATTTTGGAGACAAGTTCATTGTTTATGAAACTTGGTTGACGAATTAGTTGAATGCTTCGACTCTCCTCAAAGTTATTAAGTGAAAACGGCGTTTTTGACTTCACATTGCCATGTATTTCTGAACCCTTGCGATGTCCCTTATATCCCCTTAAAGCTTGTCCTATTAATCCTCGGATACCCTGTAGATTGACATTAATAGATTTTATAATATTAACTATGGGATTTACTGTTTTTATATCAGCGGTTCCAAAACTTTTAACTTTGCCCCAACCCCCAACAAAGGCTAACTTACGATGGCAGCTAAACTAATAGTTGTTAGTTGTGAGGTTCAACTAACTCGGCTCGAGTTAATTAGTTTTAGTTGAACAGAAAATTAAAACTAATTTACTTGAACCGAGTTAGTTTGACCTTCAACTAACAATCACTTCAATTCTATACTTAGTTGCGTTCGTATAGCAATATTAATTTTTAGCTGAATGTTTACTTCAGCTAATAATAATGCCCAATTTCGCCTCACATTCCTCTGCCTTCATACAGTGTTTTATTCTTCAAATGAATATTTAGTGGCATTTTCAACAAAATAATGTTATAGCTAAATTTTGAATAATCAGTTTAACCAAAAATATATAATGTTTTGGAGTAAAAATAAGAATAAAGGATATAATTTTTTATACATGCATTATTACTTGCTCTTTGCCTGTTTCTCTCGAGCCGCCTGTGCAAACTCCTGTGCAAATATAATTCATCAAGAATAAGAAATTGTCCTATTAATAGATTTTATAAAATATTACTCAAGATTTTTAACAAGATATAAAAATCAATAATGTGACTCTACGAATCGGACAGATAATTGCCAGTGAAATAATTGTTATATCTTATTTCTACATCTTTATTGTACCGAGAAACACGTTATATTGTGTAACAATACGGAGAACCCAACAGTTTTTAGAATCCCTTATTTCGCAAGTTTTGATCTTTAGAAGCAAACTTATTTTTGGATTTTGCTTAATAATATTCAAACGAATTTGATCACAGTGTAAGCTAGCGTGAGTGGAATATGCGAAAAAATTCATCCATAATTCAGCAGTCCCCATAATGTCGCTATTACCCCGATTCGTTAAATAATAATAATAATAATAATTTTCTTCTTCTTTTACGGGCATAGTTAAAATTTTCTTTGAAAATGAAATATTTGAAATAAAATAATGCTTATAGATATCCTTTCAAAATTAAAAAAATATATATATCATATATCTTCTTAATTTATGAGAAATCTTTGATTATCATGCGAAATTATTACGGTAACAGCCATCAGAATTCGATTATCCATACCATACAGAGCAAAATTATTACGATAAAAGTTATAGTCAGAATTTTCCAATTATTTTAGTAATCATAATTGATTCCAACATTTCCTCATTCCTTATTTTTTACAAACTTTATATAAAACAAGTGTTAAAACAGTTGCATGCGCATTTTTTTAGGTATCAGTTGCTTATAATCAAGACTCTACTTTAAAAAAAAGTGGCCAATAGCAAAAATCTGCCAATGGGAAATTGCGAAATTTAAAGCTCGTTTAGTAAAGATATGGGAATAAGTATCTTTGAAGGAAAAATTATTAAACTGCAAACCTGTTGTAAAAATGCAATTTTTTGCGACGCCAAGAACAAACTGTGTTAAAAGAGAAGAGTTTCATGGAAATCTAATTTTAAAAACATCGGTTTGACCATAATATTCTCGTTCTCTATTTTTTGGTAATTTAGAAATCTAAGCAAGCAAGTCTGGGTTTTAGAAGAAAAAGGGAAATCAATTGCACATTGACACCAAGAAAATTAACTTTTTATTTTTTTTATTTTTTATAATGGAATTGAAGAAAATCGTTTGATATTTACATCGTTATTTTAATGTTAACTGTTTACAAGAATAATCAAAATTTTTGACATTTGAATGTTTATTTCAAGAAACTGAATATTAGAATAAGTTTGTCGTGGTTTGGAGGGGCGGTGTGACTATTCTAATTTTCAAAAAAAAATATTAAAGAAATTTCACAATGATGATTTATAATTATAAAGTTTTCATAGTTCTGAAGAGTTGCTGACGTCGAAAACAGTATACAGTTGTGTGCAAAAGTTTAAGACCATACATAGAAAAATCAGATTTGATGAATTTCTGCACCAAAAGCATCCGTTACAAATGACAAAACTGACTGACAAGGTTATTGAAGTATAGTCAATATTTTGCTGGAGCTCGTTTATTTTTTACCACTGCTGCAATCCTTTTAAGCATGCCATGAACAAGAGACTGGCAGTAAGCTTCAGAAATCTGTGTACGGGTCATTCCATTTCAAATCAACCAGTAAATTCCAAAAATGTCACCCACCGTCTCGGATTTCTTTGAAAATTTTTATAAATGTGGCCATTAGTGTTCTAACTAACAATATAAAATTTTACTTCAATATCTCTAATACTTTTTAAGATAAAAATTATTAAAATAATGGGAAAGTGACCATAAATGGTGTTTTTGCAAACAATTATTTTAATGGTGCTTTTTCAGATAAAAAATCATAACTTTCTTTATTTTCAATATATTAAATTGAAATTCATATCAAAATGTTCACAAAGGTTTGGAGATTATAGAAAAAATTAATTTGATAGTCCTGTTTAGAAATGGAACCACCCCAAAATTCATAAACTTTGATTTTTTCAAAAATTTTTCATAAAAACAATAATTTTGCAAAATCTGTTTCAGAAAATGGTGTAGCTCTTAACAAATCAAACTATTTTTTTACTCACATGTAAATGCATAAAGTAAGATAATTTAAAATAAAAACGGTGGGTATTTGAGTCCTAATAGGTTAATTTAATTAAAAACCAAATATTTTGAAGATTTTTCTTAAAATGTTATGCTGCATGCAAATGTTACTATAAAGTAATTTTTTATTTATTTAATTTTAAAAAGTGCTTGTTTTATTTAAAAGTTAGTAATGATGAAGTTATTTTACTTAAAATTTAAATTATTTTAAAATTAAAATTTTTTTAACATAATCGAAATACATATAGTTAACATGCGTTAAAATTTTTCTAGCTTTTTTTGTCAACTACAAATTAATACTTTAGTTAAAAAACAAACATTTTTCTTAAAAAAATTAGCTGTATGCAATTAAATGTGTAAAAAAAGGATTTATTTAATTAATACTTTCTTAATTTAAAAAATTTAGACAAAATATGAACATTAATTAGAAAATGTGTGCTGAAGATTTTTTGAACATTTCTTTGAATCACTGACTACAAATTAAATAAGAAACATACTACCTTGTACCTAGAATAAAATGAAAATATCAGGTTGTAACGAAAGTTTTCCGCCAGATTTGCTTGAGTCAGCTCATGCCGTACCGAGCGATTGATCTTATATGTCAAGTTTATACGATGCCTTGCGCGACTAATGGACATGGTACTAAAGTCTAAGTCTTTTAGCTAGCTCTCGGGTGGATGAATATTTTATCTTCTTCCACAAATTCTCGTAGGCGGGCCTCATCAGTAGGCAGGCCAGAGCGCTCTGCTTCTTAAATGTCCTAGTCCTCGTTTTTGAACTTTCAGTACCAAATCTTCACAGTGTCGTATGATACAACAGTAGTACCTTAAGCTGTACACATGATTCGGTGTCATTCGGTAGCTGACTTTTTGCAACAGAACTGAGAGTAAATGATGGTTCAATCTGGTAGTGTGATAGTTCCATTTCAGACACCTTATACTTAATCATAAAGATATTGTTTTTACAGATTTAACAACACATTGCTCTAAAACAAGTCTTTTTCTTTCAATAAACAAAAATCGTTTGACAAAATATCTGCAAAGACACCAACGCGAACTGCTTGTACAGACAATACTTCCAGTGGCAGAAAACTTTCGTTACAACCTAATATTAATTATTATGACTAATTGTGACACTTATTTTCAGTATTTTACCAGAAAAAAAAGTAGTCCCTTTCCTCCAATCAATCAATTTCAATGGAGATTCACCCATGTTTTGCAATGATACATTAACATCTTCTAAAGCTTCTTGTTTTGAAATTGACAATTTCAAATTTGTGACAGTTTCATCACTGCCAGTTGATACTTTGTCACCAAGCTAAGAAATAAGTTTGTTTACTCTCTTCCTACAAAATCTACATATTTTTTTTTTCCAGGAATCGATTTTTCACAGTTTGGCAATTTGTTAATTACCTCAGATAAATTTGAATTAATGGTTCTCAAACATTTTTTTTCTTTCTTTTATGGCACTTTAACGGGTCAAAATATGATGTTTGAAGATTTCAAATTTAATCAAATATTAAGTAAAATCTCCGATTGTACATTACTTCTCAAACTTTTAAGTTCAAGTCTGAAGGGCTTAATAATGCAGTACTTGATACAGTTTCTACTTGAGTATGTCTTTTTATGGCATTCAGTTCCATTTTCTTAGCTAATACTACAGCACGTTTGGGAATGTTCTGCTGCCATATTAAATGTAACTGATATTCAGTAGCAGGAAAAAAAAAGAAAGAAAAAAAAGAAAGAGGGAAAAGAAAATCTGAAATTCTTCGAGATTTTATTTACGCACTCAGCTGGAAGAATTGTTTTTTTTTTGTTTTTTTTTTAATCTATTCAATCACTTCTGCCATTTAGAAGAAAAAGATAACTGTAAGTGCTCCTATAGACTCCTGTTCGCATAATTTTGTTGCTGAAAATTGCATCCATTGTTGTTTCGCCCCTAGTGCTGAAATGTTTTGGATTAGTGCATATTGGAAAATCTAAAATATCCATTTCAGTTAAGAAATTTGATCCTTCATCGGAATTTAATTCTAGGTTAAAATCTCCTACTAGGTTAAAATCTCCTACTCTTACAATCATCCTCCTTCAGTAACATTTCGAATAGAGCGTCTAATTTATCTTCATAAGAAATTCGAGGACTAGCGAATTTAACTGCAAATCTCACTTTATCTTGAATATGCGCAATGACCATTTGAACACCATTGATCTGGCTCGTGTAGCCACGTGTCAAGTGTTTCATATTCTTTTTATAAAGTGATTTATAAAGTTTTCCTCTATAAAAATCTTAACTCTAGATGGCTTTCTGTTTTGGAAACCACTGTCTATCCACAGTGGCGCAGAGAGGGAGGGGGAGCAGGGGAAAACTCCCCTGGACCTCAGCTTGTGAAGGGGCCCCCCTTTTGCTGTTTATATGATACTTAATTGTGTGTTGTCAATTTTGTAAAATAAAAAAGTCCAAATTTAGATTATCCGTATGCTTCAAATTAATTTTTGAATGAAATTACAAAAAGCCAGCTAGAGCAAAAAACACCAACTTGACAAAAACGAGAAGTGTTTCTGATTGAGTCTTTTTTTGCAAGAAAATCATAGAGATTGACGGTATTATTCAACGGTTTGACATGACTAAAAGTAGAAAAGATTTATTTAACTAGAAATTGGTTTTTTTTTTCGAGACACATTGTTAAATAGTGAAAGAAAGGGTTTAGCCAGAGGAGAGACTATGGGGATCAACCAACCTCCGAAATTTTGAAATTTCCACTTTTTTGGCCTTATGAAATTTTTTTGCTGCCTGCTTGCATGGAAGTATGAATAAAAATATTATTTGTTTCAATACTGTGGAAACATACCATGAAAAAATGTTAACGTTTCAAATACTGTTTCTCTATGGAGGTGACGAAACCTTCAAAACAAAATATTGGTATTTTTCAGAGCATGGATGTTTATTAAAGAATAATACTCTTTTAAATTAATAATTTTAATTCTATTAATTAATTTCCAATTACTATTAATTTAAAGTTTCTTTAAATGATTAATAATTTTAATAAGGAATAAATGATTGATCTAATACGACATCAAAGGGATTTCTGGATAGCAAAGGGGCCCCAGATAAGATTTTATCCCCGGGGCCCCAACTTGGCTCTCTGCGCCTCTGTCTGTCCATTCGACCAAAGTGAATCCTGGTATTTGAAAATCATCTGAAGGGATAGCCCATGTTTCTGTTTCCGTTAGCAATATCAAATCACTCTGCAGAAAACATGAATCAAACGGGAAAGTGACCACGGGGCGCGGCATAGACAAAAATCTCGTGCTTGAAAGAAATAGCACCTGAGTTCTAAAAAACCATTCTAATTTAAAGTCTTTCAATTAGATAAACAAAAATGAGCTTACATATCAACCTGAATAATTTAGCTTTAGATTATTGGTTTAACTCTTTAAAATAATTTAACAATCCCAGAGAACATCGAAAACAATTCCAAATTACTCAAAGAACAACTTCACTTAACCAAAGAAAGGCAAAACTGATTCCAATTCTCAAAGCATCTGACCAAGGAAGAGATATTCATTCCTGCAAACAAGAGGATGACTCATTGGAAGAGGGAGTGGACCCCACCTCTTTACTATTCTACACTACTCAGTATAGTACCTCCCCCTGCATCCTCTCATATTACACCAGCTCCTTACCACACAACAAACAGAAAGAATGTGATCTGATCTTACAGTTCAAAAGCCTGTTGACTGAAAAGAGACTACCAAAGGCGGATACAGGGGGAGGGCGCAGGGGGCGCACGCCCCCTCCGAGAAAAGTATATTTACACTAGATAAATAGGGCTTTCACCAATATTGAGTGTTCTTTAAACTAGATAAAATGAGTATTTATGATTTGCGCCCCCTCCGAAAAAAGTTTCTGGGTCCGCCCTTGGAGACTACTGTCATAGTTCTTTTAAACTGATGTAAAAATAAGCAAATTTATGATAAAAAACAAAACAGTTTTTAAAATTGTTTTATATATAAACAATACTATACAGATATGCTTTTCTGGGGAAGGGAGGGGTAAAATGCCTAAAAAACTTTGAATCTCTAAATTAAAATAACTTAATTGCATAAAAATAACTTAAAAAGTTGCATCATTTCTGGAAAAAAAAAACCCAGCCTGTTTCCACTTTTTCTCCCCAACCCCCATTTTTTTTAATTATTTGTTATTGACACACTCTTTTTCCTTTTTGCTTAAACTGATTTAAAAAATACTACTATTTTAACTTGATTTCCAATGACACATTAAAAAAATTTCAATTAAAAATAAATAAATACCAAGTTTTTACCCGACAGGTGAGGAGATTCATATTATAAACAAAGCATTGTCTACATTAAAAAAATAAAATTAACAGTTATATTACTGCTCTAAAATAAGTCAGAATGGATGTAATTTAACTTGTAGTTGACAATAAAAAAAAGAAAAACTTCCAAGTTTTGACACCTGTTTACTAGATGTATATTTAGATTTTATTTAAAAAGTTTTTTATATTTTAAAAATAAAAAAATTAAATTTTGAGTAAAATAACTTTAATTCATTATTAACTTTTAAATAAAGTAAGCACCTTTTTAAATTAAATAAATAAAAAATTATTTTATAATTGTGCCCATCGGCTAGCTTTGGGTCAGAGAGCAGGGGCGTAAGGGAAAAAGACGTAGATCATTCCATGAAAACAGACCACTTGAGACAACAACACATTTTACTAACGAGAACAACGGTTACAACACACAAGTTACATTTAGAATGAATAATCACTATCTCAGAACATGCGGTAGCTGCTACGCGCGAATACGCGAGCGAAGAAAGAGATGAACAAAACGTTCTCTCGCCGGCAGGGGGAGCGTCGCATGAAAGAAAGATGATATAGGAGGCGCGCTACAAACTCCCCCTCTGGTCCCGCCGACGTCCCGGCAAGGAGACCAGGATAAAAAAATATATAGACAAAATGTGCATACAAGTGACACTAATAATTTTTTTTCTATAACAGACAGTCCTTAAGAAAGTTCGTTAAGGCTGACGAAAACAGTCATAAACAGTCACTGATTCGTAGGTTTGTGGTTATTGTTTGACCTTGGGCGGTCGTCCTCTTCTTCGCATGGGGTTTGTGTTCCCAGAGGTGTGATGACCTCCGATGGTCTGCATGTTCGTTTGAGGTGAAAATTCTGTCTGTGGTGCTACCTTGGGAGGCCGACCTCTTTTGCGAAGTGGATTGATCGGCGAGGTGTCCACTACACGATAAGGGGATAATGCTGACGTGTGGTACGTAGCTATTGGCACTGTTGGCTTGTCTAGATTGGCTATGACATAAGCGGTGGGAGACTTCTGTGTAAGCACCAAATATGGTCCATCCCGTTTGGGCATGAACTTTGCAGTTTTGGCATGGCTTGCTTTACTAAGCGGGTGCTTTGTAACGCACACTTTGTCACCAGGTACAAAGTAATATTGCCGCCTATTTTTGTCATAGTAGGATTTACGTTGATCCTGTTTTATTTCCACTCTCTGTCTAATGTCCTGTGTAATTTTGGCAAATCTTTTGAGATACTGGGTAATCTCTGGTACAAAGTTGTCGTTCTGTACCACAGCCGTGAAATCTTGCACTACATCATCGACTGTTCTCAGTTCACGGCCGAACGTGAGAAAAGCAGGGGTATGGTCAGTAGTGTCGCATACCGCCGTATTCATTGCAAATCTGATGACTGGTATTTTCGATTCCCAGTTATCATGTTCGTCTCCAACCAATATGGCAAGTCTTGGTTTTAAATCTCTGTTTTTGCGTTCAACAGGGTTGGCTTGGGGAAAATATACCGGTGTAAGATTTTGATCAATCTTCAAGGTAAAACATATCTGCTGTAACACTGCACTAACAAACTGTGGGCCATTATCACTGAGAATTCGTCGTGGAATTCCATGCCGCATAAAAACTTCTTCTATGAGAGTTGTAGCACATTCTCGAGCTGTAGCTTGTTCAAGAGGAAAAAGCTCTATCCACTTGGTTGCACAATCTTCTATTACAAAAATCCACTGTTTGCCGCTAGCTGTCTTGGGCAAAGGGCCAAGCAAATCAATTGAAAGTATCTCAAAACGTTGTGAGTAGACGGGTGTTCTAAGTAGACCTGATGGTTTCTGGTTACTTGCCTTGTACCGACTGCATTCAGCACACTTTTTCACGTAATCCGATATAAACTTCTTCATTCCATTCCAATAGTATCTTTTGGCGATACGTTGATACGTACCCTCTTCGCCATAATGACCGGCCATGGGGTCATCGTGATGTTTCTTAAGGATTGATTCCCGTTCTTATGACGGTATGACTAACTGCGCTTCTTCTGAGTCTGCATCCGGGATATAGCGATACAGAACTCCCTGGTTCATAAGAAAACCTCTCTCAGTCCAATTTGCATATGCTTCTGTTTTTTGGACATCTTCAAACGCTTCAATTATCTTCCTTAGTGATTCATCTGCAAGTTGAGCTTCTCGCATATCTTTAACATTTCTTGCTGGCATATCAGCGATGACGATACTATCAATTTCACAAACAGTCTCTTGTTCTGGACACACTGGTCGAGAAAGCATGTTAGCTATTACGTTAGATTTTCCTGGGATATAACAGACTTCTACGTTAAAAGATTGCACTTCCAGTGCCCATCTGGCGAGGCGACCGGTTGGTGATTTGAGGGTAAGAAGCCATTTCAATGGTTGGTGGTCGGATGCCACAGTAACAAGTGTACCCTCGATGTATCCGCGAAACTTCTTTAACGCCCACACAACGGCCAATGCTTCCCGTTCCGTTGTAGAGTAGTTTTTCTCTGCTTGGGTAAGCAGTCTGCTGGCATACTCAATTGGATGTTCTTCAGATCCTTAGCCTTGAAGTAATACGGCTCCGAGCGCGTAATTACTTGCATCGGTACGTATTATATATGATTTGGTACCATCCGCTTGCTTCAGAATCGGTGGGGAAATGAGGCATTGTTTTAGAGTTTCGAAAGCTTTCTGCTGCGAAAATCTCCATTGCCATGATGTGTTCTTTTTTGTTAAATTGCTTAAAGGCTTTGAGATTTCTGCAAAATCTTTTATATAACGTCTGTACCATGAGCATGTTTGTAGGAAAGATTTAACTTCTTTTACGTTTTTGGGTGGTGGTATATTCTGGATGGCTGATGTCTTCTCAGGATCTACCTCGATTCCGTTCTTCGTAATCCAAAATCCTAGGTATTTTACTCTAGACACAGCAAAATGACATTTTTCTCTATTTGCACGAAGTTTAAATAAGAGTAATCTTTGGAAAACACTTTTTAGATCTGATATATGTGTTTCAAAAGTTTCTGATAAGACGATTATGTCGTCTAAATACGTAAGAGTTAGGATGTCGCCGAGGCCATTCCTGAAACGATCCATAAGGCGTTGAAATGTAGCTGGTGCCGTTTTGAGACCCATTGGCATTCTCAGAAATTTAAAGGTTCCAAAAGGACACACGAAGGCTGTTTTGTCCTGGTCATCCGGATGGACTTGAACTTGGTGGTAACGTGATTGTAAATCTATTGTTGACATAAATGACGTTTGTTTGGCTTCATGGAGAAGCTCATCCATTCTGGGTAATGGGTAAGAGTCAGCCACTGTAATTTCGTTTAACTTTCTATAGTCTATGCAAAGACGCACTTTACTATTTGGTTTCGGTACGAGAACCACTGGTGAAGCATAAGGAGATTCACACTCCTCGATGATTCCATCTTTCAAAAGCCTATCAAGTTCTTGCTTAAGGAGTTCTTTCTTGACTGGATTCATTCTATATGGTGGTACCGCTACTGGTGAGTGGTTGCCGGTATCTATTTTGTGCTGGATGAAAGGGGTTGGTTCTCCCCCTGGACTAAAGATACCTGTAAACTCTTCTAACAATTTAGATAATTGTAACCTTTCCTCAGTAGATAAGTGACTGCCTTCAGTTTCCTTTAAAACACAAGTGTTCAGTTTAGGAGGTTCGATATCTTTATCAGATGACCTAGTGCTACAGTTTTGTAAAGGTGAGTCAAAAGTGTCTTTATGTGGCTTACAAGGTGGTACAAATACATCTTTTTCAAAATTGAATCTTTTCCTAGGATTACAGTTGAAATACCATTTTTTGTTCTGGGTATCTAAGCTAATACCAGCTTTGGATAAAAAATCAGTACCAAGGAGGGTACGATTATCTTTAGCTGTCGGTAACGCCTATATTGTAGTAGGAATTCTTTTCCCCATTAGTTCAATGTCTACATCGGTGTTATAAACTTCAGAGAACGTCGGCAGTCCGTCCGCGAGTGTTACATTTAAATTTACTTTATGAAAATTTATCCCTTGTTCTCGGAGGAGATTATACAGGGTTTCACCAGCAACAGTGTGGCTAGCCCCAGTGTCAGCACATGCTAGACCCCACATACCATTTACTTTAATCTTCATTAACATTGCCTGGGGTTCTTGTATCGCACACGTTTGAAATTTCAAGCAGCTAACCTGGGCGGAATCAACTTTAGCGTTTGGCGTACACGTAGGACATTTTGCCTTTACGAAACCCGGTTTCCCACAGCCATAGCAGCTAATAGGTCTTTCATAATTTTTACTAACAGTTCTATTTGTTGAGTATTTATGATTAACATCATTCTTACAATTTTTAAATTCATTACTGAACTTGTACTTAGAATTTTCCTTATGTTGTTCTTGTTTTGTGTTTCTACCTTTTAGGTTTCTAATTTCTTCGTAAGAATCTAGTTTATCAACTAAAGAAACTGGATCGTTCCACTTGCTCCAGTGGTCTAAAAAATGTTCTTTGTAATCAGGGGGACACTTCTTTTTTATTTGATCTGAAATTATTAGATCTTTCAACTGATCAAACGTAGTGACATTCAGCTCATTGAGCCAACCTTCAAAAAAATTTCTTAAGTCATAGAAGTAATCTCTCCACGTAGAGTCTGGACTTTTCCTGTGTTGGACGAAGGATTGTCTAAATTTTTCCGCACTCATCTTGAATCGGCGTAATAAAATCTTTTTTATTTCCGCATACTCCTGTGGGTTATTCTGAGAATCCGATTCTATTGCAATTAACTTTGAAATTTCAATAGGTAAAAGCCCGATCAGGTATACTACCCATTTTGATTCTGGTATTTTTAAAAAAGTCAATTGTTTCTCAAAAAGGTTTAAAAATGTACTAATGTCATCTACCTTTGGGTCAAATTGAGGAATTAACCCCTTAATTTCAAATTTAGATACATCTGAATTACTAGGTGTAAGAACGGTTTCTGTTTCTGTAGCATGGGTTATATTTTGTAACTTAAGTTTCTCTAATTCAAACATACGGTCATCATTTTCCTTTTGAATCAATCGCGCTTCATTTTCTTTCCTTTCAGTTATCAAATTATCGAGCAATTCTTTAGTGAATTCTTCATCATACCCTGCACTTTTAAGAATTGCATTCTTTAAATCTATTATTTTGTAATCCTCTTGGATTGCGATGTTAAGCTCACTGGCTAAATTAACTAGATCTTGCTTCTTTCCTTTAGCAAGGTACGCCATAATTCAACTTTTATAATATCTAAATATTCTCTAAATGTATTTATACCAATTTATTCATTTAACCAAAAATAAAATTTTTGAAAACACTTCGGCACATGAATAACAATTCCATTTAAAGGATAGTTCAATTACTAGATAAATCTACTCAAATAAGAACCTTGATTCTCTTTAAAGCAATAAGCTTTAAGCTATGAAATGAAGTTTATCTTCTTTTAAACAACAACAGAATAAAATAAAATGAGATCACTGATTCACCTTATACAATGTCTACAGCTCAAGACAAAACAAAACTTTATTAGCGGCAACGGCGTCAAAAGTCAGCACATCTGTCTGCTGAGAACAGAAAGCAGAAATATACACTTGTTATTCTCTTAGTTTTCAGTGTGAAAACGAAATTCTGGAGAACAACTTATTTCAGGATGAAAAAATATTTTCCTTTCTTTTCAAAACTTAGAATTCAGATATGAAAATTATTCAGATTTTCAAGCTTCAGGCACCAAAGGAACTGGCATACGTATATTAAATTTGATCTGGATGATCAAAACAAAGCTAAACAAGTATTTTCTTCCATCCGGATGATCAGAATGAACTGAATTCAGGGTGAATTCTAAACCAAAATTTTTCTTATATTTGCCAGGATGACAAAATTAAGAAAGTTCCTTGAGTGCTTGATCAAAAAGAAGTAAAAATCACTTATCTGCAGATATATCCTTTGTCATCATTCGGGCCCCACGTTGGGCGCCATTTGTGCCCATCGGCTAGCTTTGGGGCAGAGAGCAGGGGCGTAAGGGAAAAAGACGTAGATCATTCCATGAAAACAGACCACTTGAGACAACAACACATTTTACTAACGAGAACAACGGTTACAACACACAAGTTACATTTAGAATGAATAAGCACTATCTCAGAACATGCGGTAGCTGCTACGCGCGAATACGCGAGCGAAGAAAGAGATGAACAAAACGTTCTCTCGCCAGCAGGGGGAGCGTCGCATGAAAGAAAGATGATATAGGAGGCGCGCTACATAATAACATTTGCATGCAGCATAACATTTTAAGAAAAATCTTCAAAATATTTGGTTTTTAATTAAATTAACCTATTAGGACTCAAATACCCACCGTTTTTATTTTAAATTATCTTACTTTATGCATTTACATGTGAGTAAAAAAATAGTTTGCTTTGTTAAGAGCTACACCATTTTCTGAAACAGCTTTTACAAAATTATTGTTTTTATGAAAATTTTTTGAAAAAATCAAAGTTTATGAATTTTTGGGGGGTTTTAGTTCTAAACAGGACTATCAAATTAATTTTTTCTATAATCTCCAAACCTTTGTGAACATTTTGGTATAAATTTCAATTTAATATATTGAAAATAAAGAAAGTTATGATTTTTTATCTCCTTTATCTGCCTTTATCTGAAAAAGCACCATTAAAATAATTGTTTGCAAAAAACGCCATTTATGGTCACTTTCCCTTTATTTTAATAATTTTTATCTTAAAAAGTATTAGAGATATTGATGTAAAATTTTATATTGTTAGTTAGAACACTAATGGCTACATTTATAAAAATTTTCAACGAAATCCGAGACGGTGGGTGACATGGACTGGTTGATTTGAAATGGAATGACCCGTACACAACACATGCTTCATTGCTTCAACAAGTTATGTAGCACTCCATGGTAGCTTCTCTGCGAATTTATTTTCACAATACACCACAGATTCTCCATGGGATTCAAATCTGGGCTGTTACCTGGCCAATCAAACACTTGGATTTGAGCAGCCGCCAGCCAGTCCTTAACAACGCTTGCCCTGTGACATGGAGCTCCATAATGCATTAAAACTGAACATCTGTGAACATACATGTGAAACTTCAACTTGTCACGTAAGAAATTCAGGTACCGACTGCCGTTCATCGTGGTTTTAGGCGGCAGGAAATACAGAGCAGAAGTACAAGACGCAAACATTACTCCCCATATCATCTGGCTTGGAGGGTGTTTCACTGTTGTAATCGTATATTTGTCATCACACCTTTCCAAACGGGCGGAGAATACTTTTAGCACTTGCAAAAAATTGCTGCACACTTGAATGAATGGAAAATAATACTGTATCCACTGTTGTTCGGTCTATATCTGATATTGTCTGGCAAAAGTCAGTCGTTTCTTTTTTATACTTTGAGTATGTCGAGGTTTCTCTACAGGTTTATAGGATAATAAACCAAAATCTTTAATCAAACGTCTTGAAATAGTATTCGCACTGACATTGGTACCTTTGCAGCCAGAGGAGATCTAATTTTATTACAGGAGGCTGTTCGAGATCGAGGGACCATCCTTGTTATCACATTATCATACGGTGAACTACTTTTTTTGGGCGACCGCTTCTCTTAAGATCCGTATAATTTTCCGAAATTTTGAATTTACAGATACATTAATGCACACTTGTCTTGCTGACACTTAACTTCAAACTTATTTCGCGTTCAGAAAAGCCCACTTCATGAAGGGCCACCCCGCGTATTTTTGCCCGTTTATCAACAGTAACTGAAGGTTTTTAACCCATTACAACAATTATACAACAGCACTGTGTACGCAAAATCCAATAACGAACTACTGATAAACGAGATACGCATGTTTATTTATAGTGGTAAAAAGCGTCTGATGCAATCAACGCATGACATGACGCAATCACAAGCGAAAATGATACAATCTGTTAAAATACAAGAAAATGGCTACTGGTCTTAATCTTTTGCACGTGACTGTAACAATAATATATAATGATGAGATAAAATTGGCTCTCAGTATGTCCAATTCAAGTGTCGAAAATAATCTACACTATATATTAAATAAACTAAAAAAAGGGAACGAACTGTTTGGCTGTGACATTTGTTTACACATCATTGCTGATTTTCAAATACTCACATCAATTTCCCATTATTCTAATTTTCCTTTTTATTTATTTTTTTATTATTCCTTAACCTATTTTTTTTTCTTCACTTGCACAGAAAACTAAGCGTGAAAAGCTTTTTTTTCTTTTCTTTGTTAGCACGCAACAGATTTTCTCTTCTTCGTCCATTTGTAATAAAAGTATTTTTCTCTTTGAACAGTTGTGACGCAAAGTTACGACATCAGATTATTTGATGAATTCGTTCTACGTGGTAACGTAGCTGTGCTTCGCTGCCCTATACCTGCTTCTGTTAGCGACTACGTCAAAGTTGTCTCCTGGGAAAGAATTGATGGCTTTATGATTACAGAAAATAGTGGAAATTGTAAGATCCTTTATTTTTCTACTTCGTCACCTATTAAAACTATATTGTGCATTAGATGACCTGTGTCAATATTAATCTACTAAGAACTGTCTTCAAATAAGCCATATTCTATGCGAGGTCAAATGCAGAAACATCTCCTATATAAGAATTAATGAAAAAGGAGTTTGTCTTGATATAAAAGTATTATAAATATTCTTCACAGTTAGAGGATAAAATTTCATGAACTACTGAATATAAGTTATAATAAAGATGTGGCCAAATATCACTAAGGACTTATAATTGTGAATAATGCTTTATTTAACGCTAGTTTTCATTCATATTATGCAGAATTAAAGACAAAAGATTTAAGAGCGACATGCGGAATATGCAGTTTTTGCAGAAATGCGATCATTCATAAAATATAAATTGAAACTAGTAGTAAAATCACAGCAATAACGACTATTCACATTTCATTTCAAAAGGGATAGGGGGATTTATCATAAATGGCACTTTCGTCTGAGAATAACAGAAGTTTCAGCTCTAGAAAATGTAAATTTTCCGGACAGTTGCACAGAATTAAAGACCCAAGATTTATGATTGTGTACACTTCTGTTTGGATTGTACAGTTCACGCAGAATCACGGTCCTCCTTCAAGAAGTGTAAACCATTGCAATGAATCAAGTGCTGCACATCCCGTATTTTAGAGGCAATATAATGGTGGACACGCATCGGATATTATATTCTACACACTAGTGTAAACAATATCACATCCTTGGTCTTTCAATCTGTAAAAAATTAATTGAAACTAATCACAGCTACATCCAATGCTAACATTTATTTGCAAAAGGAGCCGTGATATTTAGCAGAAAGGGCATTCTTTTGAGAAAAAAATATTAATTTTCAGTATATCTTTATTGTTCATTTGTTGATAGTAATAATGCATTCAATTGAATCGATTTAAGACTTTGAGACTTTAGGTTAAGGAATCAGATAGTAATATAATATGACGGCCATTGTGAAAATAAAACAGTCTACGTTTTAGAAAAATTAATTTTATAAATATTAAAAATTAAGTCTTTTTCACAAAAAATCATATAAAAAAAATCAAAAATTCATCTACAGTACTAGGTATTTCATCACTAAACATAAATATTAAGCGTAATAATAAAATTTTATGCTATAGGTATTCCATTCTTAGTATTACATATACATATTTCATTACACTAACACCAAGCTTTCTCTTTAATACTTGTTTTTTCTTTTTCTTTTCTAAAGCCAAATACGGAATGCTAGAAAATGGAGATTTATACCTACAAGATTTTTCAGATAATCCAAATATGCTAAGCTACAGGTGTCACACAGAAAATTCTATTACAAGGGAAAAGAAAGTGAGCTCGAATTATTCCAGAGTCATTGTAACAGGTAAAGTGTTTTGTGTAATAATTAAAATTAATGCCTTGCAAGCAAAGGGTTATAAACATTAAATTCATGTTTAAGTTTCCCAAATGTGTTTTAGACCTATGATGAATATATTTTATACCACATTCTTATTATTAAAGTCAAGGTAATTAAAATTTATTTATGTTCAAATCATGAAAATAAAACTTATTTTCTCTAAATATGAACATCGGAAAATATCTTAATTTATTTATTTTAACATTATTCCCTTTTACAAAATATTTAAAATTTTGTTATCTCTTATAACATTTAACCGTTTTGTTAGCGAAAGCTTTTTAATTTTCTAAAATAAGATATATTCTTAAGGGATCCTGCAAAAATTTATCGTCAACGCTTCGAATTTTTGTACAAATCCAGCCAGGTGTTCTCAAATAATGTTTCCTTGAGATGTTTTTTCTACCTTCATGGGTTTGAATATAGGAAAATATTTATTAAAACACACTCTTTTTAAACTGGGCTGAAATATTATGGCCTGGGATAAAATTCAACGATACTACGATTTGCGCATTCAGCACTTACCATGTGAAAAAAAGACACTATAATTTATTACATGGACTGTCCATTAGGGTGTATCACGAAAATTTTAAGTTGATAGAAAGTTGTCACTGTCATCACATACCTACCAAAAACAATTTTTTTGAAATCGAAAAATATTTAGGTCTCCCGGAATAAACTTGAAATTTAACTTTTTTGACCTAAAATGTGTATTTTAAAAAAATATATACATGAATATAAAGTATATACATATTTTTTAAGTACAAAATCTTGAAGTTTAGAAAGGCAACAGTCTTTAAAAAAATTCATTTGTACCATAAACTATATTAGTCTGCCGGAATCTAATTTTAAAAACCTTGCTATTTTATCAAATATTCAAAAATTTCCAGGCGATATTTTACATTGGTAAACTTCTAGCAACAGTGCAAATAAAATGTATATTATTTTTTCATTAGTTTATTAGTTTCTCAGTTTCTTTTTTATTCCGGGGGAGAGGGGAGAGGGGTGACATTAGAAATAATTACACATTAGAAAAAAAATTGTAGGAAGAAAAATATATTTAAATTAAAACTCAAAAAGTGTGATTTTTAGATGAAAAAGTTTACAAAAGATATAAACAAACACATAAAGGTTACAAATAAAGAACATTGAATATGTAAAAGTTATTCAAAATAAATCTTGATTTCACTGTCTATTTATTTTGATAATTGTAGGCAACGCATCACAAACGCATGTATCTTTTCCAAACTGCAACCAAAAGTTTCAGTTAGTTGGTTGTCAGAGACAATTTGTAATGCAGTATATTAAAAGTACATATGCTTAGGAAACAAAAATATTAAATTTGTTTATTACTATTAAAAATCCATATTGTGAATTAGTACAATTAAGAAAAGTCTTACTTGTTGTTTATTCTTGGACTGCTGTAGTTACAGATCCAGAAGATGTGAAGTGACACTTCTTTTCAAACTTTGGAAGGTATTCCCTGTCTAGCAATCTTGATCTAATAAATCCATCTCACTCTTTGAAACCACAAACGTGCTTAGATGCTGCTGTAACCTCCTTTACAATTCTTTCGACTGCCTGAGAGTGTGAAGGAATTTTAAACTCCTTTCTATCACTAGTTCCTGACTCAACAGTCAACTCAATCTCTTGCTTGCTTATGTTTTGTTAAAAGAGGTGGTTCTGTTATGGTGATAGATTGCCAATCAATAAGATCGATGCAGTCTTCTGCATCAAAATTTACTTGTGGTGGTTTGAAAACCCTCTTTACTTTTGATCCTGATTTTCGAGCAATTTCTATCCTTTTGCTTGCCAGAGATCTGATATGTTTTCTAGAGTCAAACAGCATTACCAAGAGGAGATGTTCTTGATGTACCATATAAGCATTTCTTTGTAGAGTTGATTGAACAACAGCCTTAAGTTCATCTTCTAAATACTTCGTGAATTGTATCATTTTAAAAAAGTTTTGTGATGCATGGATAATTCAAGGATGACATTTTATATTAAACCATGAGGGGGCATAAACTTTCATGATAAACTCGGCTAGTTTTTTCAGTTGTAGGGTTGGATCAATTGATGAAATATATAAACGTAATATTCTGTTTGCCATTGTCAGCCAGCTTGCATGGGAGACGTTTCCTGGATTTCTACCTGCCAACTCTTGGGGGCATTCGCCTGTAAATACAGCCTGACATATATCGCATAAATATTTCTGATCGGTGCTCAGGTCTTTAGTATTAAGCTCTGGTAAAATAGCATCTATTTTGGCATATTCAACAACTGGTAAATCTTGGCAGTTTTTAATTTTTTTCCAACAGGGCCACTGAATGAAGTTGGTCCAGAAGTTGGACCATCGAGGGCGATAAAAACTTTTCTAAGAGGCAATTCATTTAAATGGAGTGAACAAATCACCACTTGTACTGGGTGTTTTAAGGCACTTTCAAACAATGCAATTGATCCATTAGAAACTCCAGTGTTTGTGGCTGTACCATCACATCGAAGAGCTTTGATAGTTGTCACATCAATGCTGTTACGTCCCACATGTTTCATTATTGATGATACTATGTCTTTCCCAGAACCTCTGTCTGGAGTTACATGACCAAGATACTTTGAACCTGGTTCTTCAACCAAAGCTATGTATTCTTCTTTTATAGTTTTCTGGACAGATTTACCACGTACATTTTCTTTGACTGTAGTTTCATCTTTCCGACCATCAAAATAGAGAGAAATTATTTCTGAGGTGCGAGTTGAAGCAATACTATCACGGTACTTTACCCTTTCGCGAAAAACTTTCGATTTATCAATTACCGCCGTCTGATTTTCTGGTGTCACAACATTTAAATCCTGTAAAAGAGCACTTGCTAGTTGCGCTCCGGCTCTATTAGAAATTGCTCTGCGATCACATGCTCTGGAAAATGATGGCAGATCTACTGGAAGGACTTGCTTTACTGAAACGCTAGAATTTTCCTTTTTATTTTCTGGTATTTCATTTTTTATAGCTAAAACACTTTCATCACTTGAATCCTGTTGAATGGAATCGCTGTCAGTGTCACTAACAATGCCTTCATGTCGTAAAGTAGGGATATTTGTTGATTGGAGACTTCTGTTTAACTCTAATTTTGTGGACTTTTCCTTTCTTTTATTACGATTCTCAATTTTTTTACTCTCTACTATGTCAATTCCTCCTATAAGCCTCAGGCTTCGTTGTTCATTCAAGAACTTGTGTTCCAGTTGTGGAACCTTCCTTTGCGCTGGACACAAACATTTCTTTAAATCTCTACATTCGCATGAACAAATATCAAAAAGATTATTTAGAATGTCAGATTTGAACTTTTCAACGGACGTTTTAAAGCTCTTTGCATTTTTTCCGTTATACCCTGATGACTTTTTTATCTTTTCAGATCTCTCGTGTAGTTTTAAAATCATAAAAACAATGTTGTTTACAGATAAAACAGGAATAGAAGCCTTCTTCCATATTTCTTCCAGCTGACGGGCCACTCGCATTGCAACTACCTTTTTATTTGGTTGATGACATCCTTCAGACTTCAACTGATTTCTCACCCATTCAAAATAACGTAGTACATCAATTTCAGTAGGTAAAACATTGCTATCACTTGTATCTAGAGGTTGGCCGACAATTGGATCGTCAGTAGTTTTCCTTGTTGATGTAGAATGAGTTTTTCTACTCATGATGGTAAAACAACAAAACCAAATTGAACTCAATCACAAATCTAAAACTATAAATGCTCACTAAATGGACTTTTCGCGCATAAAAAACGCTAAAAACAAACTGACAAAGGAAAGAAGGGTGGACGAGGGAGACAGAAGTAATCACGTGATGGTCTTGCACTTCCCTTATCTCCAAAGTCATGGGGGAGCTACAGTTTTATGACCTAGAAATCTGAGCCCCATATTCGCCTACAAAAATATTCTTGCTATTTCGGATCGCTGAACTGCAGTGTCTGTATTGTAAATACAATGATTGAAAATTTGAATGATTCTTCAACATTGCTTAAATACGGCTAGTTGACAAAAAAATGGAGATTTTCATTACAATTCCGGGAGATCTAAATATTCAATTTCAGTCGCAATGCATTTTTTTATCGATAGATTCCATCTGAAATTGCCCATTTTTGCTTTTGAATATTTAATTTTGATATATACATACTTTATAAAAAATGTTTAAAAATATCTTTTTGACTAAAATCTTTCAACTTCAGGGGCATTCCGGGAGACCTAAATATTTTTCAATTTCAAAAAAAAATTTTTTTGGTAGGTATGTGATGATAGTGACAACTTTTTAACAACTTGAAATTTTGATTTTCCAAAAAAAATTTTTCGTGATACACCCTACTGTCCATCTTTGTTAGATTTGTAGTGATTATTTGAATTCCGAAATACAATTGAATAATAATGGTAATGATAATAATAATAATATATTTCATCATTAATATGTTTGTTTTCTATTAGGTATCACTGACAATAAACTCAAATCTGCAACAAGATTCTGTTTTTTTTCCTTCATGAAAATGAACGTGCATATTTAAATTTGTTATTTCGTATTAAACATACATTACAAAACTCCACTCCTACGTGAAATTATTGGGTACAACATAATTGGTTCATTTGATCTTTATGAACATTTTACACCTTTTTATTAATATTCTTGATCCAAAATTAATAAAGTATTTTACCGTTAACATGTATGTCCATCCAAATGTACAAAACTGTTGGGGCCCAATTCAGCATTTTTGAAGATATTCAAGTAGCTGATACGAGAGATAAAGGAGTGAAGGCTCTTGTTTAAAAAGATTTCAGGGAAGAGAAATATTGCAATTTCATGTGCGTATCAAAATGATATCTGCCACTTGAACTTTCTATTTTGATGCAATTTTTAAAAGATATTTTTATTTTATGTTTCGAAAATGCAGAATCACTCAAAAATAGGTAGATGAAATTGTTGCTTAAAAAAGATTATGCTAAATTTCCTTTACAGAATTATTGCTAGTCCGTTTTGGGGGTATCATGCATAGTGAAAAAAAATTCATAAACAAACATAACTTTTACTTTTTCTGTTTTCTGTTTCCATAGTGAAGTTTTAAATCGACTTTGATGGATACCATTGTCGATAAATAATAGAATGTACCAACTTCCGTCAATGTAATTGCTTAATTTATAATAATTATTATTACTTATATCGCTTAAATTTAAAGTGATTATAGTAAAATTATTTTTAAGTGTACTCCTTAAAAGGGTCAGAATTTAGAAATAGTATTTCATAATTTTAAAGTTTCAATCGCATTTTATTTCATTAAAAAATTAAATTACTTATGGGCTCATCGGATAAGGAAATGCCTGATTTTTGCATATAACACTTAAAATTCAATAAACATAATTACAATTCAAAATGCTGATTAAAAAAAATCTTCTAATCGTTCGACCCCTCTTCCCTAAAAAGTGTTATAAAATATGACCTTCAAATTCAGAGGGTTTATTGCAGAAAGCAAGAAGATGAAAACGTATCATAGAATATAAGGTGCTAAATTTCTGTTAAAACTTGAAAATCCTGAAAAATGCATGCAGATTCTGACGTGCAATACACCTTGAATGGTTTCCGCAATCACCAGATGTCCACGTGGTGACTTTTTCTTATAAGGTCACCTTAATTCACTTGTATGATTAACGTCTATGGACACATCGGATAATCTACTGCGGACTATCGTCGCCGTGGGGCATCTTCGAACGCGTGAGGGAACGATTTTCTACGTCCTTGTAGACTGTGCAATGACGTCAGCGGATACCATTTCCAACAACTCTTGTAATAGTTAAAGAAATAAATATTTTTGTAGTTAGCGTTGTACATTGTTACACGTCGAAAACTGCATGCTATTCACCTTAATTTTCACCCTGTAATGGGGTTTCCTATCCCATGTACTATACCATATTTTCATCAACTTAATCACTTCTGTCACTCCACTGAATGCCTTCGTCGAATTTTAGAACACCCTGTATATTATATATTTATATTTTAATAGTATGCAGTTCAATATATTTACCATTTCTGGATTAATATCTAATTTGCTGCCTCATGATGATGAACCCAATACTGGTGAAATGCTGCAACAAACTTTATAACATTATGTACACAGAATATTCTTAACATATATACACCATCAATTTTATTTCAGAACCCCATCATAGCCAACCGCCTAGAATAATGCAGAGATCTAGCATTGTCTCAGTACCACGAGGGGCTAAAGCAACACTATCCTGCATAGCACAGGGTCATCCACCTCCTATATACAGGTGGCATAAAATAGTTGGCAATCAACAAGTTTCACTTCAGATGACGGCATCTGCCCGAGCGGATCAAGGAATACTGACTTTCCATAAGGTATCACAAACAGATAGTGGCAGATATTCATGCCATGTCAGTAACACTATGGGAGAAGATTCAGTCCAGACTGAGCTTATTGTAGAAGGTGGGTAATACATTTATTTAATTTCTGCATTCATTACTATCAGAAAAAATATATTTTCTAATACAAGCATATTTCTTATAAAAAAAAGCTCAAGGATGATCAAAATAGTTTGTGGTAGAAACAGGTAAAAGAACTAATGTGTGAAGAAATTTCAAAATATAAATAATAACATGGTTGAACTGAAATTTTTAAGAGATGTAAGCTTGGAAAAATAATTCAGTATTGTATAGCGTGGAGGGTTGGCCCAGCAAACGGGCTCTGACCTGCTGACATAGCGATAAGAATACAAGGATATGACATTACCTATCTGATAGTGAAGCCACGACTGTAACCGAGCCATCATATTGCCTTGACCAAAATATTACCACATTACTGTGTTATTCTATGGTGATAGTTCCAATTTTACCCTTCAATCGTACCAACAATTTAAATATTTCTTCAATTTGTGTTAATTTTAACAACATTTTATGACTTTGTAAAAAAAAGTCTTAAAAAGTTGTTAAATTATAAGTTATTAAAGTATAAATCTAGATTGGTATAAATATAATATAAATTTTTCCAACTATCACTAAACCTTGCCAAGTTTTTCCGAAATATTGTTAAGTCGGCTCAAATATAACGTATTTGGTATAACTCTGAAGCTTTTAACCGTAGGATACTGAGATTTTGTATTTAGAACTATTGTGACATATAATTCTGCATCTTTCCTTTTTAATACATTCGACTTGGTGATATCTTTACAGGGTTATCCAAAAGACTTTCAATACATTAAGGTCTATTGATACACTCATTTCATTAAAAGTCTGGTCAATCACCGTTTCGTGTGTGTCATAAATATTGACTATTCTAAGCTTGGCGGCTGTTGGCCACATATCGTTAAATTAAATGCAGAAAAGCGAATTTTTTAATCTAAAGCTTAAACGAACTTGATGATATCTTACATGTTCGACAAGAAATCGCTGAGCCTGAATATTGCATCTCTTTCAATTGAAATAAGTTTAGATAACGGGTACCGAAAATATTTAAAGTGTACTGCAAACTATAGCAAGCTGGGCGAAATATCACTAAATTAGGTGCCAAAAGCAGTCTTTAAAACTTAACCGAACATGGCGATATCTTAAATGTGTGGCTAGAAATCGCTGAACCTTAATATTACTGTAGTATTGGATCTCTTTCAAATATTTTTTTTCATATAAAATTTTGAACACAATCATTATCATGCAACTATTTAAAATTCATGAAATGTGAAAAAATGTGTGTGTTTTATATTTTAACTGCAAAATAAAATGCCTAATTAATCCGTAACATCGTGCATGTTTCACTGTTCCTTAAAAAGGAATCAACTAAATGTTCCGCTATTCTTAGACCAACACAGTTACTTTATTTTGTTCAATGCTGAAGATAGCTAATGCCACCTCCTTTTACTCATTTTTCTATGACTGCTGATGGATCTGTATAAAAAGGGGACTGTAATGGACTTTGATAATGCATTTTTATCTGCTTGTGGCAAACGCTACATGATACGTTATTTTTGCATCTAGGGCGAAAAGGGTTATTTTTTAGCAAGTTATGAAGTTTCAACAGAAACGGATGGATCCGACTTTGTACAGGAGCATTTTCTTATCGTGCAAAGGCAAGTTGTACGGAGGATCACTATAGCACAGTGATGTGCATGTGGAAGCAATGGGCACAATAGTAACGGGCAATTCGGAAAGCGCGTTGTGAACGCCGAAATTTGATATATGCACGGAATCACAGAGACCTGGTCTGCGTGGCTTAACGAACCATTTAGCTTTATCTCGGCTTTTGGTAGGACGTTGATGGGCTGTTTATAAATATATCAATGTGTGCTTAAACAAACCGTCGAATTATAACTCACCATGGCTACGCGGAAAATTTTCTTCATTGGTGCCTGTGGTTATCCTGACAAGTGGACTCTTTACTTGAAATTTATACACCTACCGGACTTTAGAACGTCGAACCCAGAAATCAAGCAGAATACTGCAGTCAACAATGTATAGAATGATATGTATTTCATCATTGATTAAAAGTCTCTGTTATGTAAAAATGATAGATGTAAAGCAGGGTCTAAAGCAAAGCAATATTTTATACATACAAGGCTAAAAAACTATGCTTTCTCTATTAGCTTTACATTTATAAATCGAAAAAGGATTTTGTATTCACATACCGTTACCATACTCTATTTTAACTAAAGTAGTCTATCACATCCCTTATTCAAGAAAGGTTTTCTTAGAGAACATGCCGCAAATCAAACATTATGGTAGAAAAATCTAAACATCTCTATTATCAGAAAAAATAGACATTTATCTGCATTATATATGGAATCATAATTCTTTTACCGGTCTTCTTTTTAAGCGTTAAATTTTTGTACACTCATGGCGAAAACAAATTTTCATGTTTTAGTAGTGTAGGATTTTTATTTTTATTTTTGTATTTTTCGCAAGATAAGCATTTATACATTTAAAACACGCACGCATTTTAAAATACATCACCAACGCATTACTTATATATCTTTATCCCATACGTCTGTCAGACGACAACAAAAAATAGACACGCACTGCAATTTTGGATAAGCTTTGCATGCTATTTCCGAGTAATGCATTCAAAAGAAATAACGTTTCTTTCCAGATATATATTTTTTCGCGAACGGAGTATAGAGAAAAAGAATTTATTCATCGAACACATTTCTCGGTGGCATGAGATTTAAGGTGTATTTGCTTATTTCATTCTTTATTTTCAGAGCCTCTCCGTGTCTCAATATCCCCCAAGGATTTGCAAATGGATGTTGGGCGTACTGCTACTTTCAATTGCAACGTCTCCGGAAGTCTCGTAGGCTCAGTTGTTTGGAAGAAAGATATGGCATTACTGTCTTCGAATCCTCGTGCGATATTCCCCACCCCATACGTTGTTCAAATAAGGCAGCTAAAGAGACAAGACTCGGGAATGTATCAGTGCTTTGTGTACAGGGAAAGCTCCTCTGCGCAAGCCTCAGCTACGCTTGTCATAGGAGGTATGTGTATGTCTCTCTAAAGCATCCTAAAATATAATCGTTGAAGTTGGAACTTCAAAGTGATATGCTGAAATAAAAACTATTAAGCTTCGATCTAGATTTTTTCTTTGAGTAATGGAGTTTTTGAAAATAAAGATCTATAGAATTTGAAAAAAAAAATGTTTTGTAAAATGTATTCACACGTATTTTCTTTTTCTTTTTTAAAAATGCTTTGTAGAAAATACCAAACTTACATCTTTAGAGCTATAGGAAAGTTCATCCAAACAAATTTTAAATATATTGCAAGCTCATTTTTAATCCGTAACAGGTATTTTAGTAGTGCTTGAATTATGTTCTAGATTCAGGTTTTGAATCAGTATATGGGCGTTTTATAACCTTCTTTCTACATCCGCTTGCAACTCATTATATTAATGACAAATGAATTGCATGCAAACTTGTAATCTTTTTTTTTCCCTTTCAAATTTTACATAATTTAGAATTTATATAGTTTTTTTTTAACATTCCTTTTTTTCCGTTTACACACAATGAAAATTTTTATGAAAAACATATTTTTCTCGATTTTGCACATCTACTAATTACTGCAAGTGTTTGACTATTTACATTATCCGTTAATTTCAGCAAAGGAATCTGTCTACATCGAAATTGTGAAAGAAATATATGTTACTTTACTGTTAATAAAGCGAAATGTGAACCATATTATTTATTAATTTACAGATAGTCTTAATAATTTTCTTCTCGAAAAGACATGTTTTGATCATGCTTTAAGTTAAGTACAATAGATGTAAAACGAAAACAACATGTATGCAAAAATAGTAAGTATTTAGCTATATATGGTGATTACGTGTAAAGAGTTTTTGATTATAAATATTTTAAAATGTTTCAAAACAGCGAAGTACAAATGTTTTACTGTGTACTCAACTATTTTAAAATTATAGCGATGGTTCTTAAATTATGTTATCATTTTACAAAACAAAATTTCTGAAATTCGCATCAAATACCCAATTCTTTGAATAACAGCGATAGACCGATGTCTCTGTTACAAATTTATCCATTTTTTTCCACATTTTTAAAAATCTTCTCAACGCGGTGTACACTACCTAATGACACTGTCCGAACATTCCCCATAATTTACTTAAAAATAATATGACGACCAAATTATTTTCACCGACATTTTTATAAAATGTCGGTGATATGTTTAAAAATGTTTGATATGTCCTTTACCGTGCATACAAAAACTAACGAAGCTGCCTCATTTGTAGATCTTGCACCAAAATTTAAATTCGTGTTCTCGGAGAAAACCGTCAGACCCGGAAGTTACGTCTCTTTGTCATGCGTGGCGACCGGTCATCCTGAACCTCACATCCGCTGGACATTGGACAATATATGGCCACTTTCTACTCGTCCAGGAATCCTCGTGAGCTCGTACCTCAGCGCAGAGAGCACAGTGACGAGTTACGTCAACTTCACGTCTATCGACATAATTGACAGTGGTGCCTACTCTTGCGAAGCGGCCAACGACGCTGGGAAGGTGGCACATACACGTCGTCTGAACGTGTTTGGACCCGTTTTCATTCGACCTCTGGATAGCATAATTGCTGTGACGGGTACAAATTTTGATATGATGTGTCCATTTGGAGGATTTCCGTTTGATGTCATTACGTGGAAAAAGGGTAAGTATATAACTAAATGGATTTTTGTTACTGGATTTCCTACAACGAATGTAGGAAAAAACGCGAACGGTAAAAACACCAACCGGAAAAAACCCCAACAGGAAAAACTCCAACCGGAAAAAACGCGAACGGTAAAAACGCGAACCGGAAAAAACGCGAACCAGAAAAAAAAAGAATATCCGCCCCCTCCCCCACTCAGAATAATAATTTTTATTTAAATATTGACATGAACTTATTTTGTTTTGTAATCAATATGATAATGGTATTTAATCAAATATTGGCCTGCCCCAAAATTCTTTTGTTTTTGAAGTAAAGGAGCCACTTTTTATATTTTGGAAACATATATCTGCATATTAATTAGGGAAATTTACAATATTAAATTAAAAGGAATTAATTGCTTTTAGCTAGTCAAGCTGCATGTCAAGGTCATGAAAGTCGTGTCCCTTTCCCAGAAATGGGGGAGATTCCCCGGACAATGGGGACTATATGGTGGAGATAGCGTACGGGAAAACGCCTAAGGCAAAATGAACAAACATGTTTTTTTTTTTTAGATTGAGGTTCCTGTTCCATGAAGAATGGCACATGTACTTGTACTGCACAGATTTTACATTGAAGAATATTGTATCCAAAAAAACATTTAAAAGCTGTGCGGTAATAAACACATTTTATCACAGTTTTAAAAATTAATTTTTATATCAATTATTCAGTTGAGAAAGATACAATCACTGTATTGAGATTTTTTTAAAACAAAATATTCAAAATTATTTAAAAGGGAATTTTTAGCGTTAAATAGAAACTCAATTGATTTCGAACGATTTATTTAAATTTGAATGAAATTTAAACTCGTAATCATTTGATTTTTCCCGGCTAGAGTGTTTAAATCATTTTTATTTCCTAGTTTTATGTGACATCTAAACAGTAATAAATTATATAAATGACATTAAAACATATACAAATTAAAATCAAAATATTTAGTAGATTAGAGCCATGTGCCTTTAATTAACTGAAATTGACCACATTTTTTTTTTTTTTAGAAATGAGGGGGGGGGGGAGTGTTTTCCTTTACACCTTCTCACCTTTAAAAGGGGAGACTTTAAAAATGCACGGGATTTAAAAATTCCCCTGAACATAATAAAATCGGGAAATTGTTTAATTAATGAATTATTAATATAACAAGTTTAATTAATTAATTACAAATTTAACAAACTGAATGTTCAATTTGTTTGTATTCTTAGGACAAGGACCAGAACTAGTCATTCCGCAACAAATTGTAGCAGTTGCGAAAATTTTAAGTACCATCTCTCACCTACCAAGACCACCCTAAAAAAGACTATCCTATCCCACAGTTTTAAGATGCACGTTCTCTGTAATAAATTCTGACCTTCAGTTTATTCCTTATCAACCATGGCTTATATTTACTGGCTTTCTTTTTATAAGTGCAAGATTTTATTTTGATTCATCATAATTCCTTCTGATTCATCTTGTTAACTTTTCGGTTTTAAATTATTAGAATAATGAATGATTTATCAGTATACGGCCTCACCATGGCACAGTGGTTATGCCATTGGAAATGGTAGATGGCCGAAGTGTGAAGGTCCCGGGTTAGGGTCCCATCGCGCGTCTAACGGTCTGGAGTTTTGGTAGGTTTTCTCCAGATGCAACGTGAATACGCGTTAGAACCCCTTAGAATGTCCTTCCACCAAGGCACCCCCCTTTGGCAGATCGCCCTAGTGTAGCATTGCCATAATCACACAACCATTATCAGTATATATTTACGCATACATATTTTTGTTTTTTTAAATATTCATTTTAAGCATGAATACTCTTATTTTAAAGATGCTTCTTTTAATTAAGTTATATTATTAATAAGTCAACAACTAGTAAAAATAACTTAAAATAAACTCTTCAAATTAAATGTTAGAGTAATTGTAACTTTTCAAACAAATTTTCATTTACAAATGCTAAAAACCCCTTTTACAGGACACTTTTTAAAAATGATTTAAAACTTATTTCTTAAAATATAAAATATTATCTATTTATAACTCTGATTAAAATTAATGGTTAATTAGTTTTGTTAGAATAGTTTTAATAATTCTATTTTTGCTATTATTGATATTGCAAAGCTTATTGCCCCTCACCAACTTTGATTAAAAATATCTGTAAGCCTTCTTAGAAGAACTAAAGTAACACTACAAGTAACTTCTAACAAGTAATCACCTCATTAATGTATGGGGTATATTTTACTTACTGGGATTTTTGTAAGAGGGCTGTATAAAAAATATATGTTTGTATTTATCTACATTTAATATCCAGAAAATTTTATTTGATACCATAAAATAACTATATAATTTATTCTATATGTCTATGATCAACATTTAAAGAAGAAAACTCTATAGGTCAGGGTGTTTAGGACAACCTCGATAATAGTGTTTGGAAGTGATTATGATTTTTATTTAATACTAGCTGAAGTACCCGTTCTTCGCACGGGAATGAATGGACTTTTTGATATTACGATTTGTGGTGATTACTATTCATTGTAATGAACAGATATAGCAAAGTGGATATCGCGTTATATTGTGTCCAATAATCATGCATACCGAATTGCAAGGCAATCGTTTGTACGGTGCAGTAGGCCATGCGGCGTAGCGCAATCTAGTGGCGAGTTTTAGCAAAACGGATACGGCGAAAATATTTTTCGCATTCAGATATCGATGTATACGAATTTTCATGACTATCGGATGGACAGTCCTGAAGTTCATGTGTTGACGCGACATTTAGTGGCAAGTTATAAGAAAATGGATAGCGCCAAACTCTTCCCCGTGTTCAAATATCTATGTATACCTATTTTCATAGCGATCATTTGCACAGTCAAGAAGTGATACACTGCAGGGCCATCCAGTGGTTCAATAAAGTAATGATTTGCTACAGCGCCGTCAAGTGGCGAGTTATAGCAAAATGGATAACGCCAAAATATTCTCATTGTTCAAATAGCTATGTATACTGATTTTCACAGCGACCGTGTCCAACTATCTATGTATACCAATTTTCATAACGATCATTTCCACAGTCAAGAAGTGATACGCTGCAGGGCCATCTAGTAGTTAATTAAAGTAATGATTTGCTACAGCGCCGTCAAGTGGCGAGTTATAGCAAAATGGATAACGCCAAAATATTCTCATTGTTCAAATAGCTATGTATACTGATTGTCACAGCGACCGTGTCCAACTATCTATGTATACCAATTTTCATAACGATCATTTGCACAGTCAAGAAGTGATACACTGCAGGGCCATCTAGTAGTTAATTAAAGTAATGATTTGCTACAGCGCCGTCAAGTGGCGAGTTATAGCAAAATGGATAACGCCAAAATATTCTCATTGTTCAAATAGCTATGTATACTGATTTTCATAGCGACCGTTTGAATGGTCAAGAATTTGGCCTGCTGCAGCGTCATCTAGTGGCGAGTTAAAATAATAATGCATTGCAGTGTCATCTAGTGGTGAGTAACATCAAAAGGAACGCAGTTAGAATATATTCTTCGTGCTCAAATGTGTAAGTATAAAAAATTTTATGCCGATCGGTCGAACGGTATAGAAGTTGATGCTTTTCAGCGCCATTTAGCGGCAAGTTACAGCAAAATGGATAGTGAAAAATATTCTCCGTGTTCTAATATTCGCGTGTACCAAATTTCATCGAAATCGGTTGGACGATATTCGCATAGCAAACGGCTAAACGGAACAGAATTCGACGTTCTGCTGCGCCACCTTGTGGCAAGTTAGAGGAAAACGGATAGCATAAAAAGCTTCTCCATGATAAAAGACTTATGTGAACCAAATTTCATGGTGCAACGGTGCTCAACGGTGCTGGAGTTTTTCAACCTCATACACTCATACCAACATTCATTTTTATCTATAACCAGTGTCATTATATATCCCAGTCTCAAATAAAATCCAGTTTCAAATCTAAGCCTCGCCAAAGTGCCAACATACGCCATTTTGCAAGCGTTTTTTCAGGAAATCATTCGAAGCATTGACTTAGCAGCAATAATATATGGGAAATGGTTCGACCGCGAAAAAGTAAAGCAAGCCTTTATTTGAAAAGTTGAATCCCTTAATACAGCCGAATTTTTTAAAATTATCAACTATAACGTGTTTTATTCATCATTACTCCGATGTACTAAATGAGAAGATTTCAATTTTCTGAAATTTGGCGGAATTCCCCCAACTTAAATCAATGTACTCATTTGGCGAGAATTCTGGAGATAGATCAATTGAAATCCCTTAATAACTGCATTATTTCTTCACGGATCATTAAAATTTAACGCTGTATTCTAATAAAACCTTTGCACTTGTTTTCAAAAATCTATTTCCTTAAGCTCTCAATAAATTGCGCCAAGCCGAAATCTGTGCAAACCGCTAGAACTCACTTTCACAAAATCGGCATTTGAGCCATTTTATTTTTTCGCCAAACTAAAATAATTTACCTATTAGCCTCGGAAATCTTCAATTCTTATTGTTTTGCGTGTAAAGCATTACATTCCTGCTCTGATTTCCCATGCACACGATATTATAATTTAAAAAAAAATAACCTTACGAATATAAACTAACAAAAAAAAATCATTATTATTCTTTTATTTTTACTTTGAGAATTTAAAACATTTTATTCGGCATAATCGCCACACATGGCAACCACGATCCTTATTTCACACTTTTTTCACTACAGGGGTTACAATTACGGAAAGCTTTTTGCGTGAATAGCATAAAAAATCTCTTAAATTCCGGGAACGGGTGGACTTTCAAAGTTTTAAAGTGGACTACGATTTATTCTATATTATTTTACATATCTGTGCTAAATTTCAGGCCGATAGGTCCATTTTTGTGGATTTGTATACGAACGACATTTTATTCGGCAAAATCGCCACACATGGCAACTACGATCCTTATTTCACACTTTTTTCACTACAGGGGTTACAATTACGGAAAGATTTTTGCGTGAAGAGCATAAAAAATCTCTTAAATTCCGGGAACGGGTGGACTTTCAAAGTTTTAAAGTGGACTATGAGTTATTCTATATTATTTTACATATCTGTACTAAATTTCAGGCCGATAGGTCCATTTTTGTGGATTTGTATACGAATCAAATCCACAAACAAACAAACAAACATACAAACAAACAAACAGAATTTCATTTTTATTTATAAGATTAAATATATTAAACTTTTTACTTTCACTGTAAATTATCATGAAAGTTATTTATATTTTGTGGCAGATCTACACAAGTATTGACTGCTTAATTTAGACATACCTTGTATGGAGGACTTTTTGAGGGGTCCTAACCCGAATTCACATTACAGATGGAGAAAACGGCCGCGCGGTAAGCCAGAACCCTATACCTATACATTAGCCTTTTCCTATGATGAAATTAGTAAAAATTATTTATACAACAATGCAAAAGGTACTTGATTAAATTTTTATTAGATTAATTTATCCTTATAAATAAAAATGAAATTCTGTTTGTTTGTTTGTTTGTTTATTTGTTTGTTTGTTTGTTTGTTTGTTTGTGGATTTGATTCGTATACAAATCCACAAAAATGGACCTATCGGCCTGAAATTGGGCACAGATGTGTAAAATAATATAGAATAAAAGATAGTCCACTTTAAAACTTTGAAAGTCCACCCGTTCCCGGAATTTAAGAGATTTTTTATGTTCTCCACGCAAAAAGCTTTCCGAAATTGTAACCCCTGTAGTCAAAAAAGTGTGAAATAAGGATCGTGGTTGCCATGTGTGGCGATTTTGCCGAATAAAATGTTTTAAATTCTCAAAGTAAAAATAAAAGAATAATAATGATTTTTTTTTGTTAGTTTATATTCGTAATGTTATTTTTTTAAAATTATAATATCGTGTGCATAGGAAATCGGAGCAGGAATGAAATGTTTTATACGCAAAACAATAAGAATTGAAGATTTCCGAGGCTAATATGTTAAAATTTTTTAGTTTGGCGAAAAAATAAAATGGCTCAAATGCCGAGAAAGTGAGTTCTAGCGGTTTACACTGTTTCCGGCTTGGCGAAACTTACTGAGAGCTCAAGGAAACGAATTTTTGAAAACAAGTGCAAAGGTTTTATTAGAATACAGCGTTAAATTTTAATGATCCGTGCGGAAATAATGCAGTTATTAAGAGATTTCAAGCGATCTATCTTCAGCATTCTCGCCAATTGAGTGCATTGATTTTAGTTGGGGGAAATCCGCCAAATTTCAGAAAATTGAAATCTTCGCATTTAGTACATCGAGGTAACGATGAATGAAACATGTTATAGTTGATAATTTAAAAAATGATTTTGTTATTAAGGGTTGTTATTAAGGCTGTATTAAGGGATTCCACTTTTCAAAAAAATGCCTGGCGGTCGAACCATTTCCCATTTTGATTGCTGCTAAGTCAATGCTTCGAATGATTCCCTGAAAAAACTCTTGCAAAATGGCGTATGTTGGCACTTTGGTGAGGCTTAGATTTGAAACTGGATTTTATTTGAGACTGGTATCTATATTAATAAAACAATGTGTGTAAACTGTTTGTTTGTCTGTGTCTCGCGTAGCTCGCAAACGGGTGATCGTAGACCTACCAAATTTTGAACGGAAATTCTCCATGACAGGTCCCGACACACCTCGAAGCGATTTTTTCAAAATTCGAACTATTTTAGGAAATATCGATAAAAACGTATCGCAAAAGGCTAATTTTTGATTTCCGCCATTTCGTAATTGTAACCCCACAGTGCATTAAGCGACAATTAAGCTTATATAGGTTGCCACATTCGGCAGTTCATTAAATGATTCAAACTCTTGAAGTAAAATTAAAAGAATAACGATTTTTTTTATTTTGACTAGATTATTTGTAAGGTTGTTTTTAAATTAAAATATCGTGTGCGTGTGAAATCAGAGCGGGAATGAAATGATTTATACTCAAAAGAAAAATAGAATTTGGAAATTTTCCGAAAATAAATGTGCAACTTTTTAATTGGGCGAAAAATAAAAGGGGTTGATGTCCGATTTTGTGGAGGATTCTAACGCTTGGCGCTATTTATCGTAATTTAATCGTCTGCTATTTGGGTTATGAATACACCTGCGTATAAGTTTTTGAAATTTTCATTCAGTTGGAATTGTGCATTTTTCTGAGCAGCTTTTCTGCATCTATTTCTAATATATTACATCCAGAAAAAAGGATGTTAGAAATATCAATTTTAATTTTGTTTAATCACACTCATGAATAATGATACACTTTCCAACTTAATAAAAGAAGGAACGAAAATAGGGAAGACCCATGGATTATAACACTTTTTATATATAGCACTTTAGTGCGTATTTAAAATCCGAAAGTGTGTCAGATTTTCTATGATTCTAGCGCTTGGCGCAATTTAATGAGAGGGTATTTTTAAAAACAAGCGTAGGTAATCTTATAAATAAAAATCAAATTCTGTTTGTCAATTTGTTGATTTGGGTAGTATACAATTCCACAAAAATGGACCTGTCAGCCATAAATTTTACACAGATATATGTAAAATAATATAGAATAAATGATAGTCCACTTTAAAACTTTGAAAGTCCATCCGTTCCCGGAATTTAAGAGATTTTTTATGTTCTCCACGCAGAAAGCTTTATGTAATTGTAACCCCTGTAGTGAAAAAAGTGTGTGAAATAAGCATCTTGGTTGCCATGTGTGGCGATTTTGCCGAATAAAATGTTTTAAATTCTTAAAGTGAAAAGAAAAGAATAATAATGATTTTTTTAGTTTATATTTGTAAGGTTATTTTTTTAATTATAATATCGTGTGCGCATAAGAAATGAGAGCAGGAATGAAATGTTTTATACGCAAAACAATGAGGATCGAAGATTTCCGAGACTAATATGTAAATTTTTTTAGTTTGGCGAAAAATAAAAAGGCTGATAGGCCGATTTTTAGAAAGTGAGTTCTAGCGGTTTGCACAGTTTTAGGCTTTTTGGAGCAATTTACTGAGAGCTTAAGGGAATAGCATTTTTGAAAACAAGTGTATAGGTTTTCTTAGAATACAGCATGAAATTTTAACTATCCGTGCAGAAATAATGCAGTTATTAGGGCATTTCAAGCGATGTAGCTTCAGAATTCTCGCCAATTGAGTACATTGATTAAACTCTGGGGAAATCCGCCAAATTTCAGAAAATTGAAATCTTCGCATTTAGTACATCGAGGTAACGATGAATAAAACATGTTATAGTTGATAATTTAAAAAATGAGGCTGTATTAAGGGATTCCACTTTTCAAAAAAATGCCTGGCGGTCGAACCATTTCCCACTTTGATTGCTGCTAAGTCAATGCTTCGAATGATTCCCTGAAAAAACTCTTGCAAAATGGCGTATGCTGGCACTTTGGCGAGGCTTAGATTTGAAACTGGATTTTACTTGAGACTGGTATATATAATAAGACTGGTTATAGATAAAAATGAATGTTGGTATGTGTGTAGGAGGTTGAAAAACTCAGCACCGTTTCACGGATCACCATGAAATTTGGTTCACCTAAGTCTTTTATCATGGAGAAGGTTTTTATGCTATCCGTTTTCCTCTAACTTGCCACTAGCGGGCGCAGCAGAACGTCGAATTCTATTCCGTTTAGCCGTTTGCTATGCGAATATCGTCCAACCAATTTCTATGAAATTTGGTACACGCGGATATTAGAACACGGAGAATATTTTTCACTATCCATTTGCTGTAACTTACCGCTAAATAGCGCTGCAACGCATCAACTTCTATACCGTTCGACTGATCGGCATAAAATTTTTTATACTTACACATTTGAGCACGAAGAATATATTCTAACTGTGTTACTTTTGATGTTACTCACCACTAGGTGGCACTGCAATGCATTATTATTTTAACTCGCCACTAGATGACGCTGCAGCAGGCCAAATTTTTGACCATTCAAACGGTGGCTATGAAAATATGTACTCATAGCTATTTGAACAATGAGAATATTTTGGCGTTATCCATTTTCCTATAACTCGCCACATGACGGCGCTGTAGCAAATCATTTCTTTAATTAACCACTAGATGGCCCTGCAGTGTATCACTTCTTGACTGTGCGAATGATCGCCATGGAAATAGGTATAGATAGATATTTGAACACGGGGAAGAGTTTGGCACGATCCATTTTCCTATAACTTGACACTAGATGTCGCGTCAACACATGAACTTCAGGACTATTCAGCCGATCGTCATGAAAATTCGCATGCATCGATATCTGAATGCGAAGAATATTTTCGCCGTATCCGTTTTGCTAAAACTCGCCACTAGATTGCGCTATGCCGCATCGCCTTCTGCACCATAAAATCGATTGCCTTGAAATTCAGTATGCATGATTATTGAACACAATATAACGCGATATCCATTTTGCTATATCTCTTTATTACAATAAATAGTAATCACAACAAATATTAATGTCAAAAAGTACATTCATTCCCGTGCGAAGAACGGGTACTTCAGCTAGTATCTTATAAAGCTCTCTTCTTTATAAAACTTACAGCTTATTAAACTTTTAGGATCAACTAAAAAAAACTTGCTGAAATACGCAAGACTGATAAAGTATAAATATTTAGAAGGATAACTTATCAAATATTGAACTTCATATATGAATAAAATACAGCAAGAAAAAAAAAGGATGCAATAAATCTAGTATAACAATTAATATAACTTGATGTAAATCTGTGAGAGTATTATTTAAGAAAAGGGAAAATACTATTCACTTTCGCTCAACGAATAAAACATTTTTGCATAAAATACTTTGCATTGCATTAAAAAAAAAAATTAAAGAAATCCTAGTATTTAGAGAGCATTTAAAACCACAACCTATTGGTAATGAGAAAAATTGTTTAAACGAATCGCTTAAAAAATAACCTTGTTCAAATTAAGCTAATCTGACAGTGAAAAGTTTTTTTTTTTTTTAAATCAAATATTCTGTCAAGTCACAGACTGGAGTTCCTTTTTGCATTTTTAAGTGGAACGGTTAAAACGACCCTTCAAACAAATGTTTAAAATAGAAAGATTTGGGGACAGAGGGGACACGTCCCCGCCCCCTGTAACCCCCTCTCCCGATTGCTATAGTTCATATGTACAATATGCTTAGGAAAACCTGATAACAATAGCTTCTTTAGAGAAGGATTATCACCGCTCCCAGACCAACTGAAAATTTGGAGGGTCACATGAAGATTTGAGGGGGTCACATGTCGAATTTAAGAGCAGAAAAAGGAAATTTCTTTTAAATTTTAAAACAAATGTTCGTTTAAAAATTTTTAGACGAAGTGGGAGGATAGGGGGATACATGCCCTCCTCCCCTGTGCCCCCCCTGTCCGACCCTATGCCTATGGTTCATATGTATTGTACTCTTAGGAAAACCTATTAACAATAGCTTCCTAAGGAAGGCTCATCACAGCTTCCAGACCTACTGAAATTTTGGGGGTGCACAGGAAACATTTGAGGGGGTCACATATCGAATTTTAGAGCAGAAAAGGGAAGTTTCTTTAAAATTTCAACCATGTTTATTTAAAATAAAATTGACTAAATTGTTCGGGGGGAGGCACAGGGAGGCACGTCCCCCCCCCCCAACCGACGCTACGCCTAATGTTCGTATGTTAAATAAATCATGTTGGCATTTTTACCGTTCGCGTTTTTTTCCGTTAGGCGTTTTTTCCGTGGGCGTTTTTACCGTTCGCGTTTTCTCCGTTCGCATTTTTTCCGCACACCCCTACAACACTATGCATGGATGCTTTTCCAATTTAGATTTTAAAAGGAAATCGCCTTGTAAAAATATATTTTATTTCGATAGTGTGCTGATTCATTTTTGCAAGAATTAGATGCACATTGGTTTCCTATGGAAACCGCGGTTTTAAACCAAATCAAATTTATGCCGCTTGTTATGAACTTGCATAAGTTTAACGAGTTAAAAGAATTACATGAATAATATAATTGACTGGTTTAAACAAAAATATATTTGCTGTTAGAGTGTACTAAATATTATAAGAGGTATTCATAATATTACATTTTGGAGCAAAATATACTTTTCATCTTTAGTGTCGCCTCAATCGCCATGAAGCAAACGAAATTTATGTGTTTAAGCAAAATTTAATTTTCCTTCAAAAACAAAACATTTTAAATATGGGTTAAGTGCCGCATTCCATAGATTAACCAACAAAATTATTTTTTAAGATTTTACTCCCCAACTATGCATAATAATAGATATAAAATACACATTTACGTAAAAATAATCTTTTCACGAAAAGAAAATAGATAAACCATATTCTCAATTTTCAACTATTAGTATTGAAAGATTTATAATGTCTTCAGAAAACAGTCATAACACACAGAACATTTTTCAAATACATAATGTGTTGCTTTGTAAAGGTGCGTGATGAACACCATTTGATTTTAACATCAGCTGAAGCAAACTTTATGTTGTAGCTTACCCTCCTTCCACGTCCATTACGAACATCTGTTAAAGCTCTTATTTAGAAAATTCAGTAATATGTAGAAAAAGTGGGGAAATAGCTTTAATGATAGAGTCCAAGTTCTTCGTCATAATCACTTGGTGTTTTGCAGAAATCTTAAGTAATGTACCACATTTATATCGATATTGCTTGAGCTAGAAAATATCCTCTTTAGCATCATAATGAATTAAATTGCCACCCTGAAACTATGCTATAATTTCTAAAAATTAATTATGTGAAAATGATGCTACAATTAGTAACTTCTACTGATTGACAAAGTTAGCTTCTCATTATAATCTGAAAATATTCGTCTATAAATCTTATAGCATTGAGTTTTGGACTATATAGCATTGCTATCTTTGCAAACATCGAAATGAAATTCACTTTTCCCTTGGAATTGAAGTCAATTTTTTAAGAAATAGATCCCACGAAGGGACATCGAAATTTTCATAAAATTTTGACATCGGAAGCCTAGAACGCTATTTTGCAATCATTTGGTGGAAGTATCTTTTGACATCAAGATTTTTGGAAGGATCTATGACTAATAAATAAACTCAGGGATTCTCAAACTGCGGGGAGTGACCTATAGGGGGCCAAAACAACTCTTCTTAGGGCATACGTATATCAAAAAGTTTAAAATAAGAGACTATTTAAAAAGGAATAAAATATTAATTTACTGAAAAGAAGCAAAACCAGGTGGTTATGTAGATGTGAGCGGGAATGCCACATGTGATGGAGCAGCATCGATTCTGGCTTTGCCTTGGGGAATTCAATCCCACACTGTTTTTCGTTTGATGGGATTTCGGGATTGAGATTTGTTGATCCCGCCGGATTGACACTTTATTCAAAAAAAATAATTTCGGTACAGAAAAGTAGGAAAAAGTAAGATTTTAACACTATCAAGCTTAATAATAATAATTTATCCTATTTGATAATTAATAACTTACAGAAATATGAAAATTATCGACGTGATATTGTGAATTATATACTTCAGAGAGATAAAAAGAAGCTTAGTAGATAAAAAAGAAAAATGTAAAAAAGTCAACGTAACGAGGCACTCTTCTTCCTAGTTTTGATCTAATTTTGATAGAGAATGCAAAGCACCTGACAAAAGAGTTTCTTTTCTTTTCTGTCGTTCTTTCTTTCTTTTTCGTAAGAAACCCTGAAGGAGCCATACAATTATGCGTGGTTAACTGAAGTTCACCTTTTAAAGGCATCACTGACATGCGCGGCCATATGATTGTTTTGGGTTGGACACAAGTCAAGGATCCTGCCCCAGAAAGATACAATATTTAGTGTTAAAGCACTTCTGCGTTATATAGATACCAGGTTCTTATTCTTCATCATATGCAAAAATTTTGGCCAATCAATGATTGGAAGGCGGCATGATATTGAAATAAAAATAATTTATTTCTCAGTTTTAATCAAATGGGATTACGGTCTTAATCCTGCTGGACCAGTCCCGCAAACATTTGTGCGGTATAGCAGAATCCCGTTCCAGCGGGATCTGGATTACATTCCCTACTTTGCCAGTACAGCAGATCGATAATGCCAAATATTAATAAATCGAATTCTTATCTCAATGAATTGTACGGTTTATAAATTAATGTCATATTGTAGCTTTACCCTCAAAGTGCATTATTATTGCATTCTGTACACTGTTATTGTACGGTGATGGAGGGGGTGGGTCGCAATGAAAATTATGTATGAAATTAATTCACAAATATTGAAAATTTAAGAAGCAGTGGAAACTCAAACCGTGGATCTGATCAAACTAGTATTTTGCCTTCTCATATTTGAATACAGGCGGACAAAAGGTTTTGAGAAATTGAAATTTACTTATAGTACACCGGTTGAGCTTTTCATTTAATTATTATATAGAAACTTAAAAATCAACAGCATGCAATATTTTAGGAAAACTTTTTTTTAGTTTTCGAAGAAGAATGCTAAAATAATCCCCATAGAAACTATCTCATGAATACGTGCCTCAAGTTCTAAAATAAATTTGCCTAAATATTATGATATAGTTGCGAAATAAAGAGAAACAAAGTGCTTTATATTTCTTTTTAAAGAAACTTAATTGAAATATTTTTGAGGCTGATTGAATTCCCAAGTAAAGTTGTTTTTTACAGGACAGACGATGTTTACTTTTAATCCAAGAGCCAAATCGATGCGAAAGCGTTCAAGTATATTATCCACTGAAATTTTGTCTGCGGGATATATTTTTTTTTACGTATGTTGAAAATATAAATATTTGAATTACATATATATAAAGAAAGAGGGAGGGAGAGAACATGTTAGATATCTTTTACGCTTTGAAAGCAATCTTTCTTATCAGTTCTAAGGCAAAAATGTAGCCATAACAGATTATTTTTTCTAAACTACTAAAAAAAAAGAATTAAAGTTCTGATGGTCATTCTGTTGGTCAAAGACAAGTTGGTCATTTGGCGCGATGTTCCCTGTAAAGTTGCTTTTTCAGCATTAAAATCACATAATAGCCTAATGATTCAGATGTATTCCTATGACGTAATGAAAATTCGAGCTCTAAGGGGAACCTTCGGGAAATTTCTAGTAGCTGCTGCGACATCTATAAAAAAGAAGCGGGCTCCCCCGATCCAGCCGGTATTTCTGTAACCTGAGAACGAAGCAGATGCCTTTCTGCCAAAGAGTAAGGCTGTGTTTTGACGCTATAGAAGCGGTGTTTCGGCTTGCTTTTCGAAGCTGATTTTTAAGTGCTGTGATTAAATTCTTCATTGCTGTGTCTTAAGGAATTGTGTACGATATCCCTTGCATATTTTCACTGAATCTTGCCCGTGGAAGTGTCTAATTTTGTGTGAGAAGTACAGCATTTGTGAAAGCTTCGGTAATGAGTGGACTGTTATAAACGAGCTACTGGCCGTTAGTGCCTATAAATTTTGTACAGCTTATTGTTCGACGAAGTTTTAGAAGCAACAAAGTTCGTTTTCCATACTGACAAGTGGATTGTGTACTAGAACTTTCTACACCAACTGAACTTTAGAACGACGAACCCAGGAATAGCAGAGTTTTCTGCAACAATATATACATAGATACATACATACATACATACGAATATAAACTAGGCAGAATAAGTCCGAACAATAGAACAATGGAGATGAAACAAAACAAATAAACAAAGAAGTAGGCATCGGTTTTGCTCATCAGGCCCCACAAACTGATTGCTACGTAACTATGTAACTACGGGGGGAATCCTTTTATCGCATTAAAAAATGAAAGCAAACTGATCGAATGTTGAGGACACAGTGAAAAATATTCAAACAGTTGTCAATAATTGATGAATAAATACTAGTTGGAAGAATTTGAAAGTTAAATGAGAATATATGTATATATATATATATATATATATATATATATATATATATATATGTGTGTGTGTGTGTGTATGTGTGTATAAATATAATATTGCATAATATAAAAGGAATATAATAATTAAACAGGTATACGTATAACTGCGCTTTAAACAACACAAGAGTAAAATGTGAATATATATATATATATATGTGAATATATATATATATATATATATATATATATATATATATATATATATATATATATATATAATATATATATATATGTGTGTGTGTGTGTGTGTGTGGTGTGTGTATGTATGTATAAATATAATATTGCATAATATAAAAGGAATATAATAATTAAACACATATACATATAACTGCGCTTTAAACAACACAAGAGTAAAATATGAGAATTTTAAGAGTACCGGTGATCATCCATTCATTTTTTAATAAATTTTATTTAACTACATATATATTACTTTTTTAATAAATCAATAAAAAGGTACTTAAAAGAATCCATATGTATATATACACATTTTGGAATAAATTTTTGTTTAAAGCCAGCTACCAAACCCCCAACCTCTCCAACCAAGTATTTCCATTAGGACCTGTGTTTATAGTAAATCTAGTTTCAACTTGGAAACTGAAATTGATTTTAGAAATCTTCTAGGGTAATAATTTCTTAATGCAGTTTTACAAATTGCTTCGACGCTTCACTTTTACCATAATTTGTTCTTTCCTGTGTTTGTGCTCCGTCGCTTTACATTTGACCATACATTCCTATACAAACTGTGATTGTTACAGTGCCCTATACCAGCCCTCAAAGTTTGTACCATGGCATTTAGCATTAGTACCATTAGCAGTCACCCTGTAAAACAAAAATTAAATTAAGTTAGTCATTTTAAGTGGAGAACGATTGAATATATTGAGTGTAGATATATTTATGTCGAATGTTTCTTCTAGCGCCCATTTGTAATTTCCTACACAACGGGCTTTATATTTTACTAAGAAATAACCCCCTTGAACATAGTTGAATTCGTATGTATCTTCACATGCCTTTTAATATTTAAAAAAAAAAAAAAAAAAAAAAAACATGTATATTCTTACTTCGAACAACGTAAAGGCTACTCGTCGATGTCTCTATGAAAGATGTCGGCGAAGATTTCCTTAATCCAATTACGCTGTGTTTTATTGCTCTACGGGCACTCTTTTAGGACGAAAGTACAAAAAAGTCCATCATGCATCACAATCAAGAGTCGCTAAATGGAAAATTATTCCCTCGGGTATTAGACTCTCAAGGTTTATGCTGGGGGGGGGGGGGGGTTTATCGCGTTCCGATTCATCCGTATAATTTTATGGACGGTTTTATAGTTAAAAGGGATATATTTATAGTCAGAAACGTTTCGATGGCGTCCCCAGTATGTAACGGGATTTTTATATGAAGATAACTTCACCAATATTTTGATGAAACAGGAAATATTTATTGAGAGAAATGTTAGTCTACGGCGAAGTTTTGGGTTGGCTTTAGACGCATAGCTTCATAGGAAATGCAGTGCAGCTATTCTAAAGAAAATAAAATTTTACAATTTGGATATGTTTGTAAATGCTTTAGTCAGTGTATTAGTGTAAAATCATATCAAATAATGTAATCTACACTTTATAATGAATAGGGCCATATGGGGGAGTTACGAGTCACTCTGTGTCCTGCGCAAATAATGACTCACTCACTTTATAGCATTAATTTTATTTTATTTTATTTATTCAATTTACAGAACAGCTAAATTATGTCAAATCATACTTAAACATTCTATTTTCTTATTTCAAGTTCAAAAACAATGTAACTATAAAGCAAATAAGAAAAAAAAAAAGCCTTTTTCACTATACTGCAAAAAATCGTCAAAAAAGATTGTCTCTGAAAATCATGATTTTTCTACAGATTCATGTCAGTGAAACATTTTTAATAAAACAATTTTGTTGTTGCCGTTTTTCAACTTGAAGATTGCCTGAGCTTTTTATACGTTTACCTACCTTTCCTTCATTATGTTTAAAATTAATTTTAAAGTATGCCGATTTATACCCCGGTTTACTTGGGTAATTCTGGGTCACTAACAGACAGCACATAAGCTTAAATCAAGCTTGACATTTCTTTGAATTTGACGTTCAATTAATTTTAAGCCTGCAGCAAGCTTGAGAAGTCAATTTGAACTGTCAACCTTGAATACAACTACATTATAGCTTGAAAAGGAAGCTTGCGTTGATGGCGCCATCTGTCGCTGGACATTAAATAAAGAAAAGTTCGTAAAAGTTGTGTTTTATTTTATTATATCGCACAAAACCTGGACATTAGAATACGCAAGGGGAAGGAATGAATGGGATAAGCCCCTCTGAAGTGTAACACGAGGGAAGTTTTAGTTTTATTTACATCTAATAACCATTAGTATCTCCATTAACTAATTAATTAGCCCTAAATTAAATTTTAATATAATTAACACAATTTAGTTAGTTAAGACTCATAGATCAATAAACAAGAAGTTAGGAGTTTTTGAAAACGTATGGTATGGCCATACATATATATGCTTATCACAAAATATCCATTAGTTAACATTTTTTATTTCGTGATGAAGGAAAGAAAATTTCGAACTTTTTGGTGTATCAAGAAAATTTTTTTGGAGTGAGAAACTTTGCTCCCATGCCTCGTAATTGCCATTCCTGGAATTTGCGCACCCATGCGCTAATAAGACAAACGGACTAAAAAAATATTTAAATCACTTTTAAATACATAGTCTTGTTCTAAATAAGTATAAATAAATAGGTAATTTTTAATTCAATTTTAGTATTCTTTAAAAATGTTTTATTTTTATGCCGGCAAAATACAACAGCATACAAAAATAAGTTAAAATGCTTGTGATACACTCATGTCCATAAATTAAGGATAATGAAGTTCGGGCAAAGAAAGAGAAAGAAGCAAAACAAATTTGACTTATTTGTAAAGTCTATTTATTAAACAAAAAGTAAAGAGCAAAAAAGATGCTATATGTTTGACATAATTAATAAAAATTGCAAGTTTTACTCCCTTGACCAAATTTCAAAAAAGAACCTATTTACAAAAAACAGTATAACATGGTTAGTAGGATGATTAATACGGAGTATGTCTCCCGGACGATGCAATACAGGCCTGACAACGCCTAGGCATGCTGAGTATCAAATGATCAATCTGATCTTGGGGAATATTACACCACTCATCAAGCAATGCACTCCGAAATTCCGGTAGACAGGTGGGAGGGGGTTGACGGGCTGCAATTCGTCGGCCAAGCATATCCCACACATGCTCTATTGGATTCAAGTATGCTGGCCAATGCATACGGGTGATATCCTCCGATTGAAGGCATTCGTCTACAATATTTGCACGGTGAGGACGGGCGTTGTCATCCATAAACACAAATTCAGCACCCATGGCGCCCCGAAACAAACGTACATGTTGTTCTAGAATGACATCCCGATAGATGTGGCCTGTCATCGTTACACTCTGAACATGCAGGTCAGTTCTGGAACCAAGAATAATTCCTCCCCAAACGAGCCATCCTGCACCACCGTAACGGTGTCTTTCAATGGTGTTCTCTTGGTGGTAACGGGTACCTGGCGCTCTCCAGATGAATGTCCGGCGAGAATCAGACTACAAACTAAACCTGGACTCGTCGGAAAACATCACACAAGACCACTGTTGCGGTGTCCACAATGCATGCTCTCTACTCCAGGTTAATAGCAGGCGACAGTGAGTTGCGGTAAGTGGAACACATCTGACAGGCCTACGAGCGTATAGACCAAAGTGCCCTAAGCGTCTGTACACGGTCTGCCTTGAAATTGTCGTACCGGTAGCTGAAGAGAGCTGACGAGAGAGGTCTGATACTGTACTCCGTCTGTTTCTTTTGGCAGTAACTGCCAAATAGCGGTCCTCATTCGGCGTTGTAACTCGGGGGCGACCTGTGCTGTAACGTCTACTCACATTACCATCATCTTGGAATCGTTGCCAAAGCCTGGAGATGACACTCTGGGCGATTCCAAGTTCCTCGGATACTTCCAGCTGGGTACGTCCACATTCCAGTCGTCCGATAATTCTGCCACGTAAAACATCATCCAAATGCCTCCTTTGTGCCATAACTATGCGGTTTTTGCACTGAAAGGCTTTCACAGCGCTTGTGATCAATTTTACTTCTTTGCCACCATTCCTTATATACCCCTCTCTTACACTCTCGTCATTGTGACGTACCATCCACGCCATCTGGTGGTTTCCTGTAATTTGCATATTCTCCTTCAAGATGTGTGTGATCATTCCACAGGTGAAATTTTTATTTTAGAGATCAATTTCTGTGTGATTCTGAATTATCCTTAATTTATGGACATGAGTGTAGTATAGGAGCCCAAAATAACCTCTCGCCCCGGGGCCCCGACCACTTATGATTAGAATCTGGCCGCCACAAAATAATTTATCATCAGTCATAAACGTACTTGACCATAGAATTTAAAAAAAAAAAAAAAAAAAAAAAAAAAGATGCCATATTTACAAATATGGAAATTCTTCAAAATAAAATGCAATTAAACTACGAAATTGAATCCAAAATCAGTCGTTTGTCTCATTCGACTCAACATGAGTGTTGCGATATTGAAAGTTTTAAAACGTGTACTGCTGTTAAGTTTATATTATGTTTATTTCCCTGTTAGTAGAGTCTCTAAATCACACATAACATTATTTTAATTTTGATGCATCCAATGGAAAAATAAAAGAAACATATTAACATATCGGAAAATAGATCTCGCCAGAAAACGGCGTGAACAGTCACTTCAAACTTTAGTCTTGTCAGCTCAACTCAGGTTGGCTGAATGTTTATGACGCTCGCCTCTCAACCCAAAGGTCCCGGGTTCTATTCTAGCCGCGGGCACATGATGGAAACAGATAAAGTTAAATTGAAATAAAACAGATAAAATAAAACAGATAATTGAAATAAACAGATAAAATTAAATTTCAGCGTAGAGGGGGAAAAAAATATGTAGAGCGAGTCCGGCGCCCCGTGTATTTAGAAAATTTTTCAAGCTTGAAGTTAAGCTTGCTATGTCAAACTTCATTCAAGCTTGAAATGTCAAGCTTAATGCAAGCTGGGCAAGTGTAAACTAGAACACTTGATTCAAGCTTGCATTAAGCTTACACGCTTGAAAATTTCAAGCTTAATTCAAGTTTAATGACTTGATAAATCAAGCTTGCTGCAAGTTTGATGCAAGTTTGCTGTGCTGTCTGGGCTAAGGTAATTCTTGGTCAGTGATATCTTTTGATATTTTTGGGAATATTTTATTTATTTCTGAAAGTGTTATACTTTACTGTAATATTATACTATATTTTAACTGGGAGATAGTCCAGGGAGACTGGGAGATAACTGGGGATAAATGGGTGATAGTCCTAACAGTCCCCCAAATGCAAAACGAGCTAATTTGGAACTGTTTAGTAATAAAGGACTGTCTAATGACACTGAAAATAATATTGTAGAAGCTTCAATAGAGAGTTGCAAAAAAATTCCTCCTTAAAATGTTTCTAAGATGGTGAATCAAGCAATCCATACTATACGTGAAGAGCAAAATTACTTTACTGTGCATTATAATTGTGATAAGATTCATGTGATAAATTTCAGAACTATTTAAGTTTGTCCCCAAAATGTAAAACAACAACTGGGAACAAAATTTTAATTAAAACAGTTATTTCTTTCCAATTAAAAAATCATGTTTCCTTTATTTTATAAATGTTAATAATGTTCTAGTTGAATAAATTGAAATATTTTGAAAGAAGCACCGAATTTATAAAAGTCGCTAATTTTTTCCAAAATGCACAAAGCTGATTTGTCCCCAATTCTTTCTTAAAAAATAACCTTATTATTTAATTTTTTTTCTTGAATACAACATATTATATAGTTAAAAAAACTCGTTTATTCTCTAAATAATGATAATTTCAAATATTATTTATTTTAATATGCGCTACTATAAATAAGGGAGGCCCATATTTACCCCATAATTTCCCAACTCAACATTTAAATAAAATTAATAATAATTCATTTTCAGAAAAGTTGTTATTTCAATAATTTCTAAATTATTTCAGCTTATTTCATGTCAAGTTAAATCATTTTATCTTTCATACTTTGGAAATAATTAAGATGTTGTTTTTCGACCCATATTTCCCTCATATTACCCTATGTATTTTACTCAAAATTATCAAAAGAATCGTCATTTTAAAAGTAATTTTACTGATATTTTCACAACGTTGTTTTAAGAGTTCATAGATTAAAAATTAAAATGATTACAAACTAAGGTAATATTTAACTCTGAAACTTTAAATTGTTTTTTTTTTAATAAATGAATTATTTCACTCGAATGTGTGTTTTTTTAAATGTGGTAAAATAATTTGACTTGAAAGCTCCTCTGTTAGTCTTATGTTTAATGCGGTTAATGTGGTAAGCTTACAATGCTATGCTTAGTTTTACATATATTAAAATATAGAGTGAAAAGATGGTAATCGGCTTTATACCTCTAACTATTAGAGATAAGTAGACAATGCATACAGATAAAGTGTTTAAAATGATTTCTAAAATAAGACTCCACTTAAAAAAAGTCCCTCTTTTATTTTCAAAAGATTCACACCCTCCAAAATAAGTATTCAAGTAAGAGATAAATTTCCTATTTTAGATTTGCGAATAATAATTGAGTTTTTGAAAAACGCACTACTTGACAGAAATATGAAAAATCATATTTATACATAGCCTAAGTCATATTCTATGATAAATAATTTTTCATATACGAAACCAACGTAGGAAATTTATATTTTACTTGAATACATCTTTTGGAGGTTGTACATTCTGACCTTATTGTGATTTCTTTTTTAAATTCGCATTTCCCGCTTATCTCTAACAGATAACTAATTAAAACGTGTCACCACATTTTTGGGACACCCTGTGTTTATATATAGATAGAAACTTTGTCCATATATTATACGACAATGAGAAAATAAAAAGAGAAAACTTTACGATATAACCATCCTTATCTCGTTAAAAATAACAAATAATTACCTTAAACATAGTTGAATATGTGTATATCTTCACGTGCCTTTTAATAATAAAAAAATGTATATTCTTACTTCGAACAAAAAAGGGCTGCTCATAGAGTGCCTTCATGAAAGATATTGGCAAAGATTTCTTTAATCCAATTCCGCTGTGTTTTATTGCTCTACTGGCACTCTTTTAAGACAAATGATCGAAAGTAGAGAAAAGTCCATCATGCATCACAATCAAGAGTCACTAAATGGAAAATTGTTCTCTCGGGTATTAGAACCTCAAGGTTTATGCGGGGGGAATTCTCTCGTTTCGATTCATCCGTATAATTTTATGGACGGTTTTATAGTTAGAAGGATATATTTATAGTTAGAGGAACGCTCTGAGAGCGTCCCAAATATGTAACGGTATTTTTATTTGAAGATAACTTCAGCTTTACTGTAATAAAACAGAAAATTTTTAGTGAAGGAAATATTAGTTTATGGCGAAGTTTTGGAATTGACTTTAGACGAATAGCGTCATATGAAATGCAGTGTAGGTGTTCGAAAGAAAATAAAATTTTAATTTTGGGTACGTTTATAAGTATTATACTCAGTGTTTTAGTATAATGTTATGGCAAATAATGTAATCGCCATTTAATTTATTAAATATGTATTTCACTGAAAGTTATCAAGGGAACTGTTGTTTTAAAGATAGTTTAGTGGTTGTTTTCATACCGCTGTTTTAAGCGTACATGAATTAAATTAAAATGATTACAAACTAAAGTAATATTTAACTGGGAAACTGTACATAAAATTATTATTTCTGAATTGAGATTTTTCATTTCAAGCTTTGTTTAAAATCTTCTAAGACAATTTGATTTTAAAGTAATCATATGTACATTTGTTGCGGTTAGTGTGGGGAGCGTACAATGCAAGGCACTTTAATATATATATATATATATATGCAATTAACTAGAGATAGATACTTAAAAGGAGTCTTGACATCTTTCGTTATGAAACAGATTGGGTGATAAAATTCGTCAGGATGAAGTTATATTGAATGTTTAAGAAAGACTGCTTCCTGATTTTATTTTTGTATTTAGATATGTAATTAGCCAAACTATAAACATGTAAGTATGAGCAAGAGCTGAAGAAAGACTTCAATTTCGAGCCTATATTGTATTTTACTGTTGGAAGAGCATTACAGGAAAACTTCTTGTGGACATAAGTTCTGATACATATTATGTAGCTCGTTATTTCTTGAAGTGTACACTTGATTTGCACCAAGATGCGATTTCATTTTCTTCATGTAATGAAAGTGAATGCCATTGGTATTCAAGGCAATTGTTTTTGAAACCATAAGTGATCGAAACATACTTCCAATTAGAAAAGTTCGTCAAATTAATAGAAGTTTTCACATATGGTATTTTTTTTACTGGGGGTTATATACATATTAAAATACGAAGTTTAATTTTCATACTGTCGCTCCTTTCCTACGCTTTATATTTAGAAGAATGTTGCTTTTTGTCTAAGAAAATTAATAAAACAAACCCCGTGTACCTATGTGTATGTAACCCCGTGTACGACTTACACCAATTTACCTGTTACGTTGGCGTCATTTTTCAAGAGTTACTTTGGGGGACCAACTATGAGTTGAAAAAAGTGAAATAATGATCCCAGTGTTGACAGTTAAATTCAAATTCGTGAAATGAACAGGTTTAGTTTACTTGAACTGGTCGATGTTACTCAATGAAACTATTTTGAGAGCGATCGACTAAGCATATTTGCCTACATTTACGACTAAATACATTTTGTAGTTTATTTACAGGTTCACTAAAAAGACAATACATTAAAATCTGCACCCAGCTTTAACACAAATGTGGATGGTCATTGATTTGAGCATGTCCAAAATACGTCAAATATTAGGGAAGATTTTTGGCGAAATATTGCCAAATCTGGTCTCAAAAAAATTAAGTTTTTAGAACCAAGTCCCTCTTGTTGATATCTTATACATTTCTCCAAGTCTTATTGATGTTGAGGCACCATATCTCTTTCAAATTAAATAAGCTTTAAATGAACTGCATCAAACGTTTATTTACAAGGTGGCTCTGAAAGACTTTAAATACATTAAGATCTGCAGTCAGCTACAATGACAGTGAAAAATCTACTGGCAGTCATTATTTAGGCTAATCGCGAAATACTGCCAAGCTTGAAGAGTTTTCCAAAATACTGTTTGGCAACATCTCTTATATATAAGGAAAAATCGCCAAATAGTAAATTATTGTATCTAAATTTCAAATTAAATAAATTTTAATGAATTACTTCGTAGATGTATAGTTTATAGTGAACCTCTGGGGACCGGAAAATTTCGTTCACTATATCCGAAGTTCACTATAAGCGAAGTGTCCCCATATGAACAAGGAATACATTATATACATAAGAAAAAAATAGTGCTTTATCCTGCACTGAATGTTTGTGTAAACCAAACATAATTAATCGTATTAATGTCTTATTACTCCTTAGTGCTACAATAATTTGCGAGATTCATTCAATTGACCGGAAAGTGCTATAGTCAATCAAGCAATAGCGTGTAGTGGTAATCCTTAATTTGTGTTATTTCACCTGGTCCAACCCATCAAGCTGTAACACCAACGCCTGAAAAATTACTGAACATTTCCTTTTTTTTCTTTTTTCCCCCGACCTGACTAAGTCTTATTAGCATATTGCATTTCAATTTACTTGCATGTTTTTTGCTAAAAATAAGAATTTTATAAAACCTTATATAAAATATCGAAAACTACTAGACGATTTAACGCCAATTCATATCAGAGCAAAGTTGGTAACTCTTTTGGGTGGTGCCGTGAGCATTATCCACATGAAGTATGTTTGGGGGTGTAATTTGGGCATGAAGTAATTTTAAGGTTGAATTGTTATTTGAAGTAGGTTAAGATTTTTTAGTAGTTAATTAATGTTTTAATTTGGCCAGATCTTAAGTGGTAGTACAACATCCGCAATAATCCAAAATCCTACCTTTGGAAAATCCATCAAACATACACTCCTAAAATAATTTTTTCTTCTAATGATTCCTGAAACAAATTACGTATACCGGCAAAATAAAAAAAGACATATTTTAAAACATTTTCTTTTAATAATTAATTCTTGACTTCCTAATATTTCTATTTGTTACTTTTTAACACACTTAACACTTGCGCTGCGACATAATTTTTTTCAATATTAAACAATATGAACTTGAGATATAGAGGGATAGCGTTAGATATAGTACGGCCCAAATTAACTATAAATCAATAAGAGGTTATTTTACCCTCTTTGATGAGGCGATGATCAGGCATTTTTTTTCTGCATAAGGGATCGTTGACTTCCAGATTGGGAGGCGATTTGCTCAGCATTCGGTGAGTACGTCGGCGGAGCGATTATTTTCTCAGCATTCGGTGATTCCAGCATTACGGCATCTCTCTAAAAATTCAGGCCTCTCGTTACGGTCCCGATGATCTTTTTATTTTTATACCAAGTCAATTTTCTGGCCGTCACACTTTTTCTGACGCTCTCTCTGTGTCTGTTCTTTGGCCTCAACTCTCCACACTCTTTTTTTCGACAACCTCTGCAGACCACTCCTAGACAACACCCTCCTTTTAATCTTCTTTCTTTTTTTCCTCTTTTTTCTTACGCCAAACCAATCCGGGAGTCCTTTCGATTATTGTCCCCTTTTGGTGGATAATTTTTGTTGCTCTATTTTTTGTGATTGGTTCTTTTTCATTTTTTTAACCGCCTCCTTTATTTAGGCCTTTTTGCAATAGTCGCCACCAGCTGCTCCCTATAAATTTCTTTTAATTTAGTATGGGGCAATTTTGGCTGTTCTTTAGTGACATCACTTGGCACCACTATGTCTGAACATCATAAATCTTTTTGCACTTGTTATCCTGTCTTCCTGTGCGGACCCGTCACTCTACAAATGCTGTATCTAATTTATTTCCCTGGTTAAACGTTAAAGCGCGGTATACTTTCCTCAATAAAGAATGAAAAACACATGCCCGCGAATTTCCCGGGATGAGCAAATTTTGCTACATTTGAGTTGCCCGTGGAAATCGCGGGATTAGCAGCCAGAGGGTTAAAATGCACTTTTAATAACAGATAATATAATTTACTCATTTTATAAAAAAAACTGGTTACTTTTCCACCAATATATGAAAATATTTAGATTGTTTATAACATTAGATTAAATAATTTTTGTTCCCTTTTATTAAAAGAACCTATACAGTCAAAACGATCAATAAAATGGTACCAGGATAAAAAAATGCAAACCCTTTAAAATGTAAAATAGTGACATAAGCTGTTTATTCGTGTTACTTATCCGTTAAATTCAAAATCAAGATTATATTTTTTAACTTTATTTTCTCTATGTTCAATCTTTTATGGATATATATTTTATAACTTTATCTAAACAAGTAGATGTTGATTTAAATTTTGTTATTTATGAACATTTAATTCAAAATTGCTTTTCATAAGATAAAAACTTGTATTAAAATTATTATATTGAGAAATATAAAGTGTTTCCTTTTAAATGGCATGTGCACAATATAGGAACTGATTGAATTACCATGCTTTCATTACGTGCGTAAGTTGTGTGTGCCTCACACATTCTTCAAATGTCTAAAATTGCAACGTAAATACTATATTTTAAAATGTCACGAATCGACGAAATCGTCAAGGAACGAATTCTATTGAACGAATAAGCCTGTTTTTATTTAATCTCTATAATTTATTACATTTTTCCTGTAATAAAATATGAACATGTTTTCTATAGACAAATTAATTCTCCCCCCACCTTCACACGAGAAAAATTTTGTCTACTTCATTACACAAACAGTTTTTTTTTTAATTTATCTCTCTTAATTATTTGTGTGATTTGCTAAATTTTACTACTCAAAATAGTTTTAAATTATGTACTAAATGCATGCATATTAGTATACAATTTAAAAAGAAAAAAAATACCTTTGAATAAAATGCTTTAATTTGTTTTATTGCAAGTTATGCCATAATGCAATAATAAAGTTAACTTTCGTTATAGTATGTTGACAATAAGTAAAATCATGCTTATTATGAGGAAAAAAATGTTTATGTTTGAGGTGAACAGTTGATTTTATGCTAATTGTACCTGTATATTTCACTCTATAATACAAAATAACAAGACTTATAATTAGCGTTTAAAAAGAAAATGATTAAAAGAGACAAAGCATTAGTTAAATAATTATTTAACTCACCTCAAAAATTTTGACGGCTGGAATTAAAATTTGTAGTTAACTCGAAAAGCTTTAACAAAACACCGGCTAACACAATTTAAAGAGATCTAGACAAACTTATTAATATGTCAAGCTAACGATGAATTGTGTTAGCAATAAACTTGAAAAATATTCCACGATATTCTTGAAAAATATCCACTTTTATAGTTAAAACTATCGAAAATGTACTCTTCTGAGCAGCTCAGCTAATCTCAGCGTTTGACCGCACGATGAAAATGGTGCTTTAGCTCTGCTCTTGCATCAAAAACTGCGAAGTACGAAGCACGAACACGTACGAATGCACACACAAAAACAAACATATGTGGCGTGACGACAGCGTTCCACAAAATTCTGAGAAAACGAGTGTGGTGGACATGGACTTGGTAGTCTGACACGAAACAGTGGAGGTCAGAGGTCGTGTAAAAGGACCCGAAAGACACATGCTAAACTCTGTCTCCCCTACGCCATGCGATCGACGTTCGCTTAACGTTCTTTCATTACGTAGAGAACGCAGTCTTTCTTCGACGTTCAACTGTCTATTAACTAAGCTGAAAATATTTCTCGACATTCGATCTGTTTCTTCGGCGTTTAATTGAGTATAAAGTAAACTGAAAAATTCTCGACTGATTTATGATGCCTCGACGTCGAAAGTAAGACGAATTTCGCTTCTGGCTAGTAATATATATGTATATATATATATATATATATATATATATGATGATTCTCGGGGTGTAGTCCTGAATCGAGTTTAGGCAGGGATGAGACCGTCTTAAGGGTTTAAATATAATATAATATATAAAGTATATGAAAAAATTGGCCTACTTATCCTAAATTTACTGATGCGTGTTATACGCTAGACCGTACTATACGACGGGATTCACGGTATATCTTCCTGGACGCATTGTACTTGAAATTTACATGCAAGAATCATCTTAGAAATATTCAGTTGATTAATTTATTGTCACATTCTTTAAAGATGATAGTGATCTTCCCGTAAATGAAAGACACCAGGTTTTTCCAAATGGCACATTGAAGATAATGGATGTCCAGTCAGAAGAGGACAGTGGTCACTACAGCTGTTATGTATCTTCTGGACATGGTATGCAACCAGCATCAAGAACATTCCGCATTAATATACGAGGTAGGTATAAGTATAACGTACTTTCCCAATATAAATATTTTCAGATTTTACAGAACTTTTATTGTGAGTGTGACACTCATAGCACTAGTTTAAATGAAATTTCTCTTGTATTAAAAGGCATATCGAGGAAGTTATTTGCATGGAATATGCAATAAGTATTGAGCAATTTACGAAATTTTTGAACGACTTAAAGCTGAATTAACTAATTCGAAAATGTCGAAGGCTGTAAATATACACTCATGTCCATAAATTAAGGATAATGAAGTTCAGGCAAAGAAAGAGAAAGAAGCAAAACAAATTTGACTTATTTGTAAAGTCTATTTATTAAACAAAAAGTAAAGAGCAAAAAAGATGCTATATGTTTGACATAATTAATAAAAATTGCAAGTTTTACTCACTTGACCAAATTTCAAAAAAGAACCTATTTACAAAAAACAGTATAACATGGTTAGTAGGATTGTTAATACGGAGTATGTCTCCCGGAAGATGCAATACAGGCCTGACAACGCCTAGACATGCTGAGTATCAAATGATCAATCTGATCTTGGGGAATATTACACCACTCATCAAGCAATGCACTCCGAAGTTCCGGTAGACAGGTGGGAGGGGGTTGACGGGCTGCAATTCGTCGGCCAAGCATATCCCACACATGCTCTATTGGATTCAAGTCCGGTGAGTATACTGGCGAATGCATACGGGTGATATCCTCCGATTAAAGGCATTCGTCTACAATGTTTGCACGGTGAGGACGGACGTTGTCACCCATAAACACAAATTCAGCACCCATAGCGCCCCGAAACAAACGTACATTTTGTTCCAGAATGACATCCCGATAGATGTGGCCTGTCATCGTTACACTCTGAACATGCAGGTCAGTTCTGGAACCAAGAATAATTCCTCCCCAAGCGAGCCATCCTGCACCACCGTAACGGTGTCTTTCAATGGTGTTCTCTTGGTGGTAACGGGTACCTGGCGCTCTCCAGATGAATTTCCGGCGAGAATCAGACTCCAAACTAAACCTGGACTCGTCGGAAAACATCACACAAGACCACTGTTGCGGTGTCCACAATGCATGCTCTCTACTCCAGGTTAATCGCAGGCGACAGTGAGTTGCGGTAAGTGGAACACATCTGACAGGCCTACGAGCATATAGACCAATGTGCCCTAAGCGTCTGTACACGGTCTGCCTTGAAACTGTCGTACCGGTAGCTGAAGAGAGTTGACGAGTCAGGTCTGATGCTGTACTCCGTCTGTTTCTTTTGGCAGTAACTGCCAAATAGCGGTCCTCATTCGGCGTTGTAACTCGGGGGCGACCTGTGCTGTAACGTCTACTCACATTACCATCATCTTGGAATCGTTGCCAAAGCCTGGAGATGACACTCTGGGCGATTCCAAATTCCTCGGATACGTCCAGCTGGGTACGTCGACATTCCAGTCGTCCGATAATTCTGCCACGTAAAACATCATCCAAATGCCTCCTTTGTGCCATACCTATGCGGTTTTTGCACTGAAAGGCTTTCACAGCGCTTGTGAACAATTTTACTTCTTTGCCACCATTCCTTATATACCCCTCTCTTACACTCTCGTCATTGTGACGTACCATCCACGCCATCTGGTGGTTTCCTGTAATTTGCATATTCTTCTTCAAGATGTGTGTGATCATTCCACAGGTGAAATTTTTATTTTAGAGATCAATTTCTGTGTGATTCTGAATTATCCTTAATTTATGGACATGAATGTATATTCCGATTTCACAGGCTTAGGTGCGCCCCTGCTTGATTTGTATACATAAAGTTCGATTTTATGTCTGGAATATTTAACTTTACTGCTTGTCATAGATAAGTTTTGCCACTTCAATTTGTATTTGACATAACCCTTGAATGCATATTGATGTAGATCGGCAAACATGGCAGTTTATTTCTTTATTTGTGACAGTTTTCATTGTTTGCGGTCTATCTGAGTACACTTTTATTTCTACGGGTGTTACGAATTACAATTATTGATATAAAAAGTAATAAAAACAATCAAAAATAAAAATAAATATGGTTAGAAACAAGTTGAGAGTAAGAAATGATATTTATTTTTTGCATATAATGATATATTTATGGAAGAAAAAATGCAGCTTTTTGTAAGGTAAAAATACATGTATGTGCTTTTTTTGTATTTTACCATTAACTACAGACATTTTACTGACTTCAAAATGTATTTATTAAAAAAAATTGTGCCATTTAAATATTTAAATAGCAATAAAATAAAAATGGGCCATTGAAGAGATTTTTTGAATATCTCTCGTTAGGTTTACATTATATCGTTCAAAAATTAACAAGAAATAAAATAAATCGGAAAACAAATATTAGCAAAAACTAATAATTACATTACAAAAACATTGAAAACTGTTTATATAAAATAATGAACTACCGTGCAATATTTATCAAAATTTTATTCTAAACCAATTTATAGTTTAACTAAAAAAGTGCAGAACCTCGTGAAAGTGTTAGAAAGTTTTAAGGGATTATTGGTCTGTAATACTTAAACGAAATGAGACCATCATCTATTTTTATGGCTACGCTCACACTCGGCATTGTTTCATTGTAAAGTAAGACCATTATTGCAGTTTGCAGTAAAAATAATTTTTACCAGCATATACAGAGCGTATTTACACACTTTTAAAACGAATTTGGAACATCATTAAAAATGTTTTGAAATAAAAATTTCTTGTGAAATAAAAAGTTGTTAAAAAAATGTTGTAAAAATGTGTAAACACCCTCTATAAAATTCTTTTAACCCATATTTGACCAATCACAAAAACATCCATAGGAATAACGTAAATTTTTAAAATCGTGATCAGTGTGAGGTACGTACACACATAAAACAAAAAATAAAAAGTTTTATTATAATTTTTAAAATTCAGACTGTCCTAAAAATAGGACAATGATCCAATGCACTACCAAAAGTTACAAAAGTTGAGTTACCTTTTGAAAAGGATTTTTTTTAATGATTCTTATATAATCGGATGTAGCGCATTTTGCAAATTGTAAAACGTTTTTTTTTTTTTTTTTCCTTGCAAGATTTTAAATGAAAACAACTTTGACAACATACTGGATATTTCACTAATTCATACTCACAGAGTTATGAGACGAAGTTCTTCGCTATGCTCTTTGTGTAATGCTGGTTTTGGCAATTGTTTTACCTAGGTAAATTATGGTAACGATACACCACTTTGCGGCTTAGTTTGACCTGCGAAATGTTAATAAATCCCGTGCAGAGGAAAATGATTTGGAAACATTTCAGGCCTCGATGAGAGTGGTTCCTAAGAAATTCAGAGGAAGAAAGAGTCCACTAATACAATTTTCCTGAAATAGAATTAATTTTCCATATTACTCTTGAATACGTCTATTATATTCTCATACGTGTTTTGAGTAGTAGTGCCCTTTCTGCTTTCTTTCAAACGACGCTGTAATTTACTGTCCACTTTTATAATTGCGAAATTCCATTACCAAGAAAGTACAGGGTTATCACTATAGGGAAAGGTGCTATTTTCTTGGCTTTGTAAAACGGTGCGCCAGATATTCCTCCCTAAATGTTAGCTAACCATATCAAAGCTATTTGAGGGCAATTTACCATTTGATAATATCCAACAGTTTCAGTGGCACAAATCCTTTTAGAAGAACTATGGGATCTGATACCAAAAGTGAAAAACTTCCCACCTTTTAATTGTTTCCTGCCACCGAACATGAAATGAAAAAATGAAAAGGTACATTGTTCACTGAATTCAGGGAATGTGATCTAGAAGTATGAGTGAGTTGAAAATGTATGTATAGGACCGTTGTCCTATTTATAGGACAGTTAGAAAACACGTATCACATGTCTGTAATATTTATTTTTTTTAATTATTATTCTTAATGTTTTTAAAAACACAGAGGATCTATTAAAAAACTGAATAGGTTGAATCAAGAAAAAAAAATATATTTATAATTATTTAATGGATTAAAGCAAAGACATTTTAAGGGGTAAGTTTAAAGCTTTTTTTTCCATCAATTTTTTTCCAAAATTCCATTTTTCTTTATTGGTATATTAAATTTTCTCTACTTCTCGTATTTTACAAGAATTTATATGTAGATTTTATTTTTTTATTTTATTTTATCCGTAGATATGCATTTGTATAAAAGTGTGCTTGACATTCAGGAAAAAAATTCACGTGGCATTCTCGGAGAATTGTGCATACGAGAACAGCTCGATTGGCGTTTTAATTGAGCTTTATATATACATTATAATTGAAAAATATCAGCGTTTCATTTTATTACATTTATAATTTACTGCCTGTATAAATAATTATATTTTTTTAATTAAAAAAATATATGAAAAACGTTACATTTAATTAAAAAATAACTAGTAACAAAAATAAACGTAATTTCTCTTGCTCAGGCACTTATCTGGCAAATATAATTGACTGCATTCATAACTTTTTTTTAACCTTTAAAAGTGCTGACAAAATAGTGGCGTGTGTGAAAAGCATATTGATTGAAGATGATATATGACTAACCTTTGTGGAAAGAAAATTGGTTGTTAGTGTCGGTACATACTTCTTTTATCCATATACAGCCTTAAATAATATAAAATAATATACGTTTCAAAAGCTTTAGCTAAAGCTAGATATTTATCATCATTCATAAAGATATTTACTATTTTTCCCCTCGAAACAGACAGCTTGTGTATTTATTGTTCAGTATTAAAGTTATTTTTTATTATAGGTTTAACAATGAGGAACATTGTTTTTATAGTGATGTGCATAGTGTTCATAATATGTTTTAGACAAACTATGAAATTGTAAATTAAAAAAAAAAAAGAAACTGAGAATAAAAAAAGATGAAACAAATCTAAACTAAAATATTGTTAAAAAAAATTCCAGACGAGGACACATAATGATCGGTTTATGAATGTAATCTATTAGAATCTCTTTTTTGATCACTTTCGCAGAAAATCGGTTTTAAAGAGAGCCTGCTCCCTTTAAAAACACAAACGAAGAAAAATTTTGTCTGTCTTGGTCGAATGAAAAATCTTCAGTAAAGTTAAGAACGCAAGAAAATAAATACTTTAAAGAAGTGTCCTTTTTTTCAATTATTTTTTAATAGCGGACGAAATGTTCGCTGCACAAGATTATCAAGTTTTCAAACAATTTATTAAAATTAATATCCGGGTAACAAAATTATGCCAATCTAAAATATCAAATTTGATTATTCGATTTTAAAACAAAGCTTATTGAAATAGCGTTTTCTGGACATTCCTGTAAGAAATAACATAAAACTCTCGAATGAAAATGTGGCTTCAAAAAATTAAAATGCAGGAAAAATAGTTAAAAACTCAGGAAAAATAAATTTAAAAAAATAAATAAACTTTTTTTCTGGAATAGTTTTCTCTTGTTCTATTTCGTCAGTGTGCCAAATGATCAACTACGACGAATATTCTAACTGCCTATAACCTACACACTGATATTCAAGCATCAAAGTTCTTAACTAGATATGGATAGGCAGATATATTTGGTACTGATATTCTAACAACAAAGATTTCAGATACGTAAACTGTATTTAGGATGGTAATCAAGAAGCAAACTTTATTCTGCTGTTGATTGCCTGAACGAATCTGGAATCCCTTTTACTACCGGGCAAACATCCTTTAATGATGACTTATCGCCAATGCCTTATTTACAAAGGAAAGTAAGTAATACTTTCGAAGGTGTCCAATTGAATTGCACTGAAAACACTTTGTACAATCTTTACAATTTAAATTTCATTTAGAAAAATGTCTAAAGACATTACATTTCTCTTACCATGACATGATTAAGTTTCACATTTTTAATGGATATTTTCTTTTCTAGCAAGTACAATCGTGATCTCTATTTTATTCCTTAGCTGGGCCTAAAATAGCCAACTTTGCGTTTAGGGACAACTTACACGAAGGAATGCGAACTGCAGTGACATGTATAGTTATGTCTGGAGACGGCCCGATCTCCACAAAATGGCTGAAAGACGGACGGCCCATCATTGAACAAGAACTGAACGTGAACATTATGCAGGAAGACGATGGCTTTATATCTACCCTCACGTTCAAGAATCTCACGCATAAGCACAACGGCAATTACACGTGCATTTCCACGAATGACGTCGCATCTGGGACATTCAGCGCTCTTTTGACCGTCAAAGGTGAGAATCACTCTCTCAAATAATATTTCTTCAATTCAATGAAATTTTAGTGTTCAGCAGTACTACCAGAATATCTCTTAGTTAGCTAATGTCCGTTTTTTTTTTCCTTCTACCATCTGAAGAAAATGAAATTCAACGAAATTTTTCCTGCTTTTTCAGATTTCCGTGCACAATTCACGGAAATGTAACGTTTTCAATCATCCATTGTCCGACTAACGTTTTCAATTAACGTTTCATCAACATTTTCAATTACTGATTGAAAAATGAGGAGGTAATTAGTGTATAAAGACCCACTCTCAAAAATTATTTCTTCAATTCATGGAATTTTTTCTAGTGATAGTACTGCCAGAATATCTCACTTATTTCGCACGTATCCGTTCCTTTTTTTTATCTTTTATATAGTCAAATGACGAAATTGCTTCGGAATTTTCTTTTTCAGATTTCGAGTTAAAAAAATATTCACGAAAATAATCCGTTTCCCTAGAGTACGGAGATTATTCGTCGAAAAAAAAAGATATAGAGTAAAAGATCGAGTTTTCCTTTGCGTGTTATTTACCCAATTTACTGAGAGTATAATTTAAACTCTCGCATGGATCATTTAAACTCTTAGTCAAAGATTGCATGAGGTAGTACGTATAAAACCGATACGGGATCACACAGTAACACAAAATTCCTTAGCCACTAAATGTTTGATGAGATTTTCAGTAGAATAATTAGTACATTTTTAAAACTAAGATCCGTAAACTATAGTCTTTTTTGTGTATTTTGAGGAAAGCAATTTTATTTTTGTGGGTTTTAATGTGATATTTTACTATCATTTCAAGCCTTTCCCCTCATAACCGTTATTATTGCTTTTACGACCTTGTATTCTTGTATTAATTCGAGATACGTTTTTACATTCCATGGTTAAAGGTAATCTGAATCTCACTGAATTATTCATTTTGTCATTTCTAAATATCATATAATGAAAATTACATAATTTATTTTGAATCTCTCTTAAATTCAATCCTATGTTTAAGTACCACAATAGAAAATTGTGATAATATTTTTGGTATTTAGTTCCACCACGTTGGGTACTAAAGCCTAACGACATTTCTACGGTGTCTGGTCGTCCTGCAAGAATTGATTGCCAGGCAGATGGTGTTCCACAACCCCATGTTCGTTGGAAAATGGCAACCAGTAAGTAGAAGATTTATTGTTTACTGTGCGTTTGAAACATTTTTTAACAGCTAGAAACAATAATACTAAGAATTCTTATCATACAAATAAATAATTTTTAATGGGAAATTTGATTTTTTCAATAACTGGACTAACTTTAAAAACTGAATTTACACCGGTTACTTATCAACAAATACTATGAGATAATAAGATGTTTTAAATGCATGTTCATTGATTAATTAATTTTTACTCGTATTATAACAATTTTTTTCTGTCATATGGTGATTTTTCTTTTTTCCCTATTTCTAACTGATTTTATGTTTATCGGGTGTGCTTTTCTTGATAATTTATGTTATATCTATATCTGTCGTTGCCGTACAATACTGCCTTGTTCTGAAACAAGCTAGCTATGGTTAACTAACTTTTCTCTTAAAAATAGTAATGAATCAATAAAGAACAATACATAATTATAAATTTTATCAATATTCTCCCAGCATGTCATATTTACGTCCATTTGAGATATATATCATTGTCCGTTATTTAATATTAATTCAAAAACCTTGCGCATCATTTTTTATTATAAGCAAAGTGCCAGTGTAAAAGAAATGCGGGTATTTTTTTATTGTTCTTTTCTATTATATTTAAAACTAACCAATTATAGCCTACTTCAACTCATTTTAAAATTGCATCTTTTCAGGCGATCCATCAGAGAAATTCAGAACAATTGTTAGTAGCTCTCACATACATATACTTGTAAATGGTTCTTTGAATTTTCGTAGTGTTGAAGCTTCCGATGCGGGACGTTATTTATGTGAAGCCAACAATGGTGTTGGAAAAGGCCTGAGCGCTGTTGTTCATTTAACTGTGCACAGTAAGTGAGCACCATATTCTTATTATTTTTTTATTTCGCATATTTTTTCTAGGAAGAAATATAAAAAACATAAAGGTTGCTTTATACTCAAACTCCAAAAAAATGAATTTGCTACATTTGAAATATGTTTTTAATATAATCATTTTGTATATTCAGGCCTTAGTTTTATTAGGGAATGATTTTAGATATTTTCTTCCAAATTCAGTTCAACATGAACGGGTGGGGACATGAAACTTTTTTCGAATTTTTCATTAGTCTTAATCCTGGTGTCTTGGCCAGTACTTCATTTGAAAGAAAAGTCGAAACTCATTATCCGTTCAGTCAGTCAGGAATAAACAAGCTTTAACTAAGCAGTGGCGAATTTACAGAACGTTCTATAGAAGACCTTGATTCCTCTGAAAACTTTCGATTCAAAACCAATTTCCAAGTTTAGAGAAGAGATAAAATTTACTCGTTATTAGTGCTAAGACAAAGCTTTAGAAAAACGCACAAACCCGCTTTACATCACTGGTGGCAACTTTCTCCAAAGAAGGAATCAGCAAGAACGCTTAAAATCACATGATTTGGGTGGCACTGCAGTCGAATTCTTTCCCCTCCCTTTTTTCGTATTTTGTCTTTTGTTGGATTTTTGATTTTTTAAACTGAAGAATATCGTGAGATTTATCTATTTTGCGTTGCGTGATAGTTAAATATGTAGCCCAAAGCTCACTGTACATTAGCCAGTTGGATTCTATGGAATAATTTCTTCAGGTAAGCTCGGCCCGTATTAGGAACAGAAATTTTGGGAAGTAATGGTAGTTAAGGCCTTTTACCTTTCCTTTCAACTCAGAATTAAAATTCTGATAAGAAAAAAAAATCACAAAAGCTATTATTTATGTAAGAAAAAAAATGCGTGAATATACTCTTGGTGTTACTTAAGAGGAAGACTAATTAATCATGCAGAACAGATATATTAAAAGAAAATAATTTTCAAAAAAGTTCATTCAAAGAACAATAGCTGGAAGCAACGATTAACACAAAAGGGGGAAATTCAGCCTTCACGAATTTTCTATAATGAAAGCAACCAGTATAATAAAAATGTATTCAAACATTAAGACTCAAAATGTTTTCACAGCATTCTAGAATACTTTTATTGTTGAGTTTCCAAATTGCGTAAATAATTTGACGTCACTTACACGGAAAAAATAATATTTTGCTGAATTCAACAAAATTTGGTATGCGCCATTTCAACCGAATAATTTTGTTGGATTAAAAAAAAACTTTGTTAAATTAACAAGCTATTTCGTTTACTTAAAAAAATTTTTATTGAATTAAAAAAAGGTGGGTGTAGATGAAAATATTAAACAAGTTACAGGGGAAAATTAAAAAAAAAATAATGCAATGCTTTAAGACCACGTTTTTTTTTTTTTTTTTTCCTGGAACAAAAATTTCTAAGCGTTTACTTCCAAAGATGGATGACATTTAGACATACGTTGCCCAAAAAACAAAATGGAAACGAAAAAATTAAAGAATCTATCACGCTGTGGGAGATTCTACATTTGTGTAATTGGATACAAAAAGTAGATACGCAGAGTGATTTCGAGCAAATCGCTTTCACATTATGAATGCAGTAAGAAAAGGAAAAGGTTTAATAGTCCCTTTATAATTAAAACTGGCAAAAGACCATGTTTATGGAAGGATATACTTCTTTTCTTTATAAAAAAAATTATTCGGGGAAAAAAATCTATTTCATGCTTATGAATTATTTTTATATCTTTAAATACTTCATCAAATGTATTTTCATTTCTCATTTTAAAAAGAAAAATGTAATCGCTTCATTATGCATTTAAGTTTTCCAAGTTCTTCTAGGAAACAGGATTTTAAATGAGTCTTCCACTAATGGTTTCAGTCATTATCATCTAATTTTCTTTCTTCGAGTTATTTTTTCCCCCTTCGACCATACCATTTCGTGATATTTTCTCCTCTTAATTCCCTTCAGAAATGAATTATTTCTATTCATAACTTTATAACATATATCCCGGGACGGATCGAATAGATTTCGATGAAGGAGATTGTTTTAAAGAAATTTTACTCTCGTGATATTATTTTTCGATTTCAGAAATGAGAAAAAATGATTTTACTCATTCGCAGTCGAAGTAAACGGAAAAACTAGTTTTTTCAAAATAAATAATAGAGAGTTTTCTTTTCTTCTTAATTTATCCTGAAGCATATTCATACCTGCAATATACACGCATATTTATACATAAATACAGGCATATATATACAGAATATCTCTGTGAGGTGGTACTAGGTGGGTGGTACTAGGCTGAAAGGTGGTACTAGGCTTTAATTCTTTATACATGACAGATACATATAGATAGATAGTGTGTGTTGTACGAATTAAAAAAAATTCCAGAAATCTGGCTTATAATTACATTTTCGCTAAGGAAAAAGCGAATAAATACAAGATTAGAGCACCATGGAAGGAAAAATACATGGAAATAATTGCCAAAACGTGGGGGCCTTATTAAACAAATTTAAAACACAATAATTACAGTTTTTTTACTTACATAGTGTACCCTTTTTTGTTTTACTAAATTGTCATTGATTGTCCGACACTGTTTATTTGTTCTAAACTTCATAAAAAGGTCAGGCTTCATAATTCATGTGGTGGATTCATAAAGTAATGCAATACGTGAAGCCTCTTTAAGTATAAAACGGGTGTAATCTACCACCATTTGTACTATACATACATAACTATGTGTATACATGGCGCTTTTGTGCTTCTGTACATCAATAACAAACATCTAGGAAGGGAATGGTTCCGAAATCCTAATCATAACTGTAAAGAGGTAAATTTTTTCTAATGTTGAATCTAGGAATTATTTTATATTATGTTCTAATACACTTTTTTTTGTGTGTGTGTATGGGCGTTTGAATTGTGTGTATTTAAACAAAATTAAATTTTTATGCCTCTTAAATTACTAAGTGAACATTTCTATTACCTTTCATATTAGGTGCTCCACACTTTCTAACAAAATTCTTAGTCGTAAGTACAAAACGAGGAGAGAAAGTGATAATTGAGTGCAAACCAGAGGGCGATCTACCAATGGCGTTCACTTGGAGGAAAAATGGAGTTCCGATAGACTTAAGTAAAGAAGCGAGGTAAGTTATTAGCTTAGTTTTCTCATTTTCTTAAATCGCAGTTCTATTATGTGTTCTTTTCTGTTACTACGAACACTAAATAAAAATGTTTTATTTACTTAAATCCTGAATTTCACTAAAGTATCTAACGTGATATGGAACAGTCTTTCAATAAAGTATTTTCGCTGACCGTCAAAACAGTTCGAGTAAACAAGAGATAAATAAAGTATCGTGCACAAATTTATCATGAATCAATTTCTAAGGCCAAACTTGCACTTATATGCTTGTTTGTATGTAGCAAATAACGATGGAATACACAATAATTTAAGTAAATCGTTTTAATCGATTATTTGATTTATTAAGCACTGGATTAGTCACTCGTTCTTTGCACGAAAATCGGACTTGTTTTGAAATATAACACAGATATGAAATAAATCTAATATGAGGTTAAATTTTGGGAACAGATTTCAAGTAACATATACCATTTTATCTTTAAAAAATGTTGCGATCGACTTTGTGTGGTAGGAGTAGTCTAAGATAGTTTGAAATACATACTTATGTTTATAAGTATGTATGTAAGTTTAAGTTAGTAATAATAAGTTAATAGTATGTATCAATTGAAGAAACTTCTTCCGATTCGAAGAAGTTATTATTCTTCTTCGGATTTCGGTAAGAAGAATTCACGGAAATATTACATTGCCATAGATTACGGAAATTAATCATTGAAAAATGAGTGTAATTTAGTGTATAAAGACGAATTTTTTTCTGAGAGTGTTGAATGTTGAATCATACGCTCAAACTTACGTAAATATGGACCAGCATTAAACGCTTAATTAATTTATTTAGGTACACGCAAACCACGGAGACAGTTCCAGGAGGAGAAAGATCGAAATTAATAATTGAAAAATCCGAAAGAAAAGACTCCGCTCTCTTCACGTGCTCCGCTTCCAACGGATTTGGAGAAGATACGATTAATATACAAGTGACGGTTCAAGGTGATTTATTTTTAATCATAAAACGTTATGTTTTATGTAGCATTTTCAGTTTATTGTCGTATGTATGTCGCCGATATTACTTCTTTTCAACTAATTAAGATATAAAAAATGTATGCAAGTGATCTATAAAATAATCTGAACAAGAAAGAGGAATGCAGCTGTAAATTTGGAGTGTAAAAATGTTTGTATCTGAAGTGCATTGCTTAAGAATAATTATTTAACGTAATAAAAAAAGCATACTAAAAATAGAAAATAAGTGTGTTCTTTGTGTAAAAATGTTTGTATCTGAAGTGCATTGCTTAAGAATAATTATTTAACGTAATAAAAAAAGCATACTAAAAATAGAAAATGCGTGTGTTCCTTTAGCAATAATAATTACAAAGGCATGTGATTTACTATTGGGTTATTATTAATATTATGCATTTGTTCATTTTTTAATTAATTTATTTTTATTAGATTTATTTATATTTATTATTATTAAATTATATTTATGTTTATTTATTTATAGTAGATTAAAGAATTTCATTCCATCTGAAGAAATATTATATTCTGACGAGAGAATATAGTATGGTATTTTGCAGTTTTTAGTAACGGACTATCGTGCTTAACTAAAACTGTTTATCAGGTATACCGGAATGTAAAGCCTTTTTTATATTAAACTCAATCAAATATATTTTCGTAAAAGTTTTAGTTACGAAAAAGCTTTCACTGGTCACAGGATTCTTAACTTCTACATTCTAAAGTGATAATTTTTAGCCCCCCCCCCTCCGTTTTTTTACGGGTTTTCTCCACTTTGCGTGTGTGTGTGGGGGGGACTAACTGAATGTTACGGTTAAAATAAATTAAACATTTTGCAGGATATAGTCATAAAAATGTTTTGTTACTATTACTATTAATATTTTTTTAAAGAAATAAATTATATTTACGCTATCCAGATATCCCAGATGCTCCTCAAAATTTAGAAATCCATGATGTATCTAGTAGAAGTGTTCGTCTGACTTGGAAAAGGCCGTTTGACGGAAATTTCCCAATTACCCGCTATACGATTATGTGGAGGCAAGTCAACGGTAAGTGCTTAAATACAAAAATATGTTCTAAAGTCCTAAATAAAGAGCAGCTAACTGAAATAACTACGTAGAGTGCATTCTATCTCTTGTAATTATTTGTGCTAATTCTATTTGCTAGCGTATTTTTAAAACTTAACTTTTAAAAAAATCTTCAATGATTCAATTACAATCTGCGTACCCATTCTCCGCACCGTAAGAAATGAATATTTTTCTAATTCACATAAATCGAATTAATTCTTCCATTGATGTGGAATCTAGTTTCATAAACGAAACCTCACTTTCAAAATATATTTCTCCTACATCATAAAGGAGTTCTTTTTTTAGTTTTAGAATTAAGCTTTGGAAACAACACCGCTTACCTTTCTACCTAGTCGTAAACTTGTATGATACCTACTATGATTTCTGATACAATGATTTGAGATAGTCCGCTGTGAAGATAGAGGAGTGAAAAATACATCAAAATTTTATCAAGACAACCGAGCGTTGGTCGAAATAGATGAAGCTGGCCTAGGTAGAAAATAAAAACGCCTTTCCAGCAGTCTTGATTTATATCCCCTCAATAACAAACTGTGGTGATAATTACAGATGAACGTGTTCCGTAAATTGCATCCCAATTTAAAAAATAATACAGCAACGAAAATTTCTATTTAAGTAGTGCACACCTCCGTAGATGATTTGTTATAGAGATTTAAGGTGTTTTCGAATTCAAAAGTGATCATTTTGAATAAATCTTTTATAGAGCATTTCGACGTGACATATCAGTGACGTCATCTGAGTGACAGCCTACTGCAGTGCTCCCCAACCTTTCTATCGCCGCGGACCGGTCAACGTTGGATAATTTTACCGCGGCCCGTTAAGGGGGAGGCGAAAGTTGGTTGTTTATGTTTTAGACTGTTTTAATTTAATAATTTTGGTATTTAATTCCATTTAAACATGCTTACAAAATAAAAGCAGTTACATCACAAAAATGAATATAAAGTGATTTAACATTTTAACTTATTAAAACGCTAAAAAATGAGAGCCCTCACCCTTGAAGAGTGCATTCATGTTATAAAGTCGAAGAAACCCGCGTGAAATACACCACAGTAAATAAATAGGAAATAATTCAATATACTTTGAGCGGCCAGGTACCATTTGATTTATGGAATGGTATTGGCCCACGGCCCGGCGGTTGGTGACCACTGGCCTACTGCACATCCTTTCAGGGAAAGCTCTCGTATTGTCTTCCTATTTTGATCAATCCAAAAAACAGGGTATTAGAAACGTCAGTTTTAATTATCTTTAATCGCTAAAAAACATAAAAATGCCTCTGGAAAGTCAAAGGTTTGCTTAACATTCTCGATCCATTGATCCAAAAACGTGAACTTAATACTTTATTTTAATATTTAAAATCTGCTTTTTTCATTATTGAAATACATTACGAGAACGTAAAGATGTAACGCAGAATTTGGGGAGGGGGACCTGTCGCAGAGAGACAGTCTCGTCAAAATGTTCTATTGCTGTATCTGAACTTATGGCACAAATACTGCTAGCCCAAGCGAAAGAGACTGGTCTTGGCGAGCTGCCAAAAAATGGAACAGACCAAAGGGAGAAATAAGCTCTGGGAGATGGACGCTTGGAATTTCCTTAGCATCGTTGAGTGTGTTTGTTCCTCCCTAGAGAACCAATCTCCCCTACTGTCTCGCAGTCAAAAAAAAATAGAAGCGACCAGTCAATCACGTGACCTATCTCTTTCGGCTGTCTAAGCAGCAGGTATGGCCTTTTCCAAACTAACTTTTCCCCTTAAAGTGCTTCACTGATCTTACACCTTTTTCACTGTTTTTTGTCTGTTTAAAGGCGAAGTCACGGGAGGACCCCTGCATGTTCCAGGAAGTGAGACGACCCTGATCATACGTGGATTACGGCCGAAGACGCGGTATTTCTTCCGCGTCAAGTGCGAGAATTCTCTTGGAGAGAGTCAGTTTGGGGCGGAAGTGGCCATCACGACACTGGAAGAACGTAGGTATAGAGACTCTTGCATGTCTTTCACAATAATATTCTTCAAATGATGTTTTGGCAGACAAAATGGATGAATGCACAGTTGAATGAAACCCACGGCTATGCTGCTTAATCAAAGAGAAGGAATTCAGCTTTCAATATGAATGATAAATCCAATAAATGGGCTTGGAAAATTAATATGCAAGATCAGGGACAGATATCTGTAAGGGCATTCGGGGCAAGTGTTTGGTCCCCCTACAGAAAAGGGTCCCAAAAATGACCCTCAAAGTTCAAAAATTTGCAAATTTTGATTTTAATTTAAAATAAAAGACAGAGAAACTAGTTCTATGACAAATAATAGTAATAATAATTGCTCTCTTACTAGCTAGAATTATATTCAAAACTTTTTTTTTACCTAAACGCTATAGTCTCAGATAATTATTCAGCACAAATTTATCATTAATGCGTGGCATGTGTCATGGCGCGTGATAATATCGAGGGAACCATAGAGCTAATTTTCAATCGGAACATACAAAATGAAATTAGGGATGGACGCGAGACAAGGAATAGGCGTCTCGAAAAACAGCCGAAAAGCTTTGTCTGAGAATGATATTTCAATTATATTACCTAGTCTCGCAAAATACCTAGATCGTAATGTTAAAAGTGTTTGTCTCGTATCTTAAAAAATTTGTAAATCTTTGTCTCGTCTAGCATCCATCCCTAAAGGAAATAGTTTCCTAAGTCAAGCAAAGTGAAGATCTACACCACTATAAATAAATGCTCTGATATGGAATTTAATAAAATAAATACAAAAGTACTGTGAAATATCTTATTTGAAAAATATGGACTGGAATTAACAATTGAAAATTAAATAATATAATTGAAATATCATTCTCCTGCATAATATTACTATCTTCGATTTATTGCATTTTATTTTGCATCTTGATTTAATAATAATTTTTATGCATTTATAACATCCTACTTTGTATGGTGTGATATGAAAGTTGCTTTGTAGGATATAAGAAAGTTTTCTGGGCCCCCATCTCAGAAAATCGATCACTGTACAGCGTGTCCTGAAACTCCCGTACTGGCGACGTATGGATACTATTTGGATATTTATAACGCTAAACAATTTTGCATTTTCCATACCATTTACAATAAAATTCAACTAAAGCAGTGACATTCCCTAGTTTCGGGATAAACACATAAAGAATAAAATAACATTAGCCGCCATGGCAGTCAGCTTCGTCGCCCCATATTTGTACTGTTCTTTATACTCGGTGCAGTGTTGGCCAAATTATTGGACTCATTTCAACGAAAATCCTGTTTCTTTGTTTTAGCAGTATTTGCCATTAACTTTGTTTAGGTTAGGGTTGCTGCAAATCGTACTTGCGTATTATACCGGGGATCGTTCCCGCCAAGTTATTTTGTCATGAAATGTGCGGGCAAACAAATGCCAATCGTATTCGGAACCATCAATAATTTTATATGTCCGGCATTCATCTTGGCAAAAAATCGCTCGTCTCGTCGGACTGCCGGGATAATACGTAATTATCCTAAAAATTTTGGGTGTTATCATAAAAGCCAATGTTGGACATGATAGCGCTGCCATATACTAACATTGAAAAATGTATGAAAGGACCTTATTGGTGACATTTCCATTTCTGTATTTTGCTAATGGATACTCTTTTAGTTTATAATACCAGTGTGAATGTTCCAAAGTTAGCAATTCGATATTTTTATACTATGGTTGCATTATTTTATACGTATCTTCGGTTAAATTAATGTAAAAGAAACAGAGGAAATGGGGGTAAAATATGCTTCGACTTTCTTTTGTGTGAGATAAACGCCCAACACTAGTAGCAATTTTTCTCGGGCCATCATCGACTGGCTACGTGGCCGGTGGTAACCCGAGCAAAATTGCTTGTAGGGAAGTATTTTAAATTCGATCAAAGCTGTGGAAAGTCAGAAGGTTCTTGCATTTTTGTGTACCCATTATTTTGATTTTGTAATCTATCTACTGCGTGACGTATGCTTGCTCCATTTGACGTCAAGGAACTGCTAACTTGGATTTTTGCACATGCGTTATTGTTACTTCACTAACGTTTACGTCTAGCTGCTGCAGTTCGCAGCGTGGAAATATCTTTGATTTTGGTACCGTATACGTTAGCGTATTATACAAATAAATAGAACTTTATTCCCACATAACTTAACACAAAAAAACACATCTAAAATAAAGAATTGGTGCAATAATAAGCAAACCGTAAAAATTTATATTTAAAAAAATCACGGACTATGTGTTCGATAAGTTGTAGTACGGTAAATTTTAGTACATAATGTACTTCCATTGACCCTCCCTCTTCTCTTTCTACTCACACACATGTATATAGAAAAATCTTAGCAATTATTTTCGTAAAGTTGGCAGCTGCTGAGCAGTGGCGAATTTTATGAAACATCTGCTGATTTTAGAAACTGAAATACTTTGACTTGTACCACGCCATCATCAACATCAACAAGAACAACAAAGAGGACCTAGTGTATATATTCTTAAAAAAATAAAAATAACACTAATAGATGAAAATTACTGTACGCTTGCAGAGTGTCCTCAGGGTAATACTTAGCAGTTTTTCGACGTGCTAAATCGGAAAATTATTTAACTTTCATAGAATATCTAATCTGCGCAATGAATCATCGACAAGGGTAAATTTTACTCTAAATGATACACTTTGTGACGTCAGCAACTGTTCTGTGCTGTCAAACATTTAGAATATACGAAAATTGATGACTATTGTTCAATTGAATATTATCTGTTTGTTTCAGTACATCCGAGATTTTTAAAAATGTCTGATAAAGTAAAAAAAAAAGTGTTCTCATTTTTACTATCAGTATTTTAAAAGTTGTCCACGTTAGTTTTCTACATACTAATGAATTTGAATTTTTATTCTTCAATGGAACATCGAAGAATTAACCACTACCAAACACCAGTTGTCGAAAATTATTCCATAGCACCTCGTTTTGCCACTTGGAAAGCGGTTTATTTTATTACATTCACTGAAGTAAAAAATTATGGAAGCTCCCTTACAAAAGCGTTATGAAATTTGTTTTGTTCTAGAAAACAGCGAAAATATTAACAACACTGTTTCGCAGGTTTCTGTAGACAGATCTGTTTAGATTTTTGTGAAATCCTCTTAAAATGCTCCTAATATGAGCTTTGCAAACACTGGATTTTATTTTTTCGTATTCTTTATTGGACGTTTCAAACCTTTATACTGGATGTTAAGAGTATTCTGTCTAGACTTACAAAGTTGTGAAGATTTTTTGATACTTCTGCCAGATTGTTATATATATATATTACATAAAATCGTCCTGTTTGTCACCTTTTACAGTGGATTATTTTTTCTTTCCTTTTTTTCATTTTTTTCACTTCAAATTTCTATTTTATCTAGACTTACACAGTTGTGAAAATTTTTTGATGCTTCTGCCAGATTGTTATCTCTAATATATAAAATTCTCCTGTCCCAGTGTTAGTCACCTAACTCCTCCGAAACCACTCGACCAATTTTAATGAAATTTTCTATGCATATTCGTTAGGTTATAGAATAGGTTTTTAATTATGTCTCATACCCCTAAGTCATAAGGGCGGTCCACCCCAAAATGTTTAGCCCCAGAGTGCTATACATTTCAATCAGGATTTCTGTGTAGACATTAGCGTGTCGAGTCACTTTTCAAATGCGTTTGCCAGATAATGTGGATAAGGGGGGGGGGGCGTTAATAAAATGTTGAAAGTCGCACAAGGTTTGCAATTTTTGATAATTGATCGCTAAATGTGGTGCCAAAACGTGACAATTTATTATAAATATATTTCGAGTATAGTTAGAAAACGCCTGGCGTATATTGTAAAAGAGTTTTATTAGGCGATTTTAATATAGATTTCTATTCCGAAGAAGTGCTCTGTGGAACAAGAAAGGAAAACACGGTACACTCATGGATTATGATGCCCATTACAAACAGCATTTAAAATGTCTTTGCGTTATAGTTGGAATATGCCTACAGGAAGAATATGCCTGGCGAAGATTGTAAAACAGTTTCAGTAGGCGATTTTAAGATAAATTTCGATTCCAAAGATGTGTTTTACGGTACAAGAAAGGGTTGATTCTTATTTTAACGCCCTCACTCTCGCCAACCTAAAATCCCCGCACTTTGGCGAGCTTTGCAGTCATGGGTCTCAGGGAGTTATGCACAAGTTTCAACGGTACTTACGTATTATCCCGGCGGTCCGCCAAGAAAAGCATTTTTTCACCAAGATAAATGCCGGGCACATGAAATTGTTGATGGTTTGGAATACGATTGGCAACGTATTTTAAATCTACGAAAAAGTAGTTTGGCGGAAGTGACCGCTGGGATAATACGTAAGTACCGTTTCAACGCACCCAAAATAACTAGGTGATAACTAAAGTAAACAAACTAGGGATAAACGCGCCAGTTAAGGAATTTGAAGACATTTAATTATTAAAACTATATTAATTGGTAATTCAAAATAAATAAAAATGTAACGGCATGCTGTACTTACATGTTGTTACAAATCGCCATTTTAATTCTAAGTTACGATTTCTACATAAATGCAAAAAATCGTCATGGTAACTGCATATGTTTAATCATCGCCTCCTTGGCGAGAGTCGAGGCATTAAAGTAGGAAACAATATATAAAACGGTGAAGTATAGTTGTGATATACTTGGCAAAGATTGTAAAATAGTTTTAGTAGGCGATTTTAAGATAGATTTCGATTCCAAAGATGGGTTTATGAAATAAGAAAGAAAAATACAGCACAGTCATGAATAATGATAACACTTTCTAACTTAATGGAATAAAGACGAAAAATAGGGACGACGCATAAATTATGATATGATTTTAATATATAGCACTATAGTGCGTATTTAAAATCTGAAAGTGTTTCAGATTTTCATCCTTTTTTTGTGGGGGGGGGGGCAAAATTTTTTATCGAATGACTATCAATAAGTCTCAAGGCCAAACTATGTCTGTTTGTGGATTAGATTTGAGCACACCATGTTTTTCACACGGACAGTTATACGTGGCATGCTCTCGAGTGGGCAAACCATACAGTGGGCATCCAGTTTGTTTGTGTTATCTAAAGATGGGATAACAAAAAATATTGTATACTCTATTGCGTTAAGGGATTGATATTATTTTTTAGTAAAATTATTGTAATTAGCGATATATATAAATTTAAAGAATAAATTACAATGAATTAAAAATATAAATGTTTGGTATTGTGTTATTTTTATATTCCAGCATCGTTCAAAGCGCTCCATGCCTCTTCCACTCATATACCACATCCTCACAAACTTACAATAAGTTAGTCATTTCTTTCTACTAAAATAATCCTAGGAATAATTTATATGGCAAAACAACGTTTGCCGGGTCAGCTAGTATATATATATATATATTACATAAAATCGTCCTGTTTGTCACCTTTTACAGTGGATTATTTTTTCTTACCTTTTTTATTCATTTTTTTCACTTCAAATTTCTATTTTATCTTTTAATTTTAATTCATTTTTTTTTCATGATGCTATTTATCGCCTTACTTTGACTTTAGTTACGGCTTCTGCGGTATACCATATCCATTAATTCTAACATACGTGGATAAAATAATGCAAAACTATAAAAAGATTCCTTTCCACACTTCAGAAAGTATGCAATCATCTTTTTTGGAAACTCTCTCTATCAGCTTTTATAATTTGAAAGATAGGAAACAAATTTCAAACTTTGGAAGTTGTATTTCTATGCGAATTGTAAAATCTGAATTGTACCAGCAGGTATCTAAGCCTGAAAGAAATACATTTTAACGCAAAGACTTATACGTTTTTAATTAACCAAAACAAAGAAAAAGGCACTAGAGTATTATAAATTTATATACAGTTATTTAGGTACATAAAAATATTCTTATAGAGTATTTCTGTGCTCAAACAATACTTATATTTACAATATCCCACATCATTATAATAGTTTGAAGAAAATATACTTATTCTTAGCAGTTATTTACGTTCACATTCAGTGTTATTTATACGAAAGGTCTGTCTTAGAAAAATAATAAGGTATTTACCTCTTACGAAACCTATGGTGAATTTTCTTTTAACTTTTGGCGGAAAAACATTTTGTTTGATGAAGAGTTATAGAATAGTCGGTGATTTTCTTGTTCTATTGAGAGATAAGAGAATTACAAAAACAGGGAACGGTTGTCGTTTAGTATTTATTTATTTGTCGTTTAGTGTTTATTTATTTGTTTATTTTTTCTATAAGCCCATACGTTGTCGATGGGTTTGCTCATATTTTACCTCATTATCCTTCTTCTTCAAACTGCAATTGCAGAAATAAAAATGTAAGAAAAAATTATCATTCAACATTTAATTATGCAGGAAATGAAATATAAATACATGTTGTAAGTGTTATATAAATCCAAACAAAAAAACATACTACTTTTATGAAGCAGATTATTAGTAATACTTATTGGAATGATGAAATACATTCTTCGGATTTTCCGTTAATAGAATCGAGATTAATTCTGCTGTAATTCCTCATGAGTTTTTGTTCTTATGAAGGGTTTAGTCTACTTTTTAAAATGGAAAAATATAGAAATGACTTAATAGATTTTATGAATTAAAAAACAAGTAAAAAGTAATTTATTAATTAAAAATTAATAAATATATGTACATTTTTTTTGTTTAAATTACTATGACTAGTAGTTAACACTATTTAATAACCAAAAATAATATTTTTAAGCAAGAGAGTAATTTCTGATTAGTTACCATTAACAGTTTTGCTTTTACGTGAGCTGATTCATCCTTTTATTTAATTCTGAAATTTGATTATTTTTTCTTCTTTTTTTACATATTTCCATTTTTTAAATTAAGCAGTACCTTTAAATGATTGTTTATTTAAAAATAACTAAATGTAAGCGGTATAGCTTATTGATTTAAAGACATTTTTCTTTACTACAATGTTATTACTCAATTTTTTTTTTTTTTTTTTTTTTTTTTTGTTCGTTAAATCTTTGAACAGTGCTGTAATGCAGAAGATCTTGCTTCAGATCTCTTCCGTCAGAAAGCTTATTTTGTCTGAAAAAAACCAAAATGTTGAAAAATATTTTCTCTTATATCTGATGATGTATCTGAAAAGTTCAGTCCTCTGTTTATAGGTATGCTAACGATTGTTGATTAAGTATTGAAGTAAGATTTGGATGAAGACTCATTATACACTTTCGAAAATCAAAAAATACCAGATATTGTTGCATATACATTGAAACGTCTGTTAAAGTTGATAAGAAATCTCTTAAAATCCAGGCGTACATGAATTTTCTTAACATTATTAACACATAAAGTGAAGTACAGGGAGATCAATTTAAAAGAATACCCGTGGTAAGCAATATCCAACATTTTTGGAACGATACAACTTTATTTGTGAGATACAAGATAAATGAAGACGTACAATGTTACTTAATCCTGTGATATTTTTCTTTTATAATTTAATTCAAATATTTTACTATTTAATTCCATTGTTAGGTATTCCTCATTATGTTAGATTTTTTGTAAGGTTACCTGAGAGTTTTCCAGAGAAGACTTGCAAACATTGATGGAATTAAGCAACTTATAACTGAAAAAAATCTCGTCGATAACACCACCAATGTTACGAAGTGTGTCCAAAAAATTTGGTTCGGCATGTTGACTTTTGGATTAAAAAATGGTGAAGAACAATTTCAACATTTGCAGTAAGGACAGATAATATAAAAATATTGAATTAAATTGTGTTTTTCAAAAATAAAATTATCGCAGGGTTAAGTAAAATTGTACACCTCCATTTATGTTTAACCACACAAATAAAGTTGTAGCAGCCCAATAGTGTTGGAAATTGTCTCTCATACTTAAACAGGGTTCAAACAACTATAATTCAGCGTTAGAATTTTTCTAAATCTGTTAGATTTAAGGGTACTAAGAAAAACCAACGGGTAAAATCATTTAAATTGATCACTTTGCATACCAGTAGCTATTGTAATATTGCACACTTTCTAATATGTTATGATGTATTATAACTTTCGATCAGTTTAGTTTAACCAATCCCTTTGCTAAATTTGATAATCACTACTGATCGTCTGTAACCTTTTATCGCCACTTTGCCTCGTTGTTTCCCATAGCAATGGATATTCAGTGAAATCAGCTCAGAAATGTTTCATTTTTGAGTAAAATTTTATTTCTAACATATTTAGGCACACGATGTCAATATAGTAATTTAAAATGCATTTAAGTTTGCATCGCTTCAGCAATCTATGAACCAAATCATAATTTTATCGAAAATAGAAGTCATGCTTAATGCTTTTTAGATTAATTCTGAGTCGTTAAAACGTAATTTGCTTTCAGAAAATTTGAGTAGCAAATGGACCATAGAAAGACACGCTATTGATTTTTATATTGAAGAAATGAAATTCTGATTTCCATTTTTATTTGTGTAGAAAATATTGGTAATATTTTTCGGAACTTTTTCATTAAATATTGTTTAACTACTGTGTTTACTCGGTGTTAAAATCAAAGATCTAATAGAATTCAGCCTCTTCTCTCCAAAATAAAGTTTTATTTAAATATGTATTGGAATTCAAAATTAGACTAATTTAGAAAATATTACTTACTAATGACAGATTGGAATCCACAGCGAAGATGAATATGATTTACAAAAAGTAGGCTGAAAGTAAAATTATAATTTTTTTGAAACATGGCTTACAAAAATAGAGAATTTTATTTATTCTACAATTTCAATTCATTAAAAAATGTGAATTACTTTTTTAACAACTTCTCGATACACATTATAACAATCACTTCAGCTTTGGTATTCTATTAATAAGGAGAACAATTATTAAAGATTATGAAATTGAAAAAGTTTAGCATCAGTGTTGAATTTTCTTTCTAAAACAAAAAAATTGAAAGACATTTTTTATATGATTATATTGCATTCTGACGCATGTTGAATGGTTATAACAAAGAGTATTGTTCTCTTTCTCTCTCTTTTTTTTCCTTTCTTTTTTTGCACTGTTTTTAATTAGGTCAATGGTTCACCTCACAGCTGGAAATACGTGATAAATTCATACACATAATTACAAAAAATGTATGAAATTTAAAATTAGTATTCATGCAGGTCTATCATTCCTGCATGACAAAAAATATCGAAAATAATCAATACATATTTCAAGATTCAGTAACAAGATATTACTTTACTTTTATGGATTGAAAAATTAACTAAGAAATATATGCAATGCAAAGCGCATTTCTATTCCCCAATGAGGTTGGTGAAGAAGAACTTCATGTTGAAGATAAAATTATTTATTTCGAATCTGTCTGAAACACATTTTTTCCCTCAATTCTTATTTTAAATATTCAATATCCTTGCGTGAGTTTAAAAAGATTTTTAGTGAAATATCTGCATAAATGTAAAAAGTAAGTGCTCGAGAGAAGATTATTAAAGTTGCATGCTCGCTACAAATGGAGTAAAAAGTTTACAGAAAACTTAATTTAAGCGAGTGGAATTCTTTTTGCGGAAAGTGGAATATATTCTAAAATGAGATTACTTTAACTTTAAAATTTTGAAGATGAATTTACTATGTAAATTTTGCTTTAAAACGAAAGGCCCCACTGAATGCATGACATTTACATTAAAAGAATTTATGAAGGAAGAAATGGAAGTAAAAATAAAATCAGGACCTGAAATGCCTATCCAACCAAAAGCAATATTTCAAGCATACATAATTCACCGTAAAACTGCTTTCTTTAATTCTATTTTATTTTATAAAAGCATTCGCGGAGAATTTATTTCCGGATTTTACAATTTGATCAGCTGATGATTTTTTTTTACATTATACTTTAGATGGAACATATAAAAAGAAAATTATAAAAAAATTATTGTTTTTGTTAAAGTTAAATATGGGAAAAATTAAAAAAAGCATAAAGAGATGCATAACCTAAAGACTAGTTTTGATATTTTTAAGAAAATATTTTGAATAGTTGGAGAAATTATAATTTATGAGATATTTTCTTAGAATTATGCATAATTTTTGCTTGCTTTCATCTCTTCTGCATGGCTTTTATGTTTAGTAAACTCTGAAAAGATCAAATATTTCACAGGACAGAGTTTTATGAATTAAGGGGACAAGGGACGTTCAATATTCAAAGTTTTCAGTTTTGAATTTTTACTTGTAATCATATGTAAAGTTGTTTAACGTAAAATCATAGTTGTTTAACATAACAGTTTGTATCTATATTGAAACTAAAAATTAAAAAATAAATATTTTTTAAAATGAAAACTTGATATTTTTTTGAAAAAATACGCCTTATTTTATTTTTACTTAAAATATCCCATGCGCATTCCAAATTAATAAAAAGCTATAATTTTTTAAGTATGCATTTGCATTATATATATGAACATAACTGCGTATTCATTTTTATATGTGACAAGGGTAAGCTTTATAGAAAAAATAAATTCATGTGAGATGTAGCTTTTATTCAAATTTACACCCTATTGTTACATTTAAATTCCAATATCTCTATTAATTACTTTTTGTTTGAAAATTTAATGCGCAGTTATCTTCATATATGCATTACAAGTACACTGTAAAAAAAACAGCTTTTTATTAATTTGGAATGCGCATGGGATATTTTGAAAAAAAATATTGAATGCGTTTTTTTCGCAAAGATATTAATATATTTTTTAAAATAAGATTTAATTTTTTATTTTTAGTATTTATGTAAATGTAAGCCTTTGTGTTAAACATTTTTACGTATGATTGGAGACTAAAAATTAAGAAATGGCAGTTTTCAGCAAAAACAAGCCATACAAAATGCTCTGCTTTATAAAAGCAGCACACTTTACTGAAAAAAAATGAAGAATACTTTTTTAAAATTATTCAGTCTTGATTACTAACTTGTATTCGCAGGCAGATGTATAGAAAATATTCAGTGTGCTACGCATGTTTTAAAATATTTTCACTTGCTGTTATGTGTTACTCAATAAGCTATCAACTACTTTTGTTTATGCGTTTTAAAATCAATTTATAAATAATTAATAGAATTAATTAATATATTAATAATGTAATAAATTCAATAGCTTTACATATACGAAAGTACAAACTTGTAAGGGAATTAGAGAACATCGTCAGGAATCATAATAACATAGAAAAGCTTGCTCGGAAACGTCATCCTCATGTCATAAAGAGACACAAAAACACAGCAAGGCCACGACACAGAATGTAGTGTAAAACGCTTTATTATACAACAAAAGAGTGCAATGTATGACTTATTAGAATCACAGAAGGTGCTCGAAATTGCGTCCATTGGCGCGAATGTACGCATGCTACCTTGTGATGTGGTACCTACACGACATGGATTGGCGATCGTTTTTAAAGATTCCTGTCACTTTGGTGATTGTAGCACCATTGATGGACATTCGTGCAACCAGACCAATTTCAGAATTAATGGGTGTGTCCTCTGCAAGGCTTTTCATGTCACAGAAGAGAAAAGTAATCAAAAGGCGATAAATCCGGTGATCTGGAAGGCCAAGCGACGGATTTCCCCGCAAAATCCCATCGTTTCTAAATGTCAGATCCAAATGTTCACGTGCACAGCTTGTGTAATGAGACGGCGCCCTATCATGCCTAAAATGAGGGGGACATTATCAAATATTTCTTTAAGTACCTCTTGAAGAAAGGCGACATATGTGGGAGTGTCCACACGTGGTTATAAGATTCATGACCCCACTTAACTGTCCCCCCACGATATTAAAGTTCCATGACCCGCCCACACATTAACAGTGAAGCATTGTTGGGAGGCTCGTTATTGGATTTCCCGTGTGTTCCCTAAAGGCAACGTAGACTCACGTGCGATTGTCGGAGGCTGCAGGGTAGGAAGGGGATTTTTAATGGTCAGTTTGATCGTGCAGGCTTTGGAAAAGGGGGGAAACAGTGCAGGAGTGAAAAATTTACTAACTTTTAATGACCAGTCGGGATTTGCCGACAAAGGATAACCCATGAAACCACGAAAGCACTCAAGCACACAATGAAGGCACTTTTCTTCGCAATCCGTCTTCCAGATACTGAAAAATACACTGAGTTCCCATTCTAGCGTACTGAAACGCACGTTAGTGTACGTTGGCCTACGGCCTACGTGTGCGCTTTGAGCGCCCTGAACATCCCTTCACATGAAAAGTTCGATTCATCACTGAACATAACAGAAATGGGAAATTGCCTATTGGTCGCACTTTGGTGTATAAACCGCTGTGCAAACGCAACACGTGGGCGTAATCATCCGGCTGCAATGACTGAACACTCTCAAGATGAAAGGAATCTAAGGCTTCGCCATGCAGAAACCGAAGTTCAGTTGTTCGAGAGGTTCCGGTGGCAGCAGCAATCGCCCGAATACTGGTACCAGGATTTCGGTCGGCAGCATGCAATAGACCCTCTTCGAAGAAAGGTGTTCGTAGTGCTCGTGGCCGTCAAGCATCCAGCATCATGGTTGTGAAGGATCCACGTTCCGCAAGGTACTGATTACCCGTTGTTTGGTGATTCGGTTGGCTCATCGTTTGTTCCACGTCCAATACAAACGATCATCAGCTCGTCCATTTCCATCTGTTAGGCCGTAGAACAAGTATATGTCCGTCAACTCGGCGTTTGTAAAACGATTCATGTTGATCGAAAACAGTCGGCATCTAAAATGAGCATTAGCTGCTAACTTTTACACTTTTTCACAGGAGATTATCTATAACTAACTTTTTTCAAAAAATCGATTTTAAATAAATCCGATTTTTTTAATGTAAAATAAAACTGTTTGAAAGATTTTGTAGGAAACCTTCTGAATAAAAGCATAAAAGTTGGATGATATGACAATGAGAAAGCGACACACACCGACCTCGAGAACTCGCGTAGAGCGTCACGTATCGTCTTCCGCCAATGCTTTCCTATGTAATTATAGATCTTAACGTTGTTATTAATTCCCCTCCAACTTTGTACACGAAATTCCGGGACACCCTGTGTTTATTATTTAAAGTAAAGAAGCGAATGTGTACCTTTAAATTTACAGTAACTATTCATCGGCCAAACAGTAAGCTTCATCAAGTATTTGAGGCACCATAAAAATAACAGAGAATCTATTTCCCATGAATAAATATTTCATAACCTATGTAAATTAAGATGCGAAATATTTGATGGTCCATGCCATTATTTTTCACATATGCGTTTTTGTTATGTTCGTTTTGTAAGTAAATAAACCTGTATTTCTCACCATTAAATATACCTATCCAAAAAGATACAGATCTAATTTTTCAACAGATATGATTTGTTAAAAAGAAGCCCTTGTTGAATAAGATGAATAGAGTAAATCATTATCCACTTAATAAATTAATTTTGTAAAATTAATACATACTCATTAATCTTTTCATGCTTCAGATATAAATCTATCTGGTTTATTTACAGCACCAACTAGTCCACCTTTGGGAGTTAAGGCGGTTGTGGTATCATCTAAATCTGTGAACGTCACATGGCAGGTGAATAGTTTTTTTCTCACTTTAATTACAGATAAATCTCGATTCCAATAAGACAATTGTTTTTACTTTTAAGAATTATATTCTAGGGATACCTGAATGAAGAGGCATTTTACTGACCACGCCTTTGACATTCGATAAAAAAATAAATTGATAGAAAAAAAGAAAAATAGTGTACTAATATAAAAATGAAGGCTAATTTTACAAAAATTTCGAAATGTAGCTATATTGTATAGTCAATAGTCATATTATATTTTATATATAGACTCGTATTCAATAAAATTATCTTATGAGTGATATTTAATGTTTGGCTGTTTTCCCTCACCTTTACTTAGAGAATTAACATACAGTGCATTTACCTTTATCATTTTTAGCTGACTCTAAAATACATACTAAGTACTTAGTAAGTATACCTTGTCTTCAATAATTCGACAGTTGTTAATAAAATGTTAATCGTAAAATACAGAAGAAAAAATAATGGAATTATATGAAAGCTCAAAAAAGTGGCACAATATCAGTACAAAAAAAGTGAACTTTTTCCATGGAAATCGAATTTTCAGCTGCAAAATCAATCCAGAAGTGAATCTTGTTTGCGTGCGCGTTCATCATTGAAACATGTCAAAAATATTTGTAAATGATTATAGACACGCATACCTTAGATTTGTTCCTTGTGTAAGCATTGCATGCCGCATAAATATTTCTTTTTTTTTTCTTTTATTCAATTAAGATACTTCACTTAAAGACCAGATATGTATAAATATTTACATATACTTAGAAAATTACTTAAATCCTATAAATAATCCCTTAAATAATCCTATATTAATATTTGGTTTGATACTTTTTCAGTTTACAATTTCACTTTTCGATCTGTAAAATAAAAATATATATATATCTTTGATAAGATTTTAAAAATGGATTTTTTAATGTATTTATGCAAGCACGTGTGTGTGTGTGGATGGGAAAATCATTAATTTACAAGTAATCCATATTAATGTACCAAATTTTTGCGATGACATCTCTTTCATTCTATTAATATGCATTTTCGGAAGAAAGAATTTAGAAATAAAAGAAAATGACAAATTTTTATTCTTTTATAAAACGTAAAATTCTCAATAAGGCATGTAAATGGTAACTCTATAATATGGTTTTTGCATAACCTAAACTTTTATACATCTGTGGAGTTGTGGATGTTTGATAAATTAAAATTGAAAGTGATCCAACGTTTTGTTCATAGAAAATTTCAAAAATAAGTTGCTTAAGGTAATAACCTGTAATGCATCATTCAGGGAACAATTACGCTAACCGTTAAATACATTTATTTTTAAAAATTAAAAGAAATTTTATAGTACGATCACTGCTACGAAGGCAGAAATTGTGCAGTTGGAGTTTGGAAAATGAAGGTTAAGTATTGGAAAAACTGTGGAAATGCTAAGCCAAGTTGGCAAGAACAGAGACAGGAGACTTCAACGGCCGCCAAATGAAACCCGAGTAGTTTCTTTCATCTGATGTGGTTGCATAGATAGGTAAGAATAAAATAATAGAAATAGTTTTTTAATAGATCCACCAACTAGAGAAAAGCTAAAAATTTTTGACACCTAGATTACCTTATCTGAAAAACTTTTGAAAAACCCATTTTTGGAACAGATAGAAGCAAATATTCGCCACAGAGGAATAAACTTTATATCAACAATAAAATCCAAAGTAACATTTTCGAAACGGAAGGAATGATTTGAACAGGGAAAAATAAGGGTTAAATAGTTAAATTTAAATTGGGGGTCAAAATTCCATTTAACTAAAACATTCATTAACTGCATCACTGCATCATTGAAATAAAAATCTTTTAATGGAATTTGTTTAGTGAAATTTCTTGAGTTAAATAAATTCTATTTTTCTAAAATACTTTTAAAAATTACTTTAACAGAGCCCTTCAGATGATTTAAACAGCGTTGATGGTTATTACGTTGGTTACAAAGTTCAACGCAGTCCAGAACCTTACACTTTCAAACCTGTTGCAAGAATGGATGGAAAATATCAGCATTTTGAAGTGAAAGATTTAAACAGGTACACAGAGTACAGCATAGTTGTACAAGCTTATAACAGTAGAGGTGCAGGTCCCCCATCAGAAGAGGCAATTGTCCGCACTTTAGAATTTGGTAAGTGTGTGATCTGTGCATTTCCTTTAAGAATTTGAGGTGTATAATTGTTTATTTAATGCAATATCGAGTTTTCATACAAAAAATCTCTCAAACTACTGAACGTCTCAGAGGAAAAAAAGTTCAAACGACAACAATTTGAGGCATAATAAAAGTTCTTACCGAGTTTAATTCCCTTCCTGAAATTCCGTTTAAACCGTTCTCTGCCATGTTCACAAAGCAAACTCAGACCAGTTTAATTTTGAAAAAAGAAAGAAGCTTTAAAGCAATACCGTTCCGGAAAATCTCCACCGTTGTGCTTTCGCAAATATTGAACTGATTATGTTAAACCTGAGTTTAAAAAAAAAATTAAATCGTCACAGCACACTCTCGGTGTACTTCTACCTAACTTATTGAGTCCCAACAATTTTAACAAAAAATCATTACATTTCGTAAATTATTGAAAAGTATTACGATAGTCTTGAAGAACATATTTACTAATATGATATGCCCTTCAATTCGGGTACAGTATTCCTACTATGTTTAGTGTACTAGAGTTAAGTATTGATAATCAACAATACGCAGTTAATGCTGTATTACGCTTGATTATGCGAGTATATCCTAACATTAACTGCCTTAACGCAAAACTAATACCTTGTGGCCGCATATACAGGATGTTTCAGAGAACCGTTTCAGAACTTGTAAGAGGGGTAAGGTACATCCTGACGAACCAAAGTCATATACCCATGGGCAGTCAGAAATGCTTTACTGACGCGTTGTGCGAAAATTCCGAGCTTTCGTGCAGGGAATCATTATTTCGCACAAGAACGCCAAGCTAGTAGGATGGATGATTACACGATCGCAGAGTTAGCCGATATGCATTTGACGTACGGGGCTGCAAATTGTAGTGGGCCAGCCGCACAGCGTTTGTACGCGGAACGATATCCGACGAGGCGTACTCCCAGTCATAATTTCCTTGCAAGACTGCACCAGAGGTTAGCTGAAACAGGTTCATTAGAAAGAGCTCACAGGGACAGGATAAGAACAGCACGAACTGCAGACGTCGGACAGAATGTGCTGTAGCATGTACAGGGGAATCCGAGAACGAGTACAGTGTAGCAAACGCAGTGGGGGTTTCCCATTGCAGAGTCTGGAGGATTCTCCGAGAAGAAGACATGTATCCGTTTCACGTGCAGCGTGTCCAGACACAGAAACCGGCGGATTATGCACCTCGTACTGCTTTCGCACAGCGGTACCTTGGAAAATGTGCTACAAATCCCCCTTTTCCTGCTGAAATGTTGTTTTCCGATGAGGCATCCTTCACAAGGGAAGGAAGCTTCAATACGCATAACGACCCTATCTAGGCGGTCGAGAACCCGCATGCAGTACGACGTCGGGCAGCACAGATTCGATTTTCGGTCAACTTATGGGCCGGTATTGTGGGAGATCACCTCACCGGACCTTACCTGTTACCGTGTCGTCTGACTGGACCTAACTGCTTGCTCTTTCTGCAGCAAGTATTGCCACAACATTTGAGAGATGAACAGATGTCTGCATCGACGCAACAGACAATGTGGTTCCAACACGATGGAGCCCCAGCCCATTATAGCGGAAATGTTCGTAATTACGTTTGGTCAACAGTGGATCGGACGTGGGGGTCCCGTGCGTTGGCCTGCTCGGTCACCCGACCTATCATGTCTTGATTTTTATTTCTGGGGTCATATGGAATCGCTAGTTTATGACACCCCTGTTGAAAATGCTGAGGAGCTGGTTGCAAGAATCACAGTAGCTGCCGGAGAAATTCCAGATATGCCTGGAGTATTCCCGAATGTTCGGATGTCCATGCGTCGGAGATGTGAGGCGTGCATTGTAGCCCGTGGAAGAAACTTCGAACACTTACTTTAATCCATGTACCTTTTGCTGCTTTTCATGTATTATTAAAACGATTTCTCACTTACGGTTTCTTTTGTTTAGGGTGCTTCTGTGTACAACACCGCTTCAGGAAAGCATTTACGACCCCACATTGCTATATGATTTCGAGTTTTCAGGATGTACCCTACCCCTCTTAGAAGTTCTGAAACGGTTCACTGTAACACCCTGTATAATGCTACAAATTTTTTTTCTATTACATTCTTGAAAAAATGTAGATTAAATTTGTATCATAAGTGCATAGTTTAAAAGTTGATCATAGGTTTGGTATTGCACTTCTGCTGATGTTCCTTAAATATTTCTCATTCGGGACTTAATAAAAATCAAACCAGTTGCAGTATGATATAATATTCGTCCAGTAAAAAATGTTTGAATATTGAACTCCGTGTACAGTATTTTTCGCAAACAACTATGGAAAAGCATCAACTGAAACGCAATGAACTCAAAAAAATATTTAATAACAATTTTATAGCCGTAAAGATTGAAAACTTGTGTATATCTTTCAGACAGACCGTATGCTCCCGTTATGAGAACATACTATGCAACCTCGAAGACACTAAAAATATCATGGGAACCTAGAAACCACCCAAACGCTCCTGTTTCAGGTAATATTATGTCAGTTTTATTATTTACTTTAATTTCATACTATTTCTTATGCTTCTTCCTTTCTTATGCCATCTCTACTTTCTTATGCAGCAAAAGACAGCTTTTTAAAGCATTGTTTTTTATATAAATGTCAATAAAATAAAATGATTAAAAATTTTAATCAAGGAAGCCTATTTACTGTTGTAGAACTTTACAAGTTCTTTACATATGTTTTTAAAATTGTTTTTCTTTAAAAAATATTAGGACTGTCACCAGCGTATTTTATAATAAATGCATATTTCAATCAATAACTGATTTCAGCAAAGTGAGGCATAAAAATTATTATTGTTACTATATGTTAATATATATTATGCCTTAAATCTAACTTCTGCGTTTTTTACAGTCAATTAAATTTTAAGAATTATTTTTAGCTCGTGCATTATATGTTATTCACAAATATAAGCACGTCACCATATGGTAAAATTATGAGGTTTTTTTTAAAAGTAATTTGAAACGTATATAGAAGGTGCAATTTACGTATACATAGGGTGTTCATATATTATTCATTGAATAACAAAATGAAATATAAATGTACTGTCTAAGCCGCTTAATTAAATTGCCAATTTGCCACGAAAATTTATTCTAATAAGCGGGATATTTCATTATCCAGGATAACACTGATTGAATACTTAGGTTTGGCACATTGAAAATTTATTATTATAAATTATATATTATTTTAAACGATATTTTGACTGCATTTTTTCAAAGTATGATAAAAATATTTACACATAGGTATAATCTTTAGGTAACAAATTCATTTGTTCTCGTATTTGCGAAAGGCGACAGGTTAACTTGATTTTTTTAAACAAAATGACACGGAATTCTAAAAGAAGATCCAACAAGTCATTTTCTATACATCTTATTCGAAAACACAAAAAAAAATCATAATCAAAGTATTATACCGTTCACAGCAAGAAAATGATCTTAATGTAATATTCAGCAATTCCCTTTTATACATATCTTATTATGAAGAATTTATAAGTTAGGGTACATACAATACCGTAGACCTCATCAAATTGTCAGTTGTGATTTTGTCGGTCTAATCGCGCACATCTGCCGAGATAAAAAAGTATCATGTACTTTGTTTCAAGTAAATCGTGGGAGTTCCGCAGATACAGGCATTGCGAAAAATGGAAGTTCTGATTGTGTACCTCCTTCAGTCTATTCGTCCTGAGCATTGTTCCAAGGTTCAACTTGCAGGACCATGTAATAGTTTTGTTGTTTGCAGGGAGATTATTTTGATTCCTTGCGACTGAGATGTTGAAATAAAGTGCCTAGTTTTGATGCAATACTATTAGTCCATTACTTACTTGGAACAATGTGTATTAAATAAGTAAATGACCATCACGGAGGTATACTATAGGACATGCCATTCTTTGTATCTGCTTGCTGGGATTTATGTTCTCCAAACTACCTTTCAAATATGTAAAAATTGGAAATCGAGTGAGGTGCAGAGATCCTGGCTGTTAAAGAGTAAAGCATTTCTCGCGCTGACTGCCATCCCGTTTTCCACGATTTGAATTTCTCCACCTAGCATGCGAACGAGTTTATGAACAGGAGCTCTAAATTTTATTTATTTATACATTTTCACTTAACAATGGTGCAGTTTACGTGATCATCTTAGCAACAAACAAATAAAAAAAAGGAACAAGATAGTATATCCTGAGATGATAAAAATACTGAGTTTATACTTGTTACGGGTGTGTATATTTACGCCAGTAAATGCTTTTGAGATCATTGCTGAATTGTTTATGTAATATGAGTGTAATATTTTAATATGAGTTTCACTAAAAATTTGAGTTTAGCGTAGTGTATTCTACTAAATGGCTAACTTCGTGATGATCATCTAATACACATAACCGCCGGCCCGAAGACCGGATGTGGTCCTTCACGGGTTTTGATCTGGCCAATGGAACATATAAAAAGCCTGCATATAACGCATATAAAACATTCAAAATCATATATATATATATATATATATGATGTATAATTTGGATATATATATATATATATATCCAAATTATACAGCCCGTGACTTTGCTAACATTCTGAAGTTTGACCCGTGACTTCGCTAACATCCTAAAGTTTGGCCCGAAACTTTTCAAAGGTTGCCCATGCCTGAACTCATTAATGAAATAGGCCTTATCAATATTGATAAGAATGAATAATTCTGTACCCCAGAACCAGACGAACGTAAGTCCATGTTGCAATTTTTAGGTTAAAGCGTTGATTCTACACGAAATACCTATCAATGGGTTAAGTATATACAAATTTAAGACATAATGTCAATACTTTTTTTGCAGACTGACTCAAATTATTAGCTCTGCAACCAGACCTAGAGTTCATTTCTTACAGTTTTGGTGCCCTCTTGATAAGTTAGTCTAGTGTGACTTATTATAGTCTGATTCTGACGTACAGAATTGTTTTATGTTAATGTCGATTGATCGCACAGATTCGAAAAAGATGAGCACTAGCAAAATTTCTTGAGTATAAAATATGTAAGTACAAAGAAATCACTGTCCCGTGGATAATTTATGGACCCTTATATCGTAACATTCCAAGCGTACTACCAACTTATCCAACATATCAAACACGGACTACAAACAATAAGCTGTTTTTATCCTCGGCCATAACCTCACGAGTTTTATTTTCCTTAGGCTACGTGCTCCACTACAGGATGGATGACGGTCATTGGCAGGAAACCCATTTGACTGGCGACCGAACTTTTTACATTCTACACGATCTGCAATGCGGGACAACGTATTCATTTTATTTAGTGGCGTTTAACAGCGCAGGAAGAGGGAACGCCAGTGAGATTATAACGGCAAAGACAGATGGGAGTCGTAAGTATTTTCTCTCCAGTTCCGAAGTGCAGTAAAACGGCTCAAAATTCTTTTAAAAGTTCCGCGTTAAAACGAAGTGTTTTAAAATAAATCTTTAAGAAGTAATAAAGGGGTATCCCTCGAATAATTTATAGCTTTTTCGCTGTTTTATTGCTTAGCCTACGTTTAGAATGACACTGACATTTTTTTCCACTTTATTTATTTGTTTATGTACTTGCTTGCTTTTATTAAGAGTTTTAAATGGTATTTGGAAATTTAAGTACTTTTTTTAATTGAGAAGGATTAAATTACTGAATGAATGACTATTGAAAATTACATCACTTATTCGTGATTTTATTATTATGTTCACGCGTAAAATAAGAATACTTGAACTTTTTTATTAATTTGTGTACTTTCAAATGAGAATTTACAAATTATGCCACTCAATTCCATTCCCTACTAAATGAGAACCATGAAGTGATGAAACAAACGTTACATAGAGAATTTTTAGACTTTTTATTGTGTTATTCTTAAGTCTACATGTAAAAAAAAATCTAAATCCAAGTATGCATATTTTACCCTTTTTTCCCAATATTTTAAATTTACATTTTTTTTAAAAATGAAGCAGTGTAATTTATGTAACTATTCTACTAAATATATTTTGAAATGATTTAAATGATTTATTAAATGCCGTTTAAAAATGATTGAGATGAATTTCCATTTTGTTCTTTAGTTTTGTGTGTACATTTAAAAAAGGGAGTATTTTTAAGTAACTATTAACTCCCCTTCCCCTTTATAAACTTAAAATGAAAAGATGAAACGGAATGTCCCTGTCTTTTTTCTGTTTTATTTCTATATCCAATTGCAGAATATAAACGAATATTTTTCTGTAAATTTACATATTTTATTAGTAAAATTTTAAATTTTACATTGCAGAATTTAAAAGATTTTGCCAAATATTTTGTTAGATGTACTTACCAATAATAAACAGTCATTGAATTGGTGCATTTTATAAGATTGTTTTACAGAATATTTATTTATCCATATAATTCAGAGTGAAATTAAAATAGCGTATCATACTTTTGAGTTATCATAGACTTTTACTTTAAAATTTGTCATGAATAATTTAGTAATTTGGATTTGCCTGAAACTTTTAAATGATGGAATAATTTAAATAGCTTGAGGTATTTGTACTCTTTATATCGGCTATTTTTTTGTCTCAAGACAAAACAGTAAAATATCTAACACATGCTAATAATCTATTTCCTTACATCTTTAAATCCAAAATGATGAAATTTAAAATTATGCTATGCAAAATTTTCAAATAGGTCTTGATTTGGCAGATGTTAAGGGAAACGGTGAATTCCATTATTTACATCTGTTTTCTTTGCACATTATTTTACATATATTTACTTCATTATTTTTTTAATATATTTACTTCACAATTTTAAGATTCTTCATTTACACTTCGATCTCATGTAAGTTTCTTTTACATATGCGTATGTGTGTTCAAAATTTGAATTAATATATTGTAATAAAATGTTACAAGAAAAATGTAGTCGATACATTATTTTAAAAGAAAATGAGTATCAACTTTTCAAAGGACAAGTGAAAAGATTTGCTAATTTTATAAAAGGACAAGCCTTTATTTTTTGTTCTAATATTTAATAATTCAAAAGTTACGTTGAAGACACACCCTTCTTATCTTTCTAGAACAAAAAATATACTTTCTGCAAGCTCAAAATAAATTTATTCACTATATTAGGATAACTTTTAAATTTCTGAGATAATGACATTAAACAAATAAAAAATAAATAACTCGATACTAAAGTGTAAAAATCATTCTCATTAGCTTCATTAATATTCATTAAATTAACCTTCATATTTTTAAAGACTCTTAATCAATGATGAAGTTGTCAATTCAGTCTGTTAAAATTACCTCGGAGTGTTTAAATTACTTAATGTCACTTCATTTTTTCAAAATAGACGATGGATTATTTTCTCTGAACTGCGAAATATTCATGTGATTTTTTTCGTATTTAACTCTACCGAATTTGACGTGTGAATGCTATTAATTAGTAATATGTAGAATAATAAAATGACATCTTCGTTTTTGAAAGTAAAGAGTACATATTTGTTAAAATTAAAAATTTTATATGAGACTTTTCATTTTTATTCAAAAATAAAACCGCATTAAATGTCTTAAACACATATTTTTATAAGTATGGGACTTTTAATAGCACATTTTATTAAAAGAACGACCATCTGTGGAATTAGTGATCAAATGAGTGTGACATAAATAACAAATTCTTGCGTCTTTTAAACGGTATAAGTGATACTTAAAATTTATAATTGTTTTCTGGATAGTTTGTCAAAATTTCCTAGATATGTATACATAATGATGAAGCTTAATAAAGTGTATAAGAAAAACCAGTTTAAAAAATAGCTAAGTAAACATCATGAAGTGGATTGAAATGGAAAAAATAAATTTAAATTTATCAGATATATTAAATGGAAAGAATATATCGAATACATAAAATCAATATCATACTTTTGAATTAAGAAATTAACCCATATGGTATAAGTTTACCTTACGCACATTATTTAAAACATTTTCCGTTTCATAAATAAAAAAAGGCTAAATAAATAATGTGTTTATTTTATTTTGAAAATGACTTTTTCCTATTATTTTATCTGAGATTTTTAATATTTAAATCTGGTGATATATATGCATTAGATGCTTGTTAGCCACATTATTGCTCGTTTGTCCCTTATATTTTAATGAAATTTTCCCTTATCACCAGTGACACTGAATGAACGAGGCATTTATGCAATATATTATATTTCATCATACAATCTAACGTTTGCAATAAATTTCATGCCTCAGAGCTTTGGGTATAGCTTTGACTTATGTTAAATGTGATACCTGGACGGTTACTCAATAGTTAGAAGTAAAGCAGGAGTACTAGTTATTTAGAATGCAATTACCTATCGATTATTTAAATTAAATTTACATATCAGTAAGTGTATGTATTTGCATGTCTAGACACTTGAAATTGCCTCAAAGCAAAGTCACTTAACGTGCACTCAAGCGTAAAATGACAATAGTTAGTCAAAACTGAACTAGACTTATATTCAGACACAATTAACGTCACTAAATGTTTACAACGCGTTAGCTTATGTGCTTTATTATACACGATTCTTGACTAAATGAAACAACGAAATCTTAAATATTTACACAGACAATAACATTGAGCATTATACATAAAAAAAAAAGAAAATTGCTAAAAATACAATTAAAAGGGTAACATACCCATACATTTTTAAATGTTTTAAGAAGTTTTCTGAAAAACCGTTCTTAAAAATTCTTTTTAGTTCAAGGTGAAATAAAACGAGAAATTCAATTCATTTAAATTAAAATTACAAGAAAATAACTCGCGTCATTTAGTTTGTTGGAACAAGAAAGCAATTAAAATAAAGTGTAGACTGAAAAATGTCACTTTTCTTCTGACGGAATCTGTGCGTAAGATGAAAAAAAGGCAATTAATCATTGTTTTTCCCCTGACTTTTTTTATTTTCTTTTGCTTTTCTTAAACCTCGGTTAATTTACGTAAATTTTTTAAACTAAGATTACATCTTTTCACCAAGGAAAAAATATGAGTGCACAAATTGCTGTAATTCTGAAAAAGAAAAAAATGTTTTAACTCGAAATACTTTTTTCATTGTAATTTCAAGCAATGTGGGAGGAACATTTAATGGCTTTTAAATGTCGTGTTAGAATGAATCATGGACATACTGTTTTCATGTAAAGGAATTTAAATATTATTCTCCTAAAAACAATATAAAATATTTAGGGATTTTTTGTCCCTTGGGGAGGTAATGTTAGTTTCGTCCATATAATTGTTTAAGCTATATGTGTCTCCTAGGAAGTGCAAAATAAGTAACAGCGCCTGCCTCCCTCCTTATGCTTCAATAATGCATATAAATTTTAGTGCTAACCCTCATATTAAGAATCTGCAACGATTTAATTTCTGCAGCAGAATTCTGTTGATCTTTCTCATGAATTAAAAAAAATGAATCTCAAATGCTGACTACTCTTACTTCAAATGCTATTGATGTTTTTTATTGTTGTTTAAGCCGACAAGCCATGACTCATTAAAATCCCACACTTTTAGTCTGTAGTAGGAATCATAGTAACATTCTTCCTGCATTGCGAAGAAACGCCAATGCTTGATTTCTGATTTTTATGAGGTCAGCGATTTCTCTTACAAATATGCTGCAATTGTAAAATATGCATGGAACATGAAAAGCACTTTAAAAATTAGGGATGTTACAGTCAAACTGATAAAAACAGACTTGACTTTAGTTTCCAGATAAAAACCGGATTCCTGATATTTTTCTTGTAAAACAATTTTATGCGGAGACTTCAATGCTCATAGCCAATACTGCAATCGCAAACACTTGAATTCTGCTGAAAATATGATAGAGGATATATTTTTGATAAACTGGAGCTTTTTTAATAATTCAGATGTTCCAGCGTATCTACACTGTAACGACAGTGGTACTAATCCAGATTTAATATTAGCCTCCGCATACATAACCGATAATGCTGTAAGAGAAGTCATTTGTGATCCTCACCGTATGATTATTCTTCGGTTTAACTTGCCATAACTAAGTCTCCAACATAAATTTTTAGAAGCAGATATAATATTTCTACAGCTAACTGGAAAGGCTTTACTCTAAAAATCGAGTAAATTTCTGAAACGGCTTCTACTTCTGACTTTATGAAACTGGAGATAATAATAATAATAATGCTTTCGCTAGATTTTCAAAAGCAATCTTTTGCGTTCCGAAAATGGATTCCTACAGGCAAACAATGTGACTATAAACCCTTTTAGAACGAAAACTTTTCTTCAAAAATCTCAAAAATAAAACTGTTCTAAGTTCCGTTTTACGGCAGGACTATTTAAAAGGCCTGATGATATCTTCACTGGAGAATATTCTAATCCTCCGTAAAGAAATACTTTCGGCAAAGAGAGATTTTTTTAGTAGTTTTATAACGAAAATTTACTGTAAGAAGGACGGCAAGATAATCTTCAAGCATGTGAAATTTTTGCAAAATAAATCAAAGGCGTCTACTGGAGAACCTTTGAGATTTGGCTCTGGTATTTTGACTAATGACAAGGATATATCCTACGCTGCAAATCTTTGAACACAGCTTAGAACACTTTCTGGTATTTTGTCCCATTTTGTAGAACACTTTTAAAAGCACAATTCAGAGCACTTTTTGGAACTCATTTCAGAACACTTTTAGGAACACATTTCGGAACACATATTTGTCCCTTTTTCGAGAACACTTTTTGGAACACATTTGAGAACACTGTTTGGAACCCATTTCAGAATACTTTTTAGGACACTTATTTTGTCATCCTTTTTAGCACACTTTAACACTTTAAGGAATGCTTTTAGGATTACATTTGAGTACACTTCCTAAAAAGTAAGAGCAGGTGCGGCGGAAGTGATGTAAGGGATGGAGTTGAGTTATTTCCCTCCTGGATGGTTGAGTTGTATCTTTGCTCGCTTTGGAGTCTGCTATGTTTCCATTTATTTTCGTGAAAGGTTACGTGGGTATTTTTTACGGGGTGGCAACACTGAATTACATTTAACGGAATGGCAGCAGTGTTTAGTTTTGGGCTTAGAAATTTTTCTTAAAATCTTAGTCCGGATTTGTAATTTATGGAATACTTTTAATTTATTTTATTTAATAATTAATTTTACTGCTGCCATTTGTTACTGAATTTTTATTGTTGGTGTTATGTATAGGTACTACGTTTTTAGAATTGGACTTAGACTTTCGAACTGATCTTAATGAATTATTTAATTAATGTATTTTAGTTAATTACTATAATTTAGTGCTGCCATTTGCTATTGAATTTTAGAATTAATTTGTGGACTTGGATTTTATTTTTTCTCACTTACCGGCAGCAGGATTCGAACACCGGACCTCCCGATCTCGAGACCGATGCTATACCGTTCAGGCTACTCGCTCATAACAATATCGTTGTAACAAAGAAAGCAATGATTTCACCAGTGTTCCCAATCTGTTCTCAAATGTATTCCTAAGTTTAGATTAACAAATATCCTAAGCATAACACTTTCAGAACACTTTCGGAACACTTCCTTTATAACGGATCACATTCGGAACGCATTTCAGAACACTTTTAGGTAACTGGAACACTTTTTTTTCAATAAATGTGTTCCAAATGTGTACCCAATGTGTGCTGGGAATTTTCAGTGTAGGCTTTTCTTTTTAGTCTTTTAAACATCTTTTGAGGAGAGATCTTAAGGCTCAGTAAAAACTCTTAAAAAGAGATTTTCGGGATCTCAATCTTCTGGAAGATATTAAGAAATTCGAATATGTTTAATAACTATTATCAATTAAATTAGTTTTATGAAAAAAAAATGAGATTTTCATCAGCACTTTCATATATTGGAGCTTGTAGGGGCTATTAGAGTGTAAAATGCGGTAAAAATAATGTGACTGATAGTTTTCACCCTGAATTCTTGAAGCATCTTGCCAGTTATGCGCTTTATGTTCTATATGCTTTATAACTGTAGATGGCACTCGGTAGTCGCTTCTGTTTTGAAGAATGCTATTATTACCCCTATACATAAAAAGAATAAACCCTCAAAGGATTTTAACAGTTATCGTCCTTTTTCGTGGATGAGTATTTTATCTAAGTTTATGGAGAGAATTTTCTCGTCTCGCCTCAACTGGCATCCTGAATCAGGTATCCTTCTAACCCTTGCACAAGCTGGATTTAGAAAATTCTGTTAACAGCCCAACAAGTTAATTTTCTAAGCCAGTCCATAAGAGATGCTCCTAATACACATTCTCTGTTCTGGCTAAATTTCTGGACTTGGAGCTTTTTTTCACAGCTTTTGGACTCTAAATTTAAAAGTTAGAGACACTGGGTGTATGTAATAATATTTTTTGATGGATTAAAAATGTTCTTTCTCAGAATTTCTATACCGCTATGGATATTCCATATTCATCTTTAAACAAAAATAAACTGATATAAATAAAAACTTTGTATACACACAAAAATGTATTTGATAAGAACGTTTTCATGTGTTCTATTATACAAAGATTTTATTTATATCAACTTTTTTAACGCTAGTTTTTTGAGTGTTTTTCATTAAAGTGTAACCGGTATAGAATAAGGTACTGTGATTAGTCCCACACTTTTAAATGATTTTATTAATGTCCTCCCTTAAAGCCTGATGGTTTGACAGATACATCTCTTTTTGCGGATGATCTCGTTATTTGGTGCTGTGCATCGAAAAGGCAGCAGTCCAAGCTTAATACCACTCAAAATTCGACTCTTGAAAGACTAGATTATTGGTATGTAGGAAATAATATGACTATAAACCTCAAGCATACTACTTATTACCTTAATTAAATGGGCAGCCTTTTAATCCCGGACTCTTCAAAGAGACTTCTTTGCAACACAACAATGCTTCAAGTTATCTGAGTTGTATCTTGTATAGCAAATTGAAATGGACCAACAATGCTGAGCATGTCATATTAAAGGTAAAGACGAGGCTTCCCATTCTTAAATGAAGGTGCAATAGAAACACATGGATTAAAAAGGATATGTATTCAACCAGTTCTGAATTATTATAATGAAGTGTTAATTTCTGCCTCAAGTCGTGTCTTAAAACTTCTTGATGCCTTCCAAAACCATGTGCTACGCATGATTTCTGTGAGGAGGGCATTAAATCTTCTCTCAAGCTTGCCTTACAATTACTTTGTGATCAACAACCATTGGCTAATTTGATTCAGTTGAATACAGCTATTCTTTATAATAGGCAAATCGCACTCCCAAAGAATTCTTTTTGAAAAGATTATGACAAAGTTGGGGCTCGTAATCTATTGATTCAAAGAGTCATCATTCAATGCGTACGAGAAAATGCCCAATGCAGTGTTATTAATACTGTGCCGTGTGTATTTTTGCCTTTCATGAGTCCCTTGGAATATATTCTCCTTGATGTGAGACTGGACTTGTTTCTAAATATCAGAGAACGAGAATTTGATCTCATTGCTCTACGCACTATTGCCTTAGAGACTGTTAACATGCGTGTGCCACCTCATGGCACATTGTGGCTTCACATTAACACTAATGGCTCCTTTTGAATTTTTTTCAAGCTGCGGAAGCTGGTGTTTTTAGTGATTATTTTCCTCGTACATGTTGGATAATTTACAACTCATTTGGAGGCTAAGTATATGGCCCTCCAACACCTTACCGTTCGCATTGCCACTCTTGAAACTGCAGTAATACTTTCAGATTCTGGCGTTGGCCTTCAGGCTTTATGAAGCGACCAGGATAATAGGAGTTCCTATGTTCAAATCTGCAGAGAGTTATTGAAGTGGACTATGGAAGATGTTGCCATTCAATGAGTGTCATTACAGTGTGGTATTTGGGGTAACGAGCGGACAGGCCTTTTGCCAAAGAAGGGTACAGGTATTCATTAAAAGAATCTCCGTGACGCGTCTTCCATTAAGCTAAATTGGAAAAAAAAATAATTGTATAAATAAGTAAAATCATTTCAGTCATGAATGTGGGAAATGCACACTTATGAAACAAATAAAAAAATCTCTTTACTTATTTATTTATTTATTTCAAAAGACGCATTATGAAAAAATAAATAAATAAATAAATTCTAGCGAAGTTATGTAGTTAAAACTGAAAACTCGGAAAAGCATTCACATTATGCACAGCAATATTAAAATACCTAATATGTTTAAATGCCGAATAAAGCATCAACAGGGAAAAAATTCCGTACCTATATTTTGTAAGTAATATATTGATGGCAATATGTTCTCGACTATTTCTAAACTCCCAAATTAAAACACACTTCAGTTTTTCTTTATCTTTTTTTTCCAGCACCGATCGCTCCAGACAAAAGGCTTCTTCTCTCTGTAAACTCCACTGCGGTGCTTGTTAATTTAAACAGCTGGCACAATGGAGGTTGTCCAATAAGGGGTTTTGTAATACAATACCGGCCAAATGGTCAGCAGGAGTGGACACTTGTGAGCAACAATGTCATCCCGGATCAAAACAACATCACAATAACTGATCTCGTGCCTGGTTCGTGGTATTCTCTTCTAATGACAGCTAGGAACGATGCAGGTGCTACTGATGCAGAATACATATTTGCTACATTGACTTTATCAGGCGGTAAGTTTAATATTTGATGAAATCGATTTAATAAACTGAGCCTCAAATGAAGTTCAAATAAATTACTGTGTTATGATCATTAATTAATGTTATGAAATTTTAGGAACAAACCTAAAAGTACTTTTTAATACTGTCGCCATGATGACTTAGTAGTTTACATCAATAGACTAAAATTCAAAAATATTACTACGTTATGCTCATTATTTAATGTGATGAAACTTTAGAAACAAACCTAAAATTACTTTTTGATACTGTCTCCGTGATGACTTAGACAGTAGTTTACATCAACATAGTTTGCATCACAAGTTTACATCATAGTTTACATCACAAAGCGCCTCTGTTGTTTTGTATCCTTGAATTAAACTTGTAAATTTAGTTTTATGCTCTACACGCATCATTATATACCTTGAATTTGAGATTTTTATTGCAAGAATATACGGAGTTCTGGATTTGTAACTATGTTTCTTTTTACTCATGAGTATTTTACCTTTTATTGATTATTATTGCTTTTCTTTTTACGTCTGCTCTTTGTAAATTTTGTTTTTATCGTTCATCACATTCGTATCTTATTCGTCGAATGTATGCACAAAATATGCATTTTAACAAACTTTTTATGGCTAACGACTTGATTTATTCTATACAATTTTTAGCTGGTAGGGGTGGGTTGGGGTGAGGAACGTTGTTTCGTCTTGAATCCAATTAGAGAAATTATTATTATTTTCAAAAGATAAATATAAAAAAGTAGTATACAATACTATCTTAAAGGATAACAATAAATAAGAACACAAAATATCATATTATATTTAAATAAAAGTAATAGTAGAAGGTATTTTGCAGTACTCATTTAATGAAGGCATATAATACAATGGTATATTAAAATTACATAAAAAAGAAGCTTGCCCGGTTGGCCTGTTGACTACGTTGGCATAATGAAATATTTAGTCTTTACTGGAAGAGCCAGAATAAGTTATTTTAGGAAAGACTGACTGAAGAGATAACATGTAATCATGCTATGCAGTTTATTAAAAAATAATTCTATTACATTTTTGGTAGTTGTCAAACTGCATGCACAGTGGCGATGGCCATTGAGATTGGATCTTTCACTCATCAAGCTTAGCTCAACATGATTATGAGCATTTTTTAATCGATCAAGGCAATGAAAACATTGAGTCAGCTTTCGAAGTTTCGTAATAGTGTTTAAAAGAAATTTGATTTATTGAAGTGGGAAAAGTGTGGTAAATCTCATGACCAGCACTGTTGTAACTGCGCCAGGAGCCTATTTGTGTTTCTCAAAATCTGGAAAAACGAAACTCTTCGAAAGCATCCAAAAAAGATGCACATCATCAACACCAAAGATGTTCAATTCTAATTCATAAAATAGTAAGGTTACACAATGGAAATGTCACATAGAAAGCTTTCTTGAGATGAAGCTACTGTTGCCTCACGGGTTTTGGAGGAATGCCTTGTCAGTTGAACCTCAACTTAACGTACATTGATCGCAAGAGAGAAGTGAATTTTAACTGCGTAAATATAACGACATGCTAGCATTTTGTTTTCCGGAATTGGTATCGCCAATAATGAGCCATTCTTGGCAATTTCTTGACACAGTTTTTTGCTGAATCTCAGGAAAAACATAGAAGTGCAACAAATTTTGTTTTTTACTTTATTTGTTTCTGATACTTTATCAAGCACTTGGGCACACATTTTGTGCATTTTGAGCAATATTCCAACTTTCATAACAAAGACTAGAACTTAACAATTATGCTTTTTTTCAAATGCCATTTAATTTTTTAAACTTGCAAAGCCTATCAAATTTTACGCATCTTTCGAAAGTGTTCCTGGCACCAGATTTTCCAGACGGCATGTTTACAGAGAAGAAATTCTCCTTTAAACGAAAGCTATGGGCGAATGGAAAAACATGGCAGTCACTGATAATCATCACGCTATACAGGGTGTCCCAAAAAGTTGGTAACAAAAATTTAAATTGAAATAATGCTCAAAATAAGGTAGGAAAATAGACTACGTGAAGAAAAAATTCCTCTTGTTAATTTAAAAAAAGTTACACTTTTTAAATTTGTGTACAAACCCCGTACAAAATATTTCCCAATCAGTAAAATGGGCCACATACACTAAAAAAGTGATCCACGAAATTTCAGCTTTTCATCGTATTAGTGATATCGTTAAACAAAGATGTTAGGGTACAATACGCGAATATGAATGTAATATTTTACTGCTAGATAGGTAAAAATGATTTAAAATTGGAATTTCATTACGACCCCTGAAATGTTATCATTCGAAGTGATTTTATTTTCCTTCGAGAGTATACTTTTAACTTCATGCATCTCACTTCATATTCTCAAATTTCGCATATCACCCCATTCGCATAGAAATTTAAAATGTATAACTTTTTGGAAATTAGCGAGCTGATTTTTTTCTTGGAGTACTCTTTTTCCCTAGCTTATTTTTCGCAATATTTTTTAACTTACATTACCCATTTATTGCTAATATATAAAGTAATTATTATAGGAGCATATAAATATAAAAGTATTACCATCTTTTCGGGACATCCAATTGGTAAATGGATTTATAGGATGCGATATTATATTAAAATAAATAAATTAAATTAAATAATACATAGAATAAGATTCTATATATTTAACAGGAAAGAATTTCTTAAGCAATTAATTTATTTTCATATTTCAGAAATTCCTCCAAGACCTTCGAAAGTGAGTGATATGAGCGGATCTTTCTACCAGCACCTAACTATAACTGTCCCTGTGCTAAGCCTTGCCATTGTTCTTCTAGTCGTTATGTGTGCACTCTGCTTTATCACTAGAAGAAGAAACGGTGGCATGGTTCAAGGACCATCAAATGGTAAGATTTTACAAATGATTTGACGGATACAAATTCATCCAATTACTTGTTATTATTCACGATTCTGCTGCTGAAGAAGCTCATATCATTATCACCAACTTATTAGTTTTCACATAATAAGCTCGAAGAGGTTAAAAATGGTATAAAATGTGCAAAACATGGCGTTTTTCATAGAAAATTGTGAAATTTGTTCAAAAAAGTGAAGTGTTGTGAAATTTGTTTGTGTTGTGAAAAAAAAAAGTTGTGAAATTTGTTCAAAATTTGTTCAATAAACGTTCAATTACCAGTCAGTAAATATTGAACTTGGTTAGACTTGATGTGTGAGGCTTGACTGTGAGGCCTTCGAAAGTGAGTGATATGAGCGGATCTTTCTACCAGCACATAACTTTAACTGTCCCTGTGCTAAGCTTTGTCATTGTTCTTCTAGTCGGGATGTGTGCAGTCTGCTCTATCTCTAGAAGAAGAAACGGTAGTATGGTTCGAAGACCATCTAATGGTAAGATTTTACGTATGATTTGACGGAAACAAGTTCTTCCAATTCGTTGTCATTCACGATTCTGCAACTGAAGAAGCTCATATCATTACCACCAACTTATTGATTAGCACATGATAAGCTCGAAGAGGTTAAAAAAGGTTTAAAATGTCCAGTAGATGACGTTTTTCATAGAAAATGGTATTTTCTTTTTCGTAAAAGCGGCACAAGCTTTTCAGTAAATGATCAAATACTTGTCAGTAAATAAAGAACTTGCTTAGACTTTGAGTGTGAGGCTTACCAAAAATACACTTTTTTTTCATACAATCTCTCCGCTGCTTTTTTTTTTAATACGTGATGTAAAACATGAAAACAAGTCCTTGTTGGCTGGACGTTTTATATTTTACGAAACAGTTAACTACTATTTTTTATTAAGGAAGTTTTAGTATAAGTTTCATGCCAAGTATTTCATATTTGATAAGCCGTAGAATAAAGCCTTTATAATTAAATAAGTTTTTCACTATTTTTCAAGTTGAGAATTAATTTACATTGAAGTATTACGATAAAGTGTTTTTATCTTCTAAACTTCTTAGAATGCTAAAATAATTAAAATGTCGTAAAAAAACACACATAAAAGGTACTTATCAAAGTTTACACGTGTTTCAAAAAAAAAAATTCGATCTTCGTCAACACAAGTAGAAGTCCGTACTAAGACCCAGAGATTCGAATACAGAGTCTGCACGTGGACTTCTACTAGTGCTCATGGAGATCGAAATTTTTTCGCTCGAAACACGTGTACACTTTCATAAGAATTTTTTATATGTTTTTTTTTTAAGTTTTAATTAGTTTATCTTTTAAACACCAGTTTCTTCTGAATGTTTTTTGTCACTTAGAATGTTCTTGCGAAGCAGTTCTAAAAAGTTTCTTTAATAACAATTTTCTTGCAGATATGATGTAAATGTTTCATGCATTTGAAACTATGTTACAATATAAAATAACTACAAAAACTGTAAAGTACTTTAGTTCTCTAAAAGTCATTTTATTCTATTTGAAAACATATCTTATGTTTATTTTAACGATGCGATCTCTGTACTTCATGATCATGTTTCTAAACTTTTCTCTATCTATATAGCTGACGCAGACTGCAGAGATCCAATTAAAGCAGAAAATGTTCCTTTATCAGTTACGTATGATCAGGGACAAGAAGCAACATACCTCTCTGCACCTTACGCCACGAGTAGAGTTTCAGGATATAGCCGCGAGCACTGCATTCTTCCTGCATCAGGAAACGATCAAAATATAGGAACTTTCGGGAGCACAAGAAGTAGTTACTCGTATAATATTCCAAACCCTCCCAGGAGGGTAAGTTATTATATTTTTTCTACATTCTTTGACGTTGTACCTAAACTTCAAAGAGTTTGAAATGGATATTTTTTATGTCATTGAAGTTTTTCAGAGTTTTATTTTTCTCTTTTTTTATACTACGAGTATACATCTTTGCACATTTTTATTTCATGGTATTTTTATTAAAAGGAAAAAAAAAACGCAATTTAATAAAAGTTTATTTTTTACAAAGCTTTTAAAACATTTTAATTGATTTTGAATAACCAAGAGTAATGGCATGAATCTAAGCCAAAAATACGTTTCTGCAGTTTTATGATATTCAATTAAACTTTATAAAAATTGAAATTGCTATAGTTTTAATGTAGCAAATACCAGCAGTAGTCAACCAAAATATTGTAAATAGTGTTATATTTAGTAAGCAGGTAAACATTTTTAATCTATGCTTCCTAATTTTATATAAAAATAGTTTAGTAATGGTATAACTTGATAACTTTTTGCACTAAAACAAGTATCAATAAAAAATGCAAAATAACGATGTGTTAACTAAAGTAATATAAAACCGGCAGTTCCTTACATTAGTGTTGTAGTATACACGCGTAACACAATTCCCAGAAATAGTACACAGTGCTATAGTTGTATACTTTTTATTTATCGTCTACTCGAGTTTTGATTCTGTTTATTTTTTTATCAGATGCATAAATACATAAAATGCCCGTATATCATTTAGGAAAAAAAATAATAATTTAATTTTTCTTAATTTAAATATTCTATAAATTCTATTAACATTCTTAAATTCAAGAAATTCATTCTAGAAAGCATGCTGATTTATTACTAAGTAAAAATATATCATAAAATAGAACACTCTTAATAAACCAAAATTACAATATTCAGGTCTTACGAAAAAAATTATATGTATGCTTCATAATATAAAATCCCTATAAAAACAGGTGTAAAAATAATCTATTTTAGCATTTAAAACGAGAAGAAATGTGAAATTGGCTTTAAACGAAATCGTAAGAAAACATTTCCCTAAAAAAAGAAGTCCGCTGAAAAATTCCTGAATTGCAAAAACCAAGATTTGAGGAATCAAGCACAAATTTCGGTTTTAGCAAAACAAACAAACAAAAAATGTTGTCTAGACTACATTTTAAAATATTTTACTGTTTTGTAACGAACTCTAAATGTTATGTTGCATAAAAAAATCTCCTTTTTTACGAAATTTTGTTTTATGCATTTCAAAGAAAAACTTATTTGTTTTGTGTGTTCTTCTGTCAACATTTTCATCGGAAAAGAAAGACGACAAAACCGTGCAAATCCCATGTATTAATATTTAAATGTATGATTTTTTTATAAATAAATTTGAAATTAACAGGGAAATGGGTGCAGTTAAAGGGGGAAAAAACATAAGATTATGTAGAACTGATTTTGCATATTGATGCATTTTTACATTACAAAAAAGCTACATTTTTCTTGCAAAAATTTATGAGATGTGCAAAAAATCGAATGTTATTCGCTACTCTTACCTATTTTCTATCCGAAAACAACTTATGTTTCTATAAATTTTTATATAAATACTCATGCTTAGTAACATACTCTGAGATTGTACTCAGCGGCAAAAATAAAAATTGTCAATGAAATAAACTGTTAAGGTTTCTACTTATATGCGTAAAAGACAAAAATGTTATTGTTAAAATAAACTCGGCTATTCGATCCTCGTCAGGGGGAGACCCACCCCTGAACCCCCTTCTTTTAGTTTCATTATTGTCATATTAAAACGATATTAAATGACTATGTGATTTTATCTCTCATATTTCGTGCATTTCGCCTGGCAACCCTATGTTGAATTTTTGTGATCGTAACCTATTTATAGAAAAATACATGTGATGCATATTCTACAACTTACGAAATATTGTAATAATAGATTAAAGCTGTTGTGAACTAATAGTATTTAAACATATGTAAAATTATGTCGCTTTTTCGAGACACATTTTTCGGACAATTTTCAATAAACGGGGGTGAGAGATAAAATGACATCATTAAAAAAAATCTATTTAAAAATTCTATTTACAAAGGTTGCTACGTAATGGAGTATGAGGATTTCTAACACACGATGCAGATCTACGGTGCATTTAAGGATTAAGAACTTTCTATATGCACAAAAATGTGTTTGAAATGGAAACAATGTGTGTGCTGAGAAAAAAACAAACAAACAAAGTAATAGACATTACATAGCCTTTAACTTAATTCAAGTAAACAAATAAGATACAATGCTGCATTTGTATTCCATATATAATCTATTTCATTTGAAAAGAATTCCGTTTCAGCTATATCAATGGTTAACAAACGAATACTCTAAGATACACAAAATGGAACATTTAGAAATACGTGTATAGAAACATTTTAAAATATCTATTAAAATATCATTTACTACTTGCATAACCCTGGGATGATTTTAATTGTTTTATAGATTGAAAAGGGAGGTGAACTTATATATGAATCGCCAACAATATACTTTCCTGGATATCGGCATTCAGGTAAGTGGAATATAAAGCATATATTTTTGAGTTAAGTTAACAGCAGTATAAATAAAAAGTATAGTAAATGCATTAGAAAATAAAGAAATTTTAGATTTAACTGTAATTAACTCTTTTTTTCTTGGGCTTTTATTATTTGTTTGTTTAAACAAAATATCAGTAATAGACAAATTTACGAGTAAACATATGTTGTCACATTTTTTGTTTTATAGAAAATATCGATGCTACAAACTCTTTTTTTTCAACGCACCCTATAAAAACGTTTAAATAGTATTTTAATAATTCGCAAAAAGGCAGCATGTATTCAAAACTTCAAATATTTTATAGCCATGAATTTACAAATTTCATAATAATGAACAAATAACTAAGAAATCGCTTAATACGGCTTTAAGCAACTGTCATTGTCAGTAACAGCAAGAAAAAAGGGAAAAGAAAAAGAATCTGGTGTTAAAAGGTGAGATTAATAAAATCTTTGTACAGTAACACACATCGATCGAAAGGTAGTTATCGCACTGGACAATCTAATATTTTCATTTCGGCCCCCCAAAAATGTTCAGCTTTCTTTGTTGCCCTATACGGGACGGTCAGAGAGAGATGTCAACATCCATCCATCATTCCATTTGCACCTTAGTTTCAAAAAGGAAATAATATAGAAAGGAAATAATATAAATGTAATCCCCTTCTTCAAGAAGTTCGTTTAATTTCGTGGGCGGGAAAAAGTAATCCATCAACTGTTACTGTATAAAGAGAAGTTTCATCTGAAAAATCACTGAAAGGGGGGAAATCATGCTCCAGATATTCCTATCGTTTTAAAGGAATACGACCAAAATCTGAAACAGTTGAAGAAATCGTTAGAAAACGACAGAGTGGGAGAAGTAGATATCTAACAGCCGACTGGCAGCTAGCCACTAGGGGAGACTTGAGTCCCAGAACATTCTGAAACATTCTAGGACATCACAGAATTTTCTTCTAAATGTTTAAACTAGATTCCCAGCTGCTGTACAGACTTCCTGTGAAGGAACATTCTACATTATTCTCGAACATTTAGAAACATTCTGAAGATCCTGACTAGTCTCGATCACTTGAAAATCGAGTGCCGAAGTTGAAAATCAACTACTACACTGACTTACCTTTAGGATGCAGTACGTGTGATGCCTTCTTTTGACCTACATATCTCAAAAAACCCAACTTCTGCAGTTATAAATTGAAACGTTCTTCATGAAAAGGAGTAGAGAACTACCATACTCTGTAATACCGTGGGATACGCTATATGGTTTCGAAGTGGCTCATACATGAAAACACGCTCTCTTGTATTATATATATTGATTAACAAAACGCTGAAATAAATAGAAAACAGTAAGAACCATTTCCTACGTATTTTCTTTTTGCTGTATAAAATATCAAGAATGCATGGGCTGTAAACTAAAAAATACATTCAAAGCTTATAATTTTACTGAGTTTACTGCCATTTACGTACTAATACCCCTTAGATTATGTACACTATGAATCACAACGAACTAACAAATGCTTATCTAAATACGATCAGATAGGCAGATATATATGTATCAGATATATACATATCTGACTGAAAACAACAATGATTGGTTATGTACATAATAAATTATTTTGTCACAGAAATATACGAAAGAAGTCCTTCAGAAATTAATAAATTTGAATATTTTTCTTTTCTTCTTAATATCACTTAAATCATTAGTCAGTAGTTATCCGAATCATAAAATCCAAAATCTTCGTTTAAATGTGTACATATTTACATGGGAACACACATTTAATAATTGCAGTTCAACCCATTATCATCAATCCGATGGTTTCTCAATTAACAGAATTTAACGAGAATAAATAATGAAAGCATTAACTTACGTTCTTATTACTTGATTGCTTCACCAATAATGATACTTTAGTAAATGAGAAATTTTAGCGAATTTTACGAGGTAAATAATGTTAATTGTTTCAAGATGCGTGCAATTTGGAGCAATCTTTTTGTAATTATAATTTTTTATGTTGAATGTGAGTTTTCGTTTCTTTTAAAATAGAGCTGTATGTATTTTTTTCAGATATTAATTATTTTTAAAGGCTGCTAGTTTTTTTCCCCATTTATGCAATGTTCTTTTTTTCTGTATATTTGAAGATTAATTTAAAAAAATGACAAACATGTAAATTTTATAATTTAAGGATTTTTCTTGTTATTGTTAATGTTTTTGTTGTTGTATGAGCGTTTAACATTTTTAGGTATACTTTTATAAAGTGTAAAATTTTCTGAAATAGTCTGTGTCCACTTTCTTTATGAATACATAAGAGAAAAATAAGATAGCATAAATTGTACAAAAACATCAGTTCTGAACAGAAACACAGCTGCACTGGTTTATTTGCCACATATAGTTCGTGTGAACATTAAGAATAGTGAAGAGTAATAAAATTTTTGAATTAACCTGAATAATTCAATTAGAGTGTAAATTTTCGGCACTATCGTTGCAATCAGAAACAGGGGATGGAAAGAAACGAATCTATGAGTAATTAATATCAAAAGAATTTAAAAAAAACGGATTTTGATCTTTGTAAAAATTGTAATGTTAACTGCAAAAAATTAAAATCACACGTATAAAGAAAATATTGTGACAAATTTGAAAAAAAAAAGATACAAAACTGATTTTTTTTCCTATAATGACAAATAATCGGTTAACATATTAAAAAGGAAATTAATGACGTTAGTTAATCCATCATGACGTTAACTGAAGTTAGTTAATCCATCAACAGGTGCTGTCGTTCCAGCAGCGCTCCTATGAAAGAGCAAGAGGCAGAGAGGCAAGTCGAATCATGTCTATTTCGGAAGTCGAATTAATTCAAATCGGAAGTCAAATTAACTCTGCATGCATTTGTGGAGCAATACCCTAGTAGCACAACTAGTTCAAGAAACGTTTAAATTACGTTGGAAACACATTTTTGACGCTAAAAAACGTGTTTTAAACATTTTTTTGGACTAATTGTGCTACTAGGGAGTGTTCTAATAACTCTTAGCACTGTCACAGATCTGTCTCAAGATTAATTCAAGATGTCATGGATACATCCGTACCAAGGCTTCTGGCCACTCCTGGCATCCTTAAAGAGTTTTTTGGTGACTGGAGAAAGTCTTGAGAAGGAGCAAGCTATACTCCAAAATTCCGGATCCCCTAACCTCCTTAGTTAGTGTTTTAGAAACGCTCTTCATAATTTAAATAATCTTTCTGCTCCCTTTGTGGATAGCATATCGGCGGATCATCTACTCTGAAAAGATCACTTTCTGAAGCTCTCCGATATAGGTGTTATTTCGAAATTGTTGAATTGGTTTCGTGGTCCTCTAAATAGATATATTTGTAGGGTTCAGTACTATAACTGTTTCTTAAAGCTTAGATCCCTTAACAAATTGCTTCAGGTTGCAGTATCCATATTTTTTTTAATTTATTTTTTAATTTATTTATTTAAGTGGCTTATAAACTTTTTACAAAGTTTATAAGCCACTTTTGAACTCAAAATTATGACAATTTCTAACATTCGCTTCATTTTAAAGTAGATCAGTTCTTAAAACTAAAGCATGCCCAATTGCTAGATTAGAAAACTTAATATCGATATTAATTGCTGGAAAGAAAAATTATCAAAGAAATCAAAGAAAATATATAATAAGTTAGCATCGAAAAACATTTGAGAATTATTCTACAACTCTACTAGAAGTGCGTAGTGAAAATCACTTGAAATATTATCAAACGGTGGAGACAGGCAGCTTGGAGGTTTATGCCCGGTCCTACTCAACGCTGATTGCCTAACCCATTTATGCCTAGTGTCCCTTTTTTGGGACGGCATTTTCGCTATTAGTCGAAAACGCTATTTATTTTTCCTAGCCTTTATTCATGAGTATTGAGCTCAACTCTACAAAATATTTTAACATGACCCAGTAGGATGTTGATATTTCGATTTTTATGCATAATGATTTTAAAAGACATCATCCCTTGTTCAAGAATTTGACATCAGAAATTTATCTATTATTTCTGTTATCAGTAAAAATCGAAGAAAATCGCAAAAATATCCAGGCACAAATGGGTTAAGTGTAGGCTCGTGGGTTCGATTCCCACTCATACCTTGATTGTAAAAATTCCTTTTGTACCAGTAAACCTTTCGTTGTGTCGTCCACTTCCCTCGACGAGGATTTCTAAGCGGTTCCTTTGATCCAAGCACACAAGTTCGAAAATAAAAAAAATCCAAATGTAACAACAGCAACTATCGAACAGTCCGGTAATTTTCCATATCCATCAAGGATGATATGGAAATCTCTTAACTGCTGATGCAATACAAAACAGAACGCCAAGAGCTTGCACAGCCGAAGCCAAAAAATGGCAGTTAATCGCAAATGAGTTTTTCTTGCAGGTGAGTGTATAATAGACGATTCGGATACTTTGAAGCATTAATGTCTTGGTTTCGAACCAAAAAAAGTTTTTTTTTTTTTTTTTTTTTTTGTACTGTAAATAGTAATTGAAACAAGTAATTATCCATTTCGCTGTAGAGTTGATTTTTCCTCATAAATACTGAATGGGAATAACGGAAAAGTCGTAGAACATAAAGACAATTTCCAACCTCCTAACTCTTTTTTTTAACAAGCTTCCCAAAATACCTCGAATTCATCTACTTTGGTAAACGATCCTCTAATTTGGTGTCGTTGATTAACACCAAGCCGCACGCCTAAACGAAAATACCTGCAATAGAACATCTAGGAAGACTTTATACTTTTATCCAATCTCTAATGTTATCACGTCTTATTAACCCATTCGTGCCTGGATATATTTGCGACTTTCTTCGATTTTTGCTAACACCAGCAGTAATTGATAAATTTCTGATGTCAACTTTTTGAACAAGGGATGATTTCATTTAAAATCATTATGTATAAAAATTGAAATGTCAACATCCTACTTGGCCATATTAAAATATTAGTGGAATTGAGGTTCAATACTCGCGAATAAAGGCTAGGAAAAATAAATAACGTTTTCGACTGATAGCGAAAATGCCGTCCCAAAAAAGGGACGCTAGGCATATATGGGGTAAGAAAAAACCTTCCGAGGATATTTATATACAACTTTAATCCTACATATATATTGTGTACAAAGTCTGCTCACAAGAAAACTAAACATTGATTGATATAAAGATTCGATGAAGAGATGTTGGATGGATTGAGAATTTTTTAAAAACTCATATGCAGAAAGGAGCACAGCTGTCTTGTCACAGTCAGATGTCTTCCGCGAAGCTCTCCTTTTTGTTGTAGACTTATCTGTAGCATTATTCAAGCGGTTCGTTCTATCGCAGACACTCCGCTAATTACTCAGGTCTTATGCTATGTTTGAGGAAAGGCTCCATATTCACCTGTCGACTCATAATTCTGATACATAGAGATATGAATACAAGAAAACAGCATTAGGTATCTGATAGTGAAACCGAAACTATAAGCGATCCGTCATATTACTTAGACAACCACATTGCAATATGACAGTGTTATTCTATGGTGACAGTTCCAATTTTATACAAGTAATGTTGCCAAAGTTGGCGCCAAGAATAATTACGTATTTGAATGAAATGTAAACTTTTTAACTGCAAAGTTATGAGATTTCGTATTTCAAACTATTGTATTATATAAGTGCGCATTTTACTTTTTAATCCGTAAAATCGTGCATCTTTCACTGTTATTTAAAAAGAAACAAACTAAATGTTGCGTCATACTTATACCAACACAGTTACGTCATTCCGTTTAATGCTGAAGATAGCTAATGTCATTTCCTTGTATTCTTATCTCTATGTTCTAAAAAGGGGCACGCCACGTCTCGAAATTTTATACTGTGATCCCGATCATGACACATTGCCATCGCGTTCTTTCTCCCTCCAAATATTGTGCCTTTTTTTGCTGACCCGATGAATTGAATACTCTCTCCAAAAAAAGCATCTGTGTTCTCAGTCAGTTAAAGAATGAATATACTGGAAAATACCGGAAAAGCGCCCCCCCCCCTATATTCAAGGAAAATCGCGGTTTATGGGGGCGGATAAAAGGTAAAAATCGAAAAAATATACGCTTCAATCACCCTCTCTATCTTCAAGTGAAGCTGGATTCATACTGGCCTTTACGTACCGCTAAGACGCAGCGAGGATGTCATTCAGCGAAGCAAAACAGAGAGCATTGTTCGGGTGTCACATTTGTCTGGCATATGACGAGATTTTATTGGTGCATTTACTACAGCTCCGCATGCTCGCGAGCGGGTAGCCAAAGAATCAAAACGGTAAAGAACGGTGGGGCAGAGCGAAGTCTCTGCGGCATGGAACGACCAGTATGAATGCACCTTAAGGGGACGATATTCGGTATTTTAAGAGCAAACGAAATGTACGAAAAAAAGCAGGGATGGGCGTTTCTTATAGTAGGGGTATTTTATGGTACTTTTTTTTTCTTTCCAAGGGAGCAAACTTTGCTTGTTGTTCATCGTTTTACTGTTTGTGCCGCTCTTTCCTTCCCTTATTTTTCGTTGGCCAACTCATTTCGTCATCCTCTCATTGGAGGTTAGTATGTGATTCTCAGTGTGATTTTGCAAGGTCATAATTTACTCGAATTTTCTCACGGTCACCCTGTGCTGATTTTTTGCACTCGATTACTGTACGTCATGATAATTTTGACACTTCGTGAACATTTTAAATCATTCCTACGTCTGTTTGTAGGTGGTCTACCTGAATGCTTTTTACAATAGCATGCCTCCAATGGTTTGGCTCCCAACATCGCAATCTCCTTCCACACTTTAGGAATCATTATTACAAACATCGGGATTAAAGAAAAAAGTCCGCATAAATGAGGAGGTAAACATGCAAATTGATTGATAATTTTACGACAACTTTAACGAATATAGCGGGTGATGCATTTATTTTTTTCTTGACATAAATGTCTGTATGCACATAATGTATTAAAAAATTTTGAAAAACTTCCAAGAATGTTGAAACTTTAGTCTGGCTAGTAAAAACCCCTGACTAAATGATCCGTGATTTTAAATGATATTGATAATTTTAGGGCAAATCTAACAGTACTCGTTACCATAATAGGAGTTTTTTTACTCGACTGAACAGGGATCATCAACTATGATCTTAAATGAATCACAAAACTTGCTGAATTAGGATGAAATTTAATTTTGTTCATGAAAATAGGGATATTAAAATTTGTTAAAAAATTAAGGATTCACATATTACAAAAAATTTACTTTTCTATTATTTATGGTGTTATTTGAATTGGAATTAATTTTCTTTCACGGGTTGAAACAGTGGATTTTCTGTGTAATTTTTTTTTATTAAAATGCTCATAGCGAATCTAATTTAGCTACGAGCATTTTTTGACTTAAAAAAAAAACATTATTTTTATGGTATCCATCATTATTTTTGTGGTACTAATGTAACCTTATAATAAGCCTTTTGAGAAATTATATATGCAGTTTGTTTCAAATTATTTGCAGTTTTTGCTTCGTATATAGGGTTTCTCAGCAACAGAGTTACAAAAATCAAGGAGGGATAGGATACAACTTGACGATTCAAATTCTGGGATAAGTGTGCGGATGAAGATACTGTCTTCCTGCACCAAAAATTAACCACAATGAAAATTGTGTTAAAGATATAATAAATATTTTGGCTATAATTTGAAAAAAAAATATTAGATCTCTTACAAAATTTTTAACTGCCATTTACGGTATAATATTTTTTCCTTGATGCAGTAGTAGAATATTATTTAACAAACGTGGTAAAGAAATTTTACTAATACTTAATAATTTTTATTTAAAAAGAGCCTTTAAGCACGTGCATAAATTCAATTTTTGCCACCCTACATTCCTCTACGATTGAGTTATCTTGTCACCCAATCCCTCTTGAAGTTTTTAATCTTTTTCGCTGAGGCACCTTGTATACCAAAAGAATAATTTTTTTTTAAATGGTAATACTAATTTCACGGGTTTAAATGAAACATTTGTAAAGATATAATAAAAAAGTGGAACAATTAATATAATTTTCATTTTTACCCATATTTAAATAAGCTGAGAAAAAAATTTATATAGGCAATCCTCAATATCAAGATCTTATCACCCGTAAGTTCAACAGCGATTACCAGACATCATCAAAATGTCATTAGGGAGTAAGATTTCTTATCTTTTTTTTATAGAAATTATAAAAAAAAGAGAAATTCCATTTTCAGGAATGGATTTAAGATCCCATTGTGAGCACCCGATCTACGAAGTCCCGGATAGAAGTAGAATGAAAATGGACAGTACGAGATCCTGGAGGGAGCCCGGAGATGGGTAGGTATTTAAAACTTATCCATCATTGGAAATGTGACGTAAATCGGCAGGCGTTCACTTAAGTAATTTTGTGCATATTGATCAGTTTGCTATAATAAATATTTATTTGCATTCAGCTGATGTGATTTCTAGTTAAATATAATGCAGAGTTGTCCAGAAATTATTCACCGGTTAAAGAATGCTTATTAATGTTATTTAAAAAGTTATTGAATTTTTTTAGCGATTCAAATATACATATACACAAAATAAAACAGTTCAAATATATATATGAAATATTTCAGATGTTGGGTTGTACTGGCGATAAGATAGGCAATCAGCGGGCCCCGGTCCTCATAACTGTAAGCTGTCGCCTAAGTTAGACCACACTGATTCAAAATACATTTTTATTAACTCTCACACTAATTTACGTGGCAGAAGAGGTCATGAAAGTGTGTCTGTCTGAGTTTATATTCAAATTATTTAAGTGCAGGCCACGTAGTTTATACAGTAATTACATGTTCCAAAACAGGCGCATTTAATTGGCTATCTAATTGCCCAAGGTTCATAGTCGCAGGTTATTCTTGCGGGGTGTAGTGCCAGAATAGCGTATGCAAAACAGGAGATCTATCAACTGCGTTTTTATTAAATTTAGATCCCAAGACAAATCCTTTACTTGAAAACGAAAGTGGCTACGCCCCTATAGAAGTTTTGAGGAAGCCAATCCAATATTTGAATTTTGATAGGATGTCTAAATCTATGTGTTATACATTTATATATAAAATATACATTTTTCAATTTCTTCAAATTAAAATTATAAATATATAAAAACGATGAAATGAAGTAAATTTTAATCAGGCTTTCCTCTAAAACTTTCAACTGAGTGTTCGGTAGGTTCAACAAATAACGTAATAAAATTAACATAACGGTTTTGAAACATGAGACATCAACACACTAGTTAACAAAAAAGTTGTGTTAATTCAAATAAACTAGTTTATCCTAACCAAATAAATCATTTAAAGAAAATGTTCGGTTAGATTCATCAAACATTTAATAATTTTAACAATTTATTTTTGTTTAAATCAGCAAAACATATTGTTGGTGCTCTTTCAACCTGATAATTATTTTGATTTTACAACGTATTTGTTGATTCAACAGAACATATTCTTCAGTGCATATTAATAACTTTTACTAAGTTCAATCTACTTGAAAGCTGAATAATTCAAATTTAACTGAGCCCAGTGCAATGTATTTGACTACAATCTTGTAATAGTCATTTTTCTTAGATACTACACTATGCTTATTTTTTTATTACTAATTTAATGCCACATTTTAAAATAATAATCTAAACCGTTAAAGCTTATAAAAAGAAAATAAAAGTTTGAATATTACTCACTATTTCCCACCTAGTTTAACATTTGAACATTAGCTTCAGAATATATATTTTTTTTTTTCACCACTGAGCACTACTATTTAGATACTAAATAAAAACTGTTCAGTGATCTTTGAGTTGGAATATTTTATTGCGGTTTGAGTACTGTGCTTCAAAGTAAGTTCATGGCTTTCATAAAACTTACAAAAAATTGATTTACAATCACTTTTTCAATGATTGCTATTTTTTACTTAAAATATATTTTTCTGTACAATCTTCTCGTGTTAGGAAGGTGGATTTTAGGTTAAAAAAAATGGCCTCAATTTTTTTCCAAATTCGCCGAGCATGTTTTCGGTTTGTTGCTGAATACACTTGAGCTTTCTTAAACTATGATTTGAAATACATATTAAAGATAAGATATGAAATTTCTGAAGCTTCTTTTATTCTTTTTTTTTATTTCAAGGAACTCAAGTGTAGGATCTGAAAACGAGGACTTAATGTACACCTTGCATTCACCCGATGAGATTATAATAAGAGATGAGGCCAGAGAGTCAGAAACTGAATGCGACAGGCTATGTAAGTATGCATTTTTTTAAATGCAGTTTAAACTTTGAATTGCCTGGTTGTGTATTTTTATCAAAGATATCAAAAATTTATCTTTGTTTTCAAAATTTTCAACTAAAATTATAATTTTTCCTCTGCATATACTCCATCGAAAAACGGTTACTTTCAATGCATTTTTTTTTTTTTTTGCATAAGTTAGTTATACCAGTTAAAAGACGGGTATATAAATGATATATTCGAATACTGCGAATTTATATTTTTCATAGATCAAATTTTATTAACATTCAAAATGGCACATGCTTCATGAAATTAACAATGTTTATTTTCGGATAAAATAAAAAAATTCCGTTGTACACGCATATTTTCAGTTTCTTTATATATTTATATACATCATCTATGTAGGATCGTATACTGACCTTATGAATTTATGAATTACTATTATGTGCTTCAAATTAAAAGCAGGACATGTACGCAATGACTAGGCGAAGTTACTTGGACACACACACATTTAATATTCTTCTATTTACAAAGGTATACTAGAAATCTTTTACACCACTTAGGTACGTAAGCAAAACATCCACACAGGATTCACTGCTTTAAAAGAAAGAAACAATAAAACAAGCCACCCAGGCACCAAAATGTTCCATTCCATCTACGTTCAAATCTCTCCGTCCGTCTCCCTCTCCACTCCTCGCCTCTCCCGAAATTCGCTAGCCACGAGAAACAAAACATCACGTGACCTCCCACGTCAGGGGGGGGTCTCAAAGGAAGGGGTGAAGATCTCTCAGCCCTTTCAGCAGCTGCGCTCTTATTGAAACTTCGGATTCTACAGGCTCGGCCATCTGACCGGCGGTGTCCTCACCGCCCAGGACCATAAGGATATCTGAAAAAAAACACTTAAAAAAAAGAAAAGAAAAGAACATTATTTACAGGTCATTCAGAAATATGAAAAGTTTTTCAGTCCAACGAAGTCCATTTGATATGTACTCAAAGGTACATCTTTTGGGATAGGATTCGAGAATCCTTCACTTTTTTCTTGCTTTATTTCTTTTCTTATAACTCTTCTTATTTTCTTCTTGCACTAGTACATGCTTTTTTTCTTTCTTTGCAAGGATTTCATCTTCCAATTTATACATTTCTGGTTGAAGCTTTTCTACAGATTTTTCAGCAAACTCAGCCCGAGCATCTGCTTCTCGAAACTTCTGTGATAATTGATGCATAGTTATATCATATGTTTCTTCTTTCTGCGGAGCCTTTTCTTCGCTGACTTCAAGGGATTTCGTATTATTACCAACCACTCTTAATTCTTCTAATTCTACGATTCTACTTTCACCTATGGCTGCTCGTTTTTCAGCGCGTTTCGAGTCCTCTTCTATCATGGCGATTCGACGTGCTAGTTCGTCATATTTTTTGTCAGACTCCTCAGCAATTGATCGGATCTGTCCTAACCGAATTTCAAGAGTTTTACGAATGCGTTCGTTTTCATCTGTAGCTTGTGAAGCTTCCTCTAACTTTTGAATAGCAATTTTTAATTTTTCTTCTGATCTTTCTAGATCGTCTTCCAGTAACTGAATTTTTCTATTCAATGCAGCTACCTTACTTTCAACCTTTTCGCTGCGGCAAACTTTCTCTTGAGCGGGTGACTGAGCCTCATCAGCCGTTTCTTTAATGACCTCCGATTCCTCTTTTATATTGCGCATTTTTTTCCATTAACAATTCGCAGTGTTTATCTTCCCGCAACTCGAGAGACTGTTGTTTACATGTAACCGGAAGCACATCTGGTTCGAAATTAGGTGTTGAATAAAGGTATTTACCTAAATTAGTAACTCGTTTGGTAGGATACACTACATCAATCATGGCTGCATTTTTTACGTTAACATTCCCTTGCACAAAATTAAATTCTAGTTTCGATATTACATACATTCCAATGACTGCACTAAAGCGCATATGCTTCATAACATAAACATTAGTATATACTGTACAACTGTCAATCACTATTTTAGAATTAAAGAAACCAATGGGTGAAACTCTTTCAGAATCGATACCACACAAATCAATATCTGCACTGGATAGAATAGGAGATCCCATCTTTTCATAGATACCCTGGTCAATCAAAGTTACTTCGGAACCGGTATCAATTACTGCTCTCACATCAAGATTAAATATATTAACACATTTCTCAATTTTATTACTAGATGATTTCACAGTTTTGTTCTCTACCACCGATTCAGCTTTATTTCTATAGCTATACTTTGCTCGATTATATCTTTCACGTCGGAATCTATTTTTGCTTTCGGCTTTGCCTGGTTCTTATACAACCATTTGATTAACAATTTTCTGTTTACCTTCACCTGTACGGTTAAAATCATCGTTTCTAAACCTATATTTACATTCCGCAATTTTGTGTGAAGAACTATTACAAGCATGACATTTTTTCCTGGTAGCTCCAAAAATTTTATTTTCCTTCCCTGGCACGGGGCTAGAAAAAAGTGTCATTTTCTTCATTCACATTTTTAGGAAATGTTTTATTAGATAAAACGCGAGCTGGTTCATATTCTTCTAACTTTTCTACTACTTCCTCCCTAGTGTTCCACTTATGCCAGTTATCTATAAAATATTCTTTAACCTCTTGTGGCACTCTTCTTTTTACCTGGTCAGAAACTATCAGTTCAAAAAGACCAGTGAAATCTTTAACATTAACGCCATGAATCCATTCTTCAAAATAATGGTTAAGTTCAAAAGCGAATTCTCGCCAAGAACAAGAACTTTCTTTTTTATGAAAAAATAACTTTTGTCTAAACTGTTCTGCAGTCAATTTAAATATTTTCAGCAATACTGCTTTAATGTGATCATAATCATTTGAAATATTTTCAGATTCTCGAGTTATGATTTGCGCGATGTCTAGAGGTAATAATCCTAATAAGTGTGTGACCCAATCATCCTTTTTAATTTCGACTCTTGTGGCTTGCCTCTCAAAGCGAGATACGTGCTAATGTCTGCTTTCGGATCCTTCGAATCGAAACTTTTGATTATTTTTCTAAGATCTATTTTATTTTGGATTACAAAAGGTTCTGTACTGTTCCCCTTCTCATAATTTTTTTAATTTAAAAATTCCAATTGGAATTCACGTTCTAATTTCTCCTGTTCTAATTTTTCCCGCGCAATCTTTTATTCGCTTTCGCGGTCTGCCGCAATGTTACTGAGAACCGATTTTGTGAATTCTTCATCGTACTTCGCATCACTAATAACAATATGTTTCAATTTAGCAATAGTTGGGTTATCGGGAATCTTTAAATCCAGTTCACGCATTAATTTGATAATGTCCTCTTTACGATGTTTTCCGATGTACGACATGGTTGCTGATAAAAAAAAAAAAAAAAAAAAAATTGAGTACTTACAGTTTGCAGTCTTTGGCGATCAAACTCGCCCTGGTAATCCACAACTGATACGTGAGCACACAAAACTTTCCTTGAAGCACAGATACTTTACATAATAATCAATTCAATATTCCATATTATTCTTCACACTTATCCAATTCTATTCTTTTCAATTTAATCAGATTCTATCCAATTCTATCGAATCTAATTCTAATTCTGTCCCGGCGAAAAGTTCCGAAAAACTAGAGGGTTTTCGATATCAACATCCACATCGACATCCCGGCATAAGTCCCCAAAATCTATAGGGTCGTACTGACTCTATGAATTGACGAATTACTATTATGTGCTTCAAATTAAAAGCAGGACATGTACGCAATGACTAGGCGAAGTTACTTGGACACACACACATTTAATATTCTTCTATTTACAAAGGTATACTAGAAATCTTTTACACCACTTAGGTACGCAAGTAAAACATCCACACAGGATTCACTGCTTTAAAAGAAAGAAACAATAAAACAAGCCACCCAGGCATGCACCAAAAAAGTTCCATTCCATCTACGTTCAAATCTCTCCGTCCGTCTCCCTCTCCACTCCTCGCCTCTCCCGAAATTCGCCAGCCACGAAAAACAAAACATCACGTGAACTCCCACGTCACGGGGGGTCCCAAAGGAAGGGGTGAAGATCTCTCAGCCCTTTCAGCAGCTGCGCTCTTATTGAAACTTCGGATTCCACATCTATAAAAATATAATAAACAGATACTTCCTTTGAGTCCGCATTGAAAGTGAGATATTCTGAGATTAGTTGGGTTCTTTTTAATCCAGTTTTATAACCAGCATCCATTATAAATATCTCGGAGTTGGAAAAGGCAGTTGACGCAAGGCGATTTGACTTTTTAAAGGACATGCGATTTTCAGATAGTTATTTCTCTAATCAGATCTTTAAAAAAATCCTACTTTCTATTTTTAAAATATTTATGAACTTTATTTTAGTTTTTATCTTTTGTTGAAGAGCTACATGGCATACGAAATATTAATTTTCAAAGGACAGTTTAAATGCGTATAATACTTCACCTTTCTCTCGCTTTTAACCTCAATCGTTTTCGACTGACAAGAATAAAAAGTCCGAAAAAACATCTCTAGATAGCGGCTGAATAATACAGGAAAAACATAACAAAACGCAAATTATTCTTATCACGTTTTTCCAGAACGAATTTTCTAGATCGAGCGTAAGCTTTTATTTGTGCATTTTTATCTTTACGGAATATTTTTAGCGCCTCCTTTTAATAAGTCTCAATGAAATCAACAAATTTAAATTTAATTTTTCGAAAATCTGTTAAAATACTAACTTAAATCACAACAGTAGTTTGCATTTGTTTAAAGATAAAATAAAACAACTGGTTTCAGGTATAGGTGATTTTAAAATGAAGTTAGTTTTGAGTTAAACAAAGGTGTTTTAAAATATTTGGAACACAAATTCTGGAGAAAACTTTTAAAACAACGTGCATTTTTATTAAAGTTAAAATTATTTTTGCAGTATTTGACTTTTTAGCTCTGTATCATTGAAATTAAATTATTATTATCTATATAAATAAAATTATACTTTTCTCTGTACATTTCTTGGAATTCAAAAATTTTGCGATTTCTATCCGTTTCAAGCACTTGGGAATCCGATGCGACCCTCAAAAAAAAGTTTGTCTGTCTGTCATTCTGTCATTCTGTCCGTGACGCTTTTTTTTGTTTAAGCATCACGTAAAAACGATTGAAGCGAATGATATGAAATTGGGTGTCATGATAGGTGGTCACTCAATTTAAAACATAGGCGTCGAATATTAAAAAAAATCTTGATTAGATTTTCAGACTTTGCGAAAATCCTTTCAAACTGCGTAAATTTGTGTTCAAGAATCACGTAAAAACGACTGAAGCGACTCGCGATTCTAAGCTAATTATTCGAAAATGAGGAGATGGTAGAACAAAAAGAGCACGCGTGGCCTAGTTTACTGGAAGGATAAGTTACAATAGATGTGAACTTTCAAACTATGTTAGGAAATTTACGAATTTTTGTACAAAAATTAAATTTTGAGTTGAAATTGACTTATCCTAAATAAAATAAAAGTTCGAATTAAAGAAATTTTGAAACTTGTTTTCCAATGTATGAGTTTAAAAAAATATATATAAAAAATTTATAGAAACGAATTTAACATGTCTTTTTATTAAATAATTTGACGATTTTAAACGCCAATGATTAAAACATAAACTAATATATTTAAACTTCATACAAAATGCATAATTAACATAGGTGTTTTCTTTTAATTTTATTTTATTTCATGTTTCTCTTCCAACATATATTTCAGGGAAAGCATTTGAAGCTAATCAGTTTGGAAAAAACGACATATGGACAAAAGAGCACACAGTCGTCGCTTAGTATCCAAAAAGATAATGTAAGTTAATTTTTTTATATCCTGCGTTAATGTCTTATTCTTTATCATTCTTATATAGTTTTCTTTTTGTAAACGAATGAATATTAAATTACCTGCAACAGATTGCAGCTATTGTAGTAGTTTTATATTTTTCTGTTCTTTTATGAATTATAAAAGTAATGTTTCTGGTGTTTTATATAATATACACATAAATGTGCCCTGAGAGCTAGGAAGACTAGCTGCGAAACTCTTCAAATATCAGTTTACATAAAAGTTCTTCTTTAAAACTCTAGAACTGACATATTTCAATAATTCCATAACATCTATGAAGGGAAGTCAGCGAAAAGAGTTTCAGCGTGTTCACCGTTCCGGTTTTCACATAGAACCAGCAAAACGCAATTCAGTTATATAGGTGAGAGAGGATGATTGAGTGAAATGATAGATACAAGACACAATTTGAGGTACTTTTCCGTTATACACATCCCCAATCAAATTTGGCGATTTTTTTGTCTCCAAATAGCTAGGATGGTTTTTTTGGCGATTTTTTTCGCGTCGCCAAAAAGCTACGGGTTATTTATTTCAAATTTAAAATTTTCAATGCCTTCAGAACAAACATTTTAACACAAAATACAATGTTAAAAATATAAAAAAACAGACTCACCATCACCAAATTTAATGGAAATTAAATCCTTACTCTCCTCCCTTACATCAATAATAAATAACACGTGTTACTGTTCTAGAACTAAAAGGATAATTTTCATACCAATTAACATCTTAAATATCGATGCAACATCTGCAAGACCTCAATTTACATTTTCGAACAATCCGACAGTTAAATTACCCACGGGAAATTTTTTGAAGAAGTTAATTTACTCGCTGAGCATCTACAAGAATTTTTTACTGCTATACGCAATGCATTCAGCGTTTTCATAACCTGAAGACATAAAATAGGCAATTCTACACACATCGAAATACTTTAAAACATAATCACTTTTTCAGCATTTTCTTGCAAATTTTACTGACGTCAATTCATCACACAAACAAATAAGACTTTATGCTATTTTGAAACTTATTCATTAAATTTCAAACCTTTTACAGATTTAAATTTCAACATTTCTTTTACAGTTCATGTTTCACTCGCATACACTTCCACTATCAAAAATACACAATTTCAAAACATACATGGGGGTAAAATTTGGCCCTATACGGCTGAACTGCCTGGATCGTTACTTAGCCATTAGAGATTGCATGATAGCCGGCACTTGTTTTATCGGGATTATACTGCATCTGTATGTTAAATAGGCATTTATACTTTACAAAACAATTCCTGCAACAACTCTGACAAAAAATTATTTTATCTTCTTCGTTCGTCGGCATTTCCTATAAAATTATTTATACAATTTATTTATACAGTATATATATAAATAAAACCAACACTCACCTAAACTAAAATAAATATGGCAACTCACGTTAAACATCGCGGAAGAATACCACAACAGGATCGCGGAATGATACAGAACAGACACGATCAGGTTTCATTTGTTATTCAGACGCATGCTTTGGATCTACGCGAGATTAATAAATCAAACAAGCGGACGAATATTAAACAGTAAAATACATTTTCCTTTGCTATTCAAACACAAGCTAACTTATAACGGACGAATAAGAAAGGTTACCAAGAAAAAACAAGGTCGCCGCATGACCCAGGAGTGATTACCAGATACAAATGTCGCCAAGCTTCGTGCTCCACATCCAGAAATAATTGCCAAATTTAGCTGGGTTGCGCTTAACAGAAAAGTACCCAATCTGCATATCAAAAGAGCTCAACGCTTTGCAGCGATAGAGAGATAGCTTGCAGATATGCTGCTCGATAGTTGCTTTCAGTGTGCAAGACGTCTGCTGACTTGGCGCAAGTTTTCGTAGTGAGAATCGCTCTTACGGCAGGTAAAATTAATACAGCTGAAACTAAGGTTGTGCACCAGTCGTACATTCAGGTGTTGAACCGTGCAAACATCACTGGTGGCCGCCGGTTTGAGTGGTTGCTTTGAGCTTTCCACGGAGCCATGACTGAGACTGTAACTTTTGTTATCGTTTGTTCGCTTTCCCCACACTATTGTAAATAAAATCTAGATTTCAAATTTTACTCTTCCTTGCCTCTCAGAGTGGAATGCTACCTCATGTACCGTGTGTTGAAGAAACTGCTCAACTGGCGGTTTAGTATTTGTTTGGATACTTGAAAATCCGGAGTGTCTAGAAAGTTCCAGGAGTGGCTGGAAAGTTCCTAGCCATTTTGTCAAGATGAAACACAAACTTCAATATCTCTGGAAAAACGTAGAATAATCTTAGAAGCACAGTTCAAGCAATTTCACAATCAGTATTTTCAATGGATAAAACATAGTTAAGCACAACGCTTTCCTAATAATTGAAATTCGCATACAAAATGAACATTCCACAAACTAAAAATCGGTGGAATACTCGAGTAGAAACCTTAACTGCTCTACAGCAATTCACAAACAGCTTCTGCTATAAGGCTTCACATATCGGCCGAAAACGCAACGCTTCTAACAACACAACATTTCTTATACGCTCTGGAACCATTTCTTGTTTGTTTGTGTTTTTTTTTGTAATTTTATATACTAGTCCATCACGAGAATATCACTTTCCCGTAAATCGATTGCACAATGCTAAGTCTATGCGGAAAAACCATTATTACAGACTTTATTAACTTGTTGTGGACAGTCGAATCTTAAATGAGACAAGAGACATTCTAAACAAACGGCCTTGATTTATATGTCGACCAAGCAATGCCTTTCCAATTTTGTTCTTGTTAACATGTTTTATAGGTTCGGTGAGAGTATGCAGGAGATGCATCATTAATCCATTCTTTCAACAGAGGAGGAGTATAAGGCGTAAAGTCCACGTTGAACTCGTTTTTATATGCAACAAGGAAATAAATTCCAGACGTACTGAAAAGGTTGATAAACTGTGCCAATTTGCAAAAACGCTCAAAATTTAGCTCCAGAAATTAGATCTCAAATACTCTCCATTATCGTCAATATTTTGCAATGAACCGTCTATCCGAATGTTACCCAAAATGTCAAAGTCTAGTATGTGTATACGTATAACAGACTAATAAAAAGTATGTCATTCTAGAATGTAATTTTTAAAACAAGCCTGATGTGGACACCACATAACTTCCTTGAACATTGTCTTCCACATACCTCTATTAAATTATACATATTTTCCATGCACTCCATCTGAACTTATTTCTTTTGAAACTGATTTACAACACCTTCGATAAAACAAGGTTTATCGATTTCTAATCAAATATAAGTTTCTAATCAAATATAAGTGCTTAGTTTGGCGATGTTTCCGAAAAATCTGCCTAGCTTGACGACAGTTTGCGAAATTCGTTGGACTTTTGGGTAACGCCAATCAGTTGCTTGACTCCAGTGGCGTAGCCAGAAATTTTTCATGGGGGGGGGGGGTTCGACTACTACTTTGTCACATATTTGTATACGTGTGTGTGATGAGGGAGTGAAAAATATGCATTTTGTATGGCAAACATTCCTCATGGGAGGATTGTGGCTTCCCTAGTCCCTCCCCCGCATTGGATACCCCACTTCTTGACTCCAATTTAGTTGATTAGAGGAAAAGGCAAGGAACAGGTATATTGGACTGCGCTGTCAGTAAAAGTTAATTATTTTATAGCCAGGTTAATGTGAAATAGATGTTTTAAAACATATGGATGTCGTTTTGCACATTTTTAAATATATAACCTAAATATTAACTTGATTAAGCATGCCAAAATTTCAAAGGTATTTTCAATAAATTTTGCATTCGATTTATCTTTAAATATTTCTTAAAATATATTATTGTAATTTAATAATTCGGAATTTAAAGTTTATGAAAATCAACAAATATTTAAGATCATATTTTAATGGGTATATTAAGTAAAATTTATTGATATGATAAATGTTAATTCATGTTTACACTTTGCTTCTGGAACACTATTTGTTTATGTGCTAAAGTTATTGTTTATATTTTCAGTTTTGGATCTATTTGTATTGGGAGCTTAAATTTGAATTATTTTCATCCCATTTGCCTGATAAAGGTGCTTCTGTTGTTCGTTTATTTGAAGATAACAACAGGTGTAATCATGTTAATTTTGAATATTGTACAAAAGATTTTAAATAAAGAAACATCGTTTGAAATTTTCAAAAATGTGTGAAGTGTTTTTATTTAAATGATTATTGTTGTTATTTCATCATGAAACTATATTAACCTCTAAGGCAAGTCTATATGGGCTGTTCTAAAACAAACCTTACGATTTTCCTTTCAATGTGAGTTTCAAAAGAAAAAAAAATCCCGTAACTTTTACTTATCATTTTACAGGAAAATAGTTCTTAAAATAAAATTTATAAAAATTAAGAAACTTTACGCATAGTAAGAAACAATTTCATATTTGTGTTTAACAGAAAAATGGAAAAAGGTCAAATAAAGTTTAAAATATAATACGGTGGACATTGAACAATAAATAAATCGGACTTGACAAAATATAATAAGTAGCAGAAATATATATTGAATATATTTAGTTATTTTAGTGTATAAAAGAGGCAAATCTTTCATTAGATGTCCGATTAATAGAAAATCGTTTTCTTTTTTAGAATTTCATCGCTGTTTGATTATAAAATTGATGTAGAGAGACAGGGATATTGAGAAAGAACTGAATGTTATGTATATTTCAGACGCTATTTCAAGGACTTTTAATTTTATAGCAAACCAAATTGTATATTAAGTCTATCTTTTTTTTTTTCGAAAGCTTAATGCTACATTTGTAAAAACAAACAGAAGAAAACTGAATGCCACTGAATGCAAGGTCCAAGATTTCTAAGATTTTTTTTTTTTTTTTTTTAATCGCACGTGCAGATTTGATCACAGTTCACACGTTAACGCGGTAAATTCGTAATCGGAATTTTTCAGGCGGGTTAATTCATTCTGAAAATTCAAAAAATTTTGTGTGCCCACATGTATGGCAAACTTAGAAAGTAGCGCTTACTATGATATATAAGTTAGGATGTTTAGCAGTAATAATGTTTGCTATTATTACTAAAAATTTTTTTTGATAATTAGTAGTAATATTTTTTCATTAAAAACTATAAAACAGTAATAATATTTTCACTTTCTAGATAAAATAAATGGCAGATTTTCACAACAGCATTTTTTTACCCTTAAATCATACCTGTAAATAAAGTAAGAAAATATATCGGGTGGTTATAATTAAACTTCCCCCTATGAAGAATGTTCTATAGCTAAAACGGGAGTAAGAATGGTAACCAAAATTGGTATATTTTCCATACATGATATGAACTGAAGGAATTTCGAAAAACAAATTAGTTTTAAAAAGTCCACTTGGTGGCGTTTTGCATAAAAAACTGCATGTTTAATGATGGAAATGGCTAATTCGAAATATATTAACAATTTTAAAACTTATTAAATAGTTTTTGGGCATTTATTCACTTATTTGGTTAATATTTCAGCTGATTTCTCCATGCAAAATGCCATCTAGTGGGCATTTTTTTAACTAAACGTTCTGAAAAATTCCCTTGACTCCATCTCGTATACAGTCCATATGCCAAATGTGGTAGCAATCTCCTCACCGGTTACAGCTGCAGAATGCTGTTTATAGGGGAAGTTTAATTTTTACCACCCTGTATATTTTGTTGATATACATAGAACGTAAATAACATTTTGAATGAAATGTTTGGAATAATAGGGTACATTAATACGGGTATTACATAATCAGTTGATTTCATTAAGGAAATAATATTTTCGGCATGTAAACTCTATTTCTATTATCAAATATTTACAACAAGAGCTCGATTTTTTGTGATTACAATAGCAATTTAGAAATGACAACGGATAACTAATGGAATTTAAGAATTTTTAAGAAGAAAAATGCGTTGAAAGAAGTACTTTAAAAATTTATGTACGAAGTACGGTGATTGTAAGTTACGTTGTACGTTTTTGTAAAATAAATGTTTTGTTTTGTTTACAAACGTTGCAGTTAGTGTGTCGAATCAAACAAGCATTCTAAGAAAGAAACCACATTTTTGAATCTAGAAAAATTTTAGAGCTGTAAGATTTAGCATTTCTCAAAGGCCTCAATAGGCTTGAGAGATGATGCTTTTGAACTTAGCTTGTTAAAGCGATTTTTAAAAAAAAGCGGCAAAGTTTACTAAAAAATGCGATTGTAAATATTGCGTGCGTGCTTTTTATGTAGGTTTAAATTATAGTGACTAAAATAACATACATAACGTGAAATATCTAATAATAATTGAGGTTGACAACTTAATCTAATTCAATTTAAAGTCATCTGAAAAACCATCTTTGTGAAAGAGTACTTTCACTGCAAAGTATGTTTCTCGGCCAGACAAATATTACTTTTAGAGACAATTTTTGAGAGCACTTAAGAATCAAAAGTGCAAATTAAGCTGAAATGACAGGTGTTTGCTGTTCGTGGTCTCTGAACCTAAAATTCTTGGTCTAAGTATGTAAATGACATCATGCTGAAGAACTAATTATCTGTAATGACACCCCTCTTGCGCCCTAGTGACAAGTACCGGTACGAACAAGGAGTTATGTAAATCAGGAGCGAGAAAATTTCGAGGACTTTTGCTAGAACTGCTCAGAAAAGACATATAACACGCAGCTCAGCCCTTCTCCAACAAAGTATGAAAAAAAAAGAGTTGAATTGCATAAAAATAACTTCGACTGCATTGTATTTCGGAGAGAGGCGAAGTCATTACCAAGATAGCGGCCAATCAATCTATCTTTCTATCTATCTATCTATATATCTAACTATATATATATATATATATATATATATATATAGTTAGATAGATAGATCGATATAGATAGATAGATAGAGAGTTTGTTAATTTATTTAATCTTAGACATATTTAAATATCTATTGTAATATTCATTCGCTATAAAATGCTAAATGGAGCAGTGCATCAAATTTTATCTACTCAAATTTATTTAATTTTATTCTATCTAAAAGTATTTCTAATTTATTATTTTTAAATTTTCATTTCTACTCTTAATTATCATTCGAAATAAACGTGCATTAACACACAAAAAATGCTGCTTAAAACTAATGTTCAGTAAATTTTCTTATTAGAAAAGAAATGCTTGACTTTTTTACAAAAACGTCTTGTAAAACTGACACAAAATAATTCACTGATTTTTTTTCCCTCTAGTTAAAACATCTTAAATTGAAATATTTGAACAAAAGTTTTCTAAAAAATTAGAATCAGTCACGAAGTATCTTCTATACATCATTAATGAATTAATTGACTTAACTAATTTTTAGTTTCCTTGTGCAGTTCTGAAGTTTCCGGAAAGAAGTTAATTCCAGTAATTTTTCTTTCTTCAGGAGAAGTAATATTTTTTTTTACAGATTTTATTTTTCTATGGACAATTACTTTCATCTTATTAAAAAAAAATCCATTAGATGTTACTTTCGTAATTAAATTAGTCTTTACTTCAAAAGTCTTTTTGGCGTTATCGATATGTCAGAAAGATTGGAAGTAAATAAGTAAAATATTTCAGTTAACTGTATTAAGCGCTCAGATGAATGTATCAAATATTTCTTTTTTCTTTTTGAATAATTAAGTGACATGGCATTTTTTAAGAACGAATTTATAAAAGGCCGCATTAAGCTATAGTGTACAACAAAAAAAATAGTTATCAATACTTTGCATGTTCTTTTAATGTGGGGAACACAGTCTAAATTTAATACAATTCTGAGCAGCTTCACAATATACTATGCAGCTTGTAATTTACAGAAATGTGTAAGTAAGAATCAATATATATATATATATATATATACAGGGTGACTGCTAATTCATGGTGCAAAATTTGAGGACTGGTACAGGACACTGTAACAATCACATTTTGTATAAAAAATGTATGTTGAAAGGAGAAGCGTCGTAGCACAAACACAGGAAAGAACAATGGAAGGAGACGGAGAAGAGTTAGCAGTTGCTTCCATTGCCGGGAGATGGTCACTCAACGTTTATTTGGAGAAGAGAGGCCATTCTCGTTTCAGTTTTTGCCCATTCACCATTATAAACCGCATGTGTTTTCAGCATGATGGGGCGCCAGCCCGCACTTAACCCTAGATGTTTGTCAGCACTTGAATGCGACATTTGGCATGCGATGGATTGGACGCGGTGGATCTATCTCTTGGCCAGCCCCGTTTCCCAATTTGACGTTCCTCGAATTCTTTTTATGAGGGCATTTGAAGAATGACGTTTATGCCACTCCAGTAGATTCCGGTGAAGATCTCGTTGCTAGAGTATCCGGAGCTGCTGCACGTGTGCGTGAAATTCCTGGTATCTTTGAAAGCGTTCGTCAATCGCTGCACTGACCTGTCAAGCATCTATCAATGCTGATGTGCGCAATTTCGAACACTTATTGTAAATGATTTCCACTTGTAAACGAGGTAATGAAAATAAAATAATTTCCCTATCATTTGTTTTTTTTCCTGTATTTGTGCTACAACCCTACACTTTTGACCATAATCTGTTCTTTCCTGTGTTTGTGCTTCGACCCTTCACTTTTGGACATACATTCCTATACAAAATGTGATTGTTACAATATTGCTGTACCAGCCCTCAAAGTTTGTACCATGAATTAGCAGTCATCCCGTATATATTTAGATTTACATGTATTTTACGTATTGCAATGGAGTTAAGATTATAGGTTTCAGAACTTGCTAATAATTGCTTTTTACATTCGTTCACTTATTTAGTCACTTATTGAGTCTTTAATTAGTGAATGATTTCAGCTCAATTACACAACGCTTAAATATTAATTTTTTGAAAATCATCAAATCAATTGAAATTCGGAACAAAATAAAAACGCTCACCGCTGGCAAGCTATCCACATCTGAAGTAGGTTTAAAAAAGATTGTGGAGATGTTTTGAATCCTTTTGGTGTGGACATCTACAGCATAGTGCTGATCGGACAAGTGAACGAAAAAAAAATCATATCTAAATTCGAAAGTAACAAAAGGATCCCCGTTGCTAAAGTATTGTCAATTTGCTTACGGTGTCAAATCAAATGATAGCGAAAAAATAAACTTCTTAATGTGCTTCAATTTTGAGCTCGAGCTGGGATGTATATAAAATCTGTTGTTTTCAAATCTCTATCGTTCAAGAAGAAACATTCAAAAGTGAATACAAACTCATTTCCAATTCTTATCTATCACAATTATTCCATTAATTTTCTTATGTACGACACGGTGTCACAACTTATTTATAAGCCGGCGACCAATTAGGATTACCTATGCACATTTTCATGGGGCAATGCGCAGGATTTTCTGCGCACGTTTTCATGGGACAATGCATATAACATTTTTTCTAAAATTTTCCAATCAAATCAAAACTTTTTTTTTCCACCATGTCCCCAAAAAATGATAAAAAAGTTATGCTCAAAAAACGTAATAAAATCCACACCGTTTGTGCAATTAAGTTACATTTTCTCACAATTATCTTTAAAAAAATAAAATAAACATTCGTGATACTTTAAAAACCCATATATCCACCCGTCCCCTATTCTTAAGATAACTTTACAAACTTCCAGCGGCTTTGTATATCCCAGAGTATAAAAGTTAACCAACTGAGTAATATATATATATATATATATATATATATATATATATATCTTATAAATAAAAATGAAATTCTGTTTGTTTGTTTGTTTGTTTGTGGATTTGATTCGTATACAAATCCACAAAAATGGACCTAGCGGCCTGAAATTTAGCACAGATATGTAAAATAATATAGAATAAATAACAGTCCACTTTAAAACTTTTAAAGTCCACCCGTTCCCGGAATTTAAGAGATTTTTTATGCTCTTCACGCAAAAATCTTTCCGTAATTGTAACCCCTGTAGTGAAAAAAGTGTGAAATAAGGATCGTGGTTGCCATGTGTGGCGATTTTGCCGAATAAAATGTCGTTCGTATACAAATCCACAAAAATGAACCTATCGGCCTGAAATTTAGCACAGATATGTAAAATAATATAGAATAAATCGTAGTCCACTTTAAAAAATTGAAAGTCCACCCGTTCCCGGAATTTAAGAGATTTTTTATGCTCTTCACGCAAAAAGCTTTCCGTAATGGTAACCCATGTAGTGAAAAAAGTGTGAAATAAGGATCGTGGTTGCCATGTGTGGCGATTTTGCCGAATAAAATGTCGTTTGTATACAAATCCACAAAAATGGACCTATCGGCCTGAAATTTAGCACAGATATGTAAAATAATATAGAATAAATCATAGCCCACTTTAAAACTTTGAAAGTCCACCCGTTCCCGGAATTTAAGAGATTTTTTATGTTCTCCATGCAAAATTCCGTAATTGTAGCCCCTGTAGTGAAAAAAGTGTGAAATAAGGATCGCGGTTGCCATGTGTGGCGATTTTGCCGAATAAAATGTTTTAAATTCTCAAAGTAAAAATAAAAGAATAATAATGATTTTTTTTTTTTAGTTTATATTCGTAAGGTTATTTTTTTTTTAAATTATAATATCGTGTGCATGGGAAATCAGAGCAGGAATGTAATGCTTTACACGCAAAACAATAAGAATTGAAGATTTCCGAGGCTAATGTGCAAATTTTTTTAGTTTGGCGAAAAAATAAAATGGCTGAAATATGGATTTTGAGTAAGTGAGTTCTAGCGGTTTGCACAGTTTTCAGCTTGGCGCAATTTATTGAGAGCTTAAGGAAATAGATTTTTGAAAACAAGTGCAAAGGTTTTATTAGGATACAGCGTTAGATTTTAATGATCCGTGAAGAAATAATGCAGTTATTAAGGGATTTCAAGCGATCTAACTTCAGAATTCTCGCCAATTGAGTACATCGATTTAAGTTGGGGGGAATTCCGCCAAATTTCAGAAAATTGAAACCTTCTCATTTAGTACATCGGAGTAACGATGAATAAAACACATTATAGTTGATAATTTAAAAAAAAATCCTCTGTATTAAGGGATTCCAATTTTCAAATAAATGCGTGCTACTCTTTGTCGGTCGAACCATTTCCCATATTGATTGCTGCTAAGTCAATGCTCCGAATGATTCCATGAAAAAACTCTTGCAAAATGGCGTATGTTGGCACTTTGGCGAGGCTTAGATTTGAAACTGGATTTTATTTGAGACTGGTATATATGATAACACTGGTTATAGATAAAAATGAATGTTGGTATGTGTTTATGAGGTTGAAAAACTCCAGCACCGTTGAGCACCGTTGCACGATGAAATTTGGTTCCTAACTCTTTTCCTAAAACCTAAGTCTTTCATGATGGTTCCTAAAACCTAAGTCTTTTATGATGGAGAAGGTTTTTATGCTATCCGTTTTCCTTAACTTGCCACTTGGTGCCGCAGCACAACGTTGAATTCAACGTTGAAATTCCGTTTAGCCGTTTGCTATACGAATATCGTCCAACCGATTTCGATGAAATTTGGTACACGCGAATATTAGAACACGGAGAATATTTTTCACTATCCATTTTGCTGTAACTTGCCGCTAAATGGCGCTGCAAAGCATCAACTTCTATACCGTTCGACCGGTCGGCATAAAATTTTTTATACTTACACATTTGAGCACGAAGAATATATTCTAACTGCGTTCCTTTTGATGTTACTCACCACTAGATGACACTGCAATGCATTATTATTTTAACTCGCCACTAGATGACGCTGCAGCAGGCCAAATTCTTGACCATTCAAACGGTCGCTATGAAAATCAGTATACATAGCTATTTGAACAATGAGAATATTTTGGCGTTATCCATTTTGCTATAACTCGCCACTTGACGGCACTGTAGCAAATCATTACTTTAATTAACCACTAGATCGCGCTGCAGTGTATCACTTCTTGACTGTGCAACTGACCGCTATGAAAATAGGTATACATAGATATTTGAACACGGGGAAGAGTTTGGCGCTATCCATTTTCCTATATAATTTGCCACTAGATGTCGCGTCGTCAGGGCTGTCCAGCCGATCATCCTGAAATTTCGTATTCATCGATATCTGAATGCGAAGAATATTTCCGCCGTATCCGTTTTGCTAAAACTCTCCACTAGATTGCGCTACGCCGCATGGCCTTCTGCACCGTACAAAAGATTGCCTTGAAATTCGGTATGCATGGTTATTGAACACAATACAATGCGATATCCATTTTGCTATATCTCTTTATTACAATGAATAGTAATCACCACAAATCGTAATATCAAAAAGTCCATTCATTCCCGTGCGAAGAACGGGTACTTCAGCTAGTATATATATATATATTTATATATATATAAATATCGTAAGTTAGATTCACGTCATTTTTATACCACAGTTATCAGGCTTTGAAGATTAAATTGCGATTTAAAATTCGTTTAAAACTCCTTTCTGTAATTACGCAGTTATTAATATTTTTTGTTTTAAGAAATAAAATGATTTTCCCTCCGTGAAGTATTCATATTAGAGGGGCTGTTCCAAGAAAAACGACTTTTCGATTTCGAAAAGTTCCCACAAGCACATTCGCATGTCATCGTTTCAGAAGATCTCGAATTCATATGAGACTAGTACCCATATTGAAATCGTGTGGAATTTTTTCATGAATGCGTTTTTCCCGAATTTTACAAATTTTCAACTTTAGTAAATTAATCTATTGAATAAGAAAAATTGAAACCTACCGCAATTATGTCATATTTGAAACAGATTCGTTTTGTTTTTTCGATTTAAGAAAAAGTTTAACACAAAAAATGCATTACAATGCACTCCATGGAACCGACAATCTTTGCGCGCATATTTGTGTGACAATTTGCAAATGTTTGTCAATATGTAAAAAAATATGTAAATAAAAGCAGTACTTTTGAAACATGAAAATACCGAAATAGTTGCGATTTTTAAATTCAGACAATTGCTCTAGCAAACTAAAACAGTGCACTTGAAATATGTTTTCGAAATTATCCTTGCTTTTTGCTTTCACCTAGCCTTGAATTGTAAAATAATTTAAAAAAAAACTTCAGCGATCACAATCACAATGCTATTTCGGTAACTACAATAAAAAAATTAGAATATGAAGTGATTCATTTCAAGTGGACAAAGATCGAATGTTTTGAGTGAAGACATTTTTGTCCAATGTTTTCTCTAGTTCTCGTTGTAAATGTCACCACAGCGAACATTATCTTCTTTTATATACACAGGGTGCACGAAAGCATGGATACCCCTTAAAATTTTACATATAAAAAAAGATAATCACTTCCCACACAGCACACTATGTTCAAATCACGTCTAATAGATATCCAAACTGATCTATAACATCCAGGACATTTAAAGCATATTAGTCGGAAAAAAATATATATCTATAGGACATCTCAATCGCTACCTCTATAAGGTATCCTAAGAGGGCTCATAGATATCTAATAGTCATCCGAAAAAGGACATCTATTGGAAATGTATTTATGTCATCCATAAGAAAACCATCAGTAGACATCTTATGTAGCTAATGAAATAGATGTCCCATAGATATTTAATTGCACTCCAAAGCTACAAATCTATTGGATGTGTGTGTATAACTTGCATAATAGATGCATTGGTAGACACGTTATTTACCTGGCTACTGAAACAAAAATTTACTCAGTTTGAAGGGATTTTCAGAAAAATCGCAGAATATAGTAAGAATTTTTTAAAAATCCGATGCCTATAGCTTGAGTTCAGTGATCATCTATCATGTCACCAAACTTCATTTAGTCGTTTTTACGTGATTTGCGAAAGAAAGTTTGCGCAGTTTGAAAGAATTTTCAGGAAATCTCAAAGTCTAAGGAATTTTTTAAAAATTCGGCGCCTATAGTTTAAGTTGAGAGACTACCTATCATGTCACCAAATTTTATTTCATTCGCTTCAATCAGTTTTACGTGATGTTCAGACAAACTTTTTTTTACGGATGTACTGGAGTCCCAAATGCTTAAAACGGATAGAAAACGCAAAATTTTGTGATACTAAGTAGTGTACCGCAAATTCTAATTTTATTTATTTAGATACATAAAAGTGTTTTCATTCCGAAATTGAAGCAACAATCACTTCAAACTTTAGTCTTCTCACCCGGAGTCGAGTCTGCCTGGTGGTTAGAACGCTCGCCTTTCACCCTTTGGATCCATGGTTCGAAACCAGCCGAAGAAAATAGGTTTCAGTTTAAAAGTAACTTGAAGTTCTTATGTATGATAGTAGACAATAGATGGCTGCACCAAAATTCGCAGAACGGAGGAAGAATTCTCAGTGAGTAAAAAAAGTCGTAGTTATGACGTCACAATTCACTTTTCCCCCAGAAATCTTGGATATTTTGGCCGTCCAATTAATATCTATGCTACTTGTAAATAGATCTCCTACAGACATCTTGAATATTATAGATGTTGTCTAGTCCTTAGAGAGATCACACTCCTAATCTCTTATAGAGGTCCATTTTATGTTATTTGGAGCATATTGGACGTCTAATAGATATACCCATTATCGAATTCTGCTTCCTTATAGATAACCAATGGATATCTTTGTGCTGTGTGGGTTACTCTTTTTTATTCAATATAGAAAAAGCAATTATACTGCATGGTTTTAATTCCTCATCATTAATCTCGTGAAATACATCCAGTCTATACGAGATTTCTGGCCACTTTCAGTGGAGCATTGCTGGATGAACACGGTCTAGGGCCGCTGTAATTCGACTTCCATGTATTCCCGTCAATGTTCTAAGCGAGAAACTATTAAACAATGTTCTCCACGTATCCCCATAAGAAGTCCATAGGTGTTTTGCTTGAAGATTAATGGGGCCGCGTTAAGATACCTCTTCTTACCATCCATCATACGGAGATTGTTTCACCTGTTTCATTTTGTACTTCCGAGCTGCATTTGCGACATTCATTATGTTGATCCTGCAATGCTTCATAGAATGTGGCAAAAATATCGTATAGACCCGATATGTTGCACGTGACTAAAGATGCGTACACTGAAATCGTGCAATAAAACATTGAAAAAAGAAAAAACACCGCTTTAGATTACTTTTTGGACATTCGGTTGTATATATTCATATACACCGAAGAGCCAAAACACTATGACTAACAACTCAACAATGCGTTACGCCTCCTTTGGCCTTAAAAACTGCAGCAACTCGAGTGGGTATGGATACCACGAGTTCTTGGTAGATAATTAGGACTGGTTGAACCAAATATTTAAGCAACGGTCACACAAAGTCGAGATAATGGAGCACGGTGGTGTTTGAGCTCTGAGCTAGCGGGGAAAGGGGAGCAGCTGTTCTCCTGGAAGACGGCGTACCTTGACACGACTATCGGCGTAATGAAGAAGAAACCGGGACTCATCCGACCAGGCAACTCTCTCTACCCATGGTCCAGTCTCGATATTCTCGTGCCCACTGTAGGCGTAGTTGACAATGGCGCTTGGTAAGTGGACGCACACGATTGGGGCGTCTTCTCCGTAGTCCCATACCCAACAGTATCTGCTGAATGTGTGTTCCGACACTTGTACATGGTCCTGCTTTGTATTGGGCTGTCAGCTCAGCCAATGTCTGCCACCGATTTTTCTGTACTAGGCGGGACAGTCTCTCGACAGTCAGTCGACGGCCTCTCTCTGTGATGATAAATGGACGCACAACATCTTGGCGTCTATTGCTGGTTTCACCGTCATTAATCCACTTTTTATAAATACTAAGAACGGCAGATCGTGAACAACCGACCAGTCGTGCAGTTTCGGAAATACTCGTTCCGAGTCTTCGGTCCATAAGAATCTTCCCTCTATCGAATTCGCTTAGATCAACAGCCTTTCCCATCACTCAATAAACATAAGAATGATTCCTTACATTTTCCAGCGACAGTTAAATACCATTCCCACTTAATTACGTGCTCACCATTTCATCCAGACGAATTCATCGAAAAATGTATGGATGGTCATAATGTGATAGCTTTTCGGTTGCATACATATATTATTTATACATGTATATATATGTATACAACCGAAACCTACTTTTTTTAATCGAATAAAATTTAAGCCGATCATCATACATGGTGAAAAGTATACTTTTGAAAGCTATATGACATAAATATAACTTTTGATCTTTTATATGTTGCACCCGAAATGCAAGAAGAACAATTTTCATAAATGATCTGATTAAGATAATGTAAAACATATTTCCGCATTTTTTAAAAAATTATTGGTAAAAGAAATTATCTGGATCATCATTCAGATCACGTCGAAGTATGCAATCTAAAAGAAAAAAAAAAGTTACTGTTTGTAAAAATAACTGAAGACATTGGGATGTCATATGAGGTTTTAAACCCACAGGATTCCATTTACATATCTTTTGAAATTACTAACACATCAACAATTCATCAAATTATGTTTATCCATTGCTAAAAGTTGTTTTACACTCTTTTACGAAACTGTTTACCTATCTGGACACATGATTACTACTCCTGAATGATTCCTAAATTTACCATGCAAAACAATATTGTTCTTTTCAGGGGAAAGTCTAGTGCTTTCAAGTATAATAATTATCATACAGTTATCATACAAATTATCATACAGTTAAATTAAACGCAGTGGTACAACATCCCAGCGACGGCCAAGGCCTGCAATGAATATGAGCGTCTCCTTAGCTGTAGTCCCGCAGCTGTAGTCCCTTAGGTACAGATTCATATCGCTCGACTAACCTGGCGCTGAAGGTAGAGCACTTCGATTCACCAAGAAACCTTCCCTCGTTTTATAGACCTAGTCTCTCCACCTCTATCACTACAGTCCCTTTGATGCGGAATCATGTGGCTCGGCTAGATGTTCTGTTTGACTAAGAAGGTCCAGACTTTTGATCACCAAGAAATCTTGGCCCTCATTTTCACGACCCAGTCTCCCCGCTTCTGCAACTATAGTCCCTTTGATGCAGACTCATATGACTCGGCTAGATGTTCTGCCTCACAGAGAAGGCCCAATGTTTGGATCCCCAAGAAAGTTCAGCCCTCGTTTTATCGACTTACTCTTCCCATTCTTACGAAATATAGTCCCTTTAACGCGCAGTGATCCCGCTCTGGGAACACCAAACTCTGACGTTTTGACTGTTGCCAGTCACGAAGAAGAGATCTGATTTCTATAAAAATAGTTGCGGGTGACATAGCTCCACGAGAATCCTTTACTTTTTAGCACGTCCTTTCCCGTAAAAAAAATTGTCACGATTATTTTTAACAACACTGACATCTGCTGAAAAATGGAACAATGCGAGAACAGCCGGATAGATTGCCCAATGCTGAAAAAAGGGCAGCCGTTCCCATTGCTCGACTTAACAATCAGCAAGATGGCGGACGATCGAAACTTTCATCGCGTGCCACAGATCTAGAGACCCTCTTTTGACGACAGCTGGCTGTGCCCGGCACAGCCAGCTGTCTCTAGATCTGTGGCACGCGATGAAACTTTCGATCGTCCGCCATCTTGCTTGTAGTTAAGTCGAGCGATGGCAACGGCTGCCCTTTTTTCAGCATTGGGAAAGGGTTGCGCCTCAAAGGGCTAATGCAGAATCATATGAATCGGCTAGCTCGAAAAGGCCTAGATGGAAAGTATGCCTGCCGCAGAAGGTCCAGTGTTTTGATCACAAAAAATACCGATTCTAGTTTTATCGACCCACTCTCCCCGTCTCTGCAAATATAGTTCCTTTGAGGCAGAATCATATGACTTGGCTAGATGTTCTGCCTGTCACAGAAGGCCGGACGTTTTGATCACCAAGAAAGATAAGCTGCCGTTTTGTCGATCCACTCTCCCCGTCTATGCGGCTACAGTTCGTTTCATGCAGAACCATATGATAGGGCTATATTCAACCACTATCCATTGAACTTTCCATAAATATAGGAAAAAAATATATAATTTTTCTCCCAGCTTAAAAATAAAATAAAATAAAATAAAATAGACAATCGCATTGAGAGTTAAAAAGTTTTGACATACAAAATATATTCCATTATTTGAGAAGAAAATACTTTAAATAGTACGAAAAGTTTAGACAAAAAAGTATGTCGTTAATTCTCTCATGATGTCAAAGCTTATTACGCAAATTAATTATAGTAGACTCTACAGTGCAAGAAATATTCCATCCTAATAATTATTTATTAAATATAGCTCCAATATCTTCTTAGTTTTGAGATGTCAATGACACATGTTGCGACCGAGAAACGCCCAAGCGCAAAATATGTTCTCTTAGAATTTCTACTTAAAACAATATTACTATCTATCAGAATTTATTAACTTATCCTCTACTCTTATTTCATAATATTCCCTATTTCCGTACTTAGCAGCGACGTTCAGAATAATGTGTCTGAACTCATAAGGGAATTTTTAATTCTCTCTTCACTATCCATTAAGTCTAACAGTTGTCTTCCTGCATCTTTGAGAGCATTAATTTTCGCTCTTCTAATTACAGGATTAACAAAAGGATTATTTATAATTCAACAAATTCCCTAGCAACGTACTTCATTTATTTTTTCTATAATCCCTTGAAGCCTTTTTGAAGTGCTCCCCTAATGCGCTAATTAATCTTGTTATGATCAAGAAGTGTTAATGTTATGATTAAAAAGCGTATGTGTCAGGCAATTAATTTTGTACTTTAGCGAAGAAGGGCTATCAAATAAGGCCTTAATTTATAACGGTGCTGGAATATTTAATCTTCACGAGACTGCTGTAACAGAAAAAAAGTAAGGAATCTATGTTTAAACACTTTGTTTTGCGTTTATTAGAAATTTTATACTGCATTGTTATGCAGAAAAGCAATATTTTTTCAATCTGAGAACTGCAAAACTTCTACTATAAAGGTCACCTATTAAAGCAGTCCTACTGAGTACTTGACCGGAAATTAGAATTAAACGTGTTATAAAGGTCTTGCAGAGTTTAAGATTTTTAGTAAAATTGCTTTAAAAAAATTAGGAAGCGCAGCACGCAGGAGACACTCAAATTAAAGAACTTTATTTTCGAAAACAAGGGACATCGAAACAGGATGGCTTGTGTTCTGCAAAAGTTACGAATTTAGAAAACTAACAATCCCGGGTGTGAAACATGGAAGAAAAATATGTCGACGTTTCTGAGGCCATTTGGCGAAAACACAAACAATAACTTTTAATGACAGAAAAATAAAACGCTAAAACGCTAACTACGTCTATTTTTGAATATGGCGTCGTAGACAGGTTAAAAGAAAACAGTATAAATAAATTTCACCCACTAGGGAAAAGTGTTTGAACACAGAGGTTCAGACTACCTTGGAGTTAGGGCGTGAGAAACATTGGGGAATAGCTACATTTAGAACAGAATAGAACAAGCAAAACAGACAACATACACAAAGACACGAATGGTAAATACTTATCATGTCAAGAACGAAAAGCCGAAGTAACATACAGTCAAAACCGCTTAATGGAATAGCCTATTTCAAACGAAAATTCAATCTAATAAGCGGGGTATTCCATTATAATGGATAACATTGACTAATTATTTCGGTTTGGTACAATAAAAATTTATTACAATAAGCGGGATATCACTTTAACCAATATTCCATAAAGCTGTAACCACTGTATTTTGAAACTAAAGTAAAGAGTTTATACAGGGACAGTGAGAATTTAAAAATAAATGGTCAAAAGCATTAATTTGTGAACAGGGAAGTTAAGTATAACTTGACTCATTACGATAAAAATTATTTCACTCATCACGGCCCCCATTATTCTACGGAAGATCGACCACTCACTGAAACTCTCGTAATTGAATAGTAGCAATATCCTTTTCAAAGATTTCACTAAATAATATCAATGTTTAGCAAAACAGCGAAAATATCACTGTATAGAAAAATATATTTAACTTTTCTATACTAAATCCAGTATAATGTATTAGTTTATTAAATTAAACGATAGGACATTTTATTGGAACATATGAACTTTCAATTTAGTGTTTATTGGGTAATAAGAGGTTTATGTGTTTATTGGGTAAAAAGAACGCATTTTTCGGCCTCACATTGATTGCCTGTTCCAACTCTACTTAAAAGGGTGGGGCACGGATTTCAATGATCTTTCTCATAGTGCCATAAATGTGCTACGTGTAGAAAACTAAGATCCAATACTCAAAGACAGTAAAAAAAAATGAATCGCCCAGTTTGGTGCCAAAAAATAAATCCCCCAAACTGAACACAGTTAAGCGAATCTTTTTACATTTGTTGAGAAATTAGCAAATCCTACCATCTATTTTTATGAAAATATCAATTAAAGTCTATAAAGGAATGTATTTTATTGTAAAAAAGGTGAAGAATAGTTAGAATATGCACCGTTAGAATATAACTGTTAGTTAAGTTTGGCAGGGAAACTTTGGAACACCCGGCGTAGAGCCCTGATATAACCGTTTGACTGCTATGCAGCGCTATTTGGAATGTACACCCTCCAAAAGAAGCATTCGAGCAAGAGAGAAATTTCCTACGTTGGTTTCGTATATTAAAAATTATTTATCATAGAATATGAGTTAGGCTATGCATAAATATGACATTCCATATTTATATTAAGTTGTGCGTTTTTCAAAAACTCAATTATTTTTCGCAAATCTAAAATAGGAAATTTCTCTCTTGCTCGAATACTTTTATTGGAGGGTGTATGAGGATTTTGATGGATAGCAGTCAAACGGTTAACCCCTTCGGATTATCATCTACTTTGGCTGATGAACAGTGACTTCCCCAAATTCGACGAAGTATCAAAATCTGTTGATGACTTCATCGCATCTAAAGATGAATAATTCTACGCTGATGGCATCCATGTACTCACTACCTGACCGATTGCGAAATATGCTGGAAAATAATGGAGACTACTTTGAAGAATAAAGGTATTATTATATGTCCTAATTTGCATATTCATTTCTTATACACTTGCCATACACTTTAAAATTTATAACTAGACCCAAAAACATATAGCTCTTTAGTGCGTATTTAAAATAATGTTTCACATTTTATTTCTTTAGTTTTGTACTATTAATATTAAAAGGGTAATACGTTTAAATAAGTAATACGCAAATACGTAATACATAATTGAATAACGGCGCGTTACAAGGAGATTCCAAGACCTTGTACGATATTTAAAACTTGCTATATTTCAACAAATACTCCCTAGATGCATCTTATTGCTTTGACATTTTTCAGATCTATGTGTCCCTTTACAGCTCATAAAAATTTGAAAAAAATCGATGATCGGGACTTCAAAGTAGCTTTCTTTTCAATTCAAAAGTATTTTTATCGTGCAGAGAAGTGAAACCAATGTCTTTTCTGTAAATATATACTACCTCCTGTGTATTCGGAGCACACGATTTTGTTTTCTTAGAATGTCTTCTTCTTTCTTAGAATTCTTCTCTTCTGAACATTTTTATAAAGCCTAAGTAGTATTAACGAAAAAAAAAAAAAAACCTAAGTAAATGTTTAGTTTATGAAGCGTCTGGGACCAATAACTTTAAGCACTACAGAAAACGTATAAAATAGTTCCTTTTATTTAATTTTGTAACACGTTTCAAGAAAATTGAAAATGTACTCTGAATTTAAGTTAATTCGTCTTTTGGTATTCAAATTGCTTGAATTTTCATTGACTGCTAGAAAATTTATATACGTTATTAGTATGTAACCGGCAGAGAATTTAATATAGAAATACCGCATCTACTATGAAAAGCATTTTTATATGGGAGCACAAAAGAATTCCTATACAAGACATTTTAAGGGCATAATTGTTTTAAGCGAATTGAGACGTTTTTCAATCTCTCTACTCATGGGCAAACGGTTAAACGTAGAAATATCAAAATTGATATAAAGGAAGTCCTAAACAGGAAGTAAACGATTTTTATCAAAATTTGTCCTAGGAATTTTTTCTTCAGTATTTTATGGATTTTTGAGGAAATTTTCAAGGGTATTTAGCGATAGGTGTGGAAAATTTTAGAAGAGAAAATTTTCTTCTAAAAGCAGTACGCACGCGTTCTGAAAGCTTCATATAATTTACTGATTTTCCAGATTTTTTTTCTCAAAGACGTTCTACATAAACCGAAAATTTTCGAAAAATAATTTTTAAACTGTTGCATCTTAAAATTGATCGAAAAAAATCTCAAACTGTTTTTCAATTTGAACAAGTTATATAATTCGCATTCAAGCCTCTTTTAACTTCAAACGAAATAGAAATATAAATTAGGGGATGTTCTATGGACTTTAGAGTGAAATAGGACTTTAAAAATTTAATTAGTGGCTGCATAAAAATTTCGTTATTTAGTAGATAGATTTCTGGTTTGCGTCGTCTTGGTAACGTACACATTGAAACCAGTGGCGGATCCACGCGGGGAGGCTCTGGGGCCTCGAGCCCCCCCCCCCCAGAGCTAGAAATACACTATAGATTTGGGAAGTTAAAAAAAATTGTAAATTTTCACATGAACTGAAATTTGAAAAAGTAGCACTGTATATACAGTCGACGCTTTGTTTAACGACGATCTCTTTCCAAAGACGATATTTCAAAGTCCCAGCAACTCCAACGAAAAAATTTCTATTCACAGACGACGTCGTTTCTGTTTAACAAGGATTTTTCTTTTTCATCTTTCGCTACAGGAACAGGGGAAATTTTTTTTTAAGAGTGGGAAAAAAGTGTCGAGGAATGTCAAAAGTGCAATTCGCAAGACAATCTCAACTACCTGAGTGTATTCTCAAAGGGATTTTAGAAGCAAAGAGAAAATTCTTGCAGCAGCACAAAAATTTAGTTCGGGATCCAAATCCAAACGACCGAAAAGCCAGTGTGGCCAATAGGAAGAGTTTGCCAAGGCACTTCTGCATGCAAATGGTTGCATGAAGCAACAGCATCCAACATTCTAATTTCTAGGCCCCACCATGGCCGAGTGGATAAGACACTCGACATGATAGACGGCTGAAGTGTGAAGGTCCTGCGTTTGGGCCTACCGCGCGGCTGTCGATCTAACTATCTGGAGTTTTTTCCAGATGGTTTTCTCCAGATTTAACGTGAATACGCGTTAGAGCCTCTGAAAAAATCATCCAACCAAGGCAACCGCCCCAGGCAGCCCCAGGATGATTTTTTACATTTTCACGGTTCCTTGAAAGTCGTTAAACAGAGAGCCAACTATATATATATATATATATATATGTAGAATCCGAAGTTTCAATCAGAGCGCAGCTGCTTCACCCCTTCCGGTGAGACCCCCCCCCTGACGTGGGAGGTCACGTGATGTTTTGTTTTTGGTGGTTGGCGAATTCGGAAGAAGCGAGCAGTTAGAGTGAGGTTGACAGAGACGGAGAGACGTTTTGAACTGACATAGAACTTTTCGTGCATGCCTGGGTGGCTTAATATTTTTGTTCTTTAAGCAGTGAATCCTGTGTGGATGTTCTGTCTACTTACCTAAGAGGTAACATAATTCTAGGATACACTTGTAAATAGAATAATTATTAAATGTGTGTGTCCAAGTAACTTTGCCTCGTCAATGTGTACTTAACCCCTTTCAAATTAGAAGTACATAATTGTGATTCGTCATTCATAGGGTCAGTACTACCCTATATATATATATATATATATATATATATATATATATATATATATATATATCAGGTGTGTAGCCAGAAAATTTTCATGGGGGGGGGGTTACGACTACTACAACTCTAGGGATGGACGCGAGACGAAAGTAAGAGTCTCGCGTCTCGCAAAATAGACTAAAAGCTTTGTCTCGTCTCGCAAAAAATCTGTAAATCTGTCTCGTCTCGCTGTCCATCCCTATACAACTCATATATACGTGTGTACATATACGTGTGTGCGATAATGTAGTGAAGAATATATATTTTGTATGGCAAAACATTCCTCATTGGGAGGGGGGGGTTTATGAACCCCCCTAACCCCCCGCCCTTGGCTACGCCCCTGATATATATATATACATATACCAAGAATATTTACACCGATACTTATTGAATCCTTGTGAACTAAACATAATTTCTCTAGTTACAAAAACGATAGAGCTTTTATTTTTAAACAGAAGGAGGGGCAAATTTTATTGACTCGCTATCGCCACAGTGGCTGGAGCACACTTCCCAGTTTTATTTGTACAGTGGAACCTGTCTAATGGGATTACCCTCGGGATGTACAAAACTGGGCACCTTATAAAGACGGTTACCTTATAAAGACGGTCACCTTATAAAGGTGGCAAAGTGTGATGTTGTAAAGTGAAATTGCATTAAAGTTGTCACTATAGACAGACGATCTCTTTACCAAGGTGGTCACTTTAGCAGGTTCTATCGTATTTGAATGGACGACGGCACACTGATACGGAGAAAAAAAATCTTCCGTTGCTCTCTCCATTTTATAGGGGACGGAATTTGCGGTATAGTGTTGAAATCTTTTACAGGTAAACCCCGAATTGCCATTAAAAATTCGTAAAATTCGCGACGTGAATACCCTCTTACCCACTGCAGTCATGTGAGACGCAGCGGCAATCAGCCTCGGCCTTAAGTGATGCTGAAGCATAGACGAACAATCCAACCCTCCGCAATTTGTACAGCTTTCATTCTTTCAACTGCTCTCATAAGTTGTCCACACCACCCAGACGTATGGGTACAAATCCTCATTATAAAAGTAAAACATATTCTAAGACATCAGACAAAGCGAGTACCTGGCAATGTATAGCTGGTCTGGTTTTAAAAAAGAAAGCTCACAATTGTAATTGAGGTAAAATGATAGAAAGTGTAATAGTGATAATAGTTGTAAATAGCAATTGAGGTTGGTTTACTACAGTCCTCACAAAAAAGGGTGGGAATTACTTAATCTGGAAAACTTATTGCCATCCTAAAATGCGAAAATATATGCTATGAACACTGTATATTGCACTGGCTGTGAAATGGGTTCAATAATGCATTCAGCAATTATACTCTGTACACACTAAAATGTTAATGGGTAGGGCCCGCGAACAACAACATGAATAAAGGTCGTTGCTGATGAGCCACGTCTTGTCGTCACTACAGGGGTTAAGGCGGCATTTTTCTGGCGAAATTTACGACTTTTAATGACCAGTCTGGATCCACCAACAAAAGATTAATGTGTTAAACTGAAAACCCTGTCCCCCTCACACAATGGAGAAAGCAACGGAACATCTTTTTCCCGTGTCAGTCCCGTCATCCATTGAAACGCATAAGACACGCGGCTTATGACTATGGGCATCGACCTTAACTTGATCGGTATAGAGCGCACGATAGCTCTGCCCCCTCCCCCTCCGAGTTTTCTTTCGACGGTTCTTGCAGCAGACAACATACTTATTTAGTTGTGATATACCATGTCTAATTATACATTGGGAGAAAAAGTATTGCGAAATGAATGTATCATCCTAATGAAAAACGGAGCTCCCCCCAGATGGTCTCTCTGGATCCGCCCCTGATTCAAACTGTACATTTAAAAGAAGAATTAATGCTATTTTAAAATATGAATCCGGGATTTAAATCGTAAGTGAGATCGACCACTTTTTTAATGTCACGAGTTTAAGAACGCATTCGAAATTAACAAATTCGGAAATAAGAATCACGTCACGAAATAGTCCAGAAAATTCTCAAATTTACGATAAATCCAGGAGCAGCCATTGATTAAATCTCAGGGTTATGTATCATTTACGAATTTTTCGATTATAGCATACTTTATTTTGTAAGTAAGAATATATTTTTGTTAATTTTTTCATATAATAAAATAGATATTTAGGCCTGCCTTTGTTAAAAGCTAAACAGTAAAGAAATATCAGTAATGCCATTCTTTTATCAATTTTAAAGTAAAGCCGCATTCTGAATTTAATTAGATGATTCGTGACGCGATCAGGAATTTATTTTTTTTATTACGTTGTCATGGCAACGAAAGCATTCAGTCATTCTGCTTTATTAGAAACCACAGATTGGGACAAGTTTCATATAGTAGGCTGAAACTATGGTGCATCTGCTATTAGGAATGGGCAGCTGACGTCACAAGTAAACATGGTAGAGCTCTGAGTGGCAAAACATTGGACCTTCAACCAATCAATTGGACAATTTCTGCCACTCGAACGCGCACATAGATCTTGCGCATGCTCTTTGTTTACACTTCTGCCCATTTCATAGGAACTTCAATAGTAAAAAAAAATGTCCCATAAATCCGACAGAAGTCTCTTATCCCCGCAACAGGCAAACGAGAGTGTGCATGCGCGGCTCCGGATAATTTGGCATGCAGCAAGTAATGGAAAATGACGTGACATAGAACTAAATTTAACTTCCGAGAATTTTTGAAACATCAGTAAGTTAGTGTTCTATTTACTAGTATTTATGTACTGTTTTCACTGCCCGAGACTTAATAACTGTAGAAATGAGTTTGTTTTCATTTGATTGTTGAATTTAAAACCTTAAGGGCAACAATAGATTCCGTTACTCCGAAAACTTTACTAATATTAAAATTAGAAATTTTAATCATTTATTAATTTACAGTTGACAAAAATTAAATAAACTGATTGTTTATTTAACAATCCGTTTTGTAGTTTCATTGATATAAACAATAGTTATTTTATTACCAGAAAATTGCGATTTGCATTTGCTGATCGTAAAATCCAGGCACACTTGCGGCTGCACGTTACACCAGAGGCACTGTCTTCTTCGTGGATGTGCGTATCCTTTGGTGACGGATGTTTCTAGACCCTTTTGAGAGTTTTAGCCTCGTATATGATTCCAACACTAAAGTATCAGTCCATTTGTAACAGCATAATAAGCATGTATAGCTCCAGGTAAGTTCAAAAGTCTGTTGGCACACATGGGAAGGCAAACGTGCAAAATAGCTAAAAGGAGCATTTAAAATGGATAATTTTTCAACCGTAATGTTTTATTTGTTTAATAATATGCATTTTCATTTTTTATACACTGAGAATTAAAAAAAAATTACTTTGCTTTTCGTTTGATTTTTGAATTTCAAAGCTTAAGTGGCAGAAAGGGACTCTGGTACTATGGTAACTATTATGATAAATGGAATATGAATTTAGTTATTTATTTTAAACTCTAATCGTAGTTATTTTGATGGTACAAATTTCGAAGAGATGAGAATTTCACTGAGGGTAATCCGCAAAAATTGCGTCACAACCTTTTATTTTTGCGACACCTGGTATCAAAAAGTACACAAAACCTTGATTGCTTCATGCCCTATGCCTATATCTATGATATCAACAACATTTTTTGACAGTTTTATTGACTTCTTCTGCAGAATGACTTGTGATATATGACTAAACTGACGACTGATGTATGAATGAATTGCAAATAACTAAGCGATCATGGGTTATTAACGTTTTACGATTTAAGACAAAAATAAAATTGTTCTTCGCATCATGTGACGTTCTGTTAGAACTTAAAACACAAAAAAATTATTTAGAAATAAAGCATTATGAAAGTTAATAGATTTATTTCTAAACGCTATTCATGTGCTTTTCGCCCGCAAGTAAAGCTAGTAAATAGAATGAAATTTAGCAAAATGATCATCAACAACTAAAACAATAAGTGTCGGAATTTTTTGAAAAAATAAATTAAATTTTTAAACATTTTAAAATTTAATTGCTTTTTTTTCAAATATATATATATTAGATTTTGTCAATATTAGATATTATCAATATATATATATATATATATATTAGATTTTGTGTGCAAAATCCTCTTTAGTCAATGTTAAAATACCTACAGCAAATCAAACAAAATTTAGTTTGAGGTTAGGAACAATATTTTGACTTGAAAAGCTTATTAACAAGAATAAAACTTTAATTTTGAAAAAAAAAATCTCACCCTGTCAATTTCGCTCACCCCTTTGTTATTCTCTAGCCTGTAATATTGTAAGAATACTCATAGAAGTAATAACTTTGCTTTCTACACTACTGCCAATGAGAAAATATGCTAATTTCCATTCTTTCTAGTTCCACAGTGCTGAGCAAAATGCAGTTGTATTGGAAATTTGAATTACATACCAACCCGTCAACGACTACTAACTAATCCGTACTAACTAAGCCCCCCCCCCAAAAAAAAGGCACTGCTCAAGGGTAACATTTTGCTTTATTATACACTTTAAATAGCTAAAAGAATCCTATTTTATGACTTAGCCCCTCCCAAAAGCCTAATACATTGGTTTAGACTAAAATTTAGATTTATAGTACATTTTAATTGGGTGAAATAAGCTTTTTAAAAAAGTTAGCCCCTCCCCAAAAAAAATACTGGATCCGCCATTGTAAGGAAATGTGTAGGTTTTTAAGGATTTATTCGGTTTTATATAGGCATCAAAGTATGTGTTTATATTATTTTATTAACACTGATAAATAAAATATACATATATATATATATTAAAATTTTCTATTAAACCACGTGAATAAGTAAATAAATAAATAGATCATCAAATGGTTTTCATTTCAGAGTTTGGCAAAATATATAAGAAATGCATTTTCGATGCAAAATACAAATCGCATTTATTCAAACACAAAAAATTACAACATACAAAATACTTTCTAAATTGAAAAAATACAAAATATATGTATTTTCTAAATACACATAATATACAAAATACTTCTAAAACTTCAATTAAGAATAAGTAAAATTTTCTACAGAAACTTCTAGTTTATTTTATTCCAATGTATTTTAGGTGAACAAACAAATGTATTAATAACTATAGTCTTTATATATATATATACATGAATTTTTCCTGGAATAAGTTGCATCTTAAAAGCAAAACTGTGACAAGTATTTATCGACCGTTATTTTTAATGTAATGAATGGAATTGAAATATAAAACTAAATATATTTCTAAACGAAGATGAGTTAAATTATATTTCTACTTTAAGATGTATTCATAGCCTCACCATGGCACAGTGGTTATGTCACTGAAAATGGTAGACGGCCGAAGTGGGAAGGTCTCGGGTTCGGGTTCCATCACGCAGCTTTTGATCTAACGGTTCTGGAGTTTTGGTAGGCTATCTCCAGATGTAACGTGAATACGTGTTAGAACCCCTTAGAAAGTCCTCCTACCTCGGCACCCCCTTCCTTGGCAGATTGCCCTAGTGTAGTGTTGCCATAATCACACGCATACAAGATACATTCATATATTACAACTAAAGAAAAGTGTGTATATTAATTTACTTAACAGTATGCAATTTAATAAAGAAATTATGAAAAGGTATTTTAAAAGATGGTATAATTATTCTAAGCACTGCGATTTAGAAAAAGAATGATTTTCTTTCCAAAAAACTAGTTTTTCAAACTGATTATCGCTTCTAGTAAATTTCTTTTTGGAACATTGATAATACCTGCAAAGGAAAAAGGTCTTTCGACAGGAGCATTAGTAAGCAAACTTGTTTTAAATTTTATGAAAAGTTCTTTTACTGTCGGATATGAATTTAGAACTTTCAAATATGTTGATTTTTCGGAAAGAAACTCCAGCAGTTCAAGTTTAACCGCATTTCGAATCTGTGGTATATGGATCGGGGTCATTAAATACAAACTAATCATCATCATCATTCGCAATAGTTTTATCGTCAACTTCTCTCGTATCACTCTGAATTTATAAGGACAACATTAAAAGTTGAAAAGTTTACTGAAATGTTTCATTTATTTCATTCAAGCTAATAAAATAAAACCTTATGTTAAGAAGCATAAATTTAGGGTTCAAGCTCTTAAAGCTCTTAATTCTAACCCACATCTAATAATATTTAAAACAGACATCAATGGGGAGATGTAGTCTGAGAACTCGAATACGATCCATCCACGTTTGTAAATATCTGATGAGAAAAAGATGAGTAAATGACGAACAATTAAAATTAATAAAAGAAACTTAAGGTTTACTTAGATTTCCAAACAAGACCAAAAAAAATAGATAAATAATAAATAAATAAATAAATGCATACTATATTTTTCTCATCCCTTTTTTTTAAAGTGTAGGAAAAACATGCTTTGATGGAAAGAGAAGTAAGTATGACTTGCCGAGCATTCAAAAAAAAAAGTTTTCCTCACTTGAAAAAAAAAAAAGGCGGTGAAAAGCTTATATATTAATATTTATGAATTGTTGAATTCAGTTAAACATTTTAACAAAAGAACTCAATCAATTTTATGATAAAATTGAAGTTTTACCTTTAAGCGAGTTTTAAAATTTGTAGTAGTTTTGAATGTTCCAATTATGATAAACCTTCTGGGTTGGTAAAGCTGGCACTGCGCCTTAACTTTCTCATTTGCATCTACGGATAAAATTTGAAAATTTTTTCCACTGAGAATTACACAACTCGCAAATTCATCTAAAGTGGAAGCTTGATCACTCTCGTAATGTAACTTGAGAAATGCTGACTGGCTTATTTTTCTGTAACTTGGCAACACATTTGGAATTATTTATAAATTCTTTTTCAGAAATCCAATGAATAGTACTCAAACACATTTTTCTCCTTTACCAGCTTCACTCACATTTGTGAATCAGCTATCAGCAATACAGAAAGCCTCATATACCAAATATCATTAAACTAATCTAAAATATGTTTGTGAAATCCCCCCCTCCCTCCTTCCTGCTTAATATAAGCTACCCTAGTAGCAATAACCCATCGGTCGATGAGAGGCGGGTGAGTTTAATCCGAGGAGAAGAAGCAATGGCCGATCACGGCTTTTCATCCAAAAAAAAGAGGAAATTTCATCGGCAACTGGTACAAAATGTCCGCTCGGGAGACCATAAAGCCGATCATCGTTTCCCGATGACTCCGATGAAATAACTAAAAGGAACCGATGAGAAACCGATAAACTGTTTAAAATATATTTGTTAATAAAAAATAAACGACTGGCAGCAAAATTTTCAAAAAATGTCCTTTCCGTTTATTATGTTTTCGTTTTTTGGATGCTAACTTTCCGTTTTTCTGGAAAAAAAAATTCTTCCTCCACCGGACCCGAACCCTGAGCTTGCAGAATCACAGCCTAGCAGGCTACCACAAGACCATCCATACTTATCATGTGTAAGCCAAAGATTGAAGTACCAGTTATTTTAGTCACAGATTGGGACTTTGGTGAAATTTTGACAAAGTGCTGTTCAGCTATTATAATAGTCAAATTATTCGATTAGTAACAAATTAATTTCACTTTTTACCATGTATGTAAGTAGCAACAACATTCAAAATTAATAATTAAAAAACAATATTGCAAATTGTACAGGAATTTTAGTGTGATTTTAACTTTCATATTTCTTGGATAACTTTTAAAAATTAACTGATTTCTCTTCTTGCTGTTTACATTAAGGAGGTTTCAAAAGAGTTGCTCATTTTTATGAAGTTTCCGTTATTCTTATAATGCAGCTGACGCTCAAACATATTTTCTTTTCTTTTTTTTAAACACATTTTTTTTAGTTATTTAAATATTACAAACGATTTTATATAATAAACACTTACTTTTTTTGTAAATATTTCATTTAAATTTTGTGGGGGGTCAAGGGGGGGGGATATCAACCCCCCTGCCCCGTCCCAACCCTAATATAACAAATTTGAAGTAAATTATTTCATTCATTCAAGAATTGTTCAAAATTTCCTTTAGATTAGAAAAGACACATTAAACCACTGGGGCACCTGCAAGTCCCGATGACTATAAAGCTGCAGTTTCGGATAAGATATTGTTTGTCGGTTTCCCATCGGCGAAACTGCTCGTCTAGATCACTTCTATCCATGAATAAAAATTCATCTATTCCAGAAAAACAAAAGTGCACTTGCCGATGACTGAATTAGATGAGTCGATGAGTCGATGAACGACCGAGCAGAAAACAAGCAGTCATTGCTACTAGGGCAAGCGTCTCAAACAATCTTAACACCGCTTTAATTACCATATATAACACTAAAATAGTGAAGATGCAACAGAATTGTTAATGTCATGAACTGGGAAAAAATTAATGACAGCAGTTCTATTATTTTTGTCTTATTTTTCCACACCAAGCTACATTTGGTGTAAGATTAATTTAACTTCAGAATGAAAAATGTATTTTCTGTATTTTGAATATAAAAAATACATTGAAAATGTATTTTAAAATACATTTTCAAAATACTTTGCTTTTTCTTGTGAAAATACAAACTACAAAATACAATTGTATTTTGAAAATAGTATTTCAAATACATGTGTTTGCGATAGCTCCCAACTCTTCTTCATTTAAATTTATCATGCAGTGCTGCCATCTCTTAATGTTACTTCCAAACGAAAGTATCATGTACGCAGCGAATGAACGATCACTTGCTACATGTTAGTAGAATATGCTAGTTGAAAATCGGAAAATAATATCCCTCTTTTTAGTTTAAATTAAAACAACTGTTTTTATTGAGGTTTTAATGACAAAGTTTTTGCATTAACAAATAAAAATTTAGGAGATAACTGTTTGTTTTTCTTTCGATAGGTATGTGAAAGCATGGGAGGGTGGCAACTCAGCGTGTTTGTAGGTTGTATTTCAAAAGCCCTAGAATCAATTTTTGAGGTGTGTCCGTATATATATATATATATATATATATATATATATATATATATATATATATACGGACATATATATATATATATATACGGATATATATATATATATATATAAAATATACCTAATATATATATATATATATATAATATACCTAATATAGATATATATATATATATATTAATTTGATATATCTGAAGGGATATATCTGAAACCTTTTGGCCATTTACCTTTGACAGACTACAAATTTTCAAAAATCCGCTGTCTTAACCAGGATCCTACCTTACAAATTTCACGTCCTCACAAAAGATCGAATTACAAGCGTCATTAGTTTTGGACAGGTGAAATGGTGACATTCCAGAAAACTACATTATTTTTCTGTCAGCCTCATTGGTAATAAATCGAATCGTTTTAATTTATGTAAAATAAAAATCGAATAATTAGTTATAAAAGTACATTTTTATTATTTTATAAAGTCTTATCTGTATACTAGCTGAAGTACCCGTCCTTGACGGGTTAGTGAATGTAAATTTCCAAAAAGCAAGAACTTCCGTCAGCATTGTAGGAGTACACAGAATGGATGTAGTATGTTGCCAAAGTAAAGAAAGCGAAGTTATAATTGTTATGTATTGTTAAAATATTACAGGTTAGAGAGTCACTAAGTAATATCATTTCATTCGGTTTAGTCGTAATTATGCGATGTGCGTACGAATATTTACGCATATTGAAATAATTTTCGCAAAATCTAAAAATCTAATCTACATTTTTGAAAAATTTGAAGCCTAGAATTTAAGTTGAGTGACAACCTATCATGTCACCCAATTTCGTTTCATTCCCTGCAGTCTTTATTTCGTGAGGCTTGAACAAAATTTTAGCATTCTAAAACGATTTTTGCAAAATCTCAAAATGTAATCAAAATATTTTAAAAATTCAACGCCTATAAATTAAGATTAGCAACTACCTATCATATCACTAAATTTCGTATCATTCGTATTAGTCGTTATTACGTGATGTTTGGAGAAATAGAAATGTATTTTGAGAGAATTTTCACAAAATCTCAAAATCTAATAAAAATGTTTTAAAAATTGGACACCTATAGTTTATGTTGAGCAACCATCTATCATGTGACCCAATTTCATATCATTCGCTTTAGTCGTTATTACGTAATGCGGGAACAAAGATTCACTCAGTTTAAAACGATTTTCACAAAATCTCGAAATCGGATCGATATTTTTTAATTAGATGCTTATAGTTTAAGGTGAGTGGCCACCTATCATTTCACCAGATATCATTTTTTCCCTTTGCAGCTATTACGTGATGTTCGAACACAAATTTACGCACTTTGAAATGATTTTCGCAAAATCTCAAAATCTAATCAAGATTTTTTTTTTAATTCGACGCCTATGTTTTAAGTTGAGTGAGCACCTATCATGACACCCAATTTCATATCATTCGCTTCAGTCGTTTTTATGTGATGCTTGAAGAAAAATTTACGCAAATAAAAAGGATTTTCGCAAAATCTCAAAATCCAATCAAGATTTTTTTAAAAATTCGACGCCTATGTTTTAAGTTGAGTGACTACCTATCATGACACACAATTTCATATCATTCGCTTCAGTCGTTTTTAAGTGATGCTTGAACACAAATTTACGCAGTTTGAAACGATTTTCGCAAAATCTGTAAATCTAATCAAGATTTTTTTAAAATTCGACGCCTATGTTCTAAGTTGAGTGACCACCTATCATGACACCCAATTTCATATCATTCGCACATGTCGTTTTTACGTGATGCTTAAACAAAAAAAGCGTCACGGACAGAATGACAGAAGGACAGAACGACAGAATGACAGACAGACAAACTTTTTTTTGAGGGTCATATCGGATTCCCGGGTGCTTGAAACGGATAGAAATCGCAAAATTTTTGAATTCCAAGAAATGTACAGACAAAAGTCTAATTTTATTTATATAGATATCCAAGCAAAGGTATTGTGATGTGGGAAAACAGAAGTTTAAAGAAGCTATGCCAGATGCGAAATGTAGTCTATCGAAGTAATTGATCCTAAATGATGTTCGAATGAACATGATTTAGAATTAAAATATGATACATTTTTTGTATGTAATGTAGAATATTTGCGGTAAAAAAAGAAAAAGAAATGCATTTTAACGCTTGAAATCGTGACCGCTCCCGTAAAAGTCTGGAGTGATTCCGAAAATGGAATTTGTTACTGATTGTGCTGCTATCTATCGATTAATGAAGGAAATAATCTACAATTCAGGAATGAGTACCAATGAAGTTACGCAAGTTACTTTAACTGAAAAAAAAAAGTATTAAACATTTTCAACTTTTCGTCAGACATATGAGTGGTAATAAACGGATGAAAGAAGCAATTACTTTATCGATTTGCTCTCAATGTTGTATTTCACAGTGATACGATACTGATCATCAAACACCGATGTATCAACATGACAGTCAGATAATGTCGGCTATAACCTTATGTCAATCAGTAAGCTGTTAAACACCACATTGAGGAATACACATGCGAATAATAATAATAATAATAATAATAATGAAAAATAAAGGTGTCTTTTTTGACAGACAGCAAATATACATTTTATCTAAAATAATACATGTTAAATAATTTTTGTTTTTTAACAAATTTGAATTCAACAATATTGAAGTTAGTTTCATAAATGTTTCGGAACATCAAAGTACAGATTAAAAGAGAGAGTTTATGTAATATTCTCCAGCGAATAATTAATTCATTAGTTCTTTCTCAGTTGTACAAATCGTTGGCAAAACATTTAATTTTTGTTTCAGAAGGAGGAGGTGAAAGTTGATAAGATTTTTTTTTTCGAAAAGAGTTATAAATTTTTACATAGTATTATACAAAGGAAGTGCAGCAAAATTTTTATGAAAACCAACTGTAGAAAAGCTTAAAAATTTTAATAAAAAAACTATTTAGGAGAATTCTAAAAAAGTTTCTTGCGTTCTAATTTTTATTTTTTTTCCGTAAATATTGCTCCTCTAATGTTAATAAATAAATAAATAAATATTATAAGTATGTTTAGGACATTTTTTTTAAATATCAACGAAATATTTTAATGAATATCTAAAGTAATAATTCGTTTAGAATTTCTTTAAAAACTTTTTAAAATCTTTTTCTGACTTAAAACTGAATTTTCATTATCTTAATGGCAACAAGAACTGAAATAGCGAATATCTATAAATTTCATAAAATTAATTTCGAAAATTACACACAAGGAACACATAAAATTCACAAAATTCCCCCCAAAAACTCATTTTAATGAAAATGTATTAATAAAATGTTTTTATATTTACCTTTAGTACATACTCCCGTAATATCATGTTATCAGGGAAATGTTTTTTGGATCATTATTAGTCTTATCTCTTTGACATGCTGTTTAAGTAAAATAATTCCTGCTTACTGTCTGCTGTACTGATTACTACTTCTGCTGTTTTTTTTTTCTTCGTTTTGAGTTTGACAAAAATACAGAGTTTTAAGCTACGCGAAGTCTGTTTATCTCAAGGCAGGATACCTTGGGCGAACAACTTTAAGAGGTTCTAATGCGTATTCTCATGCAATCTGGAGAAAATCCCCAGATTGAATGAGAATACGAATCCCCATTGATTGAGAAGGGGCCCCGTTTATCAATTTTATAGCACTGAACAGACTATACATCTTTTCAACATGTTATACACAGTTTGCGCTTGTCATAAATCCGCAAATAAACAACAGACATAGTTTCTATTTCCTTAAACCTACGTATTAATTCTATTGAATGCTAAGCAAGTTTAAGTGTTTTAAAGAATAATCTGAGTCTTCTGAAAAAAAAGAATACATACATATATATATATGTATGTATGTATGTATGTATGTATGTATGTATGCATTTCCAAAACAAAATACTATCGTTTTCAAAATATTCTTCGGAGTAATTATATTAAGTAAAAATGATAAAGAAAATCCAATTGAAATGTAACATTATCGACATTTCGTTAGCTCATTTTTATATCAGGAACATGCTTTATTAAGAACCTTTTACAGACTGCATTAAGATCCACGCATATTTTAAATTAGTGTTTTGCATATTTTGTCTTCTATTGCTTTGTTAAAGAATATTAGTCATTGAAATGGGAAAAAATTATATAATTTTTACTGTGTTTATAATTGGGAGGATGGGTCATTTCTAGCTATAATTTATATTGGTTTCAAAAACTGAATATACTGATGGGTAGTATAAATAATAAGAGAAATGTTATGAATTAATAAGATATTTATTTTTTATCGTAAGTAAAGATATGAATTAAGTTTGAATGGGAGGGTGAGGGTGTATCAAGATAACTCTGTAAAAAATTATGAAAATGATTATTTTCATGACTTTTTGTCCCGTTTCACATTAATGATAGAAATGCAACTTATATGACTATTTCAAAAAATCAAGTCACCTTTAAACCTTATCTGATTAGTTTTTCAAGTCAATATGGATAAAATTTTATTTTGCAATAAAATTTCAATTATATGTTTCAAATTGGGAATATTTCCTGTAAAAGGTTTGTTAATGACTATGTCATTTTATCTCTTACTTCCTTTATTGCAAATTGTCCAAAAAATGTGTCCCAAAAAATCGACATAAAAATGCGACATAATTTTACATGCATTTAAATACTATTAGTTCACAGCAGCTTTAATCTCTTGTTACAATATTTCGTAAGCAGTATAATAAGCATCACATGTATTTTTCTATAAATAGATTAAAATTAAATAAAAAATTCAACATAGGGTTACCAGGCGAAATACACGAAAGATGAGAGATAAAATGACATAGTCGATTAATATCGTTTTAATATGGCAATAATGAAACTAAAAAATTAGGGGGTGTTCAGTGGGGGGTCTCCCTAACTATACTCGAACAGCTTTTTTTTTTTTTTTTTTTTTTTTTAACCTTAATAGATGTTACTATACTTCGCGAAAGTTATTAGAACTGATTGAGACTGTTTTTAAAGAACTTTTGATCTTTTGTAAGCATTATAATTAGCATGAAAAATAAATGTTTCTCATTGCTCAAAATACTACGATAACTTTTTCATTGAATTTTCACTTGTTTGGATTTTAAGCTGACAAATTTTTGCAACATATCTTAATGATCTTAATAATAACCTCACATTTCTGAGCATGTCAAATCTTCAATTCAATAAATAAACGCTATTCCTTTTGTCTCCCAGTAATCCTGTTAGCGGGCTCCATTAGTGACAAAGATACGTTCTCTAATTTCAAAATAATGGTGTTTTATCTCGAAGCAAAAGACATAATAATAAGAAATTTAAAGGCCAGATGATTTTAAGCATGCATTTAATATTTTTCAAAAGATAAAACAATTGATATCGAGAGTAGCAGATCCGAGTATTTTTCAGTTGATTGGTTTGCCGTTAAACGCTCTTTTGACGGTACTAATTCGTTGAATATATTTCCTAATTGGAAAGCTTTTCTTTTAGAAGGCAACTTCGTTAATATTTTATGAAGAAATTCTGGGTTAATAGTACTTTAAAAGCCTTTTAACACCGTGATTTTAGTAATAGGATAAAATATAACGTCTAAGTCATTTTAGTTTGGAAAGTTTTGTTGTTTGTTATAGGGTTTATATTAGAAAGGATAAGAATCTGAAAGTTATTTCATTCTTATTACTGTTGTAAAGGTACATAACTGCTTATGGTAGTAAAATATAATTTTCTTAAGAATATTTCCAAAGTTAAAGAGATAAAACTCAATCTGCAGGGATTTACATAAATTATAATTATATTTATATTTTTTTAACACAGTTCAGTTTCAAAAACAACAAAATAGTAATTATTGAATAAAGGAAAAAGAGACACGAAAAACTGTTTTTACTTAAATTAAATCTCAATGGTTTTCTGTTAATTATTTATGGTAATAAAACATACATTTCTTTAAAAAATATGTACTTAAGAAATTAATTTTTTCTAAATTTTTTTTTTTTGCTTTATTAAATGGAATATGTATGCTCATGTACTACAGATACTAATGTTAGATTTGATACATATAACATGTAAAAAAAATAAAATTAAAAAAGTGAAATTTTAATAATTGCCGTTGATTCCCTGAGCGAGTTCTTTTATTTAAGTTAAGCTAAAGAGGGATTTACTCCATAAAGTACATTTTTGATAACTATATTTCAAAGGGATAAAGTTCAATCTTTAGGGATACATATATTATTTTAATATAGTTAAATTTCAACTAATTATAATTATAATAATTGTTACACAAAGAAGGCACGAAAATAGTTTACAATTAAAAATAATCAATATACATCATTATAAATACTTTTCTCTTACTCTTAATTACGTAATGGAATAAATATGCTTTTCTTTATAATATTCTCAAAGTGATAAAATTCAAATTATAGGGATTTATATTATTCAGTTTCAAAAACAACAAAACATTAGTTCTTCCATTATGGAAGAGAACGCACGAAAAAAAGGTTTAAATTCAAATAAATCAATACACATCATAATTGCGTATTAATTTTCTGTTAATTGCTTATGTTAATAGAATATACTTTTCTTTAATAATGTATATTTATTTCATCATTTTTTTTCCTATTTTTAATTATTTTGTATTATTAAGTGGACTATATATTGCACATGCACTATATATGCTAATGTTATTTTTTATACATTTAATATGTAAAAAAATAAATGAAAGAATTAACAGTGAAATTTTAATTATTGCCGTTAGTTCCCAGAGCGGGTTCTTTCGATTAGAGTTCTAAAAAATGATTTGCTTCAGGAGCATTAGAAGTCTCAAGCCGCATATGTAAGCTGGTCCTAAGTTAACTTTCCTGTACCTTCCAGTCCACGTGAACAGCAACATGCATTCCCTACTAGGCATACGAATCGTGAGTGCTTTAAAAGCCTCATGCTTTACTTGTGCGTGTAGTGAAACACGGAAATCGCAGTGTATGTTGTTATCATTACGGAGCGTAATTTCAACCACGTAAGCATGGTACGTGGCCGTGGCATAAAGGAAGAGAGAAAATACTTCACTAAGTTTCCATGAAAACGTGATTCTGTGATATGATTCTGAGACATTCATTAAGACAGACATTTCTCTGAAGGATTACAAATCCTACAAAATATCGAAACAAAATCTTATACATTTTACTTTTATTAATATAACAGCAATATTTATGACTCATTTGGGAAGCACAGCGTTCGTCTCGGAAAATTTTACGACTTCACAAGATCGTAAAAGGAATACGAGAAAGTAATAACAATTTGGAAAGAGCGAGAAATAACATTAATAAGTGTGTAGCTCATATTAAATTGAACTATTGTTGAAGAGCATTCCGCCCCTGAGTTTTCGCAGATTCGTCAGATAAATGTGATTAAAGATGGTGTTTATTTGTGAAAACTATACGTGTTTCATGCTTTTCATTTATATTTTTGTAACTAACGCTTTGCATATAACATAAAAATTTTAAATATTAATATTTTAAATATACTAAATTTAAACTGCTATAATAATTAAAAGTACACAGTTAAATGTAGAAGTTAATTTAGTTGGCCTAGATGTATTTTTAGTTTTTTTTTTTTTTAAGTTTTATTTTTTAATTTTTTAGGAGTTAGATATGTTGCGTAAGATAATTTTACTCAATTCCTTAAAAAAAGAAAAAAAAATTTTTGAAGATTGAAAACGAAATCAAAGAAAAAATACATTTATAATTTTAATACTAGCTTTGTGATACAGATCGCAACCTATCAACTTTGCTATAGGCTTGTAATAGCTGTTATAGTACAAACTGAAATTTCGGTGTAATAAAAAACGAATGAAAATATAGAAAACGAATGTAATAAAAAAAAAGAAAAAATACAGTGAACTCTCACTTATACACCGCCTCTTTTATACGCCTTTCTCATTTATACGACGATTTTTAGTGGTCCTGGCTCATTATATAGGAAAATAATGATATAATTATTCGTTTATGCATCGCTATATTTCACTTATGCAACGAATTTTTTTTTTTCCTTAGACTATCATTTTTTTTTCTCTTAAAGAGAAATTAAAAAATAAACCATTTATGGAATGAAACGTGTTGCTCGATCTAGTGGTTTATTTTTCCTTTTTCCACGTGTGCTTTTTTCACCTTTGCTGTTTCTAGTAAGACATTCTTTCAGAATGAACATGAATTTCTCGAGTGGGATGTTTCACCCCCCACTTTGAAAACTCATTTATCTTGAAGGAAAGAACACGTATCATTGCTTCTTGCCCGGAGCCTAGTTCTACCCCCATTGTAATGGTCTTTTGAAAGTGGTCATTCTTCTCTTATCTCGGAAAAAACGGGGTGGTTTGTGTGATTATTGTGATCAACAACCTATCGTGCAGCATGCAAATGACGTCAAAAATTTTCTTTCTTTGGGTTCTAAGAAAGTTCTATTTCTCTCTTGAGTCAGCAATTTTTAACTTGTGTTGTAACTTGCTTGATTTGTCTGGTGAATGGTCTCGAAATGGCTAAACGAACGAAATTATTCTTGTCTTTCAAAGTGAATGTTATTAAGAAATTTGTAGAAAATCCATCAACTACTAAAAAAGCTTGGCTGATCATTTTAAAACTCCGGAGTGAACTTTGAAAGGAATTTAAAAAAAAAAGTTAAGCAATTATAGATGCTAAACGAGAACGCGGAATTCAATCCTCAAAGAGAAGCCGAATTCAAGGAGGAAAGTTTCAAAAATTAGAAAGTGTTTTGTTACAATGGTTTAAAGAAGCTCGTGCTTCGAACATTCCGGTTAACATTTAGTTACTCAGACAGAAAGCTGTTCACCTGTCAGAGACTTTGGAAATTGAAAACTTCTCTGCATCGCATGGATGGGTGGAGAAATTTAAGATCCGGCACGGCTTAAAAACAGCACTTTTACATGATTAAATTTTATCTGATTTTGAGGGTGCAGGGCATTGATCCATGAATAGGAGAAATTTTCTTCCTTGTTTCTCTATTTTCTAGTCAAATTTATGAAGAAAGTTTAAGAAAATTTCCGACGTCATCCATAATGCACTGTTGTTAAAGTACTCACACGGAATGTGTGCTTTATGTTTTTAAAACACAGAGGTTTATTTGATTTCCCGATTATTAAAGGGGTAAGTTTTTCTGAACCATCAGAGTTACAACATAACAAAAAAGTTAATCTTTCTGTAACCCTATCTGGAGAAAGTGCAAGTGTCGACGAAAAAACTGTAGAGCAGTGGAAAGAACTTATCATCTTTAATAGAAGGATACAAACCTAAGGACATTTTTAATTGGTTTGTTTTTCTGGAAACTGGTTTGTTTTTCAAGATGATGCCTAAAAAAACATTGGCATTTAAGGGGGAACCCTGTCACGGTTAGAAAGATTAACTGTTTTGTTATGTTGTAACTCTGATGGATCAGAAAAACTTACCCCTTTAATAATCGGGAAATCAAATAAACCTCTTTGTTTTAAAAACATAAAGCACACATTCCGTGTGAGTACTTTAACAACAGTGCATCATGGATGACGTCGGAAATTTTCTTAAACTTTCTTCATAAATTTGACTAGAAAATGGAGAAACAAGGAAGAAAAATTCTCCTATTCATGGATCAATGCCCTGCTCACCCTCAAAATCTGCCAAAATTTAATCATGTAAAAGTGCTGTTTTTTCCTGCAAACTGTACGAGTAAGTTACAGCCTCTGGACTTAAGTATAATACGTTGACTAAAAGTGCATTATAGAAAAACTTTGATGCGTCGATATCTTGCGGAATTAGAAACGGGTAAGTCAGCTGCAGCTGATGTAAAAATTTCAATCCTTGATGCTATGAATATGGTATGCGCTGCATGGAGAAGTATTGGTGACTACACCATAAAAATTGCTTTAAAAAAGCTGGATTTCAATTTCCTGATGAATATGAATCTAATGACATAATTAACGACAATGAAGAAGATTGGAATATAGATCTTAGTGATGACGAATGGCAAAGTATATCTGATGGACTCGTTTGTTTTAATGAATTTGTTGATATAGATGAAAATTTAGTAACAACAGAATTATGAGAAATTGAAGACAACGCTAATGAAATGGCTGATGGGGATGAAGATGATTATGCAAAAGTTCCTCCAAGTCATAAGAAAGCGTTAGAAGCTTTAGACATTATTCGGGACTATTTGCAATTTAATTCAGCTGTTGAAACTCCGTTTACTCATTTGCATGAAATTGAAAAAATTGTTTCTGTAATACATCGGCAAAAACATAAACAATCATCTATTACGGATTGTTTTGAAAGAAAATAAATGTTAAGGTATGTTACAATTATTTTTCCTTGTATAAATCACAGTAATTTCCCCAAACCGTTATTGTATAAGCATTGTAATCCTTAGAAACATTCTTATTCATGTTCCCACGGCAATTTATATTGAATTCTAGAATTTTGAATGAATTTTTTCACTTATGCGCCTCTCTCACTTATGCGCTTTTTTCTGTTGGTCCCTTGGGCCGGCGCATAAGTGAGAGTTCACTGTATTACACATGCATTATGTATTTTGATAAATTGTTTCAAGTTTGTGTCCTGAATGTAATTGCTGCCCTTCAATTGTTTACTGGAATGACCATAAATATTTTCTCGTGCAGTTTTACGGACAGTTATACAGATGGAAAGTAAACTATGAAAACTTTTGAATATGCAAACCCTCATGATTCGTAAAAATTGAATCATTGTAATTATCATTTTAAAATTGCTATGGATATCAAAATTCCACAACTTCTGCATACAAAGCGCCCTAATTTAATTTTAAACAGTGATGACACTTAACCTGAAATAAAATAATAAAATAACTTTGTAAATTAACGCCACAAAGGTTACTTGAACGGCCATACAGCTATTATTTCATCGCTACAACTCAGAGAGAAGGTGCAAAATCAGTGCTTCAGATAAATGCCAAAATATGAAGTATCCAAAAAAGTAAATGCAAATTTAAAACTGAAAAAAATACACTACTGTAGTTATTAGGGGAGGTTAGTAGTTGGAGGTTGGTAGTTTGCGGACTAACCCCCCCCCCCCCCCCAATCCCACTCTCGCCTTGTGTGCGGGCAAAACGAAATAACGATGCGATGTGCAAACGCTTCCAGAGACATCAAAACTTTGAGAAAATGTTAAGGTTGGCATCTTCACTATTGACTGGAGACTGTCAGCGAAAACATTTTTTTCATTCGAAAACATTTGATATGCACATACCTTTGTCTACGTACGCTTGTTGAAATAATCCTCTCGTTCCAGCAGTTGATTTTTTTTAAATTCGTAGCAGAGTTTATTGGAGCATATTGGAGCATTTTTCTAGGACATCTAAGGCTTTCTAAGAGGGCATTTTGTTTCACAGACTTCGCACATTATCAGACTGTATCCAATAGGTGACGATGCGCACGTTATCATTTCCGCAAAGTGTCATTTGACGTCACACGAGTGGGCAGGAAACCAGGCTACCAGACCACATCGTTATTTCAGTTCGACCACACGTCGGACATGAGCGTTAAGGGTAGTCTCCAACATTGTTGACTATTACAGTATAAATAAAAATTATGTCATGCGAACTCACGAATTCTGAATTATTTTTTAAATGGAAAAATTAATCTTTTACAGAGTGAATTCAGATCCAGGAATATTTAAAATTAGTTTTTTGCATATTCAGTCTTCTAATGCGTCAGTTAAAATATCTTAGTCATTGAAATGGGAAAAATATGTACCCAGCATTTTTCAAGACGTTCCCAACTAGGAACATTGGTCATTTCTGACCACATTTCTAAAAGCTATGTACTTTTATGGGTAGTTTAAATAATGGTGAAATATTAAGAATAAATGAAAGATTTAGTTTTAAATTTAAGTAAAGATTAAGTTTGAATTAAGTTTGAAGGGAAAGAGGGGTGTATGTCCCGTAAAAATTTATTAAAATGTCTATTTTAATGATTTTATATCCAGTTTCCCACTAATGATAGAAATGCAAATTCTATTTCAACAAATCAAGTATCTTTTAACTATGCCTGCTAATTTTTTCATGTAAATATTGATAAAATTTAAATTATCAATAATTTTTTATTTGATTTTCGCAGATTTGAACATTGGCCTGTAAAAGATTAATAATAACAATTAAGATGAATATTATTTTTTAAATATAAAAATTGGATTTCGAAAGTTGAAATTTTGTGTTAAGACACCTTAAAGTGGTTAAAATTAAAACATATATAAATATAAAGATAGGTTTTAAATTCCTTCAGCAGAAAGCTGGTTTATATGTGCAGATGTCTCACCCGCAACAATGGATTGGGCGGTAGTCCATTATATACTCATATGATTTTTAATTGATGCATAGCTTCAAAATGCTTATAAATTGCATAAAAGCTATAAAAACTGTTTACATTTTTGAAAGCGTAATATTTAACATTAATAATAAATGCTCCTCATAATCGAAGCGCTTTGTCGCATCAAATACCTAATTTGTACATTTATTTTTATTTTCATCTTTCGCTTTGAAATTTTTTCAACGTTCCTAAAAGATAGTATTCAAAATAAGATCATATTTCTAAGAATAAAAAAAACAGCTTATCCATTAATAAAACTTATTTCTTTCATCACTTAGTAATCTTATAAGTGGATCCCATTTGTGACAAAAATATGCATTCTAATAATAAAATAACATTTTTTTTTAATTTAAAAAGTAAAAGGTACAATAAGAACTTTAAAGACCAGGTGATTCTAAAGATGTATTTAATAATCCCCAGAAGATAAAGCATTGTAAAACGAGAACTCCAATTCTTAGTCTTTTCAGTTGATTGGTTTGCCGTTAATTGGTGTTTTGGTACTACTAACTCGTTGGGGATATTTTCTAACTGGAGATGTTTTATTTTTAAAGGAAATTTTCTAAATTTTTTGCGAAGATGTTTACGAATAATTGCATTTAAAAATCTTTTTAACACCGCAAATTATAGTAATTGCACTGAATACAACTGCCTAATCTACACTAATTTTTAAATTTTTTTGCGTAGTTTATTAAAGGACTTACTAGGAGTCAAGTTACTATTCTGAAAGTTTCTTCATTCAGTTGCATTAATTTAAAACGCAAATGAAAACTTCTTTTCCATTATAGTTTATGTTTTAAAGCAACCACTTACAGCAGCATGAAGAAAAATCAAATTTTATTAGAGTTCAAAATTGTTCAGTTTCTGGGGAAAAAACCCACTTATGTGTAGAAAATAACAGAAAAATACCATGCTACGCTGACTTGAAAAACTGTAATAAATAACGAATAATGTTTGGAAAACTGCTTTTCTGTGCTTACAGGTTAGATGCGCACTCGCTAAACGTCAGACAATGATAAGGTGGGCATTTGCACCATTTGATTAGAGACAGTCAGCCTGAGAAGTCTGTATAATAAATTGTCATTTTTAGAGAAAAAATAAGCCGTTTAATTAAAATTCATACTTTTTCTTTTCTTTGCCAATCGATAGCATTCGCCATGCAACAAGCTACGCCTCCATACTCTTGTTGAAGCAACCGTAACATTTCCATAGCAGTTTTTGCTAAATTGTAGCAGAATTTAAGATTGGAACATTACTCCAGAAAGGAAATTTTGCTTATCGACTTTACATGCAGTCAGTTTGTATCCAAAAGGTGATGATTCACACCTAACCATTTTCGCAAAGCGTCATTGGACGTCTCACGAGTGGACAGATGCCCAGGCTAACAAACCACATCATTTTCAGTTCGTCCACACATTTGGCATAAAAGGGGGGGGGGGTAGACTCCTATATTTTTTACTATTGCAGTATAAATGAAAACTGTCATATGAACACATGAATTCTGCATACGAAACCAAACTTCACACGGTCCTTACAGTAACGGTTGCATGTAGTGAAAAACACTTTTCGAAGAAACTTTTCAAAATCCAATAGTGCACAAAAATTGTGTTTTGTACTGAATAAGAAAAATACCAAATTTCAAAATTTGTGAAATATACCTGTAGGGTCCACTATTGCCCCAAAATGTCACAAAATTCGAAAAATTCAATATTTTAATATAATTTATAATATGCATATATATAAATATGATTTCCAATTTACAATAGCAAAAAAAGTTTGGGTTAAATTTTATTCAATTACTAAAAATTTTATAATTGTCTAAAAATTTTACAACTTTTACAAAATTTATAATTGTCCGACAATATCTTGAGGTTCCACAACACCGAACAAATATATATATATATATATATATATTTGTTATGATAATATTTTTTCAGCAAAATGTATTTCTTTAGGATAGAAATGATTGTCCTGAGATAGTGGCGCAGCTAGTTTTGTGAATTTTATTTTTAGACCTTAAAAGATTTTTATCGAAAAGTTAATTTATTTAAAAGGTAACAGAGTGTTTTATCTCTGCTTAGATTTTGCATGTCGCACTAATTAAGATAAAAAGTAGCAGTGAATTTGGAAGATCAGATTTGCGGAAATTTCCTTCATCACATCTCATAACATTAATATTTTAAATTGTCAAATTTTATTGCCTAATTTTGTTTATGATAAAGACACCTCCATCGTGCAAGGAAGGAGCTATTCAGTTAAGGCATTTGATCAAGTTGTCCCGCTACCTTAGCGAAAAGCATTTGTCAGTGATAGATCCTGTTATTCAGCGAAATGGGTTCTTCGTCCAACCCTGAAATCGTTATTTTGTCTATTCTGTCAGACAAGAGAACATACATCCAATAACTGGCAGTTCGTAGAATTTATTAAGCCCGAGAACAACGCGAAATCCATAACATAAGGGATTTCAATGTTCCAATGCTATTTATGAAGACACAGGATTATATTGATCTGATTGATTGGAAATGACCTGTCATCCAATTTATTGCGTCACCGCTTGTCTCAGGAATCGTGTATGATGAATTGAAAGAAATCAAAGAGATGGAATTACTATCTAATTTTTTTGAGATTTTTTGAAATTACCATGACAATCTCAAACTACAGAGAGCTATGTTAAATTAGTTACGGAAGCAGAAACCGTAGTCTGTGGACAACATTCAAGGGACGTCTTTATTCGAGCTCGAATTGTGTCGGTTACGCGCTTTAACACAAAGACAGAATCTGAGTGATCTAACTTCAGAGAAAAAGTAGTTGCGGCGTTATAAATATGTTAAAATTTCACACTTTTTTAAAAATGTATTTTGCCAAGTGTTTAACATTGTATTTTAGCACTCTTAGTTATAATTTCAAAATTGAAGCAATTTTCAGGTAAGCAGTTATTTGCAATGAAAAGAGATTTTTCCCCTCTGTTTGAACTTCTCTGTTTGCTGCAGTGAACTTTCAAGATACCCTAATAGCGCAGATGGTCACAAAACAGTCGCTGTAACGTCACAGAGGGTCACAACTGTCACAGAACTATCACAAACTAGTTACATTGTGACTTGTGAGTGATGCGACTCCACTGTGTGGTCACTGCGACCCGTTCTTTGTGACCAGTCACCAGGTGACGTCACTGTGAAGTCACCAAGTGATCGCTTTGTGAAGTCACTGCGGGACTGATTTGTGACTGCCGGTTGTTGTGACGTCATAGTGACTGTTCTTTTCGACTTAGCAAACAAACTTATTTGTAATCACATATTTTTGAGTGATACCTTATTTCAAATATATTTAATGAGCAAATTCTAAAGTGATAACGACTAATATGATAAAATCTCATATTAGTCGCTACTACTTTAAAACTAATACCCTAATAGCACAGATGGTCACAAAAGAGTCGCTGTGACGTCACAGAGGGTCACAATTATCACAGGACTATCACATACTACTCACATTGTGACTTGTGAGTGATGTGACTCTACTGTGTGGTCACTGTGAAGTTTATTTGTGACCAGTCACCAGGTGACGTCGCCGTGAAGTCACCATGTGACTAGTATGTGATCGGTCGCTAAGTGACTCCACTGTGAAGTCACCACGTGACTAGTATGTGATCGGTTGCTCAGTAACTCCACTAAGAAGTCACCATGTGACTAGTATGTGATTGGTCGCTCAGTGACTCCACTGTGAAGTCACTGTGTGACTATTTTGAGACTACTGATTTTTTTGGACTTCAAAATGACGTCACACTGGCCGCTTTTGCGACTTTGGATACATACTCATTTTTTCTAATATTTTGTGACAATTTCTTTCCTGAAACATTTAATAAATGAATCCGAAAATAGTAATTCAATAAAACCTCGCAGTTATGTAGTAATGGAATTTAGTTTAATTTATTAACTTTTAAATTATTTCGTTTAAACAAGACAATATTATTTATAAAAAAATATTATTCTTAAAAATATTAGAGTTAAGAGTTCTAATCACAAGTGAAAACTAAGTATCTGTGAGTAAAATTAACAATTTCTTTCATATCCCCATGGCATATATGTTTCGATAGCGTATGTAAGGTTTAAATTTCGGATGGGGGGAGGGACTATACGGTATTTTCAACCTTATTGTTACTAGAGTAAATACAAATGTCTCAAAATTGCTGTTTTTTAATAATTGCTTTAAGTTTTCAGATCCCCTCCCCCTTTAAATACGTCTCTGGTATGTTTGAAAGTCCCACTACGAAAAATTTGAGATAAAACTATGGGTCTAAGTCAAAAATACTTTATTTATTTTATCTAATGCATGGTTTTCCAATTAATTTAATTTATTTTTATATGAAATCCCTTTTAGGCAAAATATAGCAAAAATATAAATCTTATCCCTCATACCTTAATATATATCAAACCTCACATGTCGCACATTACAAATTTATTTCATAACCGAATAAAAAATTTCAATAAATCATTAGTTTTTTCGGATGAATACCTAAATAAAACAGCACATTATCTCCTGAAAATAATGATATTTTTTATATTATTTAAAAATAAATATATATATTTATATATAAAATTTATTTATAAAATACTCAGAGAAAAATTTTAAATTTCCAAAAGAAGCCGTCAGAACTAGCTTTTTCAGCCGTCAGTTTACTTTTAAAGGTTCCTGAGCGCGGTAATCACAGCGTTGCGGTAAGATGCTGGGCTAATAACCATTAGATCCCTGGTTCGATTCTGGACCTCAACTTCTTCTTGCCTGAGAGTTTGGTGCTGCCATCTGGTGTATATTTTCGGTAACAATTTTTCCCCGAATTTTTTCGCTGTCGCAAAACTGTCTCATCGTGACTTCTCAGAACGGTCGCAATGCGACTACACAGCGAGAGGACATAGGGACTCTGGCGTGACTTTGCTGCGGAGTCGCGGCGACTGTGTGTAACTCTATTGTGACAGAATTGTGTGGTCGCATTTTAGTCACAGGGGACTGTTGTGCTATTAGGGTAGTTTTAAAGTAGTGGACTATAGTTGAAGTTATTAATATTAAAAGTAAATTATTTCATTTAAAAATAATATCATTTATAAAAAAAAAAGTTATTATTCCAAAAAGTACAAGAGTTCAGAATTGTAACCGGAGTCCGTGTAAGGAAATAATCAAATACATATATTCTTGTAAACGTTTACGTCATTGAGCACGTCACGCCCTGTGAGCAACTACCCAGCAAACACACAGCTACCCGCAAAATGACGGCCGGGTACCCGTCGTGCTGGCGAAGTGCCGTATACTGGGAACAAGGTAGATTCCCATCGTTTGGAAGTCACTGGAGTACCAGTGCCTGAAAAGTGCATATGCGCCGGTACATAACTAGTAACGGCGAACTGCCATGTGTCTATGACATGCACTAAAAAGTTAACGGCGTGGTACTGCTTAAAATGTACCGGGCCAGCACTATTTGGCAGTAATGAGCCTGTATATATTTCGTAGTGTTGGCATAAAATTTCGTTATTTTAATTAAATAATATTGTGTCACATTCATACGGTGTAGAAGTGTTAGGTGATATAAGTTCCGGGCACCCAAAGGCAGGGTAACTGCAAAGATTTTTTTTTTTTTTTTTTTTGAGGGGGGGGGGAGGATGTGAGGGGAGAAGTTCATATGCCTTCAAATATTTTAGTACTAAAAACTAAAATAATACAAACGAGTTCAGTATGTATAAAAATGTTTACTACAGAAAGTGGAACCTCCACTCTGTATATGGCAGTATATAACCCCCACTTTGTACAGAATTATGAATTTTAATCTTAACATTTTTATAATTTATATTAATTTTTTTCAATTTTGCTAAACTTTTCCTGAAAAACATATTTGGAGACTTTTTCCTACGTTAAGCCCCTTTTAAAATCTACCGAATTAGGGTGCAGAAATATGTTAGAGAGTATTACACGAAGGCCAGTCAGGGTTTTGCATGAGAGCTCAGCTCCTGTAGTCTTTTTTTCTTCAGAGAATTTTAGATTAAATTAAAAATTTTAACAGCCTACATAATTGCTTCTATTGGCATTTTTTATTAAATTAAATATAGCAGGGGTAAAACAAATGATTACTTAATTTTTAAATATAAATTAGGTAATTAATGCTCAAATTTACAATAAAACAAATTAGAGCTCCTGCAGCTATTTTGTTAGAAATTCAGCAATGAACCAGTATTTACATATTATTTCTTTCAATCTGTTTCGATTACTCTCGAAGTTCTATTTCTCACCCTTTTACGGGCCTCCTTACGGGAAGCAAGAGGTCACTATATCTACCCAGGGTCAACTAATATCTCACGGTGCACGATAAGGCACCAAGAATTCGAACTGTTATCGCGGATTTGGCTATATTAATTCAGATTATTTATACGAAGTGCAAATGAATTTTTTATGCATTTGAAGATTGGCGAGTTTTTGTGTCGATTGAGTATAGTATCCCATTCTTTTTTCTTTTGATGTTTCATTTGTTTTTGCAAATCTTGAAACGTTGAGCGGGAAGTCAGTTGAAATATGCTTTTTAGGATACAGTTTTTCCGGTTGTTGTTGCAGACTTTCGAGAAGGTTATTGCTATAGACTAGTAAGATATCTTTGTTAGGAGCAATAATAATTATAATAAGATTTGCTTCTGCAGTGATATCTTGCTGGTTATGGATACAGAAAGTGGATTTCAAAGTTTTACAATTGGATTTTACATTTTTTAAACAGTCTGGAAAATATTACAAGTAAATTTTTACTTTTACTGTTTTTATGTTGCTAGATGCATCAATCAATGGCTGCATTCATATCTTCTTACGACTTCTTTGTGACTTAAAATGTAAGTATACATATTGGTATTATGAAATTTTTGTTTTTACTTTTTTAATTCATCATTATCTGGAATTTTCTACTTATGTTTATCTTGTCAACATGGGCCTGTTGACTCCTTAGGCAGATAGCCCTCGTGTAACCAATCTAAAAAGGATGTTTGACGTATAACTAAACTAGAATGTCCCACATTTTAATAACGTACAAAACTTAAAATACCGTTATAACGAAATTTTAGGGACCTCAAACGCTTTCTCTTAATTTGCTTTGAAAACTAATAATTGCTTGTCTTTCAAAATAGTCCCATACGAGTAATGTCGTGACGAGGGTTGCGGTTGCGACACTTTTGTGATATCGGAGTCGCCATTGTGACCACTATGTACCGGCACATTTCAGTTGCAGTGTGATCGCGACTACACTGTGACGACGCATTGTAGTCACATCTGTGACTGCGACCGCTCTGTGTCGTCACTAAAGGGTCACAGCGGCAACCGTCGTCGCAGTTGTGACTATTCTGCGGGGTCGCCTTGTGACGTCACCGTGGGCGGACATAGGGGCTGTGGCGTGAGTAAACGGCGGCGTCACAGCTACTCTTTGTGACTCTAATGTCACTGTTTCGCGTGGTCATTTTTTAGTCACGGCTGACAGTTGAGCTATTAGGGTATTTTCTGGCAATTCTAAATTTTGCACAGTCATTAAATGACATTTAACCCAATCTTTTTTTTGGAATTGGATATTAGGAAACATTTTTATTTTTATATTATAAATAATGTTAAAATACTCGATTTTTCGAATTTTTATGACAATTTGGTGCAATAGTGGACCCGCAAGATATAACGTAAATAAAAACTTTGTAAAAAAGCACACATGGGATGTAACAGGTAAGTAGATACGTACGTTTCGACTAAAAATTGTTCTAGTCTTCCTCAGTCAAAGCCCTTCGTCACTAAGAAAAGAGGGAACCCTCTGTTCTCTAAATTTAGCGAAAATTTCAAAAATGCAATGAAAAGTAGCTAAATTAGCGATAAAACCTTTCAACTGGTAACCTGGTAGCCTTCCTTCTGGTAACATCTTGTAACTATTTCAGCAAATTTTACTGATTCTGATTGAGGTTTCGGACATTTTTCCTCAGAGATTATAACAGGATAATTTAAAAGTCGTAAAGAACAGTCAGATTCCTCGATCTTAATGAAATCGAATTTGAATAATACAATTACCACTTTTACAAGTTGTTAAATTAGCTTGCCTTCAACCTTTAGTTAGTCCGCACGTTCACAAGTCAAGTTAAACGCCATTACGTGTAGTTTCTGATGCAATTTGGTTTTGAATTTTGTTAAAATTACATCAGATTGATGGTTTCACGAAGTCCTTCAGTCATGTGTTCTATCTTGTAAGAAGACTCCCAAAAAACATTTCTCAAAAAGTTGAAACAGTGCGTGGGCATGAAAGGACTATTTCATCAATATTATAAAACCTATTTTGAGGCACCTTATTTCTTGTATTTTTCAACCTGGTATGGCGTCAATTCTGTGTGAAGAAACAATTAATAGAAGTGGTACACCATTCCATCATAAAAATAATAGTAAACAGCTTATACGTCATTTAAACTCTATATGCTTTCGAAAAATGCATTTCAAAATAATTCAACCATGCATATGCGGTACCTATAAATACACACCTTAAGACAGTGAAAATTAATTTAAATACTCATAAAACATGCCGACCAGCTTATATGATGGATAAAGCACCGTACTACGTTTTCGGGTGCAACTCCCGGCCGTTGAGGTTCGATCCCCGACTGGACGTGGATGTCATTGTGTCCGTCCCTCAGTATGGGGCAACCTTGGTCTACCTACTAGGTACCCCCATAATAAAGTGACCAACAACTCCGACCTTAAGAGCGGCCAATTTCTGCAAGGCATTGTCAAGGCCCTCCATTTGAAAAAAAAAAAGTACCCATAAAACGCATTATATTATCTTTGGCTTTTCTATAGCGGAATTTACATAATTTCTTAAGCATATTTTTACGTTTATTACAATAAATAAACAAACATCGCGGATTATTAGTAACTTGGTACGGTATTATGAGATTTTCAACATCTATTCATAACTGTTATATCATGTAAAAAAATCGAGCTGATATATTAAGTCTTTAAATTTTCGTGAACCACTTGCATTTAGATAAGGATAAAACATACATACATGAAAACTCCAATAAATAACTGAAATATCTGAAGTAATTTAAAAAAAACCATTATAAACGTCAAAGCTTCTTATTAGATACATAGCTTTAAATGTTTATAAATTCTAAGAAAGTTATTAAGGTTGTTCACTTATTTGTAAGCGTAATATTCAACATGAATAATAAATGTTCCTCATTATTTGAAGCACTTAGTAAGAAGATAATTTTCTTAGAGTATCTTTATTTGTTGTTTAGATTTTACTCTGAAAAACTTGTGAAACATTTCTATAAGATGCACTTTATAATAAGATCATATTTCTGAAAATAACAAAGTACTCGCCGATAAGTAAAATTATTTCTTTCGTCTCTTAATAATCTTATTAAAAGGTTACAAATGTGACAAATATATGACCTTCTAATTTTAAAATAATCTTTTTTATTTCAAAGAAAAAGACACAATAAGAACTTTAAATACCAAATGATTCTAAAGATGCGTTTAATAATCTTTTAATAGTAAAACAATAGAAAACGAGAATTGGAAATCTTATTTTTTCAGTTTATTGGTTTGCCGTTTAATGCTCTTAGGGAAGAATTACTTCGTCGAATTTTTTAAAAAAGAAAAATTTTTAATACTTTGCGAATATATTTAAGGTCAATTGCATTTTAAATACTTTTAACACCAGAGATTATAGTAATTCTGCTGAATACAATTGCCTGTGCCGTTCTTATTTTTAAAAGTTTGTCGTTTGTTACAGGACTTACTAGTAGTGAATGCATGATTCAGAAATTTCCTTCATTCAATTAATTTTAAACTCATGTTTAAAAGTACTTACTAATAAAAGTTTAAGAATAATCAAATTTTATTTTATTACAGTTCAGATTTGTTCCGAGTTTCCAGAAATATATATATATATATATATATATAGTAAAAAGCATAACTTACGAATCAACGTAGCATCCACTTGGCAAATACAAAATTCTAAATATCCATGGAATGGTTGATGAGCAGAACAAGGAACTCAAAATCTTAAGTAAAAACAGGAATAAGCAGGCACATGCAGCAGATAGAAATCCAAACATTGGTAAATCAGAAAAAGAAAACGGAATTGGATGGAGTAAAACAATGGGTAGCAAGCATCGGCTATACTCTTTCGGCTAACAGGATTTCAATGCAGTTACTTAGCACAAAGAAAGCTAAATATGTAACTAGCAGATATATATATATATATATATATATATATATATATATATATATAGCTATATATATATATATATATATATATATAGCTATAATGAATAAATAGCCCGCTAAAATACCAAACTGCTAAACTGCGTAGTAAAGAACAAAACAGATCGCTTTCGAAAACCGCAACTACTACACAGTCTCCAGCAGATTCGTTCTAAATTTGTAGTCAGTTCCCCGCTCTTTGGTCGCATTTGCAGTTTCGAACCAAAACCTATTGCTGCCCGGATGTCTTGCTGATATAGGTTCGAACAATTATTGCAGGTTGCAAGGTCAAGTTACAAGACCTGAAAAGAATGATAAAAACTTGACGCATCTGGATAGACAAGAAGATTGCCTGTCGTCTCTTGCCAAGTAAATCTGCATCAAATTGTCAAGTAAAAATAATTTAGCCCGCAGGTTCTCCTCTACTTGGCCCGACTACCAGTTCTAGCAGCAGCGGCCGATCGGGGAGGGCTCGACGCCAGGGCCCACCGAATCGCGCCGCCTTTGATCCTGAACCCTACGACGATATTACGCTGCTTCAACTGGTGGTTGCTGGTTGGTGGGCGTATACTTCAGACCTCCCCTGCTCAACCTGATGGTGATGGTGATCTTACGCCGCTCAAACCACCCACAACGTAGTTTCCTTCATATGTACATATATATATATATATATATATATATATATATATATATATATATGTACATATATATATATATATGTACATATATATATATATATATATATATGTACATATATATATATATATATATATGTACATATATATATATATATATATATATATATATATATATATATATATATTATATATATATATATATATATATATATATATATATATACTAGCTGAAGTACCCGTCGTTGACGGGTTAATACTGAATGCAAATTTCCAAAAAGCAGGAACTTTCGTCAGCATAGTAGGAATACACAGAATGGGTGTAGTATACTGCCAAAAGTAAAGAAAACGAAGTTATAATTTTTATGTATTGTTAAAATATTACAGGTTAGAGAGTAACTAAGTAATATCATTTCATTCGCTTTAGTCGTAATTATGTGAAGCGCGAACGAATATTTCCGCATATTGAAATAATTTTCGCAAAATCTCAAAATGTAATCAACGTTTTTTGACAAATTGGAAGCCTAGAATTTAAGTTGAGTGACAACCTATCCTGTCAACCAAATTCGTTTCATTCCCTGCAATCTTTATTTCGTGATGCTGGAACAAATTTTCAGCATTTTAAAACGATTTTCGCAAAATCTCAAAATGTAATCAAAATATTTTTTAAAATTCAACGCCTATAAATTAAGATTAGCAACTACCTATCATATCACTAAATTTCGTATCATTCGTATTAGTCGTTATTACGTGATGTTTGAAGAAATATAAACGCATTTTAGTTGAGTGGCAACCTATCATGTCACCCAATTTCGTCTCATTCCCTGCAGTCTTTATTTCGTGACGCTGGAACAAAAATTGCAGCATTTTAAAACGATTTTCACAAAATCTCAAAATATAATCAAAATATTTTAAAAATTCTCTCAACACCTATTAATTAAGATTAGCAACTACCTATCATATCACCAAATTTCGTAATAGTCGTTATTATGCGATGCTTGAAGAAATATAACCGCATTTTGTGAGAATTTTCACAAAATCTCAAAATCTAATAAAAATGTTTAAAAAAATGGACACCTATAGTTTATGTTGAGCAGCAACCTATCATGTGACAATATTTCATATCATTCGATTTAGTCGTTATTACGTAATGCGTGAACAAAAATTCAGTCAGTTTGAAACGATTTTCGCAAAATCCCAAAATCTCATCTTTTTTTTTATGTTTATAGTTTAACGTGAATGACCACCTATCATATCACCAAATACCATTTTTTCATCTTTGCAGTTATTACGTGATGTGCGAACACAAATTTATGCAGTTTGATACAATTTTCGCAAAATCTCAAAATCTAATCAAGATTTTTTTTTTAATTCGACGACAATGTTTGAAGTTGAGTGACCACCTATCACACACACACGCACATGATACCAAATTTCCTTTCATTCTCTTCAGTCGTTTATACGTGATGCTCGAACGCAATTTTAAGGAGTTTGGAACGATTTTCGCAAAATCTCAAAACCTATTCAAGATTTTTTTTTTTAAATCGGCGCTTATCTTTTAAGTTGAGTGACCACCAGTCATGATAGCAAAATTCATTTCAATCGCTTCAGTCGTTTTTACGTGATGCTCGAACACGAATTTACGCAGTTTGAAACGATTTTCGCAAAATCTGAAAATCTAATAAAGATTTTATAAAAATTCGACGCCTATATTTTAAGTTGAGTGACCACCTATCATGACACCCAATATCATATCATTCGCTTCAGTCGTTTTTACTTGATGCTTACCATCGATGTCGTTTTTACTTGATGCTGATCAACCACCATCATAAAACGAATTTTAATTCTGTTAGCGTTCGTGAAATACTTATATTTTCCTTAAATAAAAAAAAAATTACAGTAGATTTTTTTATTTTTTATTTAAGGAAAATATAAATATTTGACGAACGCTAATACAATTAAAATTGATTTTATGATGGTGGTTGATGGTGTTTTAAGAATAAATTCTCAGACATTCCAACTAGGGGGTTTCAAGTTGACGGGTTACTACGTACGAACTTCTCATCAAAATCGTTTTCTAATGTCATATGGATAATGTTTATTCAATGTACAGGTGAAACTGCCAATAAAAATTAAACCAGTTAAATTATTGTACCGTCCTTGGCTCAGTAGGGGCTAGCTGCATAAACAGGGCTGTTTAACCGAAAACTCGCGGAAAAAGGGCGCTTTTTCTGAAATAACAATGCAGTGCAGAAAGTGACAAACCGTCTTGGAAACTTTAGCAGTGCGTCAACGGGTCTTCGGTCCTCTACGATTTGGCCGACTGTGACTGCACACAGAAAATGTAACAAACGATCGTTGATTCTTAAGACGATGTCATCCCTGCCTAAACTCGATACGAGTACACCTCGAGACTCATCATTTATACAGATAGGTAGATAGATAGATTTACAAAAGATGAAAAATACTCGAAAAGCTTCTAAAACAATACATCTTATTCTTATTGGTGAGAAAAAGGCTTTATGAAGCATCGACATTAAAAACAGAAGAATCGTGTTTCTGCAATGTGATTAAGAGACATTCGTTAAGAAAGGATTCCTATAAGAGGTAAGATATCTTACAAATTTTATAAGAAAATAGAAGTAAAATCGTGTATAGTTGACTTTTATTAATATAATAGCAGTATTTATGAGTCATTTGGGAAGCACGGCGTTCGTCTCGCAAATTTTTACGACATCACGAGCTCGTAAAAACATGTGAGATGGAGTAAAATTTCGGAAAGAGAAAAAATAATATTAATAACTGTGCAGCTTGATATTAAGTAGAACTATTACCGAAAAAACATTGTGCTCCTGAGTTTAAGCACATTTATTGAAATATTCTTATTACAATTGATGATTATTTCTTAAAAATATTCTTCTTTTCTGAAGTTTATTTTTATTGCAATAATTTTCACTTTAAACATACCTTACATTATTTTAAAATGTATTACTTTAATTTTAGCTATTACCTTCGTGCATTATGAATCCCAGTTATAAGAGATTCATCGAAATAATTTATTTGAATACGATGTTTCTATGCTAAAGCTATAACTCTTTCGTGATGTTTATTACACTGCAGTAATTTATTCTGCCCATCTTCATCAAAAGGCATAACTAGCTAATGTTCAATTTTTAAGAATAGCAGATTTTTATATTAGTGAAATCGAATTAAAAAATCCTCCTAAATTAGTGTAATCTTTATTTTTACTAAAGCGAATATCGGCCTAATGTACCAATATCCCATTATATGTCATCGCCATTTGGCATATGCCATTGCATGCGATATCTGATGCAATTTAGTATGAAATTACGTCGACATTTCATGTAATGAATGTATTTCTGATGCCCTTTAGCCACGTGTTTTATCTTGCAACTGGGATACCTAGAAACGTTTCACAAAAGATAAAAGAGTACAATAGCTGTGAAAGGACATTCTACTATCACTTTATTCCTCTGACTGTTTCTCCTACATAATGTGTATGCCTTGTACACGCACACTGTTAGAAGTCGTTCACCATTCAGAAATAAATGCACGGTAAAAACGACTGTTAAAATCAGTGTAAAAATGAATTATAAAATGACCTTCCATATAAGTGTAATTGTTATATTTGAGTATTTTTGCACCATTATTCATCGTCAAAATTCCTTTAAAATACTCCTAAAACTTTATATTGTCTATGGATATAATGTAATGGTACTTATGTAATGATGCAGAATATTTTTTTGGTACTAAGCGGTTTTCAGTACTTTTAAATAAGAGTTTTGTGATGGGAAAAATGCAACTTAATATCTTACGACATTAAATTTTCATGAGATACCTAAATTTAGACTAAGTAGATAAAAATACTTGAAAAATCCCATTAAACACCACTGAAGAGTCTGAAGTTACTTAAATAAAATTGAATAAAACGTAATACTTTATACTATATTCATAAAGTTTTGTTTATTCATTACAAGTGTAAAAATTCCACGAAATGTATTAAAATTGTACCTACGTATTTGTAAGCAAAATATTGAACATAAATAATAAATGTCCCTCATTTACTGAAACCTTTCTTGGCAATACTAAAACAGTTTTATCAGGTTATTTATATGTTTAGATTTTTAAACTTATAAATTTATGAGACGTTTAATAAAATATGCTCCTTACAATAAGATCAGATTATTTAAACAAATAAAACTTCTAAATCGATTAGTAAAAGTTATTTTGTTGAATTTCTAAACAATCTTGTTTGAGAACTCCATTTGTGACGATAATGTGCTTTCTAATATTAAAATATCGTGCTTCATCTAAAAACACAAAAAGAAAACAATAAAATTTTTGAAGAGGAGAAAATTTTAAATATTCGTTTAATAATCTCCAAAAGATAATACAAAAGAAAAACACGGAATCTTATTATTGTTTCAGATGATTGGTTTCCCGTTCAAAGCTCCTTTTATAGTACTAATTTGTTGGAGATATATCCTAATTGGAAAGCTTTTCTTTATAAAGGTCTTAGTTAATATTTTCTGTAGAAATTTACGTTTAGTAGTATTTTTAAATGCTTTTAGTAGCAAAGTTTCTAGTAATTGCATCGAATGTAATGCCTGATTTTCATTTTAAACGTGCCGAGTGCTAAAGGATTTAATATAAGTAAATATAAAATTCTGAAAGTTTCATCCTCCTGTTAATTTAATTTGAAATTTATCGTAGATTATTTTCAATGCATTTCTTTACTAATAGTACGCAAAAGTATATTCTGTATCTTATGATAATAAAATATAATTTTCGCTAACACTATTTCAAAACTTGGAAGCTGATAAAATTAATCAGCACATATTTATGTTTTTTAACATTATTATCATTTAATGATCTGAAGACTGGAAAACGATGGACTTAAATAAAAAGAGATTCATATACAGCTTTTTTTAGACGTTTATAAAATTGCCTTTAAGAATAACAAAAATAATTAAATTCTTCCATTACTACTGATGTAAGTAAATCTATATTTCAAAGAGGATAAATCAGACTTTTAATTTTTTTTAAACTGATTATTATTAATATCATCTTAGCCTATATTTCTAACATACATTTTCGCGTAAGAACAACTCAATTGATCTGGTCACCTATCTGAATAACCGAATCTGTGTTTCGATCGTAAAGAAGAATGTGGCTTGTTTCCTCAAACCATATGGTCAGCCAATAAGTGTGATATTGACAACCGTAGGGAAATTTAGTATAGTGTTTCTAAATGACAAGTTCAAGGAGAGCGTTGAAGAGCTTGGCAGACTTCATTGGTACTTCAGTCCCAATAAACAATTATTTTTACTCGAAAATCCAGAGTACAGAAATTATTTGTTTGTTTTCTACTGCCTTCCACTTATCAAAATTATTATTGTATTTTTATTATTTTCTATTGCTTATTATTGTATATTATTTTGTAGATGTTTTGTATAATTATATGTAATACGTAATTATAATTCTGATATGTACCTATAACAGGTAAAAGAAAACATAAAGAATTGTAAAGTGAAAATTTAACTATCGTTGAAGTTTCCCTAAAGAACGGTCTGCTCCAGGAGCACAAAAAAGTCTTAAACCATGCAGGTAGGATGCTCCTGAAGTTACTTTCCTGTCTTCCACTATTGTATTACAATTACGTCACACAAAAATAAATATTTTCTGAGAAGATATACTTTCTCTGAGTGTTCAATGTGCCTAATATTAATCATAATTCAATCTGTATTATAGATTTAATCTCATAGAAAGACAGACAGTAGAAAGACTAGAAAAACAAGCTTTCTCAAGTGCAAAGACAGGCGATGAGATCATGAAGGGTGCGGGCCGCTCTGCGTAACACGCAGAATTGCTTGTAAGATTATTATTATTATTATTATTATTATTGTTATTATTTATTTATTCATTTATTTTATTTTTGCACGAAATCTCAAAAGAATTCCAACTCATTACGGGCTATGGCAGTTTATATATATAAATCTATTTCAAGTACAATACAATGTTTATAACTTCTAACCAATACTCTGCGTTTTTTTCGTTCTTTATAGTTTATTAAATCGGAAAAAATTTTATTTTGAAGTAGAAACTTTTCGCAAATGTATAATGCTTTCGAAATTGTGCGAGGTTTTTATTTTTTATTTTTTTTAAACTATTGTGATAATATGAATATTTATAACAGCAAAATCTTTCATTAATTGAGGGGAAAACAATGTACTGAGTATAAACTACAGTTCAAATCAAAGCATAAAGGACTTTAATACATGGTTGTGTGAAAATTTTTTGTACATTTTATGAAAAATACTAAAACTTTTATAAATATTTTTCTGTTATGTAGTACAACCAGATTTCTACCCCCTCATTTCAATAGAACAACCTACGCATTTGTATGTTCGGTGCAATGTGACTTTCTAGTAAAATATTTATCAATTTAAAGACTTCTTACACATGTTGTGATGTTCAATAAAAAGAAATCATTCGTAAATTCAATTGTCTTGCAATTTTTAGGCTCTGATCAATGCAACATCCAGATAGAGAACTGGTTGCTCACAAGTTTTATAGGGCAAATTCTGCTACATTTTACTATAACAGAACTCGAAGTTTAGTGTGCCATGAGTTGAAAATCTTTTTCAAGGTGTCGGATAATATCTAAATATCAAAGCTGACATCTTTCAGTGAAATTACCTGATAATAAAACTTGTTATCGTTACAAAACTGTTGAAAGATACTGCATATGGCTTAAAGTGCTGCGAAAAACTATTGAGTTGGAACAAATGTTGCGTATTTCATTAGATTTTAATATTTTTTTATGGCTTTTAACAAAATATAAGTGCCAACAGACACTTTACCAATTTATATTTATTTCACCTAACTTGACGATTGTGTAGACTACTGTTCCACACTTCCGGGATTTTGAAAACGCCTCCGTCGTATTGTTTTTGGAAAAAAAGCGATTCACGGAATGATTGTGGGATCACTTTTGTATAAACAGCATACATACGATGAATGTAGCTGAACAGTAGGATCACTGAAATTAACAGTGGGATTGAAATTCGCATACCATTATAAAAATTTGTTTTCCCGTGTTTTTCTAATGATCTGCTTGTGCAATCGCCCTTATTCATTTTGAATTGATTCTGATATTTTTCATTTCGGTCCACTAATAATTTTCTTGTACAATTTAAAATAAATATCAATTCCTTGTGCGGTGTAAAAGAAGTACAGTAATCGGAAAAAAACATCAGTCAAAAGGTATTTATTTTAACAAGCTTTACTATGACGTCTGCATATACATGCATTACCGATTGCTTTTAACTAACCGTGAATTCATTTTCACCAGAGTTAGAACGACGTTTTTATATAACGTATGTATGAATCTATCAAAATTCAAAAATGATAAACCAGTGAATGCTGGAATGTTGTATTGAAGGCATGTGCTTATCTTCGGGGCACTTTCTTTCTTAAAAAGTGAGATTTTAATTATAATAAATCTGTTTTTAAAATGGGGTATAAAAATGAAAATTAGACAGTTTCAATGAAATTTAATGTAAATGATGATATATTGCTAAATTTATGTGAAATTTTCTATAAAATTGCATCTAAGCCAAATCTCCTGTAAACAATTCTTATAAATGTTTTTTAAAGAATATTTATACAGCACATAACTAATATACTTATATATATTATGAACCAGAAGTTCTAATAGTCATGAAAATATTTCAATTTTTATAGGAAAACTCAGCAATTTTTATACAAGAAGGCGCGTTTTTTTTTTAGAGTTTTAAAGAAATAAATGGTCATAAAATCAAAAACAGAGATATGCTTGCTCTATTCTTCATCATAACACAGAAAGTAACGATCAAAATATCCTTCCAGAATTTTGAGTCAGTATCTTAAACGCACTATCAGATATGACATTTATCGTAAAGCAAATTTACGAAAAATGCTCATTTTCAGACAACGCATTTGAACATTTTAATATTATAAAAAGTACTATCTTATGCTTATATAAGTATTTCTCGTATAACTTAGCTTCTAGTTATCATAGAAATAAAAGTAAAACGGCTTTAAATCCTATTTGACTTTGAAATACAGGTACATTTATTATGGAGGCACCTAATGGGTGAACTAGCGTTGCCTCCTATGAAGGGATTTCCGAAATGGCACCCAATCCCCAGCCGGAACACGAACTTGGGCTCGTTGTGTGGCAGAATGGTGACGTATAAAATAAGCAACTAAAAAAAATGCGTAATAAAAAGGGGAGATTTCTAAGGTAGTCTCATATCTTAAGACTTTTCAACACGCAGTTTCTTATTCTTTTTTGATAACAAATTAATTAATAATGTATTTACATTACAACTAAAAATACACTTAATATGTTAAATTCGAGGCGCAGTCTTTCTTTAAGTATACCTGAAAATAATGGGGAAGGAAACTGAAAAGACTTTCTTTTCAGTTCCCTGCCTAATGCCGGTATCACACTAAAGGGAAAATCCGAGCAACTCCGATATGGAGCAACTTTCCCGACGGACTTGGAGGCGTGGTTATCTTTAAGGGTTTCAAAAATAAACAAACTGTCTCCGACGCCAAATAGTCATCGCATCGCTGATTTGGCATGAAGGTTATTATTTTACTAACCGTGACTCCTTCGATGAAATCCTTTTCTAAATCTAAACTCCACTTGAATGCCGTCATAATTTTATTTGCACGTGTGTGATTGCGATTCTATTCTGATATCGAGCCGAGCTGCCAAGCTTCGAACACAGAAGTGGTCGCCATTACTCGCCATTGCTTATGACGTAGCAGGAAGAAGTACTCTGATTGGCCGAAATTTCGGCCGACTCGGATTTTTTCGTTCCGAAAGGTAAAAGTTGGATATCGTCCTTGTCAAGGCAACGACGGGAGAAAATCCGCCGAGAGTTGATCTGAAGGAAAAGTTGGTCGAAGGGATCTTAGTGTGATACTCCTATTAGACTGTGTATAGATTTCGACAGCTACTGAAGATGGTTAAAATTTTTTCGCTCGCGTATTTAAAATCTAAGTAAATTTTATTTGTGTTCTTTTACAATGTTTTACTTATTTCAATGTTCATGCATTTTTGAGACCAATGGTAAAAGTGCCAGAAGTTGGTGGTCTTACAGTGAGACAACCTTACGTTAAAGTGTTAAGTACTTATTTATGTGGTATACTCCATTATCAAAAGTTAGTGAATAAACATAATACAGAATATTAATCCTATTTATTTATCACGGAAAATTTACGATAATGCAGCATCATTACAGCATCAATTCCGAAGCAACGTCCGTTGGCAGTGGCTCAACTCATCAGAACAAAACCCCCTTCCACGCAAGGGTAGAAAGTCTTGTACATATAAAGCATACCAGACAACTTGGCGTATTAAAAATGAAAGCTGGCCAACCCCGAGGTGATGAAAGTTTAAGAATTGTATTCATTCGACAGCAATGACGTAGTACCTGAAAGAGTACACACAAGAGTTATCATACACAGAATGCCATTCAATGAACTGAGAAAGTAATCTATATATAGTGGAAAATATTTATAGAGCTTAAAGCGGTGCAATATAATCGATAAAGAGCGAAATAGAAATAAAAATATGTGATCAACATCCCAATTTCATTTTCTATTTTTTTTTTTTTTGAGAAATGATGAACCATATTTTTAGAATTATTATATTTAGTATATAATGATATTTATCTTCTTGTCATGTATAAATAGGATAGTTGTCTAAGCATATTCGTAGTATCATCTAAATGTCAAATAGTAAATATTAAAGGGACACTACTTTTTAACTTGTATATTTTCATTTGTTTACATACACATATCATAAATCAGATTTCATGTTTTAACGTAATATAGGGAAAACAAACACATTTCTCAAAAATCTCACCAAGAATGTTAACTTATATTTTAACACAAAACTTATATTTTTCAAATGAGGCAGCTATGAGAATCAATTCCAATTAGCAAAAAAAAGTGTCTCACATATTCATAAAGTTTTAAATAACTAGTACTGATTGAAAAAAAAAAAAATCTTTGAAAAGGTCTACTGAGCAAAATTCAGTGGTGTGGAAAAAAATAGTTTCGATTAACGATTGAAAGCTAACAATCACAATTAATGTTTAATCACAGTGAATGATTAAATATGAGTTTGTTCGTTTGTGTGTGGGATTACGGCAGATTACCTAAGCGAGGGCTCTAGGCTGAGGAATGAGGTGCCCTCTATGGGGGTCTTTGTAAGGGATACTAAATCGTATTTACGCTAAGTTTCGGAGAAAACCACGGAAATCTCCGAACGGTTAGGTCGACGGAACCGACCTTCCGTCTCCCAGTTCAGTGCGCTATGCGCTATGCCACTGGTCGAGCGATTAAATATTAGAAATTTCAGTCCCCAGTCATGATTAACTATAATTTGAGTCGTAATTATGATTAAAAGTTTCAATTGTGAAACCATAATCTTGATTAATTTTTCTGTGTTTCTCGAATTTCTTGACTAAATTCCCGGTTTTTCAATTACCCCTATTGTAAAAATTTCCCTGCTTAAAATTTTTATTAAACAACACTTTCACGTAGCGGATTTTGCATATTCGTAATATTGTAAAAAAAGCTTAACTAGTAGTGATTAGTTTTATGATGACAGGGAATAGAAGACATACGCATTCCGTGTGATATTCGGCTTTTGGCAGTGCATAATGTAAGTAACATAACAGAAGATTACGTGAGAGAGTACAGGAGTTTGCAAATAGTAGAAATATACAGGATAGCCATAATTAAACTACCCTATAAACATGGTTCTACAGCTAAAATAGGTAGTACCCCAAAATTGGCCAATGAATGAGATTGCTCTCAAGTAATTTCGAAAAGAACAAATAGTAAGTCAAAAAATGTCCGCTGAGTGGCGCTTTGCGTGAAAAAACAGCAAACTTAAGAAATCGAGATAGATAATACAATTTCTACAAATAATTTAAACATTCTTTTCGTAGTTTTTAAGCATCTCTTCGAAGGATACTGAGGGGCTAGAGACTTAATTAGGTTAATGAACTCTAATGCAGTATTTTATTTATTTTTTTCCTGCTTTTTACTTGTTTGTTGTCACTGTTCATAATCACTGCCATTGAAAATAATAATAAAAAATATTTTAAGCATTTATTAACTAATTTGGGTTATTTTTTGAGCTGATTTCACTCCCAGTTTGCCACCTAGTGGACATTTTTGGACTAAACTTTAAAAAAAGCTGTCACGTGGTTATAGCCTGTATGGCAAATTTGTTGGCAGTCGGTTCACTGGTTTCAGATGAAGAATGGTGTTTATAGCGTGAATGTATGTAAAAGCCAGGAGTATATAATAAAGGAAGTTATTAATAAACTTTCTGTTACTGAGCGAAATGCATTATTTTCTTTAGTAATGTCTTCTGCTGTCAAGATTTTTCAATATATTTATAATTCTTATTATTATTATTTCAGCTGTACGCATTAAAATTAATTTATAGCGTTTCGAATATCTGAAAATATATATCATTATGACATATACAGGGTGGAGCATAAAGATCTCCCCATTTTAAGAGGTCATTAAAAATATATAGGACATTGAAAAAAAAGATTATACTTACATTCGGAAAGAATAATGTTTGCCAATAATTAATTTTATCATTGGTAACAATTTTTGCTATTAATTAATTTCAAGGTTTTGTTGCACGTTAAAGGATATCGTCTAAATGTTTTTCTTCGTTCTCTATGCACTTGTGAATTCTCTCCCGGAAATTCAGCATAACTCTTTCCGCCATTGCTGGAGGAATTGCTGCAAATTGGAATCCAATAGAATATTTGAGTTCTTTGAGTGTCTTAGGTTCATGTGTGTAAACTTTAGCCTTGAAGTAACACCACAGGAAGAAGTGACATGCAGCAAGATCCGGTGAGCGTGCTGGCCATGGAATGTCACCTCGAATACAGATTAGTCGTCTCGAAAACATTTGTGTTAGCCCTTTCATGGATAATTTGGAAGTATGCGTATTGAAGTATGGGGAGATCTTTATGTCCCACCCTGTATTTCAGTTTTTCAAATTATAATACTAAAAATAATTACTTAATTTAAGTGACTCTGAAATATTTTTATTAAAAATGAAGCACGACTTATTGATAAAAAAATGAATGTAATACATGCAAAGAATATTTTTTACAATCTTCTTGAAAGTAATTTTTTCGAAATGTTAGTGCATAAAAATTCTATTAGTGCAAGCAATGAAATTACATTTTTAATTTTTTTCATACAAAAGTACCTATATTACTAATTGTCTTCAATTTTATGAAAATAAAATTAACCAGCATAAAAATATACAGAAAGTAATAAAATATAACTAATACAATTTCTCTTAGCAACTAAATGAAAAATTTAATATTAGGACTAAATATTTATCACATATTAGCTCGAACTATCGTAAGTTTCTAGACTACAAAACAAAATTAATAGCATGTATTTTATTGTTTAGTAATTTACTAAGAAGCTCTTCTCCTAGCCATAAAATTCTCCATATCATTCTTAAAGCGAAAGAAAAAGTTTACTAAAGTTTACGACTTTTAGATTATATTACTTTTGCAATCTTGGGAAATATAAACATATAATATAAACTGTGTTCGCTTTTTAAAATCTTTAATACTTTTAAGGCTGCAGATTTAATAAAATCAGCGGATAATATAACTGTGCTGAAGATTTCAAATTTACGTGTTTTTTTTTTTTTTTTTTTTTTTTTTTTGGTTTTCAAGTACGTATTTACATTTTTGCTTTTGCTTTACCTTTATTTTAGATGATATTCTGAATTATACATGTGCTTATCAAATAATTTTTCTTAAGATACGAGCTCATTGTTTTGAAGTACATGAAAAAATCTAATTACTCATTTAAATGCATTCGGAACTTTCACAGTAATATTATTTTTTTTATAAGTTATTATTAATATTGATACTTGTGAATTAAGGAGATACGTTTGAAGTATTCACTAAAAAACAAATCTTTATTAGACAAAAGCAGTGTACCATATCTCAAAATCATAAATCTTGGGATGAAACAAGTTTAATGAGATAAGTAGATAATTGCTTCCCCTTCATTGGCTCCATAAATACACAAAGACACACTTTTCTACCTTGTTTGGGTTATTTCCACGTTTTTCTCGATAGCAATTGTCATGACCCTAGGTTGAATATCTTAGTATAAAGCAATTTACAGAAAAATTACTATTTTCGCATTACTATTAATTTGCAATGTATAAGCGGTAGCACCTGATGATAGAGGTTGTCATTGCAAATTTCCTTTACATCTCCACATCTTAGGTGCTTATGTTGTTAGGCTTAAGATTACAAACGTGGTTTTCGTGAAAGTTTTAATGCCTATGAATCAATTTTTATTCTTAAATTTTGTGATTTTCCCGTTTTAAAAAAAATTGCTTTCTTCGACGGTAAGTCGCGTTCTTCCGTCTAGCGTGAGAACAAAGCTAAGCGACTAGGCCACTGAATAACAAGAATTCCGAACTTCGTTTTCAAGTTTCAGTTAGCTTTACTGGTGCATCGACATTTCTTTTTTAGTAGCATTAAATTAAAAACTAGTTTACAATTTCTATTTCTACTTGGTTACAGTTTACTGTCATATCCAATGAATGTACTTTATGAATTAGACCTTTTCCTTGTTGGTCGAATTGATATTTTCAGCCAATTGATATTGAAGACCTTCGATGGCCTGAAATAAAAGTATTTTTTTTTTTTTAATGCTACAGTTTACCTTTTTGAATTTTTAATATCGCATGCACATTTTTCTTTTTTTCTTGTGAAAGAATTTTGTTTAATTAATACACTTGTAAACTTTCGATTTTAATCCCAATGAAAAATTACAAACGGAAGACTGTCATCGGCCTTCATACTAAGATTGTTATCTTTAAAAGCGTTCCATCTGAAGTATCCCTTCCATAGGCAGATAGCCCTCATGTTGCTGTGCCGTAACAAATACAATAACAACTACACACTCTTTGATTGCATTTAATATATATATATACATATATATATATATATATATATATATATATATATACTAACTAATATTATAAATGCGAAAGTGAGTTTGTTTGTTTGTTTGTTTATGACGCTTTCATGCCTAAACTGCTGAATAGATTAGGATGCATTTCGATTTAGATATAGATGGGACCCTGGAGTTGGTTATAGGCTACTTAGAATTTTAAATTTTTAATTACTTTTTTAATTATTAATTAAAAACCGTTATTACGTTGATACTTGGCGAGTATAACTCGTATCATATGATTCATGTTTTGAGCTAACAAGAATGCTATTACTTCAATAAAGAATCACGTGCATCTGAAAAACATTAAATAATACGAAAATTATGCCAGTTTTATGCCAAATATATCTATCTCTAATAATAAAAATGAATGTTCTCCAGACAAATCTACAGAAAGCAGAGCTTTGACAATTTGAGCATGCCTGGACCCATGACTTCTGTAAAGTGTACCTGAGGCTCGGAAATTTTAATTACTTTTCTAACTATTAATTAAAAACCGTTTTATCGCCCGCACAAAATGATTTATGCTTTTGAAATAAAGCAGAAATTCTATTTGCAAAATCACATGCATTTGAAAAACATAAATAAGTATTTAAATTATGTTGATTTTACGCCAAATTAAAAAGCATAAATAAAGAAAAGTGTACTTACGTATTATCCCGGCGGTTCGCCAAGACGAGCGATTTTTTGCCGAAAGAAATGCCGGGCACATGAAATTATTAATGGTTTTGAATACGATTGGCAACAGTTTCCAACTCATTTGACGAAAAAACAGTTTGGCGGGAATGAGCACCGGGATAATAGGTAAGTACCAAGAAAAGTCCAGAAGTGTTTCACTAACTAAAGTTCGTAAATTTCCAAATCCTACAAATAATATAAATGTGTACGTTTATGTGTTTGGATGTTTTTGACTGAATCACACAAAAATGGTTGGAAAAATTTGTAATGAAGATAGCTTATGCCCTGGATTAACATACAGGCAACCTTTCAAGCATATAGTATAAATAATTCTTTTACAAAGACACTCAAAATAATACTAATGCATTGCGCTCTATGGAAATTTTGTAGCAACTAAACCGATTTTAAAACTTTCTTCACTGATTGAAAGTCCTAGTCCTATAGGGTCCTAGGCGAATATGGAGAATTCCTCTGTGTGGAATTTTCTAAGGGATCCTAGCCCGTATTTTCTAGAGGTTTTTGAAAAAATTACGGAAAACTGCGAGCGGCTAGGTCGACAGGCGCGACCGGTGTTTGAACCTGGCACCTCCCGCCTTCCAGGTTTGAGAGCAGACCCTCTTAGACACTGGGGGGACCCTGAGTGTTATAGGCTACCTTTTATGCATATATCACAAATAGTTCTTTTACAGGGATACTCATAAGAATTGCATTACGCTCTATGTGTATCTCTGTAAGTACTAAACCGATTCCAAAACTTTTTTCACTGATAGTAAGCTACACTATTCTTGAGTATTATAGGCTAAAATTAATGCATGTAGCGGAAATAGTTCCTTTGCAAGAACACTCAAAATAATTCTAATACATTACGCTCTATGGGTATCTCTGTAACTATAGAACCGATTCTAAAACTTTTTCGCCAATAGAAAGCTGCACTATTCCTGATTAACATGGGCTAAAATTCATGCATATAGCATAAATATTTCTTTTACAAGAACACTCAAAACAGTTCGCAAATACTGTCGTAACTGTGTCTATTCGCCAAATGCCTGAAAAAAATCTAAATTTAGTAATTTTACGTACTCTGTTATTTAAAATGAAGTATACTACCATGCATTATACTTCATTTAAAATAAGTAAAAAGCAAATAATATTTAAATGTTGTTTCTTTAGTTGCAAACATATTTGTTATTCATACATGCTTCGTTTCTCTCGGGACCCAATTCTAAAGCCGACGCGGACGAAGTCGCGGGTAGCCGCTAGTATATAATAAATATGTCGCTTGAAAATTCCTTTTCTGTGAGGTTCATTCATTAGCAAGTTCATTTTTTGTACGTTATCAAGTATTTACCACAACTAAGGCCCGCAATACTGGCCATTTTATTATGAGAGCGTGCAGTAGGCGGCCATCATTACCTCTGTAAAATGATGTACACGTTAACAAAGTCCAATCCGGGAATCGAACCCGGACCCAATGCATGATAGAATGATTCTCTAGCCACTACACTACCTGGGAGACATATTTAAATTTAACAAAGTTTATAAATGTTACTAGAGTATCTGTAACAGATCTTTAATTTGTAATTATACATATGCTTTAACTACAATTCAAGAAGCTGTTTTCCATGAGCTATATTTTGCCTTCAAAAGCACCTTTGTTTTCAAAAAAGTTTTTGCTCCAGTGAAACATATTAATATGTTTTATCACTATTGTCAGAGATTAAAATATTTCAGGCTTACGGAAAAAAAATAAATATAACGTAAAAATAATTATTTATCAACAATCATAACTAATATTATAAATGCAAAAGTGAGTTTGTTTGTTTGTTTGTTTGTTTATGACGCTTTCACGCCTAAACGGCTGAATAGATTAGGATGCATTTTGGTTTAGATATAGATGGAACCCTGGAGATGGTTATAGGCTGCTGAGAATTTTAGATTTTTAATTACTTTTTTAATTATTAATTAAAAACCGTTATTACGTTGCCAAGCTTGGCGAGTTTCGCCCGTATCAAATAATTCATGTTTTGAGCTAACAAGAATGCTATTACTTCAACAAAGGAGCGCGTGCATCTGAAAAACATTAAAAACCACGGAAATTAAGCCAGTTTTATGCCAAATCTATCTATCTGTAATAATAAAAATGAATGTTCTCCAGACAAATCTACAGAAAGCAGAGCTTTGAAAGATTGAGCCCATAACTTCGGTAAAGTGCACCTGAGGCTAAGAATTTTGAAATTTTAACTACTTTTCTAACTAATAATTAAAAGCCGTTTTATCGCCCGCACAAAATGATTTTTGCTTTTAAAGTAAAGCAGAAATTATATTTACAAAATCACATGCATTTGAAAAGCATGGAAATTATGTTGATTTTACGCCAAATTAAAACGCATAAGTAAAGAAAAGTGTACACACGTATTATCCCGGCGGTCCACCAAGAAAAGCGATTTTTTGCAGAATAAATGCCGGGCACATGAAATTATTAATGGTTTTGAATACGTTTGGCAACTCATTTGACGAAAAAGCAGTTTGGCGGGAATGACCGCCGGGATAATACGTAAGTACCAAGAAAAGTCCAGATGTGTTTCTTAAAGTTCATAAATTTCCAAATCCTACCAATAATATAAATGTGTACGTTTGTGTGTTTCGGTGTTTTTGACTGAATCACACACAAATGGTTGAACGGATTTGGAAAAATTTGTAATGAAAATAGAAAGCTGCTCTATTACTGATTGACATAGACTAAAATTCATGCATATAGCATAAATATTTCTTTTACAAAACAGTTCGCAAATACTGTTATAACTGTCTCTATTCGCGAAATGCCTGAAAAAAATCTAAATTTAGTAACTCTGCATATTCTCTTATTTTAAATGAAGTGTACTACCATGCATTATACTTCATTTGAAACAAGTAAAAAGCAAATAATATTTAAATGCAGTTTCTTTTGTCGCAACAATATTTGTTATTCACACATGCTACATTTCTATCGGGACCTATAATTCTAAAGCCGACGCGGACGAAGTCGCGGGTAGAAGCTAGTAAATAAATAAATATAACTGTTATTTTGCAGTCTTGTGAATATTTGTGAATTCTGCATCTCAAAGACTCAACATCCGCAGGCTACAGCGTACATGGTATTATCGTATTTTTTAAATAATTAATACAAAGATACATAATTACATTTTAAGCAAAATGTTGATGTTCACCCCATGCCGTTATCCAGGGTATTCCAAAAAAGTGATAGCACGCTTTAATTCTTTATCTATTAGAGATAAGTGGGCAATGCCGTATAAAAAATGTTCAAAATAAGGTATGAAAAAAGACGTGAAGAAAAAAAAAGATATTCTTGTTAATTTTCAAAAAGTTACACGATTTAATTTTTATACGACCTCCGTACAAAAAAAGTGCCTACTAGTAGAATGTGCCCCATATACTAATGATGTAATTTTACAAAATTTTAAAATTCCATATAAAAAGTGTTAGAGATATGTAGATAAATGAATGCTGACTTTAACTACTTTTAGATGGCTGTAGAAGGGGGAAAGTTACGTCAGATAATTTCGTTTTAGGGGTGTCGTAGAGGAATATATATGTTACAGTTAACGCTGGCCCTCTGCGAGACCCCAAAAAACATCAGTGGATCCGGCCATGACTTCAGAGGTCCCCCTCAAAAATATGCTAAAGCTGGCCCCTTGCGAGACCCAAAAAAACATCAATGGGTCCGGCCATCGCTTTAGGGGGCCCCCTGGAAAATATGCTAACGCTGTCCCCTTGCGAGACCCAAAAAAACATCAATGGGTCCGGCCATCGCTTTAGGGGCCCCCTCGAAAATATGCTAACGCTGTCCCCTTGCGAGACCCAAAAAACCATCAATGGGTCCGGCCATCGCGTTAGGGGCCCCTTCGAAAATATGCTAACGCTGTCCCCTTGCGAGACCAAAAAAAACATCAATCGGTCCGGCCACCGCTGTAGGGGGCCCCCTGGAAAATATGCTAACGGTGGCCCTCTGAGAGACCAGAAGGAACTTCAGTGTGTTCGGCCATCACTTCAAGGGGCCCCCTCGAAAATATGCTAACGCTGGCGTCTTGCGAAACCCAAAAAAACATCGATGGGTCCGGCATCGCTTTACGTGTCCCCTTTGAAAATATGCTTTTGCTGTCCCTTTGCGAGACCCCCAAAAAACATCAGTGAGTCTGGCACCGCTGTAGGGGGTCCCCTTGGAAAATACGCTAACGCTGGTCCTTTGCGAGACTCAAAAAAACATTACTGCGTCCGGCCATCGCTTTAGGGGCCCCCTCGAAAATATGCTAAAGCTGGCCCTTTACGAGACCCAAAAAATATCAGCGGGTCCGGCCATCGCTGTAGGGGGGCCCCTGGATAATATGCCTCCGCTGTAGGGGCCCCTAGAAAACGTGTTACCGTTACTCGAATACAACGGGTTTTCCCTAGTTAATTCGGTTTTGTCTAGAGCTGTCAGTCAGCATGCTTTTTGCCTAGTCAATTCGGGTTTTCCCTAACGCAGTCAGTTAGAACGCGTTTTCCCTAGTTAATTCGGGTATTGACTAATTTCGTGTTTTCACTGTAACATATATGCATATTTTTCTCTCTCTCTCTCTCTAGGAAAAAATTTTCACATTCAAATTAATGAATAGCCCATGCCCATCTGCGTTTACTCTGAGATTTTTTATGACGGAAACCTGAAACTATGTATATTACCTCATTAGTGTATCGGGCACATTTTACTAATAAATAATTTCTTGTATGGGGGTCGTATAAAAATTTAGAAAGTGAAACTTTAAAACTAACGAAATGTTTTTGTCTTAACGTAGCCTTTTTTCTTACTTTATTTTGAACATTCATTTCAATTTGCATTTTCCATTCATCTCTTGTAGATATATAGATAAGTCCGTTACCGCCTTTTCGAGACACCCTGTATAATGTCGGTTAAATACTGACTACGCAATTAGCTGTAAATGTCAGGTGTAACTAGAAGATTAATTTTTAGTAGCGTTCTTTGCTTATTCTTGGAGAATTTATGTCCTTGGAGAAAAAATAATAAAATTTTATAAATGAAAAGATCGGAATGTGTATTGAAATGCGGAGCAATTACATAACTCTGAATTTGTTGTTTGTTGTTTGATTTTAAATCTTAAGAATATTAAAGAGAACCAATTCAAATATTCCAAATAGTTTCGACATATTTTTTTTCGAAGTCTTTATTTCTCATTAATGTAAACATTTCATTGTTTTTATTTAAAATTAAAATTTTACGCAGTTAAATATGAGAGTACGCAATCATCATTTAAAAGTATATACACTGCTGTTAAGCTTCAAACTTTTCACGCAGAATATATTATATTTAGTTCTACTTATTTATATCTAAAAGCAAAATCTCTGTAAGTGCCGAAGTTTACACTTTCTAATGATTCCCTTAAAAAAGATAAAGCAATTACGACCAAGCTAACTTGAAAAACTGCGGCAAAAGCACAAAGAGTGAATGACTTTCAGAAAAGATAAGTACTAGACTGCTTCAAATTATGCACTTAGGGCTTTAAGTTTTTCTGAAAAAGAAACCTCTAATCTACATATTTCTTTAGTTCTGTTTATAAATAGATTCGGCGAGGAATTGTACTTTAAGCATGAAGTTGCGCCAAACAGAAAACCGCTATCTAATAAGAGAGAGTCTTTGTACACTGCATAATGAAGTAGTCTGGTTCATTATAAAATGTACAAAGGCGAAATTGCCAAAGCTGTTTCGTTAGAATATGCGTAAGGCGTGTCAATAAAGTGTGATACTGTGTTTGGAGACATTTTCTTAGGAAATTCTTTAAACGAAAATTTTGATACCCGAATTAATTTAAATACATATTAAACTAAATATTAATATAATAGATATCAAGTTAAGATATATTTTTAATTTATTCGATCAAAGATCGATATAGCGCATGGTATATTCATTTTGCCACTATTAATTCAATTTTCTGAAAATAAAATATGTATTAAACATAATGCAAAAATAAGTATAAACCAAAGACTTTGTTCTTTACTCGATAAGTGGTACCGTTCATTATCATTGATATTATTATTATTATCATTAATAGTAGTAGTAGTAGTATAACTACATCAAAATTTTATTTTATATTTTTTAATAATTTTTGAATGATTCTACAGCTATCTTTGTTTTCTCCAGTGATCAATTCTAGTGTTCTACTTTAAGTAGCTTAAAAGTAAATGCATTTTTAGCATATACTACATAGATATTCACAGATAATAAATGGAACAAAAATTGCGTAAGATGGCGTAGTCTTAACTCCTGTTACTTATAAAAACATAAATTAATTTAGGCAAAAAGTCGTATTCTATGCCTCAAATAATTAAAATTTGCATTTTGTTTAATGCAAATCGGTTAATTAGAAATCTAGATAGGGACTTTTGTGTTCGCCATTGAATAACATAACATTTGACGGTTTCTTGCCAAATGTTGGTGATGTCGCTTAGTTGGAAACAGTTTTTAAGACTTATATTTGGTGCTGAATTTTTCTATAATTCTCTAAAATGTCTCCAAACTGGGTGTCATTAGGCACAATATTATTAATGAGAGCTTGTTATGTTTGCTTTCCTCATTAGTACTACACAATAGCATTAGTATTACGCAAGCAAGTTACTCGATCAATACCAATATTCTGAAATTGGAATGCCATAGAAATGAATTTTCGGTGAGTCTATGAAAGAAGAGGAGTTTACTACCAAGAGTCAGTTATGAATCGTCTGCAGTAGAGTACCTTTCTTTAAGAGCCCTATCGCTCTGCATTGTTTTGCTGCGCATTCTCTCGTTTCTTTTGCGAAGATTATTTTGGAAGTTATTTGTGAATACTGTTAAGATTTATTGAACCTTTAACATGGTGAACTGTGTTAAATGTTCTGCTCGAGTATTATACTGAATTTTTAGCCTGTGAAAGGATTTTAGTTTATGCAATTTGCAGTATATGAGGAAGCCTTCTTCATAGGCTGACTGTCATAGAACGATTTATTGCTCGTAAATTTCAGAGAATAGTGAATAGCAAATAGTTCGTCGAATTTCTAGATTCAATGAAGAGCGTGTTCCGTCCTGTAAACCGTTCTTTTTACGGGATATTTAATTTTAAGAGCACGGCAAAAAAGCTCAATTACTGCATCAGTATAAAAAAGTAGTGTTCATTCTTCGTATATTATAAGAATCTGCTTTTTCATTGATTTAGATACAAAATGTGTTAATTAATGAAATCGGTCAATCGGACTGATTGGTGAAGTTCTACGAAGAATTTTATGCTCTAAATGTGAAATTATTATTATTACTTTTATTTTTTTCAGCCAAGTTAACTTGCTCTTCAATCTTGATTACACGTTCATTCGTTTTCCTGTTCAAAAACGTATATCATAAATGCATAGTCCCTAAATTTTTCAGCAAATATGTAGAAGATTTCAAGCTGATTAGTGACCCTTCCTTATTTTGTGAGAACTTCCGAACTTTAGATTTTCATAAATTTAAAGAGATTTATTTGATAAATTACTGTGAGATAAGCACAATATACCATTTTAATAAATATTTTGCGCAAATCAAATTAAAAATGTTTGTTGTACTGATCATTTTTAATAGCACCTTACAACTAATTATAAGATATCCTACGCTATAATATGCCGTGGTAGTATCAACAAAACACTCGATTTTTATTTATTTAAGATTTAAAAGTCGATAGCATCGGTCTCTACCTCTAACAATGTAAACATTTGGCAAAGCACTTAGAAAAATGTATGGAAGCTGATACTTTAAAAGAGACTCATATTAAAAAAAATAACAAAGCAACTTCCAGTAACAAATGTACCAAACACATTAGTAAAAGTTTTTCAAACACGTTTAAATAAACTTAAAATTTCTGCTTTTAACAATGGAAACATAATGGATATAAATGAAGTTTCAAGCAGTAAATCAATAGGAACAAATAAATAATGATTCATCAAGAACTCCTACACCATGCGTACGCAAAATATCTGATATCAATATTAGTGGAAAAGGAACATCGATTTTTAGTTGAACAATTAGAATAACTACTAAAGTGTATGCATTGGCAGTAAAGGATGTAGGAGAATCAATAATCGATGCTGAATTGTGGATAACAGTCATCAAGAACCGCAAAATAAAGTAAAAGAGCGATTTACAGAATTAAGAACTTACATTTCATTTGAGTAATCATTAGTTTGAACTTCAAATATTGTGATTAATTGATTAGTTCGCAACCATTATTCATAATATATTGCGCGGATGAAGCAACCTGAAAGTAATTTAACATATTTTGTATTACAGTCAAACTTAAAACGTGAATTCGTTCTCACCTTAATAAATCATTTTTACTTGTATTTTTGAAAAGTAAAAGCTTTGTATACATCTATTATGTTTTAATATAAATCTATAAAACTCCTTCGAAAAAGATGTCTTCTGTTATTATTTATATAAATCCTCCTCACGTGTAATTTTGGATATATCTGCATTCTTGCCAAGGTTAAAATGACATGAAAAACATTCCATCCATTCTACAAACACTGCACGGGAGGATGAATACAAAGGATTAAAAAAAAAAAACCTGTGTAACATACAGGGTGGACATAAAAACTTTACAATTATCTGGAGCTCTACGGTAGGGTCTGTTCAACCAATCGAGATGAAATTTCAGAGACAGTTATTCAAAGGTATACGCTCAAAATTCTGTGAACGGCGCTTACGGTTACCGTTATAGGTACCTAAACTTGAAATATTTTTGGTAACATCTTTTTTTTCGTCGCAAAATGCTAAGCACATGCAAAAACCCTAAAGAGCGTTGGAATGGTATGTGCATCACAAAAAAATGAATGCATTATGTGCGCAACAAAACAGTTCTGTAAACGAGCAATAAAAACACGCTTGTGACACAAAGAATATCTAACGAACGCAGCAACTTTAGAAATATATTCAGCTTAAAAACGATTGTGTGTGTGTGATTATGGCAACGCTACACTAGGGTGATGTGCCAAGGGGGGGTGACTTGGTAGGTGGACTTTCTAAGGGGTTCTAACGCGTATTCACGTTACATATGGAGAAAACCTACCAGAACTAGTTAAGGTAGGTTTACTTGAGAGATAAGTTACAGACCGTTATATCGACAGCCGCGCGATGGGTCCCGAACCCGGGACCTTTACACTTCGGCCATCTAACATTTTCAGTAGCATAGCCACTGTGCCATGGTAACAGGGTGGGAATGTTGTTCCTTCACTAGGGAGCTTTCACCTAAGGACGCAATGGTTGATAAATTTCAGTTGATTTCTTTGCGCGCACAGCGATTTTTATGCTAAATATCTGGCAAACGCCGTTGTGCGCATGGTGTCTTGCTCGTCATGTAACTTATCTCTCTATTCTACAAAAAATCTGGAGTGACTCCACTCGACTGTCCGAACACTTACGATTATATCGACAGCCGCGCGATGGGTCCCGAACCCGGGACCTTTACACTTCGGCCATCTAACATTTTCAGTGGCATAGCCACTGTGCCATGGTAACAGGGTGGGAATGTTGTTCCTTCACTAGGGAGCTTTCACCTAAGGACGCAATGGTTGATAAATTTCAGTTGATTTCTTTGCGCGCACAGCGATTTTTATGCTAAATATCTGGCAAACGCCGTTGTGCGCATGGTGTCTTGCTCGTCATGTAACTTATCTCTCTATTCTACAAAAAATCTGGAGTGACTCCACTCGACTGTCCGAACACTTACGATTAAGACCATCACCATCCATTTAAATAAATTTTACTCGATGAATAATTCAAACATATGTACCAAATTGAAGCTCTATCGAATGCGCTGTTTAAATGCTAGCGCACTTTCAGGAATTTCTCCCCATAGGCCATAATGCAAAAGAAATCTTTGTCGTAGCCCTGTACTAAGTCCTCTACACATCGAAATCAATACCTGTCTTACGATGTCAGTTCGTAACATGGATACGCAATTATCCAATATTGGATACGCAATTTGAACTCAATTGAATGTACCGTTTAAACGATGGCGCGCTTTCAACATTTTACCCCCATAGGCCATAATGTAAAAGAAATCTTTGTCGTAGCCCTGTAGAAAAGACTATAAGTCCTATACATACAAAATCAATACCGGTCTTGCAACGGTGGTTTATAAAATATATACCCAATTTGAGCTCAATCGAATGTTCCGTTTAGGAGCTGCCATGTTCACTCACAACCACACATACACACACACTTACACACACACATTCATACATACATCTCGTAAAAATAGCATAAATGAATTCAGAAGACCTCAAGACGTGTAAATGCACCAAAATTTCGAAAACCAATATTTTCATGATTACAATACTTTCCTTACATGGTACATGTTCGGAAAGTAATAAAAAGTAACGGCCGCTGTCGCAGCCGTTGCTGTTATGAACCTTTTCGGCTATCTCCTCCTAAACCGTGGAGATTTAAGTTTCGACTAAGGTGTCCACGGATTCGAAATATCACGAGGAACCTACTAAGCTGACTTAAATTTCGAAAATCGAATTATTTCAGAAGATATTAATAAAAAGCTGAAAAAATAAACATAATGGTTGCCAGATTTGGCATAAAAGCATTCATTCCTTTGCAACAGAACAATTCCAAGTATGTAGAATAGCGTGAAATGACACACTTGAAGTAGAATGACAGCCATTTTACGCCAAATTAAAAAAGTATATGAATTGTGTTATACAAAGTGTGTTACACAAAGCTGACAATTTTCAAATAGTTTTCAACAAGCTTAGACAATAGGAGTTTTGAATTAGCGATTACTCGTTTTTCAAAAACAGAATAACCACTTCTAACTGATTTTAAAAGCGCCATCTTGGCATTATGTACGAACTGGCAACATGACACCTTTCCAAACAGGATGAATCTAAATAGTGAGTTTCGAAATCTTAGAACCCAGCATCTCGAAAGTAAAAAATAATTAAAATGCAGATTATTTTAAAGCCGGTTCGGTCCAGCTGGAGTGTTTGGTACCAGTATAAATATTTGGTGGCGTTAACTATGCCAGTATAGCAGTTATAGTACACTTTGGATATTTGCCAGCGCGGCAAGGTGGTATTACGTGGTGCTAAATACGCTAATCTGCAAAGGATTATGTATATTTAAATATGGATAACAGTTTTCCGAGAATTGTATGAGCAGTAATTATAGGTTGTGAGCATGTGTAAATCGCCAAATAAGAAAAAGTCACCATTGGTGGCAAGCTATCCTATTTTTTCCGTAATTTTTATCAAAGAAAACATATGAAGTACTGTTTTCTTAGAGCTAATTATTAACTATACATATACGCAAGTTCCCAAATTTTGAAAAATCGTCATAATTGTCTAACACTCAAGGTCTTCCATGGGTTTCACATAATTAAAAATAGTGCGAAGTTTAAATTTTTATGCTCCAAGGAACATGCAAAACCAAGCCATGTGTAGCTCGGTAATGTTCTATTTGATCGAACCTTTGGGTTTTCTCTGTTGAAATTATGCCTCTTTTACGAATAAGCCTTATTAGGGGCCGAATGCCTCACACGAAAAGTGAGCGTAGCGAGTCTGGGGGGCCTTGGCCCCTAGTGCAATAAAAAATTATAAAAGGGATTGAAGAACTACAAAATAATCAACACAAAAATATTCATCCAATTTAAGTAAGACATGATACACCACAAAGCGATTCAGATTAAATAAATACAATAATTTAAGTTGATAGAAATCATGTGAAAACTCTAAATAGAAAAATTTCTTCAAATTATGAATTTATTTAAATCATTTCCTGATATACAAAAAATCCGTTACTACTCTTATTTCGTTAGAAAACAAAAAAACAAAAAAAAAGCACTTCTCATATCAAAGCCTTCACATTTTTACAAGCTTTAATTTACACACACACACACATACATATATATATATATATATATAGATAGATAGATAGATAGATAGATAGACAGACAGATATAGATATAGATATATGTATGCTTTCAAAATAAATTTCCTAAAGCCCAATTTTGATTATTATATATTTTTATTTGTGTTTGCAATTCTCAAAATTATATTAAGTTTATCATTTTTAATCCTATTTATTTACTTTATTTTAACTTCCAAAATTGTGAAAAAAGAACATGTTAAATATATGTATATATCGTCAAATGTTACTAAGAACCATATTGTGAGTTATTATAAACTATTGTAAACTAACTGTTTTTTGTATTGCGTATAACTGATGCCTTTTACAAATTGTAATCCAAAAATTGTGTCGTAAAAAAATAAAAATGGGGGGAAGCCGCTGCCTGTCGACCTGATCCTGCGGCTAGGGTTCAGCTGGACAGTAGGACACTTCAGTAACTAAAACAAGGCTTTAAACCAAATAGGTAGGCCGTTTCTGAAGATAGTATCCTATAGTATCCTCCGTCATATGCAAAGCCCCCCCCCCCCAGTTTACCCCGACTGTGTTTTTATTGGCCTTTTACAAACCGGTTTTTGTGTGTGGATACTAATTCTTTTTTTGGGGGATGCACGTAGAGTTCGAATGCTTTTTAGGTTTTTAGCATGCACTAATCATTTTCGACGAAAAAAAAAATAGGTGTTTCTGCTCGAAAATTTCGATTTTCTGTAGCTATGCCCACAACCAAGCACGTAAATTTGTTGTTTTTCACAGAATCTCGAGGCCATACCTCTGAATATTTATCTCTGAAATTTCATCTTGATCGGTTGGAAAGACAGATTCCTAGCGATCCATATATCGCCAAAGTTTTTTATGGCCAACCTGTATTATATGTACATGTGTGCGCGGTGATTTTAGATGCAGTAAAACTGAAGTCTTAAATTACAATTCTAACAGTTTATATCCGGACAATGGGACGTTTGCAACAGAAGTATGGGGCGATATTGTACCGTATAGCTCAAAAATGTGTTCCTCTAACAGAATGCATTTTGCGGTTGTCATGTCTGTGACGTACAAATGTCCCGTTTCATTATTTGCCAATCTTAGTTTTTTGCCATTCAAAATACTGCTTTCAATTATATAACGTATTCACCATAATTGAGGTTAGGGAAGAAAACTCGTGACGTTAAACCTCTATAGCGGCAGTTCCAAAGCGAGAAGTGGATTCTCTAAACATCCATATAATCTTATAATTATACACTTTATGGTTATCGATAAAAGCCCAATCGTTGTAAAAACTCGATCAAAGTTCCCCAATTGATTTTCGAAATACTAAACCCAAATACCTATATTAAAATTCTACAGTCATCAAAAAGTTTCCAAAATATTTCAATTATAACATTGAGGTTGCAGTAAATACCTTATGCTTACTTCTATAAAATATATTTACGACTGGCAATAATCAAGAATTCATTTAATCTCATCTTCTAAAAAAGTGTACTTTTAGTGAGATAAGAATGTTCATTCTTTTGGATTTCCGAAAATGACGAAAATGAGAAATGGAATTGCTTTGATATTTGCTTTCAAATTGAAAATATTTCTCACAAACGCATTTGGAATGTGCCAAAACACTTTTAAAGACGACTGTTCAGCAAAAAAGCAGTCTTTTATTGGTGCAAAAATATTTCAAGAGGGTTGAGAATCCGTCTTAGACATGTTCCCCAATTTGGTAGATTTTCCACTTCCACTATTGATCAATGTACAGATAAGGTCACATAAATGGGTCTTGGTGATTGTAGATTGAGAATAAAAGGAATTATTAAACTTGCTCTTTATCCTTTAATTGCTGCCAAGCAATGTAAAATATAATTTACTGTTGCTGGAAGCTTCGCTTCTCGAGCTTATCGAAATATTCTGAACTTGCTTTCAAAAATAAATCTTTTCATGTAGCCCGAGGCATGCTTTCTAAAGAAGATTCCTTTTAAAAACTTGTTATTACCAGTGATAAAAATTTAATCTATATTTTTGGTATCACAGCCGCTAAAAATTTTAATCACTGGGATTTCGAAGGTGAATATCCAAAAGACCTCGTCAGAACTCCTCAAAAGTGCAGTTCATTTTGACGGGCGTTATGAAATCATGCCAATCGACCAGACAGACAAGAAATATTATTTGCTGACTGTCGCACCATTTGCATAAAGGCATTTGTTGAAAAGGAACGTAAATATGGCCAGAAAACTCATGGGTTTTGCACCATGATAGTGCGTCTTCACACAGTGCAATTATCATTCATGGGTTATTAACCGAACAGTCAACAATTGCTTCACACAAACTCCGTTTTCATTTGATATAGAACAGTATAATGTTTGTTTCTGCTGAGATACCATTATGTGGATAAAAAGAAAACTACTAAGCAATCTGATAGGAAATTACATAAAGAATTTACAGAAAGACGTGTTTCGGATATTTAAAAAGAAAAAAAAAATGTAGTTAGCAGAAGTGATGTACAATTCAATTGACTGAATTTCATCAAAGCTTATGCGAGTTTTGATCAATATTTTAATATATTTCCATTAATTGCCCCATTATGTATATACATATGAATGTAAACAAAAAATAATTAAATAATGAAACTAATACATTTTGCCCAATATTAAGGAATTTTAACATTTGAAATTTTCAAAATATTTTCCAACTGTTTCATCCAAACGACATCATCGACTGTTGATAAATACCATTTTTTCATCTTAAATATATAGTATGTATTAAAAAGCGTCGTTATCCATAACACTTTCCCTGAATAATTCTTTCAAACATATTAACACGCAAAAACACTAAAAAGCTCCTCTTACAGATTCATTTTTAAATCTTCTTAAACCCTTCTTACAATAAATTTGTGTTGCTAATTTTAGATGACACGGTCGTCAGATAAATGATGAATATTTAGTCACGTAGACGGGGCCTTCGCCGAAATAGATGGATTCTGGACGCATTTGTCTGCACAAAGGAATGAAATCTCCAGGGCACAAGTAGTGCAAATAGGACTCATTATCCTCCGAATAGCGGACCATTGAAACCTCTCCTTCCCAACACTAGTCAGTGTATGATGGCGTCTGGGAATTAGTTTGATAAATTATCACCGATCTCTACTGAAATTAATTTGCTTATCATAAGTGGATATTATGGAATATGTTTGGACTGGAAATATTCTAATCAAACAAATGTACATGAGCCGATAATTATAAGGGTAGACTAAGTAAACAATTCCTTAGACAAATCTCGTGTATATTATTAAAATAATGAAACATTTTTTTTTTGCAATGTGTAAACTGGATCGATAATTAATTATGAAGGTTTTCGTTGAAGTTCTTATATAAGAAATGGAGTCTGCATTTATATAACGATCCACGACATTTTTAGTGCATTGTTAGAAGTAAAATTAATAAATATATCTCAATATTTTTTATTGTAAAAAGGCGCAAATGAAAATCATGCCAATATGTGTCTAATTTCGAGTCACGAAAAAATCAAGCATACAGCTATTCTCAACAACGAAAACAAATCTAGTGTTTTAATTTATAGATAAATAAAATTTAAAATTAGATAAATTTTGTATATTAAAAAAGGAATAGTCTAAATTACCAGTACATTAAGTCGAATACAATCGTCATCACATACGTACTTATTGAAAGTTTAAAATAATGATTTTAATTTTGTGATTATTTTTAAAAATATATACATATTACTTTATTTTTTTAAAATATAGCTACGTATAAAATGATTCATTTCAGGATAAGAATTAATAGATATACGCATATAAATGTAACATACGAAAATTTGTACATGAAACTACGCATAAAATATTGTTCCGTAACTTTCCTCCCAATAAAATACAGACTGAGATCTATAAAGTTCGATAAAATGCAATTTATCACCCATCCCCTATAACACGGTGGATACGTTCCATGTTATTTGAATCTTTTTTTCCAAGACACTTAGATAATACAAGAGCAGTATCTCATCTGTAGCATCAGCGTCCGTGAGTCTGTGAGTGTCAGTCTGATTCTTTCACCTTTTTATAAGAGTCATTTTTAGCGTGGTATACGAACACGATCAAAATATTTCCGCCATGTTACATGAAACCATGTAATATAATACGTGTAATGGAGAGTCTACTCTACATAAAACTGAAACAACAACTAATGTTGTTTTGTATAAAAAAAAATGTTAATTGCATGTTTTCAGAAATAAATGAATAAACTCAAACTGCTCCTCAAGTTATTCCGTTATATTCTGTTATTTGTTAGCGGAAAATGAATTGCGATATAATTGGGCATAACCTTAATGTGAGCGTAAAGTTACGGTCACTGCGTGAGAATAGATTTCTGAAAAAAAAAAATTTTACTTTTCATTCATCACAAAATTTTATTTGTCTTACTTATGTCTCAAAAAAACATTACAATTGATTTATAATCTTTAAAATACTGCGCATATGGAGTTTTAAAATGCAACAATTATTTTATTATCTATACATTTCTAGCTCATACCGATTAAAGAAGCAACCAGTTTTGGGATCGAAGCAAGATTTCTTAAACAGCAAGGCATTAAGTTGGCTCTAACAATTACAACTTGAAATATCAATTATCTGATTAATGCGATAAATTAAACTAATTCAGCCAGTGCTTTAATTGGCTGCTTACAACGAAGTTTGTTGATATAGAACACTTGTAATTACACGGTATTCAGATTGATTAAAAGTTATTCAGAATATTTATGAAACAACATTTAATTTAGAAGTTTAATTATTAAACGGAATTATTGTACCCTCTGACATTATCCGATGCTTGAGATTCAATAAAAATAATAACACAAAACAAGAATAATATTAGTGAGGATTTTTTGAATAGAAAGGACTGGTATTTGCAGTTTGGTAGAGTGTTTGGTGGTTTTTCTGATTATACGAAACATGCTTAAAACAAAGGACGGTTGGTTTTAAACTCTTAAATTTTTAATATATTCTATATAAAACATTGTGATTTGGACTTTACCCTTAAATAACAGCTAAAGGTTTGTGGGTTTTCCAGGTTATTTAAGCTTCTCAATTCCTAGGATCATTGGACGAAGAATAAAAACACAGCGCATCACTTTCTTACTTAGAAATAAATAAATTAAACACGACTACATGATTCAAATCGACATTTAAAAGTGGGTACACACTTGAACATCCTATACTTTTTTTTTGTCTCTTCACTCCTCGCCTAATGTTAGCTGGAACAAAACATTTCAACGAAACTCTCACGGTCCATATAGAACCCACGCATATTCAGTTGTTACTAAGCAATGTAATTTCAAATGCACGTGCATGAAAACGAAGTTTTTCAGACCAAAAGCTTTTCAGATTTGGATAGGAACATATCTGTCCAAATCTGACTTCTTTCATTCATTTTACTATTCAACTTAAGTAAAAACAAATAAAAAAGTAATTGTCTGAAAACTTTTTTCGCGTGTTTGCCGAACGATGCGTAGTCTTCACCACTTTCATACTTTAGGCATGAGGGCAGATCTGGGCACAATGTGTTAATTAGGATATCGGGTTTTTTTTTTTTTTTTTGCCTAGTGAATCTGAATGCTTCCTTTACACAGAGTTGATTGGGTTAATAAATAAAAGACATAGAATGGTATATCTAACATTGATCGTTTGAAAATATAAAATAAATTGTTGGGCTAAATTGGTGAAGCTACTGTGCAGTGAAGTATGTAATTTTTTCAAAATAAATATTGCCTGATTCAACAACTTATTATTTTAAACTGCCTTAATATTTCATTTTTTTAAGTTACATATTTCACTTAGTCATAAAAGAAGCGGTCAAAACAGTATTTTCTTTCTTTTTTTTTTCTACTGGAACTTTCGAAAATTCGGACTAAAAAGAAGTATGGGTTCTTACGGGCGCTGCGACGTTGTAAACAGCGCAAATCTTTATTTAGATGTTATGTAGCTTGAATATTAAGCAATACACCGCTTTAGTACCAAGCAGCAGACCGCATTAAATTGTTTCTCAAAATTTCATATAGGTAACTTTGACGTCAGAAATGAGACAATTTGAAAAATTTCCCATAATTTAGTTGGTTATACACTCACCACTTGCGCTACTTATGAAGAAGTATTTAATGTGAGAGAGTTGCACACTTCACCATTTTAACTGTACGAAATTAAGCTTACTCTTTAACATTAGTAAATTCAAATACCTTATTCGAGAAGCGAGAAAAGTTTAACTGTTTTAGTAGAGGAAACTAATTATTTGTTGAGAACGTAGTTTGTTTGTCAATAACGAGGATTTGCAATTACACGCTGTTTAAAATGGTTAAAGATTACTTCGAAAATTTATTGGAACTATTTTCGACTAAATCTTTTGTCCCTAATTCAAAACTAAACAATATGCAGTGCTTAAAATTAAGGAGAAACATGATAACTTTTAAATAATCTTAATCACTTAAAAAAGGAGTATTCAGATGGAAGACCTAACCTATGAGCATTAAGCTTATTAAATATACGTATATTCTGTTAAACGAACTCCTGAATTACGCTTTCTTCAGATTAACGAATAAACAATTCTATTAAAAAACATGGAGTGCATATTCAGCCATCAAGAAATTTTCTTTATCAATTCCTTGAATGTTTAAAATTTGATCTTTGCTTTCATATAATCCTTTATACTCTACAATTTTAGAAAACCAAAAATTTAATGACTTTGGGAATTAGAAAATGCTATTTACAATTGCATTTAATAATTTAAAATATTTGACTACGCCAAACGAAAAATATTGAACAATGTTGTCAATGTATATGATCTTTCACAAATAGCATCTAGCTTTGAAAGTGAATAACACAAAAACGGTGATAGATAGAAGCACGGAACCACTGGTATGTTTATCAAAAATCACGTTACGAACGGTAGAACGGATCTAAGAAAATCCTCATTTGTCGCGCACGCGACCGCTCTATTGCCCGAAACTTACCGCTGGGGCTGCAATCTCTTGCAAAGGCGTCACTGGATTTTTTTTTCTTCCGAGAAACTATGGTGACTGACAGGACCATGAAACAAGTGGTATGTTAGTTTAAAAAAACGCGGATGAATTTGATAGTGAAGCGCTGTATGGGGAAGCTTACCCCAGGTTCACATCCCATATTTTTTATGAAGGCGAAACCCAGGCCGTGAAGAAAGAATAAGACTTTGTTAGGCAATTACATTTTATTTTAGCATATCAACACAAACATCAAAATTATAAAGTCCTACGGTGGCTGAGCAGACCCCTGAAAAACGCAGGTTCACTTGACAACTGGTAAGGCGTGAATGATGATGAGAAACTCATGCCAAAAGGTTAGTACAGAAGCAAAACACGCCAAAGAGACACGCCAAACAAAGCGTGAAAGTAATGTGACGCCAGTAGGCGTTAAGAACATTTCTGTATAATTATTTTTGAATCCCAGTCATGCCAACGGATAAAACAAACAATCTAGCAGCTAAATTGTAACCCAAAATGAAAGCCAACGTTATTTATAGATTTCATACCATATATGGTCATAAACAAACCATGAGAACAGAAATGCTAGGCTTTACCAATGCAAAAGTGAAATAAAAAGGAAAAATAAATGAAAACGGAAGATTGCTTTTAAATACGGTAGGTGAGGAAATAAAAACTTTACAGGAGAAGGGAAGAGAAATCCATATCGAATGAGCAAAGAAAAAATATTGAACACAGATTAAATTTAGAAATAATTAACAATTAAGTAATTGATAATTAAAAATAAGATATGTGATTATCTGCATCACACCCTGTAATGTTAGTTTCAAGTTGCACCGATAGATGGCTCTGTTAGTAGCAATACGAATCTCAGAAAGAGAGCTCAGACACCGAGAGCAATCTAATGAAAATTGATTTAGCAAAAGAAAAGGTTTCGGTGGTTGATGAAGGGGTAGAGGTCGAGAGAATACTGATGTCATTTCATTGCTTTTACCGTAACTGTCGAATAGTTCCACGCAATTTCTCTATCATAAAATTATTCGTCCAGACAGTCAAAAATGTCTCGTGTATGGTGTGGGCGAGTTCCATATTACATAAATCATGCCGTACAAGGTCCATCATCCAACGACTTTTTAGTGGCGTCAAATGTTTCAAAAACTTAATATACCACCAATCATCATCCTTCGTCGAAAATAAAGGTACATTGACGCCTTTGCAAGCAACTGCAGCCCAGTCTGTATGGTCAGGAGATGGAACAGTCACGTGTAAGACAAATGAGGATTTTCTAAGATGTGCTTACAGCTGTCATTACCATCTATTGGCACAATATGCGACTAAAATTTTTGTGGTTTCTGTATAATTTATTTAAATTTCTATTTATTTATTTATTTATTTATTGACAAACATACCATTGGTTCCATGCTTTTATCAATCACAGTTTTTGAGTTTTTGAGGTCTTTTTTTTCAAAGTTATGAGTGTTAGGGTGCACTGAAGAAATTGCTTGATTATATTAAATTCCTAATTAGATAGTGTTGAGACTGCAAAACCACAGGTTCGTTCGATAACACACATAGTTGCAAAGCAAAGAATCACGAAGACTTCGGATACTTTTAAAAAACTAAATTTGTTGAAGAAACAGTTTGAGATAAACATTTAAATATTGCATGGCGGACCAGCGTGCTAAAAATACTTGTTTACTTTACAATAAAAAATCAGTGGAGTGACTTAAGAAATATGCCAACACAGAGCTTCACATTAGCGAGAACATAAACTTCACCGTGAAAACCAACGCCAATTACAGTGATGCAATGAAGTCAGACCAATAAAATTAAATTAATCAAACCACGAACGAATAATTTTGAAAACTGATGCATGGCATCAAAATAAAATATGCCAAAAAAGTGTAAATAGAGCAAAAGCAGAAATTCATTAACATGGCAAATCTGACGTAATATAATCTATTTTTACGTAGAAGGCTTAGGAAAATTGAAACTAAGACATAATAAAAATTTACTGCATGCGGGAAAGCGAGAAATAGAATTTTAAAAGCCAAATTGAGGAAAAAGGAGAACATAAATATAAGATTTAATGCTTGATTTATAACAGATTAAATTTAAGAAAACAAATGTCAAATAATGTTAGATACGGGATCTACATGACATATATATTCCCTTCATTCAGGAAAAAAAATGAAAACTTGCATTTTAAGTTAATTTAATGACAAAATTTAATAAGTGCTAGCAATAAAACATGTCGACGAAAATCAAATAAGAAGCATTAGGATCACAATACTCAGAAAGGATAGTTCAGCTCACACTTTTCTTTCAAATATAGCATTTCAAGCTCATCTGCTCATAAATATACTGCTAAAAACTGAAGTAGAATAAGTACTCAAAATACAACTGCTGATTTTTTTAAACAAATTAACACGATCATGTAAAGATACTTAAGGCCTTTTAAACATCAGAATGCATGCATGAAAAATATCAGCCGATAAACCTTGTGCATATGCAACTTTACAATAAAGTATAACTTTAAAAAAGTTTTGACTTGATGATTATTTTCCCAAAGTCTTGTAGTACGAGTGTAGAAACAATATAAAAAAAAATCTGAAATTCTTTCAGATTTTATTTACGCACTCGGCTGGAAGAATTTCAGGTTTTTTTAATCTATTCAATCATTTCTGCCATATAGAGGAAAATGATAACTAAGTGCTCATATAGACTCCTCTGCATAATTTTGTTGCTGAAAATTGCATCCATTGTTGTTTGGCCCCTAGTGGTGAAATTGTTTGGATTAGTGCGTATTGGAAAATCTAAAGTACCCGTTTCAGTTATGAAATCAGATCCTTGATCGGAATTTAATTCCATGTTAAAATCTACTAAAACAGTCTTATAATCATCCTCTTTCAGCAACGTTTCGAATATAGCGTTTAGTTTAACTTCATATGAAATTCGGGGACTAGCGTATGTTACTGCAAAACTCATATCTTCAATATACGCAATGATCATTCGAACACTATTGATCTGGCTCGTATGTAGGCACGGGTATAGTGTTTCATATTCTTTTTATAAAGTGATTTTTATAAAGTTTTCCTCTATAAAAATCATAACTCCAGATGGCTTTCTGTTTTGGAAACTGTCAATCCGTTCGACCAAAGTGAATCCTGGTATTTGAAAATCATCTGAAGGGATAGTCCCTATTTCCGTTAGCAACATGATCCGTTAGCAACTCCAGATGACTTTCTGTTTTGGAAACCACTGTCTATCCGTTCGACCAAATTGAATCCAGTTCGACCAAAATATTCCGTTAGCAATATCAAATCACTGTGCAGAAAAATGAATCAAACGGAAAAGTGACCACGGCACGCCGCGTAGACAAAATCCCGTGTTTGAAAGAAATAACACCCGAGTGCTAAAAATCCAATCTTGCGAAACATATGAATACCTTTGAAAAAAGAAAACGCATATCCAAATCAAAGAAAATATAAAAGTCACAATAAAAATTAATTCGCTTAAAAATTCTGTATATATAAAAAAAAAACGATGCAAGGCAAAACAAACGACATGTGTATGTTATTAGATGACTTTAAAAAGCTTCGAAAATGGTTCTGGTTATATAACTGTTCTTTATATTTTTATCTAATTCCAAAATTATAGATTATTCAATTTTTTATTATATCATAAATTATTATTTTGTCACTTTATAAATTGCACTTGTTTACTTCATAAGTTATCATTACAATTCAGTGTCAAGCTGGAAAAAAATAAAGAAACAACGATATATTTACAGACGCATGCCGCATAAAATTCCAAATATACATGTGATACCTGCTGGACCACCCAGGCAGTGCCCAAACATACTTTTACATTCCAAGCATGGGATCCCTTACTAATTAAACACGCTCATACATCAATATATGAGTGTCTGATGAAGTTCATAACTATGCGAAGGCAGGAGCAAAAATTTAAGTTACAAAAATATGATTAATTTTTATGGTCCTGAAGCTGAAAATGTAGGTTTAAATTTGTTATGCAGTTTAAATAAAACTATTCTTACATTGTAATTGTTTGAAAACTGTTTCGAAACATTTTTGGTCATATAAATCAACTAAATTTATCATTTCTATGATATTCAAGTAAAGATATACCCTAGTTCCAATTATATCACCATTAAAATTTTGCAAAAGTGACATAACTGTTCAAAGAATAAAACATAAAAAAGTACAAATAAAAATTCACTGAAAATGCAAATACATTACAACACAATCTTACTGATACGTTGCGCAATATATTATAAAAGTTTCTCTCATTAAAAGCCCTAAACGTGAACCTGATCAGTGGATATATATTTTATTAAGAAAGTAAATTAAGAAACAGCAGCTCACGAAAATAACCAAGAATAAACTCAATTCAAAAAATCAGTTAACCGATCAGTTTCGATCCATGTAGCATCCTGTAATTATTAAGTTCATTGACTTTCATCAATTGATTCGAAATGTGCTGGAATCAAGATTTTGAGAAATTTAAGACAAACTCATTAAATGAAAGTGCATAGCTTAAATGCAGGAGAAAAATTCGTAGAATCCCGTTTATGCTAACAAATATAAGTCTCATATTCAGTTTCATTGACAAAAGTTTTCAGTAATATGCTAAGTAAGATTGGCTTCCAGTATTTGCTGATTTGTCTCAGAAATACGAACGTATTGCAGATGATTATTTCAAGGAAAAGGCTTTCTAGAAATATATTCCTGTACTGATATTTGCATTGATCGTAAACAGCCAAATCAGAAAATTCAAAATTTACTGCTCAGTTTTTTTCTTTTACATATTTGCAAGAAAAAAATCATTTAAAAATATTTTTCTTTTTTAAATTTTATATGATTTGCCTTTTTTTTTTTTGCTTATACGTTCTCAGACAATACTAATTGCAGAAAATTAACATTTATTATATTTTAGCAACAAATCTGATTGATTAAACCGCAGGGTATTATGATTGTTTTTACAAAATATCAAATTTAAATGCTCATTAGAGAGTAATGAGATAAGTTGAACTGATTTAGAGAAGTCTTTCATTATTTTCCCGTGAATGATGCTCATTGATACAAAGTACTTGTAATTACAAGACATTTAGAATGATACGCTTCTCTTTAAATAGTTATTGAGCCAAAGATTAATTAGGGCGATTTTCATCATGCCTAAATTGAAGAATTTCCTAATGACATATAATTTAGATCGAAAAGAGAAAAAAAAAACAGAAAATCCATTCTGATTTATCAATAATGTTTTAAAAATATAATAAGGATCCTCTAATAATGAAGTGAATAAATAAAGTAAATTTACTGAATATGCTTTTGGTTACCTTTGAACAGAATCATAAAGCATTACTTTAAATACCAAGTCTTGTTTCCGCTAAATTAGTAAATAAAGCTTGCAGAAGTTTCTTTAGGAGACAGCACAACTTTATTTTCTAAATTTTCAAAACTAGTTGAATGGGAAATAAACGAGCAGATAGGGTATAAGTATGTTGCAAAATATTAAAAAAAAAAAGGAACAGTATCTTTTTTCGCCATGTAACACACGGATCATCTAAGAATTAAATTCGTAGACAACCATCCAAAAATTTCAGCAGTTAGAATGCTCTGTAATAATGTTTCCGTTCCAGAATCATTCGAATTATTATAAACCCCAAAAGAAATAGTTCCGAATAAAATCTGTTGAGTATGGATGTATTGTATACGGTATACCCACACGATTTACTATACGGGTGGCTAACTTAGCACGTTTTCATGCTGCTCTCGCAGAACTTTTACTTTGTCTGTTGATGGACTCTGCAGCCAGGCTCTTGAAAATAGGTGAAAGTACGTATCTAGTAAATGAATATCGGGACCAACAAGAACACATACACTTTTAAATAAAATAAATATCTAAATAAATGTATTTAGGTCGAAAGTGTAGTAGTATAAGTGTAATTATAACAATACGTGTAGTACTGTGAAGAGTAAATGTAGTGTAATAATAATAAATACCGCACACATTTATATACGGGGTGCTTGAAAGAAACTATCGAAATTTTAGCTAAATAAATATTCGATGGTTGCAACTACAAAAGTGAAATTCTCTACGCCTCTGCAAGGACCCAAAAGAAACATATAAGAAACTGTGGTTATTTACAAAGAATATTGCTTTCCTGAATAAATTAACAGCATTTATTTGAAAGTAGTGTTTTGTTTAAAAAATATATATATTTGTGACCTGAAACCTGTTACGCATTCAAGAAGTGGTTCGATGTCTTCGAAAAAGACACCTCCATGCATCGTAAAAACATTAACTCTCTTGTTTGAACAATTTTTACTCAAATTTCACCAGTTTCTTATAAAGATTGTAAGAAGAAAGACCAAATAATGAAAGTTCTGATGATGTTCATAACTATGCGAAGGCAGGAGCAAAAATTTAAGTTACAAAAATATGATTAATTTTTATGGTCCTGAAGCTGAAAATGTAGGTTTAAATTTGTTATGAAGTTTACATAGACATAAAACACATGTGTTCTTACATGTGTTTAGACATAAAACACATGTAAGAACATCATTACCAACAAAACCAACTCATCACACAGCTTAATCGATAGTTTGCATCAGTGATGGATTTTTGCTAAAGTATTATAGCCCTATATACTTATCGCGAATGGTCTTCCATTTTTAGTTATGTTAAAGATCAAATGCAGAGAGAGATCGACCTCAAGCCATACGTGAGCTGGAAACTGAAATTCGGTGGGATAAGGTCAATTCCTACAATCAACTCAAGCAGGTTATTGTGAATTTCGAGCAATGATTTTGTTTCGGTTTCTCGGTCGTGGTTTTATTAATGCCACCTGGCAAACGCGCAAATCTTTTATATAGGACGGTGAAGGAAGGAGGGGAGCGGCTTCCATTTAAATGAGCCCCAGTGGAAAGAAGTCCGATTTGGCCTGAGGTCTCCTAATTTTAAACCATTTCCAGATGAGAGAAATAACACCTGGATTGACATAATTAGAGGCATCGTTTGAATATGGAGGACTTTGGAGTCGGGACAGATTTTACGTGCACCAGCTCCTTTAAGCGGAACACGGTTACCCAGCAGTTCTGCCGGCAGAGGTTTTCACCCTCTGCCGGCTAGGCTACTGCGTGCTCTGCACGGGGGCTGCTGGTGGCCCTGCACGGCTTTGCCACTGCTTAAGAGCACGGGCACTGCTTAAGAGCACTGCTTCACTTTCCGTGTTCTCCTGGGAACGGAGCTTAGCAACTGGACCATTGCGCGCGGAGGAGGGTTTCTCTTCCAATTTCAAACACTTGAGAACTAATCCTTTAATAACCTTTATTCTTATGTGCAAATTCTGAAATGTAGCAATTATCTTTTTACGCTTAAAGGTTCTTAAAATTCTTAACCAATTTTTATGGAGCACACAGCTCATGCAAATGCAATGGATATCTCCCAACTTTTAGAAAGTGACTTCTAATATTTAAGTAGAATAAGAGTTATATCGACATACCTTTCATTAAGAATAAATATATTATATGAACTGTATTAAACAAATCTCATGAACGATTTTCACCTAAAGATAAATAATTTAATTGCTCTACATGTCCGTTAGTTTACGATGCAAACGAAAAACTTCAGCCAAACAAATATTATCTGCAAGAATAGGATTATATATTTATTCTCTCAGAAAGTTGAATCGACTTCTCCTGAGGTACTTTTTACCCTTTAGAAAAATATTCTGCCTGATACAAAAGTATGATTATCTTGGGATTTAAGAAGTTGTTAAACAACGCGGAAGAAAAGCCCGAGTTTACGGCTGAGTAAATAATTTGATATTTCGTAAGAACAAATTGTGGTTTTCTTCTATCGTGAATAGAACTTGATACAAAGTTGTTACACTATTCACATATGATTTATTCAATAAATTTTCCAAGCGTGTGGTTTTGTGAGCGTATTATTTCTGATATCGAATAAATTCTTGTGCCGTGTGAGTAACATTTGGTATTTAGTAAACTCGGTCAAGAGTTTTGTTGCTTAACCTTCTTGTAAAAATTTTCGATTGTGATTGTATGTTTGGTTTTATTGCTTCGAATAATTTATCGTATTAACTTTCCAGTATTCATACTGATCTAATAAGTAATAAATTTGTTATTTTAAATAAAATCTACACACACCTTTTGTTGGGTCTAGATTATCATTAAAATTTTCTCTAACATAATTGAAAATAAAATAATTATGTATAGGCCAATCGATTTATTTTCTCTTTAGAACTGTATATACTAAGTCTCCATGTTGTGCTATGTCCAGGGTGGCCGTAATTAAAGTAGAGGTGTTTACAGCCCAAATGTGTGAAAACTGTTGAACTTAACTGAACCAAATTTGCAGTAAATACTGATTAGACGATGATTAAAAAAGCATATAAATAAATAGTTCTAAATAGTTGGGATTTTTGTCACCAGGGCCAAAGTGGTGCTGTTGGTCCGTTTTCGAAGTAAAACAGCCATAGAGTGTATAGAAATTTAACAGTTTATAAGAATTTTGATACTCTCTGAGTAGTAATATGTAGATTTTCACTGATTAATTGGTCGTAATGCAAAAATTGGTATTTCAAGGAATGTGGATAATTTAGCCATTTTGAAGGACCAATTAATATTGCACTTGTAGCAAATCAGTGGAGATCTGCTGTATTCTGCAAAACAATGAAATGTCGTTCAGAGAATGCACTTTTTGGAACATCTGCAAGAAAAGCATATTGAACTACAATGCCAATATACTACTCCATGTTAGCTTTCTATACTTTCTATGCCTATTTTAGTCCAAAAATGGACCTTACAACGCTATTTTGCCCCCCGATGGCAAAAAAAGAAGAAAAAAATCCACACTATATATATATATATATATATATATATATATATATATATATATATATTATTTTTTAGTCAAATGGTCTAGATAGTCTTTACTACAAATTTTGCACAGTTTTGCCCAGCAGTTTTCTCACAGTCGGGCTCTAAGCACCTCTACTTTGTGTATGAACAACACATATCTTTAACTTTGTTTGATACCGGGTGTCCCAAAAATGGCTGACAGTTTGAAAAACCAATTAAAGAAAAACAGAAACCATACAAATATACGGTTTGCTGCATTCTGGTTGGGTAACCAGGGATTTTCTTTTTACCAATTTTTTAAATTATTTAAAAATTCAGCAACAGGTGGCGCTGCTGACTAGGAAAAGCTATGAAACAATCTTTTCAAAATAACCACAGCTTTCAGCAACAACTTGGCGCAGTCTGAGGAAAAAAAAAAAATTCGTAGACGCTCGTGCAAACATTTCAGTTGGAATGTCCTGACAAGCATCATAGATGTATTGTTTCAGTTCATTTGCAGTTAGTGAATTTGGACGATAAACCTGGTCTCTAAACCCCCCCCCCTCCTCCCAGGCAAAAAAAAAAAGTAAAATGACAAAATCGCATGGCGTGAAATCTGGTTAAAATTGTGGCTAATTCATGATACTTTCCGTATGCTTTTCGTAGTCTAGGCCAATGTAGTGTTTGCTGTGCGGTTTCTGGCATTGAATTTTCTTTGAAAACTGCACCGCATTTTAAGAAAACCGTGATTCAGGTGATAAAATTCTAAAACGATAAAAATACGCTGTTCCAGCGAATAAATGATTTTCGAAGTGTACACTAGGATGCAGAAATAATACCGATCTAAAAGGGCTGAATGCTTACACAATAGCAGTGCCACCTATTGACGAGCTTTATAACTAATTTTGAAAATTCTGAGAGTAAATTTCCTGGTTCACAAGACAGGAATCAGCAAACCTCACATTTCTACTGCCTTCTATTTTTTTAAAATTAATTTTAAATGATCTCCTTTCAATTACATACGGTAAATTGATGACATGCTAATAGAGAAGAAGCATTACTTTTCTCCTTTTTCTTTGTTTTAAGATCCCCGTTGTTTTAGCAATTTTCTAAAATGCCTTAGACAGTGGGGACAACATTTTTAAAAGCACTTTTTGCTGATGAACAGTTATTCAACTCTCCAAAATACCTTACAAATACAAAATGTATTTTTTTTTACCTTTAGCTAATTCATGCAGGTTTTGATGTATCTGCGTTAAAAAAAAGAAAAAAAAAATATATATATACACGGTGTTTTACGGTAAATATTATGATTCATTCTAGTAGTAAATGATCATAAACATATATTATATTTTTTTTCTATAAACATTTAAAGTATACCTTTTGTTTGATTTATGTACATTTAATTGCCAGAAAATAAAATTCCAAAGCCATTCGGAAGATACGCAGTTTACATCGAAACGTTTATTTGTTGTCTTTCGTGGATTCCAATAATCATAAACATTTATTATAATTTTTATCTATAAACATTCAAAGTATATCTCGTATTAGATTTATATACATTAACTAACCGAAAAAGGAAAAACCAAAAACATTCGAACGATACCCAGTTTACAGGATTTGTTTGTGGGTATATCTACGCTTGCAATCTAGAACGGTGGGTGGGGTGCCCTCAGTGGGGGTCCAAACCCGTATTTACACAAATCTTCGGTGGAAAACTCGGAAATCTCCGAAAGGCTAGGCCGACGTGCTTGACCTGGGTTTAAACTTGGCACCATCCTTCTCCCAGTTGAGGGCGATATGCACTCGGCCACTGGTGAAGCCCCCCGTTTGCAGGGAAATGTTTATTTGTACTCATTCGGGGGTTCGGAATTCCTTAGCTTTCTACGTGCGATAGCATTCTATTTGATTAGATGAGTTGGAAAATTTATTATGTAGATGATATAAACTGAGACCTTCAATAAAAAATAAGTAATTATTTTTTTTTACAAAAGCACACAAAAGGATGGATCTAAATATGTTCTGTTATATGTAAAAACCTATTTAATACTCCAGAGAGGTACAGATATTTTAAACAGTGATGATATGTATGTATTGTGTCGTGTTATGGCAAATCTACGGAACGGCTATCTGCCGTTCAAGGATGGGAGGTGCAGTGGTTGGAGGACATTATAAGTGATTCTATTTAGTATTCACGTTATATCTGAAGAAAACTGACCAAAACTTAGACAGCCACGGAATAGGCCAGGCCAGAACGCTGGACCTTCACACATCAGCCGTGAAAATATGAAACTAAATACCCGAGTTTATAATACTTTTGTTGTAATACGTTAAGATGTATCGGTGTTTTTAGAGTATGGTTTCGTACTTCTTTTTTCATTTACACGCTTAAATCTATTGATTAAAACTAACACTCCTTTATTGATTAAATTTCTTATCGGCTGATATAAATACTTTTACGCTAAAAAATACTCATTAAAGACAATAATTTGTTATCTCCTCAATTCCCCTCAATGCTCAGGATTCGCTAGATCCTATTATACTCCATTTTTCACTAAAATCTTGTCTATTTGAGAATTCTGTCTCTCCCCCACGAAAAATGCGTAGTAAGATATCCTATTTCTATCACGTGACCTTAACGGAAAACGGTACATAAACATAGTCACCACAGACAACACAACGCGGGAAGCGGGAAGCGTATGGCTTACGCAGTGGTTATTTATATTCTTTGTTGCGGCGAGCATCGAAGAGCAAACATGTCTTTATCAAATTATGAATTAAAAGAGTTTCTGAAGAGGATACCCGATGATACTTTAGAATGGTGATAATTTTATTTTATATCCGAATACCAAATACATCTTTTTCATATTCAGAGTTGTGAAATAAATTCAACCTAAATGTGGAGAGGATGCTTTCGGTAAAAATTTTGTTTTAATAGACATAGTTTCTTACGATTGGATTATAAAAATCTCGTCGCTCTTGTAAAACAAATGAAGTTATGATATATTCAGTCAGTTAGTAAGTAAGTTTTTACCTTTTTCATGTAAATAAATTTGGTTGCTGCTTTAATTAAATCTTACAGCTGGATTAACCATGATTGCATTTGTGTATTCTGACTGTACTATGAATTCGTTTTATAACTAGAGACTATAGTGAAATTATATTCTATTTATTAAAAAATACTTTTTTATAGTGTATTAAGATATATGTAATGTATTTGCTTTGATTTAAAATTTATTTTCTCGGGCTTATAATCATAGATTACAGCTCTAATAATAAAAAATGAAGAAAACGAATAATTCAATATATCAATCAAAAACAGCAAATTTTCATAAGACACCCTTTTTCTAGCTTAAAATAATAATATTAATTGAGTACAGATATATTAATTAAAAAAGAACTGATTTTGTAAAAACGCTCATTCTATAGCTTAAATAATAATCATAATTGAGTACAGTTATATTAATCAAAAACGGACAGACACTCCTCATTTTTGATTATTATTTAGCCTAAATGGAGCTGTTGTATAATGCTCAAAAATTGAGAATTTTTTGCTCCATTGATATTTGTCGATTAAAGGAGCAAAATTTACTCAATCGGAAGAATGGCTGTTTGAAGTTAATAATTGAGTAAAAATATACTCCGTTTGATTACTATTTTACTCAATAGATTTAAGCGTGTACATTTAGGGAATATAAATTCAATTTTAATTCAACCTTGTAAGCTTTTTTTCTAGCACGTGATTCATTATTTTATTTTAAACATGAGATATCCAGCATGAAATTCGATAAAAACTAATCTACAAACTTATTTAAATGAAAATTTAATAAATACAGATTTAAATAATGCAGGAATATTTTCAATTACCTTTAAAAGAATACTCTTGTGTTAATGTGCTGCTGGTGAATTTAATTGGATGTACAAAACTTCTTTATAAAAAAATAAAATAAAGACTATTGTAGATACTTATTTTTCGTTGTTTTCCGACAGACACCTTATTTTCTAAGTTAATTAGAATTTGCTTCCTCTAATCTCCGCACCAATTGCTTTCCGTTCTTTGTAAGGTTTTCTTGGAATTACTTTCGTTTATTTTCTTAATTTCTTTGTTTTTATCTCTTATATATGAGAACTTTTCTTAATTAGCTTTCTCTACCGAAAAAATACATATTCCAATACAAGACTAAATTTTAATCCATATACCAACTTCGAGTTCATTACTTGTGTAAATATCAGAAGTTAAATTTTAAACAGAGAGCTTTAAATATATAGATTATATAATCAGTTTACGATTCTTTTCATGAAAATAAAACCATTCTTTAGTAGTTTTATTTTATTTTATTTTATTATAGAGTTAGCATCATGCGGTTAAAAGAGATGAATTTCATTAACTGAAAATTTTAGAGATTAATAATTTTCGAAAAATGCTGAAATTTGTTAACGGTTTCGGTTTGTGTATACGTTCGTCCATTCTATCTCGAAATGCAGTAAATGTGTAAAAGTTGCTTTTTAGCAAATTTTACACATGTGTGCGATATGAAATACAATTAATTTTTTCTGTTATTATTATATTTTTTTCAGACAAGTAAATTAATTACAACAAAATCCATTCTAAAAATTGTAAATCATATTATTATAAAAAAAGAAAGAAAAAAGAATAGTAATAAAAATTACAAATACTATGTAAAAGAGAAACAATTAAAATCCTTCATTTTTATCAAAAAATCGAAATTTAAAATTTGCTATTAAATTTAAGTTTATTTTTATGTGAAAGTTATTTTGTTTAATAATAACCTGTAATGTTAACATGTTCTAAAATATCATGCTTTGAAGAGACTCTTGCTTTAAAAGTATAATATAAATACTGAATTCACTTTAACGAAAATTAAAATTAATACATGTTGTTGTCGCATACAGATAATTGCTCTTCATAAATAAATATATAATATCTTAGTACCAGTAGTTCTGTTACAGGAGAACTAAATACATCATGGCATCAAAAGGAATGTAGCTATAAAATGGGCTGTAACTATAAAAAAAAAAAATTAAAAAATCCACGAGAATTACGCAGAAAGTAAAAGAAAGTACAGATTCGTGTTTACGAAGATTATATTTTGAGCAGCGTGACAATTTTCTTAACGTAAATGGACGTTCAGTAAACATTCACGAACGTTATCTGGACACATATTAACGTCCACAGAGCTTGTTGTTCTGCCTGGAGCTTGTTGTTCTGCTTGATTTCTACTCTGTTGTTCTGCCTGTTGCACTCCCCTTGGCCGCGTGGAACACGGACAACGTCTAATCGGCAATCCGTTTCATGCCATATTTTCTGAAAGGATATCTGGAGTCACCAACGAAGGTGCACTAGCAATGCGCATTGTGAGCTCTGTAATTGTTTTTGTCAAAGGAAGCTTCGATAAATATTGGTTTCAAAAACAGTGAAACTATTCGAGTCACATAGAACATTTAAATTGTATTTGAACAAAATATTTTTTTTTCTACCTTTTGTGTAATTCTCATCTGTGCATTGTTTAGATATAGCTGTTTGTAATCGCTTTATCCATTTTGAAATACCCGGTATTTCGATAACCCGCAGATCAAATAAAAACAACCCTTTGTTAACAGCCTTTGTATTTTAATTAAATCAACTTTTTGATGAAATATTTGTGGTTTTTTGTTGCACACTAATTTCTAAGAGAAACCTGAGCAATTGTTTCGACTATTTAAGAAAACAAATTTAGTTTTGATAATTTTTTATAAAATATTTTCGTCGTTTCCAATGACAAATACCTTTTCCATGATCAAACTTTTGGAAGTTATTTGCATTTCTCAACTAAGCGTAATTCTCCACGATTTAGTTAAAAGAGCTTTCATAAACAAATAAACTATCAAAAGAAAATGTAAAATTAAAAATATAATGTCAATAAAACTTAAATTTTTATTACTAAAAATGCCATTCAAATAAGTAAATTCCTTATAATAATTGTTGAGAAATATTTTTGGGGGGAGAAATAATTAACCTTTTTAAATTAAATATTTTACAATGAAACGGAAATGTACTTTAGCGACTGGGAAAACAAATAAAAACAGTTTAAAAATAAAATAAAACCAATTTTACAGATTTGATTTTGTTCTTTTTATATTGTATTAGCATTCTTAATTAAAACGCAAATGAGAAATTATGACTTAATTATATAGCTACCTAAAAGTAACAACTAAAATTCTTTATTTGCATTCGTGTTTAATGACAAAACACTTGAAAACTTCTTCTATTTATCGTTTTGTGAGAGTATTGTTAAAAAAAATTTCAAGCTGTCATAAATTATTATTTATAAAATTCTTTTTTATATTAAATCATCGTAATTTTTCATTACGTTAGACAATTATATTTATGAATGTATAATTATTACCATTCACGGAATGGATATGGAAATAGAAAAGCTGGTTACGGCCAGTTATCTACTCTACGGATCTCTGATGTGAGTGGTATTGCCCTCCGTAGGGGACTTTCTAAGAGGTTCTAAGCCGTATTTCCGCGAAGTTTCGGAGAAAACCACGGAAAACTCCGAACGGTTAGGTCGGCGGACGCGACTTGGTTTCAAACCAGGTCGCGTCCTTCCGTCTCCAAGTTCAAAGAGCTAACGTTATGCCACTGATGGGCAATATTATATTTATCCCAATCAAGCAAAATATTATTATTTTAATATATCATAGAACTGAAAGCGCTTACACTGAAACTGCATTCTGAAGATTTGAAGCAGATCCAAAATGCATTTAAAAATTTCCTTTTTATTTATCCTTTTTGCTCAAAAACTTCTTTTTAAGGAAGTAAAGTTAGTGTAGATAAAAAAAAAGAAATCTTGTAAACAAATTATCCACATAAAAGGAGATTCTAAGTAGTGTCACGTTTAGCTACTGAGATTTTTTATTTTTTTTTTTTGTTAAACTAAGCTTAAGAAGAAAAGAGTGTTTGACCATTTTATAAGCATATCAAAAAATTTGCAAATCAAGAGCGTAAAAAGATCTTTAATATTCATGAATAAAATTTATATCAACAAGATCCACTTATTACTTTCAAAGATGAGAGAACGAAAAAAGAAAAAAAAATGCGGTGTTTAAGTAGGTTTTTTTTTTTTTAATTGATGAAACTGCTGGAGAAAAATTGAAAGCATGATGAATCATAAACATTTAATGTTTTCAATATTTAATTAGAAAGAAAAACACTGAAAAGAGAAAAATTTCCGAATATGTTAAGTAGAGTTTTTATTAAAATATCGTAAAATAAACGAGGACATGATAAATTGACGAGAAAGATGTTAAATAATGTATAATAGTTACAGTAGTATTAATTCAGTTGCAAAAGAGCTGTAGTAACACTCTATACATTTCTATGCTTACAAATGAAAAACGCTTTCTTTAACACAAATGGTTTTTCTTATCGAATTTAATCTCTTGAATTTTTATACAACATTTAAAAGTCTTGAATTGAAAAGTCTCGAATACATTACCAAGATATCGAAATGGATGCAGCTTTCAATTTTTAAGATAAACTTTTCATTTAATAATTTAAAATGTTTATTTAATTATTTTTTCATTTCATCTTATAAATAAAAATGAAATTCTGTTTGTTTTGTTTGTTTGTTTGTTTGTGGATTTGATTCGTATACAAATCCACAAAAATGGACCTATCGGCCTGAAATTTAGTACAAATATGTAAAATAATATAGAATAACTCATAGTCCACTTTAAAACTTTGAAAGTCCACCCGTTCCCGGAATCCCTTAGAGATTTATAAGAGGTTTTTTATGCTCTTCACGCAAAAATCTTTCCGTAATTGTAACCCCTGTAGTGAAAAAAGTGTGAAATAAGGATCGTGGTTGCCATGTGTGGCGATTTAGCCGAATAAAATGTCGTTCGTATACAAATCCACAAAAATGGACCTATCGGCCTGAAATTTAGCACAGATATGTAAAATAATATAGAATAAATCGTAGTCCACTTTAAAACTTTGAAAGTCCACCCGTTCCCGGAATTTAAGAGATTTTTTATGCTCTTCACGCAAAAATCTTTCCGTAATTGTAACCCCTGTAGTGAAAAAAGTGTGAAATAAGGATCGTGGTTGCCATGTGTGTCGATTTTGCCGAATAAAATGTTTTAAATTCTCAAAGTAAAAATAAAAGAATAATAATGATTTTTTTTTGTTAGTTTATATTCGTAAGGTTATTTTTTTTTAAATTATAATATCGTGTGCAGGGGAAATCAGAGCAGGAATGTAATGCTTTACGCGCAAAACAATAAGAATTGAAGATTTCCGAGGCTAATAGGTAAATTATTTTAGTTTGGCGAAAAAACAAAATGGCTCAAATGCCGATTTTGTGAAAGTGAGTTCTAGCGGTTTGCACAGATTTCGGCTTGGCGCAATTTATTGAGAGCTTAAGGAAATAGATTTTTGAAAACAAGTGCAAAGGTTTTATTAGAATACAGCGTTAAATTTTAATGATCCGTGAAGAAATAATGCAGTTATTAAGGGATTTCAATTGATCTATCTCCAGAATTCTCGCCAAATGAGTACATTGATTTAAGTTGGGGGAATTCCGCCAAATTTCAGAAAATTGAAATCTTCTCATTTAGTACATCGGAGTAATGATGAATAAAACACATTATAGTTGATAATTTTAAAAAATTCGGCTGTATTAAGGGATTAAACTTTTCAAATAAAGGCTTGCTTTACTTTTTCGCGGTCGAGCCATTTCCCATATATTATTGCTGCTAAGTCAATGCTTCGAATGATTTCCTGAAAAAACGCTTGCAAAATGGCATATGTTGGCACTTTGGCGAGGCTTAGATTTGAAACTGGATTTTATTTGAGACTGGGATATATAATGACACTGGTTATAGATAAAAATGAATGTTGGTATGAGTGTATGAGGTTGAAAAACTCCAGCACCGTTGAGCACCGTTGCACCATGAAATTTGGTTCACCTAAGTCTTTTATCATGGAGAAGCTTTTTATGCTATCCGTTTTCCTCTAACTTGCCACAAGGTGGCGCAGCAGAACGTCGAATTCTATTCCGTTTAGCCGTTTGCTATGCGAATATCGTCCAACTGATTTCGATGAAATTTGGTACACGCGAATATTAGAACACGGAGAATATTTTTCACTATCCATTTTGCTGTAACTTGCCGCTAAATGGCGCTGAAAAGCATCAACTTCTATACCGTTCATCCGATCGGCATAAAAATTTTTATACTTACACATTTGAGCACGAAGAATATATTCTAACTGCGTTCCTTTTGATGTTACTCACCACTAGATGACACTGCAATGCATTATTATTTTAACTCGCCACTAGATGACGCTGCAGCAGGCCAAATTCTTGACCATTCAAACGGTCCCTATGAAAATCAGTATACATAGCTATTTGAACAATGAGAATATTTTGGCGTTATCCATTTTGCTATAACTCGCCACTTGACGGCGCTGTAGCAAATCATTACTTTAATTAACTACTAGATGGCCCTGCAGTGTATCACTTCTTGACTGTGCAAATGATCGTTATGAAAATTGGTATACATAGATAGTTGAACACGGTCGCTATGAAAATCAGTATACATAGCTATTTGAACAATGAGAATATTTTGGCGTTATCCATTTTGCTATAACTCGCCACTTGACGGCGCTGTAGCAAATCATTACTTTATTGAACCACTGGATGGCCCTGCAGTGTATCACTTCTTGACTGTGCAAATGATCGCTATGAAAATAGGTATACATAGATATTTGAACACGGGGAAGAGTTTGGCGCTATCCATTTTCCTATAACTTGCCACTAGATGTCGCGTCAACACATGAACTTCAGGACTGTCCAGCCGATAGTCATGAAAATTCGTATACATCGATATCTGAACACGAAAAATATTTTCGCCATATCCGTTTTGCTAAAACTCGCCACTAGATTGCGCTACGCCGCATGGCCTTCTGCACCGTACAAACGATTGCCTTGCAATTCGGTATGCATGATTATTGGACACAATATAACCCGATATCCACTTTGCTATATCTGTTTATTACAATGAATAGTAATCACCACAAATCGTACCATCAAAAAGTCCATTCATTCCCGCGCGAAGAACGGGTACTTCAGCTAGTAATAGATAAAAGGTGATCATAATGCTGCTCGCATACCACGTTTAACAGTGGAAGAGAATTTTATATGCAATTAAAATATGTATGAAACACTGTAAACGAAATCTATTCAATGGCTGATTTTACGAAATAAATTGAAACTAATATAAGATTTGATTTTGGCTGCTTCATGGCTGTTGTCTCTCTGAACATTTAGTTGTTGAAAATCTGGTTAATGTTTCGCAAGAGCATTTTACAGAGGCTTAAATTAAAGCCTCGGCAAGTTGGCAAAATATCCTGTTGTGTCCGATGCTTATTTTTATTAAATTTAATTGTTGAGTAGTCTCACAAAAATTCGATGCAAGGAAAGCAAAGATAACTTATTATGCATAATGTCTGATTTTAATATTTTTTGTTTCGATACCTGTTTCTACAACTCGATAAAACACTTTGTTGTATCTATGTTTTAATTACCTATTGATATTTTTTCGCTCTCAAATTATGTTTTGTCTGTCTTAAAAGTATGAATTTTTATTAAAGTTTTTGTGGAATTGTTCTAGAGAATATGAGAACATGTCCATAAATCTTTAATAAAGTTTGTCACAAGTTGACTCTGAGTCACAAGTAGGGAATGCAATCCCTCACTGTTTTTCATCTTGCGGGATTTCGCGATTGAGATTTACTGATCCCGCGGGATTGACATTTTATTTAGCTAGGAATTTTTTTCAACAGAGAAAAAAAATTGTAAGATTTTAAGTACTATGAAGTTTAACTTTAATAATAATAATTAATCTTATGAGATAATTTATACAATTACTTACAGAAATATGAAAATTATAATCACGATTTTCAGAATGATATACTAAGTTATGTCTTAATACGTTAGTATTAGTTATGTTAGTTGCTAAAAATCAGGAATTTACAGAAAAATACAATTTATAAATGCATTCACATACTTACGTTATTTTCTTTGTTGCTGACAAAAGAACGTACAAAATCGAACAAATCCAATGAATTATTTCCTGGTCTAGATTGAATTTTAGTAAAATAATTAAAAGTGTGAATTAAAAAAATAAAACTGATATTAAAACTTTTTATAATTAATTCGTGACTGTTCGCTAAGGTATAAATTAGAATGAAATATATCAGTTCATTTGGGATTGGAAATTTGCGAAAAAATTAGATTTAGATGTTTGATCTGGTCTCCCATTGGAGGATATATAAAAAATAAAACATTGAATTAAAATTTGTAATTATTGATTCGTTTATTGTTAGATAAGAGACATTAATATTAAAAAATTGTCGGCCTACTTATTGGGAAAGCGGCGTGAAATTGTAATAAAAAATAATTTATTTCTCAGTATCAATCCCGCAGGACTAGTCCCACAAATATTTGTGCGGGATCCACAGGATCCCGTTCCCGCGGGATCGGGATTGATTTCCCTAGTCACAAGTTCTTATTTGCGACTCAGTCCAAAGAAATTTGGTGAACTCTACAATATATCCTTGTCATATAAAACGTATAGTTACGATTTCGTTAACGCTAATTCTTAGATTCTAAATAAAATTAAAAAAAAAAAAATGAAGTATGTCGTACATACGAGGTGTGTTCCAGAAGTATCGAAAGTTCGGTTGTTAAAAATGCATTTATTGAGTTGTAAATCTGAAACTTTAAAATAGTCTTCAAAATAGTCCAGGCAAGGATATATATGTTCAGGCTGATTCAAAAATGAGTTTGACCAATAAAAGCATGTACTATTTGTGGTAAATTTTAATCGCTTTATCACCAGTTTTATTTTAAAAATGAAACGTTTAAATTACCAGTCGAACTATTTTTATTAGTGGGAGTAAATTATGGCTCCGATGTTAGATCCTCAAACCCGAAACGAAATGTTAAAGCTTTTGAAGGATGGATACTCAAATTCTGTTATAAATCAACACGTCAAATGCAGGAATGGCATTTTTCCTATGGATAAGAATCGTCTTCGTAATCCGCTGCTAAAGATAAGATCTATTCAGCGTACAGCATTTCATCCCTCGTAGAATCATCACTGAAAGCGGAAGCCCCCATACCGTTCCAGTGTAAACTTCGATTTATTTATTACTTTATTTTGGACATACGATTTATTCATTTAGGACAATTTTATGTATTCCGAAATAATGATAAAAATATAGAACGTGGCCATAAAAATCTTGCTGATATATGCATCTCTAGTGGGCGGTCTGTTACATCGATCAAGCTGAAATTCCAGAGTTAGCTATTCAAAGGTATGAGTCCTAAATTCTATGAACTGTAACAAAGAGGCGCTAGAATTTACGGTTAAACACTGGAAAAAGTATTTGACTTAATAAACAAAAGTTTTTTAAATCAACAAAAAAAAAAAATATCCGGTTGAAATAGCGCCGACGGAATTTTTGTTAAATTGACAAAATAATGTTAAAGTTATTTGGATATTTCAATAAACAATTTTGTCACTTGAACGAAAGAATTTTGTTACAAAAACAAATACAGGGTGGCCATAATTAAACTGCACGTGTTCAAGGGGTGCTGGAGAGAAAACTACTGGGAATATTCCAGTGAAATTTGGTATCTACACGTTTCAGAACATGCGCATTTCAAATATGAAAATAAAAATCGCCATTTTTGACCGATAGATGGCGCTGTATCTTATTTCAACGCTTATCGGCGGCATATATGCAAATTTTAAGCTCATCGAACAGTATAAAAACAAGACGACATTGAGTAATGGTCAATCATGACTCTGAATAAGAAGGAACGTGCATTGTTAGTGAAGATATTCTATCAGAATGGTAGCAGTTATTCAACGATTAAGAAAGAGGTCCAATGAGTATCAATGAGAATAAATAATGGTTTAATTGTTTTCCAAAGCGTCTTTATGGATTGTTTAATTTGTGATCTTAAATTACGTTAATTTTTGATTACATGATAGTGTAAAAATTTAATCACTGAAGCGAATTGTATTGAATTTTGATAAACTGTAAATGATGTTTTATATTGTTTATATGCCTCTTAGAATGTCATTATGCTCTGTCTATTGGTTTTGGAAGTTGTATATGCCACATGGGGGGGGGGGCGTTGAAATACGATACAGAGCCATCTATCGGTCGAAAATGGCGATTTTTTCATATTTGACTTGCGCATGTTCTGAAACGTGTAGAAACCAAATTTCCCTGGAATATTCCCAGTAGTTTTCTCTCCAGCACCCCTTGAACACGTGCAGTTTAATTATGGCCACCCTGTACTTTGTTATTTTAACCAAACTATTTATTTAAATGGTTTATGTGGTTAAAATCAACTAAATTATTTTTTTTTTGAATTAACAAAATTTCTTAGTTTACTGCTCATTAAAAAAATATTTTGTTGAATTTACTTTTGTTTTTTTAACCCGCAGTCAGTTGATTGAAAGTTTCAGAAGTAAAACTAATTATCTACTCATAAAAATTTATATTTTATTTCAGTGTATTTATATATTTTCAAGTTTAAATTAAGGAAATTCAACGTCAGATGCTTTCCTTCCGCATAAATAACTTACAAAGACATTCAGATTATTAAAAACTCACGGTCAATGTGTTTTCCTATTATGTAGTCACATCAAAAAAAAATTAATGCCACTGTAGGTTTGAATATTTGACACTTACACATGAAAACAACCAAGATATCGGTAAAAGTAGCGTTTCTTGAGAGAAGTCAAAGTAACAGTCAGCCGTAAATATCGATAGTTATATGTATACAAGTAGCCAGCGACTTATTTTTATTAAATAAACTATTTATTAAATAAAATGAGCATTTCGTTATCAGAGCCATCAATTTTGAATACATATTTATTTTATTGCGAAGACGAATTTGATTCTGACGTTTTACTTTGACAAATCTGAGTTTTTTTAAACTATGTGGACACATATAAAAGAATTAAAACAAAAAATGTAAATTTGAGGTACTTCAGAAACTTTCGACTAACTCAGTAAACACCCAATCGATTTGTATATCTTGGATCTGGTTTTGTTGGGGTGGTCTGGGGTTTATACTTTCATTGAGGCGAACGGCTTTGTATCCCTGAATATCTATAGTATGGTACAATTATCGAACTTGTATCTCAAAATAATTGACATAGAGTTAAAATTGTATATTACTTGGGGGAACAAAGCATAAAAGAAGGTCCTTTTTTCCCTCAAATGGAGCTGCTGACGAGAAAAATTTAATTTAAGAACTCACACTAGGCTCAAAAACCCGAAATCTTAATTTATACAGGAATTGAGGAAGCTGATTTTGGAAATACCTCTAGTTGTCAAGCGGGTGACCTCAAATGCTGCTGAACAAAACCTTGAAAAAAATCACCAAACGGTTTATTTTTACAGCGATTCTTTTTATCAACCCAGGACTGAGAGGCCGCGGTTAAAACCGCTGTAATGGCTTATAGGAGGAACCCTATAAAAAGTTGGAAAAATGAGTTCTACCGGGTTAATCTTAAACGCATGCCTTCAAGAAAGAACGGATGCCTTCATACATGAAAAAAGGGAAATTTAAAAGGAAAGTGAAAAAAACAAAACAGACAGGAGCCTTCCGACAAACGGACGAACCATCAGATAAACAACAGCTAACTATAAGTCTGTAGAAAATTGTAACATTTTAAATGATTCCGTACACCTTATAATGTGGTAATTTTAATTATCAAATGATTTACTGTCAAATTTTAACAGACATGGTATAGTATATTTAAAAACTCATAGAATTTCAATTCCTTAAAATGATGTTACTTTTGCCATGCATATTTTATTAGTCGTAGCACTTCTTGCCTAGGGGATTTAGTGGCTATAGATTTGCTTGTTTAAGGGATTACCACCGATTAGCTAAGCGTGTGCTCCAGGCCGAGGGGTGGAGTGGTCTCCGTAGGGGTCCTTCTAAGGGGTCCTAACCCGCATTTACGCAAGTTTTCGGAGAAAACAACGGAAAACTTCGAACGGTTAGGTCGGCGGACGCAACCTGGTTTCGAGCCAGGTACCCTTCGTCTCCCAGTTCAGGGAGCTATGTTCTGTGTCACTGTAGGGCGTAATGGCTAAAGAAATATTCTATTATGCCATGGGTTCGAGTTCAATTCCGGATTTGGGCTTGGGTGTTAACTCGTTAAGTGCTGGCCGTAAATTAGGTAGCCCCATAGTAGACCGGCCACCTAATCGTCAAGTACCTGCTACTTATAAAACAGAATGTTGTAGCACTTTGTAAATTAAGCATCAAATTCAAAACGCAAGAGCTAAACGAAAAATGAAAACAAGTTACATTTACATAGCTTCACACATGATAGAGTAAATGGAAATATTTGAATTTCGCTGTATTATTTGGCCGTTGAATTAATGATTACTACAGATGTATGCACATATCCAAACAAAAGTTGTTATGAATGAGAAAAGTAGTTGAAATGCATTGACTGAGGGATTCCAGTACCATATATTTACGTGCAGCAACGATTTTCGCACCGTGCTATTCTAGCGTAAATTTATCAAACGGTTTACAGAATATCCAAAGTTCCGAAGGAATTAAATTTGTTGAAGTGTGTTTTAATAAATATTTGTGTGTACTTATAGCATCATTTAAACTATATCCGAAGAATAACGTTGAGTATTCATACAGAATGATTTAAAAATGGTAGTTGAAAGAAGCATTCAGCTGTAGCTTTTATAAATACTTTTGAAAATAATTATAATAGTAAGAAAATGATTTTTTAAACATATAATAAAACTTTGGATATCGAAATATTTATTTTGTCTGCATTTTTCGCCACGTGATATTAGTATGCTGAAATGCCGTGGAATTCTTCCAATACTAATAAAAATAATTGATAGTTTAATTTCTTCAATATTTTGAGTATAAAGCAGTCACTTAATACACTCAATAAAATGGAAAAGTATGAGAGATTAAAAAAAATTAAAAAAGCTGCTAAGCTAATAAGCTTTTAAACAACATTTTAATGAGATTCAAATAAACTTATTCAAATATTTTTATTTTATGGATATTAGATGATACACCGTCTTATAAAATAAACTGTTGTACTAAAATTCTGTCTTGAACACAACTCATGCAGCGATTACTTTTTAAGATTTTGAGTTTGTTTTTCTTTCGAAAATATCCATAAAATTTCTGCAATTAATTATAATTTCAAATGGAAGGTTTTTGTATTAACTCACTATTTTCGAAATAATTAATTTTAAAATTATTGCTTGTAAGGTGTGTAACTGAATTGTATCATTTGTGACATAATGAATGCCAGGACTTTCTATAAAAAATGTTTATACTGCACAACAAAACATAAATGTTTAGTTTATTTTTGTTGAATACTTCAATTATTTTTAACGGGACAATTACTAATTTTCTATGAGAAAAAACTTGCAATATAGCAATATTTTCTTGCCTCGTAGCTTCACATTGGCACGGTGGTTATGCGGCTGAAAATGGTATTCGGCCGAAGTGTGAAGGTCCCGGGTTCGGGTCCCATCGCGCGGCTGTCGATCTAACGGTCTGGAGTTTTGGTAGGGTTTCTCCAGATGTAACGTGAATACGCGTTATAACCCCTTAGAAAGTCCTCCTACCAAGCCAACCCCCACCATTGGCAGATCGCCCTAATAATCACACACACACACACATTTCTTTCCTTGTGGTCGCTGTTTTAAGAGGAATAATTTTAAATTCAGTTCAGAAATACAAAGCATATTTCCTAACGCCTTTAGTGCTCTAACAAAAGTATATCTAAGTGTAAAAGTATAAGAAGTCAGAATTCCACTATGAACATTACAACAATATTTTCGATATATGAATTAGCTAGTTAAAGCTTGAGCGTGTGTTTTCATGTATGAAAAAATTCGGTGAGAAAATTTTTGGTTAAGCATTTTAATTGTCTCTCAATTTTTAAATGCAGTGCCTATGACTTTAAATGTCATTAGCAGTTTAAAATGTTAAAATGTTTATCGAAGAGTATTTAAAATAGAAAACCTTAGAGCTTCTCGAATGATAAAAATCGAAAGAGGAAACCAAGTCATTTGAATTTTTAGCTTAAATAACACTCTGCAATAAGATAATGTTATCCTGAAAAAACCGACTTTGTTATTGTGTCCATTTGCACGTAGGGGAAGGTGGGATGAGATGGTAAGTAATTTTGATTTTTATTCACCACTGTAAAAATGAGTCTAAGGGGTGAAAGTTTTGTGACAACTTCAATCGTATTTTGCCTTACATTACGAATTTTTCAATTGCTTGTTTCAACTTTTAAGAAGCGAAGTAACGGTTCCCTCGAAAAAAGTGATTCTCGTCACATTTCCGCAGAACGGAATTCCGTAAAATGGCGAACTAACCCCGGAATGTGAATTAGCATTCATGGAGTCTTTATTAGCAAACTATTATATTAAGAAACAGAAAAAAAAGTACTATTAAATGAACAGGACACATTTGTAAGATGTTTGTTTGGCTTCCCTACGATCCCATCCGGAGCATTCAGCGTGTGCTCGCTTTACTCTTTGAGGCGCAACCCTTTCCCAATGCTAAAAAAAAGGGCAGCCGTTGCCATCGCTCGACTTAACTACCAGCAAGATAGCGGAAGATCGAAACGTTCATCGCTTGCCACAGATCAAGAGACCCTTTTTTTTAACGCAGCTGGCTGTGCCCGGCACAGTGTCGATGTACGGTTTAGAATGAGATGAGACGTCGTCAGAAGATGAAAGAAAATTTCAAATGACTTCGTGATTTCTTCTTCACTCCTTTCTTTTGTTTGCCTTTTTAAGGAGAAAAGTAGCGTTTATATTCGAAATTTTCAATTTTGAATTTTTACTTGTAATCATATGTAAAGTTGTTTAACATAAAATTATTTTTGTTTAACATAATAGTTTGCATGTATATCGAAACTAAAAATAAATGAAAATAAATTTATTTTTAAATGAAAACTTCATATTTTTCTTTTTAAAAATATGCCTTCTATTTTTTTTTTTTTTACTTAAAATATTCCATGTGCATTTCAACTTAATAAAAAGCTATATTTTTTTAAATATGCACTTTCATTATATGTATGAACATATCTGTGTATTCATTTTTATGTGTGACAAGGTTAAGCTTTATTAAAAAAAATTGAATTCATGTAAGATGTAGCTTTTTTTCAAATTTACGTCCAAATTTGAACGTAAATTTGAAGAAAAAAGCTAATTGCTTTGTTTCAAAGCAATTTTTCCCTATTGTTACATTTAAATTCCTATATCTCTATTAATTAACTTTTGTTTGAAAATTTAATGCACAAGTATGCTCATATATGCATTACAAGCATACTCTAAAAAATTACAGCTTTTTATTAATTTGGAATGCGCATGGGATATTTTGAAAAAATATTGAATGCGCATTTTTTCACAAAGGTATTAATATATATATTTTAAAAAGATTTTTTTTTGTAGTATAAATGTAAATGTAAAACTTTGTGTTAAAGAACTTTGCGTATGATTTGTGACTAAAAATTAAAAATGGACAGTGTTCAATTTTAATGTCCCTTGTCCCCTTAATCAATATTTATTATCTTTCTAGCTCTTTCTATTCTAGTTCCTATTTTATTTCCTCCGAAAGCTTGTTTTACGGGAGTTCCTGATAATAGAAGCGACGGCAATTTCTTCCTCGGCTTTCTGACACTCTTCTCTCCAAATTTCAACTACCTGCGTGTGTCCTTAAGAAGAGATAAGTAATAAAAACTGGAGAGAATATATTTAAAAAAGTGTGCGTGGGATAAAATGACAGACTGGAAATTATTCGTCATCCTTCCCCGTTGAAAATTAATCATCCTTCCTCTTCACGCCTTTTTTATGGAATCGACGTTTATGAGTAACTAAAAAATATCTTCAAACTTGGATCTACTATGAATTTGTACACAATAAGTGAAGCATTCAGAATATTTCAGTGAGAATGTATAAAGATTTACCATAGAAACTCTATTTCTTTCGTTGAGATGGTCAAATATTAGACGAATACCCTCGGAAAATGAACTTATGTTTATAAATTTCTCTGAACTTCAAGCACAACTGGTTGTACTATTGCTAGTCTTAGTTCATAATCAGGGGTTGACTATGATGGCGGAGATGTACAGTAATCTGTGTTCTGTGTCATCTGTGATTACCTTAGAGAAATACCGAATTCGTCATCACAATAATTACGTTAATTATTTTTAATCTAATTATATTTCTTATATTATTAAAAAATGCAATAGTGAATTTATAAGAAAATAATTTCTCTAGAAAAAAAAATAACATTAATGCATTGGCGTTCATGAAATTTGAATTAATGCAGATAAATGAATATACATTTCATTAGGTAATTTTCTTTAAAAATAGCAAATGTAAGCCTATATATATTTCTGTACAAATTCCTACTTCGATTTATGTAAATGAGCATACCTTAATTTTAGTACTGGTATGTCTCATTAAGTAACATTCTTCTTGGTACTGCCAAATAATTAAGGCTTTAAATTATCTTGAAAGAACAAAAAACTAGAATGTTAAAATATAATTAATCATTTAAGCTGTAACGTGAATGCGAGTCGGAACCACTTAAAAAGCCGTCCGTCCAAAGTAACGTACTTTACGCATATAGACTTCATGCAGCTTTGTCTAAAGCTAAAGCTAAAGCAAAAACCAAATATTTTATAAATGAACATTTTTAAAAACTGAATATTACAAAATCTACTTCAATAGCTGAAAAGAACACATAAGAGAAGAAAATGAAAATCGGGACCTTAGGCAACTTCAGGACGTCTTTGAACTTAGTCCTGTAATTTCCTAAGGCCATTTATTATTGTTATTGCATAACAATAATAAACAACTATAAAAACTAAACTACTATAAGACTTTCCATAATGGTTTCTTTCTGTTCTCAATTGACGTGGGCTTTGAATAGAATAGAATAGAAGTTCCTTGAGATAAAGAAGTCCTATTCTTACGAATACACAAAAATCAGTATTACAAGTCGTTTTCATGTTACAGAAATGTGGATTTTCAGTTATTAGTTTAATTATAAAAGCCGTAGCTAAAAATATAGTTATATTTTAAAAAGATAGAAAAAAAGGAAGTTTTTGAATAATAGATATCCGAAGATAGTTTTATTTGAAAAATGAAAAGCTGATATATGCTATTTTTGAAAACCTACACGAAATTTGTATGTTAATAATTTTCTACATCCTGGAAATGGTACTTTGTGCTGGTAATTATTTGTATTATTGTTAAATTCTCTATTAGAGCAAAAGAAGCTATTTGGAGGTACATTTTTACAAAAATTTAATTAACAAAAAAGAAAACTAAAAATCAAAACAATATTAAAATCGCATATATAACTATAGAACACACATTCCCACGCACACACTATAATAAATAATAAGCTACAATGTAAATTACTGTTAAGGATACAAAAGATTTGGTTTTTATCAGTACTCTTATCGAATGCAAAATAAATATTAAAAGTGAGAAACATTATTTCGGTTTTCCATACCCACGAAATTATAACTCATATAAAAGAAATAAAAGCGTTTTCACTAAAGATAATTGTCTATGCATTCAACATGCTATCTCTATTTATACCAGGATTAAAAAGGAGGGAAATATCTTTAATTTTTTGACTGTATGTGATAAGTGGGAAATGTAAATTGAATAAATGTTCAAAATAATGTAGGGAAAAAATTACTCTTTTTAAATTTGTATATGACCTCCTTACAAAAAAATTCCAGAGGGCCAAATGTGTCCCATATACTAATGAGATAATGTGCGAAATTTCAGCCTTTCATCATAAAACGTCTAAAAGATATCTTAAAATTTTGAATGCATGCGTTTATTGCTTATAATGGGAACACAAAAAAAAAAAATTCCTCTCAAATTTCTATACCACCCTTGAAACGCGATCTTTCCACGTGTTTTTATTTTTATTTTATTTTATTTTATTTTTATTATTATTTCCTTCGAGAGCTGTTAAAAAGTGGTTTAAGTCAGCATATATTTATTTTCATTTATCTGACACTTTGAATCATAAAGTATAAATTCTTTGATTAAAGTATAATTCTCAAATTTTGTCCATCATTTCATTATCATATGGGGCATAATTTACAAACTGTGAAGTTTTCACGGAGGTCCTATAAAAATTTAAAAAGTGTTACTTTCTGATATTGAGAGTTCTTTTGTAGCATACAACATCTTTTGCCCTACCTTATTTTGAACATTAAAAAAAAATTACTTCCCATTTAACTCTAATCGATACAGAAGTAAATCGTGTTACCAACATTTTGAGACACCCTCTATATATCGCTTACGCATACGCCTGCAGAAAATAGAGATCGAGGAGCATTAATTCCAGTTTATCATACATGAGTCGAGTATCTAACATCCATAGCTGCTCCCATGCAGTTCGACGTTCTGTGTTTCTGCCCGATTGATAGTGCAATTGATAATTACCTTCGCAGCCTAGTATCCTAGATGTATTGCTCATAGGAGTCTGCTGACAGAATTCATTACCTACTAACGAGAATATCGTGAAATTCAGAATATGCCTGGCCTACACGCATTGCATCGATTATCGAATTATTTACGTAATAAACATAGCTTCTGTGGCAGTACGATGATGCTTTTTAAAATTAAAAATCAAGAAAACAGATTATTAAAATTAGTTATGCAACAAGTATGAGTACCTTTCTTTTTTGTCAAGAACTAACCTTAACGTATGCCTCTGCATTTTGACTGACCTAAAAATAGATGGTTTATTTTCAAAGTAAAATACGCTACGTAGATATACATAAGCAATATTACTAAAAATGATGTATAATCTATTTGCAGATCATTTCCACGATCATTTGGTAGAGTTTGAATGAAATAGTTTAGAAACTTATTATATTCTTTAAATAATTAGCTATACTACATGCAGGGTGGTTATAGTTAAACTTCCACTGTGAACAAACAGTGCTCTATAGCTAAAACAGGCGAACGGATTGTAACCAAAATTTGTACATTGGCTATAAACATGATATGCACTCAAGGAATTTCGGAATAAAAAAAATTGTCAAAAAGTTAGTTCGTTTTGCATAAAAAATGGCAAATTCAATTATGGAAATGGCTAATTTGAAACGACATGCAAGCCCATGCTGGGAATCGTACCCAGGCACGTGGTATATTATAAAGTTTATTTTGCCCCTACAAAACCCGAGGAGCTATATGTTGTATTGTATGTACACATTATAAATTTCTCTTTGAAAGTGTAATGTAATTAATTCAATTGCTGTGAGATTTAATCTTAATTTTGATAAAGAAAACACTTAAATATTCTCCAATTTTCTAACAGTTTCGATAGAATGCTTTAATAGTCTGCTTTTGGAAATGGTGTACTTAAGGCCCTGAAAAGATAAAAAATACTTTCATGTATTAAAATAATGCACATAATTATGCACGAAGGAAAAGTATTCACTCCAATACACCTGTGATTATATATTCATTCTGGGATATTTCTGTTTGATTGTAAATAATACAGTGTAAATTCATAAACATAATATATTGAAAAATTGCAGCAAAACATATTTTCTTAAGTTTCTTCTTATTAATTTTACATCAGCTAATTTAATCTAAAATATCTCAATCTTGAATCACTTATTACAAAATATTCCGAAATACATTTCACCACCAAAAAACTGAAGTTAACACTTACTTTAACAAGGAAAAAGAAGCAATATTTTACTTTTGAGATATTTCACTTTTCGAGTTGAGAGAAAATTTATAGAACTTACACCTGAATATAAAGCTTTAAAAAAAATTTCCTGAACTGAAAAAAAAAGTTTAATAAATTATAAAGTGCAAATAAATTGAATACAGAGTATTTTTAACACATTTTTAATTTTTAAATTTAACAATCCAATGTGATTTCTTTTTAATACGTAATTTCTAATGAATAAGATAATTTAAAGTAGAAAACATTACATTACACTCCTGACATGCCCGTTGTTTTTAATGATTTTCATGATGAATGTTTTTGTAATTATTTTCCAAGTATGTGCATAAAAGTTTTACTATTTAATATCTACTATAAATATCATTGGTATTTGTAAAAAAATTCAAAAAACAATAAAATAGAAATATATAATGCGATACGTCATCAGAAAGAAATTTGTGCAGTCATACTATAAGTTTTGTATAGTATTACCGCGCATACATATCACACATACATATGTATGTGTGTGTCTATGGTAATATTGTTTTTTATTATACATATTTTTCCATAAACTGGAGTATAGGCCTTTGTCCTTTAAATATTGATGACAGACATATTAAATAAATTACAAAGTCATGTGAAAAAAGCACAGAACTTTATCGTATCAATCAAAATTTTCAGACTTCCGATATGGAGGAAATATTAATGTTTTATTTTAGAAAAAAAAACAAAACTAACGAACTTAAAATCTTTATTCTAATTATGGATTCCTTTCATTCAATATACATATGAGTTTGGCAGTAAGTTGATAAATTGGACAATTTGTTTATTTTTGAACATAAGCAATCAACATCAGTTTTTCTCTTTTGCGAATGTGAAAAATTAAAGAGGACGTATATTATTTACTGTACGTAAAATTATTTTTTAAGCGTAGCATTAACTTTTAACTAGTTCTGAACCTTCAACTGATACATGGTTTTGATAAAGGAATTGAAAAAAACCAACATTTTTCTTTTACTTTTGACTGACATTTCATTATTTATTGTATATTCTTAAAAGAAATGTGTACCTTATAATGCAATAAATACATTATATTTGAACTTAAAATTAAATTATTTCACTGTTTAAAATACGAAAACCATGTATTAAAATTCTCAATTACAATATCTTTTATTGCTAAAGAATGTGCTTAAAATAAGTCAAATAAAATTCGTTTTCATATAAGCGCTATTGTTATTGCTAAAATACCATTTTATTAAGGATGCCACAAAAATATTTTCTTTTCATAAGTTAGCCACGCGATAATCTACCACACAATATTATTAAACCATAAGTATTGAATTAATTAAATATGTTTACATAATTTGCGTTTTACAAAAGCTATTGATGCAACTGAAAAAAATGTAATCAAATAAAATATTATTAAATAAAGAATCATGGAAGCATAATAATCGATTTAAGTTCGCCTAAGATAAACAGTAAAACAATTATGGACGTACAATATGCCTTAGGCTTAGGAAGGAAATATTTGTATCAACATGCCATATTTGAATGGGTTTTCTATATAAAGTAAGCAATAAAAAGTAATACAAAATCTAGGCTTTTATTTTCTAATCTCATTCTATTTTCAAAAGAAAAATTGGAAGGCAATGCTGCGGGCGATTTGAAATGCATAATAGAACTTTACTGATAAAAAAGGCAATACCAGTTGTTAAATATGTATTTTTTGAAAGTAAAGAGGAGAGAATAATTTATAATTACATCCATTAAAAAAGGTAAATCACTGGAAAAATGGTTAACTTAGCATAATCATTGGATAAATCTAATGTAATGTATACATTTGCATATAAGTTAGTTTATTATACGAAATTATTATACTTATTATTTAACTACACTTTCTAAGTATCAGATTTTTCCATAAAAGACGATTTTGAGTTTTTAACTCATATATTTAAAGACGGAGAATATGAATATACAGAAAATGGGTTTTCTTCTCGAATAAGTCTGGTTCAAATATTGTAAGCAAAAATGATAAATGTTTGACAAGTATTAGATTTGTATTATAAAGGTAAAATGAGTTTAAAGTCTTACGTCATGCGCGAACCAAAAAAGCGTCACACAATGACAGAACGACAGACAAACTTCTCTTTGACGATAGTACAGAGTTCTCAGGTTCTTGAAACGAGAATAAATTGCAAAATTTTTGAGTTCCATGTAATTTAAAAAAAAATATCTAATTTTATTTACATAGATTGCCCTTTTCAAATAACATTAAGGACAAAAATATAATCCTGAAGAAAATTATGATTTTTTTTGAAGTTTCATAAATTTGTGACTCACGAATTTTAGTTTTCAGATGGAATCAAACAGAATGAATAAAAAAATGACAATTCATGAAAACGAAACCAGCAAACATACATTTATTCTAAGCGATATTTGTGTTGATATTTAAATGTGAAGTACGGCGAACAAGAAGCGAAATTTACGGTATGACATGTCTACCTTTTTTAGTTTTAAGAAACATACAAGTGCAACTGATCAGAAAAATAAAATTTGGTGGATATGGAGAATGAGTTCTCATTGCTGTTAGGCGATAGAATTTTTCTACAAAAATTCTAGCGTCTAATGCGTACAATGGAATAATCCCAAATACTTACAATATTTGGGATTATTCCATTGTGAAATTTCCTAAGTTTCACAATGGAAATTTCTCATTAGAATCTGCAGCTCTTTCTCATGCCAATTGTAGATGAAAGGAATAGCTAGAAAAAGAATAATTTCGAATATTCAAAGGTGTAAAACAATCAAATATACTCATGACACATAATGTATTCAACTCAAATGTTCAAAACCAATAGTTTCTTTTTTTGTTGAATGTCTTTCAATTTCGATATTTTGAGTTCTCGAAGAATCATTGCGATGCGATCATTATGGTGCTTAAGAGATCGTATACTAAATAATAAACTTCAGTTTCCAAATATCAACGGAGAAAAACTTTATCGCATGGATAACATTCCGGTTATTTTTATACAATAAAGATTTAGATATTAATTTTAATGCACCGAATCATAGTCGCAAAAATATGTACGAATGCAATTATATTATATAGTTAGCTAAACATAAAATAATCCATTACATATTCTTTAATATTCCGTGTTTGATTTCAGCGAAACACTTTATGATTTATAATTGCAGAATTCAAACATTCAACATTAATTTTTTTTAATTTCTTTGAATTCTTAACTAACATCTCTGCTCCGGTTTTGTTGTTCGTCAATCTTACCATTAAGCGTAAACAGACAGTTTCGGTTTTTACACATAAATAATGAGGGCTTTTAACGAGTGGCATTTATATATTTTTCAGCTCTGTTCACATAAAAGCATCTCACTCTGAATTTGCATTAAGAATGTTCTGCTTCGTGCACACATCTTAGAGGAGAGAGGACTAATGATCTTTAATTGGATGAATTTCCATAAGAGACGACAGTTTTAAATTCTTGAAGTACGAAATCGTCTAATGAATGTGTCGTGTGTTTCATGTAAAAAGTCCATGCTTCTTGAAGTATGAAAGGATGAATTCCCACAAAAATAAAGAAAAGAAAAATGATCTATTTAAAATGTCTTATTTTTTTATTTCACTGGATTGAATTTAATATGTTTTTTTTTAAATATCTATTATGTGTACAGAAAAGTAACGTCCAATTTTTACATTAAAATGAAGCAAATGCATTTTTAAAAAGTATTTAATTACAAATATGTTATGGTTTAAGAAATGATTTAAATCTAGTGCAATTTATATGAAGAGCTTCACAAGAAACAGTTTTTTTTCCCATCAAGAAAAGTTTGGAGAAAAGAGTGAACCAAGCTGAGCGTGGCCGATGCTATTTGGAATTCATTATATTTTTAGACAAATTTTTAGCTATTCATGTGTGTAATATTTTACTGTAATATTTTTTGCATATATATAAAATTGAGACAGAGGGGGGGGGGGCAGAGTTGAAAATGATATTGCTGCCCGGCTCAACTGGTAAAAAAGAGTATTTCTCTCCGAAATTTTTTATTGTGAATTACTCCCAGTGTTTACCTTAAAAATTTAGAGAGTATTTTATTCTAGAAATCAGTTCTGTTAATTTATTCTGTTCATTTAATGAAATAGTGTTGACTTCTTTTAAATGTACTGTTTTGCGCAAATCTGTCATGAAAATATAATTATTAAAATAAACATGCATCGATATTTTTGAGATTGTTGTGTTATTGCTATGTATTGCATCATGTACCCTATAGAAATTTATACATTCGTAATTAATAGTTTTTTTTTTTTTTTTTTAACAGGGGCATTCATAAAAATTTCAAAAGCTTATTCTACTTCCAAAATAATCATCAACAATAGCAAATCTTAACAGCACATTTTGCGCCAATAATAATTTTAAAAAAGTAGCCGTAGAATTTACAATCAAATTCATTTGAGAATTCATATATCACTGAAAGAAGGTCAATTTGTCCAATTTACAATCATAATGATTTTGATGATTGGCGGTTTTTTTGATAGACAAATAATATTATCTGACAAGTGGATAACGACAGGTTACGCTGAAATAGTGGTGATAAAAACAAATGCTTTTCGAAATAGTTTTTCAAATTCTGTTACATAAAAATGTGTGCAAAAAAGAGACAGACATGTTAGAAAATATGTCATAACCCATGTGTTTAGAAAATATTATTTTTGTCTTGTGTTAAATTGCATTTTATTATTTGAATAAAATATGATATAAATCTATAGTAGGAACTGGATAGTCCTTCCAGTTTTCTTTGTTTGTTCTTTTCATTAAAATATATATATATATATTTTTTTTTTCCATACTTTCACACTACTTTTAATACTTTTTAAAATAACATTAACACATATTTAATGCGAATATTAATAAATTTTGGATAATGAAAGTTTTCAATATTATCAAGAAAGTCGTCGTTTAGTAAAAATTCCACTTAAAGGAACAACTAGGAGGACAAATAATAACTACGAGCACTTGCTGTTGAAATTTACGCTGGTCAGTACGCTGACAATGCTCAGTCATCTTGTTTGATAATATTTCATGATATTACAACTACAAACGTCGCTTCAAAAATATCTGCAAAACTATGAATTTAGAAGACAATTCAAAGTTGATTCAGAATTACATAGCAATGCAGGATCATAAATGTTATCTTCATACATCTGCTAATAGGCCTTTCACCAAAAGATTTGACTATTTAGTGAACGATTATTTCAAAATTTCAGAAATAGGAATGAAAGAATTTATAATAGTTCATTTTAAATTAGAATTCGTTGTGAAAAAAAGTTGAAATCTTAGCAAGGCATAGTTTTAAAATTTTATTAAATTTTAACACTTTTTAAGTGATTACTAGCAGGTTTAGGAAGACGTAGCGTTTGGCTCTGCTATATATTTATGAATTGCCTTCGTTCTCTCTTCTACCAATTTAAAACTTTGCAGGTACTTTTGAAGGACTGTATACATATTCACAAAGTTTATCCTACAGTTCCCCAGTACCGGATGTCTCATGAAAGAAGCAGCAGCCATTAAGGGTGAGTACTGTAGAACAAACGTATCGAGAATTGTTCTCATGCACCGTTTAGTAAAAGCATTCCAAAGATTTTGAATTGTTAAATAACTTTTCTTATCTAATAAGTTAGTTCTCAGAAAACTTCATTTAAAATACTATTACTAATTATCAACTAGAACTATATTTCAGAGGGAAAAAAAGTGTTAGGATTAATAATATTAGTAAAAAGTGTCCGTTGATCACAATTTTAAAGGAATATTAACTGGTGCATAAACGCAACGCATTCGTCTCAGAATTCCGATGCATTCTTAATAGGGAGGAACGAAAAAAATGAATTTTCTCAAATCGTTTCATAACGCTGAGCAAGACTTGCCTTTTGCTATCAATATCAATTTTCCAAAACCGGGATTGGATCAAAAATCATCATCAGGTGCCGAGAACGCCTCAAACATTGACATTTTCACTATTTTTCTAATTTTTGACACTATAGTTTTTATTTTATAATACTAAGAGCATTATTTATTTGCTTGTTTTTAGTATAGAGACATACACTTGGTATGCAGAAGAGTGAAGAAAAAAATATAATTTCCTAGAGTAGCGATAAAAAGCCGATGAACCATTGCAAACATGCACACCGTTCGGGGATTGATATATTGAAGGAAGAAAATTCGGGGTAATCTTGGATCGCCCACGCCTGTGTTCCCGCCCGTAAGTATGCTAAAAAAAACTTGGCTTAAAGCTTTTGGGGTACTTAATGCTACAACATCGTACCTTTCTAGAAATAAAATACACTGCTTTACAAAAGAAAACAATCGATTGTCTACAATAATGGTGATTGGGCGCGATGGAATTGAAACAGAAACAAAAGGAGGGCTACTTTTTTTCTCCAGAAAGAGTCTCTAAGGGCTCTTCAATGGTTCATTTGTGTTATGTACTCAAATGAGCTTCCTTTGAGACATTTGTTCCAGTATCTGGAAGGAAGAACTTTGGGGCTTAGCTCATTTTTTAGTTGGTATCGGCAAACCGCTTGAAACTTTCGTTGATTTTCCACAAACCTCGAACGAAGCCTCCGTAACCATCTTCACCAGTCTTTCGACAGCTTGATTATGGCATAGTAATCTCAGAATTGACGTGGGTGATGGATCATAATTATCCACAAAACTGATTTTGATCAAGGTAACAAGGTGTTCTGATTGGGTTCTGAATTTTCAGTTATATATTTTAACCCCAATTCTCGGATGCCTACTTAAATCTGTCAGCATTGCTAGAATAAGACTATCAGGTGTTGCATAATACCTGTTTCGTTGTATAACTGGTTCAATAACATCCAACCGGGGAAGGTTCACTGATAAATTGATAAGAAGCCATGGGTTTCGTGAGGCACCAATGCAGTACGACTTGAGCTTGATGCTGAACTGGACGGAGGCATACACTTTAACCGAGTATTCTGTTACATTGTAGGTTTATTGATAATTCGTTACTTGCGATGTAAAGTCTGAGAATCCTGTTTGTCATCGTGAGCGCGTGAGCCATAAGGAATGGAAAGTTTGCCTGGGTTTCTATGAGCAAGAGAAGATGAACGAACACCGTTTGAAATCAAACCATTTCAAGAAGATACTTATGGTCACTACTTAAATCACTGAACACAGTAAAACCACTGGGTAGAGATCAATGGATTGGTTGGAATTTCACTAATGGGAATTGATCTCAAGTTTCTAGCGGTTTGCAGATACCTCCAAAATTGAGTTAGGCTTTGAAGTTTTCCCTTACAGAAGCTGAAAATAAGGTGTCAAAGGGAGATCTTTTGATTGCATAAGACAAATGAGCCGAAAGTATTTTTATCATGAGAAACTAAGCTTCAGAAAAACCAATTTCAGATGTTATAACACATTTTTTAAATTAATTTTAACTGAATTGTAGTTAATTTCCGTTTATTACATAATATAAGAAAATGCAAAACCGCCTACAGCTTTTCAGGTTTATTGAACCATGTCCAGATTCATCGATGTCTGAGGAGCAGTCCAAAAAATCTAAATCCCTATCGCTATCAAAACTAAAATCTCTTTCAGAATCTCATATATCATCCGGAATATACACTCTGTCAATTGCTGAACGATTTCTGGCAGCCATTTCTGATTAGAAAAGGTGACAAGCAAGTGAAGTTATAGCATAAAAATACCGCGTATTACCTTCAAATGCCGCAATTTAGTGGACGACTAACGACATATTTTGGTCAAAACCTAAATTAAACGTTTAACACTGCATCTAATTTATTTCAATAGTTAAACGGTGAAAACGCGGGATGCTCTTCTCAATAAAGGAAGAAAAACATCTGCCTGCGAAAATCGCGGGATGAGCAGCCAGGGGATTAAAGAGGCATTCGAAAGTCTTTCTGGAGAAGAATATAAACCTCCTTTTCTTTCTATGTTAGCTGAATCACACTTTATCACTATTCTTGTATATAGATTATATCAATTGCTTTCTCTTGCAAGAAATCAATAACTGCTAGTTTTATTTTAAGCTAGGTGCCTGATTGTAGTTTTAAGTGTCCAAAAAGAATTGAGCAGGGTTTTTCTACCGCACGTATGGGCGGGAACACAGGCATGGGCAATCGAAAATTACTCCAAATATTCTTCTTTCAATGCTCGAACAGTATGCATGTGTGCCATGGTTCATCGCATTTTTATCACTGCTCTAACAATTAATATTTTTTCTTCAATCTTCTTTATACAGAGGGGTATGTCTCCACAGTAAAAACAAGCAAGTAAATAACTTTCTTACTTTGATAAAATAAAAAAATTAAAAGTGTGAAAAAGTAGGAAATTTGTGAAAGTTACGATTGTTTGAGGCGTTTGCGGCACCTAAAGATGATTTTTGGATCGAGGGCCAGTTTTGACTAATTGATATTGATGGCAAAAAGAAAATTTTGCTCACTGTTGCTAGACAATTTGAAAAAAGTTCATTTTTTTGTTCCGCCCTAAATCTCATTTGTTTTTTTTTTATTTCTCCTATTACTCATTAGAAGAAATTTCGTATATTTATGGTAAATTGTATAATTGAAGTTCCTGAAATTTCATTCATTCATTGTGACTCTTTATGTATTCACAATTTTCCTCCTAATTATTTAAAGTACATTGAATGTATGTAAAGTTTAAACTTTGAAGAACAATTTAGTAAAGAAGTTCAGATAATCAAAGGAATATCCTGACTTGAATTGGGATAAAGTCGCAAGTTTCTGAATGTTCTGTACAAACAATTAAAGGCAGTTTCCATGCTGTGTGAGCGAATGTATTCACAAACGTATAAAGCTTTTAATTATCTAACTTTTCTCTCTAAATTATTTGGCAAAATATACAGCTTTCTTTAAGCAAAGTACTTTCTTTTAAAGGAAGTAACTTGATTAATTTCATTCCAGAAGACTTCTCTGAAAGTTTAATATTTTCAGAAACAGCTTCATTTCTGCGTAGCATGCAGAGTTACTTCAGCAATATTCGTTCATTCTGATTGTATGCTTGGATTCTTTTCAGAAGAAATTTGACTGGCTGAATTAATGAAGGAGCAGTTAGACGGAATAACATTGTTTCCTTAATACTGTAATTGCATTTGTAGAAAATGGTGATGCAAAATAGCTAATTAGTTTCAAACCATTCTTTCGTTATAATGGTGTTAGATATTTTTATACGTATGTAATTATTCAATTACAGAAAAAATAAACTTCCAAAAAGTAAATCCTTAGGCTGAGATTTAAAATAAAGAAGTCCCTGGTGTATATTTTTATCTTACTATTTAATAAAATCAGTCTCCTCTGGAATATAGCTTTTTATTCGAGGAATGTCTAATTCTGATTGGGTGTAAATAATAAGTTTAATAATAAGTTTCAGTTAGATAGTATTTTCACGAAAATATGCCAGATTAAGTAAACACTCATGTTTGAAAAAAGATGTAAATAAATACCTTTATATAATACCATACACAACAAATCAGTGTAATAAAAACTTGTGTAATAAAAACATAATTTTTTTAGTGAAGATTTTCTTTTTACTTTTAAAGAAAATAAATGATTTATTTCATCAAGTTTATGTACTATATGTATATATGTATATTTTCCTATATGCAGTATAAAGTTTATTTCGATGCTAGATAATGGAAGATTTTTTTTTAACTGTTGAACATGCGTGAAATTTCTTTATAGGATTATTTCTTTATTGTGTGTTTACGTGTATTTATTTATGATAAATATCATTTAGACGTTGTATTCTTGCTACTGCCATAAATGCATCTCTGCCAGCTGAACGTACAAATTAATGAAAGTTTATAGTTTCATGTTTAAAGAAGTTTCATAATGAATATTTTTGCTTGCATTTTCCAACTCATAAAATATACGGGAGTCTTTTACACGAGCGCTTTGCCAGTTTTCTGTGTTGATTGTAAAAAGCAAAAGTTTTAAACAACCGTTCCCATTGCTAACGATAAAATTAGTTTTTTAGTAAGAGGAACAATGTCAATTACATCTATATATAATTAGTGTTTTGTAAAATAATCTACAGCTACTGAAAAAATTAAACTAACGTACGTATCTGAATATGAATAATGATTTTAGTATATCTGTAGATGTAACAATAATTAAACTGACTGTATATAGTCTATAGGATTGTAAACTAAATAATTTATTTTTTATTTATTATATTATTGATCATTTATTATACAAACATATGAAATATCATTAATTCATATTGCGGATTGAGGAAGAAATTACCAATATTATACTTAAAAAAACAAAATATGCTGGATTTTGTTTGTAATTTTTTATGTTATTTTTATTTTCATTTTTTTTATTTTAATATTTTTCAGAAAAATAGATTTTAAACCAACAAAACACCAACAAAAAATATGATTACAAGCACAACATTAGTTAAGATAAGTTTAATCGGGACTTGGAAAAATATTAAATTTTATTTAAAACTATTTTTTTCTTCGTATTAATACGTGCTTCTTAAAATTAAGTTACCTTAATTAATACTAGTTATAGTGATAGCATAATGTTTCTATTTTTTTTAATGTTATCGACATATTTATATATGTAAAGTATTGAGATATTCTAAATTCTCTCCGTAGCCGCGTTTCGGCGTTATTGTAAGACGGTACTGCAGAAATGAACATATGAAAGAATACAGAAGCAAATCAAGTTTTATTTACATACCTTATATCTGTGTGATGCGTAAACTCTTGGTCACACGACATACATTAATACAGTAGTTTATAGTTCCTGCCACGCTCAAATCAAATTGATACTATCAATGTTACTGACCACCGCAAGTATTATCCTTTCACGTAGTTCAGCTAAATCACGCAATGCTGATATGAAATGATAACACGTTCTGTCAATAACATTCATAGTACCATGATGAGTAGAGTGTGGCATGAACTGGACTACCTCATTGATGTATGCCTGCGACCAAAGGTTCACTCGTAAAACACTTTAGAGGTATGTAAATAAAATCTGGAATTTTTCTGAATTCTTTCAAACGTTCTTTTTTGGTTCATTTGTTTTATTTATTAGGTTAGGTGTACCAGTAATTTACTCTTTAAGAGCAATATAAAAAGTGACTAGTAATTTTTAATACTTTCCTGAAACAAATTTGTATATGCCATAATTTATTACAGAATACTGTAAATTTCTGTTTTTTTTATATTTTATACGTTGTCATAGTGGCAACACCAGTAATTGGCACCAACAAAAAATATTTACTACAGTGAGTGACACTTCATGCTGCAGTAATTGACACCTGGAAAATGAGTAGAATAACATGCTCATTTATTTTTATTGGAAGCCTCTCTAAAAGAAACGGCAAAAACATAATTTTACTTTTTTCCCCAATGGTGGACCTTAAAAGTACCTTCGTGGCATTGGGCAGAGCTAAGACCGGAGTTGCTGGTCACTTTATTATAGGGGCACCAAGTAGGTGGAGCAAAGTTGCCCCCTATGTAGGGACGGACGCAGTGACATTCACGCGCAGTCGGGGATCGAACCTGGACCGCCGGGAGTTAAACCCGAAACCGTAGTACGGTGCTTTATCCACCATACAAATTGGTCGGCAAACAATATTTATTTTTAAAAATGATGTTTTATTTACATTGAATAATTCTACAAAACTAAAGGAAAATACTAAACAAAATTACGAATCATTAATAAAAAAAATAATAATATCCCTTTCACATAATAATCAAAAGCTCCTGTAGGATATTACCACCACAGATATTATGCAAAAATAGTTTTCAATTTTAGCAGAATTATTAACAGAAATTAAAAATGTACTAAATAAGAACATTTCCTTACATATTTATTTTATGTACTATTATCTGATGTAATTAAATTTCAATTAATTTGGAATATGCTTCAAACAGAAACAGGATGAAAATGCACTAATCTTAATTTCAGAACTAAGCCAGCTATTGAGATTCAGACTTTATTCAGCGCTGAGTTAAAAATATCAATTTCGTACCTAGAGATCTGTGAAGGTAAACAAAAATGCATAAATCTTAAAACAAATGTCTAAATTGGTATTAGCACAGTTTAATAACAGTTCTGAAACGTAGGCTTACTTTAGTAAATTTTCTGGGAGTGAGTTATTTGTTCAGCTACTGATGAAACTACCTTTCAGTGCTTCAAAACTCGGAAGGAATTATGAATAATGTTGTGAATGATATTTTAAATAATAATACAGCTGTGTCTTTTTCACTTTATTAGATTAGATTCTTTTAAAATTCAGTATCCACATTTAATTATTTATTTACGAAATAGTGCATGAATTTAAATTATCTAAAACGGTAATTATAAAGTAATAATTCAAAATTTCGGAATTTCTATCTTACAAAATTATTAGAATTAATAAATTAAATATATTCTTTTTAATACGTTGTTCTCTTCAGTATCGCTTCACTTATCAATTTTAACGTAATCAATTAGCTCAATTTTTGATACTCTTTTGAAACCATTAAACAACGAAAACTGAAATATGTTGCTTTAGAACCCTGGAAAGTTTGGTTATTTTTATTTAAGTCGTTCTAAAACTCCTAAGGAACCATTTTGTATCTATATTCTATTTGTTTTTTAGTTTTCTACCATTTCACATGAAAAAAAAAAAGTGGCTTAACATTATTTTGTTGCTAATATTTACTCCTTAATAATTTTTCATAAAACCAAATAAAATAAAAATGTATTAATATTTATATTATTTTATTTTTGCTTATTTCACTCACTGGGATTCGAACATATCTAAAATGCACCATTTGTGGTTCTCTATAGAAACGTTAATACTTCCGTGAATTATTTTTCCCGAAATCTAAAGAGGGAAAAATCGTTGGATCTGAAGAAGTTTCTTCAGTTGATAGGAGAAAAAAGAAAACGTATAGATTTTAAAATAACAGTGATATTTCGGAAGCACTGCTGCCAAAATGAAATTTGCGAAATGAAGAAATAATTTTTGAGAGTGCATGTTTATTTCTCATTTTCCAACGAATAATTTCCGTACTCTTTGGAAACGTTATATTTTCACGAATTCCTGTTGAAAATCTGAAGGAGAGGAAAGAAGAAGCCTGAAAAAATTTCTTTAATTGACTGAAGAAAAGAAGAAATAGATATTTGTCAAATAACGGAGATATTCTGTTAGTACTACTGACAGTAATATTTCGTGAATTTAAGAAAAAGTTTTTGAGTGTGTGTACAGTAGATTCTTCTTGTATCTCTATTTTATATAGCTGGTAACGAAGTTATTTTGATTGGCTATTGTGTAATTATTAGTTTGCGATGTAACGTTAGAAATCCAGGTCCGATACATTTAGTTGCAATATAATAAAAGACACTGAATACTTGAAACTATTTTATTTAAAAGAAACTATTGGAACATTATTACAATGGGTGGTGGTGGCAGCCAGTGAAATAAAAATGCGTCCTATAAGGACCTTGAAATTAAGATGGAATGAATTAAAAATTACGCCAGCAGAGAGTTACACATTGGCGAGAACAAACACCTCGCTGAGATAAATAACGCCAATTCCAGAGCAGCCCTAAAATTTAATCCAATAAAATTAAAACGACGTAATCGTGAGCAAATAATTTTAAAGATGTCGCAGATCAACAAATAATAATTTACGCCAAAACAATGCCAAAGAAAAGGAAGCAAAAAGCTGTTTCGATTGCAAATGGACGTAATGTAATCTATTTTTAGCACAACGGCTCCACGGGTCTGAAGAGACAAATACACAATTAAGAATAATACATACGGGGAAAAGCGAATATCCGCTCTTATATTAAACGAGGAATGTGTATGTGTATGTCCGAACGATCTCGAAAACTGCTCTAAGGATTCTTTTTTAATTTCGTACCTGGGGATTTTTTGGTCCCCTGAAACGATTGAGCTAAGTCACGTGATTGAGAAAACTCTAAAACGCTCAAAATTTAAAATTTAAAATTTTTGGATGGTAGCGCCATCTATTGAGCGTTTGAAAAGCACACTTGATGCAATCTTCCTAAAAGGGACGCTCAAATAAGTTTGGGGCGGATTAAAAAATACACGTCATCGATATATAATAGTAAAAATTAATCTCGCAAAGAAACAAAAAGAATGGAACTTGATATCCAGTACACAGGCAAATAAATATTTTAATAACTAGATAGATTACACCTTTCAGCTAAATAAATTTGTTTAGAATTAAAAAGTTATTTTTATTTCAAAATATCGTCCTGGCAACCAGCGAAAGAAAAAGAGAAAAGAATCTTCGTTGCCATTCCCGCAAGCACCTTGATGGAATATACGTAAATAATTTAATTATTTTTAATTCATAGTTATTAATACAAAAATATTCTTAAATCTTATGTGAAAATTGCCTGAATTTATTCAATTATCCTTTTGTAACTAACGTAAAGCTAAATGTATTTTCGCGTATATACTAAGACAATAAAGATTTTTCATGTATTTTATTTATCCATATGATGCGAATTTCAAAAGAGCATAAAAGTTTCAGCTTAGCCGAATGATTTAAATGAAAATGACACACTTTTCACTCATTCACAGTAAAAAAAAAGATCCTGTGACGTAACATGAAAATTCAATTTCTTTTCTTTTTTTTTAATAACGGCACTAGTTTGAATTCTACTTTAACTGCCTTATTCCGCCAAGTTGATGATAAATATTTAAATGTAGTTACCCTGACGATTTTTTTTTTTAAGGGACAACCGTTTATAATGAAACGATCTTTGTAACTCCGATGAAAAAATTTATAATAATACAATCGATTCCTAAATTGGGCTCGCAGCCGATATTCAAATTAATTTGCAGGTGATCAGCCATCAGTTTAGTATCATTCACTGCAGTTGATGATTTCAACTCATTTATTTTATCATCGTATAGACAACCTTTGATAAGTTGCGGGCAGAACTTTACGATATTAGCAAACTCCTGGGCCTGACTTCAGGATGTTAGCGAAATCGCGGGCAGTATAATTCGGATTTATATGTATGTTTGACAGTTTTATATTGCTTTTATACAGGGTTTTGACTTGTTCTGCGGGCTGGTCCAAAATCCATGGCTGGCCCCACCCGGCCGCAGGCTGGAAGTTGCCCATATGTGAAAGCAGAAATTAAAATTTAGACGTGGATTAGACTGTGTTGTTTTGTGTTGTGTGCTATCATTAAACTAAAGGATAAAGCCTTTGTGGAGACAATTACAGCAGGTGATAGAATGTCTACACTCAGAATATTTAATATTTACCCACTTAGAATCAAATAACTTCATATTCAATTTTTATTATATATCGAAATTCGAATTGTATATTCTGCAGAAACATTTCGTTTGGTATCAACATCCTCTCCTATATCCATGCTTAATGCATAGAAAACCATTTTATTTTTGGAAAAAAAAAGTTAAACTGAGTAGTAATTTAGAAAAGCTATCTTAAGCGAATTGGAATCGTAATTTTCCCTCCAACGCCTGATAACCGTGACTTCAATGTAACGTCAATGTCACTTGCAATAGATAATTCTGACACTCAAATGATTAGCTTTTTTTATTCTCTTAAATTAAATAGAGCTGAAAACACCAAGAAAGAAAAAAAAAACGCTTAAAAATCAGGGAACGGTTGGATTATCAGATTTTTTCTTTTTACATAATTATGATAATTTTCAGGCTGATCGCACCAATGAATCGTGTAAATTTTAAGTTATTAGGCAATACATTTTTAATCTGTTTGGATTAATGATGCAAAAGTTTTATTTTGAGTGGTTGAACTGGAATTGTGACAGAGTCAGGGATCAGCGTAACTATATAGAAACGGTGCATTTTTGATTTATTCGAGGTTAGAAGTCCATTTTCTTCAGTCCATCCGTTTGCTCTATTACTGTCAACGTTTAAGTAGTTGTTAGGGTTATTATAAAAGAATATTTTTGATCTATTCTGGTTTTGATTTCATGATTTCGAACTGTCCTTTTGTACTAATAATTTAAATTGCGTTACACTTTTTCTTTTCTTAAGCGTGAGTTTATAAAATAAAATTATGTTTAAAGCATATTTATGTAAGATTATACTTTAATGGCATCTATATTTATATATCTATAAGATTGAATTTACGTTTGTAGAATTTGTTTATGCAAGATGTATTTTCTTTGAATTAGAAAAAAAATAAGTATTTTATGTTTGAATTGAAGCACTATAGAGAAATTTACAATTTCAATCGTAAAGAATTATCATCATAGATGTAAATGCATAGATGTAAATGCATAAAGACGTAAATGCATGAAAGTGTAGCTCAAAGAGGAGCTGTGGAAACATTTGATCACCGGCAGCAGTACTTGACCCAAATGTGTGAACGTGCAGTTCAAACACAAGCAGATGAAACAGATGATTAGTATTTAAAGGAGAACAACATAGAACAGCTAGACGTCAAAAAATACTTCGGGTAAACAGTCTAAGTATCTACAAAGCTGTCACAAATGTGGATACTTACTATCATAGTTGAAAACTTTTTAACATGGATTGCATTCACCGTAGAGCTTTGCATTTTTCTGAAGAGTAAAAGCAAAAATTAACCCAAACCATTTTGGGGACTGTAAGAGTGATGTAGGACATTCCGAATTTCCTGATGAATGAGTGTGGTTGTTTCTCCGATGTCACCCACATTTCAAAGAATTTCATAAAGAATTCGAAATTTGAAAGCATACTTTACAATGGCTTTGTTCACAGTGTATGACGAGTGAAACTATTAACGATTTTCGTGTGTACTGCTACATTGCGATCAGTGTATAACAGACTTGATGAATTTTTTTTTTTATAAACTCACTCGCTGGCAGTTCAACCAACTCAAATTCTTGATGCTGAATTTGAACGTCCTCAATATGGACAGATATATTTCTGAAGTAATGAAGACGATGTTAGTGAATGCATCACCGAAGATCTTCGCTGAAACCCTCGCTGATCTGCTACGCAAGGAAAGGTGGCACCTTACGTTAAACTACTTTTTGCTGAACTCTGATGGCACCGACCATCGAATGCTTAGCAACCCTCTCAAAACAAAGTATATGCCATTGTAACATTGAATGCCGACCAAAGCTAACCTGATAATGAATGAGTGATTTGACAGCGATGAAAATCTTTGGCAACCATGAAGATTATTGATACGTGCCAAGGCATTTACGTACTCATTATTTTACACTCAAGGAGCCTTTAGATTCTGAGCATGGCTCGGAATGGTACTACAGATTTAAAAGCCGAAATGGCAGAAAAAAATGAGAACAGGAAAGATATAGAATTCTTGATTTTGTATTGATTACATGAAAGAAAGACAAAGTAAATGATTATTAACCCTTTCGCTCTCAATCCTCCCGTACCGGCTTTAGATGCACGCTCCCAGTTCCGGCCTTACGCCAGGACGAAGCTTCGTCCCCCCCCCGTGCTTTGCAACATCCATTTAAGAGTGTCAAGTGTGAAAAACCCCTTTCTGGTGTTTGCTATTGTAACCCCCTTCCCCCTTTGGGTGAAAAGCTGCATTTACGAACGGGTGCTTTTGAAATGCTTCGGGGAGGCACGCCCACGGATTTTTTGCACTCCTGTTTTGACAGAGATATATCTACACAGGTACAAAAGAAGCGTGTTTCGTAGGGGAAAGCATTCAAAAACATTTCTCGGTCGTTTCCGGGATTTTGAGCAAGCATTCCAAATCAAAGCTTGGGAGCGAAAGGGTTAAAATTAGATATGTGATCTCCATCACAGAGCTCCCAAAGACATATAGTATATGAATAAAAATGAATATGCTTTATGAAACGACTTTTATAAATGATCCTAGGAGAGGCTTTTTGAAATAAATTATGTCATTTACTTACAGCAGTATTCACCAAATTCCATGACTCCGCAAATCATATCGGGTAGAATTTTCGGTTTGACTCTTAGAGGCAACGTAGAAATGGAACTGGCCAGATGTCACGTTAATACACATAGTCATCTCCGGTTATAGTGAACCTCTGGGGACCATCAAATTTTGTCCACTGTATCCGAAGTTCGCTAAAACCGAAGTGTCCCAATAGCGAAAAGAGATACTGTATATGAATCGGGACTAATGGTTCGCATTCACTATCGCCGAAAGTTCACGATATCAGAAGATGACTGTACCTAGCATGGTAAACATTTTATTCGCTGTAACCTTTGAAGTACCTAACTTTGTTGAGTTACTAACGGGTTACGTTTTGTGAATTTGAGTACATTAATCGTATATCGCACATTTGCATAGATCTGCTCGGAAAATTTTTGTTGACAATGGATGTAATAAAGTCAAAAACAAAAGTCACAAAAGTTAATTATTTACCCTGAAAGTTTCAAATGAAAATGCTACCAAAGATCTAAAGAATTTTGGCAATGTCAGTAAATACGCATGTTATTTAAGTTAAAAATACGAATATTTTACAATATTTACGGCTATTGAAACAAAGTTTGCCTCATATCAAGTAAAGGATCTTTCGCCTAAAATTAAATTAAAGAAATGTGAAGTTACCGATAAACAGTCGAATTACGCTGTCTTGCATTTTAAGTTCTAAAAATTAAATTTACCGTAAAATACGATATAAGTGTCTTACCTCTCATAAACGGCCCCCTCTGCTTTTCTCGTGTATTTTGTTTTCTCTTAAAATACCGAATAAACGCTTCTTTAAGGTGGATTCATACTGACAGGACACATGCATCGGCTAAGCGTATGGTCATTGGTTCGATTTCCACTCATACCCTCATTGTAAAAATTGCCTTTCTCTGTATTAGTAAAAGCTTTCATTGTGATACAACAGAAGACACCAATGAAGCCTCGCCATATGAAAGCAGTGTGTGACGTCAGAACAATGCTCTCTGCTTTGCTTCACTGAGTGGCCTAATCGCGGCGTTTTAGCGATACGGAACGGACAGTAAAGGTGCGTTCAGACTAGCGTTTTTACCGTTCTTCTTGTAGCTAATGTCGCAAAAATAGCAAGCACAAAAAATCAGAACGTTCACACTCTGGACTTGAAAGTTTTGTAATGACGTATTCGCATCTGTTGGTGAAACGAAAAGGGTTGAGTATGGTGCATGCGGGAAGAATGATTGATGTTGACATCCTTTCCGCACCTTGAAAACTTATCAACGAAAGAAGAGGGGGAATCGTAGAGATATTAGGCAAGGATTTGGAAATAACTTGAATCCCAGAAAACTGGTTTTATCGTCGCTTACTGACGTCATAACTATGTCCGATAGCTACAATAAGAACTCCAACGGAGGAGGGGGGCATTTGAACGATATATATTTCCAATTTGTACCCCCTCCGTACGGAGGAGGTACAAATCTGTACTGTATTAATTCCGATTTGTTCCTCTTATCAATCCCCTTAGATTGCGATTTTCCTTGAAGTTCGGTGTTTGTCGCTCTTTCCGATATTTTACAGTAATAACTGCTGTTACGAAAATAATATTTTATTCGTGTTTATTTAATTGGAATTGTATTAAATAAAAGACACAGCGTAGCTAATAAATAATGCGATCAGTGTATTTTTGAAGAGCACCAGGTTCCAGTCGTCTGGAAATAACTAAAATAAAAAAAAATTACTTTCTCTGACAGATTGCCCAAAACTAAATCAAATATCAAAAGAAAATAAAAATCAAAAGTTTTTGCTTCAACATCAATAGTTTAGATATTTCTTTCTTCCTTCATCAACACTAAATTGATTTTTTAAAAATATAATCCTTTCAGGTGTTGTGTTCAGAAGAGATAAAAATTTAGCATAATTTATCACACATTCGGCAAACATCTTTAACGATATAAAATTTATGAGTGTCAGCTATGAAAAAGAAAACAAGAATAATGAAGAGTCGAGACAAGTTTAAAATTTACAAAGGACTTATTAACCCTTTAACGCACAGTGTTCCCGCTCTGGGATCACCAAACTCTGACGTTTTGACTGTTGCCAGTCACGAAGAATAGATAGGATTTCTATAAATATAGTTGCGGGTGACATAGCTCCACGAGAATCCTTTACTTTTTAGCACATCATTTCCCGTAAAGAAATTGTCACGATTATTTTTAACATCACTGATATCTGCTGGGAAATGGAAGAATGAGAGAACAGCTGGATAGATTGCCCAATGCTGAAAAAAGGGCAGCCGCTGCTATCGCTCGACTTAACTAACAGCAAGATGGCGGACGATCGAAACGTTCATCGCCTACCACAGATCTAGAGACCTTCTTTTTAGCGCAACGGCTGCCCTTTTTTCAGCATTGGGAGAGGGTTGCGCCTCAAAGGGTTAAACATATTAAATTTTCATAAATGTAATCTCAGAAACGCACTAATACTCTTGATGCCAATACATAAGGTGTTACATAGTTAAGCATCTATGGGAGTAAATACACAAGTCAGTAGATATAACTACCCCTTAAATAAAAGTGTTTCAGTTGTATATATTTCTTTATGATGTAGTTTTGTATGTGACAAGCATGGTTGTTGCTTTTTATTATTTTAATAATGCAAAATGATCATGAACTTCATCCAAAAAGTAACTCGGGTGATAGAACGTCAGGAACAAATATTATTTTTTTTTAATAAAATGTGAAGTTTAAAAGCAGTTCCCATTCTCCAGTAAAAAAAAAAGAACACTCTGTTTGGAATAATAGTTAATTGATTTTTAAAAATACTCATAAGAAATAGTAGCTAATATAGCTTTCTCTCTTTTAAAAGTAGAAACGTACTTTTAATGAATAAAACAAATTAAGTTCTTTTCTATAACCTGTGACAGAAATAAAAATCACATATTGCAGATCGTAAAATACTTTCAATATACACATAAGAATTGGATTTTCCGTCTAATTATCTGATTTGCTTAGACCTTCAGCTTTAAAGATAGGAAAATAATGAAGTGTAAAAATTTACCCTTGTATAGGAAATTTTAGAACAGTACGAAAAGAAAAGAACAATGAAAAAGTGTGTTGCTCATAATTATTGTCGACAATTTTCTCAAGAGGACAAAGATTGGGCGTAAATGACGACTATTCGGTGTCGTCTATATATATATATATCCGAAGTACTTCTTAGATAAGGAGCTTAAGAAAAACAGCATTAATATTTATGAGCTAAATGCAGAGCAGTTAGATCCACTTATTAAAAGCGAAGATTAGAAAGAAAAACATTGTTGAGGTAAATAAATACACTTTTGCTACTTTTTTTGTATGTATAGAGTCATTTCAAAAATTTTTCGAAATACAGAAAAACATAAATATTTATTTTATTATTTTTTTGATTAGAGAGAAAGGTAGATAAAAAATATTATTATTTTTCGCTTTCTGGGAGATTATTAAGGGAGGTAATTATGGTAAATTCCTTACAGGAAAAAAAGCTCCTTGATTTTCATTTATTTAGTAATTTTTAAAAGATTTTTTTCCTGCTTAATTATGTAAAAGTTGAAAAAACACTAAATACTTCATAACTTTGAATATTCTTTAAGGGAACGATAAAAGAGTTATTTTGCTCGGATTAAATGGCAAAGTTACAAATTCTCTTTAATTACTAATTATGAAAGATTTCTAGAACGAGAGTAAATGTGCCTGTCTAATAACTTACATTTAAAGACAAAAGACCCCAAAAAAGTTAAGCTATCAAGATGCTGTATATCCAATACAAGTTATGCCAAAAAGGTTGTAATATGCTTTAATTATTTATCTACTAGAGATAAGTGAGCAATATAAATTGAAAAAAAAATCAAAATAATAAGGTAAGAAAAAGGACTGTGATAAGAAGTTGACTGAAGACGTTTTCTCGTACTTTTTTAAAAGATTACACTTTTTAAATTTGCGTATGCCAACCGCACAAATCAATTTCCAATCAAAATAATAAGGTAAGAAAAAGGACTGTGCTAAGAAGTTGACTGAAGACGTTTTCTCGTAATTTTTTAAAAGATTACACTTTTTAAATTTTCGTATGCCCCCCGCACAAATCAATTTCCAATAGTAAAATGTGCCCGTGTGCCACTGAAGTGATTTTCAAAATTTGTGAATTATATCTTAAATATACAAGAGATATGAAGATAAATATATGCTGATTCAAACCACTTTTCACTTGCTGTCAAAAGAAATAAAATCACATCAGATGATCGCATTCCTGGAGTCGTGCAGAAATTACGAAGGAAAGCAATTTTTTGCACTCTAGGATTAAACTTTCACATTCAAATCCATGTATTGACCCTTATCATATTGTTTAAACACACATTTATGATGTAAGGCATTAATTTTGTGAATTTCTTTGTGCGGGGGGGGTCATGTACAAATTTTTAAAGTGTAGTTTTTAAAAAGCAACCAGGGGAACTCCTCTTAACCCATTAAGCGTCAAAGCTTCCGTTACGGGACCATCTATTATATATTTTTTTTCTCAAAATATTTTAACGCAATTGACGAAATACGTACACATTTTATATAAATATTTACACTATAGGGTGTGTTACATATTTTTATCGGAACAATATATTTTAATTTAATTTTTTTTTTCTAATTTTTAAAAAGCGAAATTTTGTCTTTATGACTGTCTCATATAAAACTAAAAAAATAAATAAATGGTCATTTAAATGTTTCAAGTAGAATGCATATTTAAAACCAACATCTTGAAGAACAACATTCTTAAAATCCTGCATCAATATATTCCTATAAAGGAATGTTGGAAACGGTTATATTTTCTGTTCCAACAGCGGGAGCTTTGGCGCCCTCCCACTAGTTAGCATTTCCAGTTTGATTTTGCTACCGTTCAACAATAAAGAAAATTTTGGCACTAATGTGCTGGTAATAATGTGCTGGTTATTTCGTACATTTATAGTATCAACAACAAAAGTAATTACTTTATATATACAGTTTTGAGCTGCATATGTAAAAAAAATGAATTGCTGTGTCCAAAATGAAGAAAAACATTTATCCCGATAAGACGCCAAAGCTCCAGCTACGGGAATATGCTATATTTTCTAAATGCTTTCAGTTTAAAAAAAATCCAACTGTTCTATAATAGAGGCATGCAATGTATGTAAAAAATGTATATACATTAAAAAATTATCTGATTCTCATAGCGGAGTTTAATGGGTTAAGGTAGTCTTTTTCCGCACCTTATTTTGAACAATGTTCAATTTACATTGCCCACTTATCTCTAATACATGAAAATTAAAGCGTGCTGCCACCTTCTGGGCACAACCTGTACATTCAAATTACGAATATTTTAGCAATTTTCGATTATTTAGTATTGTATTCTAAAGTCTAACGATTCAAAATGAAAATTGTTTTAGTTGCATTTTAATAAGAATTTGCATTTTGCCCAACTTTATGACATATTGGATTAATTAAACAATTGTATATGCAGCAGTGGCGGATTAATGCAAGTTTGTTGGTGGGGCGGTTTGTTTGTCGGAGGGGGCGGTTAGTTAGAAGTTTGATGTATACGTAAATTTTATGGAAGTAAAATAGGATCTTTTACATGAATTTCCTTTGTCTCGGGGGGAGGCGGTCGCCCCCCCTCCTTTAATCCGTCCTTGATATACTGTACAATGAATCGTTCAAGTAGTAAAGCTACATCGAATTGAGAAACAAATGGATAGTTTTGACATCAGAAATAAGAAGATATATATGTGTAAAATTATTTGTTTTCGGGTTTCAATTCTGTTTCCTTCATAGACAGTAGGCAAATGTGACATCCTCTGACATTAAGCAACGAAATAAAATCAATCCTACTAGCAGAGACGGCCCGAGGGGCGTGCGGGGCCTCTTCTCTATCATGTCTTATGAGATAACAATAAAATGGCCCAGGAGCGGGGCCTCTAAGCGCGGGGCCTTAGGTGATCGCCTCATTCACACCCCTCTTGGGCCGGCCCTGCTACTAGAATTTCAGATAAGAAAGAAGTCTATGAACTTCGTTATTTTAGTCTTTTGTCTTGATTTACCTATAACAGCTCCATCTTATTTAAAAAGACACATCATCAAGTATACACTATGAAGCTCCATTTTATTAAATTCTACAGGCACAACCTGTGAAGAATGGTGCTTTCTTAAAATTCTTACATTTAAATCTTTACATAGCATAAAATGAAGTCACTTCCGCTCGATGTTCGCTTAGATCTTTTAAACTACTCAACGGAATTTAATGCAGTTTCCAGCAATAGATAGAGTGATTCAAGAGGATGGTTTATATGTATAATACATCGCGGTACGACAATAATATGCACGTGTGTCGAAGAAAAAGACAATATTTACGCCTTCGCAATAAGGTTTTCAGGTTAAACCACACGAATTTGTAGATAATTGTAATAAGCGGTTTTATTTCACGTGATCATATTATCAAATCTTTGTAATTTAAAGAGTCACGTGACTCACCATCTATATATGAAAGTGTTTATATCTGATAAAAGTAGATCAGTTTAAAACATGAAAATAACTACTTTACTTTCAATAATTTAAGTTAAATTTCACGAGCGAAACTGACGTCATTTTAATGCACGACTTAAAAAATGCATTAGATAATAAAATTTGCTTTACGAGCGAAACAATAAACTTCCATCTACCAATCAAATTCCCCTGAAGAGTTCCGGTGACGGTAATTTGATGTCACGCATTGTATAATTCGAAGAGATCCCAAGCGTTTATCGATGTTCTTCAGCAAGTAAAATAAAAATAAAACGTGCTTTACAGCGCGATGCTGTTCAATTTGACCAAAAAATCTTTGATGAAGCGTTATTTGAATTGAACAAAGTAGTGCAATTACTTTCGGGTAAATCTGTCAATGATTTTATATATTAGTATTTGAGTATGTACTAAGGTGAATTCATCTATCAATCTATTTAGGTTAATTTATCTATTTAACTACTTAAGCAAGATTGATTTCAAAGAAAATAATATTTTATTTAATCATAATTCTAAGGTTTTCAATTATCATAGTTAAAAAAATAACTGAGTTTATTTGTTATTGATGATCGTTTATTTTTTGTGTACAAAAAGCAATAGGTATTTCAGTCATGTCTAGAAGACGTTGTTTATCAAACATAGGTCATAGCATAAGCAGTGCAAAAAGAATGTGTTTAGGTAGAGATAGAGAGTCGTCATGTATACAAGAAAGGTCCTATGTGCTTATAATATTCTCCTTGCAATGACTTGCCAGTGGCCGAGCGCATAGCGTTCTGAACTGGGAGAGGGAATGTTTCTGGATCAAAACAGGTCGCTTCCGCCGACCTAACCGTTCGGAGTTTTCCTGTATCCCGTTCGGAAAATAAAACTGCTCTCGCAACATGCATATGTTAGGAAACATATATGGCTGGTTTCCTCCAAAACTTAGCTTAAATACGACTTAGGACACAGTAGAAAGACCCCCACGGAGGAAACCCCCACCCCTTGACCTAGATCCTATGTGTGGAGACTATAAGCAGGATAGTCTCCAGATTTGTAGAGAGCTTAATTTAACGCCTAGCGTCGTGTGCAACTTATAGAAGCAGTTCCACGATACCGGATCCGTCGAGAAAAAGCCTGGGCAAGGTCATCCAAGAGAAGTTGCTTCTTTTTTGATCGCCAGTGACACTGACATAATTTTTGTGCCATCATGTTGCAGTTATCTCAGATTTGCACTCATGACGTCAACATTTCATCATGATTTAAATAATTTTTCACTTTTTTAGATTCCACATCACTGGGTTTAATTCTAATCGTATGTGTAACGAAAATGTTCTTTTCCTACCGTGCGGAGAACGGGTACTCAGCTAGTTTAATTATAAATCTTCTACAGAAAAAAAAAATCAAGAACGGATATTCTTTTTAAAAAAAAATGCTATTAAAATCAACCACTTTTTTTTTAAGCACTAGAGTTATGTTTCGTCCATTCCGGCATTTTCTATCGAATAGCGGGGAAGGGGAAGGAAGAGTAAAATACTGAAAGTTTTCTAAGGATTACAACTGCGAACAACTAAGACCAATTTGATGCACTCATTTATTGTGGTTCACAATGCAAACAGCATTTATAAAGGCAAATTATAGTTAGAATGTTCCTTTCGAAGATTGTATAAAAATTTTTACAGGCGATTTTTAAATAGATTTCAATTCCAAAGAAGTGATTTTATGAAAAAACAAAGTGTGCCACACTCATTAATAATGATACACTTTCCAACTCAATGGAATAAGGAAGAAAAATAGGGACGACGCGTGGATTATGATAAGCTTTTAATATATAGCCTTTCAGTGCGTATTTAAAATATAAATTCGTTCCAGATTGATTTTTTTAACATGGATCACTTTCGAAACATTACAAGAAAAGTGTCATGATATGGTTATAATATATCCCGAGAAAAGTTATTTTTAAAAATTCATGTAAAATATATCTCTTACATTTCAGGTAGTTCTTTTTAATTCTCTAATTATATTTGAATTGTAAAGAATGTTCTAAAAGGTCATAAGACATTCTTTCCACTAACATAAGAAAAAGATCGATTAACTTAAGAATATGTTGATTAAAAAACTGCAAATAATCACAAAGATTGGCGATTTTCCTCAGCATAAAATGATTTATATTCTTGCTTCAAAACAACAGACAAAAATGCCATCAGGAAAAGAGAATAATCATTAATTTTTTTTCCTTCGATTTAATGAAAATATCGTCTGCATGTTTAATAGGAGAGATAAACAATTGTTTTAACCCTTTAACGCGCAGTGTTCCCGCTCTGGGAACACCAAACTCTGACGTTTTGACTGTTGCAAGTCAGGAAGTATAGATTTGATTTCTATAAAAACAGTTGCGCGTGACAGAGCTCCACGAGAATCCTTTAATTTTTAGCACGTCCCGTATAAAAAATGTCACGATTATTTTTAACAGCACTGACATCTGCTGAATAATGGAAGAATGCGAGAACAGCTGGATAGATTGCCCAATTCTGAAAAAAGGGCAGCCGTTGCCATCGCTCGACTTAACGCTCGACAGACGCATCTGGCTGTGCCGGGCACAGCCAGATGCGTCTAAAAAAGGGTCTCTAGATCTGTGGTAAGCGATGAACGTTTCGATCTTCCGCCATCTTGCTGGTAGTTAAGTCGAGCGATGGCAACGGCTGCCCTTTTTCCAGCTTGGGAAAGGGTTGCGCCTCAAAGGGTTAAATAAGTGAATGGGAATTATGATACACTCAACGAAATAAAACAGGAACGATAACTAGGGCCGACATGTGGAGTATGATATACTTGTTTAAAAAAGCACTGTAGTGCTTTTTAAAACTATCAAACTGAATCACTTTTTTGTAATTAAAATAGTTTTTATAAATTTGGTTTAAGGTCAAAGACATAATTAAAGCTGAAATTAATATATCCAAGCATACGCTTCTCTTTTTCTATCGCTTGCGTACTGTGCTATCTAGAAATTTGTTCGATCATCAAAGTCCAGCAGCATTTGACCAACACTTCTGCTTGGCTGTTCAGAAAAACAGGCTGCGGTGCCGACATTTGGTCACAGTCCTTTTGCCCTCGCAGAGTCATGTGACTTAGGAGGTGTGGCCATCTTGATCCGAGATAGCCATAGAAAGATGGCCACACCACCTAAGTCGCGTGACTCATCGAGAGCAAAAGGGGTGTGACCAAATGTCAGCACCGCAGCCTGTCTCTCTCGTCAGCCATGACACTTCTGAGAGTGATGACAACAGAACATCACTTGATATTCACCCTTTTTTTTTAGTTTTTCATACTTCCATATATCACTAATGCATGTTACTACTATATTTTTAACGGAAATGCACAGTGCTACGTATGTATTTTCTTCAAAAAGGGATTTTCCCACCTCCCCAGGAACGTGATCACATATTATGGCTCGGGAAACATTTATTTTTAAAACTGAAGATATAAGATATTTTTACCTTAAAAATAAAATCTATCTTGTGTGCCATTAAAACTATAAAATAAGAGTGTATTTATTCTGTTTAAATATTCCTAAGTAATAATCTAAAAAATGTAATTTTTCAACTATCATATAGATTCTGGAATATTCAAAAATGAAACTCAAATGGATAAATTCAATTTTGCTACAATGTTTCAGACTGGTATTATTCTTTTTGGCTTACATTTACCTGTCCCACGTCATAAATTTAGCATCAAGCTGTAAACGCACCCTTTTAAATAATCCAACATGAAGAGGTACATAAACTGGAAGTGGGAGCAAGTTGCTTTCACATAGCTTCATTATGTAATAGATGATAAAGTATGTTGAAATAATTGAGCATATATGTGCGTTGAATTAATGGTTACTAGAAATGTAGATTGCCGGAACAAAAGTTGTTATGAATCGAAATAGTGGTTGAAATGTATTCACAGAGGAAACGCTCCTACCTCAAAATTACCTGCAGCAACGAATTTGGAACCGCGTTATCGTGCCGTAGATTCTGTGAATCATTTTCACAATATCGAAGGTTGTTTGATTTAAATTTGTTCAAGTGTATACTATAAATATTTGTAGCGATTCGTAGAATTGTTTAAATTGTCCTCGGAGCGAAATTTTGAGTATCCATACAGTATCATCGGAAATGACAAGTAGAACTATCATTTCGCAAAAGCTTTTACAATTATTTTGAAAAATATTTTTAGAATAATTGAACAGTATTTCTACATATGACATGAAATATTTGCGTTTTTTGATATGTCCCTGTTATTCGCTAAAAAGTAATGGGAATGTAGAAATACTTCCGCATATTCTTCCCATTAATCACTGAATAATGGCAGCTAATTTAGTGAATGTTTTCAGCCCAATACTGGTTATTATCGGAATAATAAGCAGTAATATTTAGTTACTAAATAGTATAAAGAGGTACAATTCATACGTAGTTTTTAATTTTTTATTAGTGATTCATTATTTTCATGAAAAAAGTTTAATAAAATAAACTTGTGGGTTTCGCATTTTTGAATTAGGTAAATTTTCGACATGTGGATGCCAACAATGCGATGAAACATCGCCCATCTTTTCAATTCAAAAATAATTTCCTTTTATCTGTTTTTGTTAATCAACTATTTCATTTCCTGCACTTCACACTTTGTTTTTTCCGATTGGTAAAAGTAATGTTCCCATTTCTCTTATGCCAGCCTCTGTATCAGAGAAAAGGTAATTTATTTCTAAATTAACTATCGGTTTAGTATATTCAGTGTTAATTTGAAACATTTATGTATTGGCGTTCGCCAAATGTGGCACTTTGGCCAAATGTGTTTGCATGTTTAATTTTAAATATATTATACGTTTTACGCCTACCCGTCACAAGATCCCACGTGGGAAGTCGTTTTTCATTGGCTCGTTTTTCTCTCGAAGATGCGAAAAGCTTCATTCGAAATAATTTACTTTGTTAATTTGTTGTTTATATAAGCAAATAAAGAATTTTTCTTGTCTTTTTGACAATAGCTTCGTCTTGATTTCAATAATAAAGTCTGCTAGGATTGAAATAGTACTGTTGTCAGTCAAATGTTAAAAATTTCTGTAAAATAAAAATTATTTAAATAAGACATGGTGGCCCTAGGCAAGAAGAAGGAAGAAAATGCAAATACTTTCGCCAAGAGATTGTCACTGCTTCAATTTACAGTGGTGGCCAAATGTGGACAGTTTGAAAGTTAGGTTTCAACTTGCAGCTTATAGGAAGTGCTACGTTTCACAAAATGCAAACTCATATATCATTTTAAAGAAAATTTAATACTGATTTGAATACACAAAACTAAATTTAAATGTGCGCAATAGAATAAAAGTTAAAATTACTTGAATCTGATAAACAAATACAGTAACGTAGGGGATTGTAATTTCTAACTTTCCAGTCCGATCTCTTTTATTTTTCCGAGCTTAAAACTCTCATCAGCTCAATGAAACATCGATATGAAGCTGTAATAAACTTTAAGGCTACCCTACAAACTGCTGATAACTCACTGCAATCTTCAATAGCTAATGCATCTGGATAATTATTGCCGTTTCACATTTTTTGTGTTACTAATATTTTCATTTTGTGTTTTGTATTAAAATGAGTATTAAATGATCTTTAAAATGATGTAAAAGAATTTGCATTTTGTGAAACATAACATTTTTTTTATACGTATACGAACTTAGAAAAGAAAAATTCGTTTCCAAAAATGTCCACAATTTTGGCCACCACTGTATACTATTAAAACAGGAACCTTTTTTTGTTTGTCCGAGCGATTTCGGGAAAGGCTCAAAATATTTTTTTAAACTCATTTTTCATACCTATCGGTTTTTCGGGGACTGGAATCGATTGAGCTATGCGGCGTGACTTGAAAAACACCCTGAACAGCTTAAAATATAAAATTTACTATTCTGGACCATAGCGTAATCTACTGATCATTTGTGAAACAGAGTCTTGTTTTTGATGGAATAATACTTCAATAATTAAATTTTTCTTAATTAATAGTCACTAATATAAAAAAAAATTGGTAAACTTTCTCTCAAAAAATGCTTACATTTATTATTTCGCCTTTTGTTTAACTATTATAAAACTAAATGTTTAGATACTAAAACTATAGGTACTGTAAATATTTTTAATGCATTTTTCTGATGCATATGATATGACTTTCAAAAATGCATGTGGACGTTTCAGATTAAACGAATAATTAAAATGAAAATAGCACCATTTGCAGTATTACACAGAACTAAGGCTGTTGCACATCGAGCAGACTCATTACGGTCTTGTTTCTATCCTAACCACGGGGTTTAAGCGTAACGAAACAACGATGTGGCAAATTCTTGATGCGGTTATGGTTTTCATTGTCATATCAAACCACGAGGTTGGGGAACATACAATGCGGGAAAGATTCAACCAGTATTAAAGGCAGTGACGGCTCCTTCATTTGAGTACATGAACACGATAACTCACAGAGGAAAAAAAACTAAAAAATGAACACATTAACAAATTAAATAAAAAAAAATATTAACTACACATCTCTAGATTTTTGTGAATTTAAAATGCAATTTTTACTCTCTCCCACTCCTTACTTTTATTAAAAACCCTTATCATAGCTAACACACTGCATTGCAGGTTGCTACAGCACAGTATTTCTCGCAATCGAATATGCGATCGGCCAAATGGCCCCCTGAACCGCTCTCAGAGAAAAGACGCGGAGATAGTTGCGGAGAAGTAAGGCACTGGCGGTATCACTCCGTTCGCACATTTTTAGTGTGCTCAAGGACGATTTTTTTGCCATTATCTCTTCCGGATTATCTTATGGTTTGTTATGTACAGTTAGTTAATCCATTTTTTTCCATCTTCTTTATTTTTATCATTTTTCACTACAGTATTTTTTTATGAACTAGTACAAATAATTAAGAAGGGAGTGAAATAAGTGTTTCGGAGATAAAACAATGACATTTTTCAATATTATCCTTTGAAAAAAATTGAAACAAAAAATCAAGAGAACTCTTTTTCTAAAACTTATCTTGGTGACGAAATGTAAGACCATAGATTACTTGTTTTCTTTCCTTTTCATGCATTGTTTTCGTTTAACTTCTGGAAATGAAGATATATTTTATCTTGCAACATGCGTCGTACCTGCATATTTAATATTCGAAATTTATTTTGTAAACCTCTATTTTGCGAACCTACCACAAATCAACCGACTCAAGATCCTGATGCTGAATTTGACCGTCCTTAACATGAACAGATATATTTCTGAGATAATCTAGACGCTTTTAGTGAATGCATGCTATCAAAGACCTGAATACTTTGTTAGACAATTTATTAAGAACTAAAAAGCATTTCGTGAGTACTTCATGATGGTTTCAGATGAGAAATAGAAGAAGCAAATGAACTAACTCTTACTACAGAAGGAAACGAGTTACCTTACGTAAAACTACTTTTTGCTTCATTCGGAAGGCACAGACCATCGAAGATTCGACAAACCTTTTCAAAACTCAATATGTGTCATTGTAACACTGAATGCTGACCATTGCTTTCCCGATAGTGAATTAGTGATCCGAAAGGGTGTAAAAACTTTCATATTCACGAAGAATATTGATAATATTGCGTTGAGCCATTTACCTGCCCATTATTTAACACTGAGGGAATTTTTTGTTTCTGAGCATGTCTCCGTAGCCACGTACTTTCAAATAAATAAAAAAATAAACAAACATATGCATTTCATGTACACCAATTATGCATGAAAAATTTCTGTGAGTTAGAAGATGAGGAACATTATGGCTGCATATGATACATAAATCGATTATCTAAAATTTATAGATAATTCCGTGTAGTTTGAATGTCTGATTGATAACATAGTTGATAATTCTCAGCACATCCAGCATCCCTGATGTATTGCTCGAATTCATTAGCTGCTAACGAGGTAGAATATTACGAATTTCAGAATATGTATGGATTGAACTCAATTCGTCAATTAATGAGCTATGTGCGTAATTAAAATAACTTTTTCTAGGTGTATGATGATGAGTTAAATTTTATTTTAAATAAAGTAAACTGATGCATTTTAATAGCTTTTATAATATTCTCGTGACTTTATTTTTCCCTGAACTATCAAATACGATTTATATAGAATTCTAAATCACCGAAATATATATCGATTATTTTGGAAGTAAAATAAATTATAAATATTTAACATTTTTTTTTCTATTTTAAATGGTGTGCATTGAACTCATTTACCAAAAAAAAAAAAAAAAAAAAAAAACCACCTTCAAAATAATTCATATATATCGCAATTAACTAGTAGTGACGGAAAATAACACTCACTTTATTTCAGTCTTTGAATCATTCTCCATGCAGTTTTTCATTCATACATACGAAAATTTTCTGGGAAAGTGTAATGTGATTAATTCAATCGCTATGATTTGTAATATTTCTGATTCAAAAAGCAGTTGAACGGATGACAAATTTTTCAACAGCTTGGAAATAATACAGTAAACAAATGCTAGTTTTTATAAAAATTAATTCCAAAACTATATTTTAAAACATCTTATAAGTTACAAAAAATTTCAAAATTTCTCCTTTTTTATGAAAATGCTGTTTTTATATCACTTAAAAAATTAAATATCATTCAAAATATAAAATGAAAGAATAAAATTATATTCAAGATAAAATTTTATTATTTTAAAAGCTTTCTTACTACTTTCGAAGAATCAATGTATAGTAAAGTGTTAAAAGAAAAAAAAATCTTAAAATAAATATATCGTTAAAATGAAAAAGACCCTTATTTAAAAATCCTTAGATAAACGAATTTAATTTAAAATTGGAGAATCTGGAATCACTTCTAACTAAACATTCCCAAACTCATATTGCCATATAAAAGCTGAAGTTAATATTTAAGCTGACATTTAAAGCCATAAAAAGGGAAACAGTACTTAACTTTTGCGTTATTTGACTTTTGGAGCTTAGACAAACTTAATATCTCTGCAACCTTAATATAAACTTTACAGAGAGTTTTTTTTTATTTAATCGAAAAACGCTTAGTAAAATATAAAGAGCAAATACAAAATCCTAGAGAAACAGTCTGATATATATATATATATATATATATATATATATATATATATATATATATATATATATATATATATATATATATATATACATATAGTTTAAATTTTTGAAATGTAATACTCAAGTATAAAATATTGTAAATAAATACTTAAAGGTACATTAAAATATTTTCTACGGTATATTATGAAAATAAAATGCAGTAAATTTTTATTTCGATGATTCATCACTGATTTAAAAAAGGAAAAAAATGCCTTTAAACATAGGCTTTCAATTAAATGAATGTGTAACTAACATTTACCCATAACTTTAATATTATATGCATGTTTGTATTTGTGTCATATGTGAGTGTTTTGTTAGATTTCTGAAAGGAGTATTTTTTAAAGACAAATCAAAATTATTCAAAAATCAAAGTTCGTCACCAATGCTTTCTTTATGTACTACTTATTACCTACTCTGAAGCAGTTTGAAAATGTTTAAAAACCAATAGAAGAGATTAATAATTATTTTCTCAGGAAAAGTTTTATGTTAGGAATGGAAACTTAGAATATATGCATATATATATCTATATATATATATATATATATATATATATATATATCTATATATATAATAGTAAAATGGCTGAACTTACCAATCATGGAATCATTCTACAGCTGTTTCGTAGTCCAAATATTCAATGAATACAAAGCCGTATCTAAAACAGGCATAGGCAGATATATGCAGTCATTTACGAGAATTGTATAAATAAATATTAATCAAACTACAAAATTTATGGAATAGATAAGATTTTAATCAGAAGACGATTCAGCATGTAATGAACAAAATTCGCAATAGCTACTACTATATACGAAATGAAAATGCATTAAAGAGATATCAAATCGCTAAGTCAAAACGCGCAAATTGCAGCTATATTTTGGCTTGCAACAATTTCATTAAAGAGGATTATTGCCTAATTATGGCAAGGTTGTGAATGCATCAAAATTAATAAATATTATATAAAAATATGAAATCAATATTCTATAATAAAAGCACTAAAAGCTGCATCGTTCTACAGAACAGTATATAATAGTAAAATGGCTAAACTTACGAATCAAGGAATCATTCTACAGTAGTCCAAATTCGTAGTCCAAATATTCAATGAACACACAGTCGTATCCAAAACAGGCATGAGTAGATATATCCAGTCATTTCCGAGAATTGTATAAGTAAATATTAATCAAACTACAAAATTTATGGAATAGATAAGATTTTAATCAGGATACGATTTAGCATGGAATGAACACAATTTGCAATAGTTATTACTCAATGTATATACGATATGAAGATGCATATATATATATATATATATATATATATGTAACTAATAAGTAAAACACTAAGTATATACTGCAAATATGACATACGCCGCATGAAAAAATATAAGAGCAGATGCAAAAATTACATACCTCGTGTGAGAGAAAAAACAGATGCTGAGCCTAGCACAGTACAAGTGAACAATGTAAAAATAGAATGGTATGGAAATCATAACAACTGGTGCCCTTCGTCAGGAACCATAACAAGTAAATTATAATTAAAGAGAATCAAAATAGTAGTATTTCGGTTGTGTTGCAAATCAAAAGAGTATTCATTCCACACATTTTAGGCTCTATCCTACTATAGAGCAATAATCTAAATCAAGAAAATTATAATCAGGTGCATTTTGATAGAAAAATTAGATTGAAAAAAAATCACTATCACTCCTAGCAATAGTCTACGTTTCAACATATATGATAAGAGTAAAGATTTTCGCTTTAAAGTAAATAGCTTTACTCGTTTTTCATCTTGCTTACATAAATCAGTATTCTGCAATATCGTTCATAACCATTGTTGTAGAATCAAGCTACGGTGTACAGAAGAATTTAAAGTCTCCAATTTTAAATCACTCTTTCTAACTGCCAGGCGATATAAATATCCTTCCAAGTTCCTAAAATCTATTATATACAATTCATGCAAGTAATGTGTCTATTGTCTTTGTTAATTTACTCGTGGTTGGGTTGGTTGTAATTGGAGGTTTGGTGGGGTTTGGTTTTAAGGTTGTAATTGGATGGATGGGAAAGAGGAAGCTTATCTCATTATATATAAAAATAATAATATAAAAAAACAGTATTTTTAATAATCTCCGGATGTGCATATGCAGGCATATATGTATTTGGAAAAAAAACGAAGTTCCTATTCATTGAATATACATTTTAATTCCAATTTTAGTTTTTAAATATTCTCTCTAAATATTAGAATGAATCTATGCAAAAGAAACCATATATATGTATTTAGATAGTAGATATATTCATTAGAGTTAAAATACAACATTTTTTAAAAAATATTTAATTGGCTATTCCAGCTATCTCTCATAATTCACTAACTTTAGTTTTAATTTAAATAATATTCCTTTATTTTAATATGATTAATATACCTCTATTTTAAAACTGTCACATAATTTCACACTAGTGTTTGTGGCAACACTTTTAATTTCTATTTTTACACTTTATACTTCTGGAAACACTATGTTTACTCATAACTTTTGCAAAATTGCTGACTAATGCTTAGTGATCTGTATTGTTCCTGTTTGGTATGCATCTGCTGTTATATTTTTTATGCGCGGTATGTCATATTTGCAGTTTTGTGTTTTACCTATTACTTTTATTCTATTCTGTTTCTCATAGCTGCATTTGAGTGTTAATGATAGAATATTGTTACGAGTTTTCGGGGCGACCCGCTCTTCTGGGGCTTAAAATAGTTCAAAATTCGTATTTTACGGGTCAAATAGTTAAATTTTGCTTTTTGTTGCATTAAAATCGGTCAACTAGAACCGAGGATACGGAAATTTGTTTCCACATTCATTTGTATGCAGTTTCTAGAAATCTCGAGAAATATTGGTTCTAGGTCTTCGGTAACTTCACTTTTGGGAACTTATTTTTATCGCCAAATTTAGCGACATTTTGGTCATTTGGCGCCGATTTTCCCTATGGAGCTTTTAAAGTTGCTTTTTCAGCATTAAAATCACACAATAGCCTAATAATTTAGCAGTAATCCTATGATGTATTCAAAATTCGCGCTTTAAGGGGAACCTTCGGGAAATTTCTAGTAGCTTCTGACATCTATAAAAAGGAAGCGGGCTCCACCGATTCAATCAATATTGCTGCAGCCTGAGAGCGAAGCAGATGCCGTTCTACCAAAGCGTAAAGCTGTGTTTTGACGCGATAGAAGTGGTGTTTGGGCTTGCTTTTCGAAGCTGATTTTTAAGTGCTTTGTCTAAATTCTTCATTGCTGTGTGTTAAGGGATTGTGTACGATATCCCTTGCATATTTCTAATGAATTTTGCCTATGGAAGTGTTTCATTTTGCGTGAGAAATGCAGCATTTTTGAGAGCTTCTGATCGAAGCGGACAGTTAAGAGAACACTACCGTTTGATTGTACTTGTGAATCTTGTATAGCTGATTGTTCGCCGAAGTTCTAGAAGCAATAAAGTTTGTGTTTCATCCTGTCAAGTGCACTCTTTTCTAGAATTTCCTACACCTACTGAACTTTAGAATGACTAACCCAGGAATTGCAGAGTTTTCTGCAGCAATATCTTCTCTATAATTAATTATGAGCGCTTGATTTGAATCTATATGCCATGGTGAAATTATGTTTTATACACACACACACATATATATATACGGTAAGTGACTTGCATACATGAAAATAAATATTTTTTGCTGTTTTTTTTTTTCGCGTACCTAAAATAAACTTCGATTTAGCATGCAGAAGCCTTTATTTAAGATTTCACTTTCATTAAATATCGTGCAAAAGAAAGTGTTTCTGTTATATAAATATGTACTGTCTGACTGCCTTTTGCGTGAGAAATTGACAAGCTGCCATTAAAGATGAATCCAAAATAACCGGTGGAGGAAGGGAAATGAGAGTGGAGTGAATGTACAACTGCGGAAAAAAAAGTCCCACTTTATTCAGCCGTCATTTGTCGCACAGCAAAGTTACATATACCAATCGTTTACGATTGATGTACATTTTAATTTGGTATACATAAAAATCGCATAAGGGGCCGTCTCCATATTAAAATTCGAACCAACTTTTTTTTTCCAATAGCAACCCCTAGATTTCACTTCATACAGTGAAATCTCTCTATAACGATATTCTGGGGGTCAAAATAATATATCGTTGTAAAGAGAATTATCGCTATAGAGAGAATCGATATTGGAACGAAAAGATTTTTGATTTTTGTTCTTCATATATCCCATACCCTGCGGTGTCACCAGAAAGTGTTCTGTTTTCATTCAGGACACCCTCGCAAGTAATATATAATAAATGAAAGGATAAAAACTTGTTTATAGTTTTCAGTAATTTTCACAACACTCACAAATTTTAGTTAAATACCATTGCCGCCTCGCCAGGGATTCTAGCGGCGATATAGCTTATAAATATTTATAGCATATTTGAATAACAAATATAAAATGTCTAAATAAATAATACCTGAATGCCGCAGAAGCGTTTTTTAAAATGTATTAGATATTAATTGAAAATACATACCCATTAATTTATCCTTATTTATTTTGCTTCATGCCTTTATCAAAATCCTTTATGACTTTCACTTCGATAGATATTTATTTTCTTTTAGCCATTTGCTTTCGATTTTCACTAAACAAACTTCAAAGTAAACAAAACTCATAAATAATTTAAAATATCCTCGTGTAATAATCGACCTCGATAGGATTTATCGGAGGTTAAAATTCTTACTCAAGTTCAGACAAAAGAACGTATCGTTTTCTATATCAGTTCCGGTGAAAGGAATCCTTGACCATTTTTTAAAGAGGGGGATAGGAATGAAAGATGTGTCATCCAGGAAATGCCAACTGCCCTTCAACTTACGAGAAATGCACTTTCTCATTACCATAGTGTTACATCAGCAAAACGAAACTTAGAAGACGTTCTTTGGCAGAGGCGTGGTCCAACCCGTTTCAACCAATTTTTCCTCGACTTTCTTTGTGTAGCTTCAATGTGTGTGCATGAGATGGGCTTCTGATGCATCGTAGAAAAAAAAACATCGTAGTAGAGAGAATTATTGAGATGTAAGGGATAATTATTACCATCGTTGTAGAGAGAATTATCGTTTTAAAGGATATCGTAATACAGAGAACTGTTTTACATTAATCTAAAGGGAATTCAACCAGGACTATGAAAAAATATCGTAATAGAGAGAATTATCGTTATAGAGGATATCGTTGTAGCGAGATTCTACTGTATTTCAAAAATTTAGCTCATTTTAACCCCGGATATCAATTTTCAATACATTTGAACTGAAAATGAGTGAGTTATGAGCACCCAAAATCCCCCTCACCCTTAAAATATTTTTTCATACTTTAATTCATATTTCATATAATATTGATAATAAGGAGCTGACTTTTATTCGTACTATTAGAACTAAAAAACCCAAAAATAATTTACAATTATTATAATTTTTACTCTGAATATATATATACATATACCCTGAATACATATATACATATACATATGAGTACATATATATTAACGGATCTTTAAGAAAACAAATTTTTAACCTGCACATGTTCTAGATAAAAAAGATATATTTATTTTCAAAAATCAGAGTAAACCGATTTATCCTCCTATAAATCTAATTATTGTAATGCATTCTAGGTTATATTTTCCGTGGTTTTAGCCACAGATCTAATGAAATAAAGACTTGGAAGGGGAATGATACATTATGGATAACTTCGTTATTTTATCTGTTCACGGACCCGGATGACGAGTCTTCTAATTCTTTTGTCACTTAGAGTGCTGAAGACTTATACTAAGTTCTTGGTGAATATAAAGCAAAACAGGGATCTTACAAAAGTATTGTTAGCTGCATGTATGTTTTATGGAATTATGTTTAGTAGAAATCAAGCAAACAAACACATGTGTAAGATGGTAACGCACATTTTCCCGTCGTTACAGATAAGCGTGCATTGCGAATTGAAAAAAATGTTCAAAATAAGGTCGGAAAAAAACAATATGTTAAAAAAAGTCCTCTCGTTAATATTTGAAAATGAACCCTTTTTTTTCATTTTGTACATGACCCTCCAGCAAAATAATTCAAAATTAGTAAAATTTTCCCAATACATTAATAAGGTGATTCACAAAATTTAAGAATTATATTCTAAAAATCGTAAGATGTATAAAGATAATTGTATGCTGACTTAAAATGCTTTTCAGTGGCCAAGGAATGGAAAAAATCTCGTCGGATAATCAGGGATCTTAGAGAAATTACGAAATATTTTTTTTTTCACTCTAGGAATAAGCGTTTACATTCTAATTTATCTATAATCCCTGACCATGTTTGTTTAAAGATATCTCAGATGAAAGGCTGAAATTTTGTACTTCATCTAAACAGCTTTCGGGACGCTGAGTAAACTTTTTTTTCTTTGTACAGTGTCCGTATACAAATTTATAAAGTGATACCTTCCGAAAAATAATGAAAGCGTTGTTTTATTAAAGTACTAATTTTACCTACCTTATGCTGAACATTTTTTTTTAATTTACATTTGCACACTAATATATCTATGTTTAAAGAGTTAAAGCGCGCTAACACTTATTGGGTCATCATTTATGTAAATAGATAAATTCATTTCATAATATTACATTCATAATATTTACATTTATTTCATAATATTTACATTATTTATTCATTGAGTTTCATAACATAAAATTCAATGTCTCTGCGAAAGACTAATAATATGCCAGCATTCTAGATAAAATGCTTAAAAAGTAATTCTTTAAATTTTTTCAGTCGGTTTATAATTCACCCAAAGATAAAATAGAATTTTATACGTCTAAGCGAAATTTTTATGACATGTTTCATATTTAGAAGTACTTATCTGTGAAAATAGTTGCAATCTTGTTATTTCGAGATTTTGGAGAAAAAGAATAACCATATGTTTGAAATATTTCTTGAAACTATCTTAATCATATAGATATTTACTTCGATATCTTTGAAAAACATGACGCATTTTATGCTTTAAATCTTTAGAAGGCGCATTTATCTTTATTGAAACACATGAAACTCAAACTGATATTGCATTTATATAATTGTGACAATATATTATTGCAAAAAACTCTGCTTGTTTCCAGGGTTCGTCGTTCTAAAGTCCAGTAGGTGTAGAAAGTTCTAGTAAGGAGTCCACTCGTCAGGATGTAAAACGAACTTTATTGCTTCTAGAAGTTCGTCGATTAATCAGTTGTACAAAATTCACAAGCACAATCAAACAGTAATGTGCTTTGAACACTCCGCTTAGATCTGAAGCTCCCAAATGCTGTATTTCTCACACAAAATAAAACACTTCCATAGGCAAAAATTCAGTGAAAATGTATGATGGATTTCGTCAACAATCCCTCAAGACTCAGCAAATAATTTACACACAGCAATTAAAAAGAAAGCTTCAAAAAGGCAAGCGAAAATAACGCTTCTATCACAGAGAAAAGCAGCGTACTCATCGGAAGCTCAATCCACACTGAACTGGGCTGTCTGTCATACCTGTATTTATAGGTGACGAAGAAGCTACAAGGAGTTTCTAGAAAAATTTATCTTCCCATTTTATGAGATTCCTCATAAAATGGGACTTTTGATTATGTCATAGAAGAGCAATATTAGCCTATTATGCATGTTAATGCAGAAGAACTAACTTTAGAGGCCCCATACAGGAAATCTCGCCAAATGACAAAAATTTCGCAAAGCTTGAACACTTTTGGCCCAATATCGGCAAATTTGCCACCAAAAACAAATCCTCAAAAGGGGGTTACCGAACGCCTAGGACCAATATTTCTCGAGATTTCTAGAAATTGCTATACAAACGAATAGGAAAACCCAAAACTCCGTATCTCGCGTACCAGTTGACCGATTTTGATGCAACAAACTGAAAAATTTAACTATTTGACGCGTAGAATACGGATTTTAAACTATTTTAAACCCCATAACAGTGGATTGCCCCGAAAATTCGTAACCGTATGGTTTTTTCTAATCTAACAGCATTATCAGTATGATGCATAGTACTATCTACACTAAAACAGTAAAAAGTTTTGTAAAATAACACCATAAGTACTTGAACTTCCATACCACTGTTTTGATCAAAAAAGGTTTGATATTCCTCGGTGGCAATCATTCACAGATTGGAAGCCTGGAATTGGGAGTTGAAAACAAAGTAAACTGATAACACAATCAATGAACAAGTTTCCAAACAGGGGAAGTAAAAAAAGGAAGAAACCAGAGAAGACAAGAGAAAGTGGGGATAGCGGGTAGGTAATAAAATAAAAAGTAGAAAATTAAATAGAATGTAGGAAAAATAAACAAATAAAAAGGGGGGAAATGACACGCAATAACAACATGCAAAAGAACAATAAACAGAGCAACAAATGAAGTGTGACCACAACAAAATCCTTATAAATAAAAATGAAATTCTGTTTGTTTGTTTGTTTGTTTGTTTGTTTGTGGATTTGAGTCGTATACAAATCCACAAAAATGGACCTATCAGCCTGAAATTTTGCACAGATGTGTAAAATAATATAGAATAAATTATAGTCTACTTTAAAACTTTGAAAGTCCACCCGTTCCCGGAATTTAAGAGATTTTTTATGCTTTCCACGCAAAAAGCTTTCCATAATTGTAACCCCGGTAGTGAAAAAAGTGTGAAAGAAGCAGTTTTATTAGAATACAGCGTTAAAGTTTAATGATCCGTGCGGAAATAATGCAGTTATTAGGGATTTCAAGCGATCTATCTTCAGCATTCTCGCCAATTGAGTGCATTGATTTAAGTTGGGGGAAGTCCGCCAAATTTCAGATAATTGAAATCTTCGCATATAGTACATCGGAGTAACGATGAATAAAACACGTTATATAGTTGATAATTTAAACAATGCGGCTGTATTAAATTATTCCACTTTTCAAATAAAAGCGTGTTTTACTTTTTAAAGGTCGAACCATTTCCAAAATTGATTGCTGCTAAGTCAATGCTTCGAATGATTCCCTGAAAAAACTCTTGCAAAATGGCGTATGTTGGCACTTTGGCGAGGCTTAGATTTGAAACTGGATTTTATTTGAGACTGGTGGCTATATTAATAAAACAATGTGTGTAAACTATTAGTTTGTTTGTCTGTGTCTCGTGTATCTCGCAAACGGGTGATCGCAGACCTACCAAGTTTTAACGGAAATTCTCCATGACAGGCCCCGATACACCTCGAAGCGATTTTTTCAAAATTCGAACTATTTTAGGAAATATCGATAAAAACGTATTGCAAAAGGCTAATTTTTGCTTTCCGCCATTTCGTAATTGTAACCCCACAGTCAATTAAGCGATGATTAAGCTTTACTAGGTTGCCACATTCGGCAGTTCATTAAATGATTCAGACTCTTGAAGTAAAAATAAAAGAATAACGATTTTTTTTAATTTTGTCTAGATTATTTTTAAGGTTGTTTTTAAATTAAAATATCGTGTGCATGTGATATCAGAGCGGGAATGAAATGATTTATACTAAAAAGAATAATAGAATTTGGAAATTTTCAGAAAAAAAATGTGCAACTTTTTAATTGGTCGAAAAATAAAAGGGGTTGATGTGCGATTTTGAGGAGGATTCTAACGCTTGGCGCTATTTATCGTAATTTAATCGTCTGCTATTTGGGTTATGAATACACCTGCGTATAAGTTTCTGAAATTTTCATTCAGTTGGAATTGTGCATTTTTCTGAGCAGCTTTTCTGCATCTATTTCTAATGCATTACATCCAGAAAAAAGGATGTTAGAAATATCAATTTTAATTTTGTTTAATCAAACTCATGAATAATGATACACTTTCCAACTTAATGAAAGAAGGAACGAAAATAGGGAAGACCCATGGATTATAAATCTTTTTATATATAGCACTTTAGTGCGTATTTAAAATCTGAAAGTGTGTCAGATTTTCTGATTCTAGCGCTTGGCGCAATTTAATGAGAGGGTATTTTTAAATACAAGCGTAGGTTATCTTATAAATAAAAATGAAATTCTGTTTGTCAATTTGTTGATTTGGGTAGTATACAATTCCACAAAAATGGACCTGTCAGACTGAAATTTTACACAGATATGTAAAATAATATAGAATAAATGATAGTCCACTTTAAAACTTTGAAAGTCCACCCGTTCCCGGAATTTAAGAGATTTGTTATGTTCTCCACGCAGAAAGCTTTCCGTAATTGTAACCCCTGTAGTGAAAAGAGTGTGTGAAATAAACATCTTGGTTGCCATGTGTGGAGATTTTGCCGAATAAAATGTTTTAAATTCTTAAAGTAAAAATAAAAGAATAATAATGATTTTTTTAGTTTATATTTGTAAGATTATTTTTTTAATTGTAATATCGTGTACGCATAAGAAATGAGAGCAGGAATGAAATGTTTTATACGCAAAACAATGAGGATCGAAGTTATCCGAGACTAATATGTAATTTTTTTTAGTTTGGCGAAAAATAAAATGGCTGATAGCCCGATTTTTAGAAAGTGAGTTCTAGCGGTTTGCACAGTTTTAGGCTTTTTGGCGCAATTTACTGAGAGCTTAAGGGAATAGCATTTTTGAAAACAAGTGTATAGGTTTTCTTAGAATACAAAATTAAATTTTAACTATCCGCGCAGAAATAATGCAGTTATTAGGGAATTTCAAGCGATGAAGCTTCAGATTTCTCGCCAATTGAGTACATTGATTTAACTTGGGGGAAATCCGCCAAATTTCAGGAAATTGAAATCTTTGCATTTAGTGCATCGAGGTAACGATGAATAAAACATGTTATAGTTGATAATTTAAAAAATGCGGCTGTATTAAGGGATTCCACTTTTCAAATAAATGCCTAGCGGTCGAACCATTTCCCATTTTGATTGCTGCTATGTCAATGCTTCGAATGATTCCCTGAAAAAACTCTTGCAAAATGGCGTATGCTGGCATTTTGGCGAGGCTTAGATTTGAAACTGCATTTTACTTGAGACTGGTATATACGTATAATAAGACTGGTTATAGATAAGAATGAATGCTGGTATGTGTGTAAGAGGTTGAAAAACTCCAGCACCGTTTCACCGATCACCATTAAATTTGGTTCACCTAAGTCTTTTATCACGGAGAAGGTTTGTATGCTATCCGTTTTTCTCTAACTTGCCACTAGATGACGCAGCAGAACGTCGAATTCTATTCCGTTTAGCCGTTTGCTATGCGAATATCGGCCAACGAATTTCGATGAAATTTGGTACACGCGGATATTAGAACACGGAGAATATTTTTCACTATCCATTTGCTGTAACTTACCGCTAAATAGCGCTGCAACGCATCCACTTCTATACCGTTCGACCGTGCGGCATAAAATTTTTTATACTTACACATTTAAGCACAAAAATATATTCTAACTGTGTTACTTTTGATGTTACTCACCGCTAGATGGCACTGCAGTGCATTATTATTTTAATTCGCCACTAGATGACGCTGCAGCAGGCCAAATTTTTGACCATTCAAACGGTGGCTATGAAAATCAGTATACATAGCTATTTGAACAATGAGAATATTTTGGCGTTATCCATTTTGCTATAATTCGCCGCATGACGGCGCTGTAGCAAATCATTACTTTAATTAACCACTAGATGGCCCTGCAGTGTATCTCTTCTTGACTGTGCGAATGATCGCTATGAAAATAGGTATACATAGATATTTGAACACGGGGAAGAGTTTGGCACGATCCATTTTCCTATAACTTGACACTAGATGTCGCGTTAACGCATGAACTTCAGGACTATTCAGCCGATCGTCATGAAAATTCGTATACATCGATATCTGAATGCGAATAATATTTTCGCCGTATCCGTTTTGTTAAACTCGCCACTAGATTGCGCTACGCCGCATCGCCTTCTGCACCTTAAAAACGATTGCCCTGAAATTCAGTATGCATGATTATTGAACACAATATAACGCGATATCCATGTTGCTATATCTCTTTATTACAATAAATAGTAATCACAACAAATATTAATATCAAAAAGTCCAATCATTCCCGTGCGAAGAACGGGTGCTTCAGCTAGTAAATAAATAAATAAAAACAACTTTACATAAATATACCATTATAGATGTTAAAACGATTATCTTTCAAAACCGTGAGTGTTAAAACACGTTTTCAACCAGAAAAGTTCGTTTAATAAGGAGTAGATTTAAGAAATGGAAAATTTTCATAGGGGCTGTATACATATTAAAATGCAAAATTTAATTTTTACACGGACCTTACTTTCTTATGACTTATATTTAGAAATATTTTGATCTGTGCCTAAGAAGGTAAATTAAAGAATCGCATGTCTCTCAGTGGGATAGTTTCGAAGATATTCCAATCTGAAAATTTTGGCATTTCTCGTAAAGTATTAACAGGATCTTTCAAAAGTGAGAAAAATGTAAGTACTTTTCAAATTACGTTAATTTATTTTAATAATCACTCGATAGTTACAATTGACCTCTCAAATACTAATTTAGCAATAATTTTCCCATGATGCATGATTGGCAGTTTCTAGTGAAAGTTACTGCACCAGTATAATCCACACCGTTATTTTACCAATCTTTTTTACACTTTACAATTTCTTCTCTAGAAGCATGAAGGAATTAGTGGATGACCCCCGTTATAAAATTAAATAATGCAGTACCGATCAATACAGGTAAAACTGCACTTGATAATTTCACACGTTCGAACGTGCTAATTACCTTTTCGTAACACAATAGAATAATTATTTAATTTTTATCAACTCATAGTTGCTCCCTTAAAGTGCGGAATTTTTCGCCTGAAAACAGACGTCAACGCAGTAGGTAAAGTGGAATAAGTCATCATTTTACAATCAAATTTCTTTCTAACTATTTCACTTAGAGACATGGGATTTTTTAAATTAATTTTCATAGACAAAGTGTCACATTTTTCTAACTACAAGTGATAGAAAAGGAGGTACCTGCTATTGCGTAACACTAAAGCAGATAAGCAAACACTATAGGCCCCATTAATGAAGCTGCGCCAAATGTCACCAAGCTCGGTGAATTTTTGCTCGAAATATCTTCAAACTTGTCGTAAAAATATGCTTTTGCACTGAATCCAGCAAGTCGAGATCCTCAGTATTTGGCGAGAAACTGCTAACTCCCATATCACCATATGGTTAAGAAAAACTCCGTATTTCCAGTTTTAGTTAACTGATTTGAATGCGACTAAATGCAAAGTTTTATTACTTGACGAGTAGAATACAAATTTCAGCCTAAGATAAAAAACAAGAGATCAGGTTGCCCCATAAATTTCTAACAGTAGCCAACCCCAAAAATCCACTTCCTGAGGCAATCTAATTCAAAAAGCCTTACAGGAAAAACATATACAGGATTGTTATAATTAAACTTCTCCTATAAACAGGGTTCCACAGATGAAACGGGTTAACAGATTGTAGCGAATTTGATATGTACACTATGCATGAGATGTACTCAAATAATTTCAAAAAAAGTTCTCAAAATATCCACTAGGTGCCGCTTCGCATAAAAAAACATCAAATTCAACAATGCAAATGGCTAATTCAAAATATACGAACAATTTCAACAATTATTCGGTTGTTTTTGAGCGTTTTTTTGGCCAATTTGGGTCATTTTTAAATCGGACTTTCCATTTAAAACGTTTCTTAGTGGACATTTTTTGATCTCTTTAGTTAATCTTTTTAAAATATCTAAATAACTTTTCAAAAATCTTCTTTGAATGTATCTCATACACATTCCATATCTCAAATTTTGTGGGAATCGGCTCACCTGTTTCAGATGCGCGATGCTCTTTATAGGGGAAGTTTAATTATAACCATCATGTGTATACCTATATAGAGCGATACTGCTAAAAAGACGTATTCTCCATAAGACATGATAGGGGAGTCAAAATGCTAAATTTTAACAACCCCATATGCATGGTCGATAATCAATAGTTTTCTGAAACTTAATTTTTTTTCTTGAATAACCCAAAACTTGACTATTTAAGTGTAAATTTTAAAAAATGTACTAATTAAATGAGTTTAATTTTAATTTATTTTCATAGCTGACACTCCACCTAACTAACGCAATCTTAAAAAAAGGCGAAACTACTATAAATTTAAATTCACAAGCCATTACGTGTATTTATTTTAATTTTGAATTCACGTTTCCTTTCAAAATGTGTAATTTATTTTTAAAAATGCGAGGGCAGTAAGCGCACAAATTGCAAATAAAATTCCTTCTATTAATCAGCCATCCAAAAACGTATTAGTTCTCATCTAAAGACATGCATTCAGGATGAGTTTTATTTTGCGCTGGTAATAAATGCGTAAGCATGTGGCTTCGTTCATCGTTTAAGGTAATCAGTCAACTATTCAAAGTCAGTCAAGTTATCACTGCTTATGAGGGCTTAAAATCTTACTTGAGCCACATCAGATATATGCTTCAAACTCTTGTGTGATATGTCATCGTGTTAGTTTCGACTCTGCGTTACGTAAGCATTGTTTGCTGATTAGCCGGATAACAACAAAACATACTTACTCGAAACTAACTAACTCGAGGACACAGCACATTCATAATTTGGAATGGCTTAGATTTTAATTATATAAAAACAGTGATAATTTGATCGGTTTTCCAACTATCCGAAACAATGGACGTCGGCGCCTCCTTTAGCGATTTTACCTGCGGTTAGTAAAAGTCACCTTTCTTTATGAATTAAAAGCCTGCAAGTGGACATTAATACGTTTTTGGTTAGCTGGTTAATGGGACAATTGATTTCTAGTTTTTGCGCTGACTGCAATAGTATTTTTCGAGATAAACAACATTTCTTGAAAGGTAAATCTAAATAAAATAAAATAATACACGTGAAACGCCTGAATTCAAATTTTGAAGTATTTTCGTTCTTTTTCATGATTACTTACAGAGCTTAGTTACAGTGATAGCTACCAAAATAAATTTAATAAACCGTAATAATATTAGTTCTCCAACGATCCTAAAGAATGCGGGGGGTTGCATCCTTTGGCGTTTTTACCTGCGTTAAATAAAACTCACCCTGTCTTTAGATTAACAGTAATACACTTTTGGATATTTTATTAATGGTAGAATTTTTTTTTAATTTATATGCTTAGTGCCATCATATTTTTGAAATAAACAACGTCTTTTGGAAGGAAATATGGAAATTCTAAATTACAATAAAAATATGCATAATAGCTAGTGAATTTGCATTTTTAGCAGTTTTGTACTTATTATGATTACGTTAGCTTAGTTAGGGTTTATCAACGAAAATAAATTAAAATTAAACCCATTTACTTAGCAGAGCACTTTAAGGCACTTAACCTTCAAGTTGAACTTGAAAGTCACATTTTAGATTATTCAAGAAAAAACGTTTAACATTTTATTCTCTCGGAAACTATTGATTTTCGTTCGATCATACATTTGGGGGTTAAAATTGCATGGGAATTGTATACATATGGGGGGTTAAAATGTGTGTCTATCTATCTATCTATCTATCTCTCTATATATGCGCATTTATAATAAAAGTAAAAAGATGCACACAGACAGGCAGGTTGTTAGATAGATATGTAATTAAAAAGTAGGTTTAGAATTTCCACTTTATAAAACTTTTTACAGAGGAGCGGTGAATTTAAATAAAAATTTAAATGCAAAACAGCAAATACAAATAGCTTACTAATTGCATTAATAATTGTTATTGTATGCATAGAGAACATGAAATTATCTACAATACGTTGCGCATATAAAACAAAATCGTCGATTTCATATAAGGAGATGACTCACTAAACAATAAACAAGTGTATGAATATTAATTTTACGATCATTTATTTTACATTTCCAGTTGGTCATTTTGTTTTTTGAATTTTCTATTTCTGCCATTGAAATTTCTACCAACTGAACATTTTGAGCTAAATTAAAGAAAGCACTAGACCAAATCTCGTGTAACGTCCATACCCCGGAGGTGGTGGCAATCCATTCGAAAATTTCTGTGGCAGAATGTCGTTATTATGGATGATGTTACATCATGGCAAGATTCTGCTGTGTATAAATATGTACACAGACATACATTCACACACACACACACACACACACAAAACACATTTCCATTTCGGAAATTTTATACGAATACACAGCACTGGATTATGTGGACACAAATGAAAAAAGAATATAAAAATGCGACGATATACCTTGAAAAGCCAAAAACCTGAAGTAACGAATCATCTAACTTCATGGAGTTTTGATAATTCGGGAAAATGTTCAATAGCTAAATTAAAATATCATTGTGAAGTATAATTGGTATAAATCTGGGATAATAATTTAGAACAAAACTTTTGTTTATCAAATTCAGAGATTGTAGAATTTCAGATATTTTCAGGATACTGAACAATGCGTTTAACTATAATGCGTGCAAAGAAAGTCAGTAGAAAAATATTTTAACGTAAAATATCAGTATGAAAAATTACTTTCTTTAATTAGTTTTAATAAACTATTTTTAAAAATATGACTTCGAAAGAGAAAAACGAAAAAAACAATGTTTATATTAAAGCTCTCTTTTTATAACATTAGGAAGCTCAACTAAGAAAAGTTTCTAATCCGTTGTGCAAATGAACAAACTTATTTATTTTTTCAGGAGATTGTGTTCTTCAAAAATGTATTCTTACTCCAAGCATATGAACTTTATTTTATCTTTTAACATTCATAAATGTTCTTTAAGTATTTACGCAATTATATCTTCTTACTTAAAAGTATCATTTTAAGTTGCATACATTTTAAAGTTTGAGAGTAAGATAAGAAGAAAAATAAGCTGTTTTAGCAATAAAATATAAATAAAAGTACATTGGCTAACACATTTTCAGAGAACTCGTCTACAAAAAAATTATATTTGTTTAATTTAAATAAGGCATTTCTCTCAATTTTTTCAGAGTGATTCTCAATTATCTTAAATGCAAGACATTTTTTACTTCTCACAAAGTAATTTATTTTCTTACTTGTGTTTAAATAAAAGAGAATTTATGAGTGTGTGTGATATAGAATATGTATTCAATTAAGAATTTTAAAAAATAACAAGAAGAATATTTTTCCGGATATGAATTTAATCATTTCGTCAGATAGAGATTGAAGCAAGTAAATTTTTCTAGGAATAAAAGGAAATGATAATGCGTATTATCAACCGATAAATTTTATTGAATGTAATTTAACAAAATTCAATAGCCTGATATTAAATTTAGAATGATAAGGTTTAAAGCAAATTTTCTGCATATGAGGTTTTTTTTAATTCTAGAAACATGATAGCGGAACTAAACTTAAGAATGAAGATTCTTGGGTTAAGTTGAAAGTTTAACTGGTGAAACTAACCAGACGTTTCGTAATGTATTTTTCTGACGGGAAAGTGTAAACCTTCTTATAGGCATAGAAGCAAAGGAATGATTCAGAAGAATCAACTTTATTCTGCACTGCACATAACGGTGATACTCAGTATATCCATAGAATGTGTTGATAATCACTTACACTGGACATTTCTAAATTAAGAGAACTAGGGATGGACGCGAGACGATTTTTTGTGTGACGTATATTTGCAGCTTTTTTGTAGACGAGACAGACGTTTTTAACATTACGATAGACGGACTTTGCGAGACGAGACAAAGCTTAATGCTGTTTTGCGGTTTTTTTTTCGTTTCGCGTCCGTCCCTAAAGAGAACGGACTTTTTTCGTCTATTCCAATGAATTTGATGAAAGAACGGTTATTTTCATTCTTGAGTTCATCAGGAGTACAGGTAAGTACATCATCCTCATGTTCTCGTTATGCAACTAATTATGCGGATATCGTTTCAGTTACATTTAAAAAATTTATTCTAAAACGCATAAACACAGTCATTTTTTCTTTCTAATGTTCGGATCAACGGCCTATTTGTAGGTTTGACGGCTACGAGATGCAGAGATGCTGGTCATTTCATTATGAGTTCTTCTAATAAGTAAACCAACGTTATTCTCTATGATTCGTCTCCTAATTTTGAACTAATTCGAGATGAGTGACCTAGCACCTATATTGGCATCATCAGGGGCATCGTCGAAACATGGAGAACATTGGAGCACCGACAGCTATTTCATGAACCAACTATTTTTAGCTTGAATTGCTCATAGCGACTCGTTGTAGAGAGGAATTCAGGCCGGTTCTGCTTCACTTTTGATGTTCTAATGGGAATCGAGTTTAATCAAGCAATCTGCTTCCTTGTAAAATAATCAATAAAATATATACAAATTCATCTGTGTTTCGATTAAATGAAGTAATCAATTTCTTGTTATTTCATATTCCGAGTCTAAATTTAATGACAAATTTTACCATTTATAATAGCACGAATCCAACATCTTTTAAAAGTTCTTCGAACCTTTAACTATCATCACTGCATCGGATTTCTTGCACGCAACATTTAACCATTAAACTTGGATATACTGTTTCGGTTATTACACTTATATAGTGAATGTTTTTAACAAACTCCATTCATTTTCTCCTAAACTTTATTTGCAAATGCGCGTTTCTCTCTGAATTTGCATTAAGAATGTTCTACTTCATGCACACATCTTAGAGCAAAGATGACTAATGATCTTAATTGGACGAACTTCCCTAAGAGACGCCTGCTTTAAATTCCTGAAATACGAAATCATCTAATGAATTTGAAGTATTGGGTGTTTCATGTAAGACGTTCGTGCTTCTTGAAGTATGAAAAGAGAATTTTGAAGAAAAAAAATGTTTATTTATGAATTTTGAAATTATTTCCATTCAGTGATTTCAGTTTTTTATTTTTATATCCAAATAAGAACATATTTCTAACAAAGGCTTCGTTCCTCGTATTAATCGTAAAAATGAGTATTTTTATTACTCATTTTTAGAATTTCATATTGTTTTAAAGTTGTCACTTTACTGTTAATCTGTTCTCATAGTTTATTTTCTTCGTTTTATATAATCTAGGGGACGTCTTCAAATTTTAGTATTTTATTCGAAATGGTCATAAAAATACTCTAAGAATAAAGATAGGTCAGTCGGGATATGACTGACAGCTATAAAATTTATAATAAGTAATAACTTTACTTGTTCTCTTCGAAAAGTTTTGGTACTCAGTTCCAAGCAGAATACTTTTTTTAGTAAGTTTTATAAAGGGTGTCATTGTTTCATTTATTACGGTGCGAAGTACAGCTTATAAAGAATAATCCTGAATTTTTTCGAGTTCCTAGTGCAAATAAGTTTATTTTAATATGTGCACGTAGATAGTTAGGGAGATTTTATTTCTTCGAACTATATCCTTAAATAACTACAAGAAGATTAATACTTTTAACAATCAGTTTCCTTATGGTTTAGTTGGCGATACAGTTTCCTTTAAATAAAGTGGCTCATCCAAAAGCAGAATCACAATTTAATTTTGCGTAATTGTCATATTTGTATACTTGGCATGGGTTCAGTATTGGATGCTCACATACTTTATACTTATGTTGTGATGAAGATCACATATCTAATTTAATAATCATTTACTTTGGCTTTCTTTAATGTAATCTATCAAAAATTCAAGAATTCTAAATCACTTCTGTTTTCATTTTCCTGTCATTTCGGCTTTTAAATCTGTATTTTCGCTTTTCCCGTATGCACTATTCTTTTTGTTCTTATTGTTTCGTCTCTTCAGACCGGTGTGCTAAAAATAGATTATATTGCGTCCGTTTGCAAAATCAACGGTCTTTTTGAGTTTCTTCTTGGCATCCTGCTGGCGTAAGTTATTTGGTTGTTCCCCTGCGACGACTTTAAAATTATTTGCTCGCGATTACGTCATTGTAATTTTATTGGATTAACTGTTAGGGTTGCTCTGGAATTGGCGCTATTAATCTCAGCCAAGTTATTGTTCTCGCCAATGTGTAATTCTGTGCTGGCGTAATTTTTAAATCATTCCACCTTAATTTCACTGTCCATATAGGACGTATTTTTATTTTCGCTGAGCCACCACCGCCCGTTATAATAATGTTTCAATAGTATATGTTTAATAAAATAGTTTCAAGTATTTAACGTCTCTTTTTTATATTGCAACTAAGTGTATATCGTACCTGGTTTATTCATGTCACAACGCAACTTGATAATTTAAAATAGCCCATCCAAATAACCTTCTTTACATAAATTGGTGCCTACCCAGGCACTTAAGTTGCATTTATTCTGGTGGTGGCTTAGCAAAATGGCGGAATCAACTATCCCGATCAAGACACTTCTTCACTCCAGTCCGTCTGCTTGCATGTGGATGCACATTCCGGCCCGACAATGCTATTATCTAGTGATGTGACTTCGTTTATGGAACATGTGTGATGTATTACTCTAGTGATGTGACTTTCGTTTTTACGGAACACGGAGCTCCTTGATGGACTGGCTATTCATTAATGATGAGTTTCCGATCGTCTCCTCATTTCATATAGGGATTATCGATGATCTTACTACGCAACACCCTCCGACGAATTGTAGGTGAGTTCTACCAAAGCACATACTGCTCACCTCCGTAATACCGCTTTGAGTTCTACACGTTCCTATGACTATTTGGAGACTATTGTGTCGGCGTATGGAGTATGTTTCTGTTTTCCTGTATGGAGTACGTTATGTTTTCCTGCCTTGCTTTACGCCTGAAACTTACAACTAATGCTGAACTGTGCGAAAAACCGTCCGATCACCGCAAATTTGGAACTTTGATTCCGGATGTCTGCAGTCTACAGTAGTTTTTTTCGTGCGTCGCTAGGTATGCCATTAACTGAACTTGGCGAAGACTGTTTTTTTTTCCCTCCTGTGATGGCAATTGGTTTTGTTTTTAAATGTGCGCGCTCCTGATACACCGACACCTCATACTATGCTTTGTAATGCCATTTGAACTGGTAATTTAATGGACATTATATTTTAAGTATGACTAATGAAAAGTTTTTTGCTAAATTTTTATTTACCGAATAACTGAAATTTTATTCTTGGAAATTTGGTAAGTCATTTATAAGTGCAGTTCTTCTACTAATACTATAATAATAATAATAATAATCATGTTCATATTGTCTTTGCATCCATTTTTTTGTGTGCAAATAGCACATGCTAAGAGTAGTTTTTTTAGACATAACGTGTCAAGGAAAATATTTAATATGCTGAATTTTTTCTTTATTATTTTACTGCTTCTAAGGAGTTATAAAAAAAATAATTATTATTGTTTTTCAACCATGTTTATAAATTAGTTTAAATCTAAATTACTCCTTTTATATAGTATATATGACATTAATATTTTACTGTTTAATACAATTGTTGGATTGCAATTCACACACATTTAATTATTTTAATACACTTCTTATTTTTTTCTTCTTTATGCACTGTGTTTCGTTCACTCACGATAAATATATTATTACTCATTGCTTTATATGTTTACTTTTGTGTACAGACCTTTTTGTGTGTTTAATTTTCTATTTGCTTACATATTCATTCTTGTGATTTTAAATTATGTTTTCGCTTTTGCTCACATTGTATTTTACATTTTTGTGTTCATTTTTCAGCCTCTATGAGGTACACATACATCGTTATTTTTTCTTTACTCTTTATTTTGATAATCATGACAGTCTTCAATTACATATCTTTTCACTCTTCCATTACTTAAGTCCATGGCAAGGCCTTTCTAAGGCACACACTTTTTTCATACACTGACACACTGCATTTTTGCATATTAAAGTCCATGGCACAACATACATATTCTTTCAGTTTTTTTTCTTACCTCACAATATACTGTTTCTATTTTTGTCATTTTTTACACATTTTTTTTTCTTTGAACATGCTATTATTTACAGTCCTCATGTTGACTGATTTTTTACACATTATTTGTTTTAAATACTTTTTAAAGAGTACTTTATATTTTTGTGTTCCACTCCTTTTTTGGCCTTTTAATATACTGTTACATGTTTACCATAGGTTGTACAGTTCACACATTTTTTACATTTTTTTAGATACACTGTTTTATTTTTTCCTGCCATTGATATGCCTCTGTTTAATACATGCATTCTTTGGAAGAGTATAGTGGTATTCATTTGATTACCTTTTTTTCCTTTTCCACAATTACACTATATCACACATTGTTTGTTGTACTTCAAATAAGATTCATACTTGAATAGTCACTGATCTTTGAAGTTTGTGTTTGTCCACAATTACACTTTTTCACTTACTTGCATTTTTCATGTTGTTTTTTTTTTTATGTTACATTGCTTACACTTGCTGACTCTCAACCTTTTCACATACTTGATTTTTTTTTTCATCACACTTGTGTTTATGTCTTATATGTTCACACTCACAAACATGTTAATACTGATGTTCTGCTCATTTTGAGTTCATTGTGTTTGTCCTTCCGCTTTTTGTACACACAAAATTTTTGAATATTTGTTGCATTTTTCTCAAACATTTTCACTACGATGTACTGTAGTACATTACAATTTTTTTGAACACATTGTATTTGTCTATTATCACTCTTTTGTTTACACACACAAACATAACATCATACTTTGAAATATCTCATTATTTTCTTTTTCTACAATATGATATATTTAAAACTCTTATGTGCCTTTTTGTAAATTAATACAATATTATTTTGTCAAATACTCACAGTGTTATAAAATACCACTTTAGTTGAAATATATTTACAGAGTATTTACATTTATCTGATTACTTAGTTATATGCTTATTTGTAGTGATTTTTGTGAGCTGTTGTTTCTTCATATATTTTATTAATAAAATGCTTATGTATTGATCAGATTAACACTTAAGACATTTAATAAGTGAAATTTTAGGGTATATTGTATTGTTTTATAATTGCATTTTGATGTTTTTTTTTACTTGTACTTGTGTGTTTTTTTCTTTCACATTTTTGTCACTTTTGAAAATTAATGTGGTGACTTAAGTAACGCAACAATTCTTTTTTTGAATTTCTTAAATAATTACTTTAGTCAATATTTTCTAGAAGATGTCCACAAACGTCTCTTTTTATTTTCGTGACTGCATTTTTACGATCATATATACAGTTTATTTAAATTTCATTCCAAGTTTAAACCTACATTTCAGTACTTTCAAAGTTAAATATCATCATGTTTTTGCTACTTAAAATTTTTCTCCTACCTTCACATAATTATTAATTTTCTTGTTAGACACTGATATATTGATGTATGTCTGTTTAATTATCGAGGGATCCCGCTTGATTGGAATGTATGCATGTTTTGTGTGCTGTCTGGCTGGACCAACAGGTATCACAGGTGTGTTTGGAATTTGGCTGTATCTGTCAATATATCGTTTTGTCTTCGTTACGTTAATGTCTTTTAAGATCAACACTTGATAAATTAGGACTTCAAAGTAAATAATAACAACTAAAATTTAATAAAATAGTAATTGATAATAAAATATAGATTGACATTGTATTAAAAGAAATTACATAAACAACAGTTACAATTCAACAGCACTTACACCGTTTCGAAGGTCATTTTTACACATTATTTTATTGTAATTAAATTGATGTTCATAGACTGTATTGTACATAGATTCAATTTTTCTCCAAAGCAAAAAATGCCTCATTGTTATTTTGTGTGGGTATATTTTGTATTGAATATATGTGTTTATTTTTCTCCTCTTATGTAGTATACATGTTTATATGCTGCCAGATAATTTAAATTGTTTCTACCACTTGTTGTTACCATGGTACAAAACTTGTGAGAAATAGCCATGAAAGCAATTTTTGAATGGCATATTATGGTAAATTTATATAGCCACAAATTTTATTGATTTTTTTCATGCATGCATTTTAAAAGGCCTTATAATTATAACCATTGAACAGCGCTACTTAATCATGATCATGTTGTTTGTTGTAAAAATAATAATTTTGAGTACTCACTGCAAGTTTAAGCAGTATATCTTTGATGTGCACATGAGCTTGAGATGCTCAATTAAAGAGAAAAGGGTGTGCTGAAATGAACCCTTATTTTAAAAAAAAGGGTGTGCTGAAATGAGCCCTTATTTAAAAAAAAGGGTGTGCTGAAATGCCCCTTATTTAAAAAAAAGGGTGTGTTGAAATGCCCCTTATTTAAAAAAAAAAAAAAGGATGAGCTAAAATGCCCCTTTGTATTGTGAGCTAAATGCTCCCTTTTTATTTTGTCGACATTTACTTTTGCATTGCTAGCAGTTATTATTTTGATTTTTGTCATGACAATTTTTTTTTTCTCTGTAAACGTTTTTTTAAGTGGTGGTCATCAGTATTTTTTTCAATTGTATAATTTAGTCTGTATATGTTTAAGATTTTCTTAATTGTTTAAGCCAGCCAAACAGAGCATTTAATTAAAATTTTTTAAATACATTAATTGTAACTAATAAAAAAAAAATTTCTTCAAAATTTTTTTTCCTGGTTGAGGGGAGTATATATGTGATGAAGATCACATATCTAATTTAATAATCATTTACTTTGGCTTTCTTTAATGTAATCTATCCAAAATTCAAGAATTCTAAATCACTTCTGTTTTCATTTTCCTGTCATTTCGGCTTTTAAATCTGTATTTTCGCTTTTCCCGTATGCACTATTCTTTTTGTTCTTAATTGTTTCGTCTCTTCAGACCGGTGTGCTAAAAATAGATTATATTGCGTCCGTTTGCAAAATCAACGGCCTTTTTGAGTTTCTTCTTGGCATCCTGCTGGCGTAAGTTATTTGGTTGTTCCCCTGCGACGACTTTAAAATTATTTGCTCGCGATTACGTCATTGTAATTTTATTGGATTAACTGTTAGGGTTGCTCTGGAATTGGCGCTATTAATCTCAGCCAAGTTATTGTTCTCGCCAATGTGTAATTCTGTGCTGGCGTAATTTTTAAAATGATTCCACCTTAATTTCACTGTCCATATTGGACGTCATTTTATTTTCGCCGTTATAATAATATTTCAATAGTATATGTTTAATAAAATAGTTTCAAGTATTTAACGTCTCTTTTTTATATTGCAACTAAGTGTATATCGTACCTGGTTTATTCATGTCACAACGCAACTTGATAATTTAAAATAGCCCATCCAAATAACCTTCTTTACATATGTGTTTGAAGAATGTAGTATTCGTATATGTACATAAAGTCAACCTTTCTTTGACTATAAACTTCAGCTGATAATTAGGCATTGGAATATCTTCTCTCAAATGCTGCAACACTATACAGAAACTCTGAAATAATAATGGTTGCAATAACACAGTCTTGTGGGCGTTTAGCAATAATAACTTCAATACAGTTAATAAAGTTATAATGTAATAAGAAGTGTATGTAGTATTTTAAGTATTTTTTTAATTAAGTAAAAGTAAAATAGAAATTTTCGCCATCAAATAGTTCTGTAAATTATGATTTTCTGTCAAATATAAGGATATTACATATGTTTTCTATAAGTACAAACAATATTTATGTCGTTTTTTATACTGAATAACTCAATAATTAGCGTAGATTTTCGAAGTGAAGGTTTGGAAACTTTATTTATTTATTTAATTTCCGTGGTGCCTCATCATCACTTTTATGGTGGTGCCTCATCACGAAATTTCATAATCTATTACTCGAAATCCATATATACATGCAGAAAAATAAGATCGCAGTGCAACCAACGTAGAAAAACAACAGATATCTAAAAAGTTTTATTCCACAGTGTAGAAAAGTATTTTACGGTTTTGAAGTGTCAGACAACGTAATATCTAATTCCAGTGGTAAAAACTATTCAGAACGTTTGATTACGTGGTGTCAAAATTTATGAATTCTTTATGGTTTAACTTTAAGAAAAAATGTATGCATATTAAATATTAACATGTAAATGCAGATGAATAAAGTGATTCTTAAAAAACATATTTTTGGAACCATACTATTTTGATCAAATAATGTAGTAATAGAACCAGACACAAATAAATTTTGATGTTTTTAGCTTCAATAAAAGTACTATATTAAGTAAGAATTTAAAATAAAAATAGTTTTACAAAATCTCAAATTTTTATTGTTCTGCAAATAGATTTTGATGATATACATCTATTTCTTTTTTCAATCTAAAATACAGTTTAAATTTTTAAAAAAACACTTATACTTTAAAAATATATATATTATTTTTTCTTACCGTTTTAAGTCTTTGAAATGTTCTCACAATTTTTTCAATGTCTACCATGATGAATACTATTCTTACAATTACGAAAAGTGCCAAAAATGGGCAAATTAAAATTTTCAAATGAATATTTTATCGGGATTAGTATTTCAATTACAGTATTAGATATTTTTTAAAAACTTATTATTTTACAATAATAATTACATTTTATAGTTTTTTAAATATTTAAAAATATATATGAGATCATTTTCCCTTGGAAAGAAGATTAATGTAAGTATAAAGAATACGTGGGACATCTAATTTGCATAAATTTTAGTTATATAAAGATGCACTTTTTTCAGAAAGAGGGCTGGCTATATTAAAAGTAGATGAAATCTAATTTGCCCCTAATGAACTGTACTTACTGGCCATATAAATTACAAACCTGTAAGATTTTCTACAAATGTTCAATAGCGAATACAGTGCTCCTATATACGCAATTTGTTTATGGCGTAGTTGACACGTCATGAGTGTTCTAGCATAAGTAAGGTGTGCATGTCTATTTCACATTAAACGTAGTAGAATGGAAAAATAAAGGATCTTTCATCAATTGAAAAACGGCTTATTTTTGGTACTGGTTTAATAGAGCCACGGTTATGCAGGCGGCGAACTAACTAGATTCTGAAAAGCAATTATTTCGAAGTTGTTCAAAACTTGTACGCACAACCCACTGTCCTTGTCTAAAAATCGTAATTGAGGTTTGAACGCAATCAACAAAAACCGTTCGGCGTCATCTCCTACGCATTGTACAACAGAACGAGGACTCTACTGTAAGGCAAAGGACTCTACCGGGAACATCGTGTTTCTACCGGGCCTGCTTGTGCACTCCGAAGAGTCATCCAAGAAGGCCTACGGGTGATCACTTATTGATTCCAGCACTTAGATACGTCATCTAAACGCCGAATCTAACCAATGAGGAAACGTCCGTAGGCCTCTTTCGGAGTGCACAAGCAGGCCCGCTACAATCACGATGGCCCAGACTCTACTGTATTTGAACTTTCAGAAGCCTTCAATTGTCGTACTGTATTTGAATAGACAGATGCATTCAACCTTTAAAATTTGCCCCAACCGATCTCGGTGTCAGCCAAACACAGAGAATTGCAGAGGATGGGGATACGTTGTTGGAGGTGACCTGTGAGGAAACCTCCCATTTCTGCCCAGAATTCCAGAATCTGTCAACGATGGTGTCAGGAAAGACGACACTCGACTTTCGAGGACGAGATACAGGTTTTGTGGTTCGATGAATTACACCACACCTTGTTTTGCACCTAGGGAAGACGTCGAATTGGGCGAGAAGCCTATGAGGATATGAAGCCATCTTGAGTTGCTCGCGCAGTGCGAATATGGTCTGGTGGGAATACTATGGTATGGTCCGTGTTCTGGTCATTTGGAAGAGGTAATCTGAGGATTAAAAAAAAAAACATGCAATATCTGGACAAAGTGGCAGATCAAGTGCACTCATAGAACATGAATCTGACTTCCAAAAGCTTCCCTGGTCGCCGTAAAGCTCAGGTCTTAATCGGAATGAAAATGTTTGGGATATGCTGTAAAAACGCATTCCGCAGCCATCATCTCATTCATCTAATTTACAGAATCTTATTATATTTATTGGCAATCCATGGTATGCTCTGTACGGAAGTGCACTCCGGATGCTTGTACACTACTGGCCAAAAGTATTGCAAGTTTCAGAAATCTAACCCTTTTCAAGATTAAGCCCCCTCTCCCTCGTCAAAAAGAAAAATCAATATAATTGATATTTTTTAATGTCAACATGTTAATTAATTACTTCAGAGACAAGATAGCATTAGGTTAAAGAACGAAAATAATTTTTTAATTTATTGAAAAAATAGCATAAAAATATATAAGTTATAAAAATCATAATCCAATTTGGCTCGCCGGAATAAAATTTAATAAAGAATTAATTTCAAGTTCTGCAAAAAGAGGATAATAAATAAATTCAATTGAACTAGAAATCATTTATTATGTTACTGAGTAGGCTTGACTTAGATCACAACAGCCATTCTTCTAGATATGTAATGCATAATGTTTTACAACACTTTCGGTGTTCCATCGTGCCAACTTTGGTTCCTAAAGCTGTTCATTCTGTCTTTAGGTGATTTTTAGATGTATTCTTTCCAATTATACTACATGAATTCTCAAAAATATTTAAATCTGGCAAATTTCCTGCCTTTTTTTTTCTGAGCTTATTCTTGAAACGATGGTTAGATTTCTCAAACTTGCAATACTTTTGGCCAGTAGTGTAGAGTTGATGCTCCCTCAAATACGGGCTGTTATCCGTGCAAAAAAAAATATTATGATATTGTAATCTAAGATTTCTGATTCATTGGTCACTAAGTGTACAAATATTTAGAACAATTTTTAAAAATGTTATTCTGAACCGAAAATGCAGAATGTAAAGAACTTCTTTTCACATAAATTTAGTTGTGCCTGCATGTTTTTTTTTTTTTTTTTTTTTTTTTTTTCAGACGACTATATCAATACTCACATGAATTTTACAACTAATCCTAAAATTAAACTTTGAGAATTTATTTAATATGTTTATTGAAACACTGTACTGCAGTATACTGCATGTATGATTCATCTAAAATTACAAAATCTAGTAGTATTTTTTCTCTAGTGCATGGTGTTGTCGGTCCTTATCTTCTCTACTTATTATAAAAGAAGATGTCTGTGGGCGGGTCTGCGTGTGGGTCTGTGGGTCTGTGAATCGGCGGCGTTACGGACAAACGGCTACACCTAGAAAACACCAAATTTGGCACTCGGGAAGATCTAAACATGAAGTTGTGCACCTCGAAGCGATTTTTTCAAAATTCGACCTAGATTTTTTTTTTTTTTATGTTTTATGCGATTTTTGGCATTTTTTCTCACCTAATTCATAATAACAGCGGAAATTACGTTCGCATTAAAACGGCATTTGTATCATCGGATAGAGGAGAAATTTATCTTTTAAAAACAGTTTGTTCTGAATACGTAACATAATTTACCGATTTTTAGGATTTTTTTTACTAAGCATCGACTTCGGCGAATTTTTCGTAAAATAATTTTAAAATTGTCGCCATCTTGAATTCTATCCGTCATAACTTTTTGATATTTTGACAAATCGCGAAACATTCTTTTCTCCCTCTTTTAAAATAAAAACGAAAAAATTATGTAAATTAGATGATTTTTTACGAATTTTAATGCAGCCTAATGTTTAGAATTTAATAGCATCAACACGATATTACGCCATTCATTACATTGCGATCGCGGCACGAGAACTTATGTTTGGTTGTTGCCACAGAAAGCATTACAAAAAAGGTTTTTTTCAACCAATCGAGCTTTGAAATGGGATATCAGAATTTCAATTGGCAAGTGAGGATCTATGACGTCAAATGCTTTAAGATACGTAAAAATTACGCCATAATTTTAACTCATTTATTCCAGCTCTATTTTCAACACAGGGAGACGATATTTTGATTAAAATTTACTGTAGAAATAAACTAAAAAATTCACGATTATTATTATTAGAAGTGGTATTTTAATCCGGTGCTTATTTAAAAATTGAAATGTCTTCACGGTGATGAAAATGATCATTTAAAAAGTTACAAAGTTCGTTTCAAAGCGCGATATATTAAAATTTTTCTATTTACTATTTTTATTTTTGGCATTTAATAATGGCGCAGGCGTTGCCTAGCGTATGCATGCAGGTTGCGAGTATAGTTTTATTTTAAGGTTGTATACGTTCCTCCATAAAGGAGAGCTTACGGGATTACATTAATTGATCATGGCACGTGATAATTTAATTGCGTTGCCACAAAAAGGATTAGAAAAAATGTTCTTTTTCCAACCAATCGATTTTTTAAATGGGATATCGGAATTTCAATGCGCAAGTGAGGATCTATGACGTCAAATGCTTTAAAATACGTAAAAATTACGCCACAAATTTAACTCATTTATCCCTGCTCTTTTTTTAACACAAGGAGGCGATATTTTGATTAAAACTTACTTTAGAAATAAACTGAGAAATTCATGATGCCAACCGGGGTATCTTTTACGGTAGTTAAACAGTGACGTCATAAATTTTTAAAAATGCGTGAAATTTGTAAACTCTGCAACTCTAACGTCCTGTCACAGTTATGCGATTCTAAATAGCTACTCGAGATGGCACAGTTTGATGTTTTCAGTAGACAGAACTATGGAGGATTTATAAGATATCTTTATATTGGATACATGGATATTTAAGTTGGCACCGCTTGAATATTTTTCACCACGGCGAGATTAAATGTTTTGCTGTGCTAAATACGCCAATCCTACAAAACTATGCATAAATTAAATTTGTATGGCGAGCTTCCTTAATAGCAACTATTATGGGAAATGAATAATGTTTATGGTAATGCGTAAATTGCTAAAGAATCGCCATAGAATATAAAGGTCCCATTTTTGCCAAATAATGTAAGCTGTTTCGTTAAATTGAGCATTAAAGAGGGAGAAGCGAAGATAGATAGTATTAATATGCGTAATAGGTAGTATTGGTACATTTGTAAGGATGATATGAATAAATCCCAATATACAACGTTAATAAATATTTCATGAAATTAAAAGTGTTCTGTTTATCCTTTTTCAAGGGTTGTTTTACAACCAACTGAACTATAAGTAATTCTAATTTGCGTTGATATATACCGCAGTAATTTCGACAGAGGAGATTACTTGAACTTTTTAAAAATGAAATTCGCAGCTATTTTAAAATAAATAGTTGTTCATTTCATGTAGTGTCTGAGGTATTTAATGCTACAACTTGAACCTCAAAACAGTATGATATAGAAATAACACATTTTGAAAGTCAGGAGTTCTCTGCAAACCGCTAAGCTTTTCACTTTTCTGATCGCGAATGACACTGATGTAGTTTTTTGAGTCATGATATCGCAATGATGCCAAGTTAGTACTCATGACGCAAACTTTACATTATAAGTCAAATAATTTCGCTTTTATTTTAGATTTCACATCACTGGAATTAAGTGGAATTACACATGTAAGGAACATTTTCGTTTCTTACCGTGCGAAGAACGGGCACGCAGCTAGTAAGAAAATAAAAACGTCGATATCTTTAATTTATGCACTAAATTTCCTAAGGTTTTCGGTAGGGATTTTTCTGTGCGCTTGAAATCGTTCAACAGTCAATTTACGCATGTGTCGAGGACATTCGCAGGACAGTGCAAGACACAGACAGAGGAGAATATTTTTCATTTAGAAAAAAACAGTCATTTGCACTAATGTCAGCCAAAACGTTGAAGTATATGTATCAGATCAAATGCGAAAATATTCAACTGGGTTTTTGCTAAGTTTGTTGAAAATTTCAGAGGTAGCCTAATTAGTTTTTATATTTAAAAAAATTACATTTTTATGTTAGTGTTTTTATATATTTCTACAGATTAAGCTTAAAACATATCAATATCCGTTTGGAAATTTAGATACAGCAGTCAACAACGCAATTTGCAGCAAAATATATAAGCTTGTAAAAAATCTTGGTTCAAAAAATTTTGATATATGTATTGTATAATCTTAATGAAGATATTTCAGGGAAAAGTCTTGAATTTAGGATAAGATGGATGTGATATCGCTATTATATATATATATATATATATATTTTTTCGAAAATAGTTGTCTATTTTGGGTTTTCAAGCGGAACAAACATATTAAAAATCAATATGGTTTTTCTGTAGCAAACAGTTTAATTTATATAATATTCTGGAAAGATTATCGCTTACGGTTAGCACCTAGGTCTTTCCTTATATTCATTCTAAGGGAAAATACATTCATTTTCCAAATGAAAAATTCTGTCGAGAAAAAGATATATTAATATTAGATTTTTAATATGTTTGAAACTTTTAATAGATTTTTATGAGATTTTTAATATGTTTGAAACTTTTGCATTACTTTCAGCAAAGCTCTTAAGTTTTGAAAGATAAGTTATTTTGCACAGTGGTCACTTGGACCAATTGGTCTTTCGAACGAAAAAGAAAGACAAGTGGAAGAGTTAAGGGACACTTCGAAATAGCCGACGCACGTTTCATATTAAGTTGAATAAACTAAATATCTAGTTGTAATGGAAAGTTTGAGGAGATAGTATACAAATTAATTTTATCTTATCACGAGTGCAAACGTGGTCTTGGATTGCCTTACCAAGTTCTTCCGATGAAAAAAAAAAAAACACAAAACTGACCTTGGACCTTGATTTTTTTAGATTTACGAAAACCACTACTACAAAAATGTAAATTGAACGAAGATTTTCACTTTAACTAGAGATTTCCAGGATTCAAATGCAGCTGTCGAAGGACCACTAGCACAAATAAGTTGAAAAGGAAATATATTTTCTCTCTTTTTACGAACTCCCTAAATACTTGGAAGTAAGTTCTACAATTTTCAACTATTCATTTCTCGGAAATTAGTCTACTCAGAGAAATGAAATTTTGTTTATTCACATCCATTGACAGAGAGAAATGCCTTTCCAAAGACAATTCGTTGGAAAGAAGAAACCATATTAAAATTAAATGTTGCATTTTAATATGCATACAGCCCCTTGTTAAAAAATATTGCCATCCATTAAAGATGCTCTGAACTTTTCTAACTTGTCTAATTGGAAGTAGGTTCCAGTCACTCGTGTATCAAGAAATGATCATTTTAAATTTTATTTTGAAACACCCGGCATATATGAACTACATCCCACGTATATTTTCTTATTCTCGTATACCGTTTTAAAATTTTAAAACACCCTTCTCTAATTGAAAGAAGATTAAACAACTCATTATTAACTTTTCTTGAAATTGTAAGAGCTTTTAAAGTATCAAGGAATGAATATCTGTTTTCAATTCCATAAAGGCAATTTTTTTTTACATTTTCAGTCATCGTAACTTTAAATGCAATATTACACAAGACGGGAACAAAGCATTTACATATTTTGTCAAACTTCCTCTCTTCCTAAGGAATCATTATCTGAAAGGTAATTTTCTGTGCTTGGACAAAGGATTTCGGCAGCTAATTCAATGTGCTAATGCAATAATGGAAACAGCGGACTGGTAGTCAAATGTATTCCTTTGAATGTCAACGATTTCGAAAGGGCTAATAAGATCATAGCTGAAATAACTCTTGTTCGACCATCTAATAAGATTAGTAGAATTAAAGGAATGTGAGTAGCAGACGGAAATCAGAAAAGTTATATTTGTGTGAAAATCTTTTTGAATTCGTGTGAAGAATGCAGAGCATTTTATATTATCCGTTTGAAAATGCAAAATGCTTTTATCTAAATGTTCTATCATAAAATAAATAACTCTATTGCAGATAAACTGGTTAAGTTATTATAATATGGATTAAAAAATTTGCAGAAACTTACATTTTTTTTTAATTGAACAATCTAAGATATGTTTGTGTGTATTAAAGCCTTTTTCTTAAATTTAATATTAAGTGTAATTTAAGAAAATACTTATGGCGAATTCTGGTAAAATGTTGAAAAGCTTCAGACTGCCCATAAGCATGGTGTAATTAACAGGAAACGCAGAATTAAACATAAGCTACTTAACGATCATCTATATTGCCATAGCGTAAAACAATAACTGTGGAACGTGGCACTCAGAAAATCAATCGAAACCTTTAAAGCACGTTTTCTTTGTCTCATAAAAAATATCATACAAAAAACAGTGGGTGGTAGCGAGTGAACGTTTCGCACTTATCAGCTAGAGATTTTAAAATGTCGTAAACTGAACGTGCAAAACGTGATAAATCGACAAGAACACAAAGAGCAATCTTCAACTGCCAAAAAATGAAACACCTTTACAATTTTTTTCCATCGAATGCCGCGCCGTCTACAGGTTAAAAAAAAACAGTAAGTTTTCAACTGAAACTCGCCAACTAAGGAAAGATAGAGGAATACTGATACCAAGGTTATTGAGAGCAGGCCAAATGGTCGTAATGCTGAATTTTTGCAACATAAAAAGCCAAAGAAACATGTTTTAAACGGAAGTAAAAGGTCTGAACCGGAAAATAAAGAGTTAAACAATGAATGTTTTTTTTAAATTTAAAATGGGAAACGTAGATATCAATAATTTAAAAAAAAATCTGTGCTAAACTGCATCACGCTGAAATATGTATATATCTCTCTATATATATAAAAAAGAAGAGTTTGTTTGTTTGTTTGTTTACTTTTTCGCTATACACGTCCAGACATTTCGGCGGATCTGGACCAAATTTTGGACGCTGACTAAATAGGACAAGAGAAAGCTAATGCCGTAAAAATGAAATTAATTGGATTAATAGTTTTAGAGTTATTTTATGTTTTGTAAGGTTTTTGGCCATTTTTCTCGCATTTTACGTTATCGGGAGCTAAATTTCTGTCCGAATACTATGTTTTTTATATCATCGGAAACTACAGAGTTTTCTTTTTCAAATACAATTTGTTACAAAATCGTACTTAGATTTGCCGATTTTTGGGAATTTTTTAAAGGAAATCCTGTTTTGAAGAAAATGTACGGCTTTTAAAAATATGCTATTTTTAAACTGTCGCATTGAAAAACCTAACGGACAAAAATTTTCCATCTTTCTACCGCTTATTAAATATTTATTTCTCCCTCCTTTAAATTTTGAACCGTGCAGAAATGTTTATTAGATTTTTTATTATGATTTATTTTCTGAAAAGATCGCAGGTTAAAATTCTCTGTGACTGGAAATTCTGCAAAATGAAAGTCAAAAACTTCCCCATCTGGTTTTCAAGGTCGCTTCAACTGAGCGCGCTTCGCGGGAGGGAGGAATTTCTTCTGGCGTCCTGAAAGAGAAAGGTGGAGGTTAAAGTGACCATACGTCCTCGAAATTTGAGGGCAGTCCCCAAATATAGATCGTTTTTTTCAATTTGTCTTCAAAAATACTTTGACTTCTTGGGGACGCGAAAAGTCCCCAAATTTAAAGATTTGTACTTTTACCCTGAAAGTTTCTGTTTAGTTTATTTATTTCAGAAGAAACTGAAGAAATAAAATAAAATAAAACTACTAAAAGTGCCTTCTGCTCAGAGAAATAACAAAATTCGATCTCTGAAAACGTTTGTTGTCATTGTGTGTGTGTGTACAGCGTGCACAGACATTCAATAAAGTATTCGACTATGAGCCAAATTTCCTATTTCAGTTTTGTTAATGATTAATCACTTTTCCTGATGTTTTAAATATGAAATTTACGTACGAAATTTTCCTTGCACTGGAATACTTTTTTTAGAGGGTGTACAAAGTTTCATGAAAAATTATCACAAAATTAACCAATGTAAAAAGCAATGTCTTCTGAAAAATACAAATACTATTACAAGAGATAAATTTGAAATAAATTGCAATATTTCAACATGGTGTTCCTTTCATATTTCTGGTTTAAATAAATATTTATAAATGAATGAAATACTTCCATTAATTTATTAGAAATAAGAATACACAATTGATATAAAAAACTATTAGAATTCATTTTTAAGTATCAAAGTCAGTCAGGATTTAAAGTATGCGCGCACTGGTGTACATGGTAATATGTTGTATCCTCGAATAAGTCCTCAAAAATATTTTCGAGTGTCCCCGGAGTTTCCCTGTATTCGAGGACAATACTTGATTTGTCCCCAAAATACTCTTATAGAAATATGATCGCCTTAGTGGAGATTGAAAGAGAGATATGGGACGGCGACCGTGCTAATCTAATCCTCCAACCCTCCCCTTCGCGAAATTCAGGCGGACTGGTTATTATATTGATGACTGGAAACTGTTGATTTTTTTTACGTTGGTACGTATGCATTAGTGATAAAATACTACATATTAGAACTCAGATAGGTAGAATGGGAAAAGCCTAGCCACGTCAAATTCTCGGTAACTCGGATAGTTGGCAAGCTCTGTGTTCATTTTTTTTTCTCTTTGCAGCGGGAAATCCCATGCCTTTTTTTATCACTGCATCGGGGGGATTCTCATTCCAGCCTACCCACGTCCAATTTCCGGTAACCTCTGTACGTCAACAGATGCCATGTTCATTTCTTTTTCGTTGCAGTGGGAAGTCCCATGTCTCTTTTTTATCGCTGCAGCGGGAGGATTCACATTCTTTCCCTTTACAATTTCATACTGACGATTGAGCTCTATTTGTTTTTATGAGTTGCGTAGGTATTAGCGATAAATGACTGTTAGAACACAGACAGGTAGAAGAGGAAAAATTTAGCCACGTCCAGTTCCCGGTACCCTCTACGCTATCGGGTGCTTTGTTCTTTTTTTTTCTATTTTGCAGCGGGAAGACCCATGTCCTTTTTTTATCATTGCAGTGGGAAGACCCATGTCCTTTTTTTATCATTGCAGCGGGAGGATTCACATTCCAGCCTAGCCAAGTCCAATTCCTCGAAACCTCTGTATTCTATTAGGTGCCGTGTTCATTTTTTTTTTTGTTGCAGCGGGAAATCCCGTGTCCTTTTTTTATCATTCCAGCGGGAGGATTCACATTCCTTCCCTTTACAATCCATATTTAAGGTAAACGGAACGGCATTTCTCATTCATTGCATGGGCAACGCCGGGCCACGCTGCTAGTATATATATATATATATATATATATATATATATATAAGAAAAAAAAGAAAATTATAATACTTTGACTACACTTATAATTTACTAACACAAATTACTTGTCAAATTTAACCTCGCACACTCTAACTAGAATAAATTTAGCCCTTTTTTTAAGGAATGTCTCGTTTAGATGTAGAATATTATTTGCAATTGTAATCTTCAGAATATCAGGGTATTTGAAAATTGTTCAATAACTCATGCCTTGCATATTACGTTTTTAATATTCTTCTTAATAGATACATAATGACACCTTCTTCCGATAAAATAAAGTAAGTACAGAATGAAATTAGTTTTTGAAAAAAAAATCTACTTATATTATGAAGTAATTCCGTTTTTACGTGCGATCAAAAAACAAACTTAGTGAAAAGGTATTCAATTGGTTTCATGACTATAATGATGCCTGATATCATGATTACTAAGAAATCCCTCTTAAGAAAAGTGAGCTGAAAGAAAATTTGTGATTATGATAAAGATAATTATGTAAATATTAAGCTAATATATTTTATATCATGTAATTTATCGAGAACATTCAGAAAAAGCAATTTGTATTAAATAGAAATCGCAAAAAGATTTTTTTTATATTAGAATATATCTGTAATTTTAGAGTCACAAAATTTTCATGTATGGAATCTAGTTGGATTACATTTTTAAAAAATTTCTTTGCTGTTTACCAAGATTTAGTTAAAACACTTTTGAACTTCTAAAAAATGTGTCAAAATAAGCATTTATATTTTTTAATTCATAATGTTCATATATGTTGGGTAGATCTCAAACAATTTATATTTTAACTGCGTATGAGATTCTGTTAAAGGACTTCCTTTAATCTAAAAATGAAATTTAATGCTTCACTTAAAAACATGTTACTTTTTTTGGCCACGGCTAATGCATCGTATATTTTACTCTTATTTTTCAGAACTTGTACTTTCAAAACACTTCTTCATACAAATCCAATCTCACGTATTCCATAAGCAATATCATTTTGCGATTTCAATTATTTTTTGAATAACATCAATGTCCGTGAAATAAATTTAAATTTGTTCTTCGAAACTTAATCTTATAGTTCTAAGTGTTGTTTTCGAATCCTCTGAAACATAACCAATTCTTCGAGTTCTTATTTCATTTAATTTTATTAATATCCAGAAGTAGTATTTTCTTTTAGAAGATACATTTATGAGCTATATATGAAACGCTTGAGCTATATAGAAGCTACTGGAATAAACGAATCTCGTATAATAGTTAATTAAAATAATTAGAAATCTCAAACCGTAAAATAAACACGAGTACACAAGCCTTCATCCTATTTATTGTCGCCAATTTGAGATGAGTTCTAATACGTAGCATACGAATTTTTTTTTTTATAAACACGAAATTACTCAGTAAATTTTATAGGTTTCTGGTACTTTTAGGTAGTAGTCAAAACAGTAATCGTTCTTCTGTAGATGTTTTTCAAGTACAAAAAAGAATTGACGGTAGATTACATCCAAATTGCTTATCACTCTTATCCCCATGGTGTACTATACTTTAAACACTATTTTATGCTGGAAAAATGTTCCGAAATGTAATTTTTGAAGTAAGGAAATCATTAACTGTACCTTTAATCAATAATAGTAGTAGTTTGGGTCCACAGATACCAGCATTCATGGATGAAATGTATTAAAATATTTTAGAAGCAACATGTTTATACGCTTTTTTTCTACTTGCATCATGTTCTACTATCAAGTTTTTCTACTATTTTAATAATATTTAGTATGAAGAAAAATTATTAATTACCATTTATATGCAAGAAAATATATGCAGTTTGACTCTTTTTTCTAAAAACTTAATTTACAATGTTTAGAAGAATTTTAAAATTATAGTTCTACCATTAAAAAAATTATATAAAAAAATATTTACGTTTCTTGAATTAAAAAAAACCACTTAAACAAAAAAATATTTTGTTTTATTTTATATTTTTTTGCTTGGGAATTTCTCGAAAAAGGAATAAGAGAGTTTATAAAACAAGAAGCTGTGTCATCAGTCACAAAAGATTCCAGTAGTTGGTTTATATCATGAAAGAGTTTGAACAAGTCACAAAACTTACACATTCAAGACAGCCCGAGATTGTAAAATGAAGAAGTCGATTATAGAGCTAAACTGAAGAATTTTAATGTTGTCCTCTATCATTAATACAATATTAATTTTCTTATCACCAGTCACATCTGTTCTCAGATACGTCACATAATCGCCTGTAGGGAATTGGATGTATGACCTGCAAACGCAAAAAAAAAAGTATCCACATTGATGTTGTCTCTAGTGATTACAGCATGCAATAGATTTCTTGGCTTTTCTTTTGTTCGAATCAAAAACCTTAAAGAAACCCATCATGGTTATCTATCATTATATTAAAACAGTCCCTAGAAATGTAATAATTAAAAATCTATAAAATAAGACACATAAAAGGTACTTAAGAGTCTGTATGCGCATTTCAGCGTAAAAACTTTTCGACCTTCTTCGGCAGGACGTCATAACTCTTAATACAGTGACGCAAGAAAGCCATAACTCATAATACAGGGTCGCAACAAAACCATAACTCAAAATCAGTGAAAAACAAATAAGAATAAAAGCGAACAGCTAGTTGCCAATCGGAAGAAGGAAAAAAGCAGGAAAAATAAAAGAAGGGGAAAAGAAAAACGGGGTAAGTAAAATTAAAAAAATATATATATATAATAAAATAAAATGTAGAAAATAAATAAAAAATGGAAAATAATGCACGGAAATTGAATCATGCAAAAAACAATAGAAAACAGAATGACAACTACAAATAAAGCAGCAACAAAAAAAAATCATTTTTTCCGAAACGCTCGTACAGACTGAAAAGAACCTTTTACGTGTGTTATTTTATAAAGTTTTACTTATTACATCTACTAAATACCAGTTTCTTTTTAGTCTGTAGATATCTTTTAACCCTCTCGTCACCGAATTATGAAAAAATCAGTCTAGCATTTAATGCATCTGAAATACTATTACAAATCATGCAAAAATACTTTTTTATAATGTCGATTAATATTAGATTTTTCTAATAATAATTTCTGCGTTTTTGAAGCATTTTGTTATTCTAAAATTAATTTAAAAGGATGCACATATTAGGTAAAGGTTGAGGAATAAGAAAAAACTATACTTACCTTAAAAAGAAAAAAAAAAACGGTAAAAAAACAGCGTGAATATTTTCTTAATGTTTCTCCTGAAACAATCAAGCGAAAATTGTAAAAAATGATCTAAATTGACTAGTACTGCAATCTAGGCACGATTTATGCATATAGTTAAGAGCCTCATATACTTTCTACATGAATTAATGATACTGATATCACTGAAAGAAAAAAAAATACTAAATTCAATTGTTTTCTCTCTAAATATTGCTATTGGAAGTAGGAACCTCATATGAGGTTCAGGATGACGAGAGGGTTAAATCCTTGCAAGGACAAACATAGGCGTTCATTATTGATTTTCAGTTAACGAAGGAAAACTGAAGGATACCGGATATTGTTGCATGTTTGCCTCCTCTATTTCGGTACAATAAATTATTTCTTCTTTAAGAATATTTTATATAGCTTAAACCTATATATACAGAGAAATGTATATCACAGCAAACTGCATTGACAAGTATGTGCTTTTGGTGTACATTTTCAGTTTATTTCCTAGTCTCTTACAGTTTATTTCAGAGCCAGGAAAGCACTTTTCGCTTGGAAATCACAATAAGTTGCCTAACAGAAAACACTCATTAGTGCTAAAAGTTTCAAATTTCGCATGAATGAATTCTTTTCTACTAAATGTCTCTATTGCAAATAGCGGAAGGGGCAAAAGTGTTTTCAAGATTCCAGTGATTTCAATAAAGATCATGCTTGAAAGAATATGTTTTATCAGACACAATGAGATTAGGTTTATGATTTTATTTTAATGTTTATAATCATTATACACGACAACTCCATTATTTTTCAGCTTATGTGGTTTAGTAATATTTTGCGTTATCTTGAAGAATTTAAATTACATTGTACAGCTATTTTATTTTTAAATATTATCTTTCGGGAATATCTTTAAGAGATTAATATTGACTTTTGTATAAATATAATGTTTTCAGTGAACTAAATTGCAGTTTCATTATTGGTAGTTTCATATAATATTTATGATGGATAAAAATTGCTTTGTAATGTTTATTAAATATCAGTATATTATAAAATATTCAATGAACTGATAAATTTAAAGGGTATATTTCAAGTACTGAAATCATTTACTTTAATACATGTTCATTATTTATAACGTAAGCCAAAACATACAAGATACAGATGTAATTCAAAGGAAATACTATTGTGTAGAATTTACATTTTTATATTTACAATAACGGAAATAATTCATTCGTGCCCATCGTAGCAAAATTAAAGATTTGTATAGTTGCTCGTCTTATATGATAAAATTTAAAGCTGAATAGACATTCTTTTGAAATAAATGCATTTGTTGAGAGATGTTTCACGAACTTAAGGTAATTTGCCCAAATGAATGTTTTAATAATTTCGTTGAAAACATTTCATCGCTATTAAATTATTATCATAAATTATTCTAAACATTTTAAAGAGCGTAATTTAAATACATATTGGAATTTCAAGGGAATTCACTGCGTTAAAAATATTTAACTAAAAAATTGATGGCTTTTATTCTTTCATAATTTGCTTGTAGCCAAAGAAAGAGTAGCGAAATTAAAGTGTAACTTTTTACATTTTACTTGTTTCACATTTTACTTGTTTTCTGTAATGTGAAGTCATTTAATATTAATTTTTCTAAGATGTTTGTATATACTTTATACTATTGATATAGTAAGTATATTGAAAAAAATATATTTGATTGTGTTTAAATGAATTATGAAAAGACTCACAAAAGATTTTTCTCAACTAAAAGTTTATCCTGCTAGAGTTTAAAATTATTTCGATTATTGTTAACTTTAGATAAACTAACAAAGTCTTGAAATACAAAATGTTTCTCTAAACATAATACTACTGCGCCATGAAAATTTTTGGCCATAATTAATTATTGAAATTGCTCAGTTTATCAGATAGGAAGACATGTAATTAAACAGAAAAACAGCGATAGCAGATCATCGATTAATTTATTTGTCATATAAAATTAATTTATTAAAATGTATGTACTTTAGATAGACATATAGATACAAAAATATTTTCTAGTGGAATAGATAATTCAGGTAACAGTGAAATGATTATTTTTATTAGCATAATACATTGAACCAAAAAATTGATGACTGCGTAAAAAAAAGTAGAAGGACATTTGGATTTTTTTAGAAAAATGAGGAATCTTTTACTTTTACTGATTTTTTTTTTTGTAAGCAACATTTTACAGATCATTTATTAAGAAAATATCAATATCATAATCATGATATTCAAAAATAAAACATTAATGACAACAGAAATAATGTCTACCATTTGAAACGCTGTAAAAATAGTAGGACACTAACCCAATGAATAAATACAAGCGATGTTAGTAAGGAATACTCTTCCCATTAGATTTTATAATTTCGAACATTCTATTTGGCAGTGAATCATACAGAGATCGGATGTCTGTTTGGCAAAAATGATCCCATGAGGTATTCAATGCTTCTCGAAGCTCAGTGATGGATTCAAACTGTTTTCCACCAGCATATGCACGACGAACAAGCATTGCCCAAATGTTTTCTACTATGTTAAGATCAGGGCTTTTAGCTAACCAGGGTAAAACCTGCACATTATTTAAAACGAACCAGTTTTTAATTCCATTAGTGGTGTGAATGGATGCTCCGTCTTGTTGAAAAATCCACTCTTCTTCTCCTAATTCAGAGCCATAAGGAAGAAGCTCAGAATTTAGCAGCAGAATATAGTCTGTATGCTTCTGCTTACCACTCAGAAAGACCAGAGTTGTTCTTCCTCCATATTCAACTGTTAACCAGACTATCAAACTTCCTCCCCCCCCATTTGTCGAGTTGAATAAAATTGTTCTTCGTTCTTCAGACAATACCAGTAGTACTGGTAACCATCTGGGCTGTCTAAATTGAACTTCTTATCATCTGAAAATATCACAGAAGTCCATTCTGTGGTCCATGACATGTGTTCCTTAGCCCAAGATAAACGGTTATCAATATGTGTTTGTTTCCACTTTGGATGATGCTTCCGCTTTTTGAAAATGAATTTTTTGGATCTTTTAGTGCAGTTGTAAACTGTTTGCCTTGTCACATAAGTAAGTCCTGCTTGAATTCGAGCCTTTGCAATACTTCCATTGCGCTTTTTAAGCTCGTGAGCAACTTTTCTTTCATCGCGAGGAGTTAACATTTTATGTCTGCCAGTCTTCTTTCTCTTTCCGTTTCTGTTTGGATTTCTGATAAGTTAGAAACTATATTGGGGCTGACGTGCAGTATACGAGCAATCTATCTAACACCTTTACACCATCATTTATATATATATATATATATATATATATATATATTATCTTGAATGGTAGTGTACCTTGGACCAGTCCGAGGTACGCCCGAAATAGATCATTTTTGCCAAAAGGGGATCATTTGCCAAACAGACATCCAATCTTTGCGAAACACAGTGGACCTTGAATCTGCCCACTTCAACCTAATTTATATCTCGTACTCTGTCATCCTTAGATTTCAAAAGATTAGAGTAGCAATCCCCATAGTGATCCTCCGTTCTCGAGGTTACTTGGAATATGGAGGAGCAAGATTCTTTCCTTCCGCTTTACAGATGTCATTGGAAAATAGTCATTTACCAACAATGGGCATGTGCACAAATAATGAGCACAATCTATCTTTCCAACAACACATCTCCCTAAGCTGAGTAGTTTTCAAGGGAAAAGAACAGGCTCAGCTCATAACATTCACATATATCTCCATAAGTTAGACTTTAGAGGTATAACAGGAACAAAACGGAAAATAGTTACATTGATTCAGTTCTCGAAGTTGTGTTGTATCGGAGGTGTACTGTGTTTATTGGCTGAAAACCCTCCTTACGTAGATAGGAATGTAGCAGCTGGAGTTAAGACAACAGGCCTTAGGGGCCTTAGGAGCTTAGATGGGGATAGGGATAGCCTTTGGGGCTGGACATAATGTAATGGACATAGATCTGTTTTAACAAATGGAAGTGCTGAATCTTGTTCATTTTTACACCCACAACTTCGAGCACGGGTTCCACATAGGGTTTGCCTATCATTCCCTTGATATCTTCTGTTGAATACCTTCGAAATTTGAACACTTCTTATAGAAATCGCAAGAGTCCAAATATTGGAGGTTTGACACTATATATTATTAGAAATACTAGCCTTTCTAAAGAGGACAGTTTATTGCATACTCTTAAATTCGGATTTCATTATTTGATAGTTAAATAGAATATACAGTTTATCGAAAAGGAGTGTTAACGTAAAGATGATGTTGTAAAAATCCGTACTCTTACAGGGATCTATGAAAGCTTTAGATAGCTTCAAGTACTCGAAGAAACTCAGGCTTTTCTCCACTCTATGCACTATGAACTTTTATAGACAATTAACATGTATATCTTCTGCAACACTAACTGGAAAATATTAAGCACAAAATTCGATGAAGCATTTTTCATTTCTGAAAATAATACAGAATACTTTCATCCGCTTGCTTTGCATAACCTCGGCGAGAATTTACATAATTAAAATGTGAGTTTCTACTCTTTTTCAAATATTCAAAAAATACTTACAAAAACTCAAAATATTGAAAGTACTCATGATTGATTTATATAAAATTAAACAAATGTTTCAAGTATTTTTCATCACGATATGTGATTCCATACATTTTAAATTTCATGTTGAGATATAAGTTAATATGTTTTATTCCACTTACTTTTGGATGAGGTTTTATACCTTCATTATGTATTAAAATTTTGAAATTTCTAAATCGATACCAATCAAAAGTGTGCATTACTTATTGAAGCTTTATACTTAAATCGCATGAAAAGTAGAACACATTCAGTGTAATTTGTTAGTTAGGCCTGGTTGTTTTGAATGGCTGCTTGTAAGGCAAAACTGGGTATCATGAAGTGAAGCAAAATAGGGTACCTTGTCTGACCATGACTGAAGCTCTGCCGTAGAAAAATGGTCAGAACGGATGTCGGATACTTCCCAAGCTCAAAAATGTCACGATGTTACTCTACCAGCAGGCGATAATTGTCTGACAGAGATACAGTCGATGTAGATGTTACATGCTAGTACTGTAGCGATATACATTCAGGATCAGTACAAGGAGAAGGGTGAATCAAGTTCAGTGCATGTAACAAATGAACTCATGGCTTGTGTGCTGATTGACGACGATGGTGATATGTTTACATTCGAACTATGTACTATGCGAACTGTGAACTATGCGAAAAGCTGTTTGTATCCCGTATTGCACTATCTCATATGGCAAAATGGGGTAGTTCGCAGCCTTAAGTATATTGAGATGATACAGATTCTCAAATAACCTTCATATTTTACATTTTAAGTTTTAATTTAAAACAGAGAAATATACTATCAGACAATAAAAAGTAGATAGAATGGTCAAGGTCTCGTAATTTGACTTTTTTCGGTTTTGTTTCTTGAAGAAAAGGTAATAATCTGACGGCTTTATTAATATATATATATATATGTATATATATCCGAAGCAGCAAGAAATCCCCGGCCACATTTCGGCCAACTGTCTTCACGCGACCCCCATTTCAACCGCCCGACCTATTCGCGGGACCTCCGTTGTAGGTTGGGGATGTCATGTTGGGAAACGGTCCCTGGACTGTTCCCTCCGGAGAGATTCTGCGCGTCTCCGGACGATTTCCCGAGGATTCCCCGAGCGATTCTGCGTGTCCCGGACGATATCCCGAGGATTCCCCGAGCCAGTCTGCGCGTCTCGGACGATATCCCGAGGATTCCCCGAGCGATTCTACGCGTCTCCGGACGATTTCCCAAAAATTTGTTCGCATACCGCGATTCTACCTATATAATCACAGTAATCCAAAATAAGAAACACAGTAATGGAGGCAAGTGCAGCTGCACAAGAACATAACGTAACTTTCGATAACTTTTATAGAGCCGATTAAAGTTAAATACTTAATACGCTATTTAAAGACCAAGTTTAATTCGTGACCTATAATATGAAAACTAATACAACAAGGAATATAAATTTATAACTATTTACTTACCAGGATTAATTTTGACTAGCTTGACGCGCCAACAAAAGAAGAAACACGAACGGGAACGGGGACTCGACTACGTCACAGAATGACGAAGCAGTCCTGGGGAAAAGCTAAACAATAGAACTGGCGGGTAAACTGTCAGCGCCATCTGCAAATAGTCCTGCAATAGTTTTCCATGGACCTTGGAAAACTTTTTTGTAGATCAGACTTTTGTAGTCAGAATTGGGGACATGTCCCCAATTCTGACAACAAAACTGGGGACATTTATAATTAATGCAATAATTAACAGTAATTTAATTGAAAAACAATGCAATAATTAAAAATTGTCCCCAGTTCCATTTTTACATTCTGGGGACAACTTGAAAAACGTCCTGAAAATGGGGACTGTCCCCGGAAAATGGGGACGTTTGGACACCTTAACCTTGGTACGACGTGCGGAATGGATTTCAGACCGAGAACTTCTTATGGGAGGTCATATGGGTCATCTCCCAACGTTTGAATGCGATGGATGAATCCGACGTTGTCAGGTGAGTTCCAGTGGACGTTCTACTGAAGTTAGATAAAAACAGCCTACTACAAGCCGATAAAATAGATAGTCAGCCGACTTTTTACCGAGCTCTCTTGCTGTGCATGGGATATATATATATATATATATATATATATATATATATATGCATACAGGATGACACGCTACCAAACTGACAAACTTCGGTGGGTGTAGGGGGTACAGAGACGGTTCAGAGTCACATAGCAATGCGGTGTCGGTAACGTCGTGTTCATGTACCTGTTAATAATTACTTGAGAAGATGATAGTAAACTTTCCGAACATGTTTTTTCAAAAACTAATCCCACTTTCACCGTTTGCACTTGATAAAATTGTTTATGTCAGATTAGTTTCTTTTATTACAGTTATCAAATTGTCTGAGGAAAGGCATTTATTTATGAAACGTGGCTAAGAAATCAGATGCACACTTCAACACTTCTTCCAAAGTGATTATTAATAGGTACATGGAGACGACATTTCCGACCCTGCATTTCTATGTGGATACTATTTTATTTTCGTGTCATGTTATCACACACACACACACACACATCACACACTATATATAATATATATTATAATATATATATATATATATACATATATATATTAGAAGAGTAAACCATATAAAGAGTTAAAAAGTATCGCGGGCGAAAAGTTATTTCTTGTTTTTGTACTTATTGTTAAATAAAAACTATTAGGGCGATTTCAAAAATTTAAAGAATTATATTAACTTTTTTTGTGGTAAAAATTCTGATAGTTTACCGCTAAAGTACTCTCAAAAGCTTGATATGGAATAATAATAGTTGTAACTATCTATTCCAATTTAATTCCATCCATCTGCTGAGGTGGGGCCCAGACAGCACAGCAAACTTGCATCAAACTTGCAGAGAGCTTGATTTATCAAGTCAATAAGCTTGAATTAAGCTTGAAAATTTCAAGCGTGTAAGCTTAATGCAAGCTTGAATCAAGTGTTCTAGTTTACACTTGCCCAGCTTGCATTAAGCTTGACACTTCAAGCTTAATTTCAAGCTTAAAAATTTCCTAAATACACGGGCGCCGGTCGGCGTACTCGCCCACATATTTTACTTTGCCACGCATTTTCCCCTCTACGCTGAAATTTCAATTTAATTTAATCTGTTTCCATCGAGTGTTCGTGGCTATAATAGGACCCGGGACCTTTCGGTTGGGAGTCCAGCTCGCTATCCGCTCAGCTACTAAGCTTCACGCAGATATGACTAAAGTTTGAAGTGACTTATCACGCCGTTTTATCGCCACATTGATAAGCGGGCGATGTGTTATTTGTTTCTTTTATTTTTCCATGGGATGCATCAAAATTAAAACAATGGTGATTTAGAGACTCTACTAATAGGGAAATAAACATAATATAAACTTAAGAGCAGCACACGTTTTAAAACTTTCAGTACCGCAACACTCATGAGCAATACTGCTGGCCAAAATCGAGACAAACGACTGATTTTGAAATCAATTTCGTAGTATAATTGTATTTTATTTTGAAGAATTTCCATATTTGGATATATAGAATATGTTAACTTACTTAACACAAATTTTGTGTTAAGTAATCTGAAGAAACAGATTGTTAAACATTACTTCGAAATGCTATATCACAGTTGCTAACATGTATGGAATACAAACACTTTAGTCATTTTTGTAAATATTTCTTAAAATAACAAATAATTGAAAAATTTTGCTATTTTTTAACCCTAAAAATTCTCTTTACAAATTTGGTTAGTTATTTTCCTACAAATTGGTATGCTATATCGATATGGGCATTTCGAAGAATTAAAAATAAGTTTAAATTAATTTACACAAATGTAAATTTGAATTATTTTCATTGTTCATTACTTTATAATTAAAAAAATTATTTAACTTCTGAATTTTTTTATCCATTGTAATTTTATTTTAAAACTACAAAAGTGTAAGATGTATGATTATTGGGCCCTGAAATCTGTAGGCCCTGGGCAGTTGCCCCGTTTGTCCTACCGGTAATATGGCACTGTTAATAAAATAAAACACATCTTAAACGAACTTTCAGCAAATTTGAGGACGCTAGACAAGTAATGTCCATTCTCTTTCACAGATTCACCATTCTCTTCTCACACTGCGCACATTGAAAGCTAAAATCAAGCAAGTATCACTTGTCAAGCTTAAATCAAGCTGTATTTAAGCTTGACAATTCAACTTGACTCCTGCAAGCTTGCTGCCAGCTTAAAATGAGTTGAACTGTCAAGCTTGCATTAATACGTCAAATTCAAAGACATGTCAAGCTTGATTTAAGCTTATGTGCTGTCTGGGGAGGGGTGCTTTACATCATTATTATTAATAAATATTGCAACAAACTGTGTACTATTGATGCACTAATTTCGACTGTAAAACAAAATTTTCTTTTTAGGTAAACCGTTATTTTGTAAAAAAGACAAAAAATATTTCGTTCAGTTCTTTTAAATTTATAATTTTAAAATGTGTTTTTTTTTCTTCAATTAAGAGAACAAAGAATTTCTGGGGAAACAAAATGATAATGAAATGAAACATGGCTAAAACTTCGCATGATTAGTTACACTACTTTTGAAAAAGTGAGAAATAAACAGTAAATAGCTTTTGGGATATAAAACATATTCAAAAAAATACATAATGTGTTTTTGAGAAGGTATTAAAGTTAATTTAGAATAGTACGTTACTTAAATAATAAAAACAAAAATTAAAGGCAATATAATTTGCATTTTAATTGAATTTACTTTTAGAAACTACACCATCCCCATAAATTAAATATAAAAAACATGGTAAGCACGGAAGAGTAAAATGTATTCCCCATTTTTGAGCTTAAGTAATTTTTCGCTTACTATCGCCCATAAAAAAGCACGAAGAAATAAATTTTTGCTTCGTATAATAATGAAAGAAAATTGCAACAAAATGAAAGGAAATAACTTATTTTGTGCGGAAATTTCTGCCAAAAAAAGAGAATAATAAAAGTTATGCGAATAAAAAGAGTGCTTTCGGTCCTAACAGAATAAAAAACATGTGACAAGATAAACTCTGATATACGATTTCTGTGCCTATTCATGAAACCCCGCGTGCTCAATAACATATAACGTGCTGGGCGAGAAAATAAAAAGCGAGGCCTCAAGTGTTTTCATATTGCAGTAATTCTTTTATGCATTATATGTGGTGAATGATAAAGTTAAAAAGGCCATAAAATAAATTAAGTTTCATTTATATAACCATGACAAAAGCTTGCACAAAGGCTAGCTTGCACTTATTTAACACGGATAGGGTAAAATTACAATAGTCAATGAATTTTAAAACACGCGTTATGATTGATAGGATGTTTTATAGAACTTCCTTTTAGTAAGGTTAAGCATAATTAAAAAAAATAAATGTTTAATATTGTATATTTTTGGGACTGTTATCTATTATGTACATCAGTAAATGAAACTTACTGCAGAATGTTGCGTTTCTAATTATAATAATAATGATATTAATAAACATTTGGTGACTAATTTCCTGCCATATCTTCACTGCTCTCAAAATTCTGAAGCTAAGATCGTAAAAGAGTAAAAATGAATAAACAACAATAAGAAAAACATGTATGAAGACATGTAATTCTTAAATACTCTTTGAATTATTATTACTCAATTTCTTTATTTTTTTATGTTTGGAGAAATGTGAAAATTCTCACCTAGAAATAAATGGCTGGTATTCTGCAAGCACCACTGATATTTTAGTTTCATTCAAAAAAATTGCAGAACTCTAAATATTTTTGTGAAAAAAAAATGAACGTTCCTCTTATACATTAATGAAAAAAAAATAATGTGATTTCAATAGCTCAGAAGTGAAATTAAAATTCTCACTAATTCCGAAAGTCCTAAGTATTCATGTTTTTCTAAATTAGTAGTATCTAATTTTCAATAAGTACTTGCATCAACGACAGGAAATATACTCAATAAATCATTTAATAATTTTAAACAAATATAACCTTCGGAGCTCATAAAAAAAGACTCATTCAATTTATAACAATAAAAATTCATAATATACTATTGAATAAAATGGCTTTTGCGGATTATTTCGGCCACTAGAACTCAATGGCCAAGCTACTAAATGTATTACCGTGTATCGTCTGTGAGACAAGGGCTCCTGGGAAGATATATTAATTGCCTTTTATTAAATTTAGACCCTGAGGCATAACCTCTTGAAAACGAAAGCCGATACGCTCTATCAAACTCTAAGACAACTGATAGAAATTGGAATTTTTAAAAATTTCTTTTCATCTAAATTTATTAGTAATGCAAATGGTATTTCCCCCATCCCCCATTTCTCCCGTCTCAAAGCCGCCCCACACACACACAGCTCTCTCTTTCTCTCTCTCTCTCTGTACATATACCTATACGAGTGGCGTAGCTAGAAATTGTTCATAATGGTGGTGTTACGACTACTGCAACTCGCACATATGTATACATGTGTGTGATAAGGGAGGGAAGAGTATACATTTTGTATGGCAAAAAATTCCTCATGGGTATTTTGGCCCCCCTATCCCCCCTTGGCTAGGCCGCTGGTCTATACATATATGTGTGTACGTGTGAATTTCTTTATTTCTCTTTTCAAAAAATGTATGCTTTTCTCTTGTCTGATTACTGAAGATTTAATGAGCAATAACTCCTCAAATAAAACATCAATATCTAATTTAACATTTACGCTGCAAATGTTAATTGATTCTTCCTGTCTTAAGTTTAAAAAAAAAATATCGCTTCTGATTTATTTACAGATGATTAGAATCGTTCTAAAATATTACCTTTCCTCTCCTTGTTGATGCATTTAATTCAGTTTCAGACAGTTTGAAGCAATGTACTTCTCTGACTCATCCATTTCCCCGCGAACTTGACAAATAAAAAGAAACACAAGTCCCTGATTAGCAAAAGAGGATTTATCTCTTAACGCTCCTAAGATATATTAAAAGGGAAAAGGGATAGATCAAAATTTAAATTTCACTCACGACTAATCAATGTCTTAAGCATTTGCATTTAAAGAAAAGCGATAAAAGTTACATTTACGCAAGTAAATACCGTTAAACATAATGTTAATTAAAATTGACTTCCAGATATATTTGACGCAAAATCCTCTTTTTAAAAACGGATGAATGCAATATTATGAACAAAAAGAAAAATTTACAGGAAATACATTGATTATAAAACGTTTTTGTAAAAAGAACTCTTTAAACCTTTGCTTTTACTAAAACAAATTTGACACCGACTTATTAAAAAAAAGAGTTTCAAAAGATGTTAAGGAGCAAAACTATTATTAAACTGATCAAAGATGGAACTAGAATATGTACAGAGAAAATGTACATGAAAAGAAGTCAAAATGATAGCAAAATATGAACCACGTCTAACAATAAACAGGTCACAAGCCAATAATTTTCACATGCTTCTTAATTTCTATTTTTTTGTAAATTCATTAGTTTTTTAAGTAATAGAAATCTGATAACTTTGTATGTACATTTACATTCTCATCAAAATGAGATAATGGCTGATATTAAATGAGAAAATATTTCACATCAATGCTCATTATAGCAAATTGATTTTTAAACTGGAATAAGCATTTGCATAGAAAAAAAAAGTAATATCCTTTTTGTCGTTTTGAAGCACCAAACTTCCAGTTAAAAATTGAAATCGTTTGTCGACTGCACCACGATGAGGTTAGAAAAATGATCTTCTCAAAAAATGACAAGAAAATATTTGCCAAGTGCCGTCACCTATAATTTATTCAAGGAACTTCAAACGAGCGTTGTTTTTATAGAAGTTTGAAACAAACCATTTTTAGTAGAATACGGAGTAAATTTTGAATAACCAGATGAGATGTTAAATTTTCTTCTTCATGAAAGTTTCATAGGTAACGACGTAGAGTGCCATCACGAAGCTGAAATACCATACGTGTTAAGATGATCATCAAGTTTAAGATTTATCTGATTTTTCAGCAACTTAAGAGTTCAGGAACGGACACAAAGCCGTGGTATTAGCGAATTACAACGCCATGGTGCCTATCTGGGGTTCAATTCTCGGGTTCGACAAGGTTGATTCAACATTCCATTCCTTCAGTTGTTAAAAAAATAACGACCAAACGTGTTTAAAGGACTAAAGATTATAGGCTTCGCGTCAGACTGGCAATCTGGCTGAATAAAAAGACTGCATTCCCGAGCTCATGGTTGTGAAGGCGTGTCCAGGGACCGATTTGTAGGCATGGGGCCTAGGATAACAACTCCATTGTGGGACACCTCTTACAAAAATATTCTCATACCCTACAAGGTAACTTTCATAGTACGCCGCAGAAAAAAGGATATTAACAAGCATTAAATGATGATTTAATCAAGGTGCAAAAAGACATCTAATAGTTTGGTAATAATAATATTATGTAGGATAATAGTATTTCAATTATATTATTTAACTGTCAGTCTTTAAATACATTCCATACTTTTGTATTTATTTTACTAATGTTTGAATCAGAACATTTATTCATAGTGGCATAGATCTTACTTCATTCTACTTAAGAAGATATTTCCTTTTATCTGTCTTGAGAGAAAACGAGCTTTATGTTTTCCCAGCGATCAGCATACATCAATCCCTAGCCCATGCCTAAATGATAAGTTCGTACTATATATTTGTTTGAAACTCTACAAATTAGCTAAAAATAGGTGTGGATTTAATGCTGGCACTATGACATAGTAATAGAGCAATTATTTTTACTATTGTGCTTCATAACATTAGTTTCTCTAAATCAAAATCAAAATTTGCAAATTTTCAAACTTAAAGGACAATTTGGGACCCCTTTTTGCTGGGGACTCGGGCGTTTGTCCCGAAATCCCTGCCGAAAATGAATACCTGACCGTGGCTAGACAACTCATGTTTTTGGTTGTTGTACCAGTGAATTTTATTTAGTGTTCAGGAATTTTCGTTTTTACCGAGCATCTTAAACAGATTTTCATGCTATTTAAAAACAAGAAATATATTCTACCCGTACGAAGACAGAGCAGTTAGCTAGTTTATAAGAATATTTTATGGCATTTCAAGACAACGATATAAGCGTCGATAAACATACACTGCTGAAAGTTTTACTGTAGAAATTACGTCGAAATATTGGCAACTCTGCGATTACGGCCAGTGAATTTTCTTTTCCGTTGCATTTCTGACGCCCGTAAAATTTACTGCGAGTTTTTTTTTATTTTTTTATTTTTATTTATTTTTATTTTTTTATTTATCGCTGTAGTTTACGTTAGGGCGTAAAAAGTAGCTAGGAGCTGCCGCCATCTAAAATTAATATTCTGTTGATATCTAGGTTTAGAATAATGAATTTTTTTTTATAATATTTATAATGAATACTTCACTTAACCTTAAACTGGATACGTTTGGGCATGAGATGAATGCTTAATCCATTATACGGAACAAAACTTGACGGCTTATTCCAAAAGATTGAAATAAGCCGTCAATTCACCTAAATGAATACTACCTAAATCATCCATTAGTTTGTTTATTGGACGACACATTAAAATATTAGTGGCGTCCTCTATGAATCGAAAAACAAACAAATCCGTTATTTAGCTATTACTCCAAATTTTTAGAATAAGCCGGCAAGTCTTGCTCGTATAGTGGATAAAGCATTCATTCTATGCTTCAAAGGTCTCCAGGTTGAGCCTGGTTTAAGGGTAAGTGAATCATTGATTGTAGGTATGATAAAAACGTTCAGAGTATTCTCCATATAGATGTCAACAGAAAATTCATTTTAGATGGGGGCAATACCTAGCTGTTTTTTACGGCCTAACCTAAATTACGGAGATTAAAATGTTCGCCATAAATTTTAAGGGCGTCAGAAATACGACGATAAATAAAATTGACTCACCCTGAATTTTACCTCGAATTATTGTCAGCACAGGGTTACAAACGTTTTGCCGTTATTTTTGCGACACTATTTTTTGACGTTTAATTTCTTCCATGGAAATATGAAAGAAAGAAATCTAGACGATTAGTAAGCATTTTATCCGTGTACTCATCTATCTATATAAATAAAACTCATCTATCATCATCTATCTATACTCATCTATCTATCTATATAAATAAAACAGAGTGTAAACTGTCCGTTTGTCTGTCTGTCTGTCTGTGTCTCGCGTAGCTCCGAAACGGGTGATCGTAGACCTACCAAATTTTGTACGGAAATTCTCCAAGACGGGTCTCGACACACCTCGAAGAGATTATTTCGAAATTCGAATTAGAAAATGTTTTATTTTATGTTTTGTCCGATTTTTAGCGATTTTTCTTGCGTAATACATAATAGCGCCGGTAATTGCGCTCGCAAGAAAACGATATTTACATCATCGTATAGAGGAGAAAATTTTCTTTTAAAAACTATTTGTTCGGACTGTGTAACATAATTTGCAGATTTTTGGGAATTTTTTAAATAAAATTAAATTTGACGCTGACTTTCGAAAAATATTTTTAAAACTGCTGCATCTTGAATTCTATCTGTCATAACTTTTTTATATTTGGGCAAAAGACGGAGCACACAATTCGCCCACTTTTAAAAGAAGAACGGAGGAAAAATATAAATTAGGAGAATTTTTACGAATTTTTAAGTAAAGAGGGATTCTCATTTCAGTAGTACCTGCTTATGAGTTTAGGTTTGATATCTTGCGGTTTGGTTGTCATGGATACAGTAACAATGATTAAAATTGCCAGTTGAAAAAAATAAATAAAAACGGGTCCCGCGAGCAGACGATTTCTTTGCTTGGCTCGATTTCCTTTTATAAATACTGGATTTATTTGTGAGAAGAAAATTAAACGGCATAATCTAGAAAAACAATTATAAAGCCCTCATAAATAGCGCAGTCTTATTTCTTATCTCTTTTCTTTTTGTAAAGGGTTGCAAGAGAGGGTGACGTATTTAAAAAAAAAATCATTTCATGTAGTGTCAGAGGTATTTAACGCTAAAACGTGAACCTAAAAGACAGCATGTCTGAGGAAATAAGACATTTTGAAAGTGAGAAGTTCACTGCAAACGGTCCATTTGCACTTTTTTGATACCGAATGACGCTGACATAGTTTTTTTTTTTTTGTGTGTGTGTGTGTCATTATATTGCAATGATCTCAGGTTATTACATATATGACGCAAATTTTAAGTAAAGAGTGAAATAATTTTGCTTTTTCCAGATTCCACATCACCGGAATTAATTCGAATTACACATGTGAGGAAATTTTTCGTTTCCTACCGTGCGAAGAACGGGCACGCAGTTAGTACTGAAAATAAAATCAAACAGCTGAATCGGGTTTTTAAAATCAATTCTCATCTCAAAATAATAATAATAATAATGTATCTTTATCAGAGAATAAAAGCAAAGTAAAAGATTTAAAAAATGCATTATTTCCCGTAAGTAGCTACAAAAGAAAGAATGTTTTGAAGTATTAATTAGTTGGAAGTAGTTCGGGTATTTTAAGGTGTCTCAGGCGTGAAATATAACACGCATGGATTGCAGTGCAATTTCAAAAACGCATAAGACGTTACTAAAGTTTCTCTTCAAACATAAGAATAAAAAATGAAATCGCCTGTTGATCTTGACTTTCTAACATGAGAAAACATAGGTTTCGATTTTGCAAAATTACTAGCCAAGTACTGTGGAAATGAATTACCGGAACGCTTATTGCTTGAGAAACTTCTCTGTCTTTTAGATTAAGATCTCACTTTCTCTGCTCATTGAATCGTGTTCTCTGTTAGCTTTTTTTACTTATTAATTTTGCAATATAAAGTAACTCTATGTGAATGAACAGGAATGTTCCATGAGATAAAAAGTAAGGAAATTAAAAATATGTTGTGGAATAAAGTAACCAATTAAGGCAGCATAGTTTCAAACTTTTAAAAATTTCACCCAAACGATGAACATAATTAAACAAACGCCATAGATAAATTTCAGTATTAATTTACTGTTCGTATTCCATGTAAAAACGTTTCACGTAGAAAATAAATTAGAAATTCATTTAACGAGCATGCGTTTCTCTTTTATGCAGTTTTTACTTAATTTGTAATATACCTCGGTTAACCGGAGCACCTCGAAAAGTATAAATCAATTTTCTGGTAAAAATATTTTTTACCCCGTATACATATATACAGGGTTTTTAAAATTAAAGGGACAAACTTTTCGCGGGGTTAATTTACAACAAGACAGTTCAGAATAACATAGTGATTGGGGGGGGGGGGTTGAAAATTCTCCTTCATGTATCTATCTGTTGATAATTAATTTAGAAGAAGCGTTCAAGGAATAATGAATTTCTTTTTTCCGGTCACGGTTTTTCAAAAATGAATCCATCTTTTAGAGATTGTACTTGATAAAAATTGTTAATTCGGATTTTGTCTTTCATTACAATGATGAGACTGTCGGAGGAAAGCCCATAGTTTATGCAGCTTGGTTAAAAAATGAGACGCAAACTTCAGCACTTCTTCCAAAGAGATTATTAACAGGTACAAGAAGACGACGTTTCGGACAACGCATTACTGTGCGATTCTGAACCGTTTTGGTGTAAGTCTCTAAATGTTGTTGATATATGTCTCCGTCTTGGTGTATGTGCGTCTTCTGAACCGTCTTGGTGTTCTCTTCCTAGTGTTTGTAAAAGTAATTTTGAATCACCATGCATGATATAAAGGAATATGCATTTGCACGTAAATAATAAAACATAATAGCTCTTTTTACTTCCTTGTACGTAGTATAAGGAAGTAATGTGATCCCGAAAAATTTTGGGGGCCAAATTTCGACAAAAAAACCGATTTTGACTACCTCAAATTTTAATTTTAAAATTTTTTTCGATGCATCTCATCGTAGGCTAGCATGCACGATCCTATTAACGCGTCTGCAACTCATTTTGACCAGCGGCGAGTCTACTGTGGCCAGTTTTTTCCATGCCGTCTGTACGTACGTACGTACGTACGTATGTATGTAACTCGCATATCTCAAAAACTATTGGCCGTAGAATGTTGAGATTTGATATTTAGGATTGTTCTATGATCTAGTTGTGCACCTCCCCTTTTGGTGGCAATCGAATGGATAGTTTATGTACAGGACCGCCCAAAAGATTCGAAATACATTGCGCTCTATGGGCCGAAACTCAGTAAACTCGCATATCTCAAAAACTATTAGGCGTAGAATGTTGAAACTTTATATTTAGGATTGTTGTAACATCTAGTTGTGCACCTCCCTCTTCGATTCCATTCGACTGGATAGTTTATCTACAGAACCGCCCAAAAGATTCGAAATACATTACGCTCTATGGGCCGAAATTCATCAAAGCGTTTTTTAGAGGTATTGGGCTATTTCAAATGACTCAGAAGTGATGTATGCAGTAAAGAGTTAGAAAATGAATTTCTCCATTAAAAAAAGTGTCTTTATCATTTATAGTTCTGCTACAGGAACACTCAAAAGATTTCCAATACATTACGGTCAATGGCAATTTTAGGGGCATTCATCCATTTCAAGCACAATACCGTCCTACCTCATAAGTTAGGTGATGGTCCGACCACGGTCACGTGCCTCCCTCAAGAACTATGCCAAAAGTCGCCAAGCTTGGCGACTTTTGGTGTAGGTGTGTGCATATTTAACTCTCAAATCTCAAAAACTATTATGAAATTTCATATGTAAGAATGTTGTAACATCTAGTTGTGCATCTCGGATTTTTGGTACCAATCTAACTGGAGAGTTTATTTACAGGACCACCGAAAAGAATTTTAGTACTTTAATGTCTATGGACATCTTCAATATAATACAACTGTAGACAGTCATTGTTGGTACATGCCAAAAACTCGCCGTCTGTCCTCGACCTTGGCGAGTTTTGGCGAAATATCGCCAAATTTGGCGATAGTCAGTCATTTGGTCCATGCCCAATGTATCGCCATTTGTCATCGTTCTTGGCGAGTTTTGGCGAAATGTCGCCAAATTTGGCGATAATCTGTCAATGTTTGGTTCATGCTTAAAATCTCGCCAAATGCCGTCGACATTAACGAGTTTCGCCGAAATATCGCCAAATTTGGCGCCAAAAATTATTTCGTATTTTATATAACTCTAAAACTTTAACCCGTAGATTTTTTAACTTTTGTATTTAGAACAATTGTAATATCTAACTGTTTTCCATATCTTTTTTGACAGCAATCGACTGAGAATTTTTTACAGGGTGAGCCAAATGACTTTAATACATTGAGGTGTATGGATGCCATTCAATTCATTGAAAGTCTGTGGTCAATGACTACTTTGGCTATCCCCAAAATCCTCGCACACTATCTCAAGTTTTGTCGGCTTTTGGTGAAATATCGCCAAATAAAGTGTCAGAAGGAAATCTTTCAAATTGAACTCAGCTTGGCGATATCGAAATATTTGGCTAGAAATCGCTAAACCTTACTATTATTGATATTTTATCTCTTTCAAACAAATAAGTTTAGAGGAAGTGCGTCGAAAATATTTTTGATCTAATGGACGTGCAAGGAAGTCATGTGTTGGACACATCAGATTTTTTTTCTTATGTCGCGTTGGGAATACATACAAAAGAAAACAGAAATAAAATTTTTCAACTTGTAGAAGAGCCAGACTGTTTTAGATATGTGATGCACAGTGCGAGAGATATTACGACTTCGACATATAATGAAGTTGCATTAAGATTGCCTGAAATGTATTTTATAAATCATTACATTAAAAGTATTAAGTCTACATCACTAAAATGTAACATATGGACGAAGTAACACTTGAAAAACGTTCTCGTTCTTACTGATTAGAGTGCTTGTAACTCAACTTATAAAAAATAATTTTCCAAAATCAATTCTTAAAAATAAGGTTGTTGAGAGCACTCCAATTCATTTAACCATGTCAGATGGTAAATCCATAAAAATTGTTAGCCTCTTAAGGTTCTGCATCGAACTACCAACCTTTAGAGATATAGAAATGCATGCCGAACGAACTCGATGCTCCTTTGAGAGCGGCATTCATTTAGTGCTGCTTAGATTTTTTCATTAACACACACTTCACCAGTTAATTAAAAGTTATTGAAACAATTCAAAATTAGTTAAATTTATTAAAAGTTATGCTAGGATTAAAGAACTTTAATTCATCAGTTATTTTCTGGTGTGTTACAAAGTATGCAAGTTCGACAAACGTATTTCAGCATTATTCTACTATCCATGTTAAGCATGTCTTTAAGGTAAATTAATCTGAAGGCTTCTACAGTTTGTTGTTTTCTGAAAGAAATGCAGTTTTTAAGCGTTTTTTGAAAAATACAACAGCGTGAAAGGCCTGTTGCTGTTGTTGGGGATCACTGCTAATTATTTACATGCGGGATCTAGGCTGATGTGCGTATAGATCTCGCATGTAGGATCTAGACGCACGCTGCTCTCCGTGGGGTTTTATAAGGGGTTTTAATCCGTATTTACGCTAAGTTTCGGAGGAAACCATGGTAAACTTCGAACGGTAAGATCGGTGGACACGACCAGGTTTCGAACCACACACCTTCCGTCTCCCAACGTGAAAGGCTTGGAAAAACACAGAACCCCATTTAATAAAATTTATTATACACTTTAGCATTTACCATAAACATTACTGGTATGAAAAATCCATGAAAAATATATAGACATACGATGTATAATAATACATTGTATGTATGTACACGTTGCCAAGTGCAACGACTGATTTTGGAGCGTGAAATCTCTACTTAAAAAATGTTTTTATAAGCATTGCCTTGGTCTTTTAAGTTTATTCTTTGGAGAGCATATTAAATCTTATGAAGATGTAAGAATATTGTTTTCATCTTCAGTTATTTTTTTTTTCGTCACATAGTATGTTTGCTTTAAAAAATTGTTTAAAAGTACTAATGAGAGTAATTTGTTGGAAGAATCATAAATTTAATCTATAAATGTTTGAAGGGATGTACTGCATTATAGGAAAATATTCTGCAAAATTAAATGACGGAATGATTGAGATTTTTCTTGGACAATCACGCAAATAACTCTCATTCCGAAATAATCAATATAAATTGATTAACATAAAATATACATGGTGATATCTTTTTAAATACAGATTATTCAGAGTCACCTGTAGATTGATCCAACTTCAGAAACGGTACCAAAGTATGAATACAATACTGAACAACACTTTTGCCATGGTCTTGCGTGTTCTGTCGTTCTTCCCTAATGAGGCGATAGGTTCCCATCTCCATTTCTGCACGGTCGCTAGACGATGCCTAAAACTTTAAACTGGAATTTCTCTATGATTTTCGTTCTTACCACTACCGAACTTTTTGTGATTACAATGTTTTTGTATGGGCAAGATATCTCTACATTTGAAGTAAGAGCGCTGTAGATAAATTCAGATTTTGTATTTTTTCACTATTTCGCTTCGATTCAATCTTTTAATGTTTTCTCCATCCAATTTTGACCATCTCTTTCAAATGGAAGTGTGCATGTAGGACTAACGGTTTGTAAAATAACGATCAAAGTATCAGAATGATTTACTGCAGTATCAATGATTTGTCAGGTAGAAATTATTCTGATCTTTGTAAAACGGACACAAGAACCTTTAAATAAATCAAATACTTTATTTACATTGACATTTTCTACAATATTTTTATACATATACCCAATTTTTAAATTTCTTAACGATCTTTACTCAAACCGGAAACCATCTGAGTTTTACTGAGATACTCTCAAAGAATGGGCAATTTATAACATTTTTCAAAAGATATGTGGCTGAATGATTGATAGGACATAAACAATTTATGCATTCATACTATTTCAAGCAATCCAAACTTTAAGATAAATTGTTAAAACCCTAAATCACAAGTCATTTTGAAATAGGATTAAGCTACTCAAACTTATAAAAGTATATCTCACAGCTAAAAGATTTCTGAGAAATTTTTCTTTAAAACAGATTGGAAAAATATTCTAAGCTAAGCAGTATTTCTATGATAAATATAGATCGATAGTTTTGTTATTATAAAATTGATTGCGGAACTAATTACGATTTAACGAAAGAACCTGGCGAAACCTTTTTGAAGTAAAACTTCTTTAGTCGCGACTAGGAAGTAACTCAGATTTTTTTTTTTTTTTTTTTTTTTTTTTTTGCTGACGGAAGTAACGCTCAGTAAAAGAAGTGACGTATATATCATATACTCCACGCCTAAGGCTTGAAAAAGAAGAACCACAGAAAAACCTACCTTTTCGACCACTCCGCTGCTTTCGCCGACTTCATCCTGTGAAAATACACGGAACCTGTTAGGGAAAGAAACGGTGAGAAAAACAGTCAAGAACCGTATCTTTAAGACATCAATTTTTCTTTTATATATCAATAAGTGTTTTGAAGGTACATCCAACATAACATTTTGCATATAATCCCAACCTCACAGGAGGTTCTCGTCTCTCGATTCAAACCCTACGGAAAATCTTTTTAAGAAAACAGTGAAAGAGTAATAGTTCAACACGGACACTTCCTGGATGCTAACCCGATATCCAGACGGAACGACGGTTTAAGAACACGGGTATGCAATACCACAAAGAAACAAACACTGGCTGTAAATGGTTTAAGAACAAAATAAAAGTATAACAAATGAACACTCCGTGGATTCTATCCCAACCTCAAGACGGAGCAACGGTTTAACACGGGATGGAACACCAGAAAGAGATGGACCCTGACTGCAATCATCCCAAACAATATATACAGAACTTGCAGTTTAAAAACACGGATACAGAATAAAATTAGAAACCTACCAGCAGACGAAATCAACGCTTAAGAATACTGTGATAGAAAAACACACAAAAAAAAATTTACACTACCTGTTTTCGAACCCAACAAACAGAGGAAACTTCAGTTAAAGGACACAGTTAAAGTATAATACTAGACTATGGACATTCCCCCCATGCAAACCCAACTTCCACACGGAATAATGGTATAAGAAAACAGTTAAAGAATAATACTGCAACATGGACTCTTCCGGGATTCTAAGAAATTATCATTAATTACCGATGATTCTTACTGGAGATTTTAATGTTAATTTTCGGTCTCAAGAATCTCAGCTGTTAGTTGATTTTTTAAAAGAAAAATTTGATATAACTATGAATAATTCTCGACGTCAATCAACAACGCGTTTTGGTGCAACGATAGATGCTGTATTTTCAAGAAAATTAGCAACTTTAGAGAGTAGAATTAATGTTTCACATTATAGTTACTACAAACCTATAATTTCACACATAAAAAATTATGATGACATTCAAGTACCTATTTCCAATGAATAATATGAATATGATATTTATATAATCTTTTTAAAGTACATGAATAATAAATATAGTTAAATTATATTATGATATTTATTTTAAGTTAAAATTTAATCATTTCAGTGATATGTGTCTTAAACGTCAAAGAACTTTTACTTCAATCGCGCGTAAAGATTACACGTACACGCATTTTTGATCTATTTTGCCTCTTCAACAGCGTTACATTCTTACGAATTATTGCTTATGATCTGCACTTCAGGACTTAAGATTAAACTAAAATCTGCATTCTATGAGCCAAATCATTGCTTCTTTCATGTTGTTGAAGGAAAATTGATTAATTAAAACACGAGAGAGCCAGTCTTCGCTTACTTCGTTGTTTAATATAGGATTTGGCAATTTCTTGCCCTATATATGCTTTATCGCTTAAAGTTTTAATACAGTTAAAACTTTGTTAAAGCTTCGAGCTTTAAAGAAATATGCAATGTTTGCATTCCTACATATGTTTTACTAAATAACATTAGTATTAGGCAATAAAATTGAGACTTTTCTCGAAATCGCTAGTTGACGAAAGTCGTAGAATGTTCTCGAAACGTTAGCGAAAAGTTTCAAAGAGCAAGTGAGCAAAATAGTTATGTCTAAAGTGCAGTCAATTTTCAACTTCTCTTCGTATTCCAGTAACTTCACAAAAATCTGAAGGCAGAAAGTCTGATGTTTAAGAAAAAAAAAATAAAATAAAGATACGAGAAGGCGGCCCGAAACGATACCCTTAAGGGAAACCATGCGTAATATAACATAAATATTATATAAAACTTTGGCCCTTTGCTACAAAATTTTACACTACATTTTGCATCATAAACATATTTTAATAACATTTAAAACCCTTGAAAGAGAGTCCAAAGAATCATTTTACCCTCACCCAATGGCAAAATGATCCTTCATTTGAAAATAATTGTAACCACTATATATTGTGACCACTTGAATACAGCCGTTGGTTCCTATTACGAAGACTTAGATTTCTCTAGGAATTTCTATTTTTTATTTAAAAGGAAGTAATACTAGTCATTTTCATAACACTTTCTTTCAAATTATCTCTGTGTGAATTTGCATTATAGATACCGCAATTTTAAGGTTCTTTAATTCAAAACAATGTTCAGAAAAATATATTATTTTAGGTGCATATATTTACAGAAAAATAACGCAGCGGAGCATTCGAGGTATATATTCTTAATCCACGTTATATGTCTCTATTTTTTGAAATTTCTTTCATTATTTTATCCCGTGTAATTGCGTGTTGCAGTGTAAAAATGCTGTTGCATGTTGTTTCCATGAACAAAATATGCTGATAAAATTATAGACGACATAGTAAGAAACCATAGATAAAACAATACAAAAATGCTTTGTTCCAAGACGTAATTTCCAATATCGGCTAAAAGAGAAATTATATGTTTCTTATTTAAAAAATTCAAAGAAGTAAATATACAGTTTTTCTGCCATTGAAAGAAAACAGTTTGTTTCATGATAGACCAAATATCTCTTCACAAGTCTTTGTAATATAAACTACGTATCATAAATTAAGGAAAAATCCCAAAAATGACAATTTCTCCAAAATTTTGTGACATGTGCATGATATTATGTGGCATGTACTGTATTAGGGAATTTAACAAATGCATAAATAAACAAATTGCGTGCGAGAATATGGTATCAGAAAAATAAATTCGATATGGAATATGATCATCCCTAAAAGCAATGCAGCACTTATAGCGAAATATGATTCTAACAATTAAGCTCTCTATCATTTCCGCTGAAAGCGAGAGCCTTTGATCTTGGGAGGCTGTTGCAAGCATGGCAAGGTTCTACAGAAGAGGTATGAGAGCAGCTATACGTGTCCCTAAATCATAATTTCGACAAGTCTGAGAGCTATTCACAATTCCTCGTGGAAAGGCATGGTGGTCTGTGCATCCACCCAAAGGATTCCACCCAAAACACACACTGCCTGCTGCGTATGCATGTCCTTCCCGAATACTTGGTGGAATGATAACGGGTTCCAGGTTCTCTCCTAATCAAACACCTACCACTGATTTGGAGGCTAAACGGGGACTCATCCGTGAAGATAAAGCCATCCACTAATTGGCCAAAGAAATGTTGATGTGTCTACCTTAAACGTTCCCTTCTGTAGCATGACGTGAGTGGCACGCAATTTACTGGTCTCCTCGCTTGCAGACCATCTTCGTGAAGGTTCCTACGCAAGACTGACGTTGCCACTAACCTTCCAGTGGCTTCGGAATGGGAGGATCTGACTTAAATTGGAGTTGAATTATCAATTCGTGCGCATAACGGCATAATAAGACAGCATTCGAGGAAGCATTTTGATCAAAAAAATTTCCAAAACAGTGAAATGATTTTAAAATGGTAAATATGAAATCGAAAACATGATATAATTCTATAAAATTTCAAAGATGTTAACTTCAAATAAAAAACGAAGTATGACTTTGGCAATGTAATGTATTTCTACGAATCACGTGTTTGAAAGCTTATACACCAATTTAACATAATCAAAGTTACTGACTGTAACAATGTAAAGTATATGAAGTATGAACATGGAAATAATTGGAAGGACCGACCCTTATTTTTCTAGTTTAATTAAATTTAAATCATAGTAAACTACATTGCACGTAGTTAAACTAATACTTTACTCAGAAAATAATTCATAAATATTTTTAAAAATATTATATAGAAGGTATTTTAAAGCTACAAATATAACATGAATGCAATTAACAAATAGTAGTTCTTAAACATGGATATTTTTGTAAAAAAACTTGCGCTGGTCAGTTATACATAATATGGAAAATTCCTTTAATTACAGAAACACAAAAATATCTATTTTTTTTTACATATCATATATAATTATAAAGTTGAAGCATACATTAATGCTTTTTTTCCATTGCGAAAAATGTACTCACGTGGTAGTCCGTTGTTGGAAAGAAAATCTTTCCTCATAAATAACCTGAAAGTCGAAAATGTTTTCTTTCTTCAGCTACGTTTTATCAAAATGATAGAAAAGACACACATGAGTCACGTTAACGTTTTTAACAGTTATGGAAAGATTCTCTTCAGAGATTTGTAGAAAATTTTAAGAGAAAACGATTTCCCTTGTGCAAAAACGATAATGAAGTGCAGATGAATATGGTCTATTTCAAAATATCAGTCCATTTTCGGCTTACACTTATGGATTACGTCTCGGTGTAAAATTCATACTACATATTTTCAAAAAACAAGAGTTTGAAAAATGGATAAATATCTGTTCATACTAAAGTATATCCGACGAGGAAATATTTTTGTGTATTTCTAGGAAAAACCTGAGAAATTAAGGTCTTAGACCATGAAATACAGATATGTGTAGTATAGTTTAGAAGTTTGATTCTACAGTCGCAATAAATAGTTCAATGGTACTACACTGTGGAAAGTTATTTAAAAAAATACTCTTATATCTGAGGCTATCTTTGTGTGAAACTATATGAGAGAGGGAGGGACTAATAAAATTATATAAATATTTGGGCGCAGATAATAAAAAATATTACTAATTTATGATATTGCACCTTAAAATATTTCGTAAAATAAAAATGCATTTAAGGCATATTTTAAAAATATATACTGAAATGAACAAATATTTGGTCAAAAAATCAAAAGTGGTCAAAGGAGAAAAAAAATTATAATGAAAAAAATATAACAGTAAAATATAAATTCCCTTAAAATGTTGCCATTCGAAATCATAAAATTTACAATTAAATATGAAAGTAAAATCTTAACTGACTGAACATATATATTATGAATATTTATATAAAACACAGCATGCATAGAACTAATTGAAATATTCACACTATTAATATTGATAAAAATATTTTTTTTTAATTTTTGAAAGTATTCTACTTTCTGTTGAATAAAGAATTTACTCTTTCATGAATATTCCTTTGAAGGAGCGAGAGCCTTTTCTCAGAATAACTTGAAAAGCTTTTAGTCTTTTTCAAGTCCGCGATTTTCAATCGAGATGTTTCACAGAAATGAATGTATTCACAGGTCAGTTTTAAAATTTAAACAATAATTGAATGTTTCTGTTAAGAGGGTTGAAAGCTAAAAGGATGAATTTTACTCCCGTCTGTTTTCGAACGGAAACAATGTTTCTAAAATTAAAAACGTAACTCAAGATTTTTCATCAATTTCATTGAATGGTAATTCTATCCATCGCTTATATTCATGAGATTCAGTCATTCTACGAGGCCGAAAAACGCCAATCATAGCAAGGACGATCTTTATAAGTTATATTCTCAAAAATAATTTGAATTTAGCAATTTAAATCAGCTGATTTTTTTATATCTATCACGTACTTACATGTGGTCTTGTTCGTGTGTCCGAAAAAGCATGATTTAAAATATAACTATAACTTGTGACGACGCTGAAAAAAATATTTTTCTTTACGTAAGACCTTTATTAAGAATGTAAACCTAAGTTAAAGAAAAAATACGTATTTTACAAACAACTGAGTTTGAATTTTGACTTTACATTTCCCAACTATAGTTTCCAAATAAGATATTTTTGCACTTGTCATCCGAATAATAAAGGGGAAAAACGTTTTTTATTATCCTTTAATTTCAACTCGAATTTCACTTCTTTGATTTATTTTAATGCATAACATTCTTTCTTTCCACTAAACGCATAAGACAAGAAGTATTTCACCTATGAACACTTTACCCCTTTCGGAATCATTGACATTCTAAGAAAGGCATCTGACTACTGCTCTGTTGTTTCCATTATTACATTAGCCCGTTAAATTAGCTCCTGAAATCAATTGTCAAAGGAACGAAAAAAGAGTGGAGAAAATTGCCTTCGAATTACGGATTCTTTTCATACAAAGAAAGTTTGACAGAAGTTGCGAAAATGCTTTGTTCCCTTCCGACTCATTAGAGCTTTTTAAAGATGCGCAAAAATGAAAACGGAAAAGCATTATCGTTTGAAAGAAATAGAAAACTGATATTCTTTATCCAAGTTATATGATTCCGTATTACTTCTGCAGGTTAGTTATTGGTTGATCGTAGTAGTAAGAAAAAAATATTTTGAAATTATAAAATAACTATACATATACACACAATCTAATTTTAATTTAAAATTTCATTATTCTATTCGCTAAAAGTATAGAGCAAGTGTATATTTTTGAGCACGAAGCAATTTACATCTTTATAAATAATTTATCGTCTCTGAAAATAATAGCATTGCTTTACATTTATGTTAACTTTTGAATATAATTTTAATAAACTAGTCACATTTAGAAAACGTAAAATTGGAATTAATATTAATATTTTATATCATACAATAAAATAATTTTACTGAATGCATAAAAGTATTAGGAAAAATAAAATATTTTATTCTCAAGCGATATTTCTCTCAAAGGACACTTTCATGTGCTATTACATTATTTGAATGTACGTTGTAATAAAATCAATAGTAATGGTCAATGTTTGCGTCTGCAGATCGGCTTTATGCTGGTCAATAACTTATGTAATTATTTTTCTACGGATTAATCCCATGAAAATAAATATTCCTAGACGCATTTACTTACATCAAGAGATCAATACTTTAAGAAGCTTAGTGTATAACATACGTAACGCACATTTCCTCTGAAACTATGTACAATGATATGATTATCTGTCTACACTTATTACTGCTTTGTAAACTACTGCAGTGTGCTATTGAAACATTCTATTTCAGGTTAAAGTTGATTTGCTTGGTGCACGGTAGAACTAAAAAATCTGGAGTGACTCCACTCGACTTTCCGAACACTTACGATTAAGATCATTACCAAGCATTTAAATAAATTTTAATCGATGAATAATTCAAACATATCCCAGCAAACACAGTCCTATCGGATAAGTTTTGGGCCGACACTGGCATGCCGGCCAGAATGTGCCGGTGCGATATCGCTCACGCGGTACCGAAAACGACAAAATTGCGTCCGCCTGGGCGTCTGTCGGGCCGAAAGGATGGGGTGGTTCTGGTTCGGTGTCGGCAAAAACGATAACGGCGTCGGCCCAGCCTTGTGCCACTTTTGAACCAAAACCATTACGTTTTTGGTGTGGTATCGGCAACGACAAAATATCGAAAACCGACCAGCACCTTATTTATTTCCAAAATACCCTAATTAGCTCCGTAGTTAGTTCTCTAGGGTATTAATCAACAAATTAAAGTAATAATAATTATTATTATATAAATGACTTTACACCACTAGGACTAAATTTATTAAAAATACCTAATTAGCAAAATAGTTTGTTTTTAAGAAAATATTTGATAAATTTAAGAAGGAAAGCTCTTTTTAAAATTAACCGTATTATTTTTTTATGCATCAACCAATGTTTTACTTTTTTTAAACGTGTTATTATATGTTTGTCAGACCATAGACATTTTTTTAAACAAAATATTAGGCTCAACTAGACAATGTTCTTTTTTTTCCAAAAATCTTTTAGAAGCCAAGAAAATTTATAATTTTCCAGAAATAAAGATTATAAATAAACATTCACGCAATGCTAAAAAAAGAGAGAGAATAAAATAAAGTTATACAACATGCTTTTTTAAAAAAAAAATGTTTTAATTTATTTTTTCGTTAAGTTATTTCATAATACAAAATAAAGTTGCCTTTTGATTTTATATACTATTTTAAAGAAGAATGTAAACAACATACGTTAAAAGAAATTAAAATATTGGCTGATTCTACAAGTAAACGGTTAATTTCATAAAAACCTTTTCTCTTCAAAATAATTAAACATTTTCATATACAAACAAATTATTTTGTTTATACTTAATAACTAAGTACTTTTGGCAAAACTAAGTATTTTTTGGATTTTAACTAAGTATTTTTGGCAAAATGAGCCCCAGTGATGTAAGGTAATTTATATAATAATGATTATTTTTAATAGGTTGATTAGTGCTAAACTATATATGAAACTAATAAGTATTAATAAACCATGTTTATTATTAGAAGATACTTACTTTAAGTAAATATTTTATATTACTGAACTTTTACAGTTTATGATTATCATTTAGTAGAAGAAAGGAACTTTCTATAACAGAATATACTTATTTTTTTCTGTTGTTTTGAGTAATATGAAATTAAGTACTTAAGTAAATAGACACATTTTTCAATGTAGTATGTAAGTTATTTATTAAAAATACCTTCCTGCTTGTTTATTAATAGTTTTCAAGTTGCTTATTTGAATTATAAATTTCATTTTCGCATTATTTAGAAATAATTAGCAGTTTTGAACTACATCTTATTTTAGTAGTCCCTGAGATAACATTAAAAAAAATCTAGCTAAGAAAAAATACAAATTCGTAATATATACATAAAATAAACTTACCCCTTTTTAACTGTCGTGAGAACTTAGCAAAATGAAAACCAAAAAGCACTAACCACATTTAGACAACTTTAAAATTTTTGTCTAGTTGAGGTTAATACCAGTTAGTCTTTAGAAAAAAATCACAGTTTATCCAGAGAAAACTATAGCAAAGTCCGATCTAACTGACGTAAGAACTTAGCCTATTTAAAACTAAAAAGCACTAACCACATTCAGACAATTTTAAAATTTTTGTCTAGCTACAGTCAGTGCCATTTAGTCTAGGAAAAAAAAATCGCAATTTATCCAGAGAAAAATGCAGCAAACTCCATTGCTCTGAGAAAACTCAGAATCCACGTTACTGAAAAGTTTGCGTTGCGAGATGATTTCTGTTACAACCTTGGAATGGAATGGGCAGGAGACGGTCACAAATACAAAAGGGAAACGAAAAAAAAAAAAAAAAAACACTTTCCGCTCTTCGATTGACCGTGAAAACTAGAATAGGGAAAGGTCCATTTTTTCCTAGTGCGTAATACTGTGGTTCCTACAAGGGGTGGAAAGCCGTAGGAATGCACTCGACCCCCCCCCCCCCCACTGCGCGTGTGCTACATGTTATGTGTTGTGTACGCGGACACGGGAATTGGAAAAGAAAGTCCGAGAGATTTTAGCTTTTAAATTATTCACTTTAAATTAGATCGCGTGGAAAAAGAAAAGCAACAAATTAGTGTTATTCTACTGCAAAATAGTTCATACTTCAATATCTGCAATGAATTAATCAATTCATTTTTAGAAAGATAAAGTACTATAATCAGCAAAAAATGGTTACTTTTATTTATTTTTACGGAGATAAGAGCATTAAATTTTATTTAATTTGTAACAGCATTTTACAATGTTGTATCAAAACATGATTTTGCCGTAATTTTTACTATTATTTTATTTGAACAGAAACATGACAAACAAGTTGTTCAAATAAATGCTATTAAATTAATTATTCATAGTTATAATTTTAAAATGAAACTATTAATATTTTTTCAATTTATAATTATTCAGTATAGTGAATTAAAACTTTTATTTATTTATTTTATTTTTTTTAACAACAGCAGCTAATGCATTATAAAAAAAAAATTCCTTAACTATAAATTATACTGATATTTTTTATTTTTATGGAAATACTAATGAAAAGGTATTTTTTCTACTATTTTAATCCAATTTAATTTCAGAAAGTTTTGTTGTTTTGTGTTTTTTGTAAGGAAAAAACACAGGAGTTAATCCTTAGGGCGTCGGTGCCCTGAGCGGAAGAAGGCTTCTAGCGTTTGTTCCAATAAATAAAACAATTAATAAGCAATAAAATTGGGGTTGAACAGTAATTATAATAATTATTTGGTCTATAATTTTATAAAAATCAACCATATTTCCTTCATTTTATAAATATTAGATAATGTTTTGAATTTATATAAAATTTATAAAATATCCCCAATTTTTGTTCCAGAATTGGGGATACAACGGTGATTTGTCCTCAATTCTATGTTCAAAAATCTGGTTAATTTATATAACCCATATTCACATTACATCTGGAGAAAATCACCCAACATCCAAACTGTAAATTGACAGATGCGCGGTAGACCTGAACCCTGGACCTTCACACTTCAACCAGCTGCGGATCCAGAAAAAAAAATTCTGGAGGGGGCACAAGACAATTTTTGTCACATTTTCTTATAGAATGACTTGAATTTACAAAACAAGTTAATGCTCTATAGTGTAAACTTCATTCGTCTAGGGGGGGGGGGGCTCTGGATCCGCCAATGACTTCAACCATATTCGGTGTCTTATCGACTCGGCCACGGTGGGCTACTTTTGTGAACTTTTAAAATTCAGCGTTTAATGTTCTGCATTGTATGTATTTTATTTTTAATTAATTTTATTATTATTTTTTAAATCTGAAGTACTTAACTTCTATCACTTTATATAAAATGAAATTCATAGTCATATAATTATTTCAGAGATGTGAATAACTAGACAGAAATTGCCCCAATTGAGGGGTGGGGGTGGGCGCTTAGAAACCCCTTCAATAATAACTCATAAAAAACTGGCTAACTTATCTAACGCATATTCACAATACATCTGGAGAAAATCACCAACATCTAAACTGTAGATTGACAGATGCGCGGTAGACCAGAACCCTGGACAGGACCTCAGGTAAATTAACCAGATAGAATGATTCCCCCCCCCTCCCCTCCTTTTTTTCGCCTGTGAAGGAGGCACTTGAATCCTACGGGCTCAAAACATTGTAAATAGAAAGTATTGAAATCATAAATTAAAAGAATTATTTTAACAATATATATATGCTGCTTGTGCTGGCTTTATACCGTTCAGTTTAGAAATTACACTTCTGGACCGATATCGGTTTTGACGTTTGGTGCAGTACATCGCCAAAATCACATGTTAACCCTAAAAGGCTAGCCGCTATCGGACCGTTGCATGCCCGAAATGAACTTTTATTTGCCTACGCCAAACCGTTTTGCCAGCACAGAACCGACACCGTCCCAATTACCTGTATGCCAATGCCGACATCGAAAGAGTACTGCCGATGACGGCCCATCCCTAACCCGATACGGCTGTGTTTGCTGGGATATACCAAATTGAAACTCAATCGAATGCACCGTTCAAACGCTTGCGCACTTTCAAGAATTTCTCCCCATATGCCATTATGCCATAATATAAAAGAAAGTTTTGTCGTAGCCCTGTAGGAGAATTATAAGTCCCATACATACCAAAATCAATACCGGTCTTAGGATGGTGGTTTATAACATGTATACCCAATTTGAGCTCAATCGAATGTATCGTTTAAACGCTAGCGCACTTTCAAGAATTTCCCCCGATAGGCCATAATGTAAAAGAAATCTTTGTCGAAGCCCTGTAGAAAAACTATAAGTCCTATGCACACCAAAATCAATAACGGTCTTGCGACGGTGGTTTATAACATATATACCCAATTTGAGCTAAATAGAATGCTCCGTTCAGGAGCTATCGTGTTCACTCACATACACACAAACACACATACACACACACACACATACACACATACATACATACATCTCGTAAAAATAGCATAAATGGATTCAGAAGCCCTCAAAACGTGTAAAAACACCAAAATCTCGAAGTCGAATTTTTTCATGATTACAATACTTTCCTTACATGGTACATGTTCGGAAAAGTAAAAAGGACCAGAATAGAAACAAATATGGACTTTTCAAACTTCTTGATACGACATTAATCCAACGTGTCTTAAACAAATGGTTTTCTTCAAATAAGAATAAATTTGATTTTTATAATATATTAACTCTAGACGTTCTAGCACAGTTTGTACGAGGAGAATTTGTAATGATATTAAAACGCTTTAAAAGTCTATATGTATATACTATACCAGCATTTATTAATTTCCACAGCTATTCTTGGTTAATAAATTACACTTTCGGATGTTTGTTCATTTGACGCAGTGACTTTTCCGGTCTCATTGTATTACATTCATTACCTTTAACATATAAATTACATTATCTCAATTGGCTAAATTAAGTTTCCCATTTTCTCCGTTGTCAGTTGATGCCATTTCTATTCAAGTAGATCAATCGCGACTGGATAGATCAAGTTCACCTTGACAAAGTAAGTTTTAGAATTACTTGATGGTTAACGGTTATTCAAAAGAAGCTAATAAATAGTTAAAATGAACTCGCAAAATATATTTAGAGGTTATTCTTGGAACTGAAATATGAGTATTTCTTCCTTTATATTGGGTTATTTTTTAAAGAAATGTAGATTATATCTGAATTATCATTCAGCAACATTTTTTTACCGTTACCAGGGGTTATGAGAATAAATGGCACGTTTAAGGTCATTTTCCGTAGAAACTTATCATCAAAATATCGATTTGAAGAACAGCATCAAAACATCTAGACAGCAATTCACTCAACGCTATTAAAGTCTTTAAGGGAAAATATATATATATATATGTTTGATATGGAACAAAACGTTAGGCTTGCCTCCAAATATTTCATGAATAAAACAAAATAGAGTTTTTAAACTATGAATTTTAGTCACGTGTTTCTGTGAAAGATGCATCGGTTTTTGATGAACAATGGTCAGCCAGCTCAGTATCATTTCAGCACGCGTTTAAAACTGATTATTAACAGCCGCATGAAGACGACGTTTCTGACGTCATTGCTATATGACTCCGAATGCTGATGATGTGCCCTATCTCCCCTTAAAGTTTGTCCCAATCATTATGAAACAGCCTGCATATTAATAAAGCATTGCTATAATGTCAATATTATTTCTTGCTCCGATTTTCTTGCATCTGTTATTTTCTCTACTTGATTTATCGCGATATTTCCAGCTCAAACTTTGCATGATAGAAACTGTTTTTTTTTTTTTTTTTTTTTTTTTTTTTTTTTTTTTTTTTTTTCCAGCATACACCAATTTTACTACATTACTTTTGGGTTGTTTCAGAACAACGTTTAGCCTTCTTATATATGTCGTAAAGTATGTCATATTTCTAAAACTCATTTTAATGGAATGAAGTCGTTAAACTCCTTTAGGTGATTTTACAGGCATTCTATTAAATAGGACACACTTACTTTCTAAATGATGATATTTTTTCTAAATAAATCTTTGTCCACATGAAGCTAAATTTAATATCTACCCTCTTATTATAAGACTGGAGTTTCTTCTTCAAAATCTGATTCTCAAGCTTTCTGTCTAGATTACAGTGAATAAAATGTTGCTTCATGTAAGACATTTTCATGCTTTTACTGTCGAATTCATTTCTTGAGGTCATTTTCTTCAAGTGATCAATGCAAAAACTTTCTCTTTACTAGTCACACACACATTTCAGTATATCTCTGTTTCATGGAGTTTCAATACAAATTTCAGTTTTGCTACAGTTAAGTAATTCATATATATATATATATATATATATTCATATATATATATAATTCATATATATATATATATATATATATATATATATATATATATATATATGCATTATTACTTTTATTTTTAAAAGTCAATAATCATGATTTCTACATCTTTGTTAAAATCTGTGGTTTCTATTCTATTAGAAATTACTTAGCAATGGAGCTACCTTTCAATTTTCGGAACCGTTTTCAAAACAAGTCTTTTATTCTGCATTAAAATCAAATCAACACAGTAGCATACGATAATACTGAATTTTTGATTTTTTTTCCCTCAAACTACAAATGGGAAAATAAAATGAAAATTCATTTGTTTCAGTGAGATACCATCTTCTATAAAACGGCATCTTTTTTATTGAGAAAAAAAGAATTATTTTAAGCGTTTTATTTTCCTCTTTTATGAGTACTGTTTTTGAATATCTGCAGACTGACTCTTCTATACAGAACATAAAACGAGAAACTTTTATGCACAGATAAACAGTATATCGATTTCTTTTAAAAATACCAGTTTCTAAGAACTTTAGTGAATTTCTCTGAATTTTTATTTATTATAAAAACTGCGTTTATTTTTAATTCACTGCTCAAAGCAATTAAATTGGTTGGATTTTGTGGCCGGACAATCATTTACATGATTGATATGTAATCGACAGACTTGGTAGTCCATAAGAGAAAAAAAATCTCAATTTTAGCAGATAATAATGCATTTTATTGAGCATTTGGGTTCAAAAGGAAAAAACACAATTTGTGTATGTGTATGAAAAAACGAATAAAAAATGTTTTCCTTGAAAGAAAATGTTTCAATAGGGAGTATGATTTTCCGGAGTGCCATCAACGTTGAACACCTTTGGAGTCAATGAGGTTATTAATGAAAAGATGAGGTATTCTGTCCCACTTCTCCAGAAGCGCTATTTCCAGTTCTCGGAGAGTTTGTGTGGGGGGGGGGTAAGCGACCAGCAACTCGTCTCCCTAGACTGTCCCAAATATGGTCTATTGGGTTCATGTCCGGATAATTAGCTGGCCATTCCTTTCGTATGATTCCTTCTTCGAAAACGACATATCTTTTATCATTACTCTTAAGCTTACTCGACATCTCTTAGCATAACGTCGTGCACATGCGTGCACGACGTTGTTGGCAGTTTTCGTCTATTAGCATGACGTTATCTCCAATTGCTGCAGCGTAAGAGAGTGCAAAATGTTTGAGAATCTCATCCCTATATCGACGACCGGTCAGAGCTCCATTCTGAATTATGTGGAGATCGGTGCTCTCATCAACGGAGATACCAGCATAGACCATCACTCCCCCACAACCAAATCTGACATTTTCCAACACAAATACAGGGGTGTTTCTAGTGCCACGTCCCTCCAGATGAAAGTACGCCTATTATCAGGATAAACAGGAAATCGGGACTTGTCAGAGAAAAGAATATTGCGCTATTCGTTTCCTGCCCAGTAGACATGCTCTGTTGCCCACTCCCTGCGGACCCTACGCACGCGATGCCTTGCTGTTAACCTAACACATACCTTTAATCGGCAAGCATACAGACCTGCGGCGTGGAGCCAGTTTTGGACAGTTTGTGTTGAAACTTTTGTGTCAGTAGCCGAATAAGGTTGTTGTTGAAGAAGAGTGGCATTCATATTTCGGTGTCTCCGAGTCGTCAGCGTTAAATAATGGTTTCATTGGGCGTTTTTGCAAATCTACGACCTTTCTTTGGTCTTTGTCATACATTTCCAGTCTCTATGAAACGATTACAGATCCTTGATATAACACTTTGTGCAATTCCAAAGGCATCTGCTACTTCGACTTGTGTTTGGCCTCCTTCTAACCGACCAACAAATCTCGAAGCTTCTGATTTACTTAAAATACTTCGTTGAGACATGGCACTTATCGAAACAAAGCACCAACGAAATGTTAATCATTCTTTTCCTCTTTATCTTTTATTAAATTTAATGCCAAATTACATTCGCTGCCACTAAAGCGTCGCTTTTGACATCAAACTAAAATTTTGCACGATCCGAGGTTTGAAAATGTGAAAAATTTGAATTTTTAGCAGTCTTCTTCCAATTTCTGCAACAAAAAATTCTTTTTTTCCGTTGTTTCATATAAAATTACAATATCCTTTCATTGTTTTGAACGGTGTACGTGAACAGATGTTTTAATTACACTGATTTTCGAAAATTCATAAGGTACTAATTTTTTTGTTCTCCTGAGTAAGTATGTGCAAAATGCATTCCTTCACACACATTCGTTTTATTATAACATTTGCTTATATCGGTTAAAACATAACATTTCGCCAGAAAACATTTGATCAGCCAGTGTTTTTACCAAGCCATGCTGCTAATAGTTTCAGTAAATACAGAGTGACGTGTTACAGAAAATAGATGCAGACGTGTTTTCTGTAGTTTATGCATAATACTGCTTTTACCATTTTTGAGAATGTTCAACCTTACAAATTCTATATATTCTTTTGTATGCATATCCTTTAAAAATTGAGGAAAGTTTAGGGAGAGAGTTTTGAACTCCCTTGCTGTACATACAGTTACAGTAACTATATAGTTTGAATAAAATCTTTATAGCATTTGTAGCAGAAAAATCTCAGGAAAATAAATACACAAAATAAATAAGAGAAGGAAATCTTTATTGCATCATGAAGCAAACATCCAAGCAACCGTTCAAAAAAGAAAACAAATAAACATTAAAAATTTATAGGAGATATATTTAAATGCCTGACTTTTAACTGAGGGTGATTTTTCTTTTGAATGAATATTCTTTATGCAATTTAAAATACCTGAAGTGGATGAGGGAAGGAAAAATATTTCAAAGTACACCAGATAACTTTAAAATGATGGAAATAGCTGTTCTTTCATAAATTAAGTCCAGTTTAAATACCGATACCAAAGTAGTAAAAATGAAGTTTATAAAATCAAACGGATATCAGTGATATTTTGTCATTCTTAAATATTTACCTATCACCTAGTTATGTGAGGCCTCAAAATACATTGATAAATAAACGTATATGAATAAACACATTGTCTGTAAAAAGTATTCTAAAATCATGTCAACTTAATATATTTATATTGGACACAATTTAAAAATATGCAAAAGCATTTCCAGCGCTTTAAAATACTTTATTATAACAAAATTACAACTACTTTAGAGTAATAATTTGGATGTCCAGGATGTCTAACACTAAATAAACAAACTGTAACTATTAATGAGCTAAATTAAATCGATTCAATTCAATTTATTTACCAATACAGAAATAAAAAATATGTGAAATTCATTGGAATCACAAAGGATGACAGTGATAAATTTTCATTTTCATAAAAATCACTTGATCTGCGAGTTTAGCACAATATTAAAGCAATTAGACTTCAGTATTCATGCATTTTCTGTTTATTAAATTCTTTAATTTAAAAAAAAGTGTAAGACAAAATTCGATTTTTTTTCTAAAATTTTGTATGACTGCACAATTTAACATATTAATAAAATACAATAAAATAAATTTTAATAATAAATTTTAATGCGCTATGCTATTATCTTTATTGTAAAGCTATAAGAATAACAGTAACCATCGTTTAAATACACACGATTAGTACAACTTTATTATTTACTAGGGGCCAAGGTCCAAAGACTCGCTACGCTCGCTTTTCGTATGAGGCATTCGGCCCCTAGTAATGCTTATTCGTAAAAAAGACATAATTTCAACAGACAAAACCCAAATATTGGATCAGATAGAATATTACTGAGCTACACATTACTTGATTCTTGCATGTTCATTGGTACATAAAAATGTAAACTTCACACTACAGTAGATCCCCTCCCCCTCATAACACGGAAGATATTTTGTTATGGGATTCCGTGTTGTACGGGTCCTGAGCGATATTCCTCCTGGAGTGCGGACTCCGCTTATAATCGCTGGAAAAATTATTTGCACTCCTAAGAAACACAATGATATTTAATGTTGCCATTCAAAAGTTATATTAATTAGGAGCTAAAGCATAATAAAATCAGAACATTTGTTTCAGCTGTATTTTTAATAATGTAAAACCCATTGGACACCTTGCGAATTTGCCACCCATGGCGATTTTTCATTATTTGGCGACTTGCGTACATGTAAAGTTAATAAAAGCTTCGGAACAGGTAGGATAGCTTGCCACCAATGGCGACTTTTCATTATTTGGCGATTTACACATTCTGACAACCTATATTTACTGTTCATTTAAGGTTACCGGAAAACCGTTATCCATATTTTCATTTACATAATCGTTTGCAGATTGGCGTACTTAACACCACGAATTATAACATCTCGTCGCGCTAGCAAATATCCAAACTGTACTATAACTGCTATAATGGCATAGTTAACGCCGCCAAATATATGTACTGGTAGCAAATAATCCAGCTGGACCGAACCGGCTTTAAAATAATCTGCATTTTAATTATTTTTCATTTTCAAGATATTAGTTATTCTATTTTGGAAAAATGGATAATCGCTAATTCTAAACTCCTGCTGTCTAAGCAAACTTACTATTTGAAAATTGTCAACTTTGTGTAACACATTTTCAGTTACTTATTTCCTGTAGTTTTATTTTGGCGTAAAATGGGTGTATTTCTACTTCATGTTTGACAATTTCACGTGATACTACATACTTGGAAACGCTTTATTGCCAAGGAATGAATGATTTTATGCCAAATCTGGCAACCATTCTGTTTATTTTTTCAGTTTTTTATTAATATCTTCTAAAATAATTCGATTTTCGAAATTTAAGTCAGCTCATCAGGTTCCTCGGAATTTCTCGAATCTGTGGGCACCTTAGTCGAAACTTAAATCCCAACGGTTTAGGAGGAGAAGGGCCAACAAGCTTTGACAGCGCCAGCGGCCTTTACTTTTTTTTAGAATAGAGAGAAACATTATTATTAAAGTTGTAATTATTTATTGAAATGTATTTTTAAATCGACTCATTTATTTATAGTTTTTTAAGACATGCCTATAAGCAGAGCATGAACCACATACGTAATAGATGAAACACACACACACACCTATACCTTGTTCATTTGTTACACACGAAGGTCAGTACGAATTCCTCAAATGTCCTTTTGGCTTGACCAACTCGCCAAGTGTATTCCAGAAATACATTTATACTGTTTTTCGCAAGTTGATAAAAGATGGTATCGTTGTAATCTACATGGACGACCTCATAATTCCTTCCCACGATGAAGCCGAAGGTATTGACAAATTGGCACTAGTGTTGCAAACCGCTGCTGATTAAGGTCTAGAATTTAATCTAAAAAAATGCCAATTTCTAAAACGTGAAATCGAATTCCTAGGATATAGAATTGTCAACGGTAGCAAACACACACAATGTGCAACAAATTAACATTTAATGAAAGTATAAAACATAATACAAATTAGACAGCTTATTTACATGTTAGAAGAGAAAGTTTAAAAAAAAACGAGTCAGTTCTTTGGATGGATCATCTATCATCACCGTCGAATTTTAGCGTCTAAACCGTACGTCGCACTATCTCGCTTCTGGCGCGAACGACGTCGGCTGGTCACGACGTCGCGCTGGCGTCGACTGCGACGCCGGGAAGTGACCGAAATGTCTCATGGCATTTTTTTGGCCAACCATTGGCGCTACCGCCGCGGCGACGTCGCCCGCGATCATTTACCCACGATTTCATTGCCCGGCGATTATATACCCATTATCAACAGAGATTTAGGCGACTGCTAGCCGGCATCTATCCGAGCCGGTAAGGAGGCCTATAATGTGGGGGGAGGGGGGAGCTCGAGCACCCCTAAACGTTGAAATAAGAAATTTAAAAGCATGTTGAAGTTTGGCTAATATTACTTATATGGCCTCCAGGTTACAGGCTGATATTTTAAAATGAAAATTTCGTTGTTTTTTATCTCATAATAAATTGGAAATTGTCAAAAAACCACATGCGTATTGAATATAATTTTTTCGATTATCAGGAAATAAATAATTTGTAACTATTTTGTATGATAATGATAATTGATGTATTTCAGCTTGGCTACATAAAGTATTTTTTTTTTTTAATATTCTTATATAAAGTTGTAAATGTGTTCTTAATGCGAAAGCATAAGTAACTACTGGGCTGGTGCATAATTATCAGGCTTTTTTTTAACATTAACACTTATTAAAAGTGTACAATATTTTTAATTAATTAATTTTTTTAATTGACGTATATTCTCTTACATGAATTAATTTAATTAATAAACAAAATAAAAATTTTCAAACTGCAGATAATTATGCACCAACCCATTAGTTTTCAATATGCAAAATCAATATTTTTCGTTTTCGATTCATGACACCAAATTTCAGATTCACTTTTTTAAAAATAAATTTAATAAGCATAATATATACATGATTTTGCTTAATTTTTATTTGTAACATGTAATTTTGCTTTATTGTAATGCAATTGAAATATTAGTTCAGTGCAAAATATATATTTTTAGTAAACCACCATTTGCTTATTTGAGTAGTTTCATATAAGTCCCAATTTATTTGTATCCAGTGTAATGTAATAACACTGCCCTGGTTTATAATAATGCGAAACTGCTACTCATGACCTATTTCACAGATTGCATATAAAAATAAGAAATATATTACTGAAGATAGGTAGCAAAAGCGTGATTTCTCTTGGTATTATTGCTTAGTTTTAAAAATTAAACATTTCAATATAAATGCCGTGAAATAATGTGGTTTACCTCTTTAATATTTTTTAAATTCCCATTCATAATGAATTTTCAAAAGCATTCAAATTTTATCATCAACACATCAATTAAACTCCCCCCCCCACATAAAAAATATTTTATTAAAAACATACATATAAAATAAACTATTTTTATATCTGTGGAACTAATCACCTTCTTCATCTGTAACTTCCAGAAACTTTTGATTAATCTAACAGATGCTGAAATGAAATCAGATAAAATTTTAATAATTTATATCTTTAAAATACATAAGCAAGATACTCCCAAAATCTCAACTAAAAAATTTCCCAATTTTGAAAACAATTTCTTTTTAAAAAAGAGAAATTTTCAGTGAGTGATTTTAACTACAGTAAAGCCACAATACGATGAAACTAAAGGGACCCAATAAAATTATCATTCTAGAGGGATGTATCATTATATCGATGGGGGATTATATTATACGGAAATTCTGCGGGACCCCAAGATTGTATTTTATAGATGATTTATCATTGTATTGAATATCGTTATAGGGAGGTTTTAATTTACTTTGCAATTACTACTTATCTGATTACTTTTTTCTGCAAATACATAAAATAGACCTTTTGACTGCAACTGTCATAACTGAAAGTCAGCTCCTGACACTGGCTAATAAGTCAAAACACTCAAAAAACAATTCTGTTCTTTTTATGGCGAATCTTTAAAATAATGTTTTCATTGAAGTCTGGACTTTCGACGTATTTCACACCTGCAACAGAAGTCTGCCACCAAGTGAGCGCGACGAGAAAGATATCAGTCTCTTAACAGCAGTCACCTGCTTCTATCGAACTGTCTGTGATAAGTTGAAATGTCAGACCTGTCAGAGTTCCAAAGAGGAATGATAGTTGGAGCACGTTTTAAGTGGAGCATCAGTTACGGAAACAGCAAACCTTTTGGGGTTTGCAAGGACTACGGTATCAGCCGTTATGACAAGGTACACAAAAGAGGGTAAGACGACGTCTTCAAAGCACAACAGTGGCCGAAAGTCAAAGTCTGCTGATAGGGATAGATGGGTCTTGAAGTGCACAGTATGCTGAAAGCATAAGCAATCATTATCCAAGATAACATCTGAAATGAACAGTCATCTCCAGGACCCCGTTTCAACAAAAACTGTCAAAAGGTGACTTCATGCTGTGAATATTTATAACAGAGTGGCAATTTGTAAACCCTTTTGGTGACAGAACCTAATGCTTTCAAGCAATGCCAATGGTGCAGAGATCATAAAGGCTGGTCTCCACAGCAGTGGCAACAAGTGATATGGTCAGATGAATCATCATTCACACTATTTCAGATGACCGGACACATTTATGTCTGGAGAATGCCCAGAGAAGCGTTTCATCCTGAATGTCTCTTGCCGACTGTGAAACCTGGGGGTGGCTCCATTATGCTATGGGGTGCAATATCTTGGGGCACTTGTTATTCTGCATGGGAGGATCAAATCCAATCACTATCTAAGCATTCTAGGGGATCATGTCCATCCTTTTGTGCAGATTGTATTCCCTGGAGAGCGACCGTTTTTTCAAGACGATAATGCCCCTATCCACACTGTTAGGTGTGTTCAAGAATGGTTCGAAGAGCATGACAATGCAGTTGAACATCTCGCATGACCCCTTCGGTCTCAGGACTTTAATATTATTGAACATTTACCGGAGTATTTGGAGTCCAAACTCCATTCCCGATTTCCACCTCCATCCAGATTTTTGGAATTAAAGACCACTCTGTGGGAGGAATGGCTTAATATTCCTTTAAATATTATCCTTGACCTTTAAACATCTATCCCGCATCACATTAAATCTGTACTTCAGTCAAAGGGTGGTCCAACCCCCTATTAATAAAGATTTTCCATTATTTCACAGGTGTTCGTATTATTTTGTCCTCTATCTGTATGTGACCAGACAAAGTAGCAACAGAACATCTCAAAATCTCTGGCTAAATATTTTATTTACTAAGCGTAAAGGTTTTCTCGCTAAATTGCAGAGAGAAGTTTATTGTTAAATATGTTTACAATCTGACAAATACATGAAACTAAAAATTCTTAATCAACAAACAATTTCATACTATTTGAATCTAGATAATCAAAATCCTAAACATAAAAGAGACTGCATGTTTTAAACGAAGGAAAAAAATAACAGCACAGCTCTTAAAGACTATCAACATTAAGAAGGCTGAGTCAGCATCACTTTTTTTTCCTCCCTACCATGCCAGAAAAATTCGCCAAATTATAAAGCTGCTTCCATGAAAACAATGCTTTTTCTGCCATTAGGCGAATTGTATTTTGGTCTACAACTCAAGCTAAATTTACTGCTTTCGCATACATTTTTGTACTAAACAGCCAAATATGGTTGCAACTTTGCAACAAAGCAACTTTCACATCACACCCTATAAAAAAAGGATATTACAACAGCACAACAATGATTATTTAATCAAAATGCAATAGTTCGGTAGAAGAAATATTATGCAGGATATTGTTTCAATTATTCTATTCAATTTTCTAATTGTTAATTTTATTCCACATTTTTCAAGTAACATGTTCCACAATTTATGTATTGTCTTAATGTTTATATACCACAGCATTTATTTATAGTGGAATAGATCTTCCCTTTGCTCAACTGGACGCTGAACATGATGGTGCTCAGTATCTCTTCATGATTTTACATGATTTCCTTTGTCACTTCACCCTACCTAAGCCGAGCCACTAGGATGCTGAATATGTATGTGGCTGAAGTGTAAAGGTCCTGTGTAATGGCCTACTGCAGGAAAGTCAATTTAACGGTCTGGTAATTTAAGCAGTGTTTTCCAGATATAAAGCAAATACGCATTAAAATATCCTGAAAAGTCCTCTGCCCAAACACAATACATAGTTCTTCATCTCTTTAAGGACATTCCACAAAAATTCCCTGTTTCTTCTTAACTACAAGCTTTTCAGCATTTCAATTTTGAATCTTCATTGATCCATTGATGCACTTGAGTTTTCAAAACAGCCTCACTTTCACAAATCTTCTAAATGGTAAGTTTTGGTCGCATTGTGGTCGCGAAAAGACTTGTCAAAATGCTAAAATAAAACTAATGGGCTTTTGCTTTTTTGCAAAAGTATTCAGAAAAAAATTGGAACTGAAATATATTAGAGAAATAGGAATAAAAGTAAAAACTGTTATTCCTGTTATGGAATGGTGTGGGGACAATCTTTGATTTTCAACACTAAATTGAAATATAAATTCTGTACATCTATAATTTTCAAAACCACTCAAAAACAATAGAGGAAATGGAGAGCAGACACTATCTCCCGGAGAGAAAAACTGAATTATCCTTTTAGCATTTTGCTAAAGCTTTTTTCTTATTTTATCTTTTTTGCTAAAAACTTTTGAGCTCAGCTTAAACCCACCGTTGTGTTCTCCGAGAATTTCATTTTCTTCATTTCGAAAAATCAACTTCCATGATTTTTTAAACTGAGGAGCTTTATACAGATTTCCTTGCGTCATAGACATAATAAAAAAGGGACTGCCCAGGATAATCTGATACTCGTTAATCAAGAGTCTACTGTATTCCAAATCTTTAAAATTCTGAACTAAGAGAAAGTATAGGTAAAAATTAGGGTATTTGGTTAATCGCCAGTGGCGAGTAGCCTCCATTTTTTTTATTCGCCACTTTTTTGAGTTAATGGCCACACACCCGCCGAATTTTTTTCGTATCATTAAAAACCAATTTAATTAATTACTTTTACTATCAATAAAAATTAATTTTTATTAAAAAAGTATAAATTTATAAAAATAAACAACCTTTTATTATGAATATGAGTGTTAGGTCAAAATCATTAAAAGAAATCAAGATATCTTTGAAATCGTGCAGAATAATACATATTTATATTAACTTTATGTTTGTTTAATAAAATGTTTTGAATATATTTAGATTACACATTTATTCTTTGTTTTATATTGCTGAAAAAAGATATGACGGTGGGAGAATGGCGATTGAAGTGGCGACCAATGGCAATTTCTTTTATCGCCACTTGTGGACATTTAATTGCCACGTGGCGATTGGCAACCGCTAATTTTTACCTATAAGAGAAAGGCATTAAAACTGTAAAATATATTTTTTGTCTGTTTAAAATATTAAAATTCATAAATATGTTAAGAGTAAAGACATTAAATTTATAATTTTATTTTAAAAAATAATGCCTCTATAATTTTTTAAAAATACTTTTCTTTTCATAAAAGCTAAATAATTTTTGAACTCAAAGTGCATTATTATTAGTTTGCTTAAAAAAAAAAAAAAAAAAAAAAAAAAAAAAGCATTTTATAGGGCCCGTTCGAGAATTCACCGGTTGGTTATGCACAGATGCTACTGGTTGCGGTCATTCTTTGGTTATGTGACGTCACGGTTGTCAACCGGTTTTGGTCATCCTCACCACATCCGATTCCAAGTCAAGAAAACAAAAATAAGCATTGGCAATACTATGCCAATAACAGGGATCACCCACCTCGCTAGCAGGGTTATTCTGTTTGCACTCTGGTCACGCTGAGCAGACAACTGCTACATGACCGAAACATTTTCTAATGCAGTTACTTCCAGAGCTCCACCTTTTCAAACATTCTGGTCATGCACCGGTGCACAACCGATGAATTCTCAAACATGCCCATAATAAGTAATTCTGTGTGGATAAGGGTTACAAACCTATTTCATTTCTTCATTCTGTCCAACCAGAGATGAGCTCTGATAGCTGCGTGTGCTTGTTCAAATTCGCCAATCAAATAATAGATGCCAGAAGCTACAGTGCGACAAAGTGAAAAAAAGTAGAGAGAAATTTGTTAATTGCTATTTTTTCCATTCATAAAAATCTAGAACATTTTAAATAGAATTCATTGCTTTGCATTTATATACTAATACTATATTTTTAATATATTGGGTTGCAGGGAAAGTTCTGTCGTATTTTTAAAAAAATATTTGAATTCATTTATAAAAATATGTGTTTAATATTAATTAACTGTACAGTTGTTACTTTTTTAATATTTAGTTAAGTTATTTTTAACAAAGAAAACTTTTTTTTCGGGTAATAAGTTTTGATGTTATCTTTACATTTAGATGCTTTTGTAATTTATTTTAAATTATTACAGTCTTGGGAAATAATCTTTTTTATTGATGTAAAACTGGGAAACAGTTCCTTAGATTTAATGTGAATACAACACATTTTATATCATTGGTTTAACCTTCACTACTATTCTCAATTTGCGTTTAACAACTTTTGTTTTGTTTTTAACTGTAAGTGGTTCATATTTAAAATTACATGGTTCATTTTTAAATTTCACACATGCATATATTAAAAATGATTTTTTCAACCTAAATTACTAATTAACACTATTTTTTTAAGGCAGGCTGAAAACTACATTAAAGCAGCTTGGGTCATAAATTAAAACAGGTTTACACATAATTTTGGTAAAATATTGCTAATTTTGAATATTCAAAGAGGAAATTTTGGTAAAATATTGCTGATTTTGAATATTCAAAGAGGAAATTTTTCTTTCTAATTTTATCAAGGTAAATAACTGTTTTTAACATTGTGCCACATAATTTACATGACAAAGTCATGGAATTTTTCAGTTTTATACAGGATTCCCACTGATTTATTGGTATAAAAAATACGGGATTTCTAAGTTTTTTTTTTTTTTTTTCAAGGCCAATAATCGAAGCTACTTTCCAATGCAATTACCTTGTTACAGCTCTTTACCCTCTGGCGGTCCAAGGCCAGCCAAACGGCTTTGCATACAAACAACTAGCTGGCGGCCAAAAGAAAGTAACATTTCCTTTCCCTGCTTTACAGCAGGTGGAACTTTTTACGATTGCTGGACAATAGCTGATACAGGAGGCGCGAATACCTCCCACGACCTCCAGATGTATTTTCTCTTTTTTCTTCATACGAAAATTTCCCCAGTTATTCTTCCGCGTGGTCATCATAAACGCCGGCTTTCAAGGAAGTGTGGATTTTCACCACCACCTGCGGTGAATTTCCATCAGATAATTTCTGAAAGGGGGAAGGCAACGTTCTTCAAATTTTGGCCGGGTCTGGACTTGTGGACTCTCTAATTGAAAACTCGCCTGAACGTCAGAGGGTTAATAATGCAGCAAGCATTTCATGTCTTTTAAAGTACTGACCCCTTCTTTCTTGCTCCCAGTATATTTTCAGACTAGAGTTTAAGTTATGCACCAGCAAAATTAGAGCACTTCAATTCTTTTGCATGGGATTTTTTTTATATCAAAATGTCACCAAACTCAAAAATGAATAAGTAATATGCACACATTGTACATATTACTTATTTTAATACAAAATACATACTTTTATGATAATTTTCTTTAAAATAATACAACCGTTAAGGGATTAAAGTGCACTTGAGTTAAAACAATCAATGTTTTAATCTGTTATTATATTATGTATTTATCTCATATCACTCATTTTCCCTTCCACGCCAACTATGATGAAAGGTAAAAGAATCATGGAACAAGAGAGTGCAGACCAGAGAAAGAAAATACCTCCTCTCCTATACCTCAGATGAGTAGGACGCAGGTATTTTGAGCTCTGCTCTTTCAGGGAGTTTCTCGTGTAGGTGTGCCGAACCGGTTATGGTTCTCGGAAGGCATTAAGAGAGACTAGCTCTCTGCTCGGCGAATTTAGACGTTCGATGACTGGGGAAGCGTGCTGAAATGGGAACTCCCAATTATTACTTTATTTTCTTACGGCTATTTGCAGTGTACATAGTGTAAATAGTACGTTTACTTTGTAAATATTTTTAGTTAGTAGTTTGTACTTAGTATGTAAATAGTTTACAAATTGTGAATTTCAAATGTATTACTTCTTCAATGCAAATAGCTGTGGAGCAGAGTTAGTACTGGAGACTAGTGATAGATGTTTCATTGTAGCTGCCTTAACCGACAGATGAAGTTAGTTTTGGGAGTTGACTGCTTCCATCGAAAAGTTAGCCCTTCTGATGTTTTCATCAATGTTTGCTACCTTCATATTTGAGTAGCCTTATGGACTCTCATCTCTCCACCGTGAAAGGCCAGGCCAGATAATTTCTCTTCTAATGTTAAAATTTCTTGTCACACAACATCTTTAATTATTTTCTGAACTCCTGGCTTTTTTTTGACGGGCTCTTTCCTGCCTTCGTCAGTGACTGCATTTCCTGAGTGTGACCACCCAGTTTCGCTGCTGTCTATTTTCAAGCTACGGTTTCCTGGTGGTGGTCATGAGTTTTCAGCATCATTGTCACAAGGGCACCCCCGCTGTCTAATCATTAGCGGCTTTTGAAGCCTACGGGGAGGTTACGCTGGGCCTCCTGCCCTTGTAATTGTACTTTAAAAATTTCACTCGAGTCTTGCTCTTGCCTTTCAACTGCTTCATTACTTCTTGAGGACTGCATGCTTTTATTATGCCTTTTCCCCGCGGACTTTCCTCTGAGGTTATGCCGTGGACTTGTTTCTCCTGCCAGAAGCCAATTAAAGAATTTGCTACACAAGAAGCCAATAAGGCATAGCAAGGATCTTCTGCTTGACTACTAGCCCCGACAGGGTGATTACTTCATGTCTGCCTGGCATGGTTAACATCATAAAGGACAGTCATCTTCATAACTCTCATCAAATTACTGGAGTTTAGTCTTTCATGACCGGTCACTCCTTCGTCTCACCGATTTTGACAAGATAACGCTATAAGGTTCTTCCACACACACACATACCCCTTGCTTAAAAAAAAAAGAAAAGAATAGAGAATGAGACGATAATTTAAGGCTTTTACAGTGGCGTAGCCAGGATTTTATTTTGGGGTGGGCTGGGTACCAAATTTAAAGCTAAAGTTAAGTTGTAAGCTAAGTAAAGGGTCCCATTTTGGAGGGAGGGCAGCAGCCCCCTCAGCCCATGCCCCTGGGCTTATAGGTTAAATAGAGGCCCTTTTTAAGGTGTGTGGGAATCCTGTTGTAAATAAAATTTTCTATCCCAGACCTGACTTCATGAAAATGAAACTCTCACAATTTCAGGTTCTCCAATGATGTGCGGGAACTCCGATATACACATATGAACAAATAAGAACTCTCACCCTCGACTAGGCCAGTACTTTGTGACATTTTTTAAAAATATAAAACAGATTATATATTAAGGAACAACCTAATTTTTAAAAATCAATAAATTAGAAATCTTTGACACTTACTAAATGTAATGCTTAAAAATTCAATGATCAAGTGACTGAATTAAAAATATACTCAAAATATATATGCAGTAGTCAAAAATTAATTTTTCACAAAGTGCTTTGCAACTGAAGAAACGAAATTATACCGTTATTTCCCATCCAACATTATAGTAGTGTTGTTTTAACCAAATGCAATTTTTGTAAAGAATTTTATTCCTATCAGAAATCGAAAAATTAGTTTAAATTTTACTGCTGGGGAGCAGTGCCTGGGAGAGGAAGGGAAAAAATGCTTGCTATAAAGTAGGGTAACAATATTTAGGGATGGACGCGAGACGCGAGAATTCTCGCATTGTCTCGCGTTCTCGCATTGTCCCGCGAGACGAGACAGGCATTTTTTTTGCGAGACGAGAAAAAAAATATTTTGCGGGACGAGACGCGAGACGAGACAGAGTCTTGTCTCGCGCGAGATTTCTCGCATTTTCTTCCGTCTCGCATAAATACGATCTGAAAAGCGACAATTTGCCTGAAGCCTCTACCGTTTAACTTGCGTCTCTTTCGTTTTCGGTCCTGGTATAACTATCAGCACTCTACAATACGCACAAACACGTAACATTTAAAATTAGAAGAGACGAGAGATATACAAAACACACAAAGGAGAGGATAAAGAAAGAGGCGGAAAAAAAAAGAAAACAGAGAAGAGTTGAAAGAAAAATAATAAGTAAATAGGAAAGGCGGTACGCTATGTTCAAATCTGACCACTTTTAGACGGGGCCCGGGGCATTAAGTTTGGGGCCCCCTTACTGTCCCCTTTTTTACGCATTAAGCCCCTTTACTGAGCCTACCTTTTTTAAGCATTTTAACCCAGTTTTGACCGCTGTTGTACTCGAAAATTGCATTAACTGTAGTTTAGTATTTAAGTTAACTGTAGTTTTTGTACTTTAATCAAACCGTATTTATCACCCCAAAAAAATATCTCTAACTTGATCTAGTGATAGACAATTAGGTAATACCTATATTATAGAGGAAATTCAGTTTTTTCCCCACAATTACTATTTCAGTACATATGAATTCATAATTTAGATAATCGGGATATATATGGGCCCCCTTTTTCTTCAGGGACACCGGACTACCGCCCCCCCCCTTGCCCCTGTGATAATCGGGTTTCGGGTATATCAGAGGAAGATTAGAAGTAGAGCAACTTGCATTCGCATTGATGCTTAGTCTGAGTAGGTTGAAATATGGTTGAATATCCTTGGTTGAAATATCCTTGTACCGATATTATCCTCAAACTTTCCCGCACGTTGCGGCGCGCGTAGGGGGGGGGACGCCCACCCTGGTGACAACTTTCTAGGGGCGGTTAAATCCCTATCGTTGGCCTATTTTAAAGAGATTTAAATGACATTTTTTATTCTTATATATTAATATCGGACGGAAAGAAATGCAAGCAATTTTTTTAAAACTATTTCTCTTTTCGTTTATATTATCATGTTTTCCCTTCCTTCGGCTTGCAAAACTTCAGAGTGTGACACATTTTCGTGTAAAAATCTCTCTATTCTAAAAAAAAGTTAAGGCCGCAGTCGCCGCCGCTGTCAAAAGCTTGTCAGCGTATCTCCTCCTAAACCGCGGGGATTTGAGTTTCGACTAAGGTGCCCACAGATTCGAAAAATTCCGAGGAACCTGCTAAGTTGATTTAAATTTAGAAAATCGAATTATTTTAGAAGATATTAATAAAAAACTGAAAAAATAAACCGAATGGTTGCCAGATTTGGCATAAAATCATTCATTCCTTTGCAACAAAGCGTTTCCAATCGCGTGAAATTTACAAACATGAGTTAGAATTACGCCCATTTTACGCCAAAATAAAAACTATATGAAATAAGTAACTCAAAACACAAAGTTGACAATTTTCAAATAGTAAGTTCGCTTAGACAACAGGAGTTTAGAATTAGCGATTATTCCTTTTTCCAAAACAGAATAACTAATATCTTGAAAATAAAAAATAATTAAAATGCAGATTATTTTAAAGCCGGTTCTCGTCCAGCTGGATTATTTGCTACCAGTAGAAATATTTGGCGGCGTTAACTATGCCATTATACCAGTATTTTCTAGCGCGACGAGATGGTATAATTCGTGGTGCTAAGTACGCCAATATGCAAACGATTATGTAAATGAAAATATGGATAATGGTTTTCCGGTAACCTTACATGAACAGTAATTATAGGTTGTGAGCATGTGTAAATCGCCAAATAATGAAAAGTCGCCATTGGTGGCAAGCTATCCTACCTGTTCCGAAGCTTTTATTAACTTTACATGTACGCAAGTCGCCAAATAATGAAAAATCGCAATGGGTGGCAAATTCGAAGGGTGTCCAATAGGTTTTACATTATTAAAAATACAACTGAAACAGATGTTCTGATTTTATTATGCTTTAGCTCCTAATTAATATAACTTTTGAATGGCAACATTGAAAATCATTGTGTTTCTGAAGAGTGCAAATAATTTTTCCAGTGATTATAAGCGGAGTCCGCACGCCAGGTGTAGTATAGCTCAGGACCCGTACAACACGGATTCCCATAACAAAATATCTTCCGTGTTATGAGGGGGAGGGGTTCTACTGTAGTGTGAAGTTTAAATTTTTATGTACTAATGAACATGCAAGAACCAAGCAATGCGTAGCTCAGTAACATTCTATCTGATCCAATCTTCGGGTTTTGTCTGTTGAAATAATGTCTTTTTTACGAATAAGCCTGATTAGGGGCCGAATGTCTCATTCGAAAAGCGAGCGTAGCGAGTCTGGGGGCCTTGGCCCCTAGTGATACAAAAAAAAAAAAAAATCACTTCACCAAAAGCTATAGAGGCAATGGGGCTACTGTGCACTTAAAAATCAGGCCACTGACCTTGAAAAATTATCGGAATGTCAATTTTCAATAGAGATAAATACAAAATACATGAATATACCTCTGTTTGCGCCCTTTCGGATGCCCACTCCTTTACATTTTTTATCCCCCCCCCACACACACACACGCACACTCACATTCATTTGAAAAAATAAACCCATTTAATGTTGTGCGGTTTTTCTCTTTCCACTGCTTTTTCACTGGTTCTTCAAAAACTGTACTATGTACTTTTATCAGCAGTCACCCAGTATTCATCATGTCCAGTGGCATACGCAAGGGGGGGAGGGTTTGGGGGTTTACCCATCCCCCCTTGTCAAAATTTTTTTAACAAAATGTCCACAAATTTTCAATTTTTAGCTTAAATATTACGTTACACAATATTACATTTATACACATTTAATTTATACACATTTATACATTTACACACATTTATTTTAGCTTAAATATTACATTTTAACACAAAGTTATGTCTATAACCACCCCTCCCCCTCTTGAAGGAAGTCTGCGTATGCCACTGATCATGTCAAGAAAGATGAAAAAAAAGTAATAATAAACACAAAAATTGTCTTTCAAAATGAGCAAAAGCGCTATACTTATAAAGAAATATTGTAAAATACTGCTATATGTATAAGATCTTTTCCTGTTTTAAAACTTCACGCTATGAGATGAGGAACAACCCTCGCAGAATTTCTCTTTATCCTTAACGCTTCCTCCAGTGATTTAAAAAGACAAACTTTGAACACAGGACTGGGGCCGAAAGGAAACGCATGCTTTGTGTTGAGATGCCAAAGCTTTTTTTTTTTTTTTTTTTTTACACAGAATATCAGACATCGGAGGGTCCCTACTACAGAGTTCCAGTTAAAACAGAAATGTCGGGAGAGAGATGTCCCGAGGACATAATTGCCCGGTGTCTTTTGGATTTGCCGACACGATGGATGACCTCTCACTCCAGAACAGAATGGACCTACGGAGGGCGAGCTATCTCAGCACGTGGAAGTAGGTGGGCTATCACCGGAAGAATTTTTTCCCCTCAACAATAGGACAGATCCGAACAGATTGCGAGATAACGGTGACAAGTTGCAAGATGACCGCTGCTTTCACAATTCACATGAAGACTTCCGTTCGCTATTCCACCCACAAACAACTATTGAGTGACCGTTTTTTTTCCCGGAAAAAATACAAGGGTGAGGAATTAATGTATCGAGAATTTCGCTAATGATCGGTTTCCAGACAAAAAATAAAGTATATGGATTCTGGACACTGGAAAAGACACCGATATATGGTTATTTTCTATCATCCTCCAAAGGTATGGGGGGGGGGGCTCGAGCCCCAAAGCCGCCCCCCATTTCGTACGTCACTGCAGAAGCGTAACAATGGAGTGGGATATCGGGATATACCTCCCTGCGAAACTTTCAAAATTAGTTATTAAGAGCTTTCAGATTTTTGTCGTCAATAAGAAATTAAGTTTATCAATACAAAATTGTATCTTATACAACCCCCTCGACAAAATTTTCTGGCTGCGCTCTTGCCTCATTGACTAGCATATAACGACCATGTTACATCCTATGTCACTATTAAAAGTCGCGTTTTTTCCGCTCACCATTGGGGAATAACACTCAACATACAACATGGTAAGATGACTGAATTGTGAGGGTCTCTGTGAAGGTTCTGAAGGCAGGGTTCTATCCTGCCGTGCGGCTATCGAAGTTTTGGGCGGTTTTCTCCAGATGTAACGTGAATACGCGTTAGAGGTCCTCCTCCCATTGCACCCCTTCTAAGCAGATAGCTCTTTCGTAGCTTTACCTTAACACAAAACAACACAGAAACATTAATAAATCATCAATATAGCTATTATGTGTTCATGATGTAAGTAGTATTATTCCTTATAAAAGCGTTTTTAGCCATTAATAGAGCACTTGGTTTGTAACAACAAGGTATTTTTAATTTCATATACTGAAGTATTTAATGGATTTTACATGAATTCCAGCTGGAATATAACATTTATTTTTATTTTTAATTTGGGTTTTTATACAAATAATTATCGAATCATTTGTATAATGAATGTAAAATAATGTGAACTCTGATTATTGCACAAGTAAAAGAAAAAGACGACCAACAAATATCAAAATATTTTGCAAGAGGGACTCAAACCATTGGTTTTTGGCAAAGACATTAGAATATACTCGTTCTAGTATATTCTAATGTCTTTGGTTTTTGGAGGGGGGGGGAATAAAGGACAAAGTGTCAATTTAAGTTGGCTAATTTTGAGTTTTACGATATGCGAGAAAAAGTAGAGCGTGTTAATTGGCATTTGGACCTTTGTATGCCATGCCATTCCTAATTTAGATCCTCATTAAAAGGAAAAAGAAATTTCCGAGCATTGACTTACTCTAGAAAAGTGTCATTCAGCTCCATATATTTACTATGCTCAGTGGCGTGCACAAATGGTGTGGGGGTGAGGATTCAGTCCCTCCCCCTTTGTCCATGCATTTTTAACATAAAGTCCGTACAGTTTTAATTTTAAACATATAGATTTTGGCTTTTATTTAACCAAAAGATTACTTCCATTCCCCCCTTCTCTTAAAGAAAGTCGGTGTACACCACTGATTATGCATCTGCACATTATTTGTAAGTACATAAAATATTTGTAAGTAATAATTACAACAAAACGAAAAAAACTGCCATTTGCTTTAAATTACCTAAGTGATATGATAATTTTAAGAAATAAGAGGGCCCCCTCAAAAGGGATGCTTGCTTCAGAGTGGCTTTTTGAGGCCCAGATCATGTTTTTCTAGAATACAAATAAAGGGAACACAAGGTCATTAGTTAAAGAACTTTGGTTCTAGAAATACTGGTATATAAATTTAACTTTTCATAATCAGCTGTACGTATCGTAATACAGCGGATCTGTTGGTGAGCTGTTAGCTATTTTATAAACAGTAAGCAACTTTTTTGTTTTCTGCTTAAACAGTGTTAGGTGATCCGTTTTGAATAGTAAATGTACAAATCTAAAACGTTATAAAAGATAAAAAATCCAAGTGGTTGAAGAAATAGTTGTATGGATTTTGAGGCCCCTACATGTGGGGGCATCGGGCATTCGCCCTGCCATGCCTCCCTATTTTTACGGCACTGTCTTTCGCCATAAGCCAAGCTATGCGAACGCAAATGAATGATCTACTGGAGTGATTGCGCAAATCCAACGCTCACAAGTCCTTTCTGTTGTCTCTTCTTTTTGATAGTGTAAATCACTTATCGGCAAACCCTGGCCCGCGGCCCGGATGTGGCCCTCCAGGGTATTTTATCCAGCAAGTGGAAGATTTCAAATTTCCATAGACCAATGGTCCCCAATCCCCTGTCCGCGGATCAAATGGTACCGGGTTGCTCAAGAAAAATTACATTATTTCCATTTTATTTTCTGTCGTGCATTTCTCTCGAGGTCTCGAGTTTCTTGGGTTTGTGCTAATTTATACAGAACAGATTATGTAACAGAAAAAAATCTCATGACTATTTTACATTATTTTACTGCTTATTAAATATTTCAAGACTATGAATTAAAATTCCAGTCTTTTAAATCCCTATTGCCATTTCCAACAACCTACTGTGTGAAGCGGGATTTTCTGCACTGACAAGAACCAAAATAACAGAATAAAGGAATGAATTGTACATAAGCAACACACTTTGGGTGTCATTGCTTCTTACCTCCAGATCTAACCAACTCGTTGCAAAGAAATAAGCTCAGTGCTCTAATTCATTTAGCGTCCTAGTGAGATAAAATCTTAAATCATTTTACATTCATTTTTTGTGAAACTGTATATATTTTGAAGGTATGTTTAAGCACAATTAAATTAAAACAATAGGCGTACTCCCTCCCCTGACCAGTCCGCGGTAAAATTATTATCAAACGCTGACCAGGTCGCGGCGATAAAAAGGTTGGACAGCACCGCCATAGGCAATCAATATAAACCAAATCAAAATCCCACTTATACGGTCCGTGACGTCCCTAACATCCTAAATTTTGGCTCGCAACCTTCCAAAGGTTGCCCGTACCCGGTGTAAATGAACGGGTTAAACCCGGGTTCCCCCGAATAAATATGAAACACATATCTCATACACTAAAACGGGAGGGGGGATAAGTAAGCTTCACTTTAATTATTCACCATTCCGCTCACTATAATTATTCACTATTCCGTACATTGGGGCCGTTTAATTAGATCAAAATTTTATTTGCCCAACATGTGTCCCTGAGTTCTGCAACATATCTGACAAAATTCAAAGCTTTATATATTTTCAAAAGCAAATGAAACTCCCATCAACCATAAATATAACATTTACGCAGTTACGCAAATAAATAAATTTTCGGTGTCATGTCACATTATATATACGGATTAAATCCGAATTTTTATCATTTCAAATAACTATATGAGTTAATATGGTAACTAATATATGTACTAATATGGCAATATGCAACTAATTGCTATTGTTAATATTAATTTTCAATAACTAGTATTAATGTTACTAAAAATATGGTAAAAATTCGCAGTCCTTAATTTTGCGAGACTCGCGACACGAGACAGGCAATTTCTGTGCGAGACGCGAGACGAGACAAAGTGGTTGCGATACGAGACGAGACGCGAGACGAGACAGAGGTTTACCACTGCGAGACGAGACGAGACGGCCCTATTTCTCGTCTCGCGTCCATCCCTAACAATATTCTACTTTTTATGAATGCCTTTTTACGAACATTTGATCTTTTACGGCTATGTTAACACCTGTATACCAATAAACAAACCAAAATTTTTCAAAACTGCACCTATGTGGAATACTTTGGCAACAGGAAAAAGAAATAGTTATGTGCCCCTTTTCTTCCCGGCAATGTCACAAATTTTGCTACATGCAGTTTTCTTCTTCGCTATTTTCCTAGTCTCATCCTTTTATTGTTTTTTCTCCCATGTAAGAACTTTATGTAATTTCCACTTCTAGTCAGTCAGAATTCTACTCACCAGTGATACGTTGGCGAGTGGAAATTTCGTTGTTGGGAACATAAAACGTAGCAGAATTTTATCCACAAAAAAGTTAATCCAAAGCTGAATTTCTCGATCAACAAAATTAAAATACAATAGAAAACTCATGCTTTTATAATTATACTGCAAAATCCAGAAGTATTTTCTAAAAAGAAGACCAAACAAAGTATAATTTTCTGGGAAATTTTGAAAAGTTGTCTAGCATATCTGGATTAGGGGGGAGGGGGGGGTTACTAATAAAATATATCACACTACATAAATAATTATTATATTGTATATTATTATTTGTACTGTAATTATAACAAAGGCATTATAAAAAGCTCTGAATATGTTCTTAGCTATCATCTCTTCTCGGAAAGTGATTTAATTTGTGTGATAACTATAAATGATATGTGGTAATGACTAGATATTGTTTACATTTTGTTTAGAAGTGAAATTACAATAATCTCTTTAGATAATGTTGTTAGTTATAATTGTATTTAAAGAAGGGGGGGGGGCTTGAATGGGGCAGAGTTCCCTCATAAAGTAAATATCCACTGAAAAATTAGGGAATCGAAATCTTTAATATAACAAACTTATACATATTTTTTTAACGAAGAAATATAGTAAATTAGAATAAATTGCAGCATTAATTTGTCGCCAATGCAAAACACCGCCAAAAGAGGGATGATATCGAAGCTGTTCCCAATCAATTTTAGGTAAAATACATTCAATAGAAATATAAATATATTCAATGCAATTTTAAAAAACAAAAAATGTTTTCGACTTTGCTTAGCAAACTTTGGCAGGCTTTAAAAAATAGAGAAATTTGTAAAAGAAAATCTAAAAACATGTGTATTTTTTAAATGCATTAGATATGAATTAACAGATAATTTTAAAATATTCACACATTTGCCATGAAATTATCAAAATTTTGAAAATCAATTTGCAGCTTTAAAAAAGAGAGAGATCGGCAATACTTTTAAAAAGCGTAATCTACTGGAGTCACTTTTAAAAAAATAAAACGAAGTACACAAAGCAATCTAAACCAGCATCAATATTTTTATATAAACACACGTCAATTTTACAATTGCACTGGAACGAAATTTGCTAAAAACAAACATGCCATCGAAGATTTTTAGGAATTTCACAGAACATTTAAAACTTAAATGGCAAAGTAACTTACATTAAAGAAAACTGCATGCAAATAATTCAAATAAATAATTAAAACTAAAAATTACTCACCACGTGCGACTGCGAACTGCTTAATCGGCATGGGTTGAGTCGAGCGGGACTGGAGATCCAGGGAGCCATTGCGACACCAGCGCCCTCTGCCGAACATTTGCGATCGCTCGCTAGCGTCGAACCCATTACTCCGCGGCGTCTGCTTTGGGGAGAAAGTTTCCAATCGAAATGCGAGATCGCGCCGATATCTTTTCGATTGCTAGCTATGGTGAAGAAACTTAAAGATCGCAACACGAGATCGCGCCAGGTATATTGTGACATCGTTAGAATATTGACGGTTATACGCCAATCGAAGCGATCATTGGCCAATCATTTACCCATTAGTCTTGCTGCTTGGGACATCTTGTGCGCTCAGACGAATTATATAGTGTATTGGTAGTTAGTGGCAGGATAGAATGGCACTACATATATATATATGCCCGTGACTCAAATTAGATGTTAAGGCAATTATTTTTTAAACAGTAAGTGATCGAAACATACTTACAATTAGAAACTTTCGTTAAATTAAGAGTAGCTTTCAGATATGGCTTTTACTTTTACTGGGGGTTGTATACATATTAAAATACGAAATTTAATTTTCATACAGTCCATCCTTTCATACCCTTTATATTTAGAAGAATGTTGCTCTTTCCCTAATAAAATTAATAAAACAAATCCTGTGTCTCTAACTGAAATGGTTAGAAAAAAATTTATTTTTAAAAATGATGAATTACACCACTTTACCTACTGTGCTGGCGTCGGTTTTCAAGCGGAAAAATCTTTACTTAGGGGGACCAACTATGAGTTGAAGAGAGTTAAATAACGATCCCATTGTTAACAATGAAATGCGTCCAAATTCGTGAAACGAACAGGTTTAGTTTACTTGAACTGGTTGATGTTACTGTATGAAGCATTTTTGAGAGCAATCGACTAAACATATTTGTCTACATTCACGACTAGATGCATTTTGTAGTTTATTTACAGGGTCACCAAAAAGACAATAGTGAAAAGAACCACTGCCATTACTTTTATTAGAAATTGCCAAGCATACATTTCAAGAAAATTTCTCTCTGGCACTAAAATAAACTAACGTCAGTTCAAAAGTAATTACATTTTTTCTCACTCTGGAGACACCCCTTCATTGCTTGGCGATAAATTCCAAACTTTTCAAAATGATATATCTCGGAAACTTCCATGTAGAGGCACGGGATTTCTTTTATTGATTTTCTTAGGCAAAAAGCAACATTCATCTAAATATAAAGAATAGGAAAGGACGGAGCGTATAAAAATTAAATTTCGCATTATAATATTTATACAATCCCCAGTATAAATGTCATAGCTGAAAGCAACTCTCAATTTGACGAACTTTTCTAATTGGAAGTATGTTTCGTCAGTGCCGTATTAAGACAGCGCGGGGCCCGTAGCAAATGTTACCAAGGGGCCCCCTGCTCAGTGACGCACCTATATATATATATATATATATATTTAGGGGGAGGAGTTCACCCTCACATTAAAGTAATAGAGCTAAATTAAGTGAGAAAATAAATAGTGCTAATTATATTACAATTTATGTTTAGTGCTAATTAATGGTATTACTAATGCTAATTAGATGTAAACAAAACTGAAAGGTCCCACGTGTTATATTTGCCAGAGGTTTATCCCAGCCCTTCCTCCACCTTGGGTGAGCTAATCTGTAGGTTTTGTGCGATAATAAAATAAAACACAACTTTTACGAATTTTCTTGATTCAAAATGAAAAAATTTGAGTTAAAATAGTGTGCGGAAAAAATGCCGCAAGACATAGACAGTGAGTAAATAGATAGTGAGACTGGCGATATTTAAAGTTATTTATTCGTACAACTCAGGTTTTTTTAATGAATGTTAATGTTCATGGATATATATTTGGAATTTCTAACACTTCCCACCTTTCCCATATGCAAACATATAACTAGACAAGTTTACACACATAAAATAATAATTGTTTCTGTAAAATTTTTAGAACCTTCGAAATCAATATGTATTTTAAACTGCGTCTTTAAACACTATTTTTTCCCCTATAAAAATACATGCTTGTAAAATTATTTCATCATATATCTGGACGGTCTTTACTAATTATAGGTTACATATTTTTTACTTCTCTTAATTTATATAATGGGTTAATTCATAAGAAATCGAACTGAGGATAGATAGATCTAGCACAATAATACCTCCACCATTCAAAATATACTGCATACACGGAAGGCATTTAAACTGTACATGCTTGTACAGGGGGACTGTTACTTCCACATACCGCTTGGGACACTTCTAAAGGTCATTTCGTTAGTGTTCTACAAGCATAGGTACATTACTTTTCAACTTATCATTGTTAAAATGATATAAAATATTTTCCTCAAAAAAAACTTTATAAGAGGAATAGAATAATCTATATAATAAATAATAAAAAATTCGGATAAAACATTCATTATCGTATTACGTTCAAATGTTTTTGCAAGACATAATAATCTTAAATGTAACAAGTAATTTGTGAGTTTCTTTGTGGGTCAAGAGTATCCGAAAATTCCTTTTGTTTTCAGTTTGCCTGAGGTTATGGCTTCTCGGATACCCCGACCGTGCGAAGATCCTCTCGGTTCTAATTGTTTTATTTGAACGAACGTACTGGCATTCGTACTCTTGACCTGTGGTTTCGACCGGCCAAAAATGAATTCTTTCATATTTAACGTAGTTAATTTCCGAGATTAATAAGATAATTTATCGTAATAGTGGATTCCCCAACTATAAAAAAATGACTTACATTCTATATATTATTATTGTTTCAAAAAGTAATTCGCCTTTGTTTAAATACTGTAAAATGTAAAATAAATAATTAAGTAAAAACAAATCAAGCCAACTACCAAAAGCCTTCTAAGATGGTTCACATCCTACTACACCTTCGAATTTCGCCAAAGCCACCCGCCTTTACTGCAAAATAAAAGAACTTTGGGGCTGCCCAATATCCGTTTAAAATACCATCCCCATATTTACTGCAAAACAAAATAACTTTATGTCCAATATTTAAATAACAATTATTGTTTCGTGGGGAGTTATTATTGATTATGGGGCGCGTTTTTCCTACAATCTTAATCCTATGGATCTAAGCTCTCGGGGAAATGCAGAAGATAAAACTCGCGTTCCAGAGAACATCTTCAGAAATAGCCAAAAATATTTCCGTTCTATTGAGTCATTTTGAAAAGTTTGATTACAACTTCATTAAAAAATTCTTTCGACTTGTTACTGAAAAGTCCCTGAAGTGATCGGGACAGATAGACTACAGACTAATGAATAATCCGGCCCACTGACGGATTAACACAATTTTGTGGGTGGAGGCTTGGATGGAAGATTCATATATATATATATATATATATATATATATATAAATTTTATGGAAGTAAGTTGGGATTGTTTACATTAATTTCATTTTTCTCGGGAGGGGCGGTCACCTCCTTCGACCCCCTCCCTTTAATCCGTCCTTGATCAGACCCTGAGTCTGTTTTTTTGTTTCGGCACTTAGATTTCTTTCTACATTTTGTTTATTTCTGGATTCAGTCTTCAAATAAAGACAAAAATTTAACATTATTGGTAAGGAATCCATTTTCTAAAGGCCATAGGTGGGTGGTGCAAAGATCTGGATACCCTCTCCTCCGTTTGTCCGAGTTTCGCTTTTAGTCAACGAAAAGATAATGATACAGCCTTTCTTTCTGTCTTTCTTTTATTTCCCACCTTTTGGATGCTCCCTGAAATTTTTTTCTGAGAACCGTGTTTTTGTTCCACAGTATTGTTGGATATACTCTTGTGAGTGTCCTTATTGCTGACTTTAGAATACTCATTCACTCTAGGTAATGAGTTGACTAAATAATGCAGGCATGCAACAGCCACATTAAATATATTAATGACTATGTCATTTTATCGCTCACCCCCTTTTGAAAATGTGACATAAAAATGAGACACGAAAATGCGCTACGAAAACGCGACATAAAAGTAAGAATAAATGTCCGCTGAAAACGTTAGTATGTGTTACGTAAACCACCGATTTCTATAAGCTCCGCAAGGTTGCATTTATTTGATAAAATGATTGTTTAAAAATTCCATCCGTTTATTTAAATACTATTAGTTCACAACAGCTTTAATCTATTGTTACAATATTTCGTAAGCTGTAGAATATACATCACAAGTATATTTTACATATATTTAAATACTATTAGTTCACAACAGCTTTAATCAATTGTTACAATATTTACTAGCTGTAGAATGTGCATCACATGTATTTTTCTATAAATAGGTTACAATCCTAAAAATTTCAACATGGGGTTACCAGGTGAAATACACGATAGATGAGAGATAAAATGACATAGTCCATTAATATCGTTTTAATATGGCAATCATGAAACTAAAAAAATTAGGGGGTTCAGGGGGGTCTCCCATTGATGAGGCTCGAACAGCCGAGTTATACATATATTCTTTCAATGAGTTGTCTACAACTGATTTATCCAAAAAATAAATAAATAAATAAAAATGACAAGAAAGAAAGAAAGAACGAAAGAAAAAAAGATTTACAAGATTTATCTGTTGCCTTAAAAAACAAGAAAGATAAATCATGCCAAGCTCATAGATTATAAAACACTTTCCAATACAAAATATTTTTGCGCCAAATCTGCTATGTATTTTAGTTAAAACTGGCGAGATTTCGTAGATAAAAAAATGTTGTATTATCACTGTAAATGCAATTTTATGAGACCCTGTAAAAGACCATTAATTTTTTTTAGCGTTTAACTGAAGAATATAAAAATTTTATACTCATTGTCTTGTGCTAGAAATGTATTAGTGTCTCTCAAATGCCACAGACTGCAATGTATGAGAATTCTTTTGAGTGCTCCTGTAGAACTATTAATAATACGGACGTTATTCTCAATGGAGAGCATCATTTTGAGAGCCTTAGTAATATATATGCCAACTTTGTTTTCTTTCAAAAATCGAATATCTTTAAAATATGTTTTCAAGAATGACTGCTGATTCAGTCATTACTGTATCAACAGATACAGGGGGAGACCCCCCGAACCCCCCTTTTAGTTCTGTTTTTTAGACTGTGTTATACATTGGATTTTTTTTCTCCTGTAAAAGAACTATAAATGCTACACACACCATTTTCAATATGGTACGTGGTACTGTACATAGAAAAAACATTAATTTCGCACAAATCAATGTATATCCACAGCAGTTAGAACACTGGATGGGTGGACATCAGAACAGACAAATAATCGAAATCATAAGGACGTTAACCCGTTTTGGGTTCTAATGCATTAACAAATTTTCGTCGGTCGGAGACCCCCTCATACTCCAAGGCAGATAGCCCTTAACAAAACACAATACAATAAATCAGTTAATTCAAGTGCGAGTAACGAATTTTCAAAATATCCGAAGAAATCGACATAGCTTAATATAATTACATTAGACATTTTTCGAGGTACTGCATTATTATCCAGGCGATCCGCCAAGACGAGCAACTTTTTCGCCAAGATAAATGCCGGACACATGAAATTATTGATGGTTCGGAATACGATTGCCAACAGTTTGCCAGGAAATTTCCGGGAAAAATAGTTTGGCGTTAATGACCGCCGGGATAATACGTAAATACCCTTTTCGATTTATCGTAAAATAATAAAAATATCGCCAAGTTTGGTTCATTTTTCAAAGCATTTTTTTCGCACCCTATTTGGCAATTTATCGCAAAAGTCGCCAACATTGCCTTCTTTTGGTTCAAATTTTGAAGGAGGCACACGATCGTCGTCGGATTATTAGCTAATCATATTGTAGGATAGTATTATATGCTTAAAATAGATGCCTGTTTCTAAACTGCCATTGACCGTATTGTATAGAAATTATTTTGAGTGCTCCCGTATAGAAAAACTTTTAACTATACAGACACTATTTTCGATGCAAAGCTTCATTTTGTAATCCTTCATAACATCCAATTTTGTTTCATTTCAAAGAGCAGAATATCTCTAAAACTAGAAGTCAAAGCCTTTTGTGAAGGCAATTACAACGGGCGAGAGAAAAAACATTTTAAGGAAATTTGTCTTTCATTCAATATATTTAATTTTCATCCACCTAAAATAAATAAGTTCATATTCAATTTTTATTACAGACCCAAATTGAATTTCATGCTCATCTGGAAACGCGCGGAATCTTTTCGCAGTCGAAAGCTTTCGTTTTGTATACATAAACATTCGAATATCCAATAGACGATTTATTTGTGGGGGGAAAAATAATAATAAACTGTGTAATCGGGAGAAATTATTTTAAACGTATTGGAATCCCCCCAATTGTATGACGTCATTTTCACTTAAAATAGGTCATTTTGTCACGCAAATGATTCAATTTTTTGACTCTCGGAAACGAAATGGTGCTGAAAATAGCGAAAAATCGCATAAAAATGAAGGAACGGGTGGATTTTTAGATTTTAAAATTGACAGATTGTTTTCTATATTTTTTTACAAACTTGTGAAAAATTTCAAGCGGATCGTACAAACGATGTAGAAGTTTTTAGGCTTTTTGTCCTTGACTTTGTAATCTTTTTGCAGTCATAGAGGAAAAAGTTTTATCTTGAAGTCGGGGTTCAGCGCAACTACAAGGGGTGATCAAATGAAAAGGTACCAAACGTCGCAACAACCTAACCGTTATCATATTTGTCCATGCAGCTATATAAGAGCACGTAGCGAGACATGTAGGAATGCGATTGGAGCCTTTTGTGTGGATAGGAACATGCGGGGGCCCGCAGGAGAGAGCAGAAACTCTTGTAAAAAGCACCCTACTACGTCCAATTGATGCGGCAGTGCGTGTGAGGACAGGATGGTGTTCACATTGCAAAATTCGACGATTTAGGGGCAGCGAGGCGTTATCCGATTTCTGACAGCGGAAGGTGTTAAACCGGCCACTATTCATCGCAGGATGATGATAGTATACTGGGAAGGCTGTGTGTCCCACAAGTCAATGAGAAAATGGAATGTCCGTTTTCGCCAAGGAACTGGTCACGTTCAAGTGGGAGACGTTGGACCATCCGCCCTACAGTCCGGACATGTCACCCTGCGATTTCCATATGTTGGTTCCACTGAAGAAACCACCTGAAAGGGAAGCGCTTCTATGTTGTATATTTTGAATAAAGTCTACATTTGTACCCACCGTTCTTACCTTTTCATTTGATCACCCCTTGTAGTTAGCAGGATGATACGCTTTAAAGAAAAACTTCCCATAGAGCGCAATGTATTGGGACTATTTTGAGTGCTCCTGTAGAAAAAAATCAATAAATGCTACATAGATCCTTTACAATAGGGTACATGGTACTGCAGATAAGAATAACATATATAAATTTCGTAGAAATCAATGCCTATACACGCGAGTCAAGGACGGACAGACAGAGAAACCGAAATCTTAAACACTTTTCTACCTTGTTGGAAAGTGTCCAAAAAGCTAGATCTTGAGAGGGAAAGACGAAAACTTTCAAGGTAAAGGCGCGGGGCCCCCAAAAGTGCGGGGCCCGTAGCATTTGCTAAATCTGCTATATTGTTAATCCGGCACTGTGTTTCGTTCACTTACGGTTTAAAAAATAATCGCCTTAACATCTGTTTTGAATCCCCCGGTATACAGTACATGTGTATGTATAGTACATGTATTTATATATATAGTACATGTAAATACACGTAATATTGTGCATAGTGGGTAAACAAAAAGTTGTCATCGAAAAACTCTTATAATAACGGAATTACTATGCGCAAAAATACAATACTGATTTTCCAAATTACATACAAATTCCATTAAAAAATGGACAATAAACTGCTACTCAACAATAAGGCAACTACCCATATAAAATAAGAAAAAAAGTAAGAATTCTAAGAGTCTGTTACACTCGTTCATCTTTTTAAAACTCAGGCCAATTAACATTTACTGCAGATGACATTTCATTAAATGGTCACTCATAACAGTAACCCTCTATGACACGAGTTCCTGTAAGGCGGATTCGTATAACATGGCTGAAAATTTGTGAGCTTTTTCCTATAACAGGTTAAAAAAGACTCTTATATTACGGTTAAAGAATGAGACAAATGTTTTTTATTGCCTGTTCACACTGCTGATGCTGAACATGTGCTTGTGACTCGTACAACACGGAGCGTATCTAATGTGTTTAGGGGGGGAGGGGGTATGCTGTACCAAATTTTAAGTGCTTCACGAGGATGAGAAGCATAAATTTTCCTAAGTACTAAAAATAGCTTTGATTAAAGCCATTTGTTACCAAATTATATATTACTATATACCGATTGAGTTATCAGTGGAAAAGTTATATTACTTAATCACATCCTTTATGAAAAGAAATATTGGAAAAGTTATGTTACTTAATCCCATCCTTTATGAAAAGAAATATTTATTCAATATAAAGCTCACTAAATTCGAAGGAATGAATGATAATTTGTCATTTTCAAATACGTCTAATTGTGAGCTTTTGACTGAGTACAATTAAAATTATAAATTTAAAAATACGATGCTAAAATAAACAAAAACGTTCTACAAATAAAATCTTTAATAGGAAAAATATAGTTCCAACGTCATAAAAAGATATAATCTTAAACATTGAAACAAAAGTGGATTGACTGTAAGTACATTTTTAGTTATAATTATATATTTTTTTTTCTCAAAATAAATTGAATTTACCTCGATTTAATTTATAATTAATATATAAATGAATTATAGATAAAAGTAAGAAATCCAACTTGACTTTTTGCTAAAAATATCCTTTTTGTATTATACAATGCATAATATACATTACATTTTTGGTAAATTCTTACAGAAATTAAATGTTTTTCTTTGTGTTACCATGGTGAAGGGCTGTTTGAAAAATATATTTATTCATATGCATTTTTAAATAATGTAAAATTTCTTATTTATTTTCAGAAAAGGGTATATAGTTTCATATTCAAAGAAAATTTTAAATGATTTTTTGAAAACCATTTTATAAATTTTCGTAATTTCGAATGAAAAAGTGATATTATCTTTGAGTAAAATTGTTTATCTATTTTTAAAATAAAAATTGAAAACGAAATAAAATTTGTGAAATTGGAGACTTTCTTCAAAAGATTTATATATAGCTATCTTTTTTTTTATTCCAGCACATAAAATTTTGCAGGATTTTTTTCAGTTAAGGCAAACTGCGAGAATTTGTTTAGGTTTTATCTTCCGAAAACGGCAATTAAGGTAAAGGAAATATTCACTAATTCATAGATAGAAAAGCATTTAATAGATATATTTTACTTTTTTCTTTGGTAATTATAGAATATTAGTTAAAAAATATATATTCACAAATGTATTTACTAATGATGGTTAAAAGATCAATATATACATTTTAGTTTATTCTTCTCAATTCTGAACTTTTTTCAAAAATCTCAGTAGCTACTTTTGCCGTCTAAATGCACGGTAATATAGCAGAAAGACTCATGAAGTTAAAAATAAGGTAAAAAAAGACAAGATATCGCATGAGGGAATGAAGATTAGTAAATGCAATGAAAAAAAGCTCATTACAGTTTTGATGTGTTTCCACCGAGTGAAAAGTTTCCTGGGAAAGCTCGTAAACACCATCAAAGAAATGCTTAAGTTAATGCTGTTCCTGAAAACAATTTAAACTTCCTCCATAAGTTTTCTTATCGACAAAAAAAAATGCTTAAACATTATAAAGTTAGGATTCGTGTAATATATGTGTACGTTTAAAGCAGCAATTTTGAATTTACATATATTAAGTATCATTAGTGCTAATAATATGGGTTGTAGGTAAATCTTAATGAGAACCATATCCCAGCTATATAGAATACTGATTATTAATTTGAAACTGTTACAAAATGAAAGAAAACATTATATCAAATGTAGTCTTTAAATCTATAAAAATAAAGAAAGAAATAATAATAATTTTTGTGACCAACAATCCCTACATATCTAAAAGCCGTAGCCAGCTACCGTACTGGCGACTTTTTTTTTTTTTTGTCGCCAACGTCTAACCTTGGCGAAATTGCTTTCTTGCCAAACATAACATAAACATACGTAGTTATATAAGGAAAAATAAACCCCAAAACTACGATAGACTTATCTAAACACCTTATTAAAACATTTGTACACATACTTAAATGCAATTACTAACAAAATGAACAAGAACAAAGCACTACGTCTGGGCTATGGGTATGTTAAAAAATAAATTCTATAAAACGTTCAAAAGAGGCAAAATACTAAAATATGTTTCTGCAGAAAAATATACAACAAAATTTCTCTTAAAATGTTAAAATCACAGTTTAAAATTAATAGAAAAACACTCAAATAAACCGACTACCTCCCCCCCCCCCCCCTCTCGAGATTCATTCAATTTTAATATCTTCAAAACACACAAAATTTACATTACTAAAAACAGAATAAAATCAAAACTCACCACAAACAACCCCAAAATCCTTAAACATTAATTCATATTAAACCAAAGTATAGTACCCGTTTTCTGAAAATCCGTGTAAGTAAACCCATATATCGAATAAAATTATTCATCTTTCTTAAAACACTAAAAATCTCCATTGTTCATCACAAATCATTACTCAGCAATTCACATAAAATTAAAATAGCACAGCATACGATAACTTTTTATATAAATATGTTACAACAGAAAACAATAACATTAAATCTCAACCGTAAACCAATACAGTAAATCATACAATGAATATTTAAATAAACAAAAACACATACCTCAAATCTTCTATTTATTTCTTTACTTAATGGCCTTGATGCATTAGAAAGCTCTCAAATAAGCAGAATTCAACCCTAACACGGATACGTTTAATATTCTGCCTAACAAACACTTTCAAATTTTCATATACAACACATCTTAACATAAAGCAAATTAATTACAGTTTGACACAACTTATCCTTGTTTAATATACAAGAAATTGAAATTTCATTTTTTAAACACATATTAAATAACTGTGCACTTTTTCAACAACAATCAAAACAAACAAGCATGTTAAACGGTTCATTTCAGTTTCGGTTACAGGTAAATTCTTCCAACCAATCACATAATTCCTTCAAACTGAACTGTAACCAATCACATAATTTCTCATGACATTATGAAACAAAAACACAACTCAACTACACCTCAATTCCTTATAAGGGTTACTTGAAAACATCACTCCATCGTAAACATGTTTACCCATCTTCACAATTTGGTGACATTTCACATACTTGGTGACCTGCCCCCGGTAACGGTATTATTCCCCTATTTTCGTTATTCATAGTTATATTGGACAAACTGAAGAAGTTCAATACATGGGAATCAGTTATCCTCATATTATTCTTAAATTTATCAAGCTACCCGTGATTACAGCTTTAAGAATTAGCTTAAAATATAGTTCATAACTAATAACATCCAATACTTATACGCTTCGGACTATCAAATTTTCACGTTAATGCAATTTTAGTCATGTTATAATCCATTAAAAATCGCAAAGTTTGAAATAAAAAAATGCTATGTTTTTGGAATATAAGTGCAGTGATATGCAAACTGATAAAAAAAGTGTATTGTACTGCAGGTGAAACGGGTTCCAAATCCTCCGAATAAGCATCCTTCATCAGCACTTGTCATACATGAACGATAAGAACATTTTATGTGTGCTATTTTACAAAGTTTTAATTACTCCACGCTACCTAATAATTTAAATGACAATATATATTATTTTTTACTGTTGTGAGAATTCACTTCTTGGTTCTTATTCTGTGGGTCAAAATATCAATTGGTGTGTAAATGGTCAGCTTGAAATACTGCACTACGTTTCGAAGAAAAAAAGGGCATGCACATTTAATATTTTTCAATTCATGTACATAAAGTATGTGTTCCCACATGTTCCTCAAAATCTATAGTGCAATTGAAATTCTTAAAATAGATGTATTCCTGACTATATACGTTCATAAAAATTGAGATATCCTTTGAAAGTAGACTCTGAAATTCAAATTGAAACAATAATTACAGTATACAAGAAATACTACAAAGCAATTATCTTTTTAATACATTACAATTGCATGAGGAGTTTCAAAGTCAATCTCTAACGCATTTCATTTTATTGCCACCACTTAAGTGCAATCTATTGTTAAATTCTTCCCGTTTAATTCGACATTATTTGTTTAAATTTTGGTTAATTTTGGCGATGTCTCTTGTTTAAGATAAGGTTATATGTTTGAGATTTTCAAACCTCATATTTTCTGTCATGTAAATCGGTTATCGAGATCTCTAGTTAATAATTCTTGAACTATCGCTCACTGTCTAGAATTAGGATTTGGTTTGATGATAGAATAATCATATCCACGTGATACAGCTAGGACAATTTTTAAAGTTAGTTTGTGGGACTAATTTCACAATTTGTAATTGATACTAGTGGCAAAATTCGACAAAACTCAAAAAGATTGTTACTATTAATCTATTATTGTAAGATTGTGTCTCAGCCAATCTTATCTGTAAGTCATATAAGCTTAGCGGTTAAATATGTTACGTTCCTCTATTCAAGGAAGAAAAATTGTTATGAATGCTTTTGAAATATTATAGAGTCTGTAAAATGACATTTATTGTAGTACATTAAAATTTTTGTGCGTGTTTGCTCATGTAAAATATTATATAAATACACCATTTACTTCATACTCATACTATATACACAGTTATTCTATTTCAGAGTAGTTTATAAAAATGTCCCTGTAAAGCCGTTATCAGACGCCGCATTTTCGCCCTTCAAAATGCTCGTACAACTCTTTCGGCTTTCATTTTTCTTGCCAAAAGCAAGGTATAGGGTTGTATTGCAAGACAAGAAAAATCTGGTGGATTGGCACGGGGTTGCCGATTTGGCGACGTTATCGCTCGTTTTGTGACAAAACAGTTATTACGTCATCGCTGTTTTTGTCACAAAAATCACTCGTCCTGTCGCGCCCCGTGCATTCGAACATTGAAATTGACGGTGGAATTCGAAGGTTCATTTTTAAGTAAATACAGTAAAAAAGTTTATAATGGTTTTTGATTTGCACTTCGGAAATAAAATCGGCTTCTATTTCCGCCGTCCACATTGCAGGCATGGAGGTCACCATCTTGAATGAAGGTGTGGACAGTGTCTAGAGCTCTGATTGGCTGATTTCGCCATTCATACCAAACATTTTACAACATTGTTCGAAACAGTCCGATGTCAAGGGAAATACTATCACACAACGGTTTTCGCCTGACTGAAGTGCAAAACTGCAGTACAAAAGTGTTGTACGTGCATTTTGCAGTGCGTAGAGCTCTCGTGTGATAGCACCTTTATAATGCGAGATAAATGATATAATATTTAAATCTCACAGTTGTCAATGATATTTTGGATTTGTGTGAGCATCGTATCAATATTTTCATAAATATGTTGATTAAAATAGTTCAAATTCGGAAGAAGCTAGCTAGATCTTATAAAATGAAAAGTAGGGTTTATCAACACAGATTAGTATTAAAAAAGGTATTAAACAAAATAAAATTCTAAAAATGAGTATTTAAAATACTCATTTTTAAGATTAGTACTACGAATGAAGTACTTAGTAAGGAAAAATGCTAATATTTAGATATATGAAAAATAAAATGAAATCACTGAACGAAAAATATTCAAAATTAATAAATAAATATATTCTTTCCATCTAACATTTTCAAAGTTCTCCTTTCATACTCCAGGAAGCATGCGCTTTTTACACGAAACACCCATTGCATTCATTAGAAGATTTCGTACTTCAAGGATTTAACGCTGGCGTCTCTTATGGAAATTCATCCAATTAAAGATCATTAGTCATCTTTGCTCTAACATGTGTGCATGAAGCAGAACAATCTTAATGCAAAATATAGGAGAAACGCACTTTTTTAAATAAAGCTTACTCAAAAAGGAGCTGCGTTCGTTAAAAGCGCTCATTATTTATGTGTAATAACCGAAGCAGTATATCAAAGTTTAATGGTTAAATGCTATGAATAAGATAGCAGTGAAGCTAATTAAAGATTCAAAGAACTTCTAAAAGATGTTTGAATCGTGTTGTTATAAATGATAAAATCTTTTATTAAAAGCAGACTCAGAGTGCTAAAATATACAAAATGAATTACGTCAGACACAGAACTAAATAACATCACAGGCATCACAGGTCCTAAACACAGATAGTGTAAAGGTTGATCTCATCAATAACACCTTTCGTCCGGGTCTGATTTCCAGCTTGTGCTCGAATCTTACCTTTCCTGTTCCATCATAGAGGGCAACTATGACCACCTGCTGAGTGCCTACATAATTAAATAGTCAATACTTTAGCCTCTAAAAGTGGTGAATTTTTGCTCAACAAGTGCCCACTCTTGGCGAGTACTTGCTGGTGTGATCTCCGCCTCACCATGGCACAGTGGTTATACCACTGAAAATGGTAGACGGCCGAAGTGTGAAGGTCCCGTGTTCGGGTCCCATCGAGCGGCTGTCGATCTAACGGTCTAGAGTTTTAGTAGGTTTTCTCCAGATGTAACGCGTTAGAACTCTTTAGAAAGTCCTCCTGCCAAGGCACCCTCCATCCTAGGCAGATACCCCTCGTGCAGGTTTGGATTAACAGCACAACAACAACAACTGGTGTGATCTCCATGATGTACATTTTTATGTGTTTTAAATGAAGGTACTGAAAAGATATCCCAAATTTACATAATTTCTGAAATCACAAAGACAAATTGTCTGTGGGCTTTTTTTAGCGCTAGGTTGCTGTTTTATTCAATCCTGTATTTTCTGTGGACATATTTTTATGGACATGATTTCTGGACTTCGACACGTGTTAGTTGTATTTTTCAATAGAGTTACCGGAAAGAAGGGGGGTGAGAGAATAAAATATTGAAAGTCAATACGATTTGAAATTTTCTATGATTTATAGCCAATTTTGCTGCCAAAAATAAGTCCGCATAACTGAACCTTACTTGGCGATATCTTCCGTATTTAGCGGGAAACTAGCAAACACTATAGTTTATTACTAAATAGAAGTATAATTAGAATATTCCTGCAGAAGATTGTAAAACAGCTTTAGTAGGCCAATTTAATATCGATAAGGTTTCAATTTCAAAGAAGTGTTTTATGAAACAACGAAGACAAATACGGTATACGCATCGATCATGATGCACTAACTGTATTTATAAAGGCGAAGTATAGATAGAATATGCACGGTGAAGATTGTAAAATAGTTTTTGTAGGCTATTTAAATGCATAGATTTCAATTCCGAAGAAGTGTTTTATGGAACAAAGATAAAAAAATTAGGAACACTCATATATAAGGATACACTTTCCAATCTAATGGGATAAGATAAAAAAATTGGGACAATTTATTATGGTATGCTTATAATATTTAGCTCCTTACTGGGTATTTAAGATGCAAAAGTGTTTCGGATTTTCTTTTTTTTGTGTGTGTGTCAGTATTATTGTATTCGCCATTTTTGAAGAATTCAAAACTTTGAAGTAAAGTAGTTTCAGCTAAGAATTTAGATGAAAGGTTCGCGGACGAAGTCATTTTTTTTACCTATTACAGATATTATAAAATACTTGATTTGGATATACTGAGCTTTACCGTTATCTTACGTGTAATGGAGTTAATTCTTTTTAACTATGACTTTAATTCTATCCCTTTCAACTTAAAGTTTCTTAGAAGGGATATACTTTCCAGTTTGATTATTTCTAAAGCTTTCAAAAATACCTCTGGAATGTTTGATCTCTCGCAACACTTTTTGAATGCAGAAACAAACTTCATTTTCTGTGTTAGTTCCTCCTTTATGTTTCTTGATATAAGAAAGCATAATATTCAGAGAATATCGATACTTGTAGCCTAAATTTTACGATAAATGTGTAACGTAATTGTGAGACTATTCGTCTTTGCTAAATTTTATGTAGAATAAACTCTCGTTTGACGGTTGACAATATACATATTCTTTTTTTTCTTAGTTCCCAAGAACATTTGTTCGCTTTAATTTCTCCCTGTTGTAAAGATTAAATTTATATCATTGCAATATTTTTTGTAAACATATATTATGTATCACACACATGTATAAATTACCTGTTACGCAAATACATGCAAGAAATGAGTTCTTCTTTGAAAAATATAAATGCCTGGCATTTCAGATAAATGAGGAAAAATGGCACTTTGGAAAAAAATAATATATAGAAAACTATGTTTTTAAATTTAACTAATATCATTTTCATGTAATGGAATTCTATGGCAAATTTGTCTGACTATGTATTTTCATAGGTAATTTATTGTTAAAATAATTACAATTTTTCCTCCTGTTATATTCTCTGGCTTTAAAAAGTGTATAATTTGAAATTAGATTTTGCTGTACGAAGGTATACTTGCTTAAATACTAAGAAAATGAATTCTGAATTTGAGAAGATTAAAAAAATGAATACTACAGTTAAAAATTCATTTTTGAAGAAAATAATCAAAAGAAATAAAATGTATAAAGTTAATTTAATTGGACAACAGACTAGAAAGTTTTCTCAGATGAGCTTCCTAATGTTATGGAAAGAAAGCTTTAATGAGAACAAAGTATTTTTTTTTTCACTGAGATAGATAATTCTTGTATAAACAGTTTACAACAAAACTAATTAAAGTTCAGAGAAAAGAGATTTCACTACTTTTACTCTAATTAAAAATATTGTTCTAGTGAATTGTTTGTTTTAAAACATTATAATATATCATATTTTTAAGTATTCTTAAAGTTGTAGAAATTTTATAATTTCTAAATATAGTACTTTTTACCAGAAATTTCAAAAGGCAACAAAGATTGCACAAGCGCACCATGCTCTCTACAAATATTTATACAAAATGCAGATTAAACACGATAACAGAATTCATGCGAGCACATTTTTATACATGGACAAATATATATATATATATATATATATATATATATATAACGAATCTTAAACAAATATATATATATATTTGTTTAAGATTCGTTTAAGGCGTCTTCTCACTTTAGGCACCTCGAAAATAGGCTATTTTCGCGATTTTTTTTCGAGGATTTTTGCAAACAATTATGGGATAAAATGGATCCTATATAATAAACACATCTTTCAAGTACAAGAAATTTTTTTTTTATTTTTTTGAACAATTAGTATAATAAAACAGTAGCATCGAAAAACCCGTGTAGAAATGTAATGTTCGTGGCTTGTTGATGGTATCTCCGAGACAGGTCATCTGAAACAAAAAAAAATAAAACAGTTTTAGATTCAGTATGTCAATGGCTATAGCGCATATCATCAGATTTTTGATATTCGCGAAAATAACAAAATGGCGCACCTTTTCCAAAAAAGTAAAAAAAAAAAACGAGTTTTTTTTGCAGTTTTTTGTAAAAAAAAAATACGTCAAATCAAAATTTCAAAAATCTGATGATATGCGCTATAGCCATAACTATGAAGAATATGTCATTCAAATTTCATGACAATCGGCCGGATAGTTTCCGAAATTTCATCAACAAGGCACTGAAAAACCTTGTTTTGAGATAAACGCGTTTAAAGTTTTGGTTGCTGAAAAATCATGAAAAAACCTTACCTTGGATTAATCAGCGATGCCTGCTCCATACAATGGACCCTCCGATTCTTCGTAGAAGCGTGCTCGTCCAAAATAGCTTCCCTTCGTCTCGACCTAGTCTCTTTTGAAGCGTTAGAGCTGCGGCAGTTCCCTACGCGTACGCGATCACTGTCGCGTTTCTCGGCGTATTGAGTGGCGATAGGGCCAAGTTTGACACCCATCACCTCCAAAATTTTTAAAACAGTTTGTAGCCCTTCGTTATAAATGCATGCTGCTGTTTCAGCAACATGCATTTATGCTGAATCAGTCGGGTGCTCTCAGGTAATCACCTAACGGTCGCCCAAAAATGTAGTTAGACTTGTCCGATCTTTATGAAATTTTGATATAACATTTTTGATGATATGTACTTTCAAAATTTAAAAAAAATCGATTTTTTTTATTTTCAAAGTGAGAATACGCCTTAAATGAATACTTATTAAAACGGCTTTTTATATTAATTAGTGATACAAAAGTGTAATAAAAATGTACACCGTCCCCAAAAAAAGTATTCGAGCCAGAGAGGAGTTTCCTATTTTAGATTTGCGAATAATAATTGAGTTTTTGAAAAACGCACAACTTGACAGAAATATGGAAAGTCATATTTATACATAGCCCGATTCATATTCTATCAAAAATAATTTTCAATATACGAAACCAACGTAGGAAATTTATCTCTTGCTCGAATACTATTTTTGGAGGGTGTACAACATTTGATTTTCATAATATACATAGAAAATATTTTAAAAGCACAGTTAAATGTTTAATACTTAACATATACGATTGCTAAGTTTCAAATTAAAAGTATGTTTTTTAATCATCCTGTTTAATCACGATATTGTGTTTGACCTTTGTATTTTATTAAACGTTCTTATAATTTAGGAATTTCTCCTTAACTCTCCTTTAAGTGGAAGAGTTATAAAAGTTCTCTAAGCTCCAAAGTCAAATAACGCAAAAGTTAAATATTGTTTCCTTTTTGTGAGTTTTCATGTGAGCGTAAATATTAACTACAGTTTTTATATAGTGAAATGTGTTTCGAAATGTTTACTTAGACGTCATTTCCGACTTTGTTACTTTAGATAAAATTCGCTGATTTAAGGAACTTTAAATAAAAACGATTCTTTACATTTTAATAAAATAATTATTATAGTTTTTTCCCATTATTTTAAATTAATCGTTCAAAAGCAATAACCCTGTATGAAAATTTATTCAGAAATACTTGAAAAAAATAATGTAATTTTATGCTTTAAATTTTGAAATTTTAAACTTTAGGTAATTTAAAATAATAATTTTAATTAAAATATTGCACAGAGATGAATTAAAATTTTTCGGGAAAAATTGTTTTAAGCCGAATAGTCTCGGTTTTAAATTAAAAAAAAAAGTTTTAAATATTGATATTTACTTTCAGTATCTTTTCGAAGACAATGAAAAATTACTATCCGTTCAAATAGTTCTTCTGTCAAAATCAATGGTAGCTCATAACAATTGGATTAATTAAACTACACTTTCCATTGCAATTATCTCTGTGTGTACAATACAGCATAGCGAATGATTATAACTGGGGAATGACTTTTTTTTCGGTCACTAGCACTAAACGGAGAATTTATGCGATTTTTTGTGGTTTCTTTTAAAATATTTCAGATAATTAGACTCATCATAAAAAAATATAAATGTAAGCATATCTAATCTATATATTTATTTTAAACATGTTTTCTTTCGGCAACTAAACTGAGAGAACGGCTGGGTGTAAAAATTCGGTTGAGGTGTCTGAAGAAAGGTCCCGGCCCGTAGATGTGCCATCAAAAGAGAAAATCAGAAAAAGTCGAAGGGTTTAGGTCGAAGGGTTTAGTCGAAGGGTTTAGGCGGAACGGCAAATGTGCAAATTTTCGCCTTACACATAACATTGTGGTTTATTAACAAGATTGTTGGCAGACGATTGATATGCGTAAGCTCCGTAAGGTTTGATTGATTTGGAAAAAATATTTGTTAAAAATTGCATCCGTTTGTAAATAATGTGTGGCAAGTGTGGCAACAGTGTGCAGTGATAATAAATGTGTCGTTCTAAAAAATAGAATCAGATTTAATTAGCTAATTATTACGTTTTATAATAAACCGCTTTTAAAGTGGAGAAGCGACCGAATGAATAAAAATTTGGATCGTCTGAACATTTGATATTGGATCGTTACCATCGATCTAAATGTGCAATTTTTCGCCATGGAAATAACATTGTGGTTTATTGAATACATTTGGCAGTCATAAAAGTTATCTTTATTTTGGCGCATTATCGCTTATTTCCATAATTTTTTCTGCATATTAATTTGAAATATGTTTTTCCGGTATCAAATAAAACTGATAGAACAGCTATGTGTAAAAGTTTGGTTGAGGGCTCTAAAAAAAGGTCTTGGTCCGTAGATGTGTCATCTAAAGAGAATTTTTTTTTTAATTCAAAGAGATCAGACGCGGCGTAACTTCAAATGTGCAATTTTTCGCCATAGAAATAACATTGTGGTTTATTAAATACATTTTGCAGTCATAAAAAGCCTTCTTTATTTTGGTGCTTTATCGCTTTTTAGCACTAGGATGCTACTTCGTTCACGCACAGACTTTGTGTACTCGATTCTGTCGACATGATTTGTGGACAGCTTTTGTCAGGCGCGTAGCCAGGAAAATTTTTCGGGGGGGGGGGGGCATATGAACTTATCTGTGTATAAATAGACGGAATTTCATCACTAATCCAAACATTTCGGGGGGGATATATCCCGATATCCCTCCCTCCTGGCTACGCCCCTGGGTTTTGTAGGCATGATTTGTTGACAGGTTTTGTAGAGATGAAATGCCATTGTGAAAATCTTTCTAAATGTGTTTGCCACATAACGCGAAACGGGGGGGGGATAAGTCTGACAAGGTTTGCGATTTTTGATAATTGATCGCCAAGTTTGCTGAAAAAAAAAATAAAATAAAAAAAAATAAAACAAAACTCCAACCAACCAACCAACCAAGAGCTAATAAAATATTCAGCCTTCAGCTGAAATTAGTTTCCCCTCCGCTAAAGAGGTTTTTTGACAGAACCTTTTAATTTGTATTGGCAGCCATGTACAGGATGTATTTGCATGTAAATCAAACGGGGAGAAACCAACCGTTCTTCCAGTGGTGTCAAGTATTTTAAACAATCCGGTATTTCGGGGAATTCGAAGCCATTGCTTATAGCTAATTGGGGTATTGTCAATTTAATCAAACAATCGTAACATGTTCTGCAAAATTTGCCAATATCACCGATATCTTTGTAAAAGACTAGTTTTATAAAGTCCGTTGTCGCTCCTTTGGACAGTAAAGTTGTTTTGGAAAGGGTTCTTATTGACTTTTTGAACCACAGTCGATCACAACAATAGCATTGGTGGATTGGACCATCAGCAACAGCTTCGAAAAATTTCTCAGCTAATTTACGAAATTCTAGTTCTTCACACCTTACATTTAGATCAGTATCTGTTCTTGGTCTTTTCGATGGTATATCTAGACAGAGTCGTAAACGTTTTCTGTCTTGTCTTCTGGATTTGGATTCCGCTTCTTGAGCACGAAAATCTGGATCTTCCCTTTTTCTTTGCATAAATAGACGGTTAATTTCACGATGACTTTCTTCCGGATTAGACAACTGGCGAGGACGGCCAGCGCGGCCTTGAACAACAGTCCCGGGTATATTCTTCTGATATTTAACGATGTAATACTGAACAGTAGAGCGTGAAATACCAAGCCTACGAGCTATTTCACACTGCGTGAGTGGTGTGTCAGAAAAATAAAGCGATATGATTTGGTCTTTAGTCTCTTGAGAAAGCACCATAGTCTCAATCAATCACGGTTAATAGCTTACTTTATTTACTACTATCAATTATCATCCACGACCTTTTTTTGTCTAGATATATTACACCTTTCAGCTACATAAATTTGTTTAGAACAAAAAAGTTATTTTTATTCTAAACTATCGTCCTGGCAACCAGCGAAAGAAAAAGAGGAAAAGAATCTTCGTTGCCATCCCCGCAAACACCTTGATGGAATATACGTAAATAATTTAATTACTTTTAATTCATAGTTATTAATACAAAACTATTCGTAAATCTTTTGTGAAAAATTGCTCGAATTTACTACTTCATCCTTTTGTAACTAACGTAAAGCTAAATGTATTTTTGCGTATACACTAAAACAATAAATATTTTTCATGTATTTTATTGATCCATATGATGCGAATTTCAAAAGTGCATATGCTTACTTTATTTACTACTATCAATTATCATCCACGACCTTTTTTTGTCTGCCAAAAACTATTACCCTCTTTAGCGGAGGGTAAAAAAAAAAAAACTTAAAAACCCAATCATGCCTGGCGATGGTTGTAAAATAGTTTTAGTAAGTAATTTTAATATAAATTTTAATTCCAAAGATTTGTTTTATGCAACGAGAAAGACAAATACGGCACACTCATCGATTATAATGCCCATTCCGAACACTATTTTAAATGTTGAAGTATAGTTGGAATATTCTTGGAGAAGATTGTAAAACAGCTTTAATAGGCGATTTTTAGTTCTATTTCGATTACAAAGATGTGTTTTATGGAACAAGAAAGATTTGATTCCTATTTTAACGGCACCATTCTCTCCAACCTAAATAACCGCCACTCTGTGGCGAACTTTACAGTCATCTATCTGTCTCGAAAATTATGCACAAGTTTCAACGCTCCCAAAAGAACTAAATGAAAATTAAAGTGAACAAATTAGCGATAAACGCACCAGTTAAGGATTTTAAAGACACTTAATTATTAAACTAATTTAATTGGCCCCCCAAAATAAGTAAATATGCTGTACATACAGTTGTTCCGAATAATCAATAAATCTCACCGGGGATCCGGGGAATAACCGGGATCAATAAATCTCAATCCCGAAATCCCGCAAGACTAAAAACAGTGCGGGATTGCATTTCCTAGTTCCAAATCACTATATTGATACTAAATTACGGTTGCCGCATACGAAAAGCTGTCGTGGGAACAGCATAATGTTTAATTATCACCATTTTGGTATGAGTCGGAGCGTTAAAGTAAAAATGAACCCAAGAAAAACGAACATGGCACACTCAATAATTATGATGTACATTCAAAATAGTATTTAAAGGGCAAAGTTGGAAGATGCTTGGCGAAAATTGTAAAACAGTCTTAGTAGGCGATTTCGAATGCAAAGATGTGTTTTATGGAGCAAGGAAGAAAAATACGGGACACTCATGAATAATGATACGCTTTCCAACTTACAGGAATAAGCAAAGAAAATATGGAGGACGCATGGATTATGATACGTTTTTAATATGTTGTACTTTAGTGCGTAGTTAAAATCTGAAAGTGTTTCAGATTTTCTTACTCTTTTCTTTAATTTTTTCTATATATTCTTTAATTATTCTATATAATTTTTTTATATATAATAAAGTGACCGTCGAATTCGACGGGTTTCAGCTAGTACATTTTACTTAAAAAAATAACCGATCTATATTTTACTTAGTTAAAATTTGAGTTAAATGTGCATGTTAGTTGCATCAAAATGACGTCAATGTCACTAACGATAATTGTCTCGCAACTGTTTAATTTTTTTTCTCTTGAATATCAAAAAGAAGCTTTCTAGTACTGAAAGTAACGAAAAATTGAGAAAAAATGGGAAACGATCGGAGTGTCAGATTTTTGAGTTAGCCTATGTTTTTTCGTACGTTTTTCTGCAAATCTGTATTAACTTTCATATTAATCAAATCATTTAAAAATAAACGTTGAGTATGCACGCATGCACACAATTTTATTTATGTAGATAAAAAATGGGTCATTATAATAAACCCTGAGTAAGTATTTTAATTATGTACTTATGTTTAGACCAGTGAAAATTCAGAGGCAAAAGTAAATGTTAGTTACTGACAAAGCAAAATACTCTAAAATTTAAAATTACGTGCATAGCTCATTAATCGATGCATTGCGTTTAATTCCGAAATTCGTGGTATCCTCGTTAGCAGCAAATGATTTCTGTCAGTGCAACCTATGAGCAATAACATCTGCGAAAATCGATGTGTGGAGATTTATCAATTGCACAATCAATCAGACAGAAAGAGAGATCGTAGGACTGTATGGGAACAGCCATGGATGTTAGATACTCGATTCGTGAATAATGTATTAGCATTAAAGTTCATCAACTTCTAAATGCTGCTATTTTTTGACAAAATTGGTGGGGGAATCTGGCACGCAATAAGGAATCAAAATCACATATCAATGTGAGTTCAAAAGCGTCGTTTTCACTTACTTGTTAATAATCACTTTGGGAAAAGTGTTGAAATGTTCGTCTAATTTCTTTAGAAAGCTTCTTAAGCAGTGGCTTGTCTCCAAAATTTTCATACATGAAACGAAATAGAATTTTGCCTGTCAATTTTACTCACAAGTTCTTTTGTGAAAAATACATTAGTTTGTAACACACATGGTCGGAAATTTCACTATCTTTTAAGCACAAGTTCCAAAACAATTATTAACAGCTACATGAAGACGACGTACACAACCCCAAAATTTCTATGTGATTCTTATTCCTTATTCTGTGCCCTGCCACCTCTTAAATAGTATACCAAAAGTTATGGGACACCCTGTAAATTGATAGATAGATATATGCAGTTTCTTGTCGTTTTTACGAGCCCCCTTTTCACATTTTCAATTTCAGGAACTAACTAAGGTCCCGAATGCATTCCTATAGACGGTTTTGAGATATGATTGATTCTCCGAACTATTTGTGTACTCCGAACTATTTGTGTGTGGTTGTGTGTGTTGTGTGTTAGGAAACTACTTTCCCTAAACTCTATCAATACAATTAGAATTTATTCAAGGTTTCTGTCTTATTTTGTGAAAAAAATGACATTGTTTGTTTAAGAATTTTAGAAACAATAATCACTGATTTAAAGGGGGATTTAGCTGCTGTATAGTATACACAAAGTTTTCGCCTGTGTATTCTTATGCATAACTGAAACCTTTGGGCATGCTTTAAATACCATTAAAAAGAAAAAAATATCCGTTTAATTACGCGACTCTGTACTTTTGAAATTTCAAAATTTTTCTCCATAGTTACACTTCTGTGTTAATTATATTTGTTAATCTATTCCAATTACAAACCCTTGCTTAACTTTCAAAATAACGTAAATGTGTAAAGTTTAACTAACAAAAATGTAATGAATTTGAGATATGAAAAAAATTCCTGGCTCGAAATAAAATAAAATTCGTGGTGTAGAATGTGCTGTGCAGGCATTTAAAGACCATTTCAGTCTGTGTGATAGAATAAATAAGCAGGGATATAACGATTTTAATTAGGAGGCATTTCTCTCTAAATTTGTCTGTTTATGCACAACTTCCTTTAAGCAAATATTTTTCTTATAAAAGTTGACAACATAATTAATTTCATTTAAAAGTGTTTCTATTAAAGTTAAATATATTTTTTTTTATGCATTCAAAGTAAGTTTTAAGTATTTGTCCATACTATGCTGGAAAGCTTAGACCTGGTTCCCTTTCAGAATACTTTTATTGGGTGAATTAATAAAAAAATGAGCTACACGTAATAACTTTCTTTCTTCATTGTTATATTTGTAGAAAATAGATATTTTTTATTGTAAGTTAAATAATGCAATATTTCTCACACTGCTAAAAATATATTCATTTCTTTATAACAATTATACACATTAGTCCACATTGGAATGATTTAATTATTCTGCCACGATCCTCATTAAAGCTTATGTCTGTTTCCTAGTCTTAATAGTTATTCAACTGTTTGAAGAGGAACACATATAATTTTGACTGTGCTTCCCCAGTTTTCATGTTTTAAAAGATTTGAATACCACAAAACTATTTTATTTTACGTCCTTCTTGCATAATTCAGTTTCTTAAAATTACACTTACTGTATGATGTAAATTGTTTCTTTCCATGCAGCTTTTCTACATCAAATTTAAAATATGCTTTCCTTAAGGTGTAGAACTAACTTAACCCATACCATTGTAAGTGTGGAATTTCATAAAAATAAGTAAATAAACAAAGCGACTTGACTTGAATTAGGATAAACTCAGCAACGCAAATTCCAAGCTGTGCTTTAAACTAACTTTCAGTTAATTTTACTCTGCGTGTGATAATAAGTAAGTGAAGCAGAAGGCTAGTACATTAAATTATCAGTCTCCCTCAAAATTAATCTTCAATACAGTTTCCTATAAGGAAAATGGCTCATTAAAGAAGCAGCTACATAATTAATTTTTATTCTAATTAATTTTGTGAAAGTTTTGTATTTTCAGACTTGGCATGAGTTAAGTATTGGATGAGAATCTGCTATAGAAATTGCTACTCATCTGAAGAATATAGCATTGTTAGTTTGCATGTAAGAAGTCACATTTTCTTTCAGCATAAAATCCAGTTGATAAATAAGCACTGGGATGTCTACTCCTAAATACCATAATGCTATACAAAACTATCGGAATAACCACAGAAGTGTCTGTATAGCAAAAATAAATGAAAAGGAATAGAAGAAGATAGAACGAAGCAAGAACCATACTTTTAAAATAAATTTACTGAATTAAAAGAAAAGAAAACAAATGTTTCAAGCATTCCAAATAGGTACTTAAATTATAGTTTTTTGCGCATTACATATTGTTGTGGTTAATAGGTGTCCGTATAATTGTCTGTAGAGGGGTGTGGGTGACAAGTCAAGGATCCTGCCCCAGAAAGTTACTATATTTTAGTATGAGCTACATTTCATTTTTACCAGTATGTAAATCATTACTGTAATGCACATTTTTCTTGAGAGCAGGGGAGGGGGAGGGGATGGTTCGTCCCCCCCCCTGTACATATGGGTGACCATTCGGTGTCACACATGATTTCTGATGACACACAATATTTCTTTCTTTATACTTCATAGCTCGATTAGCGTAGATTCTTGTGATAAATATCCGAAAAAGTTTAAAATTTCTTTTTCCGCGCCACCTTTTCATGTTTACAAAGAATTTTAAAATTATTAGTGAATATTTTTTTGAAATGAACATAGGCATTTGCATGCAAAGAATATGGATTGTAATGCAACTGACGTAGAAAAAAAAACCGCTTAAAAAACTAAAAAAATATCACTTTCCTGTGGGAAAAAAAGTATTTTGTGGCTCAAAGTGTCCGATAATATTCCATCTAATGCCCCGCTACATTAATTTTTTTGGAGATCTTTTAAACACCTGGTTTCTCTATTCATAAATTCTTCAAATTTTTATTAATTTAACACGAAAAATACCGGATACAGATTAAATACAAACAAGTAAATGCTAATCACACACAATAAACACAAAAATGTGTTTTTGTGAATCATGCTTATTTTCTCCCAATAATACCATTATTGAACCAGGTACAAATAATATTTATGTTCATAGCAATGACGAAAGAACAATATTCAGTAGGGATTTAGAAACGCAATTTTTTGAGTGCTGCAATAGGTTATGCTCTGTTATACATCATTTTCTTTTCTTTCTTTTTTTTAAAATTTGAAACACTGTTTAAATTTATAAAACGAGCTAACTTCAAATATTTTAATACTATTCTTGCCGTTCCATGACTTCGAAACATTCTGATGAATTTCATACAAGAAGTAACATTTTAATGAGAAGTGATATAAAAGAGAGGAATTGAAATTTCAGATGAATATTCCATCGAGATTACTACTTCCATTCATTCGAAAATGATAGAAAAGGAAGGAAAAAATTGAAATACCTGATTATTTTCCCGTGAGCCGCATATGTGTATTTTCACAAACACATTAAAAATGTATATGAGCTATTTTCTGTAAGGAAGAAGATTAGCGGGAGAGAATAAATATGTATACGGCCTGTAATTTGCATAAATTTTAGTTTTACATACATGCCATTCAGAAAAACTATCATATCAAAAACAGGATTAAATGTATTTTATTGAAATTCTGTACTGTGGTACGAAGTATGATTCAAAGAGAAATGCAAATTGATACTTTATTTTTCCCAGTGCATGACATTTTTTGTCCTTATAAGAAAGGGAAAACTTCTCGTTTTGTTTGTTGTTGTGTTGTTGTTGTTTTGTTTTTTTTAAGCACTGAACTTTAGAAGGAATTTTCATTCAGAGATTTCCTTTCACAAAGAAATTCTATTTGAAAACAAAAAATAAAACATTTCTTAAACAGGGCAACTCTAAATATAAATTAAAACTTAACACTGTAGAATAAAATCATATTGCGCTTATAAGTTTGCGATTAATTGTTGTTTCATTTCAAGCTTCAAGAATTAGCAAAGTTGTTTAACATCACTTAAATATTGGGGAGAAATATATAGATCATTATTGTTAATTACAAAACTAAAATTCCCCATAATAGTCATCCGTAATTATTTTAACAAATAAACAAGTATTTTTTGAAAATACCTGATTTAAACGAAACAATCTTGCAATGTAGATGCAATTGTAGAAAAACATTGTTGTTGATCCAGCAAGGAACTTATTTTCACTCAAAGGAAGTGCCAACTAGATTGTGTGCAGATGAACGATTGCCTAGTAAGTAATATGCAGATTATATAGAGTGTAGGTGATTTGGGAAACGAAATAATTTCCGGCATTTTAATGGATCGCCCTAGTTAATTTGCACTTTACACAGATTATCTGTAGGAAAACAGACATTTGCAAATTAGCAGTAACATATAAAATATATGAGATGCGTTCAAGTAATTTTAAAAAGAATATTACGTCAAAAATGTCCACTATGGGCCATTTTTCATTAAGAAGAATTCGATTTAACAAAATAAATGCCCAGCATGTTATGCATAAACAACTCGAAAATGTATTCACTCATTTTCGATCGCATGGTCATCGAATCACATTAAATAAAGATAGGAAATGCGTACATTTACAGTAGCACTCACAGAATAAAAAATAAAGTAAAATGTTCAGTTTGCGGAAAAAGCTACAGACTTTGACCAAATGTCACAAGTAAATCGATTAAAGTACTGTATATCGATTTCAGGTTTAAAGTGCTTAAATGAGATGCCTTAACTTGTATAACTTAATAAATGTACAAGGAAGCCCAGTGGGCTCCACACCAAATATCCATATCTTATAACGGTGATTAAGATAAAAGCTGGTATATAAAAATGGGATTTATTGGTTAGTTTTCAGAAGTTTTTCTACATTATTTTCTTTAAATATTTTTATTTACATTACAATTTTCTGATATATAGATAGATATGTATCTCTCTATTCAAAAAAGTAGGGCGCTTTCGCTACTAGGCGCCTTGGCGTATCTCCCTCACTCCTAGAACGTAGGCATTAGTTTCGATAAGTGCCATATATCGATAAAGCGTAAAGAACTTAGCTGTTAAATTCGAAATAGCATTATTTCAGATATTAATAAACACTGCAAAAATAAACATAATGGTTGCTAGATTTGGCATAAAATCATTCATTCCTTTGAAACAAAGCGTTTCCAAGTATCTAGAATCGCGTGAAATTTACAAACATGAGTTAGAATTACGCCCATTTTACGGCAAAATAAAACCTATATGAAATAAGTAACTCAAAATGTGTTACACAAATTTGACAATTTTCAAATAGTAAGTTCTCTTAGACAACAGGAGTTTAGAATTAGAGATTATTCGTTTTTCCAAAACAGAATAACTAGTATCTTGAAAATAAAAAAATAATTAAAATAAAAATTATTTTAAAGCCTGTCAGGTCCAGCTGGATTATTTGGTACCAGTACAAATATTTGGCGGCGTTAACTATGCCATTATAGCAGTTATACTACACTTTGGATATTTGCTAGCGCGACGAGATGGTATAATTCGTGGTGCTAAGTACGCCAATCTGCAAACGATTATGTAAATGAAAATATGGATAACGGTTTTCCGGTAACCTTAAATGAACAGTAATTATAGGTTGTGAGCATGTGTAAATCGCCAAATAATGAAAAGTCGCCATTGGTGGCAAGCTATCCTATCTGTTCCATAGCTTTTATTAACTTTACATGAACGCAAGTCGCCAAATAATGAAAAATCGCCATGGGTGGAAATTCGCAAGGTGTCCAATAGGTTTTACATTATTAAAAATACAGCTGAACATATTTCTGATTTATTACGCTTTGTCCTAATTATATATTTGAATGGCAACATCAAATATCATTTGTTTCTGAAGTGCAAATACTTTTTCAGCGATTACAAGCGAGTCGCCTCCAGGTCTGGTATAAACTTATAACTCCTATTCTAATTTGGTTATCTTTTCGATATCTTCTTCCTTTATATAGTAGGGTAGGGCCTAGATGTGTGGAGTTAATATCTCTTCTGATATGCAACAGCAACCGAAACCCTACTATGTGGTTTTCTGTAACATTATAATCCACTGTTTGTGGTCCTGACGATGGTGACAGTGTTATAATTTCCGTTCATTATATTATCACAATAATTCTTGCACTTTATTTGGCTTCAAATCTGGTTCTAATTCTTGCTAATAGCTGTTATATTTTTATGCGAGATATGTCTTATTTGTAGTATGTTTTGTGTTTTACTTGATAGTTATATATATGTATATATATATTGTTAATGCGTTCGTTTCACCAAGAGACTATGTTTACAGAAACGTGATGTTCAAATTACAATGACAAATACATTTGCAGTATATAATATAAATAAAAACAATATCAGAAAAAGTCACAGAAATATTTTTGTTGCTCCTATTAATTTGCTTTCTTACTTCTGAACATACATGTAAATTTTGTCTGAAGTTATTGTAGTACTTCGTATTAAATTGAGTACTGGTTCAAGAAAGTGAAAACTTTTACTTATTGCTTGGTTATAAAAATACGCTTCTAAATTCTTGTTTAATACTTAATATAAAAAAGTGCGCAATTTAAAAAAATTAATTTGAAAGTCTCTCTAAATTATTTAGACATCTTATTTTCATTATAGATTTCAAAAGTTTTTAAGAAAATGTATTTATAAAGAAAGAATGCGTGCAGAAAAAATTTGAAAAACCGAAAGTTCGCCTAAGTTTTCGTGAAATTTGAAAACCTATATAAACAAAGCAAACTGGAATTTTTCGCTGGAAATATGTTGCAGACAAAATAAGTTCTCTAAAGTTTGCATCATTATCAAATGACTGAGTTTTTAACAGTAACTCTTTTTAAAGCTTTCAAATTTCCTTTCAGCCATTTTATTTGTAAGGTAATAACGCACTTTTAATCATTTCGATTTCCTGCCTTCTGCTATGCTAATCAAATTTACAGCTGCAATCTGTTTTATTTATATTTTTTTCTTCCCATCCTCTTTTCGCAATTATTCATATGAAAGCCTAACTTGCAGTATTGCACTGCTCCCTGACCGCAGTTTTTTTTGTTTTGCTTCTCTGTGAGCAGCTGCATGCATCGAATGTTCTAGTAAAGTCTTTCGTGTTCCTTTTTCTCTCTTACATATGTAATAGCTTAACGGCAAAATTTGACCTCGTGACATACCCCCCTGTGCATCTTTGAATATGAGCAGTTAGTTGTAAGTCAGCGAGCAGAGTAGAGCTGCGTTGGAGGTTTGGACAAGCACTTGCCCTTCGGGGCTTGTGCCTCTGTCCGTGCCCATAATATATTCTAATTTTATGTGAAAATATGTAATTGTTTAGTTTCTTTCTTTATTTCCAACGCAGGTAACTTTGAAAACAACTTGCAAAAAATATTTTATTTCGTTTCTTTTACCTTATTTTAACGGAACGTTATAACTGTAAGTCATTTTTTTAAACAATCGATTTTGAAGTTATGTAGTTATATTTAAAATTCGTGCATGGATTTTCTATTATATACATATACAGGGTGTTCTGTGCTAACGGTGCCCAATTACCATTTCTTAAACCATTAGCCAGAGACATGTAGTTGCAACTGCAAAAGGGCTTTAAATAGTATAATCTATTATATCATAAACAATCGAAGTCAATAAATCAATTTCTATATAAATAATGAAGCTTAAATTTTTTTACGCTCTCTTGGTCCTATCAGTCATATTTGGAAAATATTTCTTTATACAATTCCATGCATAAAAAGAAAGAAAAAAATCTTCCTTCTACGACCAAAATAGTCCGATTTTTAGCTGCTGGAAGTTAGAGCACTTTTCGAGCTGCGATAGGGGCTGTATATCGAATGAAATTTGGCATGGTAGTAATTCGAATCAAAATTACCATGATGGATTTTTATATAGCCCGACAATAACCCTCTGCTTAAAGATAAGTATTCTAAAATTAGTTTTGCTTCCTTATCAGTATTATGCAGGAAAACGAAATTAAAACACATTTAAAATTTCAATATTTATCAAAACGGGACATTTTTAAACGTCGGGAAGTGGCTTAAGGAAAATGTCTGCTGCTTCATTACTCGGTGAATTTTGGACGTAAGAGGGCAATCTTTTTTATATTTTGCAGGAAATTATATTAGTAAAATGTTCTAAATATAACTGACAGGATCACGGGAGAGTATAAAAATTTAAATTTCGTAATTTTTATGACGGTCATTTTCAGAATTCGGTGTTATTTCTGTTCACGAGTAGAAATATTTTTTAAAAAGGTATAAGAAAATTTAAATGATTTTTCTTTTTATCGTGATTTTCATCAGAAAGTTTCCAGTGCTGAAAGAATAGATTAAAGTACATACTATTTAATATATTTTTAAAAAATGAGTAGAGAAGATATTGAAATATAGCTATCCGAATCATAGAACATAAAACGTGTTATGCAGATTTACTGCCCCAAAACGAAATTTCTGCCCTAACATTCTTTAACATTTTGAAGTAGAATTTAAAATAAGTTATGATCATATTTTTTAATGCTTTAAGACAAATCAATACTTTTGATAATTAAATATATCTGTCGAGACATTGATGTCATGTCTATTATTTCCAACTTTTTAAGCAACAAAATTAGGATTTCAGCATGTTCCTGTTACACCTGAGACACCTGTTTACCAAGAGTATGATCGAAAAAGAAATATACACAGACCTTTCCTAATTTGACTGAAAAAACAGAAGCCTGTTTGTGTAAGCATTTTTATTACATGTCATGTCTGTTCCCTTAATTAATTGTACTAAATAGAGTTATTTATTTGTTAATTATATAGATTAATTTGATCATTAGTTTTTGTCAAAATTAATGTATCTTTTCATATTTTTGTTGAATAATTTAGACTCACGAATTTTTTTTTCTCTGAAATTTCATGTCTGTTGCCGGTCGTATGACAAACGAAAACTTAAAAAAAGGAAGCATATTTTTAAATTTAAATGACTATATTATATGGACAAAAGGATTATATACTTAGATAATCTATCACTTTTCATTATTTTTTCTAAAAATAAGTGAAGAAATTTTGAAGAAAATATCCGGGAATAGAAAAAAAAATTTCATCCAGTCTGATAATAATAAAATCTTTAAAAAAATGAAAAAACGCATTAATAATACTCAAATAGTATTCAAAAACAAGATATTTTTATATATTATGAAACTACTTATTTTTTAAATGTTATTCTTGTTTCTTACATTTCCAAATGGCACCAGCTGTATTATTTGCTACCAGTAGAAATATTTGGCGGCGTTAACTATGCCATTATAGCAGTACACTTTGGATATTTGCTAGCGCGACAAGATGGTATAATTCGTGGTGCTAAGTACGCCAATCTGCAAACGATTATGTAAATTAAATTTTGGATAACTGTTTTCCGGTAACCTTAAATGAACAGTAATTATAGGTTGTGATCATGTGTAAATCACCAAATAATGAAAAGTCGCTATTCGTGGCAAGCTATCCTATCTGTTCCGTAGCTTTTATTAACTTTAAATGTACGTAAGTCGCCAAATAATGAAAAATTGCCATGGGTGGCAAATTCGCAAGGTGTTCAATAGGTTTTACATTATTAAAAATACAGCTGAAACAGATGTTCTGATTTTATTATGCTTTAGATCCTAATTAATATAACTTTTGATTGGCAACATTAAATATCATTGTGTTTCTGAGGAGTGCAAATAATTTTTCCAGCGATTATAAGCGGAGTACGCACTCCAGTTAGAGCATAGCTCAGGACCCGTACAACATGGATTCCCATAACAAAATATCTTCCGTGTTATGAGGGGGAAGGGATCTACTGTAGTGTGAAGTTTAAATTTTTATGTACCAATGAACCTGCAAGAACCAAGCAATGTGTAGCTCAGTAACATTCTATCTGATCCAATCTTCGGGCTTTGTCTGTTGAAATTATGCCTTTTTTACGAATAAGCCTTATTAGGGTTCCGAATGCCTCATACGAAAAGTGAGCGTAGCGAGTCTGGGGGCCTTAGTACCTAGTTTTATAAAAAATTGGAGATTTCTGAAATAGAAACATCTTTTCCGCTTTACATAAATGGATAGAATATGAATAAGTTAAATAGAAACTGCATTATTGTCAGTGGTTTCTAAATTAATTTACAGTCTTTCTTCTGCTTAACTTCTCAAAAATAAAATGATGTGAAACGATAGATTAAAAAAATATTGCATATTTTCACCACCACTTCAACATCAAAAGATTTCTCAAGGATTTCAATATTAAACAGTTCTAACAATGAAATCCTTTTTTTAATCTATATCAATAAAATGCCAGAGAATATAATGAAGACACTCAAAAACATCTTTCTCTTTTAAGTCATCCCTTTTAAATTGTGCATTTCATGGCAAAAGTTCTTTTTTAATTTACATAATGGTGAAGTTGGGATTTTAGTAGTACACTTTCTTTTCTTTTTTACTTTCGTGTAAGGAAGTATCGCAACAGCGAAAAAAGTTGGCGCTTTAGATATTGACAAATATCTCTGAATCCCTTCGCAATGCTCTGTTCGCAATGCTCTCATAACTCCGAAAGCCGATAATCAACTGGATAAGTTGCAAAATTTTAATCTGTAGATTTTTAGTAGGCTGAAAAACTAGCCCCGCTTGGGGCATATGTTTCCACTTAAAATCATTTGATTTAATCTATTGCTGTCAAAAATCATGCTAATTTTTGTGAAAAAAAAATAATGCCAGTTTGTAGAGAAAGCTATAGGAAATACACTGTTTAGTTACTGTTTACCATAGAATAGGTAGAAATTAAAAAAAATAAAAATTAAATGAAAGAAAATGATAAGAATATGCTCCTGCCGTTTCCACTACAAACCTGTGATTCGACGGATTTGACTAATTCTTCTTTAAAGGTAATTTTAAAGAGGATTGAGTTAATATACTTGTATTGAGTTGTCAAATTACAGTGTAAACTGAGCATAATTTTCGTAACTACAGTGCATGATATATGTGATACCTATAATTCAATTGAACTCATAAAATTAGTACATTCTTTATTGGTTTCTTGTAAATAAAACGCAGTTATTCTTTATTGCACAGCGGTTATCAGATAATTTAATTTTAGACGCATTTCCAAAGGTAAATCTTTTTTTTCCCTTCATTAGTGATCTTTAATAACACCTGAGCAATTATTAAATACATTTTTATTATTATTTTATTTTTTAAATGAATTTTCTCATGATATTTAATATTTCAAAAAATACCTTAAAGTGCATTTGTTTAATAGTGTTGTATGTGCGGTTGTCCCTTTAAACACAATCCTAAATCCTTCAGATCCACAACAATTTCTATAACTTACTTGATCAGAGAGAGTCTGAAATATCTAGTAGCGATTGATCTACTAAAATGAACTGCGGGCAGTAAGACAAAGAAAATGACAATTCAATTTAGCCAATTGACAAAACGTAATTTATAGGTCAAAGCTAATGAATGTAATGTGATCATTGGAAGAAATTCCGTAAAACATTTTCGATGTTTTAAGAATACTTTATGAATTAGAACAGTAAATACTACAAAATTAACTTTTATATTACTTACCAGCGTACTTTAAAGAGATCAATTTTGTTTCTATGACTATGCATGAAGGGAAGTATAAAATACACGTATAAGTCACTGATAGAATTGAATCACTATACTGGGTACTTCAATCAGTTTGATCAATGGGTTATGCTGTGAACTACTGACTCTAGCACTGTGCATCTATACAGAAAAAGTTTTCTAAGGACATTTGATTAAATCCATGCCGAAAATTTTGTACTAGGCAAGAAGAAGGCAAAAAGAAGAAGAAGAAGAAATGTTATATCAAAAGTTATACAGGGTAAAAAAAAAGTTTACAAAATGGCATGGTAAATCAGGCATAATAGGAGGATCAAATCACACAGCAACTTAAGGTCGCAAATGCCACCAGAGGGCGTTACACGAGATGAGCAAATGGAGATTGTCTTCATTCAAGTCGCAGATACGGTGTTAAGAGAGCTGTTAGCACGTGGCAAGAAATGGCTCACATGCATTTGATTTACGTTCTGGCCAACTCCTGAGGACAGGAAATAGTGCAATTGTATCGAGGGACATATCCCGCCAGAAAGGTGTCACGCCACTCTGCATCGACGATTGTGTGAAATCGACTCGCTCGCAACCGAATGGCCACCAAGATCACCAGGTCTCTCTCCAATTGATTATTCCTTCTGAGATTTTTTAAAAGGAGTTGTTTATGAAACAGTTCTATCAAAGCCGGAAGACAGAGTATGAAGAGTAGTTTCGGCAGCAGGATGTGTCCAAGATACACGTGGTGTCTTTGAGAAGGTGCTCCGTGCCGTGCGTCGTTGATATCAGAATCCACGATGCGTCAGGAAAACAAAAAACTTTGAGCATCTCATGTAATGCTCGTGAGTTAATAAATAAATTATCTGGAATTATTTTATTTCTTATCGTTGCATTACGAATTATTTTACGCATTTTTTAATCACCATCTATATACCGTAAACGCCGGTGCATACAAAGTGATAGTATGTACATAAAAACATACAGTAAAAAATACACATATAAGTCACTGGTACAATTTAATCACTATACCGGGTACTTCAATCATTTTGATCAATGGGTTATTCTGTGAATTACTGACTCTAGCACTGTGCATCTATACATAAAAAGTTTTCTTAGGACATTTTATTAAATCCATGCCGTAAATTTTGTACTAGGCAAGAAGAAGGCAAAAAGAACACGAAGAAATGTTATATCAAAAGTTATACAGGGCAAAAAAAAAGTTTACAAAATGGCATGGCAAATCAGGCATAATACGAGGATCAAATCACACAGCATATTTATTAAAAAAAGAAGAAAAAATTATGTGCATGAGTATACAATCCTTCAGCTGTTCGACCAATGACTTAAGGCCAAATCCTATATTTACAAAAATATTTCTATTGACTTCACACTGTGAGTTACATTGTGTAACGTGTATCATTGTGATAAATTTGAGCGGTTAGAATAAAAGCAATATTTTGTTCAACTATATTGAAATGCATTTTTCTATAAATGAAAGTTTAATGCGTATTTTAATAATTTAATACACAATCTCTGGGTGATTTTAAAAGGGAAGTCATCCCCCAACACTCCCAAAATCCTATTAAACTTAAATAACCAGAAACCATAATTCACTTTCTATTTATGGTACACCTGGTAAAGTAATTCAAACACAGTTGGCAAAAGTAAAAACCTGATAAAATAACTGATAAAAAAATAAATAAGTTCTTAAAAACCGATATTTGACTTGTTTATCGATATCTCCCCCCTCCATAAAAATTGTCTTATCTATGGCTCTGTGTGCTTGCTCTCTGATGAAACAATCAAAACAACCCATACATAAAACATGTGTTGACCGTGTACGTAGCGTGGAGTGAAAACGGCAAAAAAAATTTTTAATTTTATTGTAATATTTTCTGACTCAACAAATGGTGCTGTTTGGCTTAAAAGCCAGAGAAAAAAAATCCTAGTTCATTCACTGATTGTCTTCAGATTCCACACTGGACTCAAAGAAACGAATGTTAACGTAAAAAGTAAAAAAAAAAAAAAATCAAAATTTTAAATTTAATTTTAATCTTTAGAATAACTTTATTTTCTGACTCAAAAACAGTTCTAACTACTGAAAAGAAACAGTAAAACATTGCGGTTAACAAAAAAAAAAGGAAGAAAAAGAAAAATCTTCACTAACTTGCAATCGAGCGTCATAAGTTTTGGGGTATATTTTAAATACATAGCTATTAAATATTTACATCATTTTTAAAGACAATTAATATTTAGAAAGCACACTAATACAAAAAAGGAAATTATACCAAATTTACCTTTCGAGTATTATTGACTATAAAACACTTTACTTTAATCAGTGTTCAATTTTGGAGTCCACATGCCGGGCAAAATAATTAACTTTGGTATCAAACTTGGTATCGTGGAAGTTCCTTTCGTGATTTGATTCCGCAACGAATGTATCCATCTCTAGTTTCTGCTCCACATTTTATCAATGATGCTTGTGTTAGTAGTCTGACATGCCTTTCTAGTGCTTAAGAATTGCAAGGGAGCATCTCTATTTCGAATTCTGAGCCGTTTCTGATCACACTTGCTACGTCTTCGTCCCTGAGGTTCATGGTAGCTGAAGTTCGAAAGGATTGTCCCAGTGAATCATCTGAAAATACTCCCGCTTCGAAATTTATATTTGGAAGATCATGTTCGCGTATTTTTCCCTTCCAGTCAGTTTTTCTTGCTTTCAATATTTTTCTTAGGCCAAGTTCTCGAATATGTGATCATTCATCAAACATCATTGCCAACATAATATTTTCAGAAAAAGCAAAATAAGAGTTCCTCTGGATAACTTCATAAGTGATTGACTTAAAATCTTCTGGCAAGAATGAACATCTTTTCCTCATTCCGTGCTCCAGGAATGTAGCTCCAGGGATTTTCTTTATTTCAAACCAGGATGGCACGTAAACTTTCATTACATAGTCTAATAGGAGTTTAAAGCATTGGTTCGGCAGTTGACACGTACAGGCGCAGTATTCTGTTCACTGTACTGGGTCAGCTTGAATTTGACATCCTTTCTGGACTCATGTTTGCCAAATCCGGATGGCACTATCCCGATCATACTGCCCTAGAAATATCGGCGTGGTACTTTTGGTCTGTACTGAGGTCTTTTTTACCAATTTGAGACAGAGCAACAGGAATAGAAACAAAATTTGTTACAGCAGGGGTTTCGTGTGTTTCCAGAGATTTTCTTATTGTTCCAGAAAACTGGAGTGGCCCAGATGTTTTTTCGTCAATCTTATGGAAAAGGTGGCGAAGAGGTACTTCATTAGTATGCAGTAAGCATAAAAAAACAGTGCAATTTATGGCCAACAAAGATTTCAAGCCGCCTAACTATGCCATTTTTCTTCCCAACGTTGACTTTCGTTCCAGCGTCCCCAACAGCAACAAGATCCGAAAGTGCAATCTCTTTCTGTGTAACGAAGTTGACGATGCTGCAAGAAATATCAGCACTAGAGCCTGAATGCCGAGTCACATGCTCCGTGTGAACAGAACCAGGTTCTGACAACATAACAATATGCTCTTCCACAGATACAGTAGTATATAAAGAGCTTCTCTTCTTGCATTATATTTTCGTCCTTTCTTCCATCGAAGTATATGGCGTACAAAGACTGTTTTACTTGTGTAGAATTAAATTGTGATCGTATCTTTCATTATAATTTTTAATAACTGGAATTACTTCTTGGTGACTTACCACAGGCAAGGAGGCTTTTTTCCAAATGCTTTCAACGTCCAAAGAAATAATTTCGATGATCTTTCTTACTGAAGGATCCTTCTTGTTCCCCTAAGCTTCCACAATATACAATTTTTTGTGAATAAGAAATGCTTCACTGAATCAGAATACGTTGGTAATACGGTCTCTTTCAATTGTATTGGAATTCCGAAAACACTACAAAAGGTGTCACTTCTAGTTGTGGTCACATTTAAATTCAAAACTCCGTATTATTTCTTCAAATATAAATCAAAATTAATAACACGTATCGCTTCAACAACATAGCTTCGCATTACAAATTAGAAAGGCAATCGCAAAAACGAATCATTCCACACAATAAAAGTCTAGTAGATTTTAGAGTATAATTTGCCTTTTTTATGTACAAAAAGCCATTTCTGGATCTGATATCAGGCAATAACATTTCAATAAAATAATTTATTAATGAGAAAGAAATTCATTAATATTACTTTACAAATTAATTAATTATTTAGTAAAATATTAAATTAAAAAAATATTTTTTACATAAAAATCATTAAAACGTGAAAAAAAGCCAATATAAACATTCACTTGAGGTGTGGAACCTCAAGATGTCAACATTTTAAGCTGAAATTTGGAGACAATTGGTTTTAGCTAGTTTGGCACCATATAATGACTCAGGCAATGTGAATTTCGAAAAAAAGTTTTTTCGCTCCACCCTAGACGGTTTTTACTTACGTATGTTTTTTTATTTTCAAAAGATCATCCTAAATTCAAAGAATATTTAAAATATCATAACAAACTTTTCTATAAAAAGAAAGAAATTTTAAATATTAAGAAATGTACACCTCTGTTTTCAATGTCCAATTATTCAAAATAATGTTTTTTTCAAATTATTTAAGCTTGGAAAACTGATGGCGGGAGCATATTCAATTGGGGTAGTGAAATAGTGAAAACAGTGGAGTAGTAGTCGAACGTATCTATTTGAATATCAACGATATCCAAAGGAGTAATAAGATCATATCTGAAATGTATATTGTTTCTTCCCTCTAAAAAGTGTAGTCGAATTGAAGGAATGCAAGAATTAGACAAAATTCTGAACAATGAAATGCGTTCCAAAATTATTCATGCGGAATATATCACGTTATCCATTTGAAAATGCAAACTATTCTTATTTAAATGTTCTGTCATAAAATAAAAATATATATATTCATTTAAAGTTTAGCGTATCAGGTTATCTATATTATTAAACGCGTAAGTTGCTGAAATGTACTTTATTTATAGTAGGGCACTGCAAAAAAGCATGTAAGAATTTTTCTTATTATTCATGTAAACAGTAATTTAAGATTCTACTTAGCGGAGATTCTGATAAGTTGTTGAGGTGTTTGATAGGGTCTTAGGTGTGGCGAAAATGACAAAAAAACTTTAAAAAAATGAACATATCAAACTTAACGATCGTCTCCAGTTTTAAGTACCGTATCGTAAAAAAATACAAAAGTCACAAACGTGGCAATAAAAAATCAGTCAAAAAGACAGTTGAAACATTCTTTTTTTTCAATTAAGGGATATCATCTGACGGGGGCTCCTAGCTAGTGAATGTTACGTAGTGATCAGTTAAAGATATATTTCCTAAAAAGTTACTACGTCCTAAAAAGAAAGCTCAAAACTCGAGAAGACTTATTTGCTAGAACAGTGTAAAGTATTCTTCGACGGCAATGATCTCTACAACCTAATATCACACTTGGCTGAAAAATACAACAGAAACTATATTTTGAACTCACCCACTTCAGAGTTATCCGTGATATCAAGAGTTAGTTTTATTATAGATACATATTAAAATGTGGCAATGGTGCAGCATAACATATTCTAAGACTAAAGGAAAGAGCTAAAGGAAAGAGGAACAGGAAAATAATTCTTCATTCAAAATTTCAAGGAAAATTATTAATAAAACAATCAATAAAACCTTGAAATTTAGAATGGAAAATTGAGAAATTTATAATTAGAAATATTTGTGCTAAACGTCATCACACTAGTAATATCCGTACTCATAGAATATGAAACAAAAGAAAAATATACTACTAAAAGGAAAAATACTGTGACCACACTAATTATTTTTCTCACACAAAATGATGTGCAATAACTTAAACTCGCACACTCTAACTGAAAGAGATTTAACTCTCTTTTTAAATGAGTAATCATTAAGATAAGGAATATTATTCGCAATTACACTTGAAGAATCTCAGGAAATATTTTAAAGCTGAGGTAAATAGTTGAGCATCAGAAAAATTAAGCATTAAAGAATGGTTAAAAATAATAAATTTAAAAAAAAATTGAAATGCCATTTATTAAAAAATCTGTGCTAAACAGCATCAGAAGAAATAATTATACTAATTTAATAGAAAAAAGGAAAAATATAATGTGACATTTTGTTTACCGGCGGGCACTTGCCGATTAGGCATTCTTCACTACAACGGCCCGAACTTATCGGCCATTCTATTATGGGGTCACCCAATGGGCGGCTAACATCACTCCCAATCAAGGGACGGACGAGTTAACACCCAAGCTTGGAATTGAACCCAGACCCAAGGCGTATAAAGAACTGTTCTTTATCCACAGCACTACCTGGGTGTCACTGTGACTATACTTATTAATATTCTCAAACAAATGATGTGCGATAGTTAAATCTAGCACATTTTAACTAAAAGAAATGTAACAGATTTTTAACGGAATAAATCATTTATATTATTTGCAATTATATCTTCAAAATGTCAAGAAATTTGAAAATTGTTCCTCAATGACTTATTCCGTGCATATTGCATTTTTAATTATCTTCTTAATAGACATATAATGACATCTTCTTTCGATAAGATGAAGCAATCAGAAATAGAGAGTGAAATTATCTTTTGGAAAAGAAATTTATCCATAATATGAAATAAGTACTCTTTTACGTGCACAAATAAAAGAAACTTAATCAAAATGCATTCAATAGGTTTAATAATACACTATTTAAGAGAAGTTCCATGACTGAAATGGTACCAGATGATCAGCAAGAAAGTTGAATTAAGGATTGTGAATTGAGAGTAAATTTGTAATTACATTACAGATAATTATGTAAAACGTTAAGCTAATGTATTTTATATCGACTAATGCATCAAGAATATTAAGAAAAGGCAATTTACATTAAACAAATATCATAAGAATATTTTGTAATAGTATATAAATAGATATATAGATAGATGGATAGATTATTTTAATCTATACTAAACTGGGTTTTAAAAATTCCTCGTTCGTTAAAATTATTTATTTTTTTAAACTTAGAAAATAAAAAGAGAATATTTATAATAATTACTATAAATTAATATTTTTATGTTGGAATGTATACAGGATATCCCAGAAGGGTCGTAACACGCTTAAAGTATTTACCTGTTGGAGATAAGTGAGTGGTGTAAGTTGAAAAAAATAATTGAAATTAGTATCTGAAAAAATATTACGCTGATAGAAAATATTCCTCTTGTTAATTTTCAAAAGATGTCACTTTTAAAATTTGTGTACTTCTCAGGTACAAAAAAATTAAAATTAGTAAAATGTGCTTCATGCACTAATGAGGTGATGTACAAAATTTTAAAGTTATTTCCTAAAATGTGTCAGAGATATGAAAATGATATGGTGACTTAAACCGCTTTTCATTGGCTGTCTAAGGTAAAAAATACCGCGTCGTATGAAAGGTTTACTTTTAAATTCATTTGAAGACACTGGCTATCTTTGTTAAAAAGTCATTTTATAAAACATCTTATGAGAAAATGGTGAAATTTTGGCCATCACCACATCAGTGTATGGGGCACATTTTGCTAGTGAGGAATAATTCTTGTACGGGCAGCGTGTAAGGAAATGGTAAAGTGTCATTTTTTGGAAATTAACTGGAAGATATTTTTGTTAACGTAGTCATTTTTCCTACCTTAACCTGAGCATATTTTTCAGTTTACTTTTAAATTAGTAACTAATGGATAAAGAAATAAATCTTGTTACCAATATTTTTCGACATACGGCATATTTTCTTTATAAAAAAGTTTAGAAAAATTGCGTATTTGTAAGTAATGTGTGGTAAAATCAAAGTTATTTTTGTTGGAGTGAGAGCCAACACATCAATAAGGCCAAAGTGGCCTTTGTTGATAATCATATCACTATTACAGGTGTGATTTTTAATTTCAGAGGCTATTTTGAGATACAAAGAGACATTGAACGAGGAGATTAAACTTTAGCGTTCTGTATATTCACCCAGTTGTTTTTTGCGATTTTTTAAAAATAAAAAAAGGAGGTTTCCAGTAAATTCACAACTAAATCAATAAAAAAGTGTACGGTCTACCGAATAAAAAAACAAGTACTCCTGCTAAAATGCAATAATTCAAGTAAAATCTAATTTCTATACCGTGATTTTGTTTTTAAACTGATAAATGATGTTCTTTATATGAGGAATAATTTAGTGAATGAAAAATGTATTACATGCTGTCCACTATGAGAGCTACTAAGTAGCTGGCATTATATAATTATTTCCATTCTGAAAAACAATAACGAATACAAATAGCTAGTTGTTAAAACATTGCTTAATGTGGTGTTAAATATTTTAGCAATGAAATGTAAATTTACTAAATTTATTTTAGTTAAATATCATTTGGTTTGAAATATAATAAGCAAACATAAGTGACTTGCGTTTACCAAATGTATCATATATGAAAATTTTGAATTGTATTAAGTAATTTATTCTACATAAAAATTAAAGTACCTAAAAATGAAGAAAACTTCTTTCTTCTAAATATATGCGGCAAATAATTTTGAAACATTTTTTAGTGGAGAGATTTATAATTAATTTACAAAATTCAGATCATTAGTTTTAATTTCCACATTCAGCTATTCCACGATATCTATTTAATTCATGTTCGATGTAATTATCTCGTAATAATTGTATTTGTACCACTACAAGTTTGTGTGTACAGGTAGAAATAAAATTATACCTGTACAAGTGTTGTTAAATGCTTATTTTAGTAGGCAAATGAAATTTAACTTTTTTTTTTACCAGAAAGAATTGTTGTTTTTCCCGTAACGACCAACACATCGTATATTTTTCTCTTATTTTTCAATACAACTTTTGTTTCAAAACTCTTCATACATTTGCTATTTCACATATTCCATGAACATTATCATTTCTCGATTTCACGTATTCTATGAACGACATCACTACCCTTGAAATAAAGCTAAGACTGTGTTTGAAGAGAAAATAACTTTTTTATATTTTTGGGACTAATTTTATTTAAGCAAGAGAAACTTTTATCGAATTTTGTGACTAATGTTACGTTAAACATTTGGCCTAATTTACAAAAATTGCTTTTAAGATAAATATTGCAGTTAAAGGTTTCTGCATTGGTCTAATCTTTTCATATATAAACTAAATTTCAATAAAAAATAAGATTTCATTAATATTTCTTGATTTCTTTTATAAAACAAGATGAACTTCCTACACCTCTTTAAGACAAGAACTCTCGGAAAAACAGTAATGTTGCCAATCACTTTGTTTTAAACTTTTAAAAACGTGTTGTTAACTTTTTCAGCATCATTTTGTAGAAATTCACATATTTTTACTTCATAGGGCACTGGATTATTATTTTTATACGATTTTTGTTTTGCCATTGGTGTACCTAGTTTCATGGAATCACCTATATGTACATTCATGGTGTCCCTTTACTGTGTGTACAAACTTGGAGGGAAGGTAGGCAGCATCGTTAGGAAGCATAATTGCTTGGGAGAGCATAGGTGGAAATCGATAGATAGCGTTGTACACGAGCTCTCAAGTGTCGTCAAGTCAGGCTTCCTCATTGTCATATCTCCCCCACTCTGGTTGAGTGGATAAGACACTGAACTTGTTAGATGACGAGTGTGAATGTTCAGGGCTCGCAAATGTCGCCTGGCTGTCGACCAAACGGTCTGGAGTTTTGGGCAGTTTTCTTGTAGTTCTACTGTTTAGCATTCAAATACGGTAATCGCTGTTCTATGCTTTATTTTTACTTATACAATTTACAATGAAAGAACTGACGAGAGATGTCTTCCAGATTGCTTAATAAAGCAATAAGCCACCATCTATCACAAGCAAGTTATCATTATCTGGCTCATATCATGAAGAAGATTGAACAAATCATAAAACTAGACATTCGAGATGTCCTTACCGCAAGACTGTAAAAAGAAAAAGTCCACTACAGAGCCGAATCGAAAAACCTTAGTGTCCGCCCACGTGTTTTTTTTTTTTTAATTTCACGAAAACCGTGTCTGGATAGACGGATACGCTTCATTATAGTTTATATCATACACAAAACTTTTTTGTTTGAGTTACTCAATTGATTCAGTTGAGTCTTACATGATCTAAATCACTATCAATGACACTTTTAATCCTTGGGGACTCGCTTTAATCTACAAGACAATAAAATTCCTTTTCTAAAATCACGTATATTCTCGGTCAAGTGCTACAATCACCTTCAGGTAATTGGTTGTATGCCATAAACTAGGAAACAAATAGTCCATATCATGTAGCCCTTATAAAGTAATATTTTCACTTTTCTTTTGTTTGTCTCAAAACCTGAAAGTAACCTATCACGGCTGCATAGCATTATACCACAACATATGTTAGCTTTATTTTACAAACTTCATTCATAAGCATTCATCATTAATTGTTAGGTAAATAAGGAATATTGAAAGATGTCTGATATTTGAAGCGGAACGTCTCTATTTTAGTCCAATGAATTACTCTTTAAAAATTTATTACTTAACTAAAGCCTATAAATGCACGAAAATATCACCTAATAACACATTAACTAAGCATGGTATTTTAAAATCTCCTACAGTTTATTTAAGAGCCAAGAAAGCATTTTCCTTTTAGAAATTTCAAGAAGCTGTTCAGAAAACGCTCATTAGCACAAAAAGTTTCAAAAGGACGCATGGTTGCATATTTTTCTTCTAAATACCTGTATTACAAATAGAGAAAGGGGCAATAGTGTTTTCAATGCGATGCTGTTGAAAAGATCATGCATGAAAGATTACTTTTTATCTAACACAATCTGATAAAATTCAGGGTTCTATTTCCATATTTTATGATCATTGTGCGCGATAATTTCATTATTTTTAAGCAAATCTTGTTTAGTAATACTTAGCTTTACCTTCTAGAATTTAAATTACATTGCATAGCTTCTTTATATGTTAATATTATCTTTTGTAAATACTTTCAAGAGATTAATATTCAATTTTGTATATATATATATATACATATTTATTTTTATTAGATAAATATAATTGTATAATTTATATTAAAAGACGATGCATTATGAAATATTCAATGAACTGATAAACTTACAAGTTTTATTTCAAGTACTGAAATGAGTTACTTTACAGTATGTTCATATTTCAAAACCCAAACGAAATTATCATTAAAAGAATATTTTGCGTAGAATTTATATTTCTACTATTTACACAAAGGAAAATAATTCTATCGTGTCTGTTGTAGCAAAACAAAAGCTTTGCATAGTTGTTTGTCACGCATGATTTGATATAAACTTGAATAGACACAGTCTGTAAAATAATTGTATTTATTTTTTCGATATGCGATGTGTTAACGTAATTCTCAAAATGGTTGTTTTAATAATTTCACCTGAACCTGCATATTTTATTTATATTATAATTAGTATTTATTATTATATTTAATTGAAATTTTTAAGGAATGATAAATACTAATTATAATATAAATAAAATAAGCAGGTTCAGATGAAATTATTAAAGCAGCCATTTTGAGAATGATGCTAACACATGACATAACTCATAACAAATACAATTATTTCAAATCTGTGTCCATTCATGTTTATATTTACAATATTTTCCTGCCATTACAATATAATATTGTAATGACAATAAAAAAGCATCATATAAAAACATTAAAAAATTATTTCTTTCTTTCTTTTATGATTCTTTTGTAACAAAAGAAACAGAATTGTATAAGCTAAAATCTTTCACGTTATTTTTTCTATTATGTTGGCACATACCTTTAATTTAAAAACATTCACATAAGTGTTATGTTAAAAAACATGTATTTGACTGTGCTTGGATTAATTATGAACTTATTTAAATATCAATTAAGGATTGTTAATATGACGCATAATGAATAGGAAAGATTGGAAAAACTAACTTTTATTTCTTCAGTATCCATAATTAATACAATCCTGTACAGCTGACAGCACTAGCCAAAATTTATTTCTAATTAGTACAATTATTATCACATTGCTGGTAGTTTAACCCTAGAATGGGTTGTTTGACACTTAATTGTCATTGAAATTTGAAGAGTTATTATACAATTTGTTTCGTGAAAACTGTTCACATTGGAGTATATTAATCTACTTCATTTGAAGTTACAGATTCATCCTCAATAAAGCAGGTGTTCCTAATAATTTACTATACCTGTTTCTTAATCCTTTGGGAGCTGAATAAATAGTTAGTTTTTGGATCAAATACTTTTTCCGTTTATAATAGAAATTAAATTTTAAAACTTCTATTAAATTTTTAAGAATTTTACTTTTCTTTTAATGTGATCATTCAACTCTACCATTGCACAGAATTTTTTTAATCGCTTTAATTGTAGACGTCAAGTCTGAGATAGTTAAAATAATTTTATTTTATGTTATTTATGGTTTTATTTATTTTATTTTGTGCGTGTGTCATCCATTTAGTCAAAGAATCCTGTTTGAATACAGTTCTAAAATCCAGTATTTAAACAAAATTTCCTAACCTAGATTTACACATGCGTAAAATCTTTCTACTACACACGGTTTCATGAAGATAGTACTTCTATAAAGACTTTTCTCGTATATGGAGAAAAGATATTTTCAATAAATAAAGGAAAAGTAAAAGGAAAATACTTTCTTTTAACGTTATACGAGATAAATGCTGTAATTTTGTGATTGTCGATATCGGCGTTTACATCGCAGAAGTTGTACTTTCCTTTGTAATTTTATCAACTTATTGGAATTTGTGAATCTTTATTCCGATATTTTTGCAGCAAAATCATTGATTTAACTTTGTACATGTGTATATATATATATATATATATATATATATATATATATATATCTAATATATAAAATTCTCCTGTCACAGTGTCCTGTCACCTAACTCCTCCGAAACCACTCCACCAATTTTAATGAAATTCTCTATGTATATTCGTTAGGTCATAGAATAGGTTTTCAACTATGTCTCATACCCCTAAGTCATAAGGGCGGTCCACCCCAAAAAGTTTAGCCCCCGAGTGCTATTAATTTCAATCAGGATTTCTGTGTAGACATTAGCGTGTCGAATCACTTTTCAAATGTGTTGGCCAGATAATGTGGAGAGGGGGGGGGGAGTTAATAAAATGTTGAAAGTCGCACAAGGTTTGCAATTTTTGATAACTGATCGCTAAATGTGGTGCCAAAACGTGACACAAAAATGGACCTATCGGCCTGAAATTTAGTACAGATATGTAAAATAATATAGAATAACTCATAGTCCACTTTAAAACTTTGAAAGTCCAACCGTTCCCGGAATTTAAGAGATTTTTTATGCTCTTCACGCAAAAATCTTTCCGTAATTGTAACCCCTGTAGTGAAAAAAGTGTGAAATAAGGATCATGGTTGCCATGTGTGGCGATTTTGCCGAATAAAATGTCGTTCGTATACAAATCCACAAAAATGGACCTATCGGCCTGAAATTTCGCACAGATATGTAAAATAATATAGAATAAATCGTAGTCCACTTTAAAACTTTGAAAGTCCACCCGTTCCCGGAATTTAAGAGATTTTTTATGCTCTTCACGCAAAAATCTTCCGTAATTGTAACCCCTGTAGTGAAAAAAGTGTGAAATAAGGATCGTGGTTGCCATGTGTGGCGATTTTGCCGAATAAAATGTTTTAAATTTTCAAAGTAAAAATAAAAGAATAATAATGATTTTTTTTTGTTAGTTTATATTCGTAAGGTTATTTTTTTAAAATTATAATATCGTGTGCATGGGAAATCAGAGCAGGAATGTAATTCTTTACACGCAAAACAATAAGAATTGAAGATTTCCGAGGCTAATAGGTAAATTATTTTAGTTTGGCGAAAAAATAAAATGGCTCAAATGCCGATTTTGTGAAAGTGAGTTCTAGCGGTTTGCACAGATTTCGGCTTGGCGCAATTTATTGAGAGCTTATGGAAATAGATTTTTGAAAACAAGTGCAAACGCTGTATTTGACATAAGTATTCTAATACAGCATAACGCTGTATTAGAATACAGCGTTAAATTTTACTGATCCGTGAAGAAATAAAGCAGTTATTAAGGGATTTCAATTGATCTATCTCCAGAATTCTCGCCAAATGAGTACATTGATTTAAGTTGGGGGAATTCCGCCAAATTTCAGAAAATTGAAATCTTCTCATTTAGTACATCGGAGTAATGATGAATAAAACACGTTATAGTTGATAAATTTTAAAAAATTTCGGTTGTATTAAGGGATTCAACTTTTCAAATAAGGGCTTGCTTTACTTTTTTCGCGGTCGAAACCATTTCCCATGTATTATTGCTGCTAAGTCAATGCTTCGAATGATTTTCCTGAAAAAAAACGCTTGCAAAATGGCGTATGTTGGCACTTTTGGCGAGGCTTAGATTTGAAAACTGAATTTTATTTGAGACTGGGATATATAATGACACTGGTTATAGATAAAAAAATGAATGTTGGTATGAGTGTATGAGGTTGAAAAAACTCCAGCACCGTTGAGCACCGTTTGCACCATGAAATTTTGGTCCACCTAAGTCTTTTATCATGGGAGAAGCTTTTTATGCTATCCGTTTTCCTCTAACTTGCCACCAAGTGGCGCAGCAGAAACGTCGAATTCTATTTCCGTTTTAGCCGTTTGCTATGCGAATATCGTCCCAACCGATTTCCATGAAATTTTGGTACACGCGAATATTAGAACACGGAGAATATTTTTTCACTATCCATTTTGCTGTAACTTGCTGCTAAATGGCGCTGAAAAAGCATCAACTTCTATACCGTTCGACTGACCAGCATAAAATTTTCTTATACTTTACACATTTGAGCACGAAGAATATATTCTAACTGCGTTTTCCTTTTGATGTTTACTCACCACTAGATGACACTGCAAATGCATTATTATTTTTTAAACTCGCCACTAGATGACGCTTGCAGCAGGCCAAAATTTCTTGTCCATTCAAAACGGTCGCTATGAAAAATCAGTATACATAGCTATTTGAAACAATGAGAATATTTTTGGCGTTATCCATTTTTGCTATAAACTCGCCACTTGACGGCGCTGTAGCAAAATCATTACTTTATTGAAACCACTAGATGGCCCTGCAGTGTATCACTTCTTGACTGTGCAAAATGATCGCTATGAAAAATAGGTATACATAGATATTTTGAACACGGGGAAGAGTTTGGCGCTATCCATTTTTCCTATAACTTGCCACTAGATGTCGCGTCAACACATGAAACTTCAGGACTGTCCAGCCGATAGTCATGAAAAATTCGTATACATCGATATCTGAATGCGAAAAAATATTTTTCGCCGGTAACCCGTTTTTGCTAAAAACTCGCCACTAGATTGCGCTACGCGCCGCATGGCCTTTCTGCACCGTAACAAACGATTTGCCTTGCAATTTCGGTATGCATGATTATTGGACACAATATAACGCGATATCCACTTTGCTATATCTGTTTATTACAATGAATAGTAATCACCGCAAATCGTAATATCAAAAAAGTCCATTCATTTCCCGTGCGAAGAACGGGTACTTCAGCTAGTTTATTATAAATATATTTTCGCGTTATACTTAGAAAAACGCCTGGCGTATATTGTAAAAAGAGTTTTATCAGGCGATTTTAATATAGATTTTCTATTCCGAAGAAAGTGTTTTCTGTGGAAACAAGAAAGGAAAAAACACGGATTATGATGTCCATTTCCAAACAGTATTTAAAAATGTCTTTTGCGGTTATAGTTGGAATATGCCTACAGGAAGAAACATTCCTGGAGGAAAATTCTAAAACAGTTTTCAGGTGGCGATTTTAAGATAGATTTTCGATTCCAAATATGTGTTTTTAAGTACAAGAAAGAGTTGATTCCTATTTTTAACGCCACCGACTCTCGCCAACCTAAAAAAAATCCCCGTACTTTTGGCGAGCTTTGCAGTCATGGTTTCTCTGGGAGTTTATGCACAAGTTTTCAACGGTACATACGTATTTTTCCAGGCGGTCCGCCAAGACAAGCAATTTTTTTCACTAAGATAAAATGCCGGGCACATGAAAATTGTTGATGGTTTGGAATACGATTGGCAATGTATTTAAAATCTATGAAAAAGTAGTTTTGGCGGACTTGACCGCCCGAGTTAATACGTAAGTACCGTTTCAACGCGCCCCAAAAGAACTAGATGACAAACTAAAGTAAAACAAACTAGCGATAAACGCACCAGTTAAGGAAGCTGAAGACCCTTAATTATTAAAAACTTCATTAATTATCAATCCAAAATAAATAAAATTGTAACGGAAATGCTGTACTTTACATGTTGTTTCCAAATCGCCATTTTTAATTCTAAATTACGATTGCCACATAAAAGCAAAAAAATCGCCAGGGTAAACTGCATATGTTTTAATGATCTCAAAACCTTGGCGAGATTCGAGGCATTAAAGTGGGAATCAACCCAAGAAAGACAAACCGGTAACACTCATGAACGGTACACTCATGCCAACAACGACGATGCCGCCGAAAATTGGTAGCTCTGTCATTCCACCATCATCGTATATAGGCAGTCCCACGTCATATGCAAGAAATACATACAGGATGCTCTGACTTTCGTGCGCGAATATGGACGACCATGTTTATTTATTACGTAATCCAAATTAATCCAAATTATTACGTAATCGTTTAGTGTAATCCAAAGTGGCCGGAGATCACATCTTTGTTATTGCCTGGACAAAATGCAATACATCGTCATGGCATTACAGCACGTGTGTTTCAGACAAAACAATTAAAGTCTTTTAATAAGTTTCATTACAAAAATTACATGTATTCGGTACCACACGTTTCTGGATGTATTCGGTTGAGTGGCAAAAAGAGGGGATTCACCTCATGCACCACATTTTGGTTTGGTTAATCGACAAAATCCGTCCTGAAGAAATCGATAGTACAATTTCTGCGGAAATTCCAGATCCGTCTACTGATCAATTGCTGTTTGATATTGTAACAGCAAACATGATTCATGGCCCATGCGGTGACCTGAATCGTTCATCGACTTGCATGGCAGATGGAAAATGCACCAAAAGTTTCCCTAAAAAGTTCACTAACGATACGATCACAAATGTTGAGGGATATCCAATATATCGTCGAAGGAGTACCGATAATGGCGTACAATCATTTACTAAAAATATCAACAACATAGGTATTGACATTGACAATCGTTGGGTTGTGCCATATTCGCCTCTATTGAGCAAAACATACGACGCTCATATTAACGTTGAGTTCTGCAGTTCCGTGAAGAGCATCAAATACATTTGTAAGTATGTACATAAAGGCAGTGATATGGCTGTATTTCGAGTTGAAAATACCAATAACAATGCTCCTCCAGTGAATAAAAATGATGAAATAACTCTCTATCAAACGGGCCGATACATCAGCTCCAATGAAGCTGTTTGGCGTATCTTTGGTTTCAAAATTCATGAACGGGATCCAGCAGTTATTCATTTAGCCGTCCATTTTGAGAACGGCCAGCGCGTATATTTTACGAACGAGACAGCGATTGATCATGCTATAAATCCACCAAAAGCTACACTCACCGAATTTTTTGAATTGTGTAATCGTGCGGATGCTTTTGGTGCCTTTGCACGGGTATTACTCTATTCAGAAGTACCAAGTTTTTTCACATGGGCTCAAACAAAAAAATGGATGCCTCGCAAGCAAGGTACACCGATTGATGCATGTCCCGGTTTATATAAATCAAACATCTTGGGACGAGTATTTGCAGTAAATCCAAAGCAGGCTGAGTGCTTTTATCTTCGACTGTTGTTGGTTAATGTTACCGGCCCATTGTCATTTCAAGATATACGTAAAGTGAATGGACAACAATATCCAACGTATAAAGAAGCATGCCTTGCACTAGGCTTGCTGGAAGATGACAACCAGTGGGAATGTATGCTTGCTGAAGCAGCATTGAACTGTACGGCAAAACAAATTCGTCTACTGTTCGCTATAGTGTTGACTGCATGTTTCCCGGCCCGAGCAGAGACATTGTGGGATAGTCATAAAGATTCAATGAGTGATGATATTTTGCATGAACATCGTACACGGTGCAACGATTTAACAATACCATTCAGCGACGCTATGTACAATGAAGCATTGATTGCTATTGAGGATCTGTGCATTATCATTGCCAACTTACCACTCAGTCATTTCGGCATGCGTTCGCCAAATCGTAGTGTATCTGATTTAATAAATAATGAAATGAATCGAGAACTACAATACAATACTGCAGAAATGGCAGCGATTGTTACTCGCAATATCCCACTAATGAATGAGGAACAAAGAAGCATTTACGATCGCATTATGCTCGCAGTTTCGGCAGGGCAAGGTGGATTCTTTTTTTTGGATGCACCAGGTGGAACTGGCAAAACATTCCTTATTTCGCTAATCCTAGCCGAAATACGATCGAATAATGGCATCGCATTGGCCGTTGCATCGTCTGGTATTGCGGCAACTTTATTGGATGGAGGCAGAACAGCTCATTCAGTATTTAAGCTACCACTAAATATTCAAAATAACCCAGATGCAGTGTGCAACATAAAAAAACAATCGCCCATGGCCACAGTGCTGAAACAGTGTAAAATTATCATCTGGGATGAATGCACTATGGCACACAAACATTCGCTTGAGGCGTTGAACAGGACAATGAAAGATCTTAAAAACAAGGACAAACTATTTGGCGGCACTCTGGTACTCCTTTCAGGAGATTTTAGACAAACACTTCCCGTCATCCCACGTTCAACGTATGCTGATGAAATCAACGCCTGCTTAAAATCATCGCCACTGTGGCGTAATGTTGAAAAATTACAACTGAAAGTAAATATGCGCGTTCAAATACTTCGAGATCTATCCGCTGAGGCATTCTCAAAACAGCTGTTAAATATCGGCGATGGAAAAGTTACTGTAGATGAAACTGGATGCATAAAATTACCGGCCGATTTCTGCACAATTACTGATTCGCAAGATGCTCTCATTGACCAGATATTTCCCGATGTACATACACAATATATTAATCATGAGTGGCTGGCAGAAAGAGCAATTTTAGCAGCAAAAAATGTAGACGTCAACGAACTGAATCTTAAAATACAACATTTATTGCCAGGGGAGTTAGTGTCATACAAATCTATTGATACAGTTTGCGATGCCACCGAAGGTGTGAATTATCCAGCAGAGTTTTTAAACTCATTAGATTTACCAGGCATGCCGCCGCATAACTTACAACTGAAGGTTGGATCTCCGGTTATTTTGCTTCGTAATTTGAACCCACCACGGCTGTGTAACGGCACGCGATTAGTTATTAAAAAACTAATGAAAAATGTTGTCGAAGCCGTCATTTTAAATGGCAAATTTCGAGGTGAAAATATATTACTACCACGGATCCCTATTATACCCACGGATGTGCCAATTCAATTTAAACGTCTTCAATTTCCAATAAGATTGGCATTTGCAATGACTATCAATAAGTCTCAAGGCCAAACTATGTCTGTTTGTGGCTTAGATTTGAGCACACCATGTTTTTCACACGGACAATTATACGTGGCATGCTCTCGAGTGGGCAAACCATCCAGTTTGTTTGTGTTAGCTAAAGGTGGGGTAACAAAAACTATTGTACACTCAATTCCGTTAAGACATGGATTTTATTTTTTTTTGTAAAATTATTGTAATTAGCGATATATATAAATTTAAAGAATACATTACAATGAATTAAAAATACAAATGTTTGGTATTGTGTTATTTTTATATTCCAGCATCGTTCACAGAGCTCCGTGCCTCTTCCACTCATATACCACATCCTCACAAACTTACAATAAGTTAGTCATTTCTTTCTACTAAAATAATCCTAGGAATAATTTATATGGCAAAACAACGTTTGCCGGGTCAGCTAGTCTAATATATAACATTCTCCTGTCACAGTGTTAGTCACCTAACTCCTCCGAAACCACTCGACCAATTTTAATGAAATTTTCTATGTATATTCGCTAGGTCTGAGAATAGGTTTTTAACTATGTCTCATACCCCTAAGTCATAAGGGCGGTCCACCCCAAAATGTTTAGCCCCAGAGTGCTATTAATTTCAATCAGGATTTCTGTGTAGACATTAGCGTGTCGAGTCACTTTTCAAATGTGTTTGCCAGATAATGTGGAGAGGGGGGGGGCGTTAATAAAATGTTGAAAGTCGCACAAGGTTTGCAATTTTTGATAATTGATCGCTAAATGTGGTGCCAAAACGTGACAATTTATTATAAATATATTTCGCGTATAGTTAGAAAACGCCTGGCGTATATTGTAAAAGAGTTTTATTAGGCGATTTTAATATAGATTTCTATTCCGAAGAAGTGCTCTGTGGAACAAGAAAGGAAAACACGGTACACTCGTGGATTATGATGCCCATTCCAAACAGCATTTAAAATGTCTTTGCGGTATAGTTGGAATATGCCTACAGGAAGAATATGCCTGGCGAAGATTGTAAAACAGTTTCAGTAGGCGATTTTAAGATAGATTTCGATTCCAAAGATGTGTTTTAGGTACAAGAAAGAGTTGATTCCTATTTTAACGCCCCACTCTCGCCAACCTAAAAAATCCCCGTACTTTGGCGAGCTTTGCAGTCATGGGTCTCTGGGAGTTATGCACAAGTTTCAACGGTACTTACGTATTATCCCGGCGGTCTGCCAAGACAAGCAATTTTTCACCAAGATAAATGCCGGGCACATGAAATTGTTGATGGTTTGGAATACGATTAGCAACGTATTTAAAATCTACGAAAAAGTAGTTTGGCGGAAGTGACAGCCGGGATAATAAGTAAGTACCGTTTCAACGCACCCAAAAGAACTAGGTGATAACTAAAGTAAACAAACTAGCGATAAACGCGCCAGTTAAGGAATTTGAAGACATTTAATTATTAAAAACACATTAATTGGTAATCGAAAATAAATAAAAGTGTAACGGCATGCTGTACTTACATGTTGTTCGAAATCGCCATTTTAATTCTAAATTACGATTTCTACACTAAATGCAAAAAAATCGTGCATAAAGTCCCATAAAGTAACTGCATATGTTTAATCATCGCCTCCTTGGCGAGAGTCGAGGCGTTAAAGTAGGAAACAATATATAAAACGGTGAAGTATATTTGTGATATACTTGGCGAAGATTGTAAAATAGTTTTAGTAGAAGATTTTAAGATAGATTTCGATTCCAAAGATGGGTTTTATAAAATAAGGAAGAAAAATGCAGCACAGTCATGAATAATGATAACACTTTACAACTTAATGGAATAAAGACGAAAAATAGGGACGACGCATAAATTATGATACGATTTTAATACACTCATGTCCATGAATTAAGGATAATTCAGAATCACACAGAAATTGATCGCTAAAATAAAAATTTCACCTGTGGAATGATCACACACATCTTGAAGAAGAATATGCAAATTACTTGAAACCACCAGATGGCGTGGATGGTACGTCACAGTGACGAGAGTGTAAGAGAGGGGTATATAAGGAATGGTGGCAAGGAAGTAAAATTGTTCACAAGCGCTGTGAAAGCGTTTCAGTGCAAAAACCGCATAGTTATGGCACAAAGGAGGCATTTGGATGATGTTTTACGTGGCAGAATTATCGGACGACTGGAATGACGACGTACCCAGCTGGAAGTATCCGAGGAACTTGGAATCGCCCAGAGTGTCATCTCCAGGCTTTGGCAACGATTCCAAGATGATGGTAATGTGAGTAGACGTTACAGCACAGGTCGCCCCCGAGTTACAACGCCGAATGAGGACCGCTATTTGGCAGTTATCGCCAAAAGAAACAGACGAAGTACAGCATCAGACCTGTCTCGTCAGCTCTCTTCAGCTACCGGTACGGTAGTTTCAAGGCAGACCGTGTACAGACGCTTAGGGCACATTGGTCTATATGCTCGTAGGCCTGTCAGATGTGTTCCACTTACCGCAACTCACTGTCGCCTGCGATTAACCTGGAGTAGAGAGCATGCATTGTGGACACCGCAACAGTGGTCTTGTGTGATGTTTTCCGACGAGTCCAGGTTTAGTTTGGAGTTTGATTCTCGCCGGACATTCATCTTGAGAGAGCCAGGTACCCGTTACCACCAAGAGAACACCATTGAAAGACACCGTTACGGTGGTGCAGGATGGCTCGTTTGGGGAGGAATTATTCTTGGTTCCAGAACTGACCTGCATGTTCAGAGTGTAACGATGACAGGCCACATCTATCGGGATGTCATTCTGGAACAACATGTACGTTTGTTTGGGGGCGCCATGGGTGCTGAATTTGTGTTTATGGATGACAACGCCCGTCCTCACCGTGCAAACATTGTAGACGAATGCCTTCAATCGGAGAATATCACCCGTATGCATTGGCCAGCATACTCACCGGACTTGAATCCAATAGAACATGTGTGGGATATGCTTGGCCGACGAATTGCAGCCCTTCAACCCTCTCCCACCTGTCTACCGGAACTTCGGAGTGCATTGCTTGATGAGTGGTGTAATATTCAACAAGATCAGATTGATGATTTGATACTCAGCATGCCTAGGCGTTGTCAGGCCTGTATTGCATCGTCCGGGAGACATACTCCGTATTAACCATCCTACTACTCATGTTATATTGTTTTTTGTAGATAGGTTCTTTTTTGAAATTTGGTCAAGGGAGTAAAACTTGGAATTTTTATTAATTATGTCAAACATATAGCATCTTTTTTGCTCTTTACTTTTTGTTTAATTAATAGACTTTACAAATAAGTCAAATTTGTTTTGCTTCTTTCTCTTTCTTTGCCTGAACTTCATTATCCTTAATTTATGGACATGAGTGTATATAGCACTATAGTGCATATTTAAAATCTGAAAGTGTTTCAGATTTTCATCCTTTTTTTTTGGGGGGGGGGGCAAAATTTTTTATGGAATGACTATCAATAAGTCTCAAGGCCAAATTATGTCTGTTTGTGGATTAGATTTGAGCACGCGATGTTTTTCACACGGACAGTTATACGTGGCATTCTCTCGAGTGGGCAAACCATACAGTGGGCATCCAGTTTGTTTGTGTTATCTAAAGATGGGAATAACAAAAAGTATTGTATACTCTATTGCGTTAAGAGATTGATATTATTTTTTAGTAAAATTATTGTAATTAGCAATATATATAAATTTAAAGAATAAATTACAATGAATTAAAAATATAAATGTTTGGTATTGTGTTATTTTTATATTCCAGCATCGTTCACAGCGCTCCATGCCTCTTCCACTCATATACCACATCCTCACAAACTTACAATAAGTTAGTCATTTCTTTCTACTAAAATAATCCTAGGAATAATTTATATAGCAAAACAACGTTTGCCGGGTCAGCCAGTATATATATATATTGTTTCGGAATTACTCTGCTACTCCTGGGGTTCGTCGTTCTGAAGTCCAGTTGGTGTAAAAAGTTCAAATAAAAAGTCACTTGCCAGGATGGAACACAAACTTTATTGCTTCTAGAACTTCGTAGAACAATCAGCTGTACCCAATTCACAAGCACAATCTAGCAGTAATGTGCTTTTAACAGTTCGCTTAGGTGAGAAGCTCTCACAAAACTGTATTTCTCACACAAATAGAACACTTTCACTGGCAAGAATTCAGTGAAAATATACGAGAAATAACACTAACAGTCTCTCAAGACACAGCGATGAAGAATTTACACACAGCACTTAAATTCAAAGCTTCACAAACAGCGCGAAACACAGCTTCCTTCACAAAGGAAGCGTATTCACTCTCTCAAAGTTTGATCAAAACTGAGCGTTCAACTCGCACTGAACTGTCGGGGCAGCGCGCTGGAGGAATTTATATATATCCGAGGCAGAAGCTGCGAGCTGTTTCTAGAAATGTATATTCCTCGAAGATTCTACATAAAGCGAGAATATTGATTACGTCATAGAAGAGAAATGTTAGGTTATTACGCGTTTTTAATGCAGGAAAAACAACTTCCAGGCCCCATAAGGAAAATCGCGCCACATGACCAAAAAGTCACCAAGCTTGGCGACTTTTGGCGAAATATCGCCAAATTTGGCACCAAAAATAAGTCCTCAAAAGTGAAGAGATCTAAGCTCTAGGACCAATATTTCTCGAGTATTCTTGAACCTCCATTGAAAAACAATGGCAAACCGAAACCTCCATATCTCCGGTTCTAATTGGCCGATTTTGATGCAACAAAAAGCAAAATTTATCTATTTGAAGCGTAGGATACGAATTTAAAAAAAAATTAAACCACAGACCAGCGGGTTGCCCCGAAAATTCTTAACATTGCCCCCTTCCCAAGGACTGCACGTCCCGGGCAGTACAATCCCCAGTTAGGAGGTCACACAAATATACAGTGCCCAACCTTTAACCAAATCTTAACAACATAATTTAAGCAAATAATCAATAAACACAGTTAGGAAATACACACTAATAAATAAATAATGCACATTAATAAAAACCAATATATTATAAATATGTACACTAAACATGGCGTAAGTAGTGAGTGGAAGAGAGTTGAAGAAAGAGGAAGAGAAGAGAAAGACAGGAAAGAAATGAGAGTTGAAAGAAAGGAGGAATTACGCCATAGTGACCATGGTCTGATAGTCAAATAACTAATTACAACCGCGGTAGATTGCTAGCCGATCGTACTGTACAATTCTTGGCTTCGAGTTTGGTGACTTACGAATCCGTACGATGACGTCATTCAGCCGGTTTAGGACTGTGTAAGGACCGTCCCACGGCGATTGCAGCTTGGGGGGACAGGCCTTTCCGTCGAGTAGGATTCCATAGCCAATCTTTGTCACCTGCGTTGAAGTCATGTCCCGTAGCCTTCGTGTCGTAGCGAGTCTTCATCCTCTCCGTGTTCAAGTTGATCCACTCCCGGGCAAAATGATTCACGTGTTCAAACCGTTCCCCAAGATTTTCCACGTACTCTTCCGGCGATGAAGGCGCATCTGGAGGGCGGCCGAACACTAGATCGGCGGGAAGACGAAGATCTCTGCCGAAGAGCATCTGGGAAGGTGTGAAGCCGGTAGTCTCATGGACGGCACTCCTATAGGCCAGCAGGAAGAGGGGGAGTTTCTTGTCCCAGTCCTCTTGATTCCTAGATACCAGGAGCGAGAGGTTGTTCAAAATTGTGCGATTGATCCTCTCCACCATGCCGTCGGATTGTGGGCGTAAAGGCGTAGTCTGGGTTTTGTCTATTCCTTGAAGTTGACATAGTCCTTTAAAAACTGCAGAGGTAAAGTTCGTTCCTTAGTCGGAATGAAGCTGCAGAGGGGTTCCATATCTGGAAATCCATTCTTGCACCAGTACCTCTGCTACGGTCGTAGCTTCTTGATCGGGAATAGGAAACGCTTCGGGTCATTTAGAGAAATAGTCAATGACAAGTAGGATGTATTTGTTTCCATCCGAAGTTCACGGAAGAGGTCCCAAGATGTCGAGGGCAACTCTCTCGAAAGGCGCTCCTACATTGTAACGATGTAGTTTTCCACGGCTTCGTTTCTTCGGGCCTTTACGTGCAGCACAGTCGTCACAAGCTTGGCACCATTTTTCGACTTCGCCTCGAGCCCTAGCTCAGTAGAAGCGCTCGCGAACTTTTTGCAGGGTCTTCATTGTGCCAAAATGGCCTCCAGTTAAGCCATTATGCAGCTCTTCTAGAACCTTCGGAATCCTCGAGCATGGGAGTACTAACTGCCATCGGAGCATCTTGCCGTCGTCCGACTCCCATTTACGATACAGGACTCCATTTCTCAGGCGAAGCGAATCCAATAAAGCCCAGTACTGTTTTGTTGCGGGACTGCAAGATGATATTTCCTGCCAGCTGGGCTTATTGCCGGACTTTTCCATAAACTCCACAATAGGTTTGATGTCGCTATCTGCTAATTGGTCCGCACGAACATTTTCGTCATCTCCAGGGATCTTGAGATGGTGCCGATGATGTAACTTGGCGGACAACGGGCTGTTTCAGATGGTAATTTTTCTCCGCCCTGGAGCAATAGCGACAACTGTCTATGCAGGGCCTTCTCGACAAAGCATCTGTATTTCCATGAGATGCTCCTTTCCGATGACGTATCTCGATGTCGTATTCTTGTAATCTCCGTATCCACCTCGCTATCTGGCCCTCTGGATTCTTGAAATTTAGAAGCCAGGTTAAAGAGGCACGGTCCGTTTGGAGCAGGAACTTTCGGCCGTACAGGTAATGATGGAAGTGCGCCACGGCCTTAATTATAGGAAGGAGTTCCTTTCTCGTAACACAATAGTTACGTTCTGCCTATGAAAGGCATTTTCTCCAGTAAGCAATGACGTGCTCTTGGCCATCTATCTCCTGGGACAAAACTGCTCCGACACTCTCCTTACTTGCGTCTGTGTCCAGTATAAATGGCTTGTCAGGGTGAGGATACGACAAGATCGGCGAAGATGTTAAAGCCGTCTTCAGTTCGTTGAATGCGTACTCACATTCCTCAGTCCACAGAAATTTCTTTCCAGTCTCGGTCAATTTGTGAAGAGGTCTTGCAATTTGAGAAAAACCCTTCACGAATTTTCGATAGTAAGTACACAGACCGAGAAAACTTCGTAAGTCATGGATATTCTCCGGACGACTCCAGTTCTTGACTGCGGACGTCTTTTCGGGATCGGTTCGGACTTCGTGGGCGGATATTATGTGCCCGAGGTAACGTACTTCCCGACGGAACAAGTTGCACTTCGACGGACTTAGTTTCAAGTTTGCCTCTTTTAATTTCTGCAGTACCTTTCGAATGTTCTCGAAATGCTCTTCGAAAGTCCTTACGACGATGATGATATCGTCCAAATAGACGAGACATGCTTCGTAGGAGAGTCCTCTCAACACTGTCTCCATTAGACGCTCGAATGTAGCCGGTGCGTTGCAGAGTCCAAAAGGCATAACTTTGAACTGCCACAATCCTTGTCCCGTGGTAAATTCTGTCTTTTCACGGTCATCTGGATGAATTTCTACTTGCCAGTAGCCACTCTTGAGATCCAGAGTGGAGAACCACTTATTTCCCGATAAAGTGTCCAATGTGTCGTCTATCCTGGGAAGAGGGTAGCTGTCTTTCTTGGTAATGTCATTCAGACGTCTGTAGTCAACACAGAACCGGGTGGAACCATCCTTCTTCCGGACCAAAACAATTGGTGACGCCCAGGGACTAGTCGATGGCTCGATGACGTCATCACGCTGCATCTCCTCTAAAAGTGTGTTCACCTCTTCTTGCTTAGCAAACGGCAGCCGCCTAGGATGTTGCTTGATGGGAGAATGGCTGCCTGTATCTATCCTGTGTTGAGTTAAGCTCGTACGGCCAAAGTCACCCGAAGTACGGGAGAAAAGGTCTTCAAATTCAGCTATTACTTTCTCCGCAGCGCTTCTCTGTTCTGCCGTTAACTCCACGTCTTGTATTAATTCTTTCGTCAGGCACTCGGAAGATTTAGCTGTCGTTTGGCTGATGTTCTTATTAATGCAGGTAACAGGAGTGCATGTCGCCAACACTTCATTTTTCTTTATCACCTTCGACTTGTCCATCACATTTGCTACTCTAACTGGAATTTCTGTTCTCGACAAGTCCACAAGTACTCCTCTGACGGAATCACTGTTGTTTGGGTGTTCGTTTAATCCAAAACGGAATTTATTGCTTTCTTTTACTGTTCCAGAAATTATTGAATCAGATCTGGGAGGTAGAGTGATATCAGTCTGAGCTATTATTTGCTGAACAGGCAAAACAGTTTCATTTCGTATATCGAACGCAGCTATTTCTTCTGAGTCTGAACGAAGCTCATTATTCTTTAAGTCCAAGTTAAATTTGTGCGATTTTAAAAAGTCGAGTCCGAGAATAAAAGAGTCTGTAATATTGGCGATATATACCACATGGTCGTATCTGGCATTTCCAAACGTGATTTCTACTTGCGCTTTTCCACCCACTTCGATCTTGTCACCTGTCACAGTCTGGAGGGTCAGCGAGGGCGGAGTCCAGATAATCTTCAAATTTAATTTCTTGGGCAGATCCGTCCTTATGATGGTTACGTTCGCTCCAGTATCAATCACCATGTGGCATGGGGAACCATTAACGTATCCCAGTACAAATAGTCCATCACTGCCGCCATTCAATGATGAAATCTGTAAGACTTTCAAACGAGGCTTTTGAATATCCCTCAGCCTCTGTTCCTGAAAGTCGTCTCTTTTCTGTCTTTCTTCATGGGCTTCTCTGGTGCATTGATAACTGCGATCTTTACGACGAGAGTTCTTTTGTGCGTCACAGTATTTTCGTAAATGCCCCTCGCTGTTGCACCTCCAACATTTCACTTTTCTTGGCTCTGACTGTTCTTGTCGTTCCACCAGATTTTCCAGGGTCTTTAATTTATTCTCTAATCTCTCCATTTCTCCATCCGTAGGCTCCTGGAATGACACAGTTCTAACATTATGCCGCTCTTTTCTTACGGCCAGCTGAGCTGCCTCTAGCTTCATGGCGAATACGAGGGCAGACCTGAGATCTTTATAATCCGCCAAGATCAATGCTTTCTGAATTTCAGAGTCCAAGAGGCCTTCAATAAAATGTTGCACTGCAACTTCTTCTCGAACATTATCAGGATAACTGCATAGGCTAGATGACACAGCCTATCTATGTCGGAAGCCAGCTCCTGGAGGGTCTCGTCAGGTCTCTGCATCTTTGACTTAAGTAGGATTCTACTATATTCTTTCTGGCACTTCTCTCCGAATTTCATCTCCAAGGCACTGGCAAGGGCGTCAAAATCTCCCATCTTCGTCGCTCCGATGGTTTGAAATACGTTAATTGCATCTCCGCTAAGGGAAGCGGCCAGTTGGTTCGCTTTCTCGGACTCGCTCCAACCATTGGCTTTGGCGACGATTAAAAATTGGGTCTTGTAGGCTTCCCAGGGAGTCTTTCCATCATAGGTGGTTAGTTTCACTGTTGGGCGGCGTGACGACAACTTGATGTTTTCAGGTAATTTTCCCATCTTCACTAGAGAGTCCAGTTTTTCCTCAATTTTATTCTCAAATTCTTCACGCATTCTGCAAATATCCTGCTGTAATTCCTTAACATTTCCTACAATTCTTTGTTCATATTTCGTCTGAGTTTCTTCTAAGAGAGAAACTTTTCTCCATTTCTTCTTGGCCCTGCTTAATTTCTTCTAAATTTTCTTGGGTCTTCTCTATCTTCTGCTCCAACTTTTCTTCATTCTTCTCTATTTTCTGCAACCCAGTTTTCATCTCTTCTTGTCCGGCTTCAATTTTCTTCTCTAAATCCGCCTTCATCTGTTCTTGTCCGGCTTTCATCTCGTCTTGTCCGGATTTCATTTCCTGCATCATATTCATGAGCTTTTGAAGTTGTTCATCAATCTTTCGTCTAGTCAAAATCATAAACTGGAAAATGAAAGTCTTTCTTTAGAATCCCGATTCTGACACCAAATGCTACGGAATTACTCTGCTACTCCTGGGGTTCGTCGTTCTAAAGTCCAGTTGGTGTAAAAAATTCAAGTAAAAAGTCACTTGTCAGGATGGAACACAAACTTTATTGCTTCTAGAACTTCGTAGAACAATCAGCTGTACCCAATTCACAAGCACAATCTAGCAGTAATGTGCTTTTAACAGTTCGCTTAGATCAGAAGCTCTCACAAATGCTGTATTTCTCACACAAATAGAACACTTTCACTGGCAAGAATTCAGTGAAAATATACGAGAAATAATACTAACAGTCTCTAAAGACTCAGCGATGAAGAATTTACACACAGCACTTAAATTCAAAGCTTCACAAACAGCGCGAAACAAAGCTTCCTTCACAAAGCAAGCGTATTCACTCTCTCAAAGCTTGATCAACACTGAGCGTTCAACTCGCACTGAACTGTCGGGGCAGCGCACTGGTGGAATTTATATATATCCGAGGCAGAAGCTGCGAGCAGTTTCTAGAAATGTATATTCCTCGAAGATTCTACATAAAGCGAGAATATTGATTACGTCATAGAAGAGAAATGTTAGGTTATTACGCGTTTTTAATGAAGGAAAAACAACTTCCAGGCCCCATTGGGAAAATCGCGCCAAATGACCAAAAAGTCGCCAAGCTTGGCGACTTTTGGCGAAATATCGCCAAATTTGGCACCAAAAATAAGTCCTCAAAAGTGAAGAGATCTAAGCTCTAGGACCAATATTTCTCGAGTATTCTAGAACCTCCATTGAAAAACAATGGCAAACCGAAACCTCCATATCTCCGGTTCTAATTGGCCGATTTTGATATAACAAAAAGCAAAATTTATCTATTTGAAGCGTAGCATACGAATTTTAAACCATTTTAAACCACAGACCAGCGGGTTGCACCGAAAATTCCTAACAATCTATATATCTTTCTATATATATATATATATATATATAATACGAATAAGAGAATTTTTTTCAGGTTATATATAATTTTAATTATTTTAGGAGAACAAATGTATAAATTTAGAAAAACTTGGAGAGCCGAGGACTATGCGCAGTAGCAGACACGTAAGATTATCTGATTCGCAGCTTTTGAGAGTAGAATATCTCAGGTCATGATGTTACACTTTAGGACCCCGGTTGTTTTTCATACCAAAATCTTCAACACGCGCTTTTTTCGAATTTCTGTAGACTGAAGCGTCATCACGGCTTGTGAAAGAGCATTTAAGTTAAATTAAATGGCATTTAGTTAAAATAGGCAAACAAGAGAAGGGGGGGATTGGATAGTATAAAAGCCCCAAAATTTCGAAATACTCTGAAATATCTGTATGTATATATATATATTTATATATATATATATATATATATATGTTATAAATAAAAATGAAATTCTGTTTGTTTGTTTGTTTGTTTGTTTGTGGATTTGATTCGTATACAAATCCACTAAAATGGACCTATCGGCCTGAAATTTAGCACAGATATGTAAAATAATATAGAATAAATCACAGTCCACTTTAAAACTTTGAAAGTCCACCCGTTCCCGGAATTTAAGAGATTTTTTATGCTCTTCACGCAAAAATCTTTCCGTCATTGTAACCCCTGTAGTGAAAAAAGTGTGAAATAAGGATCGTGGTTGCCATGTGTGGCGATTTTGCCGAATAAAATGTCGTTTGTATACAAATCCACAAAAATGGACCTATCGGCCTGAAATTTAGCACAGATATGTAAAATAATATAGAATAAATCATAGTCCACTTTAAAACTTTGAAAGTCCACCCGTTCCCGGAATTTAAGAGATTTTTTATGTTCTCCATGCAAAAACCTTTCCGTAATTGTAACCCCTGTAGTGAAAAAAGTGTGAAATAAGGATCGCGGTTGCCATGTGTGGCGATTTTGCCGAATAAAATGTTTTAAATTCTCAAAGTAAAAATAAAAGAATAATAATGATTTTTTTTTGTTAGTTTATATTCGTAAGGTTACTTTTTTTTAATTATAATATCGTGTGCATGGGAAATCAGAGCAGGAATGTAATGTTTTACACGCAAAACAATAAGAATTGAAGATTTCCGAGGCTAATGTGTAATTTTTTTTAGTTTGGCGAAAAAATAAAATGGCTCAAATGCTGATTTTGAGAAAGTGAGTTCTAGCGGTTTGCACAGTTTTCGGCTTGGCGCAATTTATTGAGAGCTTAAGGAAATAGATTTTTGAAAGCAAGTGCAAAGGTTTTATTAGAATACAGCGTTAAATTTTAATGATCCGTGAAGAAATAATGCAGTTATTAAGGGATTTCAAGCGATCTATCTTCAGAATTCTCGCCAATTGAGTACATTGATTTAAGTTGGGGGAATTCCGCCAAATTTCAGAAAATTGAAATCTTCTCATTTAGTACATCGGAGTAACGATGAATAAAACACGTTATAGTTGATAATTTAAAAAAATTCGGTTGTATTAAGGGATTCCACTTTTCAAATAAATGTGTGCTTTACTTTTTGGCGGCCGAACCATTTCCCATATTGATTGCTGCTAAGTCAATGCTTCGAATGATTTCCTGAAAAAACTCTTGCAAAATGGCGTATGTTGGCACTTTGGCGAGGCTTAGATTTGAAACTGGATTTTATTTGAGACTGGGATATATAATGATACTGGTTATAGATAAAAATGAATGTTGGTATGTGTGTATGAGGTTGAAAAACTCCAGCACCGTTGACACCATGAAATTTGGTTCACCTAAGTCTTTTATCATTGAGAAGCTTTTTATGCTATCCGTTTTCCTCTAACTTGCCACTAGGTGGCGCAGCAGAACGTCGAATTCTATTCCGTTTAGCCGTTTACTATGCGAATATCGTCCAACCGATTTCGATGAAATTTGGTACACGCGAATATTAGAACACGGAGAATATTTTTCAGTATCCATTTTGCTGTAACTTGCCGCTAAATGGCGCTGCAACACATCAACTTCTATACCGTTCGACCGATCGGCATAAAATTTCTTATACTTACACATTTCAGCACGAAGAATATATTCTAACTGTGTTCCTTTTGATGTTACTCACCACTAGATGGCACTGCAATGCATTATTATTTTAACTCGCCACTAGATGACGCTGCAGCAGGCCAAATTCTTGACCATTCAAACGGTCGCTATGAAAATCAGTATACATAGCTATTTGAACAATGAGAATATTTTGGCGTTATCCATTTTGCTATAACTCGCCACTTGACGGCGCTGTAGCAAATCATTACTTTATTGAACCACTAGATGGCCCTGCAGTGTATCACTTCTTGACTGTGCAAATAATAGCTATTAAAATAGGTATACATAGATATTTGAACACGGGGAAGAGTTTGGTGCTATCCATTTTCCTATATAATTTGCCACTAGATGTCGCGTCGTCAGGGCTGTCCAGCCGATCGTCCTGAAATTTCGTATTCATTTCGTATAATTCGAATTTAAGAGATTTTTTATGCTCTTCACGCAAAAATCTTTCCGTAATTGTAACCCCTGTATTTTTCTGCACACTTGTGAAAAAAGTGTGAAATAAGGATCGTGGTTGCCATGTGTGGCGATTTTGCCGAATAAAATGTTTTAAATTCTCAAAGTAAAAATAAAAGAATAATAATGATTTTTTTTGTTAGTTTATATTCGTAAGGTTATTTTTTTTAAAATTATAATATCGTGTGCATGGAAATCAGAGCAGGATTGTAATGCTTTACACGCAAAACAATAAGAATTGAAGATTTCCGAGGCTAATGTGTAAATATTTTTAGTTTGACGGAAAAATAAAATGGCTGAAATATGGATTTTGAGTAAGTGAGTTCTAGTGGTATGCACAGTTTTCGGCTTGGGGCAATTTATTGAGAGCTTAAGGAAATAGATTTTTGAAAACAAGTGCAAAGGTTTTATTAGAATACAGCGTTAAATTTTAATGATCCGTGAAGAAATAATGCAGTTATTAAGGGATTGCAAGCGATCTAACTTCAGAATTCTCGTATTATATATATATATAATATATATATTTATATATATAGCTTATACTTTACGCTACAGAAAGTGAAATCCCAAGATAATCCAATGATAAAGTGAAAAAATCTGATGTGTCCAACACATGACTTCCTTGCACGTCCATTAGATCAAAAATATTTTCGACGGACTTCCTCTAAATTTATTTGTTTGAAAGAGATAAAATATCAATAATAGTAAGGTTTAGCGATTTCTAGCCAAATATTTCGATATCGCCAAGCTGAGTTCAATTCGAAAGATTTCCTTCTGACACTTTATTTGGCGATATTTCACCAAAAGCCGACAAACTTGAGATAGTCAGCGAGATTTTGGGGATAGCCAAAGTAGTCATTGACCACAGACTTTCAATGAATTGAATGCATCTATACACCTCAATGTATTCAAAGTCATTTGGCTCACCATGTAAATAAATTCTCAGTCGATTGCTGTCAAAAAAGATATTGAAAACAGTTAGGTATTACAATAGTTCTAAATATAAAGTTAAAAAATCTACGGGTTAAAGTTTTAGAGTTATACAAAATAGGAAATAATTTTTGGCGCCAAATTTGGCGATATTTCGGCGAAACTCGTCAATGTCGACGACATTTGGCGAGATTTTAAGCATGAACCAAACAATGACAGATTATCGCCAAATTTGGCGATATTTCGCCAAAACTCGCCAAGAACGATGACAAATGGCGATACTTTGGGCATGGACCAAATGACTGACTATCGCCAAATTTGGCGATATTTCGCCAAAACTCGCCAAGGTCGAGGACAGACGGCGAGATTTTGGGCATGTACCAAACAATGACTGTCTACAGTTGTATTATATTGAAGATGTCCATAGACATTAAGGTACTGAAATTCTTTTCGGTGGTCCTGTAAATAAACTCTCCAGTAGATTGGAACCAAAAATCGGGATGCACAACTAGATGTTACAACATTCTTATATATGAAATTTCATAATAGTTTTTGAGATTTGAGAGTTAAATATGCACACACATACGCCAAAAGTCGCCAAGCTTGGCGACTTTTGGCATAGTTCTTGAGGGAGGCACGTGACCGTGGTCGGACCATTACCTAACTTATGTGGTAGGACGGTATTGTGCTTGAAATGGATGAATGCCCCTAAAATTGCTATTGACCGTAATGTATTGGAAATCTTTTGAGTGTTCCTGTAGCAGAACTATAAATGAAAAAGACACTTTTATTAATGGAGAAATTCATTTTCTAACTCTTTACAGCATATATCACTTCTGAGTCGTTTGAAATAGCCCAATACCTCTAAAAAACGCTTTGATGAATTTCGGCCCATAGAGCGTAATGTATTTCGAATCTTTTGGGCGGTCCTGTAGATAAACTATTCAGTCGAATGGAACCGAAAGGGGAGGTGCACAACTAGATGTTACAACAATCCTAAATATAAAGTTTCAACATTCAACGCCTAACAGTTTTTGAGATATGCGAGTTTAATGAATTTCGGCCCATTGAGTGTAATGTATTTCGAATGTTTTGGGCAGTCCTGTAGATAAACTATCTAGTCGAATGGAACCAAAAGGGGAGGTGCACAACTAGATGTTACAACTATCCAAAATATGAAGTTTCGACATTCTACGCCTAATAGCTTTTGAGTTAGGCGAGTTTAATGAATTTCGGCCCATAGAGCGTAATGTATTTCGAATCTTTTGGGCGGTCCTGTACATAAACTATCCATTCGATTGCCACCAAAAGGGGAGGTGCACAACTAGATCATAGAACAATCCTAAATATCAAATCTCAACATTCTACGACCAATAGTTTTTGAGATATGCGAGTTACATACATACGTACGTACGTACAGACGGCATGGAAAAACTGGCCACAGTAGACTCGCCACTGGTCAAAATGAGTTGCAGACGCGTTAATATGATCGTGCATGCTAGCCTACGATGAGATGCATCGAAAAAATTTTTTAAATTAAATTTAGAGGTAGTCAAAATCGGTTTTTATGTCGAAATTTGGCCCCCAAAATTTTTCGGGATCACATTACTTCCTTATACTACGTACAAGGAAGTAAAAAAATATAAAAAAATAAAAAAGTAGATAGCACATGGTGCCAATTAACGAGCTTATACCGGATAAGTGTTTAAATATAGCCTTTTAAGGCAATGAAAGAGTGGAAAAATTGAATATAAAGCGCCAAATTAGAACTGGTGTGCTTTTAAGCCTAATCACATGTAATCAGAAATAGTCGGAAAATGGAATTAATATTGAAATGGTGTGCTCTATCATCAGGCGCCACCGCACACACATTTCAATTTAATCGAAAAAAACAATAATAGCTAGGTTTCTGCAAGTTACCTGACCAAAATTAGGGTCCTTTTGTAACTTGGGGGCGCGACCGTAGCTATTAGAAAAAAACAACGAGGAAGTGGACCGACACGAAGATCAAAGCTCAGTAATGGAGGCAGTATTAGTGCATGTTGCCATCAGAGAAGGCTTAATGCAATCAATAGACAAGTAATGCCATGGAGTGTGAATAAAAAATGATATATTAATAATACTTTGGAAGTATGGAAAGGAAAAGAATAAATAAATAAAAAAAGTAATAATTAAATGAATAAATAAAAAGAATAAAAATGGTAATAAATTAAATGAATAAATAATAAAATAAATATTACACTAGTATAGCTAGCCTATGTTTTACGTAGTACTAGCTGCAGTAGCTAAGAAGTACTTAGTTGAGGTTGTGGAAATGGAGAAAAACTGTAGCAATAATATTAACAATAATGATATTGATAATAATTATATATTCATTTATTATTGCTATTTATGCTAATATAATTGTAAAATATTTAGTTAGAACAGTACTCTGTTTGGCTTCATTGGTTACAGACTCACATGAAAAGGAAAAAGTACCAGTAATCAACCATTCTTAAGAATAGATTTTTTTTTTTTTTTTAAATAAAATATATAGATATATATTTTATGGTTTTTTTTTTTTTTTAAATATAGAAAGAACCATCAACCAACCCCATCCTCACCAACCAATGTTCTGATTAGGACATACAGTTTTTTTGATTACATAGAGGATATAAAATAGAAGTTAGAAATTTACTGGGATAATTATATTTTATAGCAGTTTTATATAGGTCAGTTAAGTTATTAGCCTTAAAACTATTGGTACATAGAGACTCTATTCTATACTTATGATTAGAGATAATATTTCTAAACACAGAAGTGTGCATACATGAATTGAAATGAGTGAAGGTATTGACCTGAAAATTAAAGTCGTTTCTATATATATATATATATATATATATACAGATATATATATATACATATACATTTATATATATATACATATATATATACACACACATATATATATATATACATATATATATATATATATACATGTATGTATATATATATATATATATATATATATATATATATATATATATACATATATATATATATACATATACATATATATATATATACATGTATGTATATATATATATATATATATATATATATATATATATATATATACATATATATATGTATATATACATATATATATATATATATATATATATATATATATATATATATATATATATATATATATATATATATATATATATATATATATGTAGGAAGCTGAAGGCTGATTACAGTTAAATAAACAAACTAATAAAAAAAAAATACTTTTTAATTATCAAACAAGCCCTTTTGGCTATACAACACTTATGCTATACACACACTCAAAATCTATAGAACAACCAAATCTTTATATTTTCACGTAATTAATAAATTTTGTGCGTGCAACTTTTTGCTATGCACTTTAAGATCATGACAGGTCTCGTTTTAAATAAAACCAGTGTGTTTATTGGAGTCAACTAACCTGATCCCACAGATCGGCTGTCCTGACAGTTCTGTCGTCCTCGACTGAAATTTAAGTCATTTTCCCCAAGGCTTCATATACTCGGCGGCACTGGATGTTTTATTTGGACCTTCGTGATTTCCTACCTTTTCTACTTCGTAGCGATCGTTTGGCTTTACAACCGATACTCTATAAGGTCCGTGATAATTTTCTTTCAGCTTTAAGCCTGAACCGAATTGGGTTCTTTTGATTGCCACTATATCACCAACTTTATAACTTCTTTGATTCCTTTCCACTTATTAAATTGTCTCTTATTTTCTTCTTGAATTTTCATGATGTTTTTCCTCGCTTCTTCTCTCATATCTTCTCGTTCTTTCATCATGTAGTTCATATATTCATCTTCTAATATATCCTTAATTCTCAAGTCATTCTTATCTTTCATTTTAATTCCTAGCAATAATTCAAAAGGAGTGAATTTCGTACTGCTTGTGGTAGAACTATTGATAATTCTCTGTACGTCGGCTACGTACTTGTACCACTTTGAACTGTCTTCTTTAGAAAGTTTTGACAGGACTGGAATCAAGATGGCATGCGTTCTTTCGACCTGTCCGTTCCCTCTAGGCAATCCGGTCGTTATCTTTATGTGTTCGATACTTTGCTCTGCACAATATTCTTCAAATTCTTTAGATGTGAATGCAGACCCCTGTCTGATATTATTCTTGAAGGATTGCCGAACACTACTTGTTGTAGTTTCAGTTTGTCTATGACTTCTTTGGCTGATGTAGACTTAACAGGATAAAACCACGTAAACTTCGTGAAAGCATCTGTTACTGTGAAAATATACTGATATCTTTTGTCAGTAGATGGCAATGGGCCAATGTGATCAATATGGTAGGTGCTTAAGGGCAAGTTTTCTTTTGGAATTGGATTCAAAAATCCTTCGGTTTTACCGCGTTTTCTATTGTGTAAAATGCAGTCAATACAGTTTGCTATTACCCTCTCGACTTGTTTTCTCAATTTTGGAAGAACTCTTGCTTTACTAATTCTTCTGTTTTGGAGACAGCAAAGTGACCTCTGTTATGCATCTTTTTAATGATTTCATTTTGCATTTCTTCAGGTACTACTAGCAACTCTCTTCCATTTTCCCACTTGTATAACGCATTATTCTTAAGGAAGTAACCGTTTTCTTCTCCCTTGTCAACAAAAGTTTTTATTGTTTTTATATGTTCACCTTGCTCTTGTGAAGCGATAATTTTGGCTGTTACCCCATCTAAAGATCTAGTGATGATCAGAACAGTGTTTCGACTCAGTGCATCCACATGTTTCATTCGATCTGCTGTTCGATGTTCGATTTCATAATCAAAGTCTTCTAGGAATAAAACCCATCTGGCAACTCTTGCCGCTAATTCCTTTTTGTTCAACGTTTTCTGAAATGCCTGACAATCAGTAATGATCTTGAATTTTGAACCTAACAGATAGTTTCTGAATTTTTTTAGATCTTCGATTATTGCGAGTACCTCTAATTCATAACTGCAATACTTTTCTTGTTGAGAAGTTGTCTTCTTACTCATATATTGTATAGGATGAAATTTTTCACCATCTCCTTTCTGTAGTAATACAGCACCAAAACCATGGCTGCTTGCGTCAGTGTGCAATTCTAATGGAGATCCTTGTTTAAACAAATGTAATACTGGCTTTTGGGACAATATTTCTTTCAATTTGTTAAATGCTTCTTCTTGTTCAGGACCAAACTCAAATGTGGAGCCTTTTCGTAGTAGATCACTCAATGGTCTGGCTATCTGGGCATATTTGGGTATAAACTTGCGAAAATATCCACTTAACCCTAGAAATGACTGAACTTGCTTAATGGATTTAGGTTGAGGAAACCTTTGAACGGCTAATGACTTATTGGGTGAAGGTTGTATCGTTACGTCTTCAACGACATAACCGAGAAATTCAACTTTTCTTTTTAAAAACTGACACTTTTTAAAATTGATGTCCAACCCGTATTCAGAGGCAACAGTCAGCACTCTCTTTAACTTTTCAGTTCCTTCCTCTTCATCTTGGGATGGAATGATTATATCATCCATGTAAATAACAATAGTATTATCAAGCAGCGACTCCCTGAAAACTCTATTTATGAATCGTTGAAATTGACTTGGTGATGTGCTTAACCCGAAAGGACATTTTAAAAATTCATATTCCCCATTATGTGTAACAAATGCAGTATATTTTCTGCTCTTCTCATCTATTTCGACGTGAAAAAATCCGTTTTTCAGATCTAAAGTTGTAAAAACTTTCGCCTTCTCCAAGTGATCTAATACGTCTTCAATTAATGGTAAAGGGAAACGGTCTTTAACGATCTTCCGATTTAATTTTCGATAATCTACACACAACCTATACGAGTTATCTTTTTTTTTACATAACACCACTGGTGCAGCATAATCAGAATAACTAGGTCTAATTATTCCATCCATTAACCATTCATGAATTTGATCTTCTATTATTTTCTATTCTTTCAAAGGAAATTTTCATGGACGCTCATTATGCTTATCTTCAGTTCAGCAGTCTTCGTTTTTCTTGGTTTGTAATTTTCGATCAACTTCCTGATTTCTTCTTTACAATCTAACTTAATCAAATGACTCAAATCTATTTCTTCAGAGCTTACAGCTTCGGATAGATTAATCAAAAAATTATTTTATGGTAACCCTTCATTTTCAAATTCTTTCCCCTTGCTCTCAAAGAAAACTTGATTCTCATTTAAGACCTTGTTTACACTACTCTCGTGATTTTTATATAAGATTTTTTTATACAAGTATTTTCGCTTGACTCCGTTTAATTAGGCAAATATTGATGCGTCAACAGTTCATTTATTTGAAAAGTGTTTTTATTTTCAATACTCTGAATTCTAGGCGATTCCTTATATCCAGTTACAAATTCTTTTACTACTTTAATGTAGTCGATCCAAACATTTTCGCGCTTGCCTAATACCTTTAATCCATTTTCATCGATAGATAAATTTAATTTGTTGATTACGTCGACTCTTAAAACAATTTTATGCGCGAGATCTTTCATAACGTAAGCATTAGCAGAAATTGTAATATTATTGATACACAATTCCATTGGAAAATAACCTAATGGTTGTACTACTTCTTTGGCGATACCTGATATTTTTACATCATCAGAAAAAAGTTTTGGAGAGCCAATTTTTACATAAGTTTCGTAATTCACAAGGTTCAATTCGCTTCCAGTATCGATCAAACATCTTGCATTCTTGCCGTTAATTTGAATATCTTTTTCCATCCTATTGGAATTTGACATAGAGTTATAGAAGTTAGCTTCCTTTTTGGTATGTGAAGTGGATACTTGGTTGAAATTTTTATTTTGTCGAGAATCATGGCGGGAAATTTGGCAATCATTTTTTCTATTTAAACATTGAGAAGCAACATGGCCGTAGAGGTTACAGGCGAAGCACTTAATTTTTGATCTGTCCCTATCTTTTATCGCACAGTCAACATTTGAATTATTCGCGCCATTTGAATACCTGGATTTATTATTATTTTGGACACGATTAAAATACTGTTCATTATCCGATTCCTTCATGTAGGATCTTTTATTAGTCATTTCAAAATTATTTGTACTTCGATTAATACCCTTCTTGAAACTACGCCTTGCGGCTTCATAATCATCTAGCTTGTTTACTAACACATCAACTTTTTTAATACTTCGGAGGTCATCAATGAAATGTTCTTGAATGTCATACGGCAAACTCTGTTTTATGCGATCCGTTATAATTAATTCCTTCAGATTTTCAAAATCGCCAGCCTCCATACCGTGAATCCACTCATCGAAATAGTTACGAAGCTCGAAAGCAAAATCTCGCCAATTGGCGGACTGTTGTTTCTTGTGAGAGATAAACTTCTGCCGAAATTCTTCTGCCGTTAACTTAAAACGCTTTAAAATAAGATTTTTCACGTGATCGTAATCATCTGCTAAGGGATCCGATTCTCTCGATATTATATTTACGAATTCTAATGGTAACAAACTTAATAAATGCATTACCCAATTATTTTTAGGTATGTCTAATCGGCCGATTTGTTTTTCGAATAGTGCTAGATAAATACTAATATCTCCCGATCCATCTAATCGCGTCATAATATTTTGCGGAGTTTGTTTTCTATTCTCATTATTAGACTCAAGCGGATTTTCTATTGTGGTTTCTCGTCTACAAGTAATTTCTAACCGTCGTAACTCAAATTCTCTTTCTTCCCTTGCGATTGCTATTTCTCTTTCTTCCCTCTCTCTTGCGATTGCCATTTCTCTTTCTTCTCTTATGACATTAAGGCGAGATTTGACAAAATCTTCATCAAAATCCTCAGAGTCTTTAATTAACTTTAAAAGCGCAGGTACTTTTGTATTTGGCAGAACATTGATACCTATCTCTTCGCATAATGATAACAAATCACATTTCTTGGCTTTCGTTAAGCAAGACATATTTTCTTAATAAACTTCTTCTTTTAAGATATAATAAAATTTTTACTCACAGTTCCTTGGATTACTCAATGGTTGAAATGCTGCAAACATTACTCACCGTTAGTCCGTAAATCAATCCCGGTAAAGAGCCTCCATTTGTAGGAAGCTGAAGGCTGATTACAGTTAAATAAATAAACTAATAAAAAAAATACTTTTTAATTATCAAACAAGCCCTTTTGGCTAAACAGCACTTATGCTATACACACACTCAAAATCTATAGAACAACCCAATCTTTATATTTTCACGTAGTTAATAAATTTTGTGCGTGCAACTTTTTGCTATGCACTTTAAGATCATGACAGGTCTCGTTTTAAATAAAACCAGTGAGTTTATTGGAGTCAGTGACTAACCTGATCCCACATATATATATATATATATATATATGAGAGAGAGAAATTATGTGTTTTCTAATCATACTAGAAGTTAATGTCTGTTGTGAAAGCAATTAAAACGAGAGCTAGAAAAAAATGACTAAAACAGGTCTACACTAAAGTTATTTAAAGTTCTTCCTCCTAAAATAAATGACTTCTTATTCAGTTTTTACTGCATACCGGTATCGAATATACATTCCCCTTTGAAAACGTGCCGAAAATTTTCGCATTTGAAAGATTACATTTTTTTTGGGGGGGGGGGACAGCCCCTTTTATATTAATGCCTCATGCAGAGGAAATCATTTTGTTTGTGAAAAAAAGAAAGAAAAATATTGAAAAACTATTTTAAGCGGATTGCAATCGCGTAATTTTCCATCCAAAACCGTGATTTCAATATGACGTCATATTACTTGCGGCGCCTAATTTTGTCATCCAAATGAATAACTTGTGTAACTTTCGGTGCTAAAATGGAGCTGAAAATACCGAAAAATCGCTTAAAAGATAGGGGACCGCTGGATTTTCCAACTTTTAAAATAGCGCAGATTATTTTTTGTATTTTTTTACATGATTGTGAAAAATTTTAAGCCCATCTCACAAACGGTGTGAACATTTTTGCGTTTTTGGACAATAACTTTTTATCTGTTTTGATTAATGACGGTAAAAGCCCCTTTTATATTAATGCCTCATACAAAGGAAATCATTTTGTTTGATTCAGATTTGTTTTCAAGTAGTTGAACTGGAACTATGACAAAGTCGGTGAGTTATCGTAACTGTATAGTAGGATTATTTAATAGTTTTATGGAAAAAAATAATGTGTCTTAAAAAAAAGAAAAAAAACTAAAGCATTTCTAATCATTCCTAACCCATGTGGGGCAACATTTGACGTAATTTAATCTTTACATATTGTTACCAATTTTCGGCGAAAGCCCGCTTTTCTGGGCTTTAAAATACTTTAAAAATCGTATTCTCTGTGTCAAATAGTAAAATTTTGCTTTTGGTTGCATCAAAATCGGTCAACTAGAACGCGGTATGCTGAGGTTTGGGTTCCCCATTAATTAGCATAGCGTTTCTAGAAATGTCGAGAAATATCAGTCCTAGGCCTACGCTAGCCTCACTTTTTGGGACTTATTTTTGGCGCCAAATTTGGCGGCATTTTGGCCATTTGGCGCGATTTTCAATGGGGTTCGTAAAGTAAGTTTTTCTGCATTAAAATGACATTATAGCCTGATGATTCAGCTGTATTCCTATGGCGTAATCAAAAGTAGCGCTTTAAGGGGAACCCTCGGAAAATTTCTAATAGCTTCAGCGTCAACTATAAAAGGGGAGCTGGTAGTCCATTTCAGTGAGTCTTGCTTCTGCTTACACCAAGAGAGCAGATGTCCGTGAAAGCTTAAGGCTTTGTATTGACGCTGTAGAAGCAGTATTTTCGCTGGCCTTTTCAAGCTTTTTTTTTTTAAATGCTGTGAGTAAATTCTTCATTGCTGAGTCTAGATGAACTATTTACGAAATCACTCGTATACCTCCACTGAATTTTGGCCTGTGGGTGTGTTTTATTTTCTGTGATAAATTCAGCATTTGTGAAAGATTTTGTACTAAGCGTACTGTTACAAGCACATGATTGTCTGACTGTTCTTGTGATTTTTGTACAGCTGATTATTCGATGAAGTTCCAGAATCAATAAAATTCGTTTTCCATCCTGACAAGCGGACTCTTTACTTCTACATCAACTGGACTTTAAAGCGACGAACCCAGGAATTAGCAGAGTATTCTGCTACAATACGTGTTTAATTATGAAGTGTTTGCAGTTAGGCAGCATATTTTAAAGATGTATAAAATAATAGGAACAGTTCAAACAAATAAATTTGTTTAATACTACAAAAAAACGTACGAAATTATTATTATCATTTTTTATTTGATAGTAAGTATCATGCATAAACCTAAACTTACATTTGCTTGTGAGTATATTTCCAGAATCTACAAAACCGTTGTGAGCTATCTCTGGAAAATTGATTTTTTTTTATGTAGCACTTTAACATGAAACACCATTTTCGTAAATAAAATCGTAATGCAATCTCATCAAAATTTTCAAAGCAGTTATTTTTGCAGGAAGTGTACCCAAAATTAAATAGTTCACATACAGATTTTATGAAACAAGAGTTTCTACCTCTATATTCTTTGTATCTGTAATTAAAACTTCATGAAATTACATTCACCTCATCGTCATTTTCTACTATAAAAGTTTATTCAATTAGACAAAAATATTAATACGAATTCTAAAAAAAAAAAAAAAAAAAAAACATGCAGCAAGAGAATCAGTTTGAACAGAACAGAAAATTGTTTCAAACTCAATCTCTCATTTAAGTGATGAACTATCAATTAAAATAGCGTGTATACCAGATTATAAAGTAAGGCTTTTAATATTACATTTTAAAATCAAATTCATATAACCGAAAAGCACTTTCCTTTAACAGATAAAGTGAAAATGTTGAATCTTTCACATTTTTTTCATTATTGAAGTACTGTCTTACATATTACAAAATAACTTTCATTGAAAGGACAGTATATAGAGAATTCAAGAGTGCCTATAGCAAAAATATGTCCCTTTTTTCGCACTTATTAAAAAAAGTGTAATTCTGAGGATTTCAATAATTTAAAGGAAATTGTTATTTTTTCCAATGTTATTAAACTTAAAAATGCTGATAGCTTACTGCTAAAATCCTTCCAAATCTTGATCTCTGTAAACTTTTTAACATTACTTACCTATACTTATTTAACTCTGTCCATCTGCAGGTATTTTGTATCGTTATTCATGGTTAGAAAATTAATCGAAATATGTGCATATTCATATCTGCAAACAGTTATTTATAAATTGCGTTTGTCTTAATTTTATATTGCAGTTTTAAAAATGTTCTTTTTTACTTCAAAGAGAGGTAAAAGAATTTTTGAGGATACAAAATGTTAAAGAATTAAAATATTGCTAAAGTTTGCATGATTAGTTATACTACTTTTCCAAGAGTGAGAAATAAACAGTTGAAAGCTTTTGAGCAATTAAAAATATTTTTTTCCTGAAAGTATAGAATGTATTTTTAAGATAATAAAGTTAATTTAGAATCTTACGTTTCTTAAATAACAACGCAATATAATTTGAATTTTAATAGAATTTACTTTAAGGGACAACATCACCCTCATAAATTAGGTACAAAAAATTGCAGAAACATTGAAGAGTAAAACTTATTCCACGTTTTTGTGCTCGAGTAATTTTTCGCTTACTATCTCCGATAAATTCACGAAGAAATAAAATTTTGCTTCATAAAATAATGAAAGAAACTGCTGCGAAATGAAAGGAAATAACTTATTTTCTGTGGCAATTTCTGCCAAAAAACAAGAATAATAAAAGTTATACGAATAAAAAGAGTTTTTTCGTTCCTAACAAAATAAAAAAAGCATGTGACAAGATAAATTCTGATATACGATTTCTGTGCCTATTCATGAAACCCCGCGTGCTCAATAACATCTAATGTGCTGGGCGAGAAAATAAAAGCGAGGCCTCAAGTGTTTTCACATTACGTTGGTTCTTTTATGTATTATGTGTGATGAATGATAAAGTTTAAAAGGCCATAAAATAAATTAAGTTTGATTTACATTACCGCAGCAAAATTTTACACAAAGGCTATAGAACAGCTAGCTTGTACTTGTCACGGATGGGGTAAAGTTACAAAAGTAAATGAGTTTTAAAACGCGTGTGAAGATTGATAAGATATATTACAGAACTTCCTTTCAGGCAGTTTTAACATGATTTTTCGAAAATAAATCTTTGAGACTTCATATTTTTCGAGATATAATTTTTTATATTCACCAGCAAATGAAATTTACTAAAGATTGTTTGGTATTTATAATAATAATAATAATAATAATAGATATTATGGGACTAATTTTAATTTCATGGCATTTCTTTTCTGATCCTAAAGGGCTGAAAGCTGAGAACGTGAAAATTTGAAGATTAAAAACATAAAAATTCGTGAAAATTATAACAAGAAAGATGAGTCATTCAAAAATCATCGATTAAAGAACGCTTCTTAACGCCCTTCGTTGTGCCAACTTTTTCGATGCATCCGTAAGTAAGAATCAGAGGTGGCAAAATAACAGCTCTGACTCTAATCGATGGTTACTGGCGTACATTAGCGTTCCTTTCTATATCAAAAACGAAAAACTGTGTAGAACGAAGTGACACAGTTAAGTAAAATTTATTTCTATAATTTCTTTCCCAAATTGTTATATTCTGGTAAAATATGGAAATTGTTGCCTAGAAATGAATGCTGCATAGTGTATATTCAATAAGCAATAGTGATATTGTAACTCCTTTCGAAAAATTCTTACAACTCTCTTAGTGTTTTTGTGAAAACAAATGCATGTCTTTTTGTAAACTTTTATAAAAAATGAAACGTAATGTCAGTAGGTAGGAAATGAGTTTACAGTTATCATTCGAAACTGGAGAGTATTTATATTGACTAAATAAGGAGTATCTAACTTGAAGCAAATGCTTAAGTATTACGAAAATTATATTATATATTAAATATTATATTTAATGATAAAATGATTTTTCGATTTATATTTAATTATTAAATATAAATCGTTACAGACTCATGTTCAAGAAAGATTTCTCATCACAAAACATTGTTTTAAAATTATTATTTCATGAACGATAAAATATTCTAAAGATAGTATATTCTATAAGTCTCCAAAATTGTTAGCACTACCATGCTATGAACGAAAATGAGGATATACATCCAGCATAAGTAAATCTTTAAAATCATGACCATGGTAAGGTAGAAAACACTAATACTGAATACACTAATACCGAATACTATTCTTTACGACTATTCTTTCTTACTAAGAAGTTACTAATACTGAATACATCGTATTTCTGTATTAGTTACGATAATTAAAAAATAAAGGACAGGCCAAGTATTAGCTGAGGCCGAATAATTAAGTATGTGCTCACATTACTTTTAAAACGTGCTACATGGGGAAGTGCATACAGTACGTGCACGAATTCATACATTTACTTATATATAAGTAGTCGCATTTTCATTCTAAGTGAAAATACGCATATTGAGGTTGTCTACTAATAATACATTTGAATTATAATATTTTTTTTTAATTCTTTTAGAAATTCTTAGGTGTTGTCTACATTCTATTTTCAAGTATGTTTATCACTTTTGTCTGATTTTGCATTTTAATAGCAATATCTGGAACACCTTTATCTTTAGAGTAGTATTTTCCAATATACGTTTTAGGCACCATACAAATTTTAATGGCAACCACATTTAAATATAAAGTTTCAATTTTATATGGCGTATCCATATAAACATATTTTCATAGATGGCCAATATACAATTAAAAGGGAATCACAAGAAGTCTTCTGAATCATTTGAAATTCGACTTCGCTAAGGGAACTAACATGTTATGAAAACCTAAAGTAAATTAATAACTAAACGAATAGAAATTTATGTAAATCCGTGCTATTACCCAAATATTTCTAATACAATTTAAATCAAATTCAACCATCCCCTACAACGGGCATTCCTTTTTTTCATTCCTCGTGAATGCAAGAAAACACCCACCTCGACACTTTTTAACAAGTATATCCCCCGCCCCCTTTCAATGGGAAAATTATCTTAAAATCCCATCATGCAAGAGTAAATTCAACATTTTTCATTGCAGATAAACACTTTACGCCCTGTTGAAATTCCATCAAAAACCTTATATCCAACATCCGGCTTCTTCTAGGCTCCCAGATCTTCAGAAAAACTCAGGCAGCAAATGAAAATCCTCATCTATACGGATGGAAATTTGTGTTTGCTAATATTCAGCAGGATACCATTTACATATCCTAATTTTTCAACTGTAACGAGCTTTGCTTTCCGTGCCTTCAGGGAAAATATATTGATTCACAAATAAAAGAGGAAATTAGACATTCAGAAAATCAATTTTTAAAGGTAAAACTCTTGAAATTTTACACTCAATAAATGGCTTCAAAGAACGTAAGATAATTCAGCAATAGTTTTTAAAGACAAAACCTCAGCTCGATTGCTTTTATAAAATTTGTGAAAATACTCATTAACCTGGATACTTCGTAGAGTTTACATTTCAAACAAACATTTTTTTCTAAATTGGATAAAGATTGACCGCTGCAGCAACATGGCAGATAAACTACACTATTTTCGGAAGTAACTACACGTTCACCAGAAAATGGAGCTAAATTAGCAGCATCCTTTCTATTGAGAAACGTTTGGTTTCATTCATCAATTTTAGCACCATATTATGGTTCAATGTTTCTGCACAGAAATGATGAAGCTAATTTAGCTCATTTTATGGTGATATGTTAACCACTTTTATTAATAGTATACTTAAGCAGACCGCATGATCTACTTTGACATCTGACTTAACCAACCCAACGTAGGCTCTTTCAAATTCTTAAAAAAATTCTCATACCCACTTTTTGCCATTTTTCTGTGCACAAGACATATTTAATGTTTAAATCAAAGATCAGGCAAATAAATGGGTTAAATTCACGAACGTTAGCCTTAAAAAGGTGGCTGAATAGTGAAAATTAGGATTCTTTTTTAATTTACCTTTATGTGACTCAAATGTGTCTTTCTTTAAACGAATCACGGTCCATTTCTCTTATATCTACAAACTTTTCCAATACTTCATCTTAAATACTGTACTTTTAATAAACATCCATTAAGTAACTGACTGCCCTTTGAAAGGCTTCTTGGAAGTAAAGAAAGCACAGATTCTATCCCTTTTTAATGACGGCTATACATTTTTCAGAATACAAGATCCATTAAGAAGATTAATTTATAGTGAAAATTAAAAAAAAATGAATACAATCAATTTGACTTTATAAATCTCTCCCTTCCAAGATATTCTAATTTATACTCTTCAACATTCTTCGTAGTAACAAACTCGAAGACGTCTTTGACCGTACGACTGACGTGTAAACTGAATAAAATATCCTTCAGTCGAATTACTATTTAATTTAAAATTTTAGCTGAACCTCAAAGAGATCTTTTAATTTAGAGGTGACATACAAATTTGCTTTTCTCCATTTACTACTGTTTTTATAGCAAAAGTCACATGTCTCAATTCCGTTCACAAGGTCTCAACCTTTTGCACTTATTGGCTGTTAAAATGTCAGATACCAGATGGCTGGAAATTCCGAAGAGATCATTGCGACTGTGCCAAAAGATATATATAAATTGTCTTTTAATTAATTTAGATCCTCAATCAAGTATTTTATTGAAAAACAAAAGTTGCTAAGAAATACATATTTTTGAAAAATCTGAAAATTGGAATTTTGAAAGTATTTTTAGTTTTACAGGTTATACAGGGTGTCCAGCCTCAATGTGAACCATTCGGTTTAGATATGCACTTCCAATTTGAAAAATGTTTTAAAAAAGGTAAAGAATGTTTTTACGTGCTTTTCGAACCAAAAAACCCATTTAGAAAAAAATTACAAAAATTAAATTTTTATACGGTCCCCAGGTCCTATCACTTATATTTAGGAAAAGATGCAGTACACAAAAACAAAGTAAACACAAAAAGTTTCATTTTATTACGATAAAAACTGACCAAGTTATGGAACTTTGAAAATCATACATTTCATCCATTTTCTCGGCCAATTTCAAGAAGCTAGTAAGGGACCGTCTCCAAAGTGAAATTAATTGGAACTCTGCCAGGAAACATTCGCTCTTGCACGTCACTCTTATGTAAATCGTTTTTAAATTTAAAAGTACACACATTACGTTAATATTACAATAACTGAGTACTTAAGAAACAAAATTTATTCTGTGTACGTGTAAAACATAGATAAAATAAAATATTTTGGACGAAGAAAACTTTTCAAAAGCAGTTCCAAAAACTTAGACTTATTTGCCTGCGGCTTCAGACTGATTTGCTGCGGTACTGATCATGGCAAACGTTAAAAATCTGTTGTGTAGTCGCTTGCAATTGCATACAGTCGTATTCTAATATTACGAATTCTAGTACAGGAGAAAGAGATGTATACAAATGAAGAATACTGCGAAATGGTACTGTTGTATGGGCAGTGTAATCGAAATAAGAGAGAGGCGGCAAGACTTTATGCCATTAAATTTCCCAGTCGAAGACATCTATCTTATTGTACAATTGCCCGTGCTGTTCAACGCTTGTATAGAACTGGGAGTTGTCATAGACGTATTCCCTTGTCTCGTGCCACACCTTCAAGCTTGCGGATACCCGCTGAGGATGTTCTAGGATATGCCCTGGCTCATCCTGAAAGTAGTGTCCAGGATATTAGCAAGGCTTGTTCCTACTCAAAATCGACGGTGTGGAACATATTACATACGTACGGTGCATTTCCTTATCGTCCAGTCCTGGCGCAGGAGCTAATGCTGGAGACCAGTTGTATACATCTCGTTCTCCCATACTAGAATTCGTAATATTAGAATACGGCTGTATGCAATTGCAAGCGACTACACAACAGATTTTTAACGTTCGCCATGATCAGTATCGCAGCAAATCAGTCTGAAGCCGCAGGCAAATAAGTCTATTTTTTTGGAACTGCTTTTGAAAAGTTTTCTTCGTCCAAAATATTTTATTTTATCTATGTTTTACACGTACACAGAATAAATTTTGTTTCTTAAGTACTCAATTATTGTAATATTAACGTAATGTATGTACTTTTAAATTTAAAAACGATTTACATAAGAGTGACGTGCAAGAGCGAAAGTTTCCTGGCAGAGTTCCAATTAATTTCACTTTGGAGACGGTCCCTTACTAGCTTCTTGAAATTGGCCGAGAAAATGGATGAAATGTATGATTTTCAAAGTTCCATAACTTGGTCAGTTTTTATCGTAATAAAATGAAACTTTTTGTGTTTACTTTGTTTTTGTGTCTACTGCATCATCTTTTCCTAAATATAAGTGATAGGACCTGGGGACCGTATAAAAATTTAATTTTTGTAATTTTTTTCTAAATGGGTTTTTTGGTTCGAAAAGCGCGTAAAAACATTCTTCATCCTTTTTAAAACATTTTTTAAATTGGAAGTCCATATCTAAACAGAGCGGTTCGGGAATTAGCTATTGGGTCACATTAAGGCTGGACACTCTGTATATATATATATATATATATATATATTATATTTATTTAAATAAGCATGCATATATTTCTGTTATCTGATTTGTAAAAATTTAATAAGAATTTTTTTACCAACTACATTAGCAATATTGGAATTACCATTTACAATGCATATTTTAGTACATTATGCTTATCCTAAGAATAAAAACGTGTCGTTTCTGATTTATTTACAGATGTTTAAAATCTGTTTAAAAACATTTCGTTCCCTCTCCCTGTTGATGCATTTAATTCAGTTTCAGACAGTTTGAAGCAATGAAATTCTTTAACTCATCCATTTACCTGCCAACGCGACAAGCAAGAAGAAACACAAGTCCCTGATTAACAGAAGATTTATCTCTTAACGCTCAAAGGATATATTGAAATGGGAAATCGAAAGATCAAGATTTAAATTTCACACTCGACTGATCAATATGTGTATTAAGTATTTGCATTTAAAGGAAAGTGATAATTTACGTTTGCTAACACTAGTAGAAAAAGTACTATTGAACACACTGTTAATTAAAATTGGCTTTCAATTATATTGCAAATGCGTCAAGCTTGATGAAGATACATTGATGAATACTGATAAACAATTGATGAATATTGATGAACAAGACAAATAAATAACATGAAATGCAGTGGATATAAAACGTTATAGAAGAAAAAATAGAAGTTTTATTGGGTTGCTTTATTTAAATACACTCGATTGTGCATAGATAACACAATCAAGTGCATTAAAAACGTGGTTGCATTTATTGAATATTAAAATGCCCAGATCTCAAAGTCGTAAGAAATTCTGAGAGCTGTGGTGACATATCTTAGTTTGAAAACGAAAGCCGTTACGCCCCTATAAAATATAGAAATAAGCTAATGTAAATATGGTATGTATTAATGTAAATTAAAGTATAAATGTGTTAATGCAGACTAATGTAAATTTTAAATTAGACTAATGTAAATGTTAAATAACTTAGCATTTACATTAGTCTAATGTCTAGTCTAAGTCGTAAATGTTCTTAACACAGCATATTGTGAGCTATTATATTTACATTGATTGTTCCTTCTTTCTAAATACTACAACATTTAACATGAACACATCATCGTGTTTCATTTATTTTTATGAATAAATTTTGTGGCTTAGTATTAGGGAGTTTTCAGGAATAAATTTTGAGTCTTAGTATTAGGGCAAATCCGAGTTTTGATTCTCGGGTTGGCCAAAGTTAATTCAGTATTTATTTTCTTGAGTTGGGCGATAAGATGAAAACAGCGGTAGACTAAAAACTAAACAATAGGGATTTTGCGTCAGGTTGAATATCTTGCAGAGAAAATAGCATCTGCATTCTAGAGCTCTTTGCTGCGCAACGCAAGTTTTGGGCTTTTGAGCTATTTTATTTAATTTACTAAGAGATTCTAATTAGTGCTTAGGAATCGCCTTTTTTTAGGAGTACCTCAAAAACATTATGTACATTTAAGGTTTTTATGATATTTAAAAAAAGAAGCTGTTCTACACGTGCAAAGGACGGACAAACAGCTAATTTATATATAAAGAAATATAAAGTTTTCACATTTTTTAAGATCATCCAATTTGTGTGCATTAACGTAATTTTGCCTGTAAAAATCATAAAGACATACCTTACAAATAAATTTGCTTTATATTTATGCACTTATGTTTTACATCAAGCAAAAAAATCCTTTAATTGGTGTACAGAAGAAATATTTTTGCGTAAAATATAAACCTGATTATTTTACCCCGGTGTACTGAAGAAATTTTGGATTAATAAATTTGGTTATTTATTGATTAGACACTCTTGTAGTTGTGGATTATTATCACTGAGCAAGTTGACAAAACGCCGTCATTATTTAATATGTAACCGTGAAACATTCATCTACTCTCGTATAGTGTTGAAATATTTTATGTTGACGGTTTGAACACTGGATTAAAGAGATAATCGTTGCTGATACACACTCGACAGTGAAAAGGCTAGACGAAAACAGGGTTGTATCACAATCACACGCTGTAAAAGAAATACGTCTTGTTCACTCGGAGTGAAGATGAACACATATATTAACTGTATAGTCTTAAATTACACTAGATAGAAAAAAACTTGATGGCAAAAAGATCGATAGGTGTTTCTGTATAAAACTCGAACCAGCACGATTTTACATATAGTGTCGGGATACGTAAATCAGATGAAAATCACACTTTTACGACAGTTTTCTTTCTTATACTTCATAACACAATATATATAGCACTTCACACAGTAAAATTCCACAACTTATCTCTTCACTTTTTGCACACATATATACGTAAAATTCTTGGCTATTAAAAATGATTAAATATAGTTACAAAATAATTAATACGCTAGGTGGGCAGAGGCACAATCCCCAAGGGGAAAGTGTTTGCCCGAACCTCCAACGCAGCTCTACTCTGGTTGCTAACTCACAACTAACTGCTCTTATTCAAGGATGCACAGGGGGGTATGTCACGATACATATGTAAGAGAGAAAAAAAAGGAACACGAAAGACTTTTCCAGAACATTCGATGCATGCAGCTGCACACAGAGAAGCAAAAAGAAAAACCAAACACTGCGGTCTGGGAGCAGTGCAATACTGCAAGTTAAGCTTTCATATGAATAAGTGCGAAAAGAGGATGGAAAGAAAAAATATAAATAAAACAGATTGCAGCTGCAAGTTTGATTAGCATAGCAGAAGGCAGGAAATCTAAATGATTGAAAGAGCGTTATTGCCTTACTAATAAAATGGCTGAAAGGAAATTTGAAAGATTTAAAAAGAATTATTGTTAAAAACTTATAAATTAAATTTAAAATACATTATTAGTTTAAATTTAGACAATATTAATTAAGATTTGTATTAATAATTTTTTATAAAAAATATGTACGTTGTGTCAACGTGACAATTGGCTCTATAAATCCAATCCCAATTCAAAGGAAATATCTTTTAATACATCATTACTAGAAAACAAAAGACATTCTTTCCAGAATGTTCCTACAAAAGAAAGATTGTTTGAAAGTATTAATTAGTGGGAAGTAGTGCGGATATTTTAAGATATTTCAGGCGTGAAATATAACACGCGTGGATTGCAGTGCAATTTCGAAGACGCAAAAGACGTAACTACAGTTTCCTTTCAATTATAAGAAAAAAAAAATATCGTCTGTTGCTCTTGAAAATCTAACCAAACTTAAGTTTCGATTTTTCAAAATTACTAGTCAAGCAGTGTGAAAATGACTTCCTGGGCTATTTACTGGTTGAAGAAGTTTTCTCTCTTTATAACTAACATCTAAGCTCTCATTCCTCGTACTAATGCGATCATGTTCCCTTTTAATTTTTTGAACTTATTAATTTAGCTTTTTAAACTAATTTTGTGTGAACGAGCAGAAATGTTCTATGAGATGAAATGTAAACAAGTTAAAAATATGTGTTGTGGAATAAAGGAACAAAATATAAAACTATCGTTTCAAAGTTCAAAAAATTCCCCCAAAACATGATCATAGTAAAAATAAAATGCACAAAAGAGTTCTGCGCTTACATTATATTCCACAGGAAAATATTTCACTTAGGTAGGAAGTCCTCATTCAATTAACGCATATTTCCTTTTACTCAGCTTTTTTTTGGATTGTATTATAGCTTGATTAAGCAGGAGACTATAAACAGCATAAACCACTGTTCATGCAACAATATTTTATATCGCACGTATTTCCTTATTTATTTTGTTTCAATGTTTTTTTATAGTTTATATTTGTGAAAAAATATTAGTAGGTGCATTGTGTAAACTTAAGAAATAGTGTTTCATAATGCATTCAGACCATTTCAGCTTCTAGTAGCTTTTTTAATTGCACTTACTTAACATCCGAATAGCATAAAGGTTGATTGAGTACACTCTTATACATGAATATAGCAAAATAAAATAATTCAATAAATATTATTGTGTAAAACAGATTATTGACTGTCTTAAAAAACAGATAAAATACACAATTTATCTTCACCTTTTTTTACTCTATTGCACTGCCTCTGAAGAATCCGCATTGAAACAACTTAAACCAAAGCCAAACCTTCAAATTAATTATCTAACTATCGAATTCCTAAATTTTATTTCTGTCATTCGAAAAATTATCAAGTATCCCGAAAAAAACAGATCTTGGATAGACCTAAAGAACATTTTTTTCTAGAATTCCTTTGCTTCTCCTCGGTGAATAACATGGCTAGATATCACAAGAGATATAAATATCAATCAATTATTCGTAGAAAAGCTTTTCTTACGTATTAGCATCCTAGTGCTAAAGACACAATTTTAGAATCTGGTATTTAATCTTGGAATTCCAAATGAAAATTGCGAAAAATGACTGAACTGTAAGTCCAATTATTAAAAAATACACTATAACATTTATTTTATTAGCATCTTACATGATAATCTTATATCATAGTACTATTTTATTAAACGCGATGTGATTAGTTGTTTGAGCAGAAGTCCGAAAATTTCACCTTTCTTTTCAGAAAATATAGAAAGACTATGAAAGAATAAGCATTTGTTTATATAATTAATTTTATATAGTATATCTATACTGTTTATTTATTTTTTCATTTTAGCTAGAGAATTCATACAAGGAAAACACAAAGCGAGTACGTCCATTTCTAAAACGCCCAAACTGTTTTACATATGCGATACTCATAAACTGAGATTTTTTTTATAATTTGAAGATGCAGTAATTTTGTTTGAAATATATTTAATAAATATTTATACTAAAGGTAAGTAGAATCCCCAAAGAAAAATTTCTGTATTGAAAAATAATAAAATGAAATTTTAAAATCATTCTCGGTCTTAATGCTTGGGGATGTTTATAACTTAATTTATCAAAAATTATTTATCCTCAAACATTTTTAAACATTTCCAAATATGTTGAAAGAAAATTTCCATTTCATCTGCGTATACGATATCATAAATCTATAGTAATTGTAAGTCTGTTGATGTTTTCCTTCCAATTATCTACATTCGGAGGAATTGAAATACGTTTCAAGCGAACTTGATGCCCTTCAGAGAATAGGTTGAATTTAGTACAGCTCAGAAATCCTTAGTTACGGACACTTTACCAATTATTTGACAGTTTAATTAAGCATTTCAAAAGTAAATGTAAGTTTACTCTAAAATTAAATCATATTAAATTTTCATTTACTTTTTGGTATACTAGATGGATTACCGTTTTGCAGACGTATTTCAGAATCGAATTGAAAAAGCTTCATGCATATTTCTTTAAGGTAATTTAATTTTCATAAAAGTTGTTTTTACAAGCAAGAAATGCCAGTGACAATAGACTTTGAATTTCTATTTTTAGTTTTGTTTGATCGCAAAATTAATTTAATAAAACTTGGTTAAAAATATCAAACCTAAAGTGAACAGCACTCAAGAATTTCTAAAAATAAAGAAAAATAAATATCAAAGTTCCAGGTCGATGAGACAAGCGTTCTTGATGTCTAAATGAGTTCCAATTTTGTACATATTACGGATTCACGTATTGACACAGATCTAGGGGGTCCTGCAGTTTTGCATTCAAATATTATTATTTTTTGCATATGCATAAAGACTGCCTTAATGTACACACACACACACACACACACACACACACACACACACACATATATATATATATATATATATATATATATATATACATATATACTAGCTGAAGTACCCGTTCTTCGCACGAGAATGAATGGACTTTTTGATATTAATATTTGTTGTGATTACTACTTATTGTAATAAAGAGATATAGCAAAATGGGGATCGCGTTATATTGTGTTCAATAATCATGCATACCGAATTTCAAGGCAATCGTTTTTACGGTGCTGAAGGCGATGCGGCGTAGCGCAATATAGTGGCGAGTTTTAGCAAATCGGATGCGGCGAAAATATTCTTCGCATTCAGATATCGATGTATACGAATTTTCATGACTATCGGCTGGACAGTCCTGAAGTTCATGTGTTGACGCGACATCTAGTGTCAAGTTATAGGAAAATGGATCGTGCGAAACTCTTCCCCGTGTTCAAATATCTATGTATACCTATTTTCATAGCGATCATTCGCACAGACAAGAAGTGATACACTGCAGGGTCATCTAGCGATTAATTAAAGTACTGATTTGCTACAGCGCCGTCATGAGGCGAATTATAGCAAAATGGATAACGCCAAAATATTCTCATTGTTCAAATAGCTATGTATACTGATTTTAATAGCCACCGTTTGAATGGTACTAAATGTCATCGAAATTGGTTGGATGATATTCGCATAGCAAACGGCTAAACGGAATAGAATTCGACGTTCTGCTGCGCCATCTAGTGGAAAATTAGAGGAAAACGGATAGCATAAAAACCTTCTCCATGATAAAAGACTTAGGTGAACGAAATTTCATGGTGATCGGTGAAACGGTGCTGGAGTTTTTCAACCTCCTACACACATACCAACATTCATTTTTATCTATAACCAGCCTTATTATATGTATATGCCAGTCTCAAGTAAAATCCAGTTTCAAATCTAAGCCTCGCCAAAGTGCCAGCATACGCCATTTTGCAAGAGTTTTTTCAGGGAATCATTCGAAGCATTGACTTAGCAGCAATCAAAATGGGAAATGGTTCGACCGCCAGGCATTTATTTGAAAAGTGGAATCCCTTAATACAGCCGCATTTTTTAAATTATCAACTATAACATGTTTTATTCATCGTTACCTCGATGTACTAAATGCGAAGATTTCAATTTTCTGAAATTTGGCGGGTTTCCCCCAAGTTAAATCAATGTACTCAATTACATCGCTTGAAATGCCCTAATAACTGCATTAAATAAATGCCTAAATAACTGCATTATTTCTGCACGGATAGTTAAAATTTAATGCTGTATTCTAAGAAAAATGCTATTCCCTTAAGCTCTCAGTAAATTGCGCCAAAAAGCCTAAAACTGTGCAAACCGCTAGAACTCACTTTCTAAAAATCGGTCTATCAGCCATTTTATTTTTCGCCAAACTAAAAAAAATTACATATTAGTCTCGGATTTCTTCGATCCTCATTGTTTTGCGTATAAAACATTTCATTCCTGCTCTCATTTCTTATGCGCACACGATATTATAATTAAAAAAAATAACCTTACAAATATAAACTAAAAAAATCATTATTATTCTTTTCCTTTTACTTTAAGAATTTAAAACATTTTATTCGGCAAAATCGCCACACATGGCAACCAAGATGCTTCTATCACACACTTTTTAACTACAGGGGTTACAATTACGTAAAGCTTTCTGCGTGGAGAACTTAAAAAATCTCTTAAATTCCGGGAACGGATGGACTTTCAAAGTTTTAAAGTGGACTATCATTTATTCTATATTATTTTACATATCTGTGTAAAATTTCAGGCTGACAGGTCTTTTTTTGTGGAATTGTATACTACCCAAATCAACAAATTGACAAATAGGATTTCATTTTTATTTATAAGATAACCTACGCTTGTTTTTAAAAATACCCTCTCATTAAATTGTGCCAAGCGCTAGAATCATAGAAAATCTGACACACTTTCAGATTTTAAATACGCACTAAAGTGCTATATATAAAAAGAGTTATAATCCATGTGTCTTCCCTATTTTCGTTCCTTCTTTCATTAAGTTGGAAAGTGTATCATTATTCATGAGTGTGATTAAACAAAATTAAAATTGATATTTCTAACATCCTTTTTTCTGGATGTAATACATTAGAAATAGATGCAGAAAAGCTGCTCGGAAAAATGCCCAATTCCAACTGAATGAAAATTTCAAATACTTATACGCAGGTGTATTCATAATCCAAATAGCAGACGATTAAATTACGATAAATAGCGCCAAGCGTTAGAATCCTCCTCAAAATCGCACATCAACACCTTTTATTTTTCGACCAATTAAAAAGTTGCACATTTATTTTCGGAAAATTTCCAAATTCTATTTTTCTTTTGAGTATAAATCATTTCATTCCCGCTCTGATTTCACATGCACACGATATTTTAATTTAAAAACAACCTTACAAATATTCTAGACAAAATTTAAAAAAATCTGAATCCTTTATTTTTACTTCAAGAGTCTGAATAATTTAATGAACTGCCGAATGTGACAACCTAGATAAGCTTAATTGTCGCTTAATGCACTGTGGGGTTACAATTACGAAATGGCGGAAAGCAAAAATTAGCCTTTTGCGATACGTTTTTATCGATATTTCCTAAAATAGTTCGAATTTTGAAAAAATCGTTTCGAGTTGCGTCGGGGCCTGTCATGGAGAATTTCCATTCAAAATTTGGTAGGCCTACGTTCACCCGTTTGCGTGCTACGCGAGACACAGACAAACAAACTAGCAGTTTACACACATAGTTTTATTAATATAGCTACCAGTCTCAAATAAAATCCAGTTTCAAATCTAAGCCTCGCCAAAGTGCCAACATATGCCATTTTGCAAGAGTTTTTTCAGGGAATCATTCGAAGCATTGACTTAGCAGCAATCAATATGGGAAATGGTTCGAACGCCAAAGAGTAAAGCGCGCATTTATTTGAAAAGTGGAATCCCTTAATACAGCCGAATTTTTTAAAATTATCAACTATATAACGTGTTTCATTCATCGTTACTCCGATGTACTATATGCGAAGATTTCAATTGTCTGAAATTTGGTGGAATCCCCCCAACTTAAATCAATGCACTCAATTGGCGAGAATGCTGAAGATACATCGCTTAAAATCCCTTAATAACTGCATTATTTCCGCACGGATCATTAAAATTTAACGCTGTATTCTGATAAAACCTTTGCACCGGTTTTCAAAAATCCATTTCCTTAAGCTCTCAGCAAATTGTGCCAAGCCGGAAACTGTGCAAACCGCTAGAACTCACTTTCTCGGCATTTTGAGGCATTTTATTTTTCGCCAAACTAAAACATTTTAACATATTAGCCTCAGAAATCTTCAATTCTAATTGTTTTGCGTATAAAACATTTCATTCCTGCTCTGTTTTCCTATGCACACGATATTATAATTAAAAAAAATAACCTTACGAATATAAACTAACAAAAAAAATCATTATTATTCTTTTATTTTTACTATGAGAATTTAAAACATTTTATTCGGCAAAATCGCCACACATGGCAACCACGATGCTTCTTTCACACTTTTTTCACTACAGGGGTTACAATTATGGAAAGCTTTTTGCTTGGAGAGCATAAAAAATCTCTTAAATTCCGGGAACGGGTGGACTTTCAAAGTTTTAAAGTAGACTATAATTTATTCTATATTATTTTACATATCTGTGCAAAATTTCAGGCTGATAGGTCCATTTTTGTGGATTTGTATTCGAATCAAATCCACAAACAAACAAACAAACAGAATTTCATTTTTATTTAAGGATGTTATGTCTGCCTGCATATGTATGTGCGTGTACGTATGATGAAAATAGTTTGTTGTTCATGAATGAATTTTTAAACACTATTTCACGAAGAGTAAAGAATTGGTGCCCAGTTTGAACTTTTACAATTGAAGTGCTTTCTACATAAAGGTGGTAGCTTCAACCACACAGGTTTTCGAAAACCAGTTCAAACTCTTTGAGGATGCAACACAAACTAACGAGAAAATGTCTGCTTTATCTCTTGTTTTTTTTAATATTCTAGACAGACTGTATGTGATAGGTGTGTAAAAATCGTATTTATCGACAGGTAAGTCTTCGACTCGATGCAGCGCAGCATCAGACCCTTGTGAAATCGTTTAATCCCTTAAATAAAGCTAATTAGTTCTAGACTTCCTCCTAGACATTCAATAAATTCTCTTAAATATTAGGTAACATTTCGTAAATAATTAAAGCTGAGAGAATATAATTAAGGAGAATAAATAATTCTACTTTAAACAAATTATAAGCAAATTGGATTTCCTCGTTGAATAAGCAGTTAGATTGCTTTCAACAATTTGTGTTTCTGTACAATGAATTGTAAGAATGAACTATTAATCCAATCTGCTGTTGTGTAATATAGAGAAATTAGATATCTTCAAATATTATAAATGATTAGCTAAACTTTAAAATAACTACCTTTTGATAAGAGGGTTGTGTAATTTCTAGGAAGAAGTATTTCAAAATTAAGACGATTTAGCATTATTAAATAAAGTAAGGAGTGAGTTTTTATCTAATCTTAGAAGAATAGTGTTTAGAATCAAGTCTCAAATTCCAATTCAAGTAAATCAATTTTAATTAACTACAGTAGGATTGAAAAATTCTATTTTGAAACATAATATGGTTTTGACTGAAATTCGATCTTCCGATGTTCCCATCGTTCTATATTTTTACTTCGTGAGTGGTGTGTGGTTTAAGTATAAATGTGGTTTAAGTCAGCACATATTTATCTTCGTACCTCTGACAGGCTTTAGGATATAATTATCAAATTGTGTATAGATAACGTCATTAGTGTATGGAAATTATTTTATAAATTTTTTTGTACGGAAGCCCTATGCGAACTTAAAAAGTAACTTTTTGTAAATGAACGAGATTAATATTTTCTTCACGGAGTCTTATTTCTCACCTTATTTCGAATAGCTTTTTTTCAATTCAAGTTGCCACTTATCTCAAATAGATAAAGAATTAAAGCCCATTAGCAACTTTATGGGACACCCTGCATATACCCTGCGTACAAATGATTGTAGTGATTTAGTTACTAGGTGCGCATGACGTATCGCGCATGCAATGCTCAGCTGAGCAAATTTCGTGCAGTTATCTCTGCCTCTAGATGAATTTTTTTTTTCGGTGATTATTCCTCGATGGTATGTCCGATTTCGGTGTTTTTTTTTTTTTTTTTTTTTAAGTGATCAGCTTCGTGACCTTGACCAATGTCATACGTTCAATGAGCGCGCGGAGCGAGTAATTGAGAAATAGAATAATTCTTCTAATATATCCATTGAAAGTTAATGGTAGCAGCAATGGTCAACCCGATTGGTTTGGTTTTTACCTTGTCACCATTTGTCAAGTTTATACCTTGCCACCATTGGTAGTACCTATAACCATCCCAAATTTGAACTAAATCGGTCAAGCGGTTTAGGAGGAGAAGCGTTACATTGAATTAACTGAGTGTAGTGTAAGAGCTTCGCTCACTTCGCTCAGCTCAATGAAAAGTATGTATTGACTGCATGTAAAAAAAATTGGAGAACAGAAACACAGGAAATGTTACATTTCAGTTAAAATCTCTCAGTGAGTATGTTGTCTTACGTTACATATTTTGCACTATCAACTTTTTGTTTCTCTGGTACGTGTAACTTATTCCAATCATTTAAAAACGGAAAGAGGAACCCATAACTATACCAAACATTACATTTAAAGTGACATATTCAACGCATTTTTTATACAGAAAAACCCCTTTTCATGATTTTCCCCCACTCTTTACTCAAACTGTCTGAGTTATGATACTCTCAAAGAAGAGGCAATTTATAGCATTTTACGAAAGATATGTGGCTGGATGATTGATATGGCATATTTCAATTTATGTTCTTAAACCAATACTTAGTTTAAGATAAATCTTTAGAACCGTTAATCATAAGTCTTTTTGAAATGGGATTAAGCTAATCAAAGTTATAAAAGTATATTTCACTGCTGCAAGATTTTTTTCGTTAAAAAGGATTGGAAAAATATTCTGAAGTGAAGGGATATTTTTATGATAAATGTATACTTGTATTTTCCTTGAAACTAAAATTGATATTTTTTAATTATTAGAAAATCCTACGCCCTATTTTCTCTTTTCTTGATGTTCAATCTTATATAATCGTTTTGTTATAGAAATTTTCAGACATCTGATATTTACTTTGTCATTCTTTTTCGCTTATTTATCATTTTACTTATGTGTTTCCTGTGTTTTAACATAGTATTGCGTTCTTCCACAACAGTCCTATGTAAAGAGTGTTATGTCATTTCTAAGTTTTTAAAGTTTCGGTGTCAGTATTACGGAAACTAACTCAGTGATCCAACCATGTTTAATTAAGTGAACTACCTCGGATTTCTTTAACGACAGCTAAGAACGTGACGCCACCAATTAAAGATTGCGGGACATAAACTGTGCCTCAAAAGCTACGTCATATTCCCCGTAGTCTGCGTGCCTCAAAAGAGATCCTCGATATTACATGGCTTAATATTTTTCAAGAGATTAAAATAAATGGCCATTTTTATTTTATTTAGCAATAAAAGATTTAAATGTGAAAGTGTTTCAATTTATCGAGTGAATTAATAATCCGTGTACAATATATTAGAAGTGTGTATGGTACTCATTTTTTCAAAAGATGCCTTAACCCAAATAAACGGTAAGTAATCGTACGTTAACAATATATATCTATTGGTAGTCTCTGCAGAAGAAATTAGTTGAACTACTGTATTTTTTTCCCTTTATACGACATTTTTTTACTGTCTAAGAAAGTCAATCGCGCTGAAGCTTTGGTTTTTTATTTATACATTTTTTTAAACATGCTTATTTTGAAAAGCATATTGTATAAAAATAAATTGGATTTAACTTAAGTAACTTTGCGTGTCTTTAAAAACACGGATTAGGAAGTCCGATGTTTTCCTTATAGTGAAACAGGACAAGCTGATTAAACTGTGTAAAGATTAATACAATGGGCATTCAAAAAGTAAGTTACACTTGTTCCTCCACGGATGGAAACATTGCGAAACAAAACCGAAGCTTAATCAGACGATAGTTCAGTTCCCCGGCTTCCAACGGTAGCAATTTCATTCGAATAGTGACAATCGTTGGTGCGTACTATGAGAAGGAAATGCCGCGTAAACTGGAAGCTTACTGCCAGGGGTGCCATTCCGGGATGCGTTTTCCCAAACCCTCAAGACTTCACGCACTTGGCGAAAACAGGAGGGAGCCAACGGTTTGGCGGAAGAGAGATGTGCATTGCGAAAGCCACCCTCTCATCAGGGCTATAGAATCACAAGGGCTGGGTCAATCGCCTGCGAGCAGACTTCGTGCGATTACACGATCAACTGTAATCGATTACAAGAATTGATATGGATTACGATTACGATTACTAACAATTTCCAAATAGATTATGACTAGTGAATATTAATTTAGTAAAATAACAGTAATCTTGATGTTAAAGAAATCAAATATCAAAAGAATTCTATAATAATGCAATTTTATCATAGCATTTTTGAAAAATTTGTAAAATATTATTTTAGTCATCGATTACAGTCGATTGTAATCGGCACGAAGTCTGCCTGCGAGAAGTGAAGACAGGGGGGATAACTGAAGACGTAGTATGGTTCCCGCGTGAAAGGGAGAAGTCGTGGAGATAATGTTTTCTCAATGACTTTTATTAGATTTTTCTCACTTAAAATGTTATCTATGACATTTAAGATTTAGTGTGATATATTTTTAGGAAAAATTAAAACAATTGCTTTTGTGAATCCCTTTCTATTAGTAATATATAATATACATAGGCTCTCAAAAATATATTCAAGTAGACAGATAAAAACACAAATGTACATAATACAGAATGTATAATTATATACATTTCTTACTCTACCATTTATTATTTAACAAATTACATGTATCGGATACATGTTGATTAAATGCAATAGATCAATAAACCTATTCTGATAATTACGCTCAAAAAAAGTATATGGCGCCAAAAAGAACATGCGATAAACAATTTTAAAGTGCCTAGGATAAAATTGCGGAGCCGATAAGTTAAATTTTATCTATAAATAAATGTTTTAAACATACAATCATATTATATCCTTTTCATATTCTACCAATATATTAAACTAATTACATTCTTTAAACACATCAGAAAAGCGCGTCTGTAATTACATCACAAATTCTTGAGGCGGTCTTACTAGCATTACAACCTTATAGCGACTACAAGCTCGCGTAACTCCTCTCTTTCGCCAAATCGTGGGCGCGCTCCTGTTTTCGCCAAGTGCGTGAAGTCTTGAGGGTTTGGGAAAACGCGTCCGGGATTGTACGGTGGATGCTGCCAGACCTCCCATCCAAAGCTGCGAGCCAAATCCAGTGTTGTGCGTGCCTTGTGAGGTCTTGCATTGTCATGCAAGAGGACAATGCCTTTGCTTGAATCGTTTTGCCCACAAAAACGTAGTATGCTGCGTACTTCGACATTGGAGTAAGTTTCCAGTTTACGCGGCATTTCCTTCTCGTAGCACGCACCAACGATTGTCACTATCCGAATGAAATTGCTACCGTTGGAAGCCGTGGAACTGAACTATCGTCTGATTAAGCTTCGGTCCTGTTTCGCAATGTTGACATCCGTGGAGGAAGAAGTGAAACTTACTTTTTGAATGTCCCTAGTATATTATCCCCTTTTTAAAACGCAAATATTTTATGTGAAGAGTGATCAAAATTACGTACATTTTTTTATGAATTCAAAACTCGACACTCCGAATCAATTTCTGGAATTAAAAAAAAGCTTTCTTACCATTAAACTTTTAGAGGACTGTTTCTGGCCCTTATCACCATTACTCCTTAAGCTAAAAACTGTTTATAACGGTCCAATTGAACTGGATACTTTTTTACATCTCATTGTATGGGTTTATTCTGTGACATAGAATAAAAAGTTTTTCCCAGTGCAAATGGTGCTAAATAAAATTAAGTTTTCAAGTGTAACAAGCTTATTCCTGCGAAAATATGGGTATTTTTTAATTCAAGGTAGATTTGTGAGGTCTGATTTTTCTTGAAACGGACCTCGAAGTTATATAAAGTGCGTACTTGAAAGCACGATCACATACATAAATAAATTTCCTATTCCTTGTGTGGCATTTTCCCCCAATCGCACAGGAAAAAAGCATTCCTCATACAATTTTTAGTATGAACAAGTGATGCCTGAGTGATATTCAGGGTAATTTTTAGAAAAAAACAACAAAAAAAAAATAAAAACAATGTCAAGCTGATTTATAAAAATAAATAACTATGACAATTCGGTGAAACTAAAAAATTGTTTTCCAAACGACTGTCAAAAACTTTTGAAAAAGTTGCTTAGGAGCTATACATTATGAATACTAAAAATTATTTTGAATTTATGCAATAATTTTTTAAAAATTTCTTAAGTTATTAGAACAATACGAAATTATTTTTTATGAGAAAGGCTGAAACTTTGTACATCATCTAATTAAAGCACAGGAGCACATTTTATTGACTTTGAAGTTACTTAAAAAATGAAAGATGGATTCGGAAACATGATTTAATTCTACAAAACGTGTGATTTCAACATAATACTTCACTTTAATGCAGAAAAAGTTAATGACTTCAATAATGCAATAAAAAGAAAAATGTGGGGAAAAAAGGATAAATCATGCCAAATGCATTAATTATCATACACTTTCCAACAGACTAGAGTACGCACGCGCACGCGCGTACGCACACACGCACACACGCATCTTCTAAGCAGATAGCCCTTGCGTAGCTTTAAGACAAAATAACTCATTAAATTGTTAATTAGAACGCTGGTAATGAAGTTTTGAAATTCGCATTGAAATTATCATACCTTAATAATACCATATTAGTTTTTTTTCTTCCTCATTTTCCACCGAAAAATGAAAGCATCGCTAAGCTGGGTTCAGTTTTCGAAAGATATTTTTCTCACCATACTTGTCGATTTATTGTAGAAGTTGAAAATATTGGCTACTTTTGGTCCAATTTTTAAGGGGCACACGATCATCGTCGGACCATTATCCATCATTATATAGTAGGATACTATTGGATGCTTGTCTCTTAACTGCCATTCAACCTAATGTATTGGAATTATTTTGAGTGCCCCTGTAGAGGAACTATTAATAATACAAACACTATTTTCGATGGAGAGCTTTATCTTGAAATCCTTAATAACATGTATTAATTTAGCTTCATTTCAAATAGCTAAATATCTCTAAAATACACTTTAAAGTGTGACTGCCCATTAAGCTAATTAGTTGGAAATTTTTTGAACTCTCCCGTAGAAGAACTATAAATACTACATATACCTTTTTCTATAGAATACGTAATACAATACATAGAAATAATATAAATTTCACAGAAATCAATGCATAATTATGGGATTTGAAAGGCACGGGAGGACAAACCGAAATCATTAACACTTATGACTTTTTTGAAAAGTTTAAAAAATAGTCAACAATTTTTTGTTTGCTTGTTTTATTGAAACGTAAAATATATTCGACTGTACTTTGCATATCCAATGGTATTACACGTCCTTAATTTTTTTTTTCTTTTTGTGTCGTATATATTTATATTCTTTTTTAAGTGTTTTCAACGTACAGATATAATTTTGAAACAGCAAAGAACAGCATTTACAAATGAATATTTTAGGGAAAGCTTGTGCTGAGCAATTATACATAATATGAAAATTTTTAAACATCACGGAATCCTAGGCAAAAACTAGTTTTCTGAATATGATAAATAAAATACATTAGTGATATGTATATTATATATGTATATTATATATACATATATATATATATATATATATATATATATATATATTGAATAAAGTATGTCCGTTTATGCGTGGTCTTTCAGTGAAGAAAAAACCTTTCCTCACAAATAACCTGAAACTCGAAAACGTTTTATCTAATGTTGCTATTTCTTATAAATATACTTCTTTGATAGAAAAAGAATATACTCTTGAGTCACGTTCACGCTTTTAACACTAATGAAAACCTTCTCTTTAGAGATTTGTTGAAATTTTTTAGAAAAAAAAATTCCCCTTGCGCAGTAACGAATCTGAAGTAGAGATAAATTATGATCGATTCTATAACATCAGTCACTTTTTATTTTACATTTTTCAGCTTACGTTTAGGCGTGTTTATATGTTTATATTACATAATAAGTATTTGAAATAGAATAATAATCTAAATTTTTACCGAAAGTATATGCGATGGAATAAATTTTATACTATGTTAAAAACTATGATAAAAAGTATGAGGCAATAAAATATAGATATGTGTATGGGGTAAATCAAGGAGAGATTTACCACTGGATGAGATGTACAATTTCATTATTTGTTACTGCACCTCCCCATAGATTTCACAACTACTCAGTCATATGCTGAGAGACATATTGAATAGGGTTAATTCTTCTCAAAATCCTAATATGTTTTCCACTAATAATCGTTTTTGCTGTCAATAAGTCAAGTAATTTTTATTACATATGTTTATAATCATACAACTAAAAGTTTTATTATTATTACATCACCGAAATTCTTTCATGATGAATAATCTCGGGGAACGTATAGACTTCCAAATAACCTAAAACGTTAAAGTGAATTCCAACGTGCACTGTTAGGCTGTATTTATCAGCCAGACATTCGGAAGAAATAGATCAGATTAACAGCATAGATAAGTAGGTAAAGTACCGAACCAAAATTTTTTACAATTTTCAGGATGACTTTGCCGACGTTTGGAGATAGAATGAATATGTGGGATGAGAGGGAGATGCGAAAATTACATACAGACATAACGAACAGTAGATTTTGATACAGTGTCTATCTTAAGTGTGTTGGATTTATGAAGGATGTTCATGGTTTCACGTAATGTTGTTCAAAGATATCATATAGCAAGAAATAAGTAGGGGGGGACGAGCAAAGTTTGAATATCAATTCAGAGTAGCATAAAATAAGTCATTATTATGAGAAAGATGATTTTATCTAGTGTAACTATTTCTATCTCGGGGTAATCGGCTGCATTCCTCCTTTGGATTCGCCCTTGGGAGAGAGTGATCTTTACAATCTTGAAATTTATAATTTTTAGGACGGCTAAGCCGAAGTTTGGAACGAACCCGAATATGTGGGATGAAGCGAAAATTGAGACCAAACGAAAAGCAGAAGTTGATTCAGTGTGTATCTTGCTTGTGTTGAATTTATGAAAGGTGTTTGATGTAATATGTGAATATTGTCCAAAGAAATCAAATATCAAGAAAGAAGGTATTGCGAAACAATCTCAATTCATAGTGAATGATGGCAGTTTTAGTGTTAGAATCTACTACGAATTCAAAAAATACATTTCATTTTCATATATTTTAAAGTTAAATAATAACTTAATATCAAGTAAGAAAATTTACTTCCATTGAATAAAAACAAACGTTTATAAATGTAATATATTTGTAATACTTTCATTATTGTATAGTATTGCCACGGATTCATATGGCGCATCCAACTGGACTACCCCGGATGAAATTGACCACATAGTAAACATAAAAAAAAAGAAATTCCTTAATAGATTTGACCATTTGAATCAGATTTTTATAACACATTATACATTATAAAAATCCATTTAAAAAGTATAATATATGTAAATACATTGCTCTGAGCGAACGAAGAAAAAACGATGTCTCATTCCTACAGGAGTTACCCTCAGAGCTTTAAAGCTCTTAAAATTTGTCAAAAGCAAAAACTAGAGCGGAACTTAAAGTAGTGTAACATGGAAAGATACTTTCAAAAATTAAAGCTGAGGTGGCTTTTCATAAAACTAAATATCAAAGTGGAAGGCGTTAAAATACGTAGAAATAGTTATATACTTGCGCACAGATCAAATTATTATTAATTCACAGTATTGCAGCATAGTAAACACTGGTTTTGTAAATGGAAAACCATACGTTCTTACAAATCATGTTTGTTAAATATGTAGTATAGTAAAATTTGCAATAAAGGCACGTTTAATCGTGTTATTCGTAAAATTACTAGCTTTATATTATTATAAACTAGCTGAAGTACCCGTTCTTCGCACGGGAAAGAATGGACTTTTTGATATTACGATTTGTGGTGATTACTATTTATTGTAATAAAGAGATATAGCAAAATGGATATCGCTTTATATTGTGTTCAATAACCATGCATACCGAATTTCAAGGCAATCGTTTGTACGGTGCAGAAGGTCATGCGGCGTAGCGCAATCTAGTGGCGAGTTTTAGCAAAACGGATACGGCGGAAATATTCTTCGCACTCAGATATCGATGAATACGAAATTTCAGGACGAACGGCTGGACAGCCCTGTGAAGTTCATGTGTTGACGCGACATCTAGTGGCAAATTATATAGGAAAATGGATAGCGCCAAACTCTTCCCCGTGTTCAAATATCTATGTATACCTATTTTCATAGCGATCAGTTGCACAGTCAAGAAGTGATGCACAAGTCAAGCCGAAATCTGTGCAAACCGCTAGAACTCACTTTCTCAAAATCGGCATTTGAGCCATTTTATTTTTTCGCCAAACTAAAAAAAATTACCTATTAGCCTCGGAAATCTTCAATTCTTATTGTTTTGCGTATAAAACATTTCATTCCTGCTCCGATTTCCCATGCACACGATATTATAATTTAAAAAAAAATAACCTTACGAATATAAACTAACAAAAAAAAATCGTTATTATTCTTTTATTTTTACTTTGAGAATTTAAAACATCTTATTCGGCAAAATCGCCAGACATGGCAACCACGATCCTTATTTCACACTTTTTTCACTACAGGGGTTACAATTACGGAAAGCTTTTTGCGTGGAGAACATAAAAAATCTCTTAAATTCTGGGAACGGGTGGACTTTCAAACTTTTAAAGTGGACTATGATTTATTCTATATTATTTTACATATCTGTGCAAAATTTCAGGCTGATATGTCCATTTTTGTGGATTTGTATACAACTCAAATCCACAAACAAACAAACAAACAAATAAACAAACAAACAAACAAACAAACAAACAAACAGAATTTCATTTTTATTTATAAGATAAATCGAGTAAAAATATAGCTTAAAAATCTTTGTATATACATATATATATATATATATATATATATATATATATATATATATATATATATATATTTCTTCAACCGCGAAATGTACATTTCCTTAAAAATGTACAAAATCATAAAACGTCCTTTTAACTATGTAAGTAAAATCTTACAGTGAATAAATATATATAATATGAATATTTCTGTAAATCAGAGATGCATAGAAATAACCAGAGTAGTCACTCTACCATTTTAAATGAGAGAAAATATAAATTTTATTTAAACCTTCGCTATTTTCGCTTGAGTAAATTATAAACCCTTTTCACGCAAGGCCTTCTCACAAAAGTAACTTAAAACTTTAGCGCGTTTTATTTTCTTCCTCTTTTTGCAATCGGGATATTTGACAGAAAATATTGTATTCATATGTCACGTTTAAACTTTTAACGCTAATGAAATGTTTCTGCTAAGTGGGTTAGAGAAATTTTAAATAGAAAAATATTTCTTTTACGTGGTTATAAATCTGTAATAGCCAAGATTATAAAGGGTGCTTTGATTACAACTTTTATCAGGACACTCTTAGTTCATGCTGTGTATGAATGATTGTATTTAGAAATATATAAATTTAAGTTGCATTCAAACTGTACCATATATATATATATATATATATATATATATATATATATATATATATATATATATATATATATATATATATATATATATATATATATATATATATATATATATATATATATATATCGGTTTAGATATGCACTTCCAATTTGGAAAATGTTTTAAAAAGGGTAGAAAATATTTTTACGTGCTTTTCGAACCAAAACACCCATTTCGAAAAAAATTACTAAAATTAAATTTTTATACGGTCCCCAGGTCCTATCACTTATATTTAGGAAAAGATGCAGTACACAAAAAGAAAGTAAACACAAAGTTTCATTTTATTTCGATAAAAACTGACCGAGTTAGGGAACTTTTAAAATCATACATTTCATCCATTTTCTCAGACATTTTCAAGAAGCTAATAAGGGACCGTCTTGAAAATGGCCGAGAAAATGGATGAAATGTATGATTTTGAAAGTTCCATAACTCGGTCAGTTTTTATCGTAATAAAATGAAAGTCCTTGTGTTTACTTCGTTTTTGTGTACTGCATCGTTTCCTAAATGTAAGTGATAGGACTTGGGGACTGTATAAAAATTTAATTTCTGTATTTTTTTTCTAAATGGGTTTTTTTCGTTCGAAAATCACGTAAAAACATTCTGTACCTTTTTAAAAATATTTTTCAAATTGGAAGTGCATATCTAAATCGAACAGTTCGGGAATTAGCTATTGCGTCACATTAAGGATGGACACCATGTATATATACACTGCTCAAAACAATTAAAAGATACTGCAATTTTAGGTGGATCTTGTGGCTGGGAAACTTTTTAGCTAATTGATACATGGTTGACAGACGTAGTAGGCTATATGAGAATAAATTACATGTTTGGTAGAAAAAAATGCATTTTATTGCGCATTTGTGTAGAAAAGGAAAAAAAACACAATTTGTGCATGTGAGAAAAAAAGAATAAGAAAATATGTTTTCTTCAAAGGAAATCATTTTCAGTAGGGGGTATGGTTTCCACGGACGGCCAGCAACGTTGAACACCTTTGAGGCATAGAGTCAATGAGGCTATTCATAACGAGTTGGGGTATTCTGTCCCACTCTTCCAGAAGAGCACTTTCCAGTTCTTGGAGAGTTTGTGGGGGGTGGTTGGCGGCCAGAAACTTGTCTTCCTAGAGCGTCCCAAACGTACTCTATTGGATTCATGTCTGGAGAACACGCTGGCCATTCCATTCGTACGATTCCTTTTCAAAAAGGAAATCCTCCACCAGGTTAGCACGATGTGGCCTGCAGTTATCGTCCATTAAAATGAAGTCAGAGACTACAATAGGTCTGAGGATCTCATCCCTATATCGGCGACCAGTCAGAGGTTCATCTCGAATGATGCAGAGGTCTGGGCGCCTGTCAAAGAGATGCCACCATACACTAACACTCCCCCACCGCCAAAGCTGGCACTTTCATGCACGAACGCAGGATTATTCCTACTGCCACGGTCCCTCCAGATGAAAATACGCTTATTATCAGATGAACTGAAAAACGGGACTCGTCAGAAAAAAGAACATTGCTCCATTCATTTCTCCTCCAGTTCACATACTCTGTTGTCCACTCCCTGCGGTCGCGACGATGCCTTGATGTTAGTCTAACACATACCATCGGTCGGCGAGCATACAGACCTACACCATGGAGCCGGTTTCGGACAATCTGAGTTGAAACCGTGGTGCCAGTAGCCGAGCGAAGGTAATGTTGAAGAAGAGTAGCGTTCATATTCCGGTGTCTCCGAGCCGTTAACACTAAATAACGATCTTCATTGGGCGTTGTTGCCCGTCTTCGACCTTGACTTGGTCTTCGGTCTGCACTTCCAGTCGCCAAAAACCGGTTCAAGATCCCGGAAACCACACTTTGTGACACTCCAATGGCTTGCGCTACTTCGGCTTGAGTTTGGCCCCCTTCTAACCTACCGACAATTCTCCAAGGTTCTGAATCGGTTAAATGACTTCGCTGAGACATCGCACTCATCGAAACAAAGCAGTCACTGAATGCCGATCATCTTTGTCTTCATTGTCTTTTATTCAGTTGAAAGTCCAATTTCATTCGCTGCCCCTGAAGCGACGTTTTTAACGTCGAACTCAAAATGAGCATACTCCACAGTTTGAAAATCAGAGAAAATTGCATTTGTGATTCTCTTCTTACATTTTCGGCAAAAAAAAATTTCGAAATCTTTATTTTACATAAAACTTACAATATCCTTCAATTGCTTTGAGCAGTGTATATATATATACATATATATATATATATATATATATATATATATATATATATATATATATATATATATATATATATATATATATATACAGAGAGAGAGAGAGAGAGAGATAATAAAGCTTCCGTAAACTACCAGAAACAGATCCTAAAAGTACGAATGTTGGCACAAAAATAGACTTTTTATGTAATTTATAGATATAATAGATTTTTTTTCCGGTGGTAGACAAATTGAGTTCAAGGTTTGACAAATGAGTAGCAAATAAATGCTAACAAAAAAACTTAATAATAACAATAAAATGATTTCTTGCCTCCCAGTACCGTTCGATCAAAGTAGCCTCATGAAGGGCTTTGTCGAGAGAAATATGATGAACACACAGTCACCTCAAAGTTCACAGGTAAGATTAAGAATTATACCAATTTTAGATGTGTGCAGACAAACAGTCAAGCTGTGTGAAGAGTCTACAAAATTGCAACCGTCTCACTGCGGTGCTAGTTAGATATACCCATTTGCTCCAAGAACCTCCTACTACTGAAAACAGTTAGAGACCTCAATTCTTTATAAGGTTGGGAAGAAAAAATATTAGTGATAAGATGTTTTATTGTACAAAAAGAGACATCGATATGTGTAAATTAAGACGCGAGCAACTTTCTTCACAAGTACGTCAGCTTGTTAATTGTCTCTTGGTCTACAGTGATACGAGATTCATTGAGGAACATTTTTTAACATTTAACATTTCGTGGGCTTGGACCACAGACCTTGTTATGTTTACAGTGTTATTATATTTAATATCAAATTAATAATTATTCTTTGTTTTATTTTATTCAAAAATGTGACATGTGTTTACCTTAAAAATTATTAGAGAAACTAAAAAAAAATATATATATAATGCAGAATCTGAGTTCGATCCCGATGGAAGAACAGAATTGGAATTAGTGAAATGTATTCATTGTTTTCGATATAGGTCGAGCAGTTAATTATTTACACAAGTAACTCATGATGGTAGAAGATGAAATTTGTCCATATGAGGAGAATTCATAAGGGGGGTTTCTTTATTTTAAAGTTATGTGCTAACGGATAATCTAGAATATAGTAAAGGGAGGATGAATGTGTTACTACAAATACATTATGGTCATGACCATTTTCCTATTTTGAATAAATACTCCATAAATTGTCCATTTCCTATGAAAAACATATAGAGATCTATATCTATTAAATAAATGACAGAATTAACATTCGGAAAAAAATAAAAATGTTTCATATATGTTTCTGTGAGTTCTTAATCCCACTTATCTGGTCAATTTTTGATTTTAGCGACGTTTGAGAAAAGGTTATGGAATCTGAATATCGAGAAGTGGACATCAAGTTGAATTTCAGTAAATCAAAACTGCCTATTTGATAACGGAAAATGCGATTTTTTTCCTAAAATTCCAATATGTGTTTTTATCAAGTTTTAATAAATCATTTTAGTTGTGATATTCCATAGAGTTAAAATATCGTGTACTATAGGATTTTTACACATATATTTTGTACAATTTTTAATGTTGAAAACAGCGATTATTCCATCGGATCCATTTTTTGTATGTGTATTTCGAAATTTCACACATCCTAGAAGGAAAGGTCATGAGTTAAAACAATCTACTGCACTTGAAAACAGCTCTGGTAATGGGAATGATAGCGGGACGTTGAAATTTATCACAGTTTTTTCAGAGCTATGGATATAGTCAAATCCTCTTCATCCGACTATTTGAAAACGCAGAAGAAGGAAATAAAATATGAACAGAGTCCGCAAAAAGATTTCCTAGTCAGTATTAGATTTGTCATTGGGAACGGAGATGTCAATCTAGAATCTTATCCAGTCAGGTTCAGGTTAGCTGTTGCTCAAGGGATCTTGTACCTGTTCTCTTGTTTCTGATAACATTAATGTCTTCAGAATTTTCCAAGTTAAGTGGCTCACTGAGCCCAGCATACTCAATATTTGTACATATTCGCTGTTAATGCATAATTAAAATGACCTATTTATACCAGACGTTATATATATATATTTAATTTACAAATGTTTTAATCTATTAATTTGTGAAAACATAAATAATTATTATTTTCCTTTAGATAGGTTTGTGGCATATAAGATTAAGTCAATTTAATTATGTATTATCAGAGTGGATGTAGAAAACATATTGAGCCTGCAAAATGATTTTTATGTCTATTAAGATGCGCTCAGTGAACCAAATATGGAAAGCAGTTACTTTTAATAAGTGAATAAATTAATTATTCGTCATTAACTTAGGAAACTTTTGCAGATACTAATGTAAACAGAAAAGGCAATTGTACTGATGTACAATACATCTCACATGTAAATAAATTAGTTTTGTAAATGAGGGATCATATATATATAACAATTTTTTCCGATTTTTACTATTTTTAAAGAGAACCAGAAGAACGACAGGGATAGTATCGTATTTCAGAAAGGTGTTATTCAAAATTTAACTCCCCATATTTCATACATCAATAAAAAATTAAGTTATTTCAAAATCTTATCCACTGTTAAAGACAGTGGGAAAGAGAAATTCTTGGAGTCCAGGAGGTTATCTCCCTTATATAACTAAACATTTCGTGAAGTGTTAGTCGGAAACATCATCTTTAAAAATATAGAAGAAAAGTAATTGTAACGTCAGTATAAAAGTATAAATGTGAAACACTTTCAGATGTCTATTTAATGGGAAACATCATTATAGTTATCATATTCTTGTTATTATTATTAAGATGTACGGAAAATTCTAATGATTTTAGTTGATCGACATATCACGATAATTAATTAAGATGTTAATTAGTTTAAATGTGTGTATTATTAGAAGAAATGTTGAAATAATAAGTAAAAAAGAAATAATTAAACTTCTTATGATAATCATACATTGCTTCATGCTTCTTTTTCATAAAAAATAAATTTATGTATGTTTCTTAAAAAGAATAAATATGGCTAAGACGAATATCAACAATGAATTACTATGTAAAAATGAACTGTAAAACTCATTAGTTTTATAAATAGATATCTCATTAAATAATGTATCTTTATTGATAGTGACTTCTAAAATAAAGCAATCATAATTAAAGGTTAACCAAAAGACAAACGGGAGTACAATACATCATGTCAAAACATGAAAGTTAAAATCATAGATAAAACTCGATTATATATGAAGCATATAAAAAATCGCAATATCATTTATAAATGTGAATCGATCGGGAAGGTAATAACTTTATGAATAGAAAAAAATTACTCGCTCTTTCTCTCTCTCTCTTTATATATATATATATATATGTGTGTGTGTGTGTGTGTGTGTGTACATATATGTATATATATATATATATACATAGAAATACATAAATTAGTACATACTACTCTCTCATTCGTATCCAATTACCTTTAAGTACTCTTAAGGATTTGTGTAAAAATTCCCATTTTTCTTGATTATATTTCCTAAAAGTAACTGAAAAAAATGTTCTCCAAAGAAATGCGATGTTTATTTTTTTCAAAGCATGAAAATATTGTTCTTGAAATTTCAACAACCAAAATCTCGAAAATATAATATACAACTGAAACGTTTAAGGGAGTGCTGTAAAATTAGTGTCATTGTATATGCGAATAGTCATATCAGATTTTGTTGCATAAATTGCAGCGTTTATGCACAAAAAATATATAAATATGTCAGAGGCATCGTGATATAATAAAGGATTTTATATATAAACGGAAACATTTTCTATACTTCGAAATGTGAAAATAAATTCAATAGAGAATAAAAGGGTACGTTATTTTTACTGTTTCTTGATTATGATACTTCATCTCTTTAAGCAAGTTTTATTTGAAAACATTTTTCTTTTTCTTTTTTTTTAATGTAACTACAAATATTTTGAGGTAACACAAACATAAGATACCTTAAAATAAATGTGGCTATTGGTCAGAAAATTCATAAAATTTTATTGCAGAGTAAGATAACATTCTTTCAAAAATTTACATATAATCTACATATACTACCACTATATAATCAGAAAAGTATAAAGAATCAGGCCCTTCAATCACTTTTCGATTGAAATAAGATATTGAAGAGGAAGTAAAATATGTGTTAATGTGTAAAATGTTAATTAATTAATGTTATTTTCTCATCAGTTATGTGGAACATTTTTAAAGCAATTCATTTAATTAACTTTAATGTCCTTTGAGGCCCTGGTGGTTCTTCGATGTTATCCCTAAACTTTTGAATGTTGAATGAATAATACTTTCCGCTATGTGTAAACTGTTCCCTATATTCTCTCAATATAGAAACACGCTAAGTATTTCTTATACGTTTATACAAACGCCATTAGAAATAGGTGATTGGTTTTTCATTGGGAAATGACCATTTTACACAGTTTTTTATCGCGTTTCATCTAAAAACGAAATTCTGCACTTGGTCCAATAACCAAAATTCAATCTAAACAATGATTGGGATATACCCTGCAGGCAGTGAATGGGCAAATACCCATTAAAATAATGCTTGGGATTTAATTTGGCCTTCATAATTGTGCAAAATGTCTAAATTTGTCCACTATACACTGAAGTGAAGACGAAATTTTGATCCGCAAATTGGCCCACGCTCTGCCCATTGCCGAGTGGTATTTTGGACAGTTTCACATCCAGGGTATATAAACTATGTGTATCCGTACACTTTCCCCGTTACGGTCCAATTCCTTTTCATTCTCGAAAGTCTCCGTAACTAGTGGTAACCCGAGCTGAAATTTACAGTAGGTGATTGTGTGTGATTATGGCAACACTACACTAGGGCGATCTGCCAGAATTTCTAGTAGGAAAAGCAGTTTAATGCAAAACTTCAGTGTTCCGAAATAACAGATACCTCAAAAAATTGCTTCGGCTTATCAAGTGAATAATAAATTCTGTTTTCATTCTTTCTACACACGCACGTGTCACAAGCTATACATTAAGAGTGTGCAGATTCAATTTAGATGTTTAGTTTAGAAGAGATTCGTCAATAAAATACAATTGTAGATGTTTAATCGTAATTGGACATGGAAATTAACATTTTTACTCTTGAGCCATCGAAGATATACTTTGTTCACATATTTGGGGGGGGCACCCTTAGCTCTGGGTCTATGGCTACAGCTGTGTTCACCTAAAAGTAAATATGGTATTGCTGAAGCGACTTCTAAAGGCATTGCAGAATTGATTAATTTACTTGCACGTCTGTAAAAATGTTTTTTTCTTCTAATAGTTCTGTTTTCAGAGCATTACACTGGTTTTCTTTAAATATAACACGATAAATAATCCAAGAATAAATTTTTTCTTTAACATAAAATAAAGAAATTAGCCAAGTTCGAGTATTAAAAAAGTGCAAACAATCTAATCTAAATTATGAACTTAAGCTGACCAACCTCCACCCATTTTTTTTTTCACTTGTCATCTGAATAATAGAAAACTGTTCAATCAGATGGTTTGATTGAACCATCCAACAGGTAATAGACCTGTTGATTACCTGTTGGATTCATCTTTGGATTTAAAGTTGAATTTTACTTCTTTGATTTATCATAAAACTTAACAATTACTCCTTTCCGCTAATCTAACATGACGGGCTTAACAGGATGCATTTAACCTATGATCACATTACCCCTTTCGAGATCATTGATATTCAGTAGAAGGCATTTAACTACTGCTCTGCTCTGTTGTTTCCATTGTTACATTAGCCCGTTAAATTAGCTCCCGAAATCAACGATCAGAGGAACAAAATAAAGGAGAAAATTATTTTCAAATTACCGATTCTTTTCATACAAAGAAAGTTTGACAGCAAAGTGCCTCTAGTGTCTTTTTTTCCTTTCCGACTCATTATAGCTTTTTAAAGATGCGAAAAATGAAAATGATAAAGTATTAACGTCTGAAAGAAATGAAAAACTAATATTCATTTCTGCACGTTTTATGTTTCCGTTTCTACTTATGGAAACTTGAAGACAAGATAGTTCTTGGTTGTTCGTTGTAATTAAAATGAAATTGTTTTTGAGATTCTAACATACCTATAAGACGTACAAGCTACATGGAATTTTAGAAGTACTGTATTTTCCTCTTAAAATATTTAACAAGTATACACTTTTGAGCATGAAGCAACTAATATCTTTTTGATCAAATTATTTTCTGTAAAATAGTTAATGTTAGTTACTTAGTAACTGCTTAATGCGTGTAAATGACCTATATAAATGTAATTATTTTCCAAGGAAATATTCCTAATGTATATTCTTACATTAAGGAATAACTATACGGTGAGAATATTTGTGTGAGACTTCTGCACATTTCCTCTGCAAATGCACACTTTGATGTGATTACCTGCATACACATGTGAATGCTTTGTACATGTGCACATGATAATACCTCGGATTTAACACTATTTCAGATTGTATTTTATTTACAGGAAACGATCACTATGCTAGAACTGAGAGAAACTGGGTTGGAAATACGTATATACATTTTCAAACTCTTTACAGTACATTGATTTAACTCGTTTTACAAATAAATTAAATGATTTTCTTACAACATTAATAAATTTGATTTCTCTCTATTATCTATTTTATGAGAAAAATTTAATACTCTTGAAAAGATTAAAAATTAACAAATAGCTTAAAATTAATGTATGCTGTTATAACTATAGAAGCGTCCCAACGTTTCTATAGTTACTGTATGTATTACATTTTAGAATGTTAGTTCATTTAACGCAATGACTTTTCCTATCTCATTGAATTATATTCATTACCTTCAACCTATAAATTACACTATCTCAATTGACTAAATTAAGTTTCCAATGTTCTTTGTTGGAAATGGTTCTGAATTTCATTCAAGCAGATCCATCGCGGCTGGATATAGTATTAAGTTCGATTTTAAGAGAAGTTCGTTGTCAAGTTCAACTTGACAAAGCAAGTTTTAGCATTACATGATGGTTAATGCTAATTCAAAACAAAAAAATAAACACTTAACATATATTCAAAAAAATATTTTCATTTTAAGATATGTTTAGAACTAAAAAATGAGCACTTTGTCCTTTATATGGGGATTAGAGTGTCCCTCATTGTGGGTTATTTTTTTTGCCCGCATATTAAAAGTTTTCCTTTTGATCAGATTGACTCGCATGCAATGTTTCAGTCCAGTAGAATGAAATTAATCCTTGCCGACCTGAGGCAGAATTTTCAATGTTACAATGGATGGTACGATGTATTTAGAACACATAAAATACTTTGTGTTATTAATTAAATGTTATACTTTCAATTGTTACCAACAACATCGATATTTTCGTTTGCATTTTGCTGCAGAATTTAAAATTAGTGTAGATATTTTCTTTTTTAACGTGAATTTTTTTGCAATCTCGATAAAAGTTGCGATGATCTTGCACACAACGAGTTACAAATTATTTTTGTTTTTCATTAATAGTTTAAAGTCCTGCATTGATTTAACACAGCTTTCACCACTGTCATTAACCGCTTTCAACAGAATAATTTTACATTTGGCTTCAAATATGGCAGTTTTTCTTAGGTTGAAGGGGAATCTTGTTCAAAGAGGTACCCAAATGAAGGTGATTTATAAAGGATTTATGAAGGTGATTTACAAAATCATCTAATGCTTACTGGAAAATACAAGAGTAACAAAATTACAAAGTGCAAAAATAAATATACGAGGGTTGCCTTTTAAGTTTCTACAAAAAGCAGGAAGAAAAATAATTTTTTTGGGAACAAACTGTTTTATTGCTTTTCAAAATATTCGGCTTAAAAATATATATGTTACAGTGAAAACCAGAAATCAGTCAAAACCCGAATTAACTAGGCAAAACGCGTTCTGGCTGACAGCGCTAGGCAAAACCCGAATTAACTAGGGAAAACCCGTTTTATTCGAGTAGCGGTAGCACGTTTTCGAGGGGCCCCTACAGCGGAGGCATATTATCCAGGGAGCCCCCTACAGCGATGGCCGGACCCACTGATAATTTTTTGGGTCTCGCAAAGGGCCAGCTTCAGCATATTTTCGAGGGGCCTCCCTAAAGCGATGGCCGGACGCAGTAATGTTTTTTTTGGGTCTGGCAAAGGACCAGCTTTAGCATATTTTCCAGGGGGGCTCCTACAGCGGTGCCGGACCCACTGATGTTTATTTGGGTTTCGCAAAGGGCCAGCGTCAGCATATTTTCCTGGGGGCCCCCTACAGCGAAGGCCGGACCCACTGATATTTTTTTGGGTCTCGCAACGGGCCAGATTTAACATATTTTCGAGGGGCCACCCTAAAGCGATGGCCGGACGCAGTAATCCGTAGTAGCACAACTAGTTCAAAAAACGTTTAAATTACAATGGAAACACGATTTTTGACGTTAAAAAACGTGTTTTAAACGTTTTTGGACTAATTGTGCTACTAGTAATGTTTTTTTGGGTCTCGCAAAGGACCAGCGTTAGCATATTTTTCAGGGGGGGCCCTACAGCGGTGCCGGACCCACTGATGTTTATTTGGGTCTCGCAGAGGGTCAGGGTTAGCATATTTTCGAGGGGGGCGACTCTAAAGCGATGGCGGGACCCATCGATGAGCAAGGGGCCATCGTTAGCATATTTTCGAGGGGGCTCCTTAAAGCTATGGCCGGACCCAGTGATGTTTTTTGGGGGTCGCAAAGAGCCAGCGCCTTAGCATATTCTCGAGGGGGCACCTTGAAGTGATGGCCGGACCCACTGATGTTTTTTTGAATCTCGCGGAGGGCCAGCGTTACCATATTTTCCGGGGGGCCCCCTAAAGTGATGGCCGGACCCACTGATGTTTTTTCAGAGGCGTAGCTACAGTGGGTGACACACGGGGCAGATATAAGTGGTGTCACCCCCATACGAGCATTTTTGCCTCCATACATGCGATATTTTTGGAATTTTTGCTGTACAAGCAATCGGGTGTCGCCCCTTTGAGGGTGACACCCGGGGCGGACCGCCCCCCCGTCCCCGTCTTGCTACACCACTGGATTTTTTGGGTCTCGCAAGGGTCCAGCGTTAGCATATTTTACAGGGGGCCCCTACAGCGGTGGCCAGACCAACTGATGTTTTTTTGTGTCTCGCAAAGGGCCAGCGTTAGCATATTTTCGAGGGGGCTCCCTGAAGTGATGGCCGGGCCCACTGATGTTTTTTTGGGTCTCGCAGAGGGTCAGCGTTAGCATATTTTCGACGGGGGCCCCCTACAGCGGTGGCCGGACACAGTGATGTTTTTTGGGGTCTCGCAAAGGGCCAACAATAGCATATTTTCGAAGGGGGATCAAGATCCAATTTTTAGTGGATAAAGCATTAACATTCCGGAATTCACATGGGAAAACATGGGGACCGGCCACCACTGTAGGGAGCACCCCTCGAAAATATGCTAACTCTGGCTCTTTGCGAGACCCGAAACAAATCAGTGTGTGCGGCCATCGCTTTAGGAACCCCCCTGGAAAATATGCCTCCGCTGTAGGGGCCGCTCGAAAACGTGCTACCGCTACTCGGATAGAACGGGTTTTCCCTAGTTAATTCGGGTTTTGCCTAGCGCTGTCAGTCAGAACGCGTTTTGCCTAGTTAATTCGGGTTTTCCCTAACGCACTCAGTTAGAACGCGTTTTCCCTAGTTAATTCGGGTTTTGACTGATTTCGGGTTTTAACTGTAACATATACGCTTTTCTACCCGCTCAAACCAATTCTTGAAACTGTTTTTTTACTCTGAAATTGATATCTCGAAACATGGTTTTGGAAGGTATCAACAGCTTCTTGAGGTGATAAAATTCGCTGCCCACGCATTTTTTGTTTGATATAAGGGAACAAGAAAAAGTCGTTAGATGATAAATCAGTACAAAATAGGCAATGAGACATTAATTTGATATTTTTACCCTTCAAAAAGGAAATTGTTTCACGCTCTGTGTGGGAGCTGGGGTTGTCGTGATTAAGAATGGTGAGTCGATTTTTGTTGTTTTTCCTGATTTCGTTGATGGCTTTTAGCAAACAAATTTCTGCTTACCATTTAGCGTTAACAGTTTTTCGATCCCCTAAAGGAATGATTTCGATATTTTCTGTAAGGCCGAAGAAACAAGTAAGAATTTTCTTGGAAGTGCTTGATGAACGAACAACTTTCGTGAGATTTGGATCATCTGGAAACACCCAAACAGTGGATTGTTGTTTAGTTTTCAACTAATACGAATATATCCAAGTTTCTTCAAATGTAATGATATTGTATACGGATTTTGCAGCTCCCAATTGGAATTTTTTGAGCATTTCCTCTAGCCAATTTGCACGAGCCTCTTTTTCAGCTTCTGTCAAATTGTGCGGAATCCATCTGGAACAAATTTTTTTAACAGCTAAATGTTCGTGTAAAATCGAATGTATTGCAGTCTGTGATATGCCAAGGGATGCATATATCTCACTATATCTAACATGCCGATCTTCTTCAATCATGTTGTGCATAGAATGGATGTTGTCTGGAATCACTACTGATTTTGATCGTTCTTCACGGGATACATCATTGACGGAAGCAGGACCACGACGAAATTCTGCAAACCAATTGTAAACAGTCGTTCCTGATGGTGCTTCATTACCAAAAGTTTCACGAAGTGATACTAAGCATTCTTGTCGAGTGAGGCCTCTCTTAAAATCATAAAAAATGAATTTATTTCAATAATTTATCTTTTACATCTCGCTATCCAAAAGGACAAGCAAAATTTTCATATACATTTCCCTTAGTTTGGTTACTATGACACTAAGTAAATATTTAGGTAAATTTTACTGTCCCTTTTGGATAGCGTGGCACAAAAGATAAATTAACTTATTGAAATAAATCCATTTAAATACATTATATAGACTCGGTGAAAGTGTGATATATTTGACAGAGTATTTCATAATTAAAAGCATTGCTTAAATGCGTAAATCTTCTTTTGAAAATAAAACGAAAGTAACTGTAATGGAATTTAAAAACAAATCTTTAAAAATCCCAGAAGGGCGTCACTCAAAATTTGATATCACTATTTTTAAGACCCATACTTAAAATTCATATAGCTATAAAGTAAAATGCTGCGTCGCAAATTTTTAACCCGCTGAGGGTTTTTGCATGGTTATATATTCCGATAAAAACCAAAGAGTAGCATAGGAATATTCTGGATTTGTTAATTTTTAATCTTAAATTGTAAGCGAGGAAAATAATTGGTAATTTGTCTTCATAGGGTAAATGCCATCTTCTGTATAACGATATTTTTTTTTTTTCTGTATATAATAAGGATTGTCTTACAAGCTGTTTGTTCTTCTAACGATTTTTATTAACGTCAAGTATTAATTTCAAAGCAGTAAAGACGGTCTTTTTAATTATATAGAACATAAAACAAAATACTTTCAGAGAAAAATCTGCATTATGGTTACTTCCATATTTAATAATCTAGTTTTATTGTTGGCTTTAATAAATCTCACTACATTTTTCTATTACCTTTAAAACAGTGTTTTCTGGGATCTGTGAGTAGTCATTGATCTTGAATTATTTTTTGTAAATTTATAATGGTACTGGTTTTTGTTCTATTAAAAGATGATTAAATGCAAAATGTAATATTTTGTGTTATGATAACGTTATTATAAACGTTATTACATTATATCGGTTAAAGGGTAACATTTCACCAACACTGCTCTATCAGACATTTTTTTCTACCAAAATCTAGCTGCAAATAGTAACAGTAAATGTATGTTTGAAGTATTTTAGTTATTTCTTTCAAATTTTCTTAAAAATTTGCTTTTGAATTGACTTGTGTATCTGTAATTTTACAACTCACTGCGTTCATAAATATTGCATTTACTAATACGTTTGAGGAAGTATAATCTTAAAAGTTTTTGGAAATCATTAAGTATCGTTTAAAATTTTCCAAAAAAAGTTTGTTAAAGGGTGTTAAACAATTACTGCAAAACATTCTCAAAATAGAAACTTGCACAAAAGTCATTTACAAATAAAGAAATGTACAAGGAAAAGAAGTTTCATTTTTGTTTTTGACATGTCCTGCTTTTTAAAACTAAAAAAGGAAACTAAATCGTTATTTTATAATGAGGCAAAAATCCAAGTACCCATTTAAAGCAGGGAAAAAATAAACATTTAAAAATGCATTCAAGTTTATTTCATCCGTAAATCTTTGCGTCTTTTTAAAGCTCAAGGCAATTAAGTCGTACTTTGAATGCCCGACCTTTAACCAAGAATGTATTTTTCTTTTGGAATATTATTCTTTAAGCAATTTAAAGTATCTGAAGTATATGAAAGAGAAGCACAAGCATTCTAAAGTAATTCAGATAACTATAAATGATGGAAGTTATGCATGTTTAGAATATTTTAAACATCCTATAATGACTCGCTAATTACTTGGAAACTTATGTTCTTTTCTAAATCGAGTTCATTTTAATTACTAATATCAAAGTAGTTAAAATAAAATTCATGAAATTCAAAGGAGATCAGTTATAATTTGGTATTATTAAACATTAACGTATCATGTAACTGCGAGATTCAGAGAAAACTCAAAAAATTAATTCAAGATTATTTGATAAAATAAGCATACGCCAGCCTGCAAGATGGCCCGCATACGCTCACCCGGGCAAATTCACGTCTGATAAAAGCATACCTACCGGCCCGCATCTTCATTGCCCCCCTATAATAAATTTGCAAATATTTTCCTTCTACTATGCAGAATGTCCCTTGACGTCGTGTACTTTGTTGTGTGACGTTGTGGCAAGGTAGACAACACCGTTAGGAATATTAATTGCATAGAAAACACGGGTGGAAATCTATAGGTGGCACTGTACGCGAGCTCTCAAGGTTGCGACTTGTGGTTTCCTCATGGTTATAGCTGCCCTACTATGGGTGAGTGTTTAAGACAGTGAACAAGGTAGATGACAGGAGTGTGAAGGTACCGGGTTTGGATTTATCACGAGACTGTCAATCTAATGGTCTGGGGTTTTAGGCGATTTTCTTCAGATGTAACGTGAATACGCATTAGATCCCTTAAAAAGTTCTCTACGCAAGTCACTTCCTTAGACAGAAGCCCTTCGTATAGGTACGACATAAAACAAAACAAAAATTGCATATCGCCAATTTTTACGGTTTTTCCGGAAGATTATTGGCATTCAAGCAATATTATTTTGCATTTGGCAGATATGACAATGAGGAAGCCACGTGTGCCGTTCTTGAGAGCTCCCGTACAGCACCACCTATCGATTTCTGTCTATGCTTTAACCTTCTGAAGCCGGCGGTACAGCAGTTGTACCAAAAAAAAAATATGACTGGAGAACGGCGCTGGTACAAATGCCTTACCTGAAATTTCTTTCCCCTCTTTGAACGAGAAACCCATTCACCCTTCATGGAAGATAGATAAGGAATTTCGAGAGGTGAGAATCTCTTTTGTTATACTCGGTTATACTGTGGGGGGAAAAGACGAGGGAAGGGAGTTTCCCGTACTACCTTCCTCTCCTCCACCCTACCAAACAAAAGACATGGTATGCTCATCTGCTGAGAAAGAGGGGGATGGAATCTCACGGATTCTGCCGTTTCCTGGGTCGAAATCCTTCAGGAATGAGCCGATGCGAAAAGGTTAATATGCAATTATGAATTTTAATGATGATGTCTACCTGTACAAACCAAGGAGACACCCTGTATAAACCAAGTTCTGTAACATTATCAAAGATGATAAAAGTTACATAAATATCATAAATTTTGGTTGCCGCATTGAATTCTGCATAACCATTTGTAACCCATTTCATAACCCATTTCTAACGACATGGTTTACTTACTGAAAATCATAAGTAATAAATATTAGTGCGGCAAGAAGCTCAGCGGCAAAATCCTGCCGTCATCCACGTTTCCCAGACAGGTTTTTCTCGTTAGCCATTCGTCCAACGAACTATCAGTGAGCTAGGGTCCAAAATAAGCACAAACTCAGACAGTGTCAAAATGCGTCTTATGATACCTAATAGGGAACCGGAACGAAAGGCAACCCTTGGCGTTAAAATAAAAAGAATGGAATTCGAACCCAGTCTCACCCGACTACTCCTATAAGAAGCATACCTTATAGAAAACGGCAACAAACAGACGCCCCTTGCTTTGAGAAAAGAATGGAATCCGAAAACAGCCTCGTCCCACTGCAGCTAGTTAATGCGCACGTTAAATGCCATTCGTATGCGAAAAGACAGGTTTCATTCTGGCTACTCATTGGAAGGCGAAAGTACGCCCATGATCAGACAGTATCAAAAAGACGTCTTTAAACAGCCATTTGTAGCTACGCATGTGTTTTAAGATATATAGATGAATAAAGAAACTATCCAGGAAAAAATACATAAATAAAATCATATAAATTTAATGTATTTATACTTCACTCAACTTAGGAAAAAAAACTTATTTAGCCCATACTAATAATTCTATTGTACAAAAGTTTTAGTTACATAAGAGTAATCATCAATTGCATTGCCCATTATTAGTAACACAAAATTAAAGATGCATTATTATTAAATGGATAAATTAAATAGTTTCGTTTTAATTTATATGTCAACACTGAGGCTGTAGCAGGAAGTTCAAAAATTTACAAATTATTCCAAGGATAATTTTACATTTTGAAAATTTTGAAAAAAACATCTAAATCTGAGAGTAAAACAGATTACTTAAATAACTGACACTGCAGTATTCATACATTTATATTTTATTTAATTCATTCAGAAAATAAAAATGTGCGAATAAATATATTATTTCTAAAAACATATTCTAAAATTCTTTATCACTTTACATTTTTTACAAAATCAAACATTACTTTGAAAAGAGCTAGCTATAAAAAAACTAGTGTGCATTGTTATTACAGTAAAATGACAGTATAACTATAACCGTCGTATGGATATACACGATTAATAACATTATGTTAACGAGGCGTGCGGAAGCTTTTCGCGTTCGAAATATTTCGTTTTGTGTACATAGGCACTTATATCCATGCTGACGAATTATGTTTGAAAAAAAATAAACTTTGTAATCTGAAAAAAACTATTTTTAATGAATTAGAATCACCCCCCCCCAACTGTATGACATACTTTGCATTTGAAGCAGCTAATTTTGTCGAGCAAATGATTAACTTTTTTTTACTCTCGGAAATAAAATAAAGCTAGCTTAAAAGAGCGAAAAAACGCTGACAAATTAGGAACGGGGGGATTTTCAGATTTTTAAAATAGCGCAGATTGTTTTCTATATTTTTAGACATGGTTGTGATAAATTTCAAGCGGATCGTACGAAGGGTGTGAATTTTATTACAGTTTTAGACAATGATTTTTCTATCTTGTTTACATTAATGGCTGTAAAAGTTTTGTTTTCAAGTGGTCGGACCGGAGTTGTTAGAGAGTAAATCAGGGATTAGCGTAACTATAAATTAGGATAATTCTAACTCTTGAAATTCCATAAAGAATTAAACAGAAAAAAAAATGTTCAGCAATATAAAAGAATGCAAATAAAACTTGGAAAAAGGAAAACCTTCTAAAAATACATACATATATGTAGATGGATTATGAAAATTGGTATTTTACTTTAATTGATGTATCTTTTAAATAGTTATTAATTACTCAAGTTTAAATATCTGAAGTGGATGAGAAACATAAATTTTCCAAAAAAATTCAGATAATTTTAAATAATGTCATTTATTCGTGTTTCAGATATACTAAAGGCCGTATATTTTGCCGTTAATTAGCGAAAAAAATATGTTTTAAAAATCAAAGTCTTTATGAGTAAAAATACATAGTAAATATGAAGTTCATCCATTTTACAAAGAAATTAATGGCAATTCGTCATTCCGAAATAATTAAAAAAGTTATAAATATGCTCTTGCGCCAGAACATAATTAAAAAGAAGAGATTTTTAAAAATTCGCTGTTAAAATAAACAAAAGGATCTTTAAATAAATATGTAATTAGTAAAAATATTTTTCTAAGATCGCAAAACAAATAATAATATACGTCTTTGTCTAAACATTCAAGAAAATTAAAATGCAGGAAGAGATATGTGTAAGTACGTTTGTAGTTACTACTGAATTGTTTTTCTTTCAAAACAGAGCATGCACTCGCATCTATTTGCTTTATAAAATTAATATGTAAACGTATGAAGTCCGACTGTTCTATTAATTAAATATAACACTTTTAATTTTGCATTACGTTTCATGTTTATATAACGATGGTGACGTAACATTGACTCTTTAAGAAGTATAACAGCATGGCTATACTTCTAAATTAAACGTATACATTCTTTTAAATATACAGAGGGTGTATCTTATTCGAAAATCTTTTGAATGATTTTGTGAACGCCAGCCTTCATAGTTATGTACTTTAAAATGGTAAGCTTTCGAACTTAACTCCGTGTAAAATGGTGACCCGGGAATAATTAAATTTTAACCATGTTTAAAATAACATGTGCTACAAAATCTGAAATCTTAAATAAAATTTATGAATACGCATAATTCATTCACGAATAATTGACATTTTTTATTCCAGAGGTGTAAAACGCTTTAAGATTTTTTAAGTAAGGCAATCTAGGAGATTTGATTTTCGTTCTATCTCTCAAAATCTGTAACTGAGGCAAAAAATGTACTCACAAATGCGTTCACTCATGAAGCTTAAGAAAAAGATTCTTAATGCACGTATTTAAGTTTTTTCTTTGCTAATTGTGAAATATTTTCTTTAAAATCCAGTATCTGCTTCGGCAGTTTAAATACACGGGAAACAACTCGAGTGGCTCATGCAGTTAAAAATAACAGTAAAAAAAGATACCGCATACAAAAGTGAACATTAGTAAATGCGATGAAAAGGAGGCCATTACCGTTCTGATGCGTTCCAACTGAGTGAAAACTGTACTGAGAAATCTCGTAAACGCCATCAAAGAAATGGCGTTCGAAAAAACAATTTAAACTTCCACATTAAGATTTCTTAAAAACGTGAAAAAAATGCTTAAACGCTGTAAAGTTAGCAATCTTGTAATATATGTATGTGTTTAAAAGAGCAATTTTGAACTTGCATATATTAAAAATCGTTAAAATTAAATATGCATATGTTTACACAAGTATCACATCTCAACGATTACTAACATGATATTAGCAGGGTTTTATTATTGACTATGCAAATGTTCATCAAAACATTTATGAAATCCACCAATTTATTTATAGTTTTTTTTTTTTTTTTTTACTATACCTCTAAATACTCTAAATAGAGAATGAAACACTTAAAAATAGATAAAACACATGTAGATGCATACGAATAACAAATACATAATATAGCGCATTGCATGATAGATAAAATATTTTTATGAAGCGTTTCTTATAATATAGAACTTTCTATTTGCAAAGACATCGCTCATTTTCGACATTCCATAAAAATGAAAAAAGAAGAAAGAAAAATGTTCAGAAAAGAGGCAAATATAAAAGTACACAAATAAAGCAGTTAAAAAAAGAATTTATTTGTGTTTGTTTTACTCGCTCATTTTTTAAGCCTAATTACAGTTGATCTTAACCGTAGGAACCCATTCTTTTAAATAATTATCCAGTACCTCATATTAAATATCTGAAGTGGATGAGGAGATTTTTTTTTTTCCAAAGAGCTTCAGATAGTTTTAATAATGCCATTTTTCTAGTTTCGAAAAAATTAAAAACGTTATAATGACTGAGTAATTCTTAAAAAAAATATGTTACTTAACAAATCAAATCTATTACAGTAACAATGCTTAAATAGCTTCTAAATTTTCGGTGATGACAGAATCCTATTAAAAACAAGAAATTTCAAAGTTTGTTATTAAAATAAACAAAATGTTCTTTAAATAGATATGCAATTGAAGAAAAATTCTTAAAAAATCATGTAATAATATATGATCATGTAATAAAACAAGTAATAATATATAGAATACAAGTAATAATATAATAAAATAGAAGAAAATAAAAATGTAAGAAGAATTATGTGTATAAATACATTTTTAGTTACAATTGATATTTTTTCTCTTGTAATAGCATGATTTACTTTACATAGCTGCCAACTCTTCCGGTTTTTCCGGAAGGTTTTCCGCCACTAATTTTTACTTACGAATTTGAGTTTAAAATAAGTCCAAAATTTCATTGTAAAATAAAATTGTTTGACGGTAGTGATGAAAAATCTTCCGGAAAAACCGGAAGAGTTGGCAGCTATGCTTTTATATACTTTATAAAATTATGATATAGATATATGAAATCCGACTTTTCTCTTTAATAAATATAGTTCTTTTAATTTTACATTACGCTGTATGTTTATACAACTATGTTGAAACAATAGAGGCTAAGAAATATAACAGAATGGCTATGCTTCAAATTAAACGCACACATTTACAAATAATAAAACTTTTTTCAGATGAGAGAGATATTTTAGTCAAAAATTCTTTTCATTCATTTTATGAACACCCTATATATTTTTGTACTTTAAAATTGCAAGTTTTCGAAATTAATTCCGTGTAAAATGGTAACTCAATTATAATTACATTTTAGCTATTTTTAAAATAAGATATGCTATTAAAAACTTAAATGTGAAATTAATTTATGAATACTCATAATTCCTTTATGAGCATTTCACATTTTTTTTTCCATATCAGTGTAAAATATTGCAAGATTTTGCAAGTAAGGGAAACTGTGCCTTTTTTGTTGCTGTTTCTGTCTACCAAACACGGTAATTGAGGCTTAAAACTGTATTCACAAATGTATTCATTAATGAAGGTTAAGAAAAATATATTCATTTTAGTTTTTCCTTTGCTAATTCTAAAACATTTTTTTAATCCAGTGCGTACTTCGGCAGTTTAAATGAGCGGTAATACAGCTCGGTTGGATCATGCTTTTAAAAAACAGGGAAAAAAGGTACCAGATGTAAAAATTAACATTAGTAAATAGGATGAGGAAAAGCCCATTACCATTATGATGTGTTTCTACTGAGGATAAAAGTGATAAATCTCATAAACATCATTAAAGGAATGGCTTAGTCAATAGTGATCTAAAAAATAATTTAAACTTCAACCTTAAGATTATTAGCGACGTGCAAGTAAAAAAACTTAGTTGCTGTAAAGTGAGTAATCCTGTAAAATATGTATGTGCTTAAAGTAGCGATTTTAAGCTTTCATTATATTAAGAACCATCAATATTAAAAGTAAGTAGGTTTACATGAATATTATGCAGGGGTTGCACAAAGTAATATGAACTCTTGCGAAAAAATAGCGCTCGAAATAAACCTGCCGTATACTCCCGCACTATAGCAGTGATGAGTACCACCAGTGGATGAGAAAGTAATCACATATCACCCTGCTGGTAGCGGAGAAAGAAATCGGGGATAGAAATACATTTCTCTGTTAAAATTGCATTATTTCTGACCTCTCAGATTTTGATAGAGGCATGAATGTTAGGGCTCGTCTTGGGGGAGCCTCAGTAACGATAATGGCAACCTTTCTGGGTGTTGAGGAAAAAAAGTGTCCACTGTAGTGTCAGCATATTTAAAACACGGGAAAAACATCTCCTAAAAAGCACAACATTTGTCGAAAGACGAATCCGAATGGCAGAGACAGAAGGCTTTTGAAGAGGGTTGTGGCAAAAAAACGCAAGGCAGCAGCATTTCCGATAACATTCGAGATGAACATACATCTACAGAAGCAGTTTTATCACTCTCCGGCGTGAACTGCATATGGCAAATATCCATGGTAGAGCGGCTATATCAAAAACATTGATTACACCATGCGATGCCTTGAAACGACGAATATGGCGTCACAAGCATAAAAATTGGACACAAGAACAATGGCAGAATGTGATATTGTCAGACGAATTGTTGTTCATATTATTCCCGACAAATGGACATGTTTACATTTGGAGAACGCCACCGGAAGCCGATCACGTCAACCGCCTTCAGCCTACATCTAAGCATGGCGGCGGATTAGTGATGATCTGGGTTGCGATATTACACCTTGGCCTTGGCCCACTTGCTGCTCTGAGTGGCCGTGTTACATGAGAGGATTATGGGTCACCATCTTCACCCAATCGCGCAAACTGTGTTTTCTCATAAACGGCTAGCCTTCCAAGAAGGTAATGCCCCCATTCACATCTGTGGAATTATCCACGACTGGTTTTATGAGCACGACGATGAATTAGAGCATCTCATGTGGCCGCTTCAGTTCCATGATCTCAATATCATTGAACCTATGTAGGGCATTTTCGAAAACAAGCAGCACAGTTGATTCCCCTCGCCAAAGACATTTTCTGAATTAGGTATATTGAATGATATACATGACTTATATTTGACAATCCAGGATGGATACAAGTTGTAATTCATGAAAAAAAAGGGCCAACGGCCTATTAATAAAAAAATTTACTTTTTACAAATGTTCACATTAGACTGTCCCATCCCTGTATCTCAACTTTCAAAATCTACAATTAAAGCTTAAAAAATAAAATAATGATAATGATAATATAATTTCTACCACCAATCCCTACATACCTAAAACCAAGGCAGTAGGGGGGAGGATTTAACCTCCCCTCCTCCTGAACTTCCAAAATGATATACAGTAGAGATCCGGAAATCCACACAACTTGGGACCATGGGTTGTGCGGATGTTGTGATTTTTGTGGTTTTTAGGCCATAAAACAAAAATCAATACAATTCTGATTTTTAAAAAAAATATATATAGTAAAACTACAATGAAATAAAAACACAGACAAAAGTATTTCGCTTATATTTTCACATTAAATATAAAAGCAGAGAAAAAAGAAAAACTTACATGAAGACTAGCAAAGCAAACGCTTCAAAATTTCACTTTTTCAATTTTTAAAACATGTTCTATGGTGATTTGATTTAAAATATTAATTTTTTCCCCACTTTCAGTTTCTTTCTTTATTTATTTAATTTTCCAAATTGTATATTATCGTTAATTATTGTTTTGTTACAGAAAGTTGCTGTTCTCAAAATTTGAGGTATTCTTCTCCTACTTTAAACTTTTATCAAATGGATTTTCTTATTACTATTACCCAATTTTTCATGATCATCATCATAAAAATAATGTTTATCTGGATTGAAAACATATTTTTAACAATTTTATCACTAGTGGATAACTGTGAATTTCATTATTTACATCAAAGAAGGTGTGCGTATTTCGGACGTTTACGGAATTTAGGTCATAGGATTTTTGGTGCTCGCCTGTATTACAAAAGAATATTCAGAGCGTAATGTGATTAATGTGTTTGCTGATGAGCTTAGACGAAGGCGAGACAAATATTCATAGTTGAATCTTACGACGTTTGTACAATTGGCTTCTCCGAGACCGCTTATGTGATCTTGAGCGAATGTGGTACAAAGATATCGCTGAAAAGTTTTTCCCCGGGTTGCCATTCAAGTGAGTAACCGACTCCATGGTTCCAGGTTGCCATGGAGTCAGATGGATTATACCAGCGGTTCTCAACCTTTTTAACTTCGCGCCCCCCCCCCAACAAAAGATAAATTGCGGTGGCGCCCCCCCTCGCATTTTTCAGCATTCATTCAGTTTTTTAATCTTTAACAATGAATATTTAGTCGAATTTTCTACAAAATAATGTTATCAGTAAAGTTTGAATGAACATTTTAATCGAAAATGGATATATGTTTGAGTAAATATGGGAATAAATAAGATGATTTTTAAAAAAAATATGTATCACTATTTGCTCTTTAGTTTTTCTCGCGCCCCCCCTGCAAACGCTCTGCGCCCCCCTTGGGGGTCGCGCCCCACAGGTTGAGAAACACTGCATTATACTCTCTTTGGAGGTAAGTGGGAACGGTGAAAAGGGAAAAAAACAGAGAACGTAAGAAAAAATAGAACAGCTTGCAGTTATTATTATGTCTTCTATATAGATTTGATTTGTGTGTTTTGAATTTAGAAATGCGGTTTTACTTGTAAATATTGTAAATTAAAGTTTCAAATTTTCTAAATAAATGTTATAAGTGAAAAGAACTTCTTATTTGTCATAATCAATTCGGCCGTGTTATTTATTTAGATTAAATGTGTAGTTTTTTAGTAGGTTTAGTTGGCTGAAAATTTGTACATTACATCATTAGTATATGGGGCACATTTTACTAAATGGATTTTTTTTTAACGGGGGATTGCATAAAAATTTAAAAAGTGTAACTTTTAAAATATTAAAGAGAATAATTTTTTCTTAATGGAGTCTTATTTTCGAACTTGTGTTGAAGATTTTCCCAATATATATTACGCACTTATCGCTAACAGATAAAGAAATAAAGCCCGTTACCAACTCTTTGAGACACTCTGTATAATTATGGCAAAGTTGTTTATATGTATCATGAATAATTACAATGTGTAATTTCCCTAATTAGGATATGATTTTTACATTTCTTGGTTATTTTTAAATGCATTAATTGAAGAGAGACTGAATCCTTGAATTGGAAGTTTAGCTATTTTACTATACAGGGTGCCTCAAAGAGTTGGTAAAGGACTTTAATTCTTTATCTATTAGAGATAAGTAAGCAGTGTAAACTGAAAAAAAATGTTCAAAATAAGGTCGGAAATGAGACTCCATTAAGAAAAAAATCCTCTCGTACATTTTCAAAAAAATACACTTTTTAATTTGCATACGACTCCGTACAAAAATATTCGCAGCTAGTAAAATGTGCCCCATACACTAACGAGGTTATGTACTAAATTTGAGTCTTTCATTATACAACGTCACAGAGATATCTTTAAAGAAAGATGATCGGGGATTATACATGATTTTGAATATAAACGTTTATTGCTGGACATGCAGCAAATATATTATTAAAATGTTGAGTTTTCTTTATCTTGTATAACAGCTGGGAAGTCCATGCTACAAACTTTAACATTACATTTTTCAAAAGTTCAAATTGAATTTTACAGCTGCATACTAAAATATTCTCTATCGGATAAATTAATCAGGATTAATCCAACTGTCGAAACTGAACTAAAATGTTTATAAACATTTTCTTAATAAATCTTCAAGTATAAAGTGTAATGATCTGCTATCACTTATTAAGCTATTAACGTGCGCCAAGTAATTTGTTATTAAAGAGATAAAACTTTAAAGATCCATAAATCAAGCAACCAAGCTTTTACCCGAGGTTAAGAATTTTAACAAATTTCTTGAAGCTTGAAATTAGATAACAAATTATCTGATAGTTTTAACCGCAAGATGTTCATTAACGTCTGAGGTTCGAACTTCCAAATCTTCTTTTTTCGGTTAACGCCTCGCCCCCACGCCCACCCGTCTATGAGTTATTTTGTCTTTGTCTACGGAATGCGAATTCTTTATGAAAAGATGAACATTGAAAGAAAAATCACTTCTGAAAACTTTGCAAAGAGAGTATGAAAGCGGAAGAAATAAAATATTTTAAATTTGTCGCGCTATGAAAATGTGTCGTGCAATTCAACAAAATTTTCTTTGGTCAAATATGTTTTGGGCTATTTTAACAGAATAATTTTGCCAAATCAAGAACAAATTAACAAAGTAAGGGGGACTACCGTTAGTTGCAACATTTCCCATTTTTTTTATCAATATTTACAAAGTTAAAGCAAAATCTCATGCAAATTTGCACTTGATATCACGGAAACTTCAGTCAAGTGTCAAGTTAGTAAAAGTTAAATAACTTTAATAGATGTTACCATAGACCCAAGATTGTTATTTATTGATTTGCCAGGAGAGGACAGCTCGCGTCACTGAATGTGTCACTTAGAGCTACATATACATCCTTCCCGGAATGTCCCGCCACAATTTGGAACCTCATCAGAAGGCGGGGGCTTCTGAATATTGATACCCCTCGGAAACAGCTAGAGACCACCGAGAGGACTTTCGGAAACACGGATTTAACGTGCACGTACACCGCATGTACACGATGGTCTTCAGTGGTACGCCGGTATCGAACCCGCAACCTTCCGGTTACGAGTCCAACGCCTTAACCACTGGGCTACTACGGCCTTTACTTGGACTGTTGAAATACTTAAGTTAATCTTCATGGTATAGGGTAATTCCGGGACTTATGCCGCATATATTTTAGAATTTTTATAAAAAATCCCAGGCTGCAGATTCAGCAAAATAAATGAAGCGTACTATTTATAGTAAATTATAGAACATATGTACCGTGGAAAAAAAATCTAAAATATAATTAACTTTTTAATGAATTTTTTCTAAAACATTTTCATTACGTATGAGAAACCGCTCTTCTGAGGGAGTTATGCCGCACCTGTCATAAGAATAGAATGAAATAATGAATTTTAAAGAACCCAAAAAAAGTATTCATATGTGGACTATAATTACCTATTTAATAACAAAAAGATACTATATTAGTATAAAGAGACGTAGTAGCAGGTTTAAACCAATATTAGTCTGCCTACTTAGCTCCCGAATACATTTTTATTGTTATATTTTTTAAATTAAATTTTAATTGTTGTTTCATGAACAACGTAACATCAGTGTATTTGAGAGAAAAAAAAAGAATAAAATAGCGTTTACATTATTTTATTTGTTTAACATTGCTTTATTTTTTTAATGTGGGCGTTTCTAATAAAATCTATATGCAAAATAACAGTTTATCTGGGGTATTAAAAACAATATTTTATTTAAGCCATAACTTTAAAATGCAGTATTATTTAAATTACAATTAACGACTAATAACATGACTATCTTGAGCAGTTGGGCTTGGTCAGTTTGTGTAAGATGAAAAGAAGAGAAAATGTTAATAACAGTTAATCAGATCCAGCAAATACACTCCAGTCACACAAATTTAGTAATATAAAAATAGAAACGGAGAGAAATTGAAATTTTACTTATTGCAAATTCCCGTAAAATAGAAACTGCGACATGTATACCGGAATGACAGTACGGGGTCTATCCCATTTTGTACGGTACAGACGTTAGGCATCACAATTGCCTGCCCTCGCAACGGAAAGTGGCATAACCATATTCTAGGGTGGGCCGAAAAATCTCATTTTTTTATTTCGAAGTTGTAATAGAGCGGAAAAGTTGCGAATTACATAGACAAAGAAAAGAAAAAAAAATTATCAAAATCGGTTGACATCTTCCGTTCGCGCATAGGCCCTAAATTTTGACAAAATATGAAGAAACTTGATTTTTGCGATTTAATTTTTTTTTAATTAGAGGTTTTTGTAATATAATAGATTGTAATTTCTTCAAATAGAGCCTAAAAACATTGTATTTTAATTTTGTTTAGGTCTGTTGTCATCTTCCGTTCGCACATAGGCCCTAAAGTTTGACAAAATATGAAAAAAACTTCATTTTTGCGATTATTTTCTTAATTTTTGAATTAGATATTTTCGTAATGTAATATTTTGTAACGTTTTCAAACAGAGCCTAAAAATATTGTGTTTTAATTTTGTTTAGATAAGTAAATATCTTCCGGTCGCGCATAGGGCCTAAAATTTTCCAAAATATTAAAAATTTCACATTTTTACGAGTTTTTTTTCTATCTTTAATATATGTTTTTTAACGTAATAGTTACAGTATTTTTATTTTTGAACATAAGAACATAATGTTTCAATATAGAGTTAATAAATTAACAACTTACGGTCGCGCAATGACCCCAATGCTATAGGAAAACAGTACCTGGAAGAAGATAGACATGACATGGTGGGTGATGACAGTAACAACGGGCATGGTACTTTTCGACTTGCTCTATATTTAAAAAGCTCAAATATTACAGTATAGTTTTTAACAATAAGCTTGCTTTTTTAAAAAAGAAGGTACTTTGAAGACTGATTTGAAGAATCAGATTGTACATAAGTGAATAAAGCCCTTCACCTGAACTTCAAGAACTAATTTTGTTTATATTGAAATCATAGATGCCAGTATGGTTTACTATCAAAACAAGTAAACACTTTACAGACGGCCCGAAACTTGTTTTCCAAGCAATACAATGTACCAGGTATTTGCCAGCTTGATGTTGTTCGACCCTGTGATCGAACTGAATGGTTTTTTTGCCGACCCAGAACACTTACTGTTAGCCATGACTCAAGATGACAAGAAACACATTAGAGAGCTCGGGCTTCGAAGAATTTTGAAGCCAAGGCAGATAGATGCCAGAAGGAAAATAGTAAGAACATTCACGCCACCAAAAATAAGCTTCAATACGCAAGAATACTTAGAAATGATCAAGTGGATGGATTGTGAATTATCGTCTCCCTGGCAGAAATCACTGACAAGGAGATCAAATCGCACATCCACGAGCTTTTTAAATATGGAGCAAGTCGAAAAGTACCATGTCCGTTTTTACTGTCATCACCCACCATGTCATGTCTATCTTCTTTCAGGTACTGTATTTCTATAGCATTGGGGTCATTGCGCGACCGGAAGTTGTTAATTTATTTACACCATATTGAAATATTATGTTCTTATGTTCAAAAATAAAAATATTGTAACTATTACGTTAAAAAACATATATTAAAGATAGAAAAAAAACTCGTAAAAATGGGAAATTTTTAATATTTTGGAAAATTTTAGGCCCTATGCGCGACCGGAAGATATCTACTTATCTAAACAAAATTAAAACACAATATTTTTAGGCTCTCTTTGAAAACGTTACAAAATATTACATTACGAAAATATCTAATTCAAAAATTAAGAAAATAATCGCAAAAATGAAGTTTTTTTTCATATTTTGTCAAACTTTAGGGCCTATGCGCGAATGGAAGATGCTAACAGACCTAAACAAAATTAAAACACAACGTTTATAGGCTCTGTTTGAAGAAATTACAAACTATTAAATTACAAAAACCTCTAATAAAAAAATAATCGCAAAAATCAAGTTTTTTCATATTTTGCCAAAATTTAGGGCCTATGCGCGAACGGAAGATGTCAACCGATTTTGATATATTTTTTTCTTTTCTTTTTCTATGCAATTTGCAACTTTTACGGGCTATTACAACTTCGAAATAAAAAAATGAGATATTTCGGCCCACCGTAATATACACAGTACTTTATACAGGTGGTACACTTAGTATTGACTTCGAAACCATGCATGGATTCAGTAATTAGTGTAAAAAAGTACTTACTCATAACGTGCTTAATATTTTTTACAGTGAAATCATGCGTTTATCTCAAAATACGGATTGCATAATTACAGGTAAAACATTAAAAAGATTCAAGCTATACGCTGGTTAAGGAAATCTCATTGCACACGTACACTGTGTGTTTGACTGTTATCTATCGACAATTACAAGGAATACAAGGGGTACGGCATCTGTTTGGATGCGGCTACTCGATCGTAGGTAGCCTAAATATATTTAGCATGATATTTCTAATCGTCTTTATTAAAGCAACCATGCTTCAAAAATTGGTATGATCCAATGAGTATATGCTTATACAGCAAAAGACGAACGAAACAATGTTTTTACTCTGAAACTACAAAAAATAATCATCATACTCTGAAGCTACAAAAAAATTATCCATCATAGCACTCACACATAGCCGCAAAAACTAACTAATTTTCTTTGTAGTGTCTGTCCTTAAATTATACCAGGGCGCTTTACTACACTGCCATCACTTGACTTTTGTATAAACTGTACATTGCATTAAATATGAAATGTTACGACTAACCCTTGGCTTTTTTTTTTAACCTCACTCACCCATATTTTTGTTTTACCTATTCTTCAGATGTAATACATTAACGTTATAAATGATTAAAAAAACATAAATTTTCGTTCATTTTTTATAATCATTTTTGAGTAGTTTATTTAAAATCAAAAGTTATGAAAACTATAATTTTAATGACAATTTGAGGTAGATTTGCTCACGATTTTCTGGAGCCTTGCCGATCTGAAAAATCATTTAGAATAATTGAACCCCCCCCATGCTTTTCACGGAAACCATTATGTACTTACCACTTTTTAAGACTATGAGTTCAAATATAATAGTACACGGAACCAAATAAATCTCCAAAACACCTGGTTAATAAAACACGACTTTAGCAAAAAAAAAAAAAAAATAGTATATAAACATGGAAGATAATAAATACTTTCCTAATAATTTAAAGAAACGTGATAATTAATTGGATTTTTCTTGAGTTCGTAGTATATATCCTTTTACTTTAAATAAATCATTAAATAAATAAATAAATAAATATATTTCTCTCTCTCTCTCTCTCAAAAAAAAAAAAAAAAAAAAAAAAAAAAAAAAAAAAAAAACTCTCAGAAATTATAGCTCCTTGTCTCTAGTTGCCGTCGCAACGATGCAAGAACTTTACCCCAGAATTATTTTTTTTTGTGTGTGTGTATCATATAGATTATTTTTAATCAATGGAGAAGTGAAAGTACTCATCGAAGTATAAGCGAATTAAAATTAATGTTTTCCTCTTGCAAATGTACAGAGAAACTGTGCTATATAACCAAAAAAATCTGGAAAATACAAGGAAGTTTTCAGAACTTTCAGGCTTTTGCATTGACACAAATCCGTTAAATTGTCTCAGGACATCTGAAACTTCTCTAACCTCTATTGGTGAAACACAATAATCAAATTGTCGATTTTTAAAGAAATCCTCATGATTGAATATAACTAGGAATCACGACTACATTCATGAGCACCATCTTATACATAGTATATTACTGCTAGCTCCTCCCCATGTTTGCTTAATAGTAAATGATTGTAGTGTAGTTAATTGACTAAAGTGCTTCTGCCAACGTGGAAATAATTTTCTATATACAATCCACATACTGAAATAAGTAGAAATATAATTTTCTTCTAAATTATACGTATAAGTGTTCAATAATTTTTTAATTTTTTCTTTAAAAAAAAAGTATGTTATGATGGTCTATAAATAACTTAAAAAATAGTTGGTTTTTCTCCTCACTCTCAGTGAAGCTTTCAAAATATAAGATCTGTCTTATCTTGGGTGCAATTCTTTTCATGATAAAACTTCATACAATTTAATTACCTAGCACTACTTTTAATGAGCACATTAAGTGCAGTGATTATATCTAATCTCTTTGATAAGTATCCTTTTTATAAACTATTATTTTTTGTGTTTTGCGTATACAAAGGAAATGTATGCAATTATAAAATGAAAGGTGTGCTATTTTTAGAACGGCATAATCTCATTTATTAGCGCTAATTTAGAAAGGATCTCTTACATTATTACTAAATTATTGCAAAAAGTGATTTCGTTAAAAATAGGGAAAATAGCTTGTTTTGTTTGAACTAGCAGTTCGTTAACGTACATTTTATAGCATTTAAAAACTAATGCAGTATTATATTATTTTTATATTTTTTAAGAAATATTACACAAAATAAATACAGAAAAAAATAATATATATATCTTTTGTGTAAATTGATTTCGAAAAAATGGAGCAAATTAACACCTACAACAACATCAAATCCCACATATTTTTACAAATCAAATTTTACTGCCTCAGCTTATTTTCGCTGAAACATGACATCACTGAGGGCTTCAAGTAAAAATTATTACCTTCAACAGAATCCCCAGCATACAACTTTTGCCTGTCATCGTGCGATAAAAGTTCTTTGAGAAATATTAAAAGGAAAAACGGCGCTAGGAGAGAAATATCAGTTAAGAACTCTTGAGACTATGAAAAGAAAAGCATACAACCGAAATATTTATATAGTTCGCGTTTCTTGACTTCATTTGTTTAAAATAAAAAAAGGATGGAAACTGATATTCAGGAAGAAAGAAAAGCCAGCTTTTGTGCCGTTGCCAGATATGGGGACCTCAGCTAATTTTTGTGGAAAAGAAATCATAAGCGCGGTGTTAGATTGATTTCAATATCTATCTTGACAATTTTGACCTTTTTCAAACTTGCATTTCATGGAATTCATTTTTTAATATGAGGACTAATTTGATTCGTTTTTACTTTCTTAAAGAAAAATGGTGTATGTTTTCCTATGAATAATGTTCGCAAAAAATTAAAAACATTAAATAGTGTATTTTCTGTATCGTTCGCTTTTTTTTCTATAAACTGTCATTAAAAAAACGCAGAACTGAATTTTAATAGTAAAAAAAAAGTATGTGTTCGTATCATTTTTTCTTTTGTTTAAAATTGTACATACTGTTTGTCGAAATACATTCATTCAATATTTTGTAGTAATTCTAAATTAAAAATTAATTTGCTAATCTTTAAGAAAATTAACAGAATGTACAAACCTTCCGGTACTTGATGAAGGTGGATTTTTTTTCAATTGCAGAAGTGCTGCTATTTTGTACGAACACGAAATGATCGTACTATGAAGTAAACTTTTTTTACAATTTTTTAAAATTAATTTTATGTTTTAATATGAATTTTTTAAATAAAGCGAATATTTTTTTCAGTTTTTTGATGGCTGATAATTAATATTGCTTCTTGTAATGCTGTAACGTATTTGAAATTCTTGAAGCATAGCTATCTTGTTGGATTCAAAATATATTATTTCCTGCCAAAAGTTGTACATTTTTATTGCTCCATTCAGAGCTATACAGTATATTTACGACGTTCACACATTTTTTCAACAATTATTATTTTCTGAATAAATAAAATTTAACAAGGGATGGACGCGAGACGACTTTTTTTTGCGAGACGAGACAGAGATTTACAGTTTTTTTTGCGAGACGAGACACACATTTTTTAACATTACGATATAGGGATTTTTGCGAGACGAGACAAGCTTTTAGGCTATTTTGCGAGACGCGAGACGCATATTTTTCGTCTCGCGTCCATCCCTAAATTTAACTGACTAAAATGAAGTAGGATGAAACTTTCGTTTGCTTCTTAAATATTAAAGTGTGCTTTAAAATGTTCTTTAAAGTTAACAGTGGATTTAAGGCTATATTTTGCTTTTTGCGAAAAGAAATTTTGCTTAACTCAATTGTTAAATTAAAAAAAAAGATGTGGAAATTATGGCTTTTAATATTTCTACACGTAAATAATTTTATTAAGTGGCACATAAATAATTAAAAAGGGTTTTCAGTTTTTGTGTTATGCAAGTATGAGGGGCATCTGCCTAAGGGAGGGTGCCTTTGTCGAAGCACTTTTTAAGGGGCTCTAACGTGCATTCACGTTACATCAGGAGAAAAACGACAAGAAAATTCCACAACCTTAGATGAACCCGCGACCCTCACACTTCAGTCATCTACCATGTTCAATGTTTTATCCACGTGGCCTCGGTGGGGGCCTTACTTAAAAAGGAAAGAAGCATAAAATTTTGCATTTCAAAGAGGAAAAAGTTTAAAAAATACATACTTTACTCTGGGTATACCTCATATTATATATCTAAAGTAAATGACTATTGTAAAATATTAAACGCATCTACAGAAAATGCAAGCAAAATTATGAAGCCTGATTTAAAGCTAATTAAAAAATTTTTAAAAAGTTTACCGTTTAGTGACAAAACAAATTTATCAGTATAAAACTACGAGCAGATTGTCCAATGAAAATTATTTAGCAGGTGAAAAATTTTAATTTGTAGTTACAATTGATGAACTTTTTAGAATTATCTGAGTGTAGCAGAAAAAGATCGATGGACTACCGACAAAGTTGAGAAAAGGTTTTAGTGTTTCAGGGAAAAAATGGAAAGTTTTGCTAACGTATTTGATCACTGCTGGACTATTCTATGACGGAACACTGAAAATGCCGGAAGTGGAAAAAAATGAAAAATTAGCTTTAATTACTATTAGAAAGCTAGTAGCTTTCTGGTATTAAATAAAGTTAATCAAATCTTCTTTTCATTTCTCTTTAAAAAACGAAAAATGAACAACAATTGAGATTATATATTTTCAGTGCATTCCACTCAAGTCCTCTAACGTATCCTCAATGTATTACAGTGCATTTGGACTTTAAAAAAACATCCTTCATAAGCATCATCACTAAACATTTAATGGACTTTACAAGATAGTGGTGGAGTAATGGGATAAACTTAGCTTTTTATATTTTAATAAAATAACTCTATCGTGAAAATTAAGATGTATTATGATAGTTAATTATAAAGGTTATCAGATAGAACATATTAAAAAATAAAATGATTTTTTAAAAAGAACATATTAAAAAATAAAATTATTTTTTATTTTTTAAAGTTATCTTTTTTTGTTTTATTACAGTTTTTAAAATAAAATATAGGTAGAAACATATCTATAGTGACAGATTAAATTGCATTATTGATAAAAGTATTTAGAACAAACTTACTTGAAAAACATTATATTTTCATTATAAACATTATATTTACATTATATAACACAAAATCAATTCGCTCATGTACTTTTATCGAATTCTACTGATGTGAAATATTAAAATTATTTATGCAAGCAATTACCCGTTATTATCATTATAATACGTTGAATATTTTGGTAATAAATTGCATTTTTAAGTGTGCATTTCAGGAAATAGCTTCTTTTAAATGTTCAATGTAGCAGTTTCAGTTTTGCCGTTATATTATACATATTGTGTGCATGTTTTGAGATAATTAGTCTGATTGTGCAATTTGATACATTTGGTTCTATTTTTTATACATCCTCTGAGTACTTAAACACGCGTAATTCAGGTTTAAAAGGAAAGACATATTATTTGAAAAGTTCAGCAACTAGAAAACAGTTAATTGAAAACTTATAGTTTTTCAATAAGCAAAATAGCCTTATTTTGCACTTATAAATTTTTTGGTACTATTATTCATCCGTTCTAGGAATATAATTACGTAAAAAATCATTATCTGATTTTTAGAAATGTACTTGCGTTATTGTGAGTAAATAATGAATCAACTCTATTTCTTAATGCGATTGCAACATTTAAGTTTATTATGCAGTGTTTTTTCTTTGACATGAAACATCTCTAAAATTACACACGGGTACCAGTCCAGAAAAGTGGACTAAAACAAAAAGGTCAGTCGGTTTGCTGTAACATACTGTTAATCATCCGCTGCTCCCGTTTATACACCTCCATCCATTTTTTTAAAACAAATTTGAATTTTGAAATATCGCGCCCCCAACCTCGCCCCCCCCCTTTCAAATAACCCCGTTTAACACACGACATTCAAAGTAATCTATAGTTTTTTCTTTGAGAACAGAAAAGACATTTTCACTGTGCGGAAAAACCATGTGGAATCTCCAAACTCCCGGTGCCTTAGAAAGAAGACTTTCTGACTACAATATAGACCAGTGGTTCAAAATATTTTTCCTTCTGCGAACCCCATCTAAAAATCTCTCTTTTATTAAAGTGTAAGTGAATCTGAATTTTTTGAAGACTTTTGTTTGAGGGTGGCAGGGGTGCATTAATGGGATATTAAACTTCTTCATCCCTTAAATCCCGTGTAAGCGCCCTTTCCGTTTTTTGCTTATGAGTTTTCGTTGCATCTGAGGGCGCGGGGGATTAACGGTATATCACGGCATATCGTCTTATCTTCATAATTACATAACTATTAGTCTTAGAAGCATAAATTATTATATAGCAGGAAAACATTATTTAGCTTTTATAGTTAGATTGCTGTTAGACCTTGAGTTTGTGTCGGGGGCCAGGCGTGGTGGCGTGGAAGAGGCACTGCCCAGAATGGCCGAAACCTTCTTCAGTGTCACTCACGGCTCAGACGTGATAGCGCTGGTCGATAGCATGGTTTTTCTACTCTATAGTTTGTTTTTATACTTTATTTATACACATCGATTCAAGTAAAAATAATTGTAATTTTAAAAATATTTATAAGTAAAAATAAGCCGGTAGTGCATAAAAAATTATAAACATTCAAGATATTGACTTCAGTCCGTGCTAAAGCCAGCCAGAAATATGAATCATGGCAATCGTTGGAAACAGGGAGTTATAGGATATGCACAGGTACCATAATGTCACGCGCCGAGCGAGGGAGGCGATTTCGGGAGCATCTCAAAGCTGCCAATGCACGCTTAATATTTCATCCCGACTCCGCGAAATCTTTACTGCTGCCGCTGACGGTCCACTAACATCAAAATACCCTATAAAAAAGGGCTCCAAATTAATCAATTTTGTCACGGGCTACTTGCATATTCAATAACAATTTTCTACAAATTAAGATAATGCAATATGAATCCTATATATAAATAATCAATTCTTTTTTCAGAATTGAAGTCTGATTTTTCCAATACATAAATGACCGAATTCCGATGATTGGGACTCTTAGATTAAATTTGTAAGTGCTGTTGAAGTCCCCGATTTTTTTTTTTTTTTTAAATTAGTAACGTAAATTACTTACATTGACATTTTAGGCATTCAGCATAATTATTTGATCAAGATATTATTATTAACTTTAATCCTAAAATATAAACAAGGGAAGAGAAAAAAAAAGGAAGAATAGAAAAAGTAAAGTCTAAAAATTTGGCTGTACTGTCTGCCGAGCTCCCAATGAAATGTACATGAAAAATTGAATTTTTATAAAATTGTATAAAATGAAAGGCAACGCCGGCCTTGTTATAGTCAAAGCAAAAGGTTGCGCCTTCTCTCTCAGCAACACGAGCTAAGCCTTTTGCCCTGGCATGGTCAAGTGCAAGGGTAGTAGTGGGGGTCAGCTGAAAACCCACATTAGTCGGCTGCCTGTTCGTCGTGAACTTGAACCTGCTCCCGCCGACTCCACGAGCACCTCTATCGCTGCTGTACCTGTGCGAACGGACATTTTAAGTAGAGATACATCTGCTGAAGCTGTCACGTCACGCTTAGTGAACGACACCGTTTCCATGAGCACCTCTTCCACTGTTATACGTACTCGGATGGACGTAACGAATGAAGATACAGTCACTACTATAGCTTCTACGTTCTCCAGAAATATTAATGTTGAAATTATGCCTTAAAGTCGTTGTCGATTATCAATAGAAATAAATATTTATATACTACCTATTCAGTGTCAGTGTTGTATTAAGTTATTTAGAGCGAAATCAATTGTGTTTTCATTTCAATCTTCAAAAAGCGACAGCCGTGTGCCCCGACACAAATCCAACCAATTTTTAATACAGTTATTAACATAACTTTACTTGGCTTAATATTATTACAGCTACGTTTTGGTGCAGCTACTTTTAAAAGCTGTTATTACCCGAAAACTAGGTTCTAGGAAAATAGTTGTATGATGCATTGTATCTGATTATTAAAAAAATAATAATTAAAATATTGCAAGTAAATATACTTTTACAAATCACCTCACTTTTAATTGCAGCTATAGCACCAAAGTAACAACACATGTTATTTATAGCCTGTTCTCGGATTTATCTTTCAAATTAAACTTACTCTGAAAGAAATAAAGGCTAAGCATATGAAACCAAGTTGCAATTATATCTATTTCTGAAGCAACTCCACATGAAGTGCTGATTTCAAGCTGAGTTTGAAAATATTATTCATATGCAGATGTATTTTGGAAGTGAAATTAATTACGCAGCTACTTTTGGAACAAGGAACTCCACTTAAAGGAAACTATACAACTGGGTAATTTGGAGGGAGATTCTTGTAATTAAAAGATCTCAACCTTCCGTTACCCTTATTCTTTATATCACACATAATAAAGTTTCCTGTAAGTGAGATTGCATCACATTTTGGAGAGTGTATCAGTGCTTTTATTCTAATACAAACCAAATCTTCCATTGCACTTTATTTAATTATTTATCTTTAAGAATCAACCACGTTTTTATTCGAATCATATAAAAGACAATAATAATCACTAAAAAATGATCCAGATTCGTTTTCTTCCCCCCCCCCCTACATATCCTTTCTCGAACTGACCTACACATTTGTGTAGAGGATCTATACTTTTTCTCGAAAAAACTACTCGAGTGTAATTCAAAATTTCCATGACAGTTTTTATGCATAGAAATATCGTTTTCAGTTAATCATGCATGTAATAATTTTATTACTTCTGATCTTTCTTTCGAGTTTTTTATTATTCAATAAATATAATTAGTTATTAACTAAAAATAAGAATTTTGTGTGACATAAAACACATTTTTAAGTAAAATATACTAAAAAAAGAAAAAAAAATGAGATCTTAAGATCTAGATAATTTAAACTCAAAATATAGTTATTTCATAAACTGATCCCAAATAAGATATATATTTATATAATTAGTAAACAAAATACTTTGCTTTGTATTAATAATTTTTTTCGAAACAATATGTACTTTTTAATCACAACAGTTATCATTAAATTAAACTTTCTGCAATGTGTTAACTTAATGACACCCAGTGCCTGGTAAAGACTTTTTTGAAAGCAATTATTTATTTATCTTTTAATTTGATGAATTTTTCACTCTGGCGCTCTATAATTCGAATTTTAAAGTATATAAATAAGACATTAGTTCAATCTAAATACATGAATTAATCGTAGCTAGCTACATACATTCACAAGTATATTTGCAATTAAAACTCTTCAATTTTATTAAACGGAAGTGAAACAGGCATGCATTACTAAATTATATTTAATTTTATCTGTCCTTTACAATGGGAAATTAATGAAACTTTTTTTTTATTAACTGAATATAAAATTTTCTTATCACAAACGTTAATTAAACTAATTTTACCGGAATCAGATATGTTATTTCAGTGCCTTCCATTCTCTGCTTTTAAAACAAATTTTTTCATTAATATTTTTAAATGGTGAACATAAAAGCAGAAAATTAAAGATCTCTTTTTTTAATACTTTCAGTTTTCGTTGCTTTCAGAGTAATTTCTGCTTTATGTTAATTTGATTAAAAAGATCATAACTGCAAATCAAATATTTTATAATTAAAAACTTAATTAAATTGGGTGCTTCAGAGTTTTTATTTTTGTCAGTGGAAATATTTGTTTCGTTTGTTAAGATTTATTCTTTATCTTTTCTTTGCTAAGTAAAAAATGTAAATTTTGAAAAAATAAGTTTACGAAAGAAATCTGACAAATTCCATTTATAATTTACGTACAATATGATTAATACAATTTCAAATATTTTAATTAATAGCAGAGCAAGTTTGATTTTATATTTATTTTTACTGTGTTTAAAAATTACTTTTCTAACTTCTGAAAAGTTTATTTATGCTGTGCTATGCATTTTTCCTTTTGAGAATAATTTTGAATATTATTTTTTCTTTCCCTTTCAAAAAAAAAAAAAAAGAAAAAATAACAGTAATAGTGATTTACTTTTAGTATCGATTTTGCGCTTAAAACCTCTAGAAGAATAATTTGTTAAAATCGTTGCAAATTATTGTTAATTTCATGATATTTCATGGATCTAGTAATATTTTTAATATGAGCACATCGATTTCATAAATACTGTTCACTTTTTTTAAATGCTTACTCTGAAACTTGTTTGTTACATAAACGTTAATTAAATAATAAAAATATTAAAAATAATAATTTTCATCTTCAATTTTTTGAACGATTTTCAAGATAGAGCAACTGTGAGGAAAAAATAGATCTCTATGCCATTTTCGATATTCATGCATTTAAACTAAGCTCTGATTATACGAGAAAACGAATATTTGTATTGTATTACAAAAAATTTCACATGATATTAATTTCCCTTTTTTTCCTATATATTATACGACTATGTATTTGGATAAAAATTTGATGAATTAATAAAATCTTATTGATAGGTAGATAATATGTTTAGTGATTGATAAAAAACATAAGTAGAATATTAAAGGAATTCATAATTAATTGATACGAAAGAATATTCATTAAAAAATAATTTTATAATATTAATGAGTAAGAATGCATATTTGGTTAGTACAAAGGTCGCGTTGTAAAATTCATAATGTCTTTTTAACTCCTACCTACAAATTGCTAATATATTGGTGTGCTAAAACATTGAGATAATTTACTCAACAAGAATATTCAACCACTAGAATAAAAAGTTTCATACATGTTTTATCACTGAAAATGCGGTTACACATTGCAATGAGTGAACTTTTTGAACTATTTCCTACGAAAAAGGCTTATGCTGAATCCATGATCGAGTTTTGGAAATATTTAGACTGCTCATTTGTTCTGTATGACCATGTATCCTAGAGTTACAGCATTTTCACTAAGCCAATGCCTATCAAACCGATAGCTGAACAGTTCTTTTTGCGAAAAAGAAATATCATATGCTATAAGCTAGAGTTTTTGTTTATACTTTATTGAATGATATTTCAAGTAAATGCAGGCTGTAAATGCTAAACTACTCGAAAACTTTATTATATAAAATAAATAATTTATTATGCAGTATTATCTATGCCTCTATTAAAAGCATAATATTTTTTCATTATATCAATACATATAATACAATTCCATTTTATTTTTCAGGCTTACAATGACGAACAGTTAATGTCACTTTTTTTAAACCAAAAAATATTTTTATAAAAGATCGGAAATTGCTTGAGGTCTTAACCTATCAATTTTCCTATTGAAAATAACTGAATTGTGTAAAAATTTCATCATCCAGCATTAATATTTTTAAATATATTTTGTATCCAATCTATGCTATTTTTTTTTCAGTAACAAAACACACTTTGAATGCCGAAGGGTATTGTGATCACATAATTGCTTCTCCCATCTGATAAGTACAAAGTACTTTTATGCTCCAAACATTTCTTTTTACTTATTTTTGCTCGTACAGTTTACGATGATTAAATTCCCTAGTAGCCGCTAAAAGAGAATTTTTGAAATGTTTAAAGATATTTATATTTATATATAAGTACAAGCTGTGTACCAGTTTTCCGCACATGCGTAAAATTTAATTTAAGGAAAATAACCTGAAATATTCATAAAAGATCTGGAGTGACTCCACTAAACTTTCCGGATACTTACGATTAAGATAATTAACAAGCATTTAAATAAATTTTAATCGATTAATAATTGAAACATATAAACCAAATTGAAGCTCAATCGAATCCGCCGTTTAAACGCTAGCGCACTTTCAAGAATTTCTCCCCATACGCCATAATGTAAAAGAAATCTTTGTCGTAGCCTAGTAGAAAAACTATTAAGACCTATCCACATCAAAATCAATACCGGTCTTACAATGGTGGTTAATGACCTATATGCCCAATTTGAGTTCAATCTAATGAACCGTTTAAACGCTAGCGCACTTTCAAGAATTTCCTCCCATAGACCATAATGTAAAAGAAATCTTTGTCGTAGACTTGTAGAAAAACTATGAGTCCTACACACACCAAAATCAATACCGGTCTTGCGACGGTGGTTTGTAATATATATACCCAATTTGAGCTCATTCGAACGCCTTGTTTAGGAGGTATCACGTTCACTCACATACACACATACATGCACACACACATACATACATACATTTCGTAAAAATAGCATAAATGAATTCAGAAGACCTCAAAACGTGTAAATACACCAAAATCTCGAAGTCGAATTTTTTCATGATTCCAATACTTTTCTTAAACTTTGCATGTTCGGAAAGTAAAAATGCGCGAAGTATCCATTTGAAAATATAAAGTATCGTGCCGTTTTGATACGTGTGGGGCGGGGATCTAGAAAAGGTATTTTCATGTATCAGTGTCACCTCGCAAGCATTATCAGGGGTTAAATCTGAGAAGAGAGAAACGTTGCAATTTTGAGAAAATATCGCATTTGCCCGGTCTAGGATTAAAGTTTCAATGTATGCCATTCGAATTAAGCATCCATATTTTGAATTTAATTGCGTATCATTGAGTTGTATCTTGTTATCATCAAAAGTTCCCTTAAATATTATGAGAAAATGCTACTTTTTACAAAAGACTCTCTTAAGAATCAAATTTTTTATATGCATCATAATCGATACACTGACAAATTTTCATGATTTCATTATTTTCAATTCACATTTCTTTTTCTTTAAAGCTGAGAAATTTCGAAAAATCCGAAGCTTATAATTTTAGTTAGATAATCAACTTTCGCTATAATAAATTTGTTTTCATTGACTGAAATCGTCTTCACGTGATATCTGAACAAAAATTTACACTGACTGAAAAAGTTTTGAAACTTTAAGTATTATATTACAACGCTTTGCCTTTCTGCTGAGTGATTACCTATGGAACTGCCAAAATACATTTCATTCACAACAGCTATTTCAAATGATATTCGAACGTATCTCCCCAGTTAACCTTAAAATCTTAAAAAGCACTTAGAAATTCACAGTTAATGTTATTTAATAACATAATTGACTTATTTAGTGAAATGATTTACTTAAAACCAAAAATACGGTGTAATTTCGGACATTTTCTTACACCTTTTTAGTTTCTCCTTGCAGATTTCTTTTTGATCAGTATAAAAAAAGAAACCGCAAATTGTTATTATTTATTTTTAAAAAGTGTGAATAACTACATTTTTCAATAATATTTAGTGTTTATAAATATAAAATCAGTTGTATGCAAGTTAAAGCGTTTAAAGGGTAAATCTCTATTTAACGGATTGTCCACATAGAGAACTTTTTTCCGGGATTTAGTGACTTCATTAAATAAAGCTCCGGCTGCATTTTTTTTATGTATATAAAGCACAATAGAAGCTCTAAAAAACAGACATTCCCCATTAATGGTCATTTGTTAATCCCCAGGCCCTTGAGATAGGTATATAAAGTGTTTCACTCCTGTTTAGCGAACACTTTTGTTAACGGACAGACTTCAGTATTTCTGTCTTAAAACATCTGATTTTTATTTTATTTTTCCTTTAAACAATGAAACAATTTTGCCTCTAGCAGAAGCCGATCGCCTAGCGTTCTTAACCGGGAGGCTGAAAGTTCCTGGAAGGGCGTTTTCCGTGTTTTTCTGCGAAAATTAGCGTAAATATGGATTAGGGTACATTAGAAACCCCCCCCCCTCTCCTCAAAAAGGACGGTAACCCCCTCAGCCCAGATCCCGCATGTAGATAATCGGCCGTATTCTGAAACCGAAAAATCAAATCAAGTCATAAACAGATGCCCTATGATGAATCTCTGATACACAATTCTTTAATTCACATGCTCTTAAAATATTGCAATTGTCACCATTCACAAAACACATTGCAAAAGTCTGTTATGAACAGTTAAAAATTCCACTTAACAAAAAAGAAAAAGAAAAAGCATCTCATAATTGTACACATGCACAGCAAACATTTGTGATTGATTTTTTTTTTTCAATAAATAAAATCATTCTGCAGAAAATACGTTGCCCATATAGCTCTCATTAAAATTTTTATACAGCTGTAGCAGTTTCATTGGGATGGTAATTGAATTTATTTTTAGCGATTTTAATATATACCAACACTAAACCAATATTTGAAAAGTACGCATTATAAACCAAGTTTCAAAATACTATGGGATTTCTCTATCAATTTCCACAGTTCTCGATGACAGACACTCTGTTAAGGCAATATATTGTAGTCGCGATTGCATCCACTAACAATAGGTTTCACTGCAATAGTATTCTTTAATGACATTTTAAAAAGTAAATATTAAAGCATTTAAAATTTTGAACGAACTTCTACTACGTAAATATTTTCGAAGATTTGCTAACGTAAATATTTGCGAAGATATTTATAGAACTAAAACGGAGTAACATAATTAAGAATACAATCGCAGTTTGTGAATATAATCAATTTATGATAGTTCTAGCCGCCTCCGTCGACCATGTTACTAAATCTTGTTCAGAGAGAATCTTGTTTCTAATCGGCTTCCTTGGCACTGAAATATATCAGACTCTGAATGGAATTTAAAATTTAGATGATTACAAACAGGGAAGGCCCTAGGGTAAGTGGCACACCGCTAACTTATAAATACGTCCTCTTTTATGCTCTAGTTAGTTTTTAAGTTAGACATGACTCCCCTTCGAAGCCGGCGTCCCGATGCGATGCTTGCCTTGCTTATCGTGTTGGACCGCCCCTGGTTAAAAAAATAAGATGGTTTAGTGATAAAAACGTACAAAAACGTACAAATTATTTTCGTCCTATATTAATTCTGAAGTGCTTCTAGATATATCGGCCGTAATCAAAAAACGCAAAGGGAAAAGAAAAAAGTAAGAAAATCTGAAACGCTTTCAGAAAAAAAAATACTCACAAAACTGCTACATATTAAAAGCGTATCATAATCCATGCGTCTTCCCTATTTTCTTTCCTTATTCCATTCGTTTGAAAAGTGTATCACTGTTCATGAGTGTGACAAAATTAAAATTGATATTCCTAACATCTTTTTAACATCTTCACATTAACAGATTTAGAAAAAGGAGCTATTACAGACATTTGTTTATTTATAATAAACTAGCTGAAGTACCCGTTCTTCGCACGGGAATGAATGGACTTTTTGATATTACGATTTGTGGTGATTACTATTCATTGTAATAAACAGATATAGCAAAGTGGATATCGCGTTATATTGTGTCCAATAATCATGCATACCGAATTGCAAGGCAATCGTTTGTACGGTGCAGAAGGCCATGCGGCGTAGCGCAATCTAGTGGCGAGTTTTAGCAAAACGGATATGGCGAAAATATTTTTCGCATTCAGATATCGATGTATACGAATTTTCATGACTATCGGCTGGACAGTCCTGAAGTTCATGTGTTGACGCGACATCTAGTGGCAAGTTATAGGAAAATGGATAGCGCCAAACTCTTCCCCGTGTTCAAATATCTATGTATACCTATTTTCATAGCGATCATTTGCACAGTCAAGAAGTGATACACTGCAGGGCCATCCAGTGGTTCAATAAAGTAATGATTTGCTACAGCGCCATCAAGTGGCAAGTTATAGCAAAATGGATAACGCCAAAATATTCTCATTGTTCAAATAGCTATGTATACTGATTTTCATAGCGACCGTGTTCAACTATCTATGTATACCAATTTTCATAACGATCATTTGCACAGTCAAGAAGTGATACACTGCAGGGCCATCTAGTAGTTAATTAAAGTAATGATTTGCTACAGCGCCGTCAAGTGCCGAGTTATAGCAAAATGGATAACGCCAAAATATTCTCATTGTTCAAATAGCTATGTATACTGATTTTCATAGCGACCGTTTGAATGGTCAAGAATTTGGCCTGCTGCAGCGTCATCTAGTGGCGAGTTAAAATAATAATGCATTGCAGTGTCATCTAGTGGTGAGTAACATCAAAAGGAACGCAGTTAGAATATATTCTTCGTGCTCAAATGTGTAAGTATAAAAAATTTTATGCCGATCGGTCGAACGGTATAGAAGTTGATGCTTTTCAGCGCCATTTAGCGGCAAGTTACAGCAAAAGGGATAATGAAAAATATTCTCCGTGTTCTAATATTCGCGTGTACCAAATTTCATCGAAATCGGTTGGATGATATTCGCATAGCAAACGGCTAAACGGAATAGAATTCGCCGTTCTGTTGCGCCACCTGGTGGCAAGTTAGAGGAAAACGGATAGCATAAAAATCTTCTCCATGATAAAAGACTTAGGTGAACCAAATTTCATGGTGCAACGGTGCTCAACGGTGCTGGAGTTTTTCAACCTCATACACTCATACCAACATTTATTTTTATCTATAACCAGTGTCATTATATATCCCAGTCTCAAATAAAATCCAGTTTCAAATCTAAGCCTCGCCAAAGTGCCAATATACGCCATTTTGCAAGCGTTTTTTCAGGAAATCATTCGAAGCATTGACTTAGCAGCAATCAATATAGGAAATGGTTCGGCCGCCAAAAAGTAAAGCAAGCCTTTATTTGAAAAGTTGAATCCCTTAATACAGCCGAATTTTTTAAAATTATCAACTATAACGTGTTTTATTCATCATTACTCCGATGTACTAAATGAGAAGATTTCAATTTTTTGAAATTTGGCGGAATTCCCCCAACTTAAATCAATGTACTCATTTGGCGAGAATTCTGGAGATAGATCAATTGAAATCCCTTAATAACTGCATTATTTCTTCACGGATCATTAAAATTTAAGGCTGTATTCTAATAAAACCTTTGCACTTGTTTTCAAAAATCTATTTCTTTAAGCTCTCAGTAAATTGCGCCAATCCGAAATCTGTGCATACCGCTAGAACTCACTTTCACAAAATCGGCATTTGAGCCATTTTATTTTTTCGAGAAACTAAAATAATTTACCTATTAGCCTGGGAAATGTTCAATTCTTATTGTTTTGCGTGTAAAGCATTACATTCCTGCTCTGATTTCCCATGCACACGATATTATAATTTAAAAAAAATAACCTTACGTATGTAAACTAACAAAAAAAAATCATTATTATTCTTTTATTTTTACTTTGAAAATTTAAAACATTTTATTCGGCAAAATCGCCACACATGGCAACCACGATCCTTATTTCACGCTTTTTTCACTACAGGGGTTACAATTACGGAAAGCTTTTTGCGTGAATAGCATAAAAAATCTCTTAAATTCCGGAAACGGGTGGACTTTCAAAGTTTTAAAGTGGACTACGATTTATTCTATATTATTTTACATATCTGTGCTAAATTTCAGGCCGATAGGTCCATTTTTGTGGATTTGTATACGAACGACATTTTATTCGGCAAAATCGCCACACATGGCAACCATGATCCTTATTTCACACTTTTTTCACTACAGGGGTTACAATTACGGAAAGATTTTTGCGTGAAGAGCATAAAAAATCTCTTAAATTCCGGGAACGGGTGGACTTTCAAAGTTTTAAAGTGGACTACGATTTATTCTATATTATTTTACATATCTGTGCTAAATTTCAGGCCGATAGGTCCATTTTTGTGGATTTGTATACGAACGACATTTTATTCGGCAAAATCGCCACACATGGCAACCATGATCCTTATTTCACACTTTTTTCACTACAGGGGTTACAATTACGGAAAGATTTTTGCGTGAAGAGCATAAAAAATCTCTTAAATTCCGGGAACGGGTGGACTTTCAAAGTTTTAAAGTGGACTATGAGTTATTCTATATTATTTTACATATCTGTACTAAATTTCAGGCCGATAGGTCCATTTTTGTGGATTTGTATACGAATCAAATCCACAAACAAACAAACAAACAAACAGAATTTCATTTTTATTTATAAGATATTTATGTAAAGGCATAATTCAACACTCCCACTCAGACTTTAGGCCCAATAAAGACCCTTATTTTTTCTTATTATTAGAATCACTTTTTCAAAACTGAAGAATTTGATAAAGAGGCTGCAAAGAAAGATCCATCAAATGATAAGCCATCTTATCATTTGATGGATCTTAATTTAAATGGTATCTTAACTTGGTATCTTAACTTGGAGCAAGTTGCATTTTCATTTTTTGAAGACAATTTGGCAAAAAAAGTCAAAATAATCATGGTTGTATAATTAATTACACTTGAAAAAGAAACTGATGATGATAAAAATGTAAGAGCAACAATATTTCAATGAAGCGGATCATTTATTGGACAAAGAAATGGATCTTTTTTATTTCATCACGAACAGCATTTTTTAAGAGATTTAATTTTAATATGCAATTTTTGAATACTGATCCCAATGTATGGTGTGAAAATCAGTATTATTTGAAAGAAAAAAAATCTGAAAGAGTTTAAGGTTTTTAATGACTCAGCTGAAAGGGGAGTAAAATTAATCCAAGGATTCAATTCGTGCTTAAGTGAGGATGAGGAACAAAAGCAGTTTTTACTATAGGTAGTATCCGAATGTAGAAAAACTTTTCCAGACTTTTCGAAAGCCACATTATCTAAGCCTTGCCACTTTAACAAAAAATTATAAACAATTATATATATATATAATTGTTCAATTGTTATATATATATTAAAAAAAATTCTGAAATTAAAAAAAAATGAAATTTAAGTAAAAGAATTAACAGACAATAAGGTCAAAGAAGCATAAAATTGAGAACGACTAACGTCTATATATATTTATTTATTAAGGTTATGTAACTAAAAGGAAGCACATTATAAATATATAAATAGATATATATATATATATATATATATATATATGTAACATTAGGTGTTACGGGAGTTGAGTGTCGTGGAACCGGTGGTAAGGTGAGGGTGAGGCATGGATGTTGAGGTCTCCTGGATGGCTCGGGACTCTGAGCCGCTATTGCGGGAGTGCTGTGTAGTCTTGAACCAGAGGGAGAGGCATTCGTGGCGCATTCTCGGCGTGGAGTACTAGGCGAGGCGTTGACGGGCAGAACACGCGATGCGGCGCGACTGGGTAAAGACTCTGGCTTAGAGCCGACCCCGGCCGCCCGCTGTTTGTAGTCGTAGTCGGGCCAAGGATGGAAGAAATAAGACGGACTCCCAAGTACGATTACATGATTTTATTTGACGACTGGGTACTCTTATCTTATCAGTTGCGTCACGGGGAAATCTGCTCCTGATCCATCGCAAGTCCTTATAAAAACTCTGGACGTCATGACACATGACCTCAAACGCGTTGCAACCATTGGCCAAAAGCTATAACTGGGCAGCTGTTTTCCCAGGGTTTGTTATGACTTTCAAGACGCCTATGTGGCTGGCTGCCGGGACCGTCTACAAAGTTACAAAGGAGTTGTAAGGGACCGCGTAGTAATTGCAGTTTTTGCATGCGAATTTCTTTGTCCTAACTGAATTAAACTGCGTAGTTCCAGAAATATGGGATTTTCATAGGCGTTTGACTTGTAATGTTACATATATATATATATATTTATTTATAATGTGCTTTCTTTTAGTTACATAACTTTAATAATTAAATATATCTAAACGTTAGTCGTTCTCAATTTTATGCTTCTTTGACCTTATTTTCTGTTAATTCTTTTACTTAAATTTCATTATTTTTAAATTTCAGAATTTTTTTTTATTAAAACCTTTATTTTGTACACAAAAAGGAAAGAAAAGAAAAAGGAGGAAAGATGAAATGGATTTTTTTGAATTTTCATAAAAGAAGGCCAACTTTTAGGATTCGGATCATATCTAGTCCTGAAAAAAGCATATATCTATGCTTTTTTCACGGCTAGATATGATCTGAATGTTACCCTGTGATCGTTTTGGAAATGGGCAATTAACCTAAAGTTATTTACACGGTAAAATTTTCATTAAATTTTTAAATTATAAAAAAAATAATAATAATAATAGGAAGATTTGCAATTATTAAGGAAAAGGCTCCTAAACTACATACAAGCTTTAATATGAAACATATTTTAAGCTATCACACTGTTATTAATGATTAATATTGTCGATGAATTGCAGTGAAAACTGGAATAAAGTGGACGGGATTTGACATCACAACCGCTTGGAGGGTTAAATCTGTAAGTTTTTACGTAAAAGTGATGTGTGGCTGGCTCATCAAGACAGTAAGTTTTCTTATGAAACGAGACCAACATTACCTTTCTAGACTCAATTTTATACCATTTTATGATGGAAAAACTGCTTTTTTTGCGAAAAACCGCGGTTTTTCTAAACTTTAACCTCAATGCGGCACGGGTTAATATTATGCAAATGAGCTGAAACTTTAATAATTTCATTTTGGAGCCTATTGGCAACTTTTTGGGGAGGTGCCCCCCAAAAAAATTCGAAAGTTGATTTCTTGTGACAACCCTATGTGCACTCCGAAAGATGCCTACGGACGTTTCTTCATTGTATTAATTCGGCCGATAGATGATGTATCTAAGTGCTGGAACCAATAAGTAAGCATCCTTAGACCTCTTTGAATGTCTCATCTGAGTGCACAAGCAGACCCGATAGAATCACGATGGCCCCACACGGATATCCCAGTCTTTTCTTCCACAAGCAAGCATGGTCTTGCAAGCATGGTCCACTAAAGGTATGAAACCTTCGGCCACACTGGGAATCTAACTTTTGATTAGTGACATGGCCTCATAATGTGCTAATCATTATATTTTCAAGAAAAAATATAAGTTGTAAATAAAATATTAACAAAACTATCAAAATATGGAAATCAATTATTTTTTACCCAAATTTATTACCCCCAATTATTTTTTGTTTTTCGTATTGCTAATTACTCGACTTTTATCCATTAAATGTATGTGTTTTTGCTATGTCAGTAGTAGTCTATTAATGTAGTTAATGGATAGCACAAGTGTTTCTTTTTCTTTTTCATCATGAAATGAAAGAATATAAATTCAAATTCATTATTTTATGATTCAAAGACAAATATTTAAGTTTCCTTGCTTGAGATATAATTCTTTTAAAAACCCCAGACATTATTATCTGTAGAAAATATCATTTCTTTCGTTCTTTTATCAAATACTTTGAATAAATAAACATTACATTTAGTAAAAGTTTTTTTTTTATATATTATATTTATTACTCTCCATGCTATACATAAAATGCTCCTCCAATTTTATGCATAAGTTAATAATTTATTATTGTTGAGATGAAGCACTTACCAAGCAATATTGCTTTCTGCCTATGAAACTTTTATCAATTTTAATAACTATCATTCATATTTTCTGTACATGTACCTATACACAATATGATATTTCTTTTTAATATTTTATATGCTATCAGTTTAAACTATTACATTTATTTTTCATCATTTTTAACTGTCATTCATTCAATAAATCCGATTGGCATTTGATGTATATCACAAATATACAAAACATAAATATGCAATATGCTACACTTTCATTAGCTTTTTTTAAGGCAAAAAAACGAACTATACATATTATACCTTTTAATAAAACTTCCCTCTATTTTGAATAGCTTATTTTACTGCAAGTTTCCCATGATATTAAAGTAATATGTTTCAAATGAACGGAATTACTTAAGTATTCTTACTTCCATGAATAATCATTAATAATTCAAGCTATACATCATGCTAAATCGTCTCAATTATCTCGAGAAAATAACTTTAAAGAAAGGAAGATATATAATTATTCATTAATGCAACTTCGTAATCAACAGTTCGTCGATTAATCTCACCGAACAGAATTCGTGTTTCATAAGATCAGTACTTCCATCAGAAAATATAAATGGCCTCAATTATTAGAATGGAGGACATCTATAATTAAGCAGACTAAGCAATCACAAAAGCTGATTTTGAGGCACATGTAGCTCTAACAAACTTATTAATTTTACCAAAGTATTAATATGCTTAGACTGGAAGTTCTGCAATTAGCATCAAATATTACAAAATTTGGAAAAAAATGGAGTTTGTTATTTTGAAACAGTAGAATCATAGTTATCTAGTACGTTCTATGTCGTTCTATTGAACTTACAGTACCAACCCTTTAGACATATTGATGAATGTGCACAATATTCGACAAATCATAGTTTTAGTTTAAAATTGAAAAAAAAAATCAATAATACCTAAAAAAGAAATTCCGATAACACAGTTTAAATTTTGAGAAAAGCATATGAGATTTTAACTGCTCACACATACAGATATTTTTTTTCTTTACATAATGCAAGCTCCATTACTTTTTACTTGTATACTTGTTATGCATGATGTACACTTCATTTTTTGTATTTTTCTAATTGCTTTTTTTTGTGTCATTAAAACATGCGAACATACATACTCACATTCTAGTCCTGTTCATACATACTGCATTTTTAAGTTTTTGAAATATAAAATAATTAAATTAAATTTTAACGTTCACACCATTATTTGGTGAACACAGAATTCAAAATTTATGCCTCCTGCTTAAGGCACCTCAGAGAGACGAATTTCAATAAATATGTATGCTTATAAAAAGATTTAAAGAAAAACTAAGATACCTCAATTTGCATCCACTTATGATGTGTTTCTGTGCTTATGAATGTCAAGTACTATTTCTCTTCTTTTGTTGAGAAAAATAACGAAAACCATTCATGGCAATAATAAAATTATTACATGTTTTCGTTTCAAATATCTCACTAAAAAACTGTTTGATTTTTCCGCAACGAAATAACCAAAACAGGCTTGCTTACTATTCCTGTCAAAGTGTGTCCAGCTCAGTTAGTTTTAACTAGGGGCTTTATACATAAAAACAGACGTCCGTAATCCCATAGAACGGATACAGGGAATGTAATTCCAAATATGTTTTCTCAGAGTATTATATTATTTGAAGTTACATCCTTCAGAGTATTAGTTTATTTATTTCGAGTTAATGGGAGAAATTCACTATGATAGATTTAAAAATGAAAATAATTACGATTTTATAAGAAGTGCAAAATCAACAAAATCAGTTTATTTACTTTTTCCTTTTAAAATTCTTTTATGCGCTAAATAAAAACTATGCAACAGAAAAAGATGTACAACTTTAAATGGCTGCAGGTGGGACTTTAATATTACACAGTCCAAAAACATTTAGTGCCTTTGAATTCACAGGACAAACTTTCAAAGTATTTTATTTTGCATAGAGTAAAAAAAAAAAAAAAAAAAAAAAAAAAAAATCAAAAACAGCTGCGGCTGCGACTAAAGTAGAGCTATTAAATCCTCATCAGAGTAGACAAGTCCCTTGTGGCATCTGTATTAAAAGAAAACTTAATAAATCTGGTGAACGTGCAGGTCAAACAACTGGTCTTTGTGAAATCTATCGAGGGATAAAGGTGGTATTGAGGTAATTATAAGCATTATTGAAGAGAAGATCTACATCCCCATCTTGCTGTAATCTTATGGTATTTTAGAAAACCTCGATTACTGAATCATCACTTCCATGGCTTTATCACTAATACGGGACGGACTTTTCCGCACTTAACTGTAATATTATGCAGGTGAATAACATTTTGTTTAATCTTTTAAAACTATGAACTAGCGTTGAGATGAATAAACCCAGGTTTGAACCACTAAGTTGCAATAGAAGAAAGACATTAGAATACTTAAACTGCTTATTTAAATGGTCTATTGAAGAATAAACATGTTACAAGGAAATTGGGTGGTGGCTGAGTGAAGTAAAAATACGTCCTCTCTTAACAAGTGATAAACGGTGAAGTGACTTATAAATTTCGCCGACACCAAACTTGAGATTGGCGAGAACAAAATCTTGGCCGAGGAAAACAACGCCAATTATAGAGCAACTATAAAAATTTAAACGAATAAAATTCAAATAATGAAACCTCGAAAAAGTCATTTTAAAGGTGGTGCAGGGCATCAAAAATAATTTACGCCAAAAATTGCCAAGAAAATGGAATCAAAATTCTTTGTGATTGCATATTTGGCACAACCGAAGTTATTTGTAAGTCAGATGGCGACTTCGTTCTGATGAGAAAAGTAAATGAGAATTATTAATCTGGCAATGCAATAGTCATCGCTGATGGTACTGACATTTTCCCAGTTTTATTCCCTTCTATGTTCAGAACAATAGCTTCAAAACAAGAGTATATGCATTTTTTTTTTTGCTTGCATTTCGAAATTGCAGTTACAACGACAGTTTAAGTTTCTTCACATTTGCATCTTTTTTTTTATATCAGCAATAGAAATTAAATATTAAAAATTCCATATTGCATCCGTTTTTTATAATATTTGCATCTTTCAGTATATCTTCTACTGTTTCTGGATATTTTTTATTTAGTTATTTTTTTAGCGTATTCCGCTTAACATGTTTTAAATAGTAAAAAAAACATCGAGCCTTTCCACTGAGCAGTTTGGTGTATAGAGAGTTCAGAAGGGGTTTTAATAGGAGAGCTCGTAGGAGTGTTATAATTCTAATATCCTTGTACATTAAAAATAAATATGCATGAAAAAAGCCCAATCAAATGCACTATAAAATAAAATAAATTCCAGAAAAACATTTATAACAGAGCAATACATACAGTTTCTTGGCGTATTCATTACACTAAAAATAGTAACTTTCAAAAATGTTCTTTTTCTACGGAGAAGAAAAGAATTTTTTTTTTATTTCTTACTTCAAAAACTTTACTGGAAATGAAAGTTCAACAATGATTTCCTTGTTTTTTCTCTTTACAAAGTTTTAAAAGTATTCTTTATAATGAAGCCTTAATTGTGCTGCTTTAAAAAGAGTATATTTAGTTTTATTCTCAAATCGCAATAGGCAGTATACCACAATTATAAATTTATGTACGTGATACTTTCTTAAGACAGAAATTTATTATCTAAACGATACGAAGACATTATAATGAGAAACATATAGAATATTGCTATCTCATACAGAAATTACTCGAAATCTCATATTTTTCTAAATGAAGTATAATTCAGAATCCAGATGTCCTAAAAACAAATTATTGTGGGAATTGTGTAAATCTTGCACGTAATTAGACTTATACACTGTCTACCAATAAGTATTTGGACACCTGTGATATAAAAGAAAATCTAACTTTATTCAAAATCAATAGTTGGTAGAGCTTCCACGAGAGGAAATTACAGCGTGAACCCTCCGGGGCATACTTTCCACAAGTCTTTGTATTACAGCTAGTGGTTATTGTCTTCCACTCGGCTTAGAGTAGACATAGAAGTTCCTTCGCCGATTTTGGACGGGTAGTGCACCCCTTAATTCGACGATCCAACTCGTCCCAGAGGTTCTCGATAGGGTTCAGGTCTGTGCTCTGGGCAGGCCAGTCCATTCGATGAACTCCATTGGCACCATACCAAACATTGGTTAACCTCGAAACATGACAACTGGCATTGTCGTCCTGAAAGTAATAGGGGTCCAACCCGTAAAACTGCCACAACGTAGAAAGCACATTGTCATCCAAAATAGTGCAGTAGGCATCGGTGTTCAGCTTACCAAGAATGGGGACCAAGGGTCCCAGTCCATGCCAGGAGAAACACCCCCAGACCATAATTCCACCTCCGCCGAACTTGACTGTTGGCACAATGCATTCTGGCAGGAGACGTTCTCCAGGCAGACGCCAGACCCAGACCCTGCTATCCGAACGGCAAAGGGTGAACCTTGATTCGTTGCTCCAAAGAACCCGTTTCCACTGATCTACGGTCCAATTTCGATGTGCTTTGCACCACATTAATCGAGCAGCGCGGTTGGACTTTGTGATCAAAGGCTTATGGACAGATGCACGACTATGAAAACCAAGCAGATGTGCTTCCTTACGAATGGTATTCATTGAAACAATATTCCCGGATGCGTTTTCCCAAACCCTCAAGACTTCATGCACTTGGCGAAAACAGGAGGGAGCCAACGGTTTGGCGGAAGAGAAACGTGCATTGCGAAAGCCACCCTCTCATCAGGGCTATAGAATCACAAGGGCTGGGTCAATCGCCTGCGAGATGTGAAGACAGGGGAGAAGTCGTGGAGATAATGTTTTCTCAATGACTTTTATTAGATTTTTCTCACTTAAAATGTTATCTATGACATTTTAGATTTAGTGTGATATATTTTTAGGAAAAATTAAAACAATTGCTTCTGTGAATCCCTTTCTATTAGTAATATATAATATACATAGGCTCTCAAAAATATATTCAAGTAGAAACCAGATTTTCTGTTTTGAGATAAAGTAATGAATATAGGATTGTTTTCTAAAAAAAGAAAGAAAAGAATCATTCAAAATAAAACATTATGCACCAACTTTCTTTATATATATGTGTGTGTGTGTGTGTTTAAATTTTAAATGTTAAAAAATATACAGTAAAACCCATTTAAAAAATTCCCGCCTAAAAAGTTCTTATTTGCGGTTCCCTATTTTTTCCTATTCTTACAATGTGAAAACAACCCGTTTAAAAAGTTTCGTTCCAAACACTTTCCTGCTTAAAAAGTCTTTTTCCACTTCTAAGTTTACATTCAGAGCGTGTTTACATGTGACTTTCGTTTTTTGTTTTGTTTTGTTTTTAATTTTTTTCCCTTTCTTATTACTGTTTGAAAAATCAATTTTTAGGACTGAAAAAGTATGGCATTGGCCAGTGAAATGCTAACAGTGCATGAAATTCATGAGGTTACAGAAAATTAAGAAATGAGCTAAACTGAATAAGAGATTGCAGAAATTCTTAGTTTTCCGGATGCTGTAATAGGACTAGAAACTTTTCACCGTCTTATTAAAAGTGTTGAAGATGATAATTTTTTTTTTGAAATGAAAGACCAATTGAAGATCGCCGATAAAAACACAAAAACTAATTTTTTCTTTTCGTCTGTAAAGTCGATTCTAATAATGCTTAAAGCTGATATTTTTAAAAAGATTTAATGTAAATAGTTAATTTTATTGTTTTACTTTATTAACTAATTTTTTAAGGTGCAAAACAATTATATAAGTACTTTCTATAATATTTTAATAAAGTAAAAAGATTTTTCGTTTAGATTCTTTAATTTTCTGTTCTCTTTATCCAGGATGCATACTTTCCTTTTTAATTTTCCAATTTCAGATGTTTTATTTTTTTTTATACAGAAGGGTTCTTTTTAATTTCTGTGCCATGATTTTAAATGAACGACGATTTTTATTTTTTAATATTGTTAATTTCCTTCTTGCACACTCTAACTCAATTTTTAAACTGCTGATTTCTTCTTCCAGTGCATCACAGTTTTTACAACTGTCTTTCGTTGAACTTTCATTCAAGTTTACTTCATCATCATCATTTATTGTATCTTCTGATCGTATTTTCTTAGGACTTAAATTATACTTAGTCTACTGAAAGCATCTTCCGAAACTTTCCTCTTTTTTTTGCCTTTCCGATCTAGGATTTGTTTTTTCTTCCAATTTAAAAGAAGGTAAATTAACTGTAGGAATCTTTTAATATTTTTCTTATAGGCAGACCTAAAAGTCTGTTTTGTAAGTCATCAATATAATGGCTTTCTTCGAAGTGTTCGCTGCACATTCGAGCATTTTTGGGGTTAACCCTTTGAGGCGCAACCCTTTCCCAATGCTGAAAAAAGGGCAGCCGTTGCCATCGCTCGACTTAACTACCAGCAAGAGGGCGGACGATCGAAACGTTCATCGCGTGCCACAGATCTAGAGACCCCTTTTTTGACGACAGCTGGCTGTGCGGCAATCAAATAGATAAAAAGTGGAATCATCACAGTAAAATTTCTCAATATATAAAAATGATAGTTTATTATTGAAGATTAGTTAAAAAAATTTCTTGGTGAATTCATTACACTTGATAACGAAATATTGACTTATTTTGCATGTTCTCAGTTTTGAATAATAAGATAAAAATAACTATATGTTTCAATATGAAGCTAGAAATTAAACTTACAACAGAAAATTAAGAAATCTACTATTACTAAGACAAATCCGTTAAAAAAAAATTAAAAAAAAAACGTCGGTAGCACCAAATTAAAAATATTAGGCATTTTTTTTAAGTGCTTATAGAAAAGTTTTAAGCATTTAAGTTGTGTTTTTATCTGTAAATGAATGGCTTTACAGATAAAAACACAAATGTACATAATACAGAATGTATAATTATATACATTTCTTACTCTACCATTTATTATTTAACAAATTACATTCTTTAAATATATCGGAGACATGTTTATTAAATGCAATAGATCAATAAACCTATTCTGATAATTACGCTCAAAAGAAAGTAGATGGCGCCAAAAAGAACATGCGATAAACAATTTTAAAGTGTCTAGGATAAAATTGCGGAGCCGATAAGTTAAATTTTATCTATAAATAAATGTTTTATATATACAATCATATTATATACTTTTCATATTCTACCAATATATTAAACTAATTACATTTTTTAAACACATCAGAAAAGCGCGCCTGTTATTACATCATAAATTCTTGAGGCGGTCTTACTAGCACTGCAACCTTATAGCGACTACAAGCTCGCGTAACTCCTCTCTTCCGCCAAATCGTTGGCGCGCTCCTGTTTTCGCCAAGTGCGTGAAGTCTTGAGGGTTTGGGAAAACGCTTCCCGGATGCCTGTTGAAACTCCTCGAGGATGAGGGCCATCTGTTGGGTGCGGTTCTTCCGAATTTGTCTGGACAGCAAGCGTCGGTCTCTATCTCCCAGTTTCGATGGTCTGCCGACTCGGGGCACATTCCGACAATCACCGCTCACCTTCCACTTCTTAATCACATAGGCCACTGTCGATGTTGGGTACTTCAGATCGCTAGATATGTGCCTTAAGTATCGGCCACATTTGTGATACCCGATAATTATACCTTTCTCGAAATCAGAGAGCTCCGAACTGCGTGGCGTCTTGCATGCGACTAATGCCGATACTGTTTCCTACACGATATATACCGGCGGAGGCCGTGACGTACCTCAGGACCACAGATATCGTCATTTGCATAGGTGTCCAAATACTTATTGATAGACAGTGTATATACAGGGTTGTCCAAATTAAACTTTCCCAACTCAGAGGCCTGTGTAGGATGTTGTATGGGTCATAATGTGGTGAAATTTTGAAAACAGACACTTCAGATCATGCGCTCGTGATTTATTTAAAAAAAATATTAGTACCAAAAGTTGCCATTAGGTTGCGCTGCAGATCAATAAGACATTCTGCAGATGTTCTATATGTCTGCAGTGGTCGAATAGGGCATATCAACAGCACGAGAAACAGTTGGCACACTGACGACACCATGTGGCGATTGGCAAGTGGCGCCCACAACCGAAAAAAACGTCTTGCACGCGTGCAGAATCCACAGCATGTCGTCCTCTACCTGGTAAAATTCCCAGCTGTCCGGTTCTTTCGAACTTCTTCATCATGTTTCGTAAAGTGCGAGGTGTCATTCGTCCTCGGCGTAAGTTCTTCAGCACACGGTATGCTCTTATCGCAGAAGAGGAGTTCTCGTCATTCTGGTAGAAAAGTTTCACTAACAGAGCTTTGTCTTACAAATTCGACATTGTGCATGAGCAAGCTGGAAAAACCTGCCTGTGCAGCGCCTGTCTTCCACTTTTGTAGGGCTTGTCTTTTGGATACGTTGCGTATAAGCTTTATTTCTGTAAATCACGTTGGAGCAATATGCAAATTACTAGTGTTACAGCGCCACCTAACAGCAACTTCTTGTACTAATAATTTTTTTTTCATAAATCACGAGCGCATGATCTGAAGTGTCTGTTTTCAAAATTTCATCACATTATGACCCATACAACATCCTGCATAGGCTTTTGAGTTGAGGAAGTTTAATTTGGACAACCCTGTATATATATATATATATATGTAGCATCCTGGCCAACTGAGTCTTCGCTGGCCTGCGGAGCGATCCTCGGGCACGCGTACATGATTTTATTGAATGATTTGATACAAGTTTCTTTGGAAGTTGCGGCCACGAGAATAGTCCTCTCCTAGGTTGCGTCCGCCCATTTATTAAATTTTAAAGTCGTGTTACAATACCCGCGCACATTGCAATTATTGGCCGAACCCAAAATCTTGGACGAAGGAGCGTGGCACCGTCCGGCATCGTGTTTTTTTTTTCCGATCGGCGCTTGTGAACATTCATAACTACGGCAATCCAATGGCGAACAGCGATTTCTTGAATCTCCGTTTTTTTTTCTTCCTCTTCTGAGAAGGTGGAACTGGCCTCATAAGTGTATCTCTTCGCTCCGATATTACAACATTTGAGTCAGCGAAATCATCTCTCTCGTCTGCCATGCGTATGGAACTGGCTTTGCGTTCGCGTCAATGAGTGGACTCTGGCTTCGTTCAGAGGAGAAACTCTCGTGGAAGTGGCTGATCATCGACCTCGCCTGTGAGTTGTGTGCAAATCTTTACTGTATATTTATGATCTAATAACAGTTCTAAATTTGAAAAATAAATAAAGTGCTCCTGCTCGCTGTGCATTTCTTTTTTCTCTCTCCTCGACTACGCCAAGACGAGCGCTAACGGAAATTCGCTTTTTCTTTTTCCTTCGATGAATGTTGGAAACTTGCATGAGGTTTATCTGTGGTTTATTATATTATTATTCCTTCTTTCTGCTTTATGAGAGGTAAAAGAAAAAGAGAACATTAAATAGTGTAATCCTTTTCTTTATTCTGATGAATATTAAAACTGATTTTGATTACTGAAGTTATATAAATTTATTGCATTAGTATGAAAATGTGAAGCTTTTCCATTTTTAATATTATTGCCTTTTAATTCATTGAAAATTATTAGTGTTTGTTTTCATTTTTACAAGAAGAAGAAAAGGACATTAATAATTAAAAACTTAATTAAGAAGCATTTACTTTAAAACTTTATTATTTTCGTGTATGTTAATTTTGATAATATATTATTTCTTTAAATAGTTGAAAAATGATTTCAATTGCATTTGATTTTAATTTCCATTTTTGTTTGATTTTGGTAGCATGTTTTTTCGAGTAAGGGTATAAAAGTACAAAATATTATTACTCCATGTTCTTGCTATCAGGTAAAAAATTGACAAGAAATAATGACTACAACTATCGAAATCCAGACTGACCCCACTGCTTTAACAAATAACTGTTCAACAGGTAGCAATGCTACCGACTTTACTGCTGCATCCTGACCAAACGCCGGCGTGATCTCTGCGATTAAATGATTTTATTGGAAGATTTGACTCAAGTTCCTTTGGCAGTTGCGGCCACGCGAAAAATCCTCTCCTGGGCTGTTTCAGCCCCTTTTATTAACTTTAATGGTTGTGGCACATGACTCGCGCACATTGCAATTATTGGTCGAACCCAAAATCTGAGCAGCGGTTTTTCAAGGTATGTTGAGACTTTTAAGACGCCAGATTGAGTGGGCGCGGGTACCGTCTAAAAATTGCAAAGGAATTGCAAGGGATCATGTATTAGTAGCGGTTTTTGAAAGCAAATTCCTTTGTTCCAACTGAATTAAAACTGCGCAGTTCTAGAAATTAGGGATTTTGATTTATTATATTATTTATATATATTTACTAATAGTGCATGTAACCTATTCTGGATGTAACATATGTATTTCGACTCTTCAACAATCAAATTGTGAAAATATAGTCCGAATAAATTCATAATTTCAACCGGTATTTTAAAAACTTGGCGTGTTAATGCTTTAGAAAATTCATCAAAACATATGAGAATTTTATGGTATATCATCGTACGGAATTATTAGCACTTTGTACTAGTTTTTTCACGTCTGCATTTTCCGTTCTTTACCTTTCAAATTTCACAAAAAGTAAAACACATAGAGCAAATACATTGATTAAGATTCATCTTATAACATAATAAAACAACAAAAGAAATAAGGCCAACACATGGATGATACTACATTTCCCATCAAGGTAAAGCAAGTACGACAAATTGATCACGCGTAAGGAACAAGAAGTAATCTCCAATAAGATGAATCAAGAAGAAAAGCACGGCCAAACCTTTGAATATGATGCACTTTCCAACATAATGAAGTAGGGAACACAGAATGCCTCGCCATTTCACACAGGAATTAACACGTGCTTTAAAGTAAACGCTCCAGTAGTGGGCCATTTTTAAATTTTAAGTAGGAAAACAAGAAATTTCAACCATCCATTCAGACAAGATTTCAATTTCCGACTGGCTGAAACACTTATCAACTAAATAGCTAATGTCTAGCACTTTCATTTCCTGTTTAGTTAGATAGGGGGAGGTTTGTAACCGAAGTTGATCGCCCACAAGCATTCTAGTCTATTTTTAGTGATTTCTTTAAGAGGAAAAACTTCATTCAAACCATTTTTAACGTACATTCTCTTTCTTTTTAAAATGTATCTTTACTAAAATTACTTGATTATATACTGAATATATCATAAACTATCACATTAATTTATTGATAGTGCTGGGTAACCCACTTTTAGATCAAAGGTTTACTAAATATCCCAAAAGTGGGCCACGTGGTCCACTTCTGACTTACCAATACCTCAGTAATGGTACTCTCATGTATAGTTGTAGAACCTTTATTAGAGATTAACCTATCACAAAAATTCAATATTAAACTGCGTCGGCATTTTTTTTTACTGCACAGCTCCTTGTTTTAAAACCAAGATTTAGTGAATTGGCGTCAATTTTAAACTCTTATTATCTGAGAGAACTTATTATCTGGAAATTGTGAACTTTCTGTAGCACATTTGACTAACTTATTTCACTTAGTTTTTAGTTTGGCGTAAAAATGGTGTAATTCTACTTCTTGTTTGTTAATTTCACGTAGGGATTGCTTTATTGCAAAGACATGAATGATTTTATGCCGGCGAAAATTTTCAAGCCTGGCAACCATTATACTTATTTTTTGAGTTCATTATTATTATCTTCTAAAACAATTGGAATTTCGAAATTTAAGTCAGCTGATCCGCACACACCTTCGCCGAAACTCAAATCCCCACGGTTTTGGAGGAGGTAGTAGAACCAGCTTCTGACAGCGGCGGCGCGGCAGCGCCCGTTACTTTTTTTTTTAGAATAGAGAGATTATTACTTTAGATATGATTTTTAACAACCCTAAGAAATAAAAACTGACAAAAGTCTCTAAACTCAAGATGATAATTAAGGAACTATCCTTAAGTAGCCCACTACAGAACAATTTACCTTCATGGAGTGAAATGACACTCTAACAAAAGCAAAAAGAAGAAAAGAAAAGGCCGACACATGGTATGATACATTTTCCAGAAAAATGAAGCCAGAAAGACAAATAGAGCCCACAGATGGATCATGATACTCTTTCCAACATAATGAACTAAGGAAGAAAGACAAGTATGGCTCACGCATGTATTTTAATGTATTTTAATGATATGCAAACCAGCACTAACAAACAATCAAAAACACTCCTACATTCTTTGAGGAATTTCAACAGTTTAATTTGCAAAAGTCAATCTCAATCCTCTTATTTTCATAAATATTTTGCATCTAATTAACTTTAAGAAATGTGCATGAAAGAAATCTGGGTAGAAGTGGTACTAATAAAAATTTAAAAACAAATCAGTTTACTATAACCAGGATGCAATGAAACTAGATTCAGAAAAGGGCTCTTCTATGACAATGATCATCGCATTACCTTTGTTACTTTGAATCAGGGCTGCAGTAAAGAAAATATTTCGGGGGCCGGGGTAAGGAATTAATATGATTTAGAGTTTATGCTAATGGATTTGAAAATTTTCAGGGGGGGGTGTATTCCCCCTGGCTACAATCCTGCTCTGAATATTCAGTGTTCTTAAAATTAGACACAAAATGTTGATATTATGCACGCATAAGATAAGGAACGAACACTGTTTTGACTACTAATTTTCTAAAGTAACTTATACCGAAAAATGAATTTAGATTATAAAATTAGAGTCACTAATTATCGTTAGTTTTACCAGAATAATGTAGGATGGCATTCCAGGACAATTGGTTTAATAATGCGCTTTTGAAGATTAATGAAGATGCGCATTTCATGACATTAAAACTTTCAATAAGATATCTTTTGTAGTGATTTTATTGCACTTTCAATAAACCAGCGACACAGTGTACTCGTAAGTAACAATTTCCTGGAAAATGTTTTTTTTTTTTTTTTTCCTGAAACAAACTAAACGATTGTTTCAAGATTGAATAAATGTATTGAATAAAAAACAATACATGAAATTGATTCTTTCTTTAAGATTATAAAGTTTACAGGAGAAAGAACATTCAATATGAAAATTCACCATTGCCAAAAGAAATCATAACAGTAATGCTTCACACTGATTTATAAATAACATAAAATTGTGCAAATACAGTTTCAAAACTCGTTCTTATGCATAGATATTTAGTTTGTTTGAGAAAATATTAAATATATATCAATTATCTGGACTATTAATCAGCCTTGAATAATCAGCTATACCGAAGCCTGTCTGCCTCTTCGTCCAATTAAGTACGTTATTTGGAAACTTGCTAACAATTTCATCCCATCATAATTGGCATAAATTGCTGTTATTATTATAGGACAAAATAATACATGCCGTGAACTAGTAACGTTAAATACTGTGATTAAACGGCATCATATGCATTCAATAATGATCATTAATCATCTTAAAGGTCCAATACTATATGTAATAAAAAATACAAAAATTGAATTTAATTTTTGTGAAGAATTCGCAGTATTAAGTTTTATATAAATGTCTTTTTATGCACTTATGGTAAAAATTAAATGGCATCGTAATGTATGCAAATTTGCTCTACAAATTTTTGTTTTTAAAGAAATGCTGTATTCTGTTATAAACGTCCTAGACAACGCAGCAAATTTGCATCAAACTTGCAGTAAGCTTGATTTATCAAGTCAATAAACTTGAATTAAGCTTGAAAATTTCAAGCGTGTAAGCTTAATGCAAGCTTGAACCAAGTGTTCAAGTTTACACTTGCCCAACTTGCATTAAGCTTGACATAGCAAGCTTGAATCAAGCTTGACATAGCAAACTTAATTCAAACTTGAAAAAAAATATTCTTAATACATGGGGCGCCAGTCGGCGAACTTGCCCCATATATTTTATGACGCATTTTTCCCTCTACGCTGAAACCTCAAGTTATTTTAATCTGTTTCCGTCTAGCGTCCGGGATCGATCTCGGGACCTAAGGTGTGGGAAGCCAGCGTCCTAACCACCATGCCAATCTCACTCGCAGTGACAAGACTAAAGTTTGAAGTGACTTTTAAGGTTGTCACGCCGTTTTTTGGCGAGATTGATCAGTATTGGCCGATGCCGATCTGTCTCTTTTATTTTTCCATGGGATGAATCAAAATTAAAGTGATGTTAAGTATGATTTATAGACTCTACTAGTATGGGAATAAGCATAATATAAACTTAAAAGCAGCACACGTTTTAAAACTTTCAATATCAAAACACTCATAACTCTTTTTCGGCATGAATATCAATGATAAAGTGAAGTGTAAAGGTCTGAACTTTCCATATGATAGAAGTGAATGATAAGTCGTCTACGACAAACAAGAATTATATTCTTAAACTTTCCAAACATTGATTTAATTCTGATTTAAAAACAATGACGCTTTTATTAAAAAGTGGACATTTCAAAAACCTTTAATAAATGGCATACCAACATTTAATACGTGAACTTTTACTCTTCTAGTCTTTTATATTTTGAAATAAATCTTATAAAAAGATCGACAGTGCTCTCATAAACTGACAAAATATTTCCGTGCAAAATACTACAAAGGTAAAAAGGAAAAAGAAATAAAAATGTAAAACTTCTCACATTCGAAATTAAAAGCTCTTCTGGAACTGCTCTTATGGATGTTTTTACATTTATTTATTTATTTATTTATTTATTTTAGAACATTACTTTTTTGCTTAAATAAAGCGATTAGCATAAATAAGCCAATAGATTTTAGTTTGATAAATTAAAAAAAAATAAACAAACAAACAAATAAGATTTGACTCTATTTTAGCATAGTGTGTCTCCAGTAAAGTCGCCGCATCCGGGACAGATGTCGCTCCCGTGCATTTCTTGTAATTGTCGATAGATAGCAGTCAACCCCACAGTATGGGTGTGCAATGAGATTGCCTTAACCAGTATATCGCTTGAATCCTTTTAATGTTTTACCTGTAATTATGCAATACTTATGAGATAAACGCATGATTTCACTATTAAAACTTTAAAACAAGTTATAGTTAAGTACTTTTTTACACTAATTACTGAATCCATGCTTGAGTTCGAAGTCAAAACTAGGTATATCAACTGTTTAGAGTACTATGTGTACGGATACGTCACTTCCTGTTGCGAAGACGGGCACCTGTAATGTGTTACTTATGTATCTCCAGCACAGACTCACCAAGTTGGGCATATTATAAGTCCGTAATTGTAATTGCAATAATTTGCATTTTAACGTTCTGTGCTTAAATGAAATATTGTTCTTAAAAATCAGATACATTTTAAATTTGTTAACGTATTTTATTAGAAGCACCGACATTTGATAAAAGAATAAAAAAAAAATTAAACAAATAAAACAATAAAAACAGTGTTTTACTCTATTTTTCTTCTCTTACATACACTGGTACTGATGTTACGTTGTTTATGAAATAACAATTAAAATTAAATTTAAAATAAAATAAGTATTCAATTTTAGTAGTGAACTAAGTCTGCAGACTATTCATTTAAACCTACATAAAAGTCTTTTTGTACTCATTTAGTTTCTGATCGTTATCACATATGTACTTATCTATACATGAATATTTATTTCAATAATTTTTTTTATTTCATTCTGTACTTATGATAGGCGCGGCAAAACTCCCGCACAAGAGTGCCGTCTATTTCACAATGCAATGTTTTAGAAATTTTTTAAGTAATATTAATTCTTTTTTTAGATTTTTTTGCAGTAAATATGTTGTATAATGTACTATAAATAGCACAGCATCATTTATTTTACTGTATGTTCATCTTGTGATTTTTTACACAATAAAACGGCATAAGACTCGGAATTATCCTTCTTAAATAACACACATTCAGAGATTAAACTAATATTAGAATACGAGATATTGAACTAATATGAGAGTGAAATTTAAGCTATTAATTTTATCAAAAGTAAAACACATACATTTTGATCATTGTTCCGTAATTTTAAATTATAACACATAATATAAAATTAATTAAATATCATTGTCGAACTCAAATGTAAATTAATAACCAAAGAACTACAACAGTCCAGAGCGAATATGCTACTAATTCCTAATAGCTCTTTAATAGTATGTATTTGTTAAGAATGATTAAACGCTCACATAGTTGTATGCTAATGATAATTTGGAGATCGTGTGTGGGGTAAATTTGAATTCCGGGCCATTATGCTTTATCTTAATTAAAGAATACTTTAAAAAATAGTCTGCAATTATGTCTCATGCTCTTTAATTTAAAACAGGATTTGAGCAAAAAAAAAAAAAAAAAAAAAAAAAAATGTATGCTCGCATTCATAATAATGTTCTTGAAAGAAATGAGATACTTAAAAATGAAGTTCACTAATCTTAAATTTACGAATATGTTTTGATTGCTTTGACAAAAAATATGCAGTACTCACTAAAAGTTATGCAGAGAAGTGATTACAGAGAAGTCGAATTGTAATTAGGAGGCAAACATCATAATATGATTATATCTTTCTTAATAAATTTTCCCACAGTAATGGTTTTTCTTCTTGCAGGATATTCTTTTAAAAATAACATAGACGTGCTAAAAATAATAAAAAAAATCTATAATGTCGATTTTACCACTTAAGTATAGTTAATTTCTTGTCAATAATCTGATTTTTTTTAAATAATTATTTTCGTAGAAACTCCGTATGAAAGCGTGCTGAAAATGAATATGTTATCAGAAAAATAATTTTTTCAGGTAATCTATTCATATAGTTTATTCAGAATAGTAATGTGTGTGAACAATGATAGAAAGTCAAGATTTTAGTGTTATGATTAGAACATTTAATATCTATTCTAAAAGAATTTAAAAAAAAAAAAAACTACTTAGTGTATATTGTTGAAGAAACATATTCCTTTTCAAATCTAAATCTAAACAATTCAAATACATTTGCTGAGTTTTAAATAAGGGTTTATTTTATATAATCGAATATGAACGTTTGTCCCGCAGTGGTCCGGTCGCTTAACTCCGTTGCCGTAAGAACACTCCGTTGCCGTAAGAAGCAAGTCAAGCAGCATCCGGCTTGCCCAGTGCTTGGAAGGGCCAACTCCCTCTCGTCTTGACCACTATGGAACTGTGTACACTAGTGGAAGCTGGTGCACGAAAAATCCGTCTTTACTCCTATGTCCTCCAGGTTTAACGCTACCTCTGGGGGTGCCTATTTCAGGTGGTTGGTCCCTCCAATGGAACTGGTTCAAAATTAGGAGACCATTTCCATTTCAAAATTTCAAAATAATAAAATTAATAGAGTCGCATTAATATTCGCATATAAAATAATAAGATGAATATGTATAAGCTAATTATAGAGTATATGTACTGTATTTTCAAATAAATTTTAATGTGTAAAACGTAAAAGTTCTGAACTAATATAATACAATTACTCAATGTACAAAATCCTATAATAACGTTCGTACAGTGATCCTCTGACAGACTGCATGTATATTATAAAAAATTATGTAAATTCGAAGAATATTGTAAAATCAAATTAATTCAATCCCATGCTTAAGGCATAGATTTGAATACTATGCTTTGCGGAACATGTTATGAAGTTCACATTAGTAGTTAATGAATTCTGTCAAAAAGCTAGATGAGCAGTATCTGGGATACTGTATGTGTATCAATTAAACTATACAATAGTTAGAAACACAGAGCATCCGACTGCATAAAGCAGCTAAAGGTGTAATAACCACTTGATTCAAGTGGGATATAAAGGTATTCTTATTCATTACCTATTACATACTCCTAAAAATGTCACTCTCAGGATTCATTTTTTACAGTGTAGGATGTATGTTATTTGATGTATTTTTGAAAGGGTTGTTTCTAAATGTCCCGACATTTAAAACAGCCGTTTTTTTCCATGCATGTTTTGCAGTTAACATCAAGAAGTACTAATGGCTACTCATACATAAGTACACAATCGACAAAGAATTTATGAAAATTCACTACAAGCTATATCAGAAACGTATCTCACTACCCAGTAATATGAATTCGGAACACATATTCTGCAATTTCAACCCGCTATATTTATTTGGAACTCTCTGAAAGTTAAAGTACATTTCAATGCCCAACAGATGGTTTCTTTAAACGTTGAATATGTTTATATATTTACATTAATTTACTTTTATATTTAAACCGCTACTCCTTTTCTGTTAATTACACTTTAGTTCTGAAGTAGGCTATGGGACTGTAATAACATTAATAATACCCGATAGTACGTACGATACTTTGTTATTTATTTGTATTCATAAAAATTCATTCATTTTCCCTTTCTTTTCAAAACGATCTTTCATGAGTGTGTGAATGCATTGCTCTGCTATGTTATTGGCCCTCTTTTCTTCAAAAGTGTTTTTAAAATTCGCTAATGTCTAATATTTCTCCTCAGTTTGCTGTTTCAAATTTATGCTCCCAATCTCATTTTTCTAACATTATTCAATTCTACATCGTTATTCTTACACACTTCCGCATTTTGAATCAAACTACTCTAAAATATTTTAATGAATTTGAGATAGGAATTCATTGTTGCAGGTGCACTAATAGCATTCCGCATTCCCCAGCTTATGTATTTGAACGACTATTTCGATCCACAACAACTTTTGCTCGCACTAGCCTCAGTCGTAGTTAACCATTAATTTACCGCACAAGTGGTAAAGTAGACTGGAATTATTTCCGGGTAGTATATTATGCAATATAATGAAGCTAAGCAAATTCATTCCACATATATTTATCTCTATATATCCTGTTATCAAGAGATGTATTTGTCCTTGTATTTAATATTAAATTTGAGAAATTTTCTACACGCAAGTAAGCTTGTCTTTCGATGCATTTTACTAGAGGCTTTACGGCGTCATTTTTTAAGTTAATAATCGGTAAAAAACATTTTTGAATTGGCATTGTTAAAAATATTTTTAAGCGCTGAATTTCAGAAAATCGAGACTAAGAACATTTAATTTAATTAGAATATAATTTACGTAGATAAATGGAGCTTGAAGTTAATATTTGTAAGGCTATCATGAAAATTTTTTTTTTTAACTACATTCGTTATTTTTTGATATTTTAATGATATATTTTATAACATAATGCTTTACTGTTAGAACTAGGAACATGCATTCAATTACAAGAAATAAATGAAATAGATTTTTAAAAATGCTATTTTTTCCCCATTCCTGGTGCATGATATTAATAATTGTATCTAAATATTTGTACAGTTCCGATATCTTTTTATATCACATATATTGTTACCTAACTCCTTTAAAAAACTTCAAAGTTATCTTCACACTTCATTATTTTTACCACTGTTTATACCTGGAACTCATAAATTTTATATTGCAGAAAATGTTTGCAGGAAAGCGAGATAAATGATCCTAAACTTTTATCTCTTTTAAACACTCCTTTTGCAAAAGGTACACAGAAGAACCGTTCAAGAATTTCATTCTAGTTAATGAAGGGAAGAGAAAATCAAAATTATCGTTGTTTAGCTTAACACCTTCGACTTCTACGTCTCATATTTTAGCTTTAGTTTTGGTAATTTATCAGAAAAGTACCCTTAAATTTGATCATTAAAAGAAGAGAGTTAAATTTTGATTTTCCCTGAATTTTTTTCAGAAATGCAACAGCAACATGATATAAGCTATGTTGTTTCTTTAGCAATATTCAAATAAAGTAGAATAAAGTATAGTAGGTATATCTATCTATCTATCTATAAGTATATATATATATATATATATATATTATTTAGTAAATATAAGATGAACCCCCCCCAGGCCAGCCATTGTTATTATATAAATAAAGCTTAAAATGCATTGTCCTCATCAGAGGGAGAAATGCACAACTCCGAACCATAGGTTTCAGACTCACAGCCTGAGATTTTGCCAAGTAAATGTGTTATATTCATAAATGTATTCTGCAAAGATTAATATAAAAGTATTCAAGCAGTTTAAAAATTAGTTATATATGTGTTACACGTTATTTAAATGTATAGACTGCATATGCGTTATTTAAATGTATAGACTTATAAATCTCAGAGGCAAATCTCGGCAAATCTCAGAGGTGTGATTCCCTCCCGTGTTGGAAGGCTTAAAAATATATTATCAATACAGCAACAAGGTTGACTTTATTGGAAAAAGAAATATTCCAAGTTTTATTTCACGAAAGTCCAATATTTGAACCTTTCGTGATAGCGACGAATTAATGTAATTTTGTTAAAGGTGGGGGTGGGGAGAGGGAAATTATTTTGTAGTTGTGGTAGGTTAGTTAGATTGACATATACATTCATTTCATGGATGTAAAATAGGATCCTTTACAGCAATTTCTTTTTTACCTATTGGGGCGGCAGCACCTTCCCGGCCCCTATAATTGTTCCTTGTTTCGTAATGCGGCAGACATCAAGTGGAAAGTCAGATTCTTCTCACACTCAGACACTCGTTCTAATATGGTAACAAATTCAGTTGTGATCCTTTGGCGTATATTTCGTCCATTGCACGGACACACCATCTTTTATGGAACCTCATAAAAAAATAAATAATAATTTAAAAAATCGCCTTGAATTAGATCCGGAGAGAGAGGTAGCTACGGAAGAACGCGATTGTATTATTCGAAATAATTAAGCATGCCTATCATTGCACAGGTACTATTTCACTCTAGAAGTGTATTTAATTCTGACTTCAAATCGAACAAAAGGGGAAGACACAGTTGAAAGTTCTGTATAATAAATCATGTGGACTTTCTAGGGATAAGGACTAACAAGGTTCGACGTACATTTTTTATATTTAACTGACAGAATACTAATCTATATAAATGAAATTTGACTTTTGTCTTTACTTTACTTGGACAGAAAAACAGTTAAAGTCAGAAAAACGAAATACAAGAATATATGCCTGTCATTTTGTCGTTCTGTCATTTTGCCATTATGTTCGTGCGTTTGTTTAATTCTCGTGTCACGAGAAAATATAAGAAATTATTAAATCATATCAAATGGAATTAGGTGATATACCAGATAGCCACTCAACTTTAGGCTTCGAATTAAAAAAAATGTTAATAAATAAAATATTAGATTTTGAGATTAGATTTTGAGAAAAGTGCTTCAAAATGCGTAAAAAATTTTTTCGCACAATAATATTATATCATTATTTAATTTTAGTAACGCAATGCCTATTACGGCTCCAAATGGTGTTTCTGCGCAAGAGATATTTTCACAAGTATACATAAAATTATAATGATTGATTTCTAGGCAATGACCTAATTCATCGCCTAAAAATTTGTGAATGAAAATGTTGAATCTAAAATTTTTAACTTCTAATTGAATGTTTTATAAATTGCTTACACATAAATATATTCTAAGCTAGTTAAAAAAAAAAAAAAAAAAAAAGACTCCACAGAGATAAGGGAAGGTGGCCTAAAATGATCCCCTTAAGAGAAAGACTTGTGTAAAATGAAACATATTTTGGCCCTTTGCTAGTATGTTTTATACTATTTTTTGCATCATAAATATATTTTTATTAATATTTTAAACCCACATTGTGTAATGAAAATGTAGAATTTTGAAAAAGTGCCCAAAGGATGATTTCACCCTCACCAAAGGGAAAAAGGATCCTTCATTTGAAATTGATTGTAAATTGTTTTTCTTTTTTTTTAGCGTCAAAATAAAGGATACAAAAGCATTTATGGCTCTACATAATGAAATAAAATAAGGAATCTGCTGGATATCACGTGGACTAAAATAGTAGAAAGATTCGAGAGAGTCATGCATTCTGATCATCCTTTCAGTAAACTGTGCGATGTTTCTATAAATATAATTCTGCATATCTAAACTAGAGAGAATTTCAGTACTTGCATTTTAAAACATGAGATAAATCCCAATTTTTCGAAAAGCTCTATTTAGACGCATAATATTGTGATTACTTGAATACCGCAATTGCTTCTACTTCACGTGTCACAACTAGTTTATTTGTTACATAAAAGATAGCGCTACTTGTGTGTGTGTAAGGAATAAAACTAAGTCGATCGTTTTGCCCAGAAGGCCACCTTCCCCTAAATTAAAATAAGTTTTCAAAAAATAATAATAATGATAAATGCCCAAATAACATTCTATATTATTTCTATTAAGAAAGAATTTTTTTCTATGTTATCTCTTATTACTTAAAAACTATTTTCTTCTTTATTATCTCTATTAATTAAAAAATGAAGCAAAAGAAGAATTTCTAAAGTATGCAAAAACATTGTAAAATGAGTATTAACTTATTTTCAAATACATGAATCTTTTTACTTTTCCTTTAAATATTGTGTCCCATTACAAATATTAAAATTACACAGTTTTATTTTTACTGTTGAAAAACTAATTAAATTCTCTATCGACGGTAACCTAAAAAAATATTTATTTAAATGTTGATTAGCTAAGTAACGCATTCCAATGTGTATCACTTTAAATTCATTTCTTTGAATTTCTTAATCTATTTAAGAAGTTCGCTAAACTAATTTAAGAATAATTTCTATTAACATAGATATGTAAATATCCTACAAAAAGTGCAATTTCTAAAATACTGATTGCCTTTAAATTATATGTAAACGCTAATAATTAAAATTCCCAAACAAGAATTTCGTTTTCCTTTTCAATTCAGTACGTTTTGACTTCATTTTTTAAATAAGGAAATGTTTTCAATTGCTAAACGGCTCGTTTAAAATATCTTTTGATTTTTGGCTTCGAATTTTGCTTTGGCTTGAAATTAGGCTTCGAAATGTATTCAATTTGGATATGTAAATCATTCATTGTGCATCGGTAAATATTTAAGTATTAGCATCTATGGCAAGCAACTAATGATTTTACTATAGGTAAAAAAGTCATGTAAATTTCAAAAGGGTCATTATCTCATATACGGCAAGAAGAGAATTAACAAGATTTTCATTTCTTATCTTTTTATGAAACCAATGCTCAAATTATTCTTCTATAACAATATGTCCATTAGTAAAATGCCAACAAATCTTTTTAATTAAAAAAAATTTAAAAAAGAAAAACTATCAATTTTTCTTTTACGCAATTTTCAATACATCTGTGGATTTATTTCATTATCATTTATATTATCAATTTATCAAAACTCTTGCTAGATGCAGTAGACGCGGCTTAATGTGATCATATTAGGCCGATCCTATTTTGATAACTATACCGGATTGATTATAATAAACGAAAAATGTAAATTTTAAATGGCAAATATTAATTGTATGGAGAGGACGATTTCAACGGAAAACATTTACTTTATCATAATTAACATAAGCATAAGTTACTAATGGTAAGAGACGGTGAATAATCTCCCCCTCCCCCCCCAAAGAAAAAAATCTGACGGAAATTCAGTTTGGAAATATTTTCTGAATGAGAAACATCCCCCCCCCCTCTAGTATTATATGCTAATATGAAAAAGAAACTATGATGTATACCTAATGTGATTTAATGAGATTTTTAATAACTTGGCCTGGAATCTCTCATCGAAATGAACCAAACTGGCCGAAAATCTGATAACATTAAGCGATTACTTTTGCTTTAATTACAATACGTCTGTTCGGGTCCGGATATTATTGATAATATTAAACGAATGATAGATACAACCGTGATTGCATTAAGTGACGTCTACTGTACTAAGTCAGTATGAATGTATGAATAAAATAAGTGAAGTTTTCTTCAACTTCTGCTATAGCTTCACCACTTACCAGCGCAGTTTCATGGGGGTTGTATTGGATAGTAAGGAAGCTTTTCACAGCTCCAACCCATGTAGAAGATTTTGCTTTGAAAGTGTAGAGAATCACATGAAGGGGCATTGAAGGGGAAGTCCGAAATGTAAGTACCCACGTGGTCGAGATATAACAGAATGTTCTCGATGAAATAAAATGTATTAGATCTAATGATCTAGACATGTTCTTAATGTTCAAGAATGATGTATAATGTTTCTAAAATCAGAAGTCAGTGAAGCAGATGGGAATTAAGTGACTTTTTTTTTACAGTGACTTTTTTTGAATAATTTAAAAAGAAAATTCTTTTTTTTTCAGATTTCTTTAAAAATTACTCGAAAATTGTTTGACTTAAATGTTGAAAAACTGCGAGATAGCTTAATGTAATGACTTACGTATTTTATTTATTTATTTATTTTTAAGGTAAGCTCAACTTCCCGTCTGAAGCATGGGGGCGCCAAGAAGATATTTAATAATTAAAAGTGTTCTATAATTAAAAAAACCTCAAGTAAAATAGTCATTTTATTACTTTTAATGAACTTGCATATTTCTGTGCATCATGATCAGGGATTCCTGTTACTTCCCTAAGTTCTGGTTAATAACTTTTTTTACTATTTTTTTTTAACCCTAACATTTATACATTTCAGAAGAATACAATGTTTAAATTTTCAATAGTTACGTTAGGAGAGATATTTGAGATAAAACATGTGAATGGCAGCTACTACAGTTAGTATCAGATGAGGAATAGAATTGACGGGATGATTGATGCATTGGTGTTCAATTATGGATTTGAAATTCACATAAGAATCTGTGAGATGAATAAGAAATTACTCACGAAAAAAGGATGCATGCGATGCATTTTATTGTATAATCATAAAGGGATTGTGTAAAGAGCAAAATAACATCAAATGGTACAATGACATGAATTAGGATACATCCCATACCTTTTTTGTATTAGTCATGAAAAATGTATGCGTTTAAATATATTTATTGATATATTCTCATTCACATTCAGCCTGAATGCGGAATATCAGTGGCAAGCACCATCCTCGCCACTGAAAGTAGTTTTAAGGTGTAATCTGATGTTATATTGGATTGAATATATTGTCAATTCAGTGCATGCGTTTGTACTGAGGGAACATAATACACTTCAGTTGTTTTCAGATTACCCTCAAAAATGACTTCAGTATCTTTTAAAATTATTATGCAGGCTTGTAAGTGGAAATATGTATTTATGAAAATCTATTTGCAATACTGCAAATAGTTTTAACAAAAGATTTGTGAAAACATAAACAATAAAACGACAGCTTTAACTAAAACAGAATATATATAAAAGGTTTTTCATGAAGAGGTATGCTATTTGAAAAAAAAAAATATTCAGTGAGACATTTTTTTTTTTGAAAGCTTGCATTATACCATTCAGTTTGAAAAATAATATCCTTCATGTGAACACCACAATTTCTCTGTACATACCGCATTCTGTCAACCCAATTTTCCATCACTCTTTCACACAAATTGGGTGTTATTTCACGAATAACACGTTCAATGCTGGCTTTTTAATTGCTCAATTGTTATTGGTTTATCAGTATAAACTTATGACTTAACATATCCCAAAAGAGAGAAATCACAAGAACTCAATTATGTCATCTATGTGAATTCTCAAATATCTCTTAATATTCACATATGAACACTGATTTTGATAAAACAATTCAATAATTTCGCAACGTTGTTCAAGCGTGTATCTTTTCATGATTGTATGGTATAACATACTAAGCACAAATGACACAAGAAATGTCCAAAAAAGAATACGCAGTGTTGCCATTCATAACATTTAAAATTGTATCATCGGTATTGGAAAACCCTTTGTATATATATATCTATGAGTGCGTGTGCTCAAGTCCGTTGCCACCAAATTAATTTCTAAACGGCAAGAGCTATAGTTATAAAAGTCTAGCTCTAGTAAAGTTGTTATGTGCTGCGCAAAAAAAACTATTTACAGCGTAACCTAGCAGCTGAATTCGTTTTCATATAAAAACGATCCGAGATACGGGAAAAAAGTCAATTAAGAAGACACTTTATTACCCATATTATGCGCGTTAATACACACAATAAGTCTACAAATGGAAGGCATAAAATGCATGTTTGTTAGTTGAATATTTAAAAACTTCACTTGCCTGACGCCAGGCTAGTTCATGCTTCATGCTGTGATTCCCGTCAGCAACAAGAGGGTAGTCAGGGGTAAAGGTCCTCACGGGACATAGACCCAAATGAGTTTTTTCATTAATTAGAAATCTAAATTAGCCACAATGTTTTTTTCACAAGTTCCCTAGATGGTACTGGTTTTTTAAAAAAAGAATCACGGATGTGCGATTGTCAGTTTTGATGCTATAAGGTAAATTACTTCAATGTGTATTTTGAACTAGTCTTTTTTTTTAAATTTTTAACGTATTTTTTGCTTTCAAATTTCCAGATTTATGTTTAAAGGTTTTTTTTTTTTAAATTTGAAGACAACCTCATAATGGTCTCATTACTTTATCTTTCAAATGATACGACTTTTTTCCAAAATCGCAAGAAATCAATTTTCATATCTTCATCAAATGGGGCAAGAATCCGCATGTACAATGGGGGTAAAGATCCAAATGTGGATCTTTGCCCCTAATCCTTTGGGGTTTATAGTAATGGTTTGTTGCCTATTAATAGTTTTGTTTGTTTGATATTTGCATGTTGTGTCAAGTCACGTGCATTCCAATAACCGTCATATTGTGCCAGGCATGTATTTTACACTTTTTTATTTATTCTCTTTTTTTATTAGTATTTTGCACTGATTCCGTTTGTGATTGCAACATTTACGTTCATATCACTACATTTTAGCATTATGATAAATCTTTCAATGGCCCTTACACAGTCGAGTTTCTTTTAGTTTTGTAACAGCTGACTGTCTCCCCCCCATTTGGTAAGTTCCTCTAATTAAATTTAACTTTCAGTGATTATTTTCTGGTTTATCTCTTTTTGTTAAACTAAGTTTAGAATACATACTTTAGATATTGTTATCGTATTAAATCAAAATTTTCCATGCAGTTCATAACATTATACATACATACATATATATATATATATATATATATATATATATATATATATATATATATATATATATATATATATATATATATATACAGGGTGAATCTATAATCTTGGTCTTTTAAGGCGTGATAGCGCACATAATAAGGAATCAGGATCACATAGCAATGTGGAGTCGGCAACGTCGTATTCGTATAGCTGTTAATAATCACTTCGGAAAAAGTGCTGAAACAACAGTGCACTTGCCGACCATTGTTCGTCAGAAACTAATGTATTTTTCTCGAAAACAGAAGACTAAAATAGATAGTTTAAAAAGTTTATTTTATTTCATGGATGCAACTTTCGGACACGAGCCTATTGCTTATGAAACTCGGTTAAGAAATTAGACTGACACTTCAATGCTTTTCCAAAAGGGATTATAACCGGGTAAGTTTCACCCCAGATTGCTATCTGATTAAGATTCCTCAGTGTGTGCCCTATCACCCCTTAAAGTTTTGTCCTAGAGTTTAGACACACCCTGTATATATATATTCCCTTACCATTGAAGGCACTAATAGCAGTCAACCTCACAACTTGACAAATAATAATTGGTTTCATTCTGAGTTTTGGGCCATGTGCACCACGACGGATCTTTACCCCATTAGATGGGGGCAAGATCCGAATATCCGAAAATCTGTAAAAGTCATTATCAGTTTTTATGTATTATACTTTAGATAAAAGTGATCATTTAATGTGACAATTAAAGATCTAAGCTATATTCTAATATAAAGTTTAAGTTCATAACTCCTTGCAATTTTTCAGAAATGAGTTATAATTCAAACTGCGGACTTTGCCCCGACCTACCCTTCACATTTGGACTCTGGTCTGCAATTCCATTTGCACATTTTACATCATGACGGGTGACACTATTTTTTTAAGCCTTCTATATTTAACATTATTATGTATTAAACATGTAACTGCCAGCTACAAAAGGATGCGTTGGAAGAGAAAATGATACAAGCAGAATGATCGATACATTGGTGCTCAGTATGGGATTCGATATTCATGAAAATATTTGTGAGTCCAATAAGTAAATTACACTTGAACAAAAAAAAAAGACTAAAATAGATAGTTTAAAAAGTCTAAAAAAAAAAAAAAAAACTCATGTGTTAAAGGTTGTACTTTTTTGTATGATTTTGTATTAGAGAACTTGTTAATGGTATGATAACATATAAGCATTATAAAACGATATGCATCTCATAATTGTTTTCTAAAAATGTTTCAGGATGATTTTTGTTATTTATTTATTTATTATTCTTTTTTTTTGTGTAATTGCACTTGACATCTCTAATATTTCTAAAAGTAGTGTTTGGTATATGATGTAATTTACATTTGAACGTATGCATATTTTAAGAAAATTTATTCAGAATGCAATTAAAAGTTTGACTTTTATGTTTACTGTTTGGTGAGCTTAAAGATTTCTTAAACAAGAGGAGCTAAATAATACATAGAGAATATTTAAGTTTTAACAGGAATTCAGTTATCTTTAAGGAACATTTTTTTACAGAAGTAATAAAAATTAAAAGACTAAAAAATATTTTTACGGATATTATGAATTGATTTTAATAATCTACCGAGTTTAATAAAATTTCTTCTATTGAACACTTATTCAGTTACAGTGTTGTTAGCTAATTTCTTTTTTTTAGGTCAATAAAATGCTTCTTTGAAAAAAAAAGTTCAATTTTTGTAACTTTAATAAAATAATACGCAGAAAAGCATTTATAATATATATGCGTCACTCATTTTTTTATTATAGATAATTTAAATAATAAAAAAAACAATTTCACTTTTTCTTCTCAGAGTTTGTTAATGAAGTAATACAAATTACATTTAAGCGTGACTTACATGCACTATTTTTGTCTTCTTGAAAATATGGCATAGTTATAGAAAGGAAAAAAAATCTTGAGATGAAAAAGTAGATATCCAAGGGAAATATGTATTGCATTCTATATGTTAATTCATATTTTTTTTTTTACAATGTAGCATGTAAAACAGTAAACAAACCGTGAGAATTAACAGAAAATAAGCAAGAAAATCTAAAAGCAAGCAATAAAGACTAGCTACAGAATCTGGTTGAAGCATATCCTAATTAACTTATAAAATAAAGTGCCAGGTGGAAAACAAGGATAAAAATTTTATCTGGACTAATTAGAAAATACTATGGATTAAAATTGAAATGTTAAAAAAAGTGAGACTAATGCACGCAAAATTATAATTTAACAAGTTGTATTCAGTATCGAAATTTTTCCTGCAAGAAATACAATGGCATTAATTACACTGAAAAAATTATTGTTAATATCTTCATTTTAAAAAATGCTAAAACTTATTGTTAATATCTTACTTTAAAAATTGGCAAAACTTATCTTTGTAAATTTTGATGGAGGATTTAATTAACTTGCATGAGGAAAAGAAGGTTTTTGTTAAAATCTTTTTTGTTGGAGGAAGAAAATGAAGAACATGTGAAGCTGCGTAGTTTTGTTGCTTGATCACTATGTGTTTCTTTTCACCAATTCGTATCAATATTTCTTTTTATTGGAGTACATTATTGTTTTAGAACTAGAATGGCATTTATTACACTAGAAAGGTGGGTTAAATTCCAAATATTTTCAGATAATCATATATGCCAATAATCTTTTTTTATTAGCTTTTACCTACTAAGTATTCGGGGTAGTTTTGAAATTTTTGCTTAGAACTAATTAGTGATCTTGCAGCAGTTCCACTGTTTTCAATTTGTGAAACTTATAAAAGTGAATGAATGGGTTTTCTAGGGGAAAAAAAAGAACAAAATTTCTTAAGTAAAATTGTGTTGCTTTCTAAACTGAAGCTGCATGAAAACTCTTAATTATCTCTGGAAAAAGCATATTGAAAACTTACAGAAAAAATATATACTACATGGTCCCACGATATATCAAGTTAATTAACAATGCGATGATTTAAAAAGAGAGTATATACAATTAATTCTAGAAATTTCGTACTCTGTATATTTTATTAAAAATATATATATGTATTATAATAGATGTATTCATTACGAACCTATATAACAGAAGTAGTTTTAAGGCCTTTTTCAAATTATAAATACAAATCATAAAAAAATTAAAATTAAAAATATATCGTATAGTACACATATTTAATAAGACTAAAACGAAAATAGTTTTTGCTTTCGGTGTATGTGTGTGTGTGTGTGTGTGGGCGGGGAAGGGGGGTGTTTGTAAAATCACCCTACATCAGTGATCTTCTCTTTTTCATTGCAATATATCTTTTAAAAATATATGATAGAAAGTCATATGTAAACACCTTATTAAAAAACTTCAAAGGAAAAACTAATTAAAATGTTGTAAAAATTTTTCAAACACCTCATTAATATTTTATAAAGTCGTACGGAGAATCAGATAAAATGAATACGAATACCAATGATCAAACGGGATTGTTTTTCATAAAACAAACTTTAGCTATCACTTTAAATTATTAGTGTCTTTTCTTTAAATGATTTTTTTTTATCTTCATGTATTAAAAAGATAGCCGAAACCGAACACTTCTATAAAGTCAGTATAAAGTTTGGGAAATTTTAATTTGCAACCTACACTATTTTAAGGTATATTTCAAAATGTATGTATCTAAGGAATAAAAAAATGTGTATCACTCTATATCACACAAAGAAGTCTATGGTATATGCCTGTGTTTGTCACATGCTTTGAAAATTCACTTGTTTCAAATACTTTTAAACCACAATCCAATTTCTGACAAATATATGACGTCAATTAAAAGCTCTAATGGATTTTATTGGTAATTCTTTACTTTTGACTATTCGTTTGTGTGTTCTCAGTTTGAAAGTTTAAGTTATAGAAAACCAAAATTCGAAGTATTTTGTCGTTGTACGCAAAAAAGTTTCCGCTATTACTGGATGAGTTGATGACAAATATTAATTTTATTAAGACATTTTGGGGTATATAGAAGAATAAATTTTACAATATTTTACGTAACATTTAAATATATATGCATGTATTATTTTGATGACGTAATTTCAAGATAGTTTCTATTTTTTTTTTCAATCATACTTGTTTATAGTGTATTACTCAAAATTGCAGAATGGCAATTATGTATGAAATACTTCAATGAAATTTAAAATTTTCCATTTTAGTTTTCTGTGATTCAGCTTGAAGGAAATATAAAAAGTTGTTATTATAAGGTAAATGGTTCACTTATTATGATGATCAATATTTTATTTTTGAAACAGGCATAAAAAATGTAATTAATACACAATTTTTTTGAGTGTGTATATGTATCCATGTTTGATTTGTGGCACCCCTGATTAAATACTAATGTTTTTTAGTCACAAATGTACAAAGAGAAGTTTGTATGAACTGCTTATATGAACTTGAAAATTGAAAGTCTCTTATTTTGATTTGTTTGTTTGTTTCTGCTATGGCAAGCCCACGTAAATGGAACCTACGGGGAAGGTGTGCCGTGCTCGGGGGACTTTTTAAAGATTTCTATAGCGTATTCACATTACATACAAAAACAAATAACCAAGACTCCAGATCTTTAGATCGACAGCCGTGTGATAGTCTCGAACGCTCGACCTCCAACCTTCAGTCACCTAGCATATTCAGTTCCTTAGCAACTTTATAATTTGAATGAGTATACTTCCACTTGCATTTCATTAGCAACTCACAATATGCATATTAATTCAAGCAAACTTCAAAGAATTCATTCTTCCAGACTAATGTACCAGCTCTGCCTTTAGCGGTTGTTAATGATGCGAGTTACTCAAGCTAACTGAAGCCACTTAGCTTTTAGCAATGATTAAACAAGATACAACGCTTTCGAGAGAGAAATAATTACTTGTTTACGGTAGAAGAAATGTGACCTCCTGACAACTATTGATTTGTGCGAACGCCTGGCAACAATGGGCAGAGCTGCACTGCCATACGAAAATTTGGAATTGCTAACCATGCAGAATAAATGACGCATGGTATGAACGTGTTCGTATTTTTAGAGTGAAGAAACCCGTAAACGACAAAGCGGTTTAAACACAGCCAATCGAAAGAGAGATTGTAATGTGTACGTTTGAAATTGAATGTATTGAGTTGTTCGGAAAGTAATTTCCTTTTTTTAGGAAAATAAAAGAAGATTTTCTTATAGCGAATAAATATTTTATTGATTTATATATTGTCCATTCTGTTCCAATACCTTTTTGCCGTTTTCCTTCCAGTAGCATGATTCACGCTCATAAAATGTTTGGTTTTTGCTGGGAAAAAAAACTGATCCAGTTGATTTTTGACTTTCTTATTCGAAGTAATGATTTTACCATGTAAAACTTTTGTAAAGACTGGAACAAGAAGTAATTAGAAGATGCCAGATCGGGATAATATAGTGGGTGTAGCAGTATGTCCCATCCAAGCTGTAGAAGCTGTTGGTGAGTTAACAAACTTGTATGAGGTTTCTCATCATTTTGGTTAAACACTACACCTTTTACATTGATCAATTCTGGTCATTTCTGTTCAAGTGAATCGTTCAATTTTTCCTTCTAGTGACAGTACATTTCGTAATTGAATGCTATATTGTCCGGTAGAATCTCAAAAAAAAAGAATTCCTTTGAAACCCCACCAAACAGATAGCATCACCTTTTGTTTATGATATCAGCTTTCGAAGTGTTTCGAGCCGGTTCACCTTTTTTACTCCATGATCTCTTGCACGTAACAATGTTGTAGACAACCTCTGTCTCGTCCCCATCGCGATGATCATGCGCTTCAAAAATGGATTATTGTCTTGACGTTTGAGAAGCAAACCACAGACTTCAATGCGATGACAAAAATGTCTTTCCGTAAGAGCATCAGGAACCCATATGTCAACCTTTGAGATTAAACTTTAGCGTTTCAAATGATAATGAATGGTCAAATTCGATAAATATTATCGTTCGGCGGTTTTCATCAATGAATGCCTTTATTGTGTCTTCATCAGCTTCAATCGGCCTTCTATAGAACGTGGTGCGTCTGCAACATCAAAATTACCGAATCAATATTCTGAAAACGAGTTTTAGCACTGGCGTTCTCTAAATACATCTTCTCCATACACATCGGCATTTTGTTTTTCTCTCTGAAACAGTATTTTTACCTTTCCGATAGAGAAAAATCAAAACATGTCGAAAATTCCTCTTTTCAGTTTCCATATTTGAAAGTGTACCAACCAAAAACAATTGCTCAGAATCAATCGAACTTTTTTCGCAAGCACCTTGCTATATAAGCTATCAAAATATATAATGATTATGTGACTTAAGCGTGAAGTTGGTTGTGGAAAAACACAATTAAGTCCTCTGTCGGGAAAAAATTACTTTCCGAACAACCCAATATTAAATGGGCAGTAATTTTTGAAATGCGATAGAAATATTACACATCTGCAATGCTTCTGCTTTTATTTCGTATCAAAAACAATATAAAAATTTTTGGTTATACGTATTTTGCGTTTTAAATTTATGTGCTATCTATAGCAATGTTTTAAATTAAATACACTTGATTAAGAAACATGTACTAAGTATCTCTCTATTCTAAATAAAAGTAACGACCGCTGTCGCCGCCGCCGCCGTCAACTGCTTGTTCGGCTATCTCCTCCTAAACCGTGGGGATTTGAGTTTTGAATAAGGTGTCCACGGATTCTGAAAATTCCGAGGAACCAGATAAGCTGATTTAAATTTCGAAAATCGAATTATTTTAGAAGATATTAATAAAAAACTGGAAAAATGAACATAATGGTTGACAGATTTGGCATAAAATTATCCATTCCCTTGCAGGGCCGTCGCGGATGTGTCAAGCGCCTTTGTTCAAACGCCGATTTAGCGCACCTACCTTTCCATGTACTTATTCAGTTGGAAAATATCATAATTAAACAGAGTCTCGGGAGGTGGCGTCTCTATAAATATTTAGATTTTGAAACAAAATTATGATTTTACAATACCATATTAGTATTCAGCAGAGAATATACAGCATTGCTCTGGACTGTAGGGTTGCCCGATGGACACCCGGCACTGCCTAAAACTCTCCCAGTACATGCGGTATACGTGCTCGTAAAGTCTGTGTAACCAAAATCACTGTGGTAGGTAGCTAACAGTTACCAAGGGTGCGGAGAACAGATTTGCCTCCAATTAGATTAGTCTTTTGCAGGTTCTGGTGATTTGGCAGATATTCTTCAAGGGGTTGCCTGTTCTTTACATCCAACAAAAAAAAAGACGAAAGAAGGGGAGGGGAGAATAAAGTGTATTTTTTTTCAACAATAATTATAGAACACTGCTATAATATTTAACGAGTGAATGCGCTTTACAACTAGTAGAAAGCTCACTTTGGTATAATGTTTCCGATTTACACAGAGACACCAGGGCGTTAATTCTAAAGTAATGAGAAATCCTCAAATCTAAATAAAAACCATGAAAATATTTTAATTTTATATGTGCACTGTTTGTTTATAAATAAAGCAATAATACAAGGAAAACTACAAACGACAAGTTTTAACATAGTTAATAATTTCAAAAATTGTTCATATTATTTGGAAGCATCGATTATTGAAGCTTCTTCTGTTTATACAGATTTACATAAGATAGGTTTGAAAGTCAATTGACAGATTTCAGCGAAGGAGAAATGGCAGTTGGTTATTATTATAATTTAATTTCACGATTTCAAAGAGCTTATTAATTTAACTCTCATATTGACAACTCAAAGGGAAAGTGCAGTATATCTTATTGCTGCAATCTGGGAAAATGGAACAAAATATGTAAAAAAGAACATGGCTTATGTATTTTATTAAATGAAATTCTGAGTTTTGTTTTGAGTGTAAAATATTTGGAAAAAAGTAAAAAAACACTTTTCTACTACAGAATTTAAAAAAATTGCGCACTGTTAAAAATGTTTTCACAGGCATGACGATGCATTAATAAAATCTTTAAAAGCATGGTAAAAAAGAATACGTATGATTGAAAATTATGGCTCTATCAATGAAAACGCAATAAAAGTCGTTTAATGTTGAGGCAAAAGCTTTGTTGGTCAATTGTTGAATTAGATCTTTCTAAAATTATAAAACAGTTTGCATAAAGAAAACCACGATACTCCCAACATAATGGCTAAATTCTTTTAAAAAATAATAACCTTATAAGAATACTAAAATTTTGCCTGCATATCTAAAATTTATTAATACGTCAGAAAAATATATTCACAGTAAAAACTGACTAAACAGACTAAAATGTGCAACTTTTTAATTTGGCGAAAAATTAAATTGTTTTTATGCGATTTTGAGGAGATGATTCGAGCGCTTGGCGCAACTTATCGTCATTTTATCGTCTGCTACTTGGATTTTGAATACACATGAATAAGTTTTGAAACTTTCATTCAGTTTGAATTGTGCATTTTTCTACGCTACTACTGCCCATCTATTTCTAATGGTATTACATCCAAAAAAAGGACGCTAGAAATATCAATTGTAGTTTTCTTTAATCACTCTCATGAATAATATGATACACTTTCCATCTTAATGGAATAAGGAAAGAAAATAGGGAAAACCCATGGATTATAATACGCTTTTAATATATAGCACTTATAGCGTGTTTAAATTCTGAAAGTTTTTCCGACTTTCTTTTTTTTTCCTTTTCGTTTTATGATAAAGGCCAATACATTCAGAAGCTCGTCAGAATTAATATAGGACGAAAGTAATTTGTACCTTTTTGCAGGCTTTTACCATTTAACCCCACGTTATTTTTGTAACCAGGGGCAGCCCGACACGGCAAGCATCGCATCTGGGCGCCGGCTTCGAAGGGGCGTCTTTTATATATTAGCTGTGTCGTTACTTACCCTAGGGCTGATCCTGCTTGTAACCATCTTAATTTTAAATTCCATTCAGAATCTGAGAGATTTCAGTGGCAAGGAAGCCAGTGAAAAATGGGATTCTCTCCGAACAAGATTTATTAAGATGGAGAACCAACTGGTCACCGGAGGTGGCTAGTACTTTTATAAAATCAGTTGAGAGTTCTTTTTAACGTAAGTAACAACGGAATGCTATATGGGTTTTCATAGATTTTAAAGTTTTACTAAAAGCAAACTAAAAAATATATTAGCAAACATAACCTAAAATACAAAAAGAGAGTGTTTTGAAGTGTTTTTGAAAATTAATACTATACCAAATATGAAAGCAAGTTTTACAAGTAACGAAATAATTATCATTTTAATGAGAATATTGTGATTCTTAGGATAATCTGTTAAACGTTATTTTTTCGAACTTGTATCGTCATTTTAAAGAGTGCATAGAAAAATGTTAGCTTTTTTTAAACTTAAAAAAAATCATATTTATTGTCATAATTAGATACTCATGTAAATATTTACTTTTTTCCAAGTTTGCAAAACTATACACAGCATGCATCCAGCGAAGAGTAACACATCGTAAAGCATTTTATCATTCTGGTGAGTTTATTTTAAAGCTGTACTTCTTTATTACATATTTAAAAATTCCATATGCATGAAACTGTATCCCAGGCCTGTATATGGCTTTAAAAAAATGGGTGAAAAAAATCAACAAGATTCCACAGAAGATGTTTGAGAGAAATACGTGCGAAATAGTACGATGTGTCATATCTCACAACTATAAATTTCTACTTTTACGCGCGATTCGTTTAAGATATTCAGCTGAAAAGAAGACATATTATTTAAATATCTAACTTTGGGTGTTGCATAAAACATGTAGCACATATATGCAAATGCTTTTTTTACTCACATCTTCGAGATAGAACATTATAAGAGATGTAGACGATAGTGACTGTCGAAATTATTTCCATTTATTACTATTTATTTATACATACGCCATTATTTCATAATATAAATAGTAATAATAATAATAATGATAATAATAATATTCCGTTACATATCTACAGGGTGTTTCCAAACTCATGCGCAAATATTTAAGGGGCGGTAGAAGACACCAGGACTGTTTGAATCACATATGCGTGGAGTGCAAAACGTTGCTTTCATTTACCTGCTAATAATCACTTTGATAATTAGTCTTGTAATCATTGTATAATCCATCTTCTAATCATTGCATTATCTGTACTTTAGTAATCAATCCTATTACTAATAAATTTTAATCAATTGCTTTTTCTAATATATTCATTAGGGTTTGACGAAACACAGTCAGAAATAGTTCACAGTTATTCCAAAATGATTATCAAGACAAACATGAGGAAGACGTTTCCGACCGGGATTCCTATGTGATTCTGAACCGTCTTGGCACACAAAACCACCCCTTAAATTTTTGCCAATGAGTTTCGAAACATACTGTATACATATTATATATAGCTATATATACAGGGTGTTCCATAATGATTGGAAAAACTTTAAGGGGTGGTAGGACACGTAATAAGGATTCAGAATCACATATCAATGTGGGTTTGGAAATGTTGTCATCATGTAGCTGTTAATAATCACTTTGGAACCAGTGCTGAAATAATAGTGAACTTTCAGACCCTTGTTTGTCAAAAACTGATGTATCTTTCGCAGAAAACACGTGACCGAAATTAACAGTTTAAGAATTCTATTTAATTTCATGGTAGAAATTTTTGCAGAAAAGCCCGTTGTCTGTGAAACTTGGTTTAGAAATTGAATAGACACTTCAACTCTTTCTCAAAAGAGATTAAGGGAAAACGGTTTTTTTTACCCCACATTGCTATGTGATTCTGAATCGTTATCTTGTGCTCCCAATGCAAACTACCTCCCCATGAGACACCCTGTATAGTAGTAACTTTCGTAAAATGGAGTTAAAGCGCGGCCATCGTGATTCTAGCGGGCCTGCTTGTGCACACCGAAAGAGGACTACGGACGTTTCCTCATTGGTTAGATTCGGCCGTTAGATGACGTATCTAAGTGCTGGAACCAATAAGTGAGCATCCGTGGCCTCTTTGAATGATTCATTGGAGTGCACATGCAGGCCCGCTAGAATCCCGATGGCCCCGGTTAAAGCTACATACGTTTCTTTTACAAATACAACTTTCATTAATTTTTTTTTAACTTTTTCCCACGAATTTTACCCACGTGTTTTCTGAGAAAAATACATTAATTTTGGACAAACATTGGTCGGAAAGGTCACTGTTGTTTCAGCGACTGTTCCAAAGTGATTATTAACATCTTGATGAAGACAACGTTTTTGACCCACATTGCTATGTGATTCTGATTCCTTATTTTGTGCCCTGTCTCCCATAATATTTTGTTGAAACAATTTAGATACACCCTGCATATATATATATATATATATGGGTAGAAACAAAGATAAATAGATAGATATAGTTACATGCTGGTTATAACTAAACTTCCACTCTAAACAGGACTCTACAGCTAAAAAGACTGAAATTAATGTAACCAAACTGGTATATATACTATACATGAGATGTGCTTATGAAATTTTGAATAACGAAACAGTCTAAAAAATGATGGCATAGTGACTACTACGTGGCGCTGTGCATGAACAGTTCTTCAAGTTTTACTGTTTAAACATTTATGAATAAATAAGTCATTACATAATTTCTAATGCACTGTGACTTCTATGATTTATTACGTGAATTATTTAATACTTTGTTCCACTACACATTCCTATGAAATTTCTTATTATGCACAGCTGCGGAAAAAAAAGTCCCACTTGTACTTTTTTCGGCAGTCGTTTGTCGTACAGCAAAGTTACAGATACCAATCGTTTACGATTGACGTACACTTTAATTTGCTATGCATAAAAATTGTATAAGGGGCCATCTACATATTAAAATTCGCACCAACTTTTTTTTTCTCAATAGCAACCCCTAGATTTCACTTCATATTTCAAAAATTTAGCTCATTTTAACCCCGGACACCAACTTTCAATAAATTTGGACAGAAAATGAGTAAGTTATGAGCACCCAAAATCCCCTCCTCCTATGTTAAAATATTTTTTCATACTTCAATTCATATCTCATATAATATTGGTAGTAAGAAAATGATTTTTATTAGTACTATTAGAACTAAACGACCCAAACATAATTTAATATTATTATGATTTTTAATAAATTATTAATATGAATTATGAATTATTAAATAAATATTCAAAAAAATTATGAATAGCGACCTAGCGAAATTTCAAATTTTTACGTTCAGTAGTTTAATTTATATTAAATAAAATGTGTTATTTTCATGAGTTAAGGGACCATATATAAATTTATTAAGTGAATTTTTTTGAAAGTTGCATAAAATGAACGTAAATTAGATTTATTTTGTGCAAAAACACAGTAAAAGATAGCAGTATTAAAAATATCAAATTTTGAAGAAAATGAATTAAGAGGTTTTTACAGTTTGATAGGGATTCTATAAAGCGTGTATTGTTGCGTCCGCTACCATATTCCCCAAAATAAAATATTTTCCAGCTATAGAATTATATCAGTAGATGTATGTCTTCTAATACAACGTCCTATTTCTGAAAAACTAACATCCTCAACTTTCCAGGCGTGAATGTGACCTTTTTTAATATCGGAAACATTAGGTCTTTGGACTTCCCCATACTTTATCAAACATTCAAAATCACGTTTTTCTGTCTAAAGTTTCATCTAACTATAAATTAAAATACCGCCAAAAGTCGTAAGAATATTCCATATTGCAGACGATAGTATTAAATGAAGAAAGTGAAATAACAAACACAGTGATAATATTAGGACGGCAAAAAAGTTATTGCGTTTTTTACATGAAATTCAAACAAATAAATTTTCCATCAGGAAATCATTCTTCAAGTTCGACCATAGCTGAGTAATATTCAAGCTTGTAGTCAGAAGAGCAGAGAGCAGCCTCTTACTCCTGCCAACATTTCACCTAAGAGAACCATCAACGGAAATACTCAACAACAATTTCAAAATTCAAAGATTTTCAAAATCGTGAGCAGTCATTTTGCATTTTCCCCTTAAATCATGTGTACGAACCAAGGAAGTTATGAACTCACGGGTCATTTGAACCACAGACTAAATATTCTATTCTACCCTTGATATTCTCAGTACAAAAAACTTTAAGAGAGATGGAAACAATATTTTCCTTGAAAATAATATTAATTTCTTTTAACTCTCGCGAGCGAAATTAATGGAAGGCTAAAAGTTCGGAACCTAAAAAATAGCGTTTTTCAATTTGCAGAAAGTCCCTTAAAAACGCGCAAAAATTAATTCGCAATATCTCCGGAAATTATCGTAGAACATTGGTGAAAATTTATATTTAGGGTAATTTGAAGGTTTTCTTTCGTTTAATAAAGTCAAAATATGGGATTGCCATTGAGAAAAACGAAGTTCGTGCAGAATTAAATATGAAGACGGCCCCTGATGCAAATTAAATTAATAGTAAATTGAAGTACGCGTTATTTTCAAACGAATGGTATATATAACTTTACTGTACGAGGAACGACGGCGAAATAAAGAGCAAGTGGGGCTTTTTTTCCGCAGCTGTACAAATAATCTAAAATATGATGAACTAATTTTGCTAAATGAACACTTAACTGAACTGCACATGAAATTAAGTTTAAACGATTTAACAATCTTCTAGAACTATGAACTTGGGTAAAGCTCTGCGGCAAATGCTTAGAAATTTTAACTTCTAAAAGCATATCTAAGTCATGAACTTCATAAAATTTCACTTTATTCTTCTTGAATAATTTGCCTGCGGTAGTTAAGTTAGCCAATAATATCTTTCACAGAAGCGTACAAGCACAAAATATTCTGCGAATACAAAGTGACTATTCATCTATTCAATGTAAGCTGAGTTGATTAACATCACTAAATGATGCTTGAGTGGGTTGTTATAAGCATTAGAGATAGTTGTAACGTCAGGTTTAATTTTGAAGACTCGAAAATTTAATTTATATTCAGTTAAAGTATGCTTGGATGTCTGGAAAATGATGAACAGTTCAAGAAATGCTATAATTCTTAGCATCTAAACTTGCTTTCACCCTTTATATTTCAGCAACATAATTTCTTTTTACTGCAACGAGCAGAAAAATATTATAAGCATACTGAAAGTCCTTTTTTACAATTCTATAATTCTTGTAAAATGAATTGAACGAAGTGGGTTTGCTGTAGAATTCAATCAAGCGGTTATTTTTATTTTTATAATACTTGAAAATATTTCTGTAGTATAGCAAAGTGTTGCTGAAGTGTCTGTGAATAGTTTCAGTTGAAAATTCATAAAATAATCATTAAATTCTTGCATGACTTACGAAAAATACTATGAGTGCTGCAATAATCCACTTTGCGACTCTTGAAGGATAAAATGTAGTTTTGAGTTACAATATTAATTAAATACCCCAAATCTATCAGACTGAAAAAAAAAGATTTTATGCTCGCGTTATTCTATGTGAAATAGGCATTCAAATATTTTTAATGTACTGTGTCTATACTAGTTGAATTGGTATCTGCAGATCTGCAATTACTACAATTAAAAAAAATTGCAATTATTTTTACCGTTAAACATTTTTTTGCATGAAAAAAATAACAATTTTAAATAATATTAAAAAATAATTAGAAAGCGTGCAGAAATGTTAAATAATATGTATAGATATATGTAGCAGAAATTGTTAGAGAAATTCTATTTTATGTCATTAATAAATACGATATGAGTATAAGTAAAATTCCATATTACGCGTGAAGGAATTGCCAACTTTGGTAATTGGACAATCACGATATCTGCTCAAAGCAGTAAAAAGAAGTCTTGAAAAATGTCTATTATGTAGTGATTTGAATGGTAGAGCAGCGAATGTAATTAAGGAAATGACTCAGTTGTCAACAAATGATCGGAATCTATTAAAAAAATTATTATTTTTCTGCATTTTGATTTTTTTTTTCTTGTTTGTATCAAATGTGCTAATTTTGACGATGTTTCAATAGATAAAAAAATAAATACTTGATTTCATACCTTTCATAGTACATGTGCTACAATGTAGGTGACAATCTGATTACCAGTTTTATCCGCAAGATGCTGTCTATATTAGAAGTTTAATAATAATTATCTTGCTCTTATATCAGGAAAAAAATTCTGTTCACAAACTATAGTTGGAAAATTTCTTATGTTCGCAGATCTTTGAATAAGTGATTATTGTTTAGGAAAAGCACAGAAAGGCACTATAATTCAACATGACTCAGAATTAATTTTGCGCAAATCTACAATCATAAAAAAGGCAGTTTTCGTTTCCTAGATATCCTTTGTATTCAAAAAGGAAATGTACATGTTTTTGGATGCCAAATTAAATTAGAGGTTCTTACAGACCGATTATGAGAAAACTCTTGGGCAAAACTAAAAAAAAAAATAAAAAGTATTTGATAATAATACTAACAAATATAATAATTAGACCATGGGGTTTTGATTAATGGAAAAATAGCTCGTAATTTTGCCACCAGGGGCAAAAGTAACGCTGAATGGTGAATTTTGATTAAGATGAATAACTTTGAATGCAGTGAAAATCTAGTCTTTTTTGGAAAAAGAATATATACATGAATCATATATTTTTGTGTTATCACTAGTGAAACGTTTCTCTTCAGATATTTGTAGAAATTTGTAACAGAAAAATATTCCCCTTGTACAAAAACGAATCTGAAGTATAAATACAGATGAAAAACTCTCAAATACGACAGCCCGTTTTAGGATTACAATTTCATATTCGTCTAAGACTGTGATATTACGTTTTACGTGTTCGTGCTGAATAATAAGTGTTTGAAAAATAAATAATAAGCTGCTTTATCAATAGTATAGCCAATGAACGATATTTTGTGTGAATTCCTAGATAAAATCTATGAAATGAGGGATTAGACAATTAGCTATGTATATGTATTTGTAAAGGACGACCGACCCCCATTCCACGTTTTTGCTTGAATTCATTAAACGGGCTTAACAAACACTGCGTGTGTTCCTAAAAAAACGTAATTTTCACAATATAAAGTAGAAACCGGACAAAACTATTCGCTCGTATTATAAAAGCATTAAATATACCCCCGAAAAATGCTTAGTATGAGCATTTTTAGATAAATAAATTCCATTTTAAAATATCGACGCCCTTTCTTATCGACGCTTTGCTGTTTTAGTACTGAGAATATAAAGATTTCTACTCTATTGGATGGATACAGTCTACTTCATACAATATTTATCGATTTATATTGCTAATAAAAACGTGTGACAACTTAGCGTACCCCAGAGATGGTATACCCATCCGTCCAATAATATAGATATCGAAAAGGAACCACAGTGTACTGAAAATTAAATGAAGCGTATAACTGTGATTATTGTTTCGAAATAGACTATTTATTGGATAACGTATTTTCATTGACAGTAACTTCTATAGTAAGTCTAAACATCATAGATTAGGTGTAGGAATGAGGCCTGCAGCTTTGAAGAGTAGAAGGTATGGCTAGGAGTCTGAAGATTTGGCACTACTTCAGAATGGGGCACAAAAAGCCAGATAGTTATGTTTTTTATGTGAGTTTATGGCATGAATAGTGGGAATTATGCAAGGGAAAGTACACGGAAAAATTAAAGCAGTTCCAAGGCGCTAGCAGGTGGAAAGGCGAAATTAATATATATATAAATATATATGGTTAGTGGTCAGTTTTTTGCGATATCTGCGGTCCCGAAACGGAGATGCTGAATAATTGACTGATTCGGACACAGAGCAGCAATCATTGAACAAGGTCAGAGAGGATACGTGGGCTACAACGAATATAAAGAGGATCAGCTGTAACCAAACAAACGGACCAAATTATCCATCCCAATTTATTGTATACAAACGGATGAGTAGCAGGTGTGATAAGGTAACAGGTATCCTAGATAGTATGAGCTTCTATCGGAGTTTCAACATAATCTCTCGATCTGCACTCAGGCATTCCCATTTTCGTAAAATTTTGTACAACTATTAAAGTAACGTTTTTGTTTGTTTAAGCAGTTCTTTAAAAAATCAGTAAAAATCAATATGGATGAATAGTCATGTGTCACGAATCTAATGTGAATATTTTATGCTTGAAAACGAATAAAGTTGGATCTGTTAGACAAATAGAGTTGTTCTTTAAATAACAGAACTCCTATTTCAGGGTAGTTTTATTTTAGGCACTGCTACGAAAGTTCGTCGAAAACATGTAATTAGAGGGCATAATTACCAAGGTAGGCGAATTTGAGGTTATTGCGGGCAACGAGCTTGTGATGAAATTGAAACATTGTTGAAAAAGAATTGTACATACTAATATAAATATTATAATACAAATTTTATCTTCAGATTTATTTGAAGACACCTTCAAATAAATCTGAATGCCTTTCAAAAAATTCATAATTTAGTGGCATTTTCTTATCAGTAATGTGGAGGATTTTTAAAAGTAAAATAACAATATTAATCAAATTTATGAGTATATATACGTGTATACAACGAAAGAGCCACTCGATGCCAAGAGAAATTACGAAAAGGCAAAAATTAAATACTGAATGTAAAAGTAAAATAACCAAACGCAGTCAGAGGAGAAAAGGATTAGTAACAAAGTAATAAGTCGCTAGAATGTCTCAGGGGTGAAAATGTATGAAGAGATATAGAATATGCTTGTTTTTGTTAAGATATCAATTTTAATTTTATATTTTATTATTTTCTTTAGAAGGGACTAAAACGGTAACAAAAAATAACAAATTTTCAGTATGTGCATACGTTTTCGCATAATTCATTAATTCATTTTAACTATTTCTACGTATTTTGACTTTCAGGGTAATTAATTACACGTTTATTTTTTCTGTAGTAACAAGCTATTATAATATCCGATTGTAAAAATGAAAAATGAAAGTTAGGTAAAATACAAAATTTTGATAAAAAGATTCGGGAAATTGCCCATTCAATAATTTATTTGCAAGTTTACAATACGTTTCTAATTTTCTATACTTATTATTAAAAGCGATACAATCTTTGAGTTTAAATATCACGCGATAAATAAGTCACACTTGCTTTTATTTATTTGCTTGTTTATCAGTGCATTTTTTGATGGAATTCAGAAAGTAACAGAACAGAATACCATTATTTTGAATTAACTCAAAATTTCACGATTTAAACTAATTTCAGGTACGTTTTTCCGTTAAAACTACTGCGGGATTCATTGACGTAAGATTACTTTTCATTCCTTAATGTTTTTTAGCTAAAAATTAATTATCATTCTGTTTTTGCATGAGGGTGATATTTTGATGAAATGTTCACATTTATAGAATAACTTTTAGGAATAGCATATCTTATCCGTCGCTTATATTCAATAGTTTAAACAATTTTATGACCGAAAATCGCCAAGTATGACAGCTTAATGATTTTTCCCCCAGTTTTTTTAATACATTCATAGATTTTTGAATTCAAATATCGTATTCTTTTCACGTGCTTGCATGCGGTTTGGCTCCTGAATATGCGAAAGGAAGAATTAAAGTATAACACTAACTTGCAATAATGTTGTAAAAAAGTTTTTGTTTTACATAGGACCGCTATAGAGAAACGTAAACCTAAGTTTAAAAAATGCTTCAGCAAATGTTAGAATCTAAGTTAACTTACAGTTTACACTTCCGAACAAAATCCCATAATAAAATATTTTTGCTCTTGTCAACCGAATAAAAAAAAAAAAAAAAACATTTTATATTCACCTTTGATTTTCCAATCGAAAATCTCACTTCTTTTATTTACTCCCACAATTCTTTCTTACCACTAATCTCATAAGGCGGGCGTAACAAAATGTATTTCACCAGTAATCACATTACCCCTTTCGGGATCATTGTCATTCACAGGAAGGCATCTAACCACCGCTCTGCTGTTTCCATTATTACATTAGCACCTTAAATTAGTTACAGCAATCGATTCTCAAAAAAAAAAAAAAGAGAAGAAAATTACCTTCGAATTACCTATTCTCCTCATACAAAGTAAGTTTGACAGGAGTTGCGAAAACGCTTTGTTCCCTTCCGACTCATTAAAGCTTTTTAAATATTCGAAAAATGAAAATGGAAAAGCATTAATGTTTGGAAGAAAAGGGAAACGTATTCATTTCTTAATGTTAAATGATTCTGTATTATTTCTGCAAGTTTGAAGACCAGCGAGTTACTTAAACGTGTTATGTAAAAGAAAATCATTTTAGGATTTAAAATACCTATACAAAGACGTAATAGCTTATTTAAAATTTAAAATTATTATTCCATTAGCTAAAGCATTTTAAAAATTGTACAGATTTGAGTACGAAGCAATTATTATTAATTTACCTTCTGTAAAAATGACAATATCATTTAACATTAATCTGAACATTTTGTATATAATTTTAAGAAGCACGAAGCCTTGAAATATCGTGAAATTAAAAATAATATATTATTCATTTATTGTTACATTAAAATATATGTAATAATATGTCAATAAAATATTATTTCTTGTAATAACTTATCGGCATCAAATAAAATAAATTTATTGTAATGCAATAACTTTATTATATTAAAATAACGCGCAATCTATTTTATTTCATCATATTATAGAGTTACTTTAAAATTTAAAGGCTTAATTTATCAGCTCTCCTTATTAATTGAAGGCCTTTTTAAGGTGCTACTACATTACTTCAATTTACTTTTCAATAGCAACAATAGTAACCTAAATAGAAACGTAACCGAAGTTGAATGTTAATGGTTTAATATTGTAAGTTCAGAACGACTTTATGTAAAGCTATGCCTAAAGTAAAAAACTTATTTCAGTAGAATTACTGTCCAAGGAATTATTTCTAAGAGAATAAATATTTCTTAACTTATATTCTTACATTAACGAATGGGTGCATTAAGAATCCGTGTCTCAAACGTAAAATACTTACGTAAAATGCGTTTCCTCTGCAACTCGATACTTAGGCATGATTATATATCTACACATGTTAATGATTAGTAATTTCAATACTCTAGCATCCCAAATGTAATATCATTTCTCTTTAAAGTTTACGGGAAACGACCAGTTCGATAAAACTATGAAAGAACTGGGACCAAAATATGTATAAACATTTTAAACTCCATTCTTTTAAATCTAACGTCGAAGAAAATTAATTTATTTTACGTCCTTAAAATAAATTAATTTTCTTCGAATGATAAAAATCTGATACCGCTAATATGTGTACTTCTCAACCTCTAGCATTATTTTATGAGGAAAAGTTGTAATGCTATTAAAAGCTTTCAAATACACAGGGTGTTTCAGAAAGGACTCCGCATTTTTGAAAAAAAAACATACCTGCGAAACAGTGAGAGACAGAAAAGTGGAACAAGTGGACATATTGAACAGACATGTCTGGAATTTTTTATAACCCAGTTAGAAGAAATAATTCCAGTGTTAGCAAATAGGTGGGGCCACAAACACGAGGAGTGTTAAATAGTCTTCAGAAGTATAGAAAAATCATTCTTCAAACGTCTTCATTGCAGACACGAGCAAGGGAAATTTCCTTGAGATAGTGATTAAGTCCTTATTGACTAACTCTATTCTTTAAATTATTCTCTAAGCTGTGGTGTACATCGCCTTCCATATGTGTTGTAACTCAATCCCTGTGACTTCTTCCCTGATGCTATTAGAAAGACACTGTTTACTTTAAGAATTGTGAAACGTTGGATTAGTTTTAACAAGTCATCTTTGAAGAATGTGCATTCCTTTCAGTAGAGAAACTGCAAGCAAGTGTCTTCGTAATTAACTCTTCGGTTGCGTGTTATTCGGTTCGGTTATTGCTGATCGAAAATGTGGTGGTACCAAAAGCATTGTAATTCTTTTTTAACTCTGTTCAAGAAGCACACTTTCATGCACTATTTTAAAAACATTGCTCTGTGACATGAGCGCCCTCTCATGTCTAATGATGGAACTAATTCTGCAAACTGTAGTATAACATATTCCAGACATAACTGTCCAACATACCACTTGTTTCACATTTCTGTCTCTCAATGTTTAGCAGATATGCCATTTCAAACTAAGGGAGTCCTCACAGTGAGATAAAATTCGAAATTTTCAAAGGGCAACACCCACTTTTTTTTTTTAGAAATTTGATCAACGCATCGAAAACCCATAAATGGCGATGGAACAAGACATGGCGGAGTAAAATATTCACAAAGAATAGCATTATAACGAACAAAAGTCAACAGAGAGAAAGTTCTTTGACCCAATATGCATTAATTCTCTGGAATAGACAGTAGAAATGTTAAAAAAAACAGTAGGGCACTTGAAAACATTCAAATCTAATAAAACTGATTTCCCTTTCCTTTCTTGGGCTGCCATTGGCTCGTTAGAATATTCTTCTTTGCAAATGTTGTACGCCTCTAATTTTCGTCATACGTGTATCGTTCCAAAGCCATTAATGGTTCCTCAATGCACGGATAACTTTCGCATACAAAAAGTGGTTCTTGCCTTTGGAAAATTTCACATTGTATTTACTGTAACCGTAACAGTTAGGGCTCCATTGTTCTAAACAAGCCCAATCTTAAGCGCATACCTCTGTATAAGTATATCCGGAATATCATCTCAATTGATTGAACAAATAGGTGGCTAGAGGTCCAGTGATTTTTTTTTTCTTTTTTTTTTAATGATCACTCTGTATTTTCTTACGTCTGTTTAAATTTGTCACGAGTTTCTCATCCTCCAACGTTGGCTTTTATTTTGGCATTTTATTTAATTATTTTTGATGCAATGCACAGATTTTTCAAAACTGTTCAACCGTTTAGTAAAACTCTGGCACTTGTTTGTTCTGGCAAGTGTATTTGTTTGCGAAATACAAGTTAGATGTTCGCATCTTGTTTAAGTCACTCCGCCTTCATTCGGCTGCTGTCTAACACGTTACTTTCATACCTGCCCACTTCCATCCATAATTTCGAATGTGCTTATTTTAAGTCGTCTCTTTGAATAGTTTTAAAGTATCTTGCATTTCCGTCATTTCTCGCAATTAAGATATTTCCGTTAACGAACCTATTTTTATTATTCGCCTTAAGTTAACTCACAACGCTAATTAGTTTACGAAATTGAAATAATTAGATAATTTTTTTTTCATTACGCTGTCACTATATGTCCTGTTGCAGCATTCATTCATTTATACGCCGTTTCTATAGATAACAAATTACAGTTTAGGATATTAGTTCATTTAGCGCAGTGACTTTTCCCGTCTCATTGTATCGCATCCATTACTTTTAACATCTAAATTACATTGCCTAAATTGAGTAATTTAAGTTTCTAACTTCCTTTGCTGTCAGTTATTCGCAATTTCATTTAAGCAGATCAATCGCAACTGGATATATCAAGTTACCTTGACAAAGTAAGTTTTAGAATTCCATGATGTCACATGCTTATTCTAAAGAAGCAAATAGATAATTAAAATAGATTCAGAAAGTAATTTATTTTTAGGTTATTTGTAGAACTGAAATATGAGCATTTTCGAATCTATGTGATGTATTTTTTTGCAAATAAAAGCAGGTTATATTTTAAAGGTTATTTAGCAGCACATTGTATCTTCGCTAGAGGTTGTGAGGATAAATGACATTTAGAAACTTCTAATCTGATTAACTATTGGAAGAAAACCTGAAATAAAATTCTAGAGGCAATTCACCTTTCAGTTTCAGAACTTTCAACATGTATTTAGATAAAGCCCTGTGATGATATTGATTTAAAAATATATATATATTGCTCTTTGTAGAAAAGCTTTCACATTTTATAGAATGCATTTTATAGTTCATTTTCATGTGAAAATTCTGCATAATGTCATATGATTTTCTTCAGTGTGATAATCATGAATAATGAAAAAATATGATAATTTTATGGAAAATACATATCCATTTTTGGTATTCTTTTGTAAGTAGAATGTAATCAATAAAAGCTTGGAAGAGGCTGTTGAGCAGTCATACTGTACACAGTGTGTCTCAAAATGCCATTGCTAGACTTAACATGCTAGTCTCCAAGCAAGCGCGCGCATCTTACTGTGTCACAGTCACACAGATAAACGCGATCCATCGACCTTATTTCCTTGGATTTCTACCTGTGGCGATATATGAAGACTATCCGTAGCAGGACACGTGTCCATGATACCAATGCCCATATTGAACTGGGACGTGAATTCACGCATCGGGGTCGAATTCCTCCCACATATTGCGGGGAATGGAAGGAGTTTTCAACATCTTCTGTAGCTTAACCTTGCTCATTAATAAAAATCTTATCAATTAATGAATAAGTCAAGCAAAAGGCGTTAGATCCTTTTTGATAGCATTTTTTACTCAACCTTCTACTCCTGTAAACATCGCCCTCTAACGATCGATGTTCACAATTTCGGATACAAGTTTCAGCTTACATCTTGTTTTTCATGGCACGGCAGACCAGCATGTTTGGCAACGACCTTTTCAGACACCCTGCATATTATGCGAATAAAACTTTCAGAGCAAAAAATCTGATGCTATCGAACTTTTTTTATCCTAAGAAAAAGTGTTCCTTTTTCTTTTTTAGAATTTCAGCTTTTAAAATACAAATATGGAAAGGAAATCGTTAGCTTATAATGAGGAAAACATCCAAGTACCCATTTAAAGCAGAAAAAAAAAATGCATGTGAGTTTGTTTTATTTGGGAATATTTTCAAAGCTCAGGGCAATTAATTCGAACATTGGATGCTTCACTTTTAACCAAGGATGCTTTTTCTTTTGAAAAGATTATTATTTACGCTATTTAAAATATCTGAAGTGGATGAGAGAAGTACAAACATTCCAAAGTACTTCAGGCAACTTTCAATGATGAAAATATAGAATTTTAAACCTAGTTACTGTGACTCGGTAATTAGTTGAAACGTTCTGTTCTTTTATAAATCACGTTCATTTTAATTACTAAGACTAAAGTACTTAAAATGAACTCCGTTATCTCCCACGGAAATCAGTGATAATGTGTCATTCTTAAGCATTTGCATATTATCTAAATCAGAATGCTAATTACAGAATGCTAAAGAACTAATGAATTACAGAATGCTAAAGAAATACTCTTTTCAAAATTCATTGATTAAATAATCATGCAATGAATATAGATATTTAAACATGAAACAATTTAAAAACATACATACATTTTCAAAAATCATGAAAGAAGTAATACATATTTTCGTATATAAAAAAGTAAAACGTAAAAATGTTGGAAGTGTTATGTGTAATTATACTTTTTAATTACAATTAAATTTATTTTTCTTATAAACAGCATGAATTCACATTGTTTTACTTTATGAAATTAAGAGATAAAAGCATGAAATCACTCCGAATTTCTCTGTTATATGCATATATTTATACATAATTTTAATTTTATGTTACATTTTTTCTAAAGAATTACGAGAAAATGCTTTTGTTGTTATAACCACGATAAAGAGCTCTTTGAGATACATAAAAATCTAAATATAACTTTACTGGTTTCTGAATAAAATACCCAAAATCATCATGAGTACATACTTTAACTGCAATGAAATATCATTTGTAAAGGAAAACATTATTTATTTTGTTGTTATAGAATTTTTTTAAAGTTACAAATGGAAGTTAATATGAAATAGTCGGGTAGTATGGAATAGGTGCTTTAAACCGTTAGGAAAATAATTATACTTCATAAAACCTAGTTAAGCTTAATTATGAAACTATATTTTAAGAATTATGTTCAAATCACTTCAGCTTCGAGTCTGTATGCAAAAGTAGCAGACAACCTCTTTATCTGCTCTGATACAATCGAGGTGAGCCTACTTCGGAGAATTTTCGGTTGCTGTTCCTCTCTTCTTGGAAGCTGGATAAACAGCTTGTTTGTTTTCCGGTTCATTAGTTGATAGCATGAAATTCATTAGAATATTACCTAGTACTCAATAATACCCGACACACTATCGAGGAAACTGAACCTTTAAACTGATGGCCAAAACACTTTCAGCTAAAAAACAGAAACAGTACAACAAACCACAATAATTTTAGTGTGCATTATGCGTAACATCAGTGTTCAAGTCAAGTGTATACTAGTTGGTAAAAATGTCTGAAAACTTATCTGCAAAAACTCTTGAAAATCTCAAAACACACTTTATTCTGTATTGAGAGGTACGACAACTGTAAACGATCAACTGTTACTGCATTGTAAGATGGGAATCTTTCTTGAGTAGTTCGTGTTATTTGCTCGTGACAACAGCCCTTCATATAGCCGGAAACTCGGTATTCGATATTTCCAGACTATTCCATAATGCCCTCCTATCCTCTATACTTCAGTATTTACTAGTATACATTTATAAATTACAGTATAAAATATATATAAAACAGTTTTTTTGTTGTTTTTAAAGAAATAAAGATAATGTTTCATGCTTAAAGAATTTAAAAAATAACTGTGAGAGCACCAACCTGTAAATTCTTCACTTTACAGCTATAAGGTTTTTAAATTCGTCTTTGTAAAATGATAACTTGATAATAATACAATTTTGGATATTTTTTAACGTAACAACTGACATTAAAAATTGAAATATCAGATAAATTTATGAAAATGCAAAAACCCATGAAGAGCTATTCACTTTTTTTTTCTATGCCTACACGTAAAATGTTGCGAATTTCTTTAAACAAGGCAAATATTATGATGATATTTTAAGTTTTGCCGTCTCCTAAAACAGTTATTCATGTCTTAAAAACTTTATTCACTATGAGTATTCTAATTCAGATTTTTTAAAAAAGTTTTAATATATGTATTTTACTTTTTTCTTTTAATTAAAAAAACATTTTAATACATGCATTTTACTTTTTTCCTTTGTAAATTCTAAAACGTTATATTTTTTTATCCAGTATCTACTTTGGCAGTTTAAATGAACGGTAATATACCAGAGAAGGCTTATGCAGTTAAAATAAGAGAAAAAAAATGTTGCATGTAAGAATGAACATTAGAAAATGCGATGAAAAAGAACCCCATTACAGTTCTGATGCGTTTCAACTGAGTCAAAACTTTACTGGGAAAGCTCAAAAAGATCATCAAAGAAATGACTGTGTTAATGGCGTTCTAGAATACAATTTAAACTTCCTCCTGAAGATTTCTTAGCGGCCTAAAATAAGAAATGCTGAATAACTGTAAAATCTGTGCTCCTGCAATATAAGCATGCGTTTAAAACAGCAATTTTAAACTTATATATATTAAAAATAATTAGAATTTTAAAAATGTGTTGCAGATATACAAAAAAAAATCACATCTAGACTTTGAAGAGCTACAGATGCATTCTAAAGCTTATTAAAGATAATTAATGTGATCAAAAGTCTCCACACATCTAAATCGAAGACCGTAGAATCCACCCTGCTGATAAACCAAAGGAAAATAATAATAATCTTACAGCTACTCACTAATAGCTTCTCAAACTGATAAGTTAATCAGATTTTATCCAACTGCCTAAAATGCACTAAAATAATTGCAAACATGTTTGTTAATAAATATTTTAATGAGTATAAAGCGTAATGATCAAGTATCACTTGTTAAGATATTAAAGTGCGCCAAGTAATTTGTTATTAGAATGATAAAACTTTAAAGATAAAATGAAACAACTAAGCTTTTAACCTAGGTCAAGAATTTTAACAAATTTCTTTGAGTTTGAAATTAGATAACAAATTATCTGATTTAAAAAAAAACAAGGTGTTCTTTAACGTTTGAAGTGAAAACTTTTGCGTGTTCTTTTTTGAGTTCACTACCCTCCCTCTTCAATGTGTTCTTTTGTCTTTCGGTACGAAATGTGAATTCTTGTCAAAAGATGAATGGTGAATGGAAAATCACGTGCGGAACATTTGAAAGGGAAAAATAGGAACAGAAGAAATAAAATATTTAAGATATGTAGCAAAGGGGAAATTTTTTCTTGCAATTCAATAAAATATTCTTAACTCAAATAAATTTCGCGCTATTTTAACTAAATTATTAAGTTAAACCAAGAATATATTTCTCTTTTATGGACGAACACTTTATTTCATCAGCAAAGTGTTGTATTTTAAATTCTCGTGTGATGTTCCGAAAAGCAAATTTTCCACAAAAACATTTTTATGAGTGCAAAATTTTCTGTAAATTTCCAGTAATATGCATTTTTCTCTCCAATGATACACTTAAGTAATACAGTTTGTATGTGTGTGCATGCAGAGATATAGAACATAATAGTCTAAAATGCTAAAAAATATTATTTTCCACTTTTGGATAGTGATAATTTTTCCATTGTTTATGTAAAATCAAAGATTTATGTAAAACTTAAAGTTAATGGTTCCTTGAGATAATTTTGATTATGATTATCAGGCGTATTTTGACTTAAGAGTTATCATGAATAATTAAAAATCACTTTTCTTTCATAGAAATTTGTATGTACATATCACATTATAAGTCAATGGGTTCATATTAATTGATAAAAGTAGTTAAATTAATCTAAATAAAAAGTATGCATAAAGGTTTTTTTAAGACAATTTCTGTATATATGGAATGTAGTAAATCATTTCGTAAAGAATTAAATAAACTTGAGAATTAGTTAGGATTCTATTTATTCTCTACTAGAAAAAATTTTTTTCAACAGAACTATTCTCGGAAATTACAGCTACAGAACTTCTTGTTTGCAGTAGCAACGATGCAAGAATTTTCGCCAGAACTCAGTTTGCTTGCGCACAGATTCTGTTCAGTCAATCGACAGGTGAAACAGGCAAATCAGAGTTTATGCCAAATAAAATCAACGTTTCACCTCTGACAATCGAGCGGTGAATTGCAGAAACTCTGATATATAACCGAAACTCCATCAAAAAAATAATATTAAATAAGTACTTAAATTCGTACAAAATTATTTAAGAATCACGGGAACGCCGGAACTTCGTCAAACTGTATTGATGAAAGACAATAAATACGTGTTGTTTTCAAAATGTTATCCTCATGAGTGTATACAACACGGATCACGACCGAGTATCGAAACGCAAATAGAATACTTTTTATTTCACTCTATGTTTGCTTAGGATTCATATATGTTACATAATTAATTCTGTAGAATGTTCCAGTCAACGTCGGAATAATTTTCTATATTCAATATACCTACTGAAATAGGCGAAAACGTAGTTTTCTGCGTAATTATACGTATAACCAGGGTTCCATAATTTGCTGTTTGCAGGGTTCCATAATTTGCGCTGTTGTAATAAACAACAAGGCATGCTTCGCTACAAATTACTTAACATATAAACCTACATTGTATTTCTTCTCAGTCAGAGTGTAACTTTCAAATGATAGTATGTGTGCTTTAATTTATGTAAATCTTTAATGATAAATCTGTTTCACTTGTACTATTTTTAATGTATATACAGGTTGTCCTAAAAATCTCCGTACAAGTTTAAAAATTTATTAAATAGGCCTGCAGCATAAATAATTGCTACAGCACATAGAGTAACTTAAAAAGTATTTTCTACTACTTTAGTATTGTAGGGAGAGCGTGTGGCGGGAGCCGGTTTAGAGCCTGAAAAATCGGGGTGGTAGAATGAGGCGCAATACAGCTCGGCGAAAAGGCACCCATTTGACCGTCCTTCAATAACCGGGTGTTGTGCGCGCAGAACTGATCTCGCGCTACTACACTACTCCCCCCCCCCCGAAGACAGCCATTCAGAAGCTGACGGAAGATTGTACTATTGCCACTATTGATTTGTACTGTTGCCACGACGAGTGGCAACATTCCAAGCATTATGGAATGTTGCCACTCGTCGTGGGCTTTGTGAGGTCCCTTCACCTCGTTGCGGACTTCGTGAGGTCGCTGCCACTCGCTGTTGACTTGTGTGAGGTCGCAACCATTCGTTGCGGACTTTGAAAGAGTGGAGCGAGAGATGAGGAGGTCGGTGCTGACGCCATCTGTCGTTGTAGGCGAGAAGGAGAATGCATACTCGTAGTCCGGGCCATCAATGTAGGGAGAGCGTGCGGCGGGAACCGGTTTAAACCCCAGAAATCTGGGGGGTAGAATGAGACACAATCCAGCTCAGCCAAAATGTACCCATTTGAACGGCCTTCAATTACCGGCTGTTGCGTGCGCGGAGGGGATCTCGTGTCGCAGCAGTATACTTCTACACTAAATCCTTTCGTAGCACGTAGAATTTCAAGTCGATATTCCATATAACAATTCTACACTGTTAAAAATAATTTGAAAATTCAGGATAATTCCAGCCTTAATTTCCATGAAAATGACCGCTTTCGCCAGGAATTGGCAATTTCCCGTTAAACGAAGAAAAATGATTGCAACTTTCCGAAATTTCTTGTGAAAACGGTAAATTTCCGTTTTTGGTTTGGATCGTAAGTTTTGAAAGTAGTTTTGAGAAATGGATTTTCGTTAGACATTTTAGATGAAAAAAAATATTGACACCAAACACATTCTCATGAGTAATTAAAAATTAAACTATAATAAGTTACTTTTTAAAAGAAGAATTCCCTTTCATAACAAAGAGTATTTTAATCACATTCATAAATGTATAGGACTGGCTAGAAAATATTTTCAGTGATCATTATTATTGTTATTTGAAACAGAACGAAAAATCAAGGTGTATTTTTTTATATTTTTAGCAGCCAATGTATTTCTTTTCCGATTTTCAGATATGACAAATAGCTAAAGAGTAAATGTTTTTGCTAATTAGGTACATTTGTGAAAATCGAAATTAATTCCTTGCTAATCGAACTATACTATCTTGACTATGTTAATAATAACTGGACAACACTTTATCTCGAGTTCTAAATTTTAAATCATGGAACGCACGAATTCCTCTCCCGCAAGGAAACTAAAATAACCTTCACTTCACCCTTTGGCGAATCGAGAACCAGTCCTGTAGTGTCTAGTGGTTAAAGCAACCGTCTCCCAATCCTCAGGGTTCGGTACTAGCGATGGCCAACCTATTTTATTTCACAGTTTTGGTAAAACGGAAAAATAATAAACGGAAAGGACATTTTCTGGAAACTTTGCTGCCAGTCCTTTTTCCGTTAATTTACAAATATATTTTGAACAGTGTATCCACGAACGTTTCAGAATTCTAACATCAACGGGAGTTACTGCTTTTTGAGTCGTTTGTTTCAATTCCACGAGACTGTTCACATTCGTTCAGTACACGGCATCTTTTACATTACCCCAAAAGAAAAAGTCCAGTAGAGTGATGTCAGGAGACCCGGGAGGCCATGATATGGGACCATCCCTCCAATCCAACTCTGCGGGAATGAATTACGAAACTTTTGAAGTTGCTCTATGTACTGTTGTAATTATTTTTTCTGTTAGAAATTTTTAA